>JAQFVV010012428.1:8189456-9603656 GCA_028023455.1 Epiperipatus broadwayi | reverse complement strand
ATATATATATATATATATATATATATATATATATATATATATATATATATATATATATATATATATATTGTAACTGATGGAATTGATGAATGCTGTATTCCATTTAAATTGAAGAAAGAAGGCTCCAAACGTTGGTGCTATTTTGTAACTGGTTGAATTGATGAATGCTGGGTGATGGTTAGGATGATCAATCTGATCTGATAAAAAAAAATCCAAAATCTAATTTAAATTAATCTAGTCTAGCTCAATCAGGTCGCCATTATGTAATAAACCATCACAAAGCACAAATAATCTCTCTTAAAGTCTAATTTATTTAAGCTATATGTGAAACGAAAGAATAATGAGATTATCTGCTCCAGACATCAACAAATCCATCACATTACAAAGTACAAGGCACTGAGCAACGAAACCATCTACTATTGCCCTAGACAATAATATAGATTAGGCTAACTACTTGATTAGAAATCTAGTGAAAATCAAATCCAATTGATAACTAAAGCAGATTTCAATATATATTTTATTAACCTATTATTATTGTAGTAATTTAAATCTACTTCATGATTTAATGATGCTGCATTTTATCTTAATGGATAAGCGTCTAAATACCTATAATTGTATTTTACAAAACATTTTTTACATATAGACCCTATTTAAATATCAAAATAAAATAATACTTGACTCAAATATATATCTAGTTTAATAAATGCTAAATAGAAAGTATAAACATTCATGTCAATAAGCGATACACAATTCTTTCTACTCCAATCTTTAATTAATAATTTTCTATTGACATCACTGGTTTTAATATCATTTTATAAACACTTTGAAAATCTATGCACTCATTTAAATGTTTAAACAAATTAATCTACTCTAGTTTACTAAGAAGCTATCAAGTAATATATAAATAATTTATTCATATCTTCCAATAAAGTGACACTTAATCATTGCTTCATTTATGTGTTAAAATAGAATACTTCACTGGAATTTATTATCAACACTCTATTAGCTCATTTCTAACTCTACAATGTCCAACCACATTACATGAAAGAGATATTAAGTTTCTATTGGATGTTTATTCACCTATGAGTATTAATATTATTTATTTGAATCTTTAAACAATTGAATATAGAATTGGTTGGCAATAATTAAAATATATGATTATAATTGATATTTATACAAATCAAAACAATATTCAATTAAATCGGTCAATGAAGTTTGTTCTCTTCATTTTATAGAAGTTTAAGAAAAATATCTAAGACGAGTTATTCTGAACCAACGATAAAGCACGATCTATTTAGATTTTTATGACGGAATCAGACAAACATGAAATGATTGACTTTGTAATATTAACTAAGATAAATGATAATATATATATATATATTAATAATTAAAAAAATTTATTTAAATAAATTAAAATTAAATAATTTTTTCTTTAAAATTATTTTATTTTAAAAATTTTATTTATATAAAAAATAAAAAAAAAAAAATTATTAATTTTTAATAAAAAAAAAAGATAAGAGAATTGAGAGTAATTAGAATAGATTAATAGGATGAAAAATTATTTTTTGTTTGATATATAAAATATAATAAAAAAAAAATAAAAAAAATTATTAAAATATTTATATTTGAATGCAAATATAAATATAAAATTTATATGGGAATAAAATAAAATACTAATAAGCAAAACATACCATATCTAATATTCTAGCTCACTTATCAAGCTGAGTTTGAACCTTGTTATTTAACTAGCTACGTCATCTTATGCAATCCAAATAAAATAAAATAATTAAGTGTAGTCTTGCTATTTAAATTAACTCAATTTATTGGATTATATAAAAGAAAATTGGCAAGATTAATTATAAAATACATCGGAAATTACTTTATATTTCAGATTGATTGACTAAATAAAAATGATAAAATTACTATGTGTATCTCTAAATGTGTTGCGACAACAATAACGATTATTAAAAAAAATGAATGAATGAATGGAGAGACTTTTGGATATTTTACTGAAAAATTTATATATAACAGATACCAAAGATATGAAGTAGGATGAGATTGAAGTTTATTTGTTTATCAAAATAATAACCAATAAATGAATATGAAATCATATGATATATGTGAATCTCTCCGATCATTTTCATTTAATAAATTATATTACTCTTAAAGATAATTTAAATAAAATACACATCCTTTTTAAATACATGTAAAAAAAATTATTATGCGCACATTTTTATATAAAAAAAAATATCATACCATATATATATAAGAGTCTTTCCGTTCGCTATTTATTTGTCCATTGACTGACTTCAGTTTTTATGATGCAAAGAGAAATTTTATTTTTCAGAAATAATAATTCGAACTTTATAATGCTTCACTAATAGTCCTTTTTCTTTTCCAGAGAGGAGAGTGCAATTTAATTAGCCTTTTTTTTTTATGATGTGAATTAATCCAGTTGATCCTGTGTTCCTTTGCTCGTGACACGATGTTTACGCAAATCCAATGGTAGTTATATGCCAAACTTTAAAACAGAAATATCTTTGTTTTTAAAACTAAAATAGCCGATTTTTATATAAAGCATTTTTTTTTTATAGGTTTCCTTTTTTTTTACATTTTGTTATCTTTCCCTTGGAAATCCTTCGCAACTGCCCTTCAAAAGATTGAACGGGCAGATAATTTAAGCTTATTTTTTCATGTTTTATGGTTTAACACAAAAAAAAATATTGAAAAACTTTTATTTGTCCGTCCGTGTCAATTACAAAAAGACGATAGCTTCTCTTATAGTCTGTTGGCTGCTATTTATGTGTTCTCTTTCTGGCATTCTGGTATCATAACAACCACTGAATATTACTTGAATAAACCTCAATGCCAAACGATATAACAGAGCAAATTTTCCCTCCTGGCATTCAAGTACGATGTAAGTTTGGTAAAAATGGATACATGGAAATTAAATCCAAATTCGATTAAGTTTTTCCTATTATTTGTAAACCAAAATACAAAATTGACATAACAACCTTTATTTACTTTATAAACACTAATAATTTACATATATATATTTTTTTAATAATAATATTTTTTTTAAATTAATTTATAAACAAATTTACATAACACAAAAACATTGAACTATATGTAATAATGTTACTATGGTGACTGCATTAATATACATGAATTATGTAAAAATATCGATCCTATTTAAGTAAACTTATATTGTACTGAATTGTTTTCAAAATTTATTTATTTACCTATATGTTTTTCCTGAGTTTGATTATAGTGAATTTATTATTTTAAAGCTAGAATCAACAATATATAGATATGAAGTGCATATATATATATATATATATATATATATATATATATATATATATATATGACCACTTTAATATTGTACCAGTCAAAAAAACCACCACCTAAATTGCAAGTTGGATCCAAACTCAGCTGAACCAAACTGAATTGAAACCCAACTCCCCAGTCCAGATTAGTAGAAATTGATGGCACAGTGCTATGCACCAAGAAACTAGCTCAACGGTTGGTGAGAATTAGAGACCCCTGAACTGACACTAATATCGGGTAAATAATTAACTTAAGATACTTTTAAGTCAAATCATATGTATATGTTTGGGTTGCCAACACAGACAGCAAGCATTAACATTAAAATTATTGAATAAGAGAATTAAGAACTAAGAAACCAAGTGTGTTTAGGAAATATTTAATAATAATAGTTTGTTTTGTTTGAATTTTAAATAATGATTATATTAATTAATTCTAGTCCTTAAACAAAGTTTATAATTATAATAAGAGTGGTGGTCCTTATTATATGCCAATGAGTATTACACAATATTTTGGAATTCTATGTCTGTGCCCCCAACAAGAAATAAAAGGCAGATAAAAGTATTCAGTTGTAAAAGAAATTATTACTCTAATTTTATATGAAAGAATGTGAGATTTATTTTCACATTCGCAAATCCATTCATGAAGAGCAACATACGTATTTTAGAGCATAACTATAATCTTTGTTAGAAAACTTATTTACTTTGTGATAACTGAAAATTTGTTAGACTTTCATTGAAATCACTTCATTATGAATTACGAGCATCAGAGCGGGCTTTACTGGAACAGAGAGACAACGGTGCTGATGAATTATGAGCTATAAAATGAAATTGAAAGACAATAGCTGGCCAATGATCTAAATCCTATGGCAGCTTGCATTTCACAAGTCTTACTGCCCTTTGTCTACAAGCCTTTGGTGTTCCAAATATAATATGAACAGGAGAGGAAGTGCTTTCTTCCTCGATACTTTTAAAATAACAGAAATATTATCACCAACAAGCCTAACAGAGTGAAAGATTGCCCTACGTCAGCAACGTTGAAGATGATGACTTGATAGTCACTGTTTGAAAATAAAACCCAATTATAGAATGCTCTATGTGATGACTTGATCAAATTAATTAAAGTCAAATGAGCTTTTAACTAAAACTATTTTAATGCATTATAAAATTATATTAATCATGCCTCAAATATTGTGCCCTTCCTGAATATAAATAGCAAGTAACTGAAATTTGAATTAGAATATATTTGATTGATTCTTTTATCGGCTTTTTTGCAAAAAAAACATTTTAAGATTATATATGAATAAATACACATTGTTGAATACGAGAAAATAGCTGGGGCATAGATTAGAAATGGAGCTAATAATTTATTAGTCAATTATAAAAATAACAAACACTTAATAATTTCTTTCGACTCAATGATTAATAGAACCTATAAATTTAGTTCTAATGGGCGAGAATTACTATTAGATTTAATATTATATTATTTGCATAAAGCAAATGGAACAAAAGGGCTCATCGAGTCAAAGAATTATTGGCATATAATTAAAAATAAACATTAATAAATCTCACAATAAATATCTATAATATAGTAAATGAACTGCCATCATAAGAAAAGAAAGTTAAATTTAAAGACTAGAGATTGAGAGAATTTATATAATTTAAAATAGCATAAATAAAAGAGTTTACACAGAGTATTACATTTATAGAATAAAAAGAGCTCTTAAAGGGAGTGTAAAGTAAAGTTTGGAAACTGGCCAGAAAGTTTAAGGTTCATTATGGAAATATATTACCCATTTCTTCCAGGCTGGATCCTTAGTTTACACATCCGAATGAGGAAAATGTAGGCATGCATTTGGTCGATTACTTGAACAGTATTTTAATGAATTTTCATGATTTTAGCAGCATGATTGGTCCGGAAAAGATTCAGCAGCTTCATTGAAGATTTTTAGGGGACTTCAGGAACAAAAGCCAGATTCCTGACATTTAGCCCCTTACCATGATAGGAACACTATTTGAATTCATGATTTAAAATGCATAGAGTTTACTGCACTTCTCTACAACAAAGATGGCTTCCCTCTCCAAACTTTTCAGAGCTATATATACTGTATTTGATGCCTTTGGACTAGCACTTCTTTCATTATCAATGTTATAAAATTTACTGGTTGTTTTTAGATACATTCCTTCAATAAGACTTTCAAACTCATTAACTTGAATTCATTTTCTAATTAGAAAATGAATTCTTAAAATCAGAAAATGATTTTAATTAGGAAATCCTTACATTTTAAATACTTATCTTTTTTTCTAATTAATAAAACTTAACCCATTGTTTTGGAAAGGGAAAATCTGAGAGCTTATTGAAAGAATGTAGCTTTTAATCATTAAAGTTTTAACAAATTATTTAAAGTAAAAACAAACATTCCTGACTCAATGAAACTTTCAAACAATTATATATATTTAAATATTTACAAATATATACGCACAATCCACGCAGTTGTTATATATATAAATTCATAAATAATTCTATCATTGATTAATTTAAACTCAAACAAATTAATTTTAATATACATTTCTGTAATGGTTTTTCTTTATGGAAATTAGCATGGATTGAACATATAAATCCCCATTGCATTGGAAATCGAAGGTTAGTACTAGGGGTTTGAAGTGGGCTTATGGCTAGATGTCATAAAGCTAGGATCGAACTCAGATCTAACTGCTTCAATATATATATATATATATATATAAAAATGCATAACTGCTTCAATATATATATATATATATATATAAAAATGCATAACCATAAAACAATACAGTTCTAGATTAAATACAAAATTTTACCAAAATCTTTACACAACCATGGTTTCATCTATTACAAATAGACCTTCTCAAGTGAAAATCAAACTAAAAGAAATTATATATATATAAACTTACGACCAAGTTTAGCCTTAATGAAACCCCAAAAAAAACTCATTCTTTTCATAAAAAGTTTAGCCTTAATGAAAGTGTTAAGATTCATATAAGTAGAGTTAAACATAGGTATCTTATCTCAGCTTTATATATTCATCAATTGAATACAGGTCATAGAACATTGTTTGACAATGCTTTGGTTATTTTTTATGAAAAGAATGAGTTAAAAAGAAGAATAAAAAAGACTTTGATAATAAAACTTTTTGATTCTGAGACTATCAATCTTATGAAGACTTCTTTTGATATTAAGGGAAGGTGGAGTTTGAAATGAATTATGGGAAGGTTTGTTTGTTTATATATATATATATATATATATATTTGTTTGTTTATATATATATATATATATATATATATATTATTTCTTTTAGTTTGATTTTCACTTGAGAAGGTATTTGTAATAGATGAAACCATGGTTGTGCAAGGATTTTGGTAAAATTTTGGATTTAATCTGGTATTGTATTGTTTTATGGTTATGCATTTTTATTTTTGCTAGTATAGTGTTAAGCAGTTTTGTTATATATATTGTACCAGGCCAAAACTCCCCTGCGGATATATATAAAACAATGTTTTAGTAACTGTGAACATAGACATTTAACAATAACAAACATTCTATTAATAGAAAATAGAAATAATAAATAATACAAATTATTTAGATTAATGAGTTTTTAAAAAATTATTCCAAATAAAATAATTTTCATGTATCCTCATGTTTTTTAATATAATCTGGACTTTAAAAAATTTCAATGGCTTCTCTAGTCTGGCATTGTTGGAAAGTGTCACATCTAGATAATATTTTTATGTTAAAAAATTAATACTATGATCTGTATCTGTATCATGGAGATAATGCTGATGACAATGATGAATGTTTTTTAACTTAATTAATATGTTCACCTCTTCTAGCCTTGATGTGATGATAGCTCATACCTATATAAAAAACTTTGCATATGCTACATGAAATTTCATAAATTCCATGGGCTTCAACAGGGATTGAGTCTTTAGGCTTGGGTAGAATTCTATTAATTTTTGATGTGATATGTGCTGTTTTTAACTTATAATATTTTAAAATATGTCCAATATTGTTTGTAGTTCCTGTTATACAAGCAATACAAATTGTAACAGTTGTTTTTTTTTTGCTTGTTTTGACTGTTCTTGGGCTTGAATTAACGCTTGGTTTACTGTTTTATTGTTATAGCCATTAGCTAATAAGACATTGCTTATAAGATTTATTTCATCTTTTAGATTTGATTTATCTGAAAGAAGGTTAATAGCTCTAGTGCAAAGAGTTTTTGCTGGAGAAAATATTTGAGCTGGATGAATATGGGATGAAAATTGTAGATAGCTGTTAGGTGTATGTTGATTTTCTGAAAATTGGAAAAGATAAGATTCTCTTTTTTTTGGAGACAAGTACATTAAGGACAAGAATTTTTCCATTAGAAAAAATAATAATCTTTTAACTTTTTTAATTTTCAGAAAATTTACATGCACTGACAGATGCCTACAATTTTTATCAATCATCATCCATCTCAAATATTTTCTGTAGCAAAAAACTTTTTTGTCTAGAGCTTCTTTTAAATAAATCAAATCTAGAAGATGAAATAAATCATATAAGCAATGTCTTATTAGCTAATGGCTATAAGAATAAAACATTATACCAAGGTTTTACATTCGTGCCATAAACAATCAAAATAAAAAGCAAAAAAAAAATGAAAGAATTATCAGAGTTTGTATTAGTTACATAAAAGAAACGTCAGAGATTATTGGACATTTTTAAAGCATTATAATATAAAGACAGCATATACCACTTATAAAAAATTAATAGTATTCTATTCAAACCTAAACAGTCAATCCCTTTTGAAGCCCATGGATTTTATAAATTTCATGTAGCATTTGTAAAGCTTCTTATACAAGTATGAGAAATCATTGCATCAATGCTAGAAAAAATGGACATTTTAATGCAGTTAAGAAATACAGCAGCATTCTCACTCCATGCTATTGATACAGATCATAGTACTGATTTTTTTTAACATGAGAATAATATCTGAATGCAACACTCTCCAATAATGTCAAGTCAGAGAAGCCATTGAGTTCTTTAAAAGATCATATTATATCAACAAACATTATGATAATGCAAATTATCTTCTATTTGGAATATTTTTTAAATACTCATTAATCTAAATAATTTCTTATATTTATTATTTCTATATTCTATTAATAGAATGTTTATATTGTTAAATGTCAATTTTTACAGTGCCTTTATTATTATTTTCATAATATTTATTATCCAGTTGATGACCAGTGTGACCTGGCCAAAATGTTGTTATATATATATATTATTTTATATAGTAAATTATACCTATATGTACCCGGAAAACATTTCATTTATATCTGTAACCTGTGAAAATCTTTGTTTTAATATATATATACACACACGCTTATGTGCGCATATAAATAATAGACTAAATTCAATTAGTAATTTACTTTTTTATCTTCATAAATATTATTATTTAAAAGTCTTTGAAAACAAATTAATATACAATCTAATATTTATATTTTTAGCAAAGAAACGCCTCCTAAATGGATGTATTTTATCTAATAGCGAGCGCCTTATTGTAGTGGAGGGTAGTAATTTTTACAAAAAAACATTGTTACTAACAACAATTAGTAAATATATTACTTTATTCAAAATTTAATAAAATAATTTTAAATAATTGAAAAAGATCTTATTTTAAAATTAATATACGGTATTAAAATTAACCATTTCTGAATACATTTAAAATTAATAACTTCATAAATATCTCTTTTTTTTTATTTTTATAATAATTATCATACTTTTTTAGATTTACTATGATATAGGCTGTTACTTGTATATAGCATTTAACATTTTTATATTGTTGTTATACTGTATGAACTTATAAAATTTGGATAGTCAAACTGCGTAAAAAAGTAAACGCAATGTATTTTAAATAGCAAAAGTTTTATGTTTATTAAAAAAAGTTGTTTATTTAATAACTAATTTAACGTATAGACTTTAAATTTAAAATATGAGAGAAAAAACAAGCAATATTGTTTTACAAGTTTTCAAAGTCATTAGTTTGACTAAATTTATTACATACTACTAAAAATAAAATTATGAACCATTATAATAAAAACTACGCTCAAAAAACATAACTGGGAAGCAAAAGTTATTACTGTTTATAAATGAAACACAATCAAAATCATTCAAAAATCTATAATGTTTATAGCATTTAATTGGCAAAATATTTTAATCTATTCTACTGAAATTTGCATATTTGAAACTGCAGTTGTTTAATACTTTTGAAAAATCATTATTCTAATAAATAGATTTTATGTGTTTTATTAATAAATATTTTTTATTTATTTTTTTAAAGAAAATATTTTTATTTATAGTTTTAATTTTAAGATACAATGTCGTGAGCTAAGAAAGACTTGAGTGAAATCTCAAATCACCTATACATATCTTTTATTATTGATTAGAAATTAAGTAATAGGTAATGTTGCCAGTAAAACCAGTAGTAACTATTATTCTATAGATATAGAAAATTCTTAATTCATGTTCATACTTTAGTTTGAATCTGGGATGGATAAAATTTTAAATTCTTTTAAGTTTTAATTGAACAATGTTTTTTTAAATAATTATTTCACATCATTCCTAATAACCATCTAATACTCGTTGATAAATGAGGATCAAGATATATTTCACTACAGAATATAATTTTATTTTATTTTAAGTAATAAACTTTATTAAACAAACATTTAAATATGTACATGAAATATCTACAAATTAGTTTTGATTCACTTTATCCTTTACACTAAATTTATCAATCCTGTCCCCCAAAGCACCACATTGCAAATCTATAAGACTCTCATTGTTGAAATGTTAATATCATTTTCTTGTTAAATCCTAGAGTTAGGCTATACAAATCATATTTCTAGTTTAAAACATGGAACATTTCTTCTTTCTTGAAAGATTCTTTATTTTACCACTCTACATACTTTTACTGTCTTATTTCTCTTTGTGTCTGTCCTTTTACTCCCACATTTCACAAACAGTCATAGCAGTCCCTCCACATACTATTTTCATAATCTTCTTCAGCCAGTATTTCAAACACCTAGCAAAATAGTTATTGCAATCATTGTCAAGTTTTTTTAACCAATTAAACTTTTTATTATCAAAGATTAATGAACACTGGATTGTCCATATAGTTGCAATGCATGTATTATCACCATTGTGTTATGAGGTTTGAATTTTATTACATTTTGTTTCAGTAGTATTTTAAGATTTATCATTGGGGTGTGGAAAACTCTATATCTTAGCTTCCCAAAAACACTACAATCTTCTAGTAAATATTGAAATGTTTCACATATATTTTTACAAAATGAACAAGTTTCCTCTAAGCTCATTCCCAATCTTTTATTAATGTATGTTGTGTTCGGTAAAATTCCATTGATCAACTTGAATATGAATCTGTGGTGTATAAATTGAATGGAATTTAACTAGGACCCCTTTCATTGAACAATTTATCCATGAATTTTTATGAGGTTTTACTCCTCTTCTTATGTCTTTATATCTAATTCCTTCCAAATTTTGCACATTTATGTCATCTTGTATGTCCTTATATGCAATAAACATATCTGCCAAATAAGATCTTCTCTCCATCCCTATTTCACTATATATTTTTATATCCCCCATTGGTAGACTGAAACATTGATCCTTAATAACCTTTAAATATGTTCTTGCAGTAATAAAATCTACATATACTTTTGGATCAATTAAGTTAAGCTCTCCCTCATTAATGGGTAACTGTAATATTGTCATTGATAGTAATCTAGATTTTTCCCCAGATAATTTTTTTGGCCATCTGTTTTTTTTTCTACTGATTGTTTTGTTATATAGTTTGACCCATGGACCATAATAACTAAAGACCCCTGTTGCAATTGCATTAAACAATTGGGCTTTCATCACTTCATACAGCTCAACCAATATGAAGTTATTAATCCTCTCTTTGATTTTTTTTGTAATTAGTTGATTTAAGTGACCATTTATATGTGTCTTTGACATATATATTTGCAATTCAAGAAATGACTTTGGCTGAGCTATAAATTTGGATGGTATCCTTTTACCCATTGCCAATTACCATGCTGCTTATTTGTTAGATTGAACTACTGAACCTGTAATTTCTTGAAACTTTTTTAGGACATTCATCATTACATTAATATTATGACTATTTTCTACTATTATTACAATGTCATCAATAAATGCAGTGACTCCTATTGTGACACTCAAATGTGATATATAGATTCCATTAACCAATGTCTCTATTTCTTTAATCATGGGGTCTACATAAATTGTGAATATAGGGTTGCCAGTAGTGATCCTTGGGGAATACCTTTCTCTGGTATGAAGAATTCAGATGTGCACATATAGTTTTTATAGGACATTCTACTATTTCTTATGTAATTTACTATAGAATTCTCTAGATATCTGTCTTCTTGAATCAGATTGCTCAGGACTTTTTGAGATATGGTCAGTTAACTAGATCAAATGCTGACTTACAATCAATTTGTATTGCAAAGTACTGCATTAGTTTAAGTTCTTTTGCATACTTTATTGCTTCTTGTATTCTTATAGATGCATTTATAACTCTTTTACCCTTAATAGCATGATGCACTGATGGTATTTTATCTTTTACCAAGTTATTTAATTTTTTAAGTAGTATTTGTGCCAAAATTTTTGAATCAATATCTTCTACAGATATGTTTCTTAGGTCTTCAAAAGTTGGGGTTGTTTTTGATTTGTCTTTTTTTATGTTAAAAATTATTCTGCTGTTTATGTAAGGCCATTCAATCATTTCATTACACATCTGATTAAAAAATTTTGACATTGCACCTGCCAATACATAATTGATCTGTTTGTAGACCGAAGCTGGTATAGAATCATTTGCCATTGTCATTTCCAACTTCAACCTATTAATTTCATCCATTATTTCTTGAACCATTATATATTCCTTTGTATTTTCTATAGCCACTCTCTCATATTTATCAATGCCTGCTACTTGACAGCCAAACTTCATCTTTAGCTTTTCGACCATGTATTCATCAACATTGTCTCCAGATGTCACAGCATTCTTCTGTCTTCACAGAAGCAATGCCCTTTGTATGTGGAATATAAATTTTGCTATAGTTAATCACTGGTTCTGATATGTGATTCATTCCAGGGACCAATTTCCATAGTCTTAATGTATAAGTTTCTTGTTGTATCAGATTGTACATATTATTGTATTCGACTTGCAGTTTATTGATCAATTCATGATTAGGACTTATGCCAGAAATATTCTGTAGTATCTTATGAATTCATGGATTCTATTATTTATTTGGTTCTGAGAAAATTTACTATCCTCATTCTGATAGCATATGTCTGATATGTATTTCTTTATTTTATACCATGCAATGCATGGAGGTAATTTTGTAAGTATTGTGTAATAGTTTGTAACAATTATAATGTTTGACAATTGGTCAACTGAAAATATGATTTGGCTCTTAATATTCTTTTTTACTGTGTATGAATATATTTTGTTTCTTACATAATTATTAATTTACAGTTGTACTTTTAGGTGGTCGGAAAATGCAATAAGCGATGTGTTAATAATAGAATCATTAACTTTACTTGCTGAAACGAAGAATAAATCTATTAGCGAAGTGTATCTATTGCTGAAATATGTGTAAGCATTATTTCCATATTTCATTTGTAGTGGATATAGAGATACATCCCTCAACTTGTGTTCTAAGTTTTTAAGAATGTTTTGGTATGAACAATTAAAATCACCACCCATTATCACAATATGTGGCTTTTGCATCAGTTTGTTCTGTATGCCATAAATAATCATTGAAATGGCATTACCCCTTGCTATATAATATACCACAATCAATAATGTAGCTCATTATAAATAACAAATGACAGAACTATGTGATTTGTTTGCAAATCTATTATTTGTATTTTCTTATTCCAGAGTGCATATTTATTAGTACTGCTACTCCCTGTGAGGATCTAACATTGCATTTGAACAGAAATATATTATTTTTGATAGTTTTTCTATAATCCATATACGAATATTATCACTTATCTTTGTTTCTGATAAAATTATCATTTCATATTTTTGAGTTGTTATATAATCTAATATTTTCTGTGCTTTATCTTTATCATTTATTCCTCTTATATTTATTGATAGTATATTAAGTGACCTGTTCATTATTTAACATAATTGGAGTTTCTTTATTTTCTTTTAAACTAGTAATTGTGTCATCTTTTCCTTTTTCATTTGAATCAGCATTTAATTTTGATTGATTAAGATCACTAAAGATTTGTAATTTTTTATGTTTAACATTAGTGCTATCATTGTTGGTTTCATAATTATCTCTTATATCTTTATTATCAATTCCTTTATTATCTTTTCATTTGTTGCAAGTATTTCTATTTTTTGGGATATCCACATTTACTACATTTATATCTGTAGCTGATCTTGTCTCATCTGTAATGTTATTAGAACAATCGGGTACTGATTCTATTTCCACTGACATTCATTCATTAATAGTTAAGTTCAGCTTGTTATTTTGCTCAATATTTGTTTCATATTCATACAATTTATCATCTTCTCTCTCACTATTCACTATATTTGCCCATGACTTATTATAATAATATTACTTAAGTGATTCATTCTGTTAAATTTATTGCACTTAACGCAATTTCTAATTTCACACACTGCCACTATGTGACAGAATCTGTTGCATCTAAAGCATAGAGGTAGTCTACCCCTTCATATTATAGAAATTGGCATTTGATCTTTTAATATCTTATGTGGTATCTGTTCTTTCATTATTCCTTTTTTTAGTTTCATTATAATCTTTCATGCATTTGTAGGTATTTTGAAAGCTACACTTGGCATCATCTCTCTTTCGATATCTATCACATTAGCATAATTATCCATTTGAGATTTGAAGTATTCTATACTGAAGCTGGGTTGTGTGTGCAATATTCTTTCATATATCAGAGGGTTCAGCTTCTTTGACACAATAGATTTTTCATCCTTGCATTTCTTTAATTAAATTTTCCACTCATTCTTTTTGATCCTTATTAAAATATTCAATAGACATGAACCCTCTATCAGGAAAAAATGCTGTATGTTTAACTGTGTCTATTAAGCCATTGGTGTCAAGTATCTTCAAATACTCATTTAGATCTGGTTTGTCCAAAATGTGTTCACCGGTATTATTATTCATTTGAATAATTAGACTTAAAATGGATGTATTCGGTGTCATACAATTGCTGAATATTTTTTTTCCAATATGTGTTTTAGTTTTACAAATGCTTTTGAGATAAGCTTATTTGTTTTTCGTATTTCTGAATAATTATCGTTAAGTTCTACAAATTGAATTTTTTTACTATTATTAGTTATTTCATGTTTACTTTCTTATTTATTATCCATAATTTTTAATTTTATACTTTCTGAAATGTTTTTATAGGTTTGTGTTAAGATCACCAATCATTTGGTGAATTATTACTGTTATAGCCATCTGTTCTCCTTTTTTTAAAATTGCTCAATATTTTCCAATTAGCATTCTCACTATCAACATTATTATTTAAGCTTTCATCATGTACTATTTTTGTTTTTTTTAATACTGAAGGATTGCTTTTCTCATTTTTTAATAGCGATGACTGTGCATTTATTATCATATTCCCATATATGTTATTTAGATAAACTCTATCTATTAATTGGTTTATTTTGGGATTACTATTATATTTTCTTAGATTACATTCTTTGTTACAAGCTTTATCGGCCATTTTACTATTGTTTTTTTTTAATTTTATCAAGTTGATTCATTTAGAGCTCATTGTTATTGCTATTAATTTCAGAATTACTTACTCTAATTTCTGCTGACTTCCTACTTTTTCTCCCCATTTTAAATTTTGATTTTAAAAAAAACTTTATGAGATTTAGCAGGAGGCAGTTACATGACCTGTCATGTATAATAAGAATGAAAAACAATTGAAGCCCTTAGCTTATGACAATTGGAAAGTCTCATCATGCCTTCTACTTTAATGTATTTTTGTGAGGTGTTGGAAGATTGTGTAGAGATTTTATTAGCAATCAAAATTCTCCATGCAGTAGTTTTTTATGACAGATATTAATTCAGTGATGATAGATTTGGCAGTCTGTTACCTTTGCAAGAGGTAGTACAATGAATAACATGGCCAAAACTTTGAAAGTGTGTTTTAGAAAGCAGTTTAATTTATCAAAGATATTTATGCTTATAAAACTCTATTTAGAAATCTGTCTTAAAATAGCCTGTTTACACAAACTATTAAATATTTATGCTTATCAAATAGCTCAATGAAGCCAATGATAGTTAGAATAAGTATTTTAATGTCAAGTATAATACATATTTAGAAAAAAGTATGATAATGCAAACTTTGCTTTATGAAAATTCTGAAAATAGAATCTGAAAAGCAAACATAATCTAAAATTATGAATTCACTAATTATTTTTGATTCTTAAAAACAATATTTTCATATATGAAAAAGAGTCTTGAAACTATTATATAATTAAAAAAACATTGTTTGCAACAATTGAAAATTCAGAATATGTAGAAAATTTCTGAAAAAAGTTGTTAGACAGTTGAAACTATTAGGAAAAAGTGTTTTTAAAAGTGCAAAAATAGTTATTGATTTAAGATTTGGTTTAGATTAAAGGGAAAAAAATAAAATGTTTAATTAAACAGCCCTCTGAGAGAAACTTTTTCAAGAAGAAAAAAAATACTTAAACAAGATATATGGATATATTTTTGGAAAAAAACAAATGATATAGTGAAAGAAGACTTCATGGTGTTAAATTTATTATGAAATATAATTTATTATTATATATTCTTAAAATTCTTAGATCTATCAGTAGAAGGCTAATGTGTATTCTCATTTTACTAGGACTTAAGCTACAACATTAGATTCAGAAACTTCAGAGAAAAAACAAATTATTTCTTCTTAGATAGTCTTAGTACATCAAATCTATTAAAAAAAGCAAATTTTCTTAAAAAATTTTAAAGGTTGTTAGAGATAGTAAACTCTGGATGAAAGTTGTTGGAAATAATAGTGAAATCTGATACCATTGATGCTTATAGAGTGCACAAGCAATATAACAAACATTTCCCATTAAATTAAGAATTATACAACAAGTAAAAATACTTATAACGAATTCAAAATGGCAGATATTTTTTTACATAAATCTTGCTTACCACTTTAATTTACTTAACTTTTTCTGTCACCAATTCTGAAAATAATGTACATACTTTAAAGCATTCTTATAAATAAACATCTTATAATAAGTTTAATCTTGAATTATAAAAATAGAAGTTGAAACCCAATTAATATTAACATGAAGAAATAATTTTGAAACAAAATTACAGTAAAAATAATAGAAATTATATAAAATCATTAAATTAATAAATGCCACTGACTGAATCAATAATTGCTATTATGATCACTACTGGTTGATAAAGCAACTATGGAAAAAAAACTTTTAAAAATATTTCAGATTTGAATAAGGTATAAGCAATCTATTATTATTTATAAAATTATTAGCATTTATTTTTACTAGATTTAATTTTTATCACAAGCATATAAATATTAATTTTAAACAAAAGGCAGAAAAATTGATCAATATTGAAAAAAAGATCATTTTAAAAATAAAATGTGGAAAATGGTCAGTTATTTAGTTTCTAAATATGGCATGATTAAATTAAAGATCAACATCATTTTTAAAACATAACAAAGTTAGAAATGCATGGGTAGCAAAAGGGATTTTAGATTGACCAGTTTGCATTGTAATCTTATGGAAAATGCTAATGTTAATTAATCAAAAGCAAATGTCAATAATAGTGGGAGGAAGGTGATCTTTTATGAAAAAGTCAAGCAATTATTTCAGCAATTTTTTTGTTAATAAGTTTATGCCAGATAAGATTATAATTATCTCACAAGAAAATGGAAATTCATCCATCAATGATAAGGAATTTTTTTATTAAAATATGTAAGTTTTTTACATATATATATTTTTTATTGTATGGCTTATAAAAATTAAATTTTAGTTTTTATTGAAATCTAACTGTGCTGTATAAACAGTAATTGATAATATATGTATTTTTATTTTGTTTTTACATCAAATTTTTTATGCTTAAGTAATTGTTTTGATGGTAATTTTAGTCTAAGCAAAGAGTTTGAAATGGATTATTTCTAAATGTATGTATTTCAATATAAGCCACAAGTAATGATATGAATAAACTTGTGAAACTGATTAATTTTTTATACCAGGTCCTATTATATTGTCTCTCTGAATTCATGTTTTTTTTCTTGTTGAATTTTTGCATAATTCATTGATTATCATAAACACATGTTGGTTTAGAAAAAGAAAAAGATGTATTAAAGAATTTTAGATATATATATCCATTACCATAGTATTTTACAGATTACCCTATAATTATAAATAAGAATTTTAAAAAGGTTAAATTATGCAGACACTTATAAGTGTAGATTATTAAACAGATCCTAGATTTAAAAAAGTTTAAAGTAATTATTACATTATAAAATAAGTTTTATTTCAAATATATTGATAAAATTTCATTGTTCGTTTTTTAGAAACAACTATTATTTATGCTAAAATTCAACAACTGTAAACAATAAAATTGCTAATTTATAATCTGTATTTTAAAGTTTAATTTGTTTTAAGCTTGGATTTATCTTAATTAAGGAGAGTATTGTAAATTTAAATAAGTTTATTCTTACTTTAAGAATAATTTCTCTTGGCAGAATAATAAATTAAATGTGAAGTTTTATTTAAGAAAATACAAAAATTTCAATAAAGTGCTCATTAATTGGAAGCAAGACTTAAAAGTTATTGGTCAGATAAACCTTCAAATTAATATATATATATATATATATATATATATATATATATACACACATACACACTAACTAGTTGTTCATGGTTACTTTAGATTTTATAAAAACCTGAATATAATATTCTAATCCTATTAAATTTATAAATATTCTTTTATATAACAATGATATTTGGGGCAAAGGGAGTGGGCATTTTGATTCCCATTTAAATGATTATTAAAAAAATAATAAGATTGCAGTTTTTAATAATGAATCCATTTAGATTTGGACAAAGATATTCAGCTTAATAAAATGTAAAATACTTCTTTATGTTCTTAAAATGGGCAAAGTTATAAGGCTTAAATTAAATATCTGGAAAAGTTTTAAATTATTGCAATAATATAATTTGTTTCATTATAATTAGATTTTTTTAATATATGAATCCAAGTTTCAATTTAAAAAAATTAAATTATTATTATCCATTACTAAAAATAATTTTAATGATTTTTGTCGAATAGATTACTTCCAATCATAAATGAATGAGTTTCAAAAACTGATTGTGGTTTTTAAAAAACACTATAGACATCTCCCTTTTTGCTGTTGATAATTACAAGACTATTGTTGTAATCAGAGATGTGATCAAAATACATATTATAGATCAATATATAAATGATAGATCCATGCTATCATTTTTTTGCCTAACTTCATCAAATATTTTCTTTCATCCATCATAATTATTGATCAATAAATAATTGATATAATTTATCATCATCTTTGATTTTCATATTTTGATTACTTAAAGTATAATCTCATTGAAACAATACTAATGAAATAATTAAATTTTTCTAGCAATAATTAATCTTACATATTCTCCTGGACTAACCAGAAAAAAATATAAATTAATGCAAAATAAACTTTATTTATTTTGAAGATCAGAATATTTCTCAATTAGGCACAATCTTCAATTGAAAAACTGAGTTTCTAAATTTACTATTTTTTAAATATCTGTTTTCTTATGTTAATCAAAATCAATTACAATTTAAAGCATTTTAAATTCTCTTTTGTACATCAAATAATCCACAATTACATCTTTAAGCCCAATGTATGTTAGACAATTAGGTTAACAGTGAAATAAAAGATAACTTAACTACTACTAATAAATTTTGTAACATTTTAATAAATTAAAATTTACAAAGAAATTAAAAGCACAAAAATTACAATGCACACATATGTAAACATATAAATCACCATTATATAGCCTCATATTTGCATATATTAGTGATGGATTTATTAACTTTAATTATCCTGAAATAAAACAAAAAATAACCTCTTCAAAAATGAAAAAAAAAAATACATAAATCCAGTTAAATCACTATAAATTAATAAAATATCTTAAAAATGATTGAAGATTTTACTAATTATATTTTGTATTATCAAAATTAATGATAACATATTAAAAGAATTTTAATCAACTATAATTATTAAAGATTTTATAAAATATAATTTAAATTGAGCTCTAACCATCGTATTTATTGCTTAATATTATTAATTTATATTATCTTTAATATTGTCATTTATTTTTAGTATATATGGTATTATTTTGAAAAATTACCTTTGCAGTATAGAAATAGTTCTATATCAGTAATTTTCCTAAATTTTACTCTTTACAAGCTTGAGTTGTTTTTCAATGTTATCAGTTCTATTTCAATATTTTTTCTGAATTTCAGTTTATCTTCAGTTATTCTCTTGGTAAATGAGTTAATAATTCAGGTGAACATTATATTATGTAGAACAGACATTAAGCAGGCTATGTGACATCTTTAATATCTATTTTTAATAATTTACCAGGCATTACATTTCCAGATAGTAAATAGTGATTCAATTAAGGTTTGTATTTAGTACATACTTTTTAAAAATATATGCATGGTGAATAACGTTTAGAGTGGCAATTTAAACAATAATGATATTTTGTATTATTCAATGCTGACAGTTTTGTTTTTCTGATAAACTTTGTTATCACCTTTTCTATATAAAATTGCTTTTACTAGTTCTCTAGAAAGTAATATATTCAATGCTTTCAAAAAACCTGGTTCTCTTTCTCAACTATCAATTCAGTAACTAATTATAATCAATTTTATCTTGTTTTAATTGTTTATGTTCTAACAGTACTCTCATGCAATAGTCTATTAGTCTGAAAATAGAAGAAATGTTATATGTTTTTCCAAAAACTATGTTCATTTATTTTGCACCTTTCTTTCATTTACATTTTGTTAAATAACTAATTTAATTTTAAAAAATGAAAGTGCACAAAAATATAATTTAACTCAAAATTACATTTTTCTTTCTTTTTTTTAACTTACAATATTTGAGCCTTTAAAATTGAAATTTAAATTCTCAAGCTCCCTAGTTTTTACATAAAATAATTAACAATAAGTAAAATAAATTATTTACAATTAAATGTCCAAATTTTACATATATATTAATTTTCAATAATATTTAGTTACCAATAACTATATATTAAAAATTTGTCATAAATAAACAATAAAGTAAATTTTTTTTATTCATTTCATGAAGACTTATTTCTCTATGTAAATTTAGTCTGTCTCTCATATTTGCTTTAAAGTATAATAAATATTTATTTATCATCATTGACCGCTATATTTAATCGACATCTTTTCATTTTATTTGCTAAAGTAAATTTGATTAAACCCTCAAGTATGTTCTTAAAAATTTATGGACTTTTTAAACAGCTAGTTTAATGACCTTATTACTTTTTATACTTCCCTGTGTATGAATAACTTTTATTAGCTGCGTATATATATATATGTTACGTTTGCAGTAAATATATAAATACATTTTGTTGTTAAAATATTCAACGCGTTTCGCGGTCCCAGCATCCAGAGTTATAAAAGGGAGGGTTGGGCAACTGGTTTGAATAAAACATTAAAAATCCCACCAATAGCAAAAGTTAATTAAGATGTTTTTTAAAGAACTTAAAAGGAGGGTTTGCCTTCTCGCTTTGATACAACGGCCTTTTAGACTCGGCTCTGTTTGCATTGGTGGTTTCCTCGGTTGTCGGTCTAGAAAACTTTTATGCCTGATCTAGTGGGTGGGGTGTGTGGTGTTTTCTGCATAGCGCCTCCTAACACTGATGCGATTCTCTACCATGTGAGTTTTTCTGGATTTGATAGCCTGGTTCAAGAGGGATTGATCTTGGCTTGGTTATTATTTGCTGATCTTTTGATGAGCAGAAAATGTTGTATCTATATTATAGTTTTATATCTCTCGTCTGTAGTTCTTTTCTATGGCCAAATCTAATAGTGCTTATCTCTTTTGTTTCTATTTTGTCTATTTTGGGTTGAAATAAGGCTTTTTTATAAATTTGTAATTATAACTATTTGCTAATAAAACCTTTAATATGTTTATTTCTTCTTTCAGATGTGTGTCATCTGAAAGTTAATGTCTATTTAAAGAGTTTTGGTACAGAAACTATCTGAGTTGGGTGATGATGAGAATGGAAATGTAATATCGTCTGTGTGTGTATCCTCTGAAATAGAAAAAGATAAAATTTGGGTTCGGTGACAGACCAAGAAAAGGGAGTTTCTCAGCTCTGTCTCCATTGTAAATTTAATAGAGGTGCATATTATTTAAATGAAGAAAAATCATCTAATGTATTTTTTCATGTTGTATGCAAAAGGTCACTTGTATCTGAGCCAAATGAGAGGTTTTAAAGTGATGTTCTAAAGCAGTTTCATATATTCCATGAATAAATCAGTATTACTCCTGAGATAGGGGATAGGAGTAAAATTGCGTAGGTCATTGTAAAAATATGTATTTAAGAGACAATGTAATCAAAGCATAATATGGCTGGAATGCATTGTGGATTATATTTAAAGTCATCAATTGGAATGTTTGTAAAAAGCACATCAAACGAATGTCCTAGCTTAATTTTTAATTTTAAACAGAAATAAAATGAAGAGGTTTTTAATATGTTTAATAGATGGGATTGTAGGTTCATGAACGAGATAGAAATATGGTTGGGATATTGTCTATTGGAGAAGAGGGTATCTGGTTTGTGAATTTTGGAGTCCATAAAATTTTGGCCCTTTTTATGAGGGTTATTTATTTTTTATCTTGTTTCAATAGGTGTTTATTAATATAGTTTTGTTGTTTTTTTCCAAATATGTTATGCTCTTTTGTAGTTTATAGTTTTATCTAACAGATCTAAAATTTTATTTGGTAAATGTCCATCCATTACCGTGTTCTTTATCGGGAGAACTTGTTTGCGTTTTATATTATTTATGTTGTCTTTTTTCTTTGAAAATATTTTGGATTTTTTAAATATTCTCCTATGGAATCATTTTATCAGGTTCATTACTTTCTCGAAGGATCGGGAGGGTAAAGAAAATTGATTTTCTAAAAGAATTTCTCTGTAGAGAGGGTTTCTTAGATAATTGTAGTTTTGATTTGGATAATATGTTTGGGGATTGTGTTCTATGTTTGTTTTTCTTTTGTTGCCACATCAAATGAATATGATCAAAAAGTAAAGGATGTATTTTATTAAAGGAATAAAGAAATGGATATTTATCAATTTTGTCTAAATTTCGTTCTTTAATAAAAGAGTTTAAAATAATATTGTGGTTTTCTTAGAATTTTATAATTATATTGTTCTTGGAAACAAATTTTACAAAAGGGATATAGTGGATTTTTGAAAAAAGATAAATTAAAAATTTCTTTCATTCTTTCAAATATCGAGTGTAAAAATTTCTCGTAGAGGTTAGTAATGTTAAAACAAAGATTTGCATGGGTTAAATATATAAAATACATATTTTGCGGGTTCATCCGTGTTTCTACCTTTTTAAAACTCTGTGGATGGCTTGTGTGACCAAGTCGAAACGTCAGTATATTGATATTAAAGTTTTTAACAGGATGAACCCCAAAATATGTATATATATATATATATATATATATATATATATATATATATTGCACAATTTGTGTAATGTTAAAATTGATTGTTATTTAAATTAATGAATAAAAAAATTGTGATAAATAACACTTTTAATTAATTTTGTTGATGGGATTAAGTAGATATTATATGGTGTATTCCTATCACTTTTTCACTCATTTAACAAATGTATCTTAAGTATGTAAACATTTTAAGTGTATAATGTAGTTCAAAATATTGACATGCTAAAATAAATTGAGCACACTTCACCCACAATAATTAAATATTATTGATTTGTGAATTATATATTTTATTTTATCTGTAATATTTTATGGTTCCCTATAATTCAAAAGACAACTATTTTCTTATTTAATAACATTGTAAAACTTAAATAAAATAAGTAAATACATTTTTTATTGTTTTAAAAATGCAAACCGATTATATATTAGCGCATTAAATTTTACATACATATTAATATTACATATAAGTATATTTGAAAGGAATTTTAGGATGAATTGTTTAAATTTATAGCACTACAAGATACCTTTGAAAAATCTTTAATCGGATATATATTTTTATTCCCCATTGATAGAAAGACGATCAATATTTTAAATATTAGATTTCAAATGACACAGTCTTAATGAGGAATTAACTGAATCCTTCTAAAATAGATGACAAGCCGATTATTGATAGAAATTGACAACAGAGATAAAATTGCAAACATTTTTTTTTAAAAAATAAATGCTTATATGACATTTATAGAAAGAAATTGAAAAGAATACTGCTGAAAAGAAAAATAAACTGGTACTTATAAATTTTATTTAAATATAAATTGTTATAAAATAATTAAAAGTGTGTAATACTCATTCTGTTAATTAGTTGAAACACGAACACTAATTCTAGAATTTAGATGTGGTGTATGTTAACGATGAAACAGTCTTGAATAGCTACAACTTTCCATGAAGGCACAGTAAAGGAAAAGCAAATCTCACTTAACATGCGATTTGTTACATGTTTTTGTCATTTTTCTGCCTTTTCTTATTTTCTAGCTAAGGATAGTTTCATATCCATTTACCAAACAATACAGATAATTAACTGTACTGATTTCAGGCTTCAGCTAAAAAAAAAATCAAACATATCCCCCTTTCATATTACTGTTACAATGCTGATTTTATTAAAATTAATCAAACTTACCATTTTCATTTACTAGCAATCTTTCTTAAAACAGTATGATATATATAAATATATATGATTACACAAATAGTTTATCATTTAAAAAACAACATTCTATGTGTTTATAAACTGACTTTTTATATATCTTATTCCATATAATATATATATATGTACAATTTCCAATTACATATATTCATCATTTATATATATATATATATATATATATATATATATATATATATATATATATATATATATATATATATATATATATATATATATATATATATATATATATCAAATTAAAACTACCCCAAATCCAAAATTAAACCAGACCAGCATAAAAATAATATTAAAACACAACCTAAGGTTTCACTGCTACAAGCAGACTTCTCAAGTGTAAAGAACTACAAAAACTACACAATATATATAATATTAAAAACTACCCACAAATCCATTCACTTCCCATCCACCCTTAATATTAAAAGAACTCTTAAATAAGTTAATTGCTTCAGAATAATAAATTTTCAATAATAAAAGCTCTTTAATTCTTCTTTTGATTTCATTTCTCTCAAAGAAGACAACCTTAGCTTCATCAAAATCGGTAGTGTAGCCTGTATCTTTTTCATGGACATACAAAGCAGAACTAAGATATCTATTTTTAACTCTACTTTTATGAACCTTTATTCTTTCATTTAAACTTAAACTACTCTGACCTAAGTAAACCTTCTTACAAATAAACAAGGAATAAAATATACTACACCAGGAATAGTCTTTCTCTCAAAAACGTCTTTTTTATTATTTAATAAATTATTTAATGTAACACCCCTTTTCCAAGCAATTTTCTTATTTCCAAACAATTTACTATTTCTACACACAATTTTATAAGAAGACAATTTAAATGGCAAAGAAATAAAATCATATTTTTCTTTAACCTTTACATCCTTACAAATATTACTATTAAATAAAATACTTTCAACAAATTTATCAGACTATCCAACACTCAAGTAATCTTTATAAAATTGATATTTCTGAAACAAAGCTACCCCACTAGAATTATTTAATTTAATATTCCTATGACAATAATTCCTTAAAGCAGCTACTTTATGAGATACAGACTGATAGCTATCAGGTTTAATTATAGATCTTAATTCTTTACTTTTAACTAAATGACTGCACAATAAGCAATTAGTTTCTATATTTCTAATCACCAAAAGATCTAAAAATTTTAACTTACCAAAATCTAACCCCTCTCCTTCTAACACAAATTTTATAGAAGGATCAAAACAATTAAACTCATTTACAAATTCCTTCAATTTATCATTCTCAACTACAAATAAACAATCATCAACACATCTGACAAATAATTTTACATATAAACAATTCTTTTTAATAATATTTTCCTCTTCCATAAAACTAATATAAACTGAACCTAAAGGAGAAATAATATAACCTATTATCCACCCTTCCTTAATCTTATAAAAATTACCTTTATAAATAAAATACATAGAATCTTCCAATAACAAAAGCAAATCTTTAATTACCTTAATTTTATTTTTTGATAAAGAACTTTTCTTAATCAATACACACAAAAGAACATCAATACTGCTTAACCTATTAACAGACTGATACATATTTTCAATATCTAAACTTCCAAATACCCAATTACTTTCCATTTTAAAATTATTAATCTTATCAAAAGCCTCAAAAAAAGAAGAAACTGTGTACTGACCAAAATCAACAAATTGTTTTTAAAAATTATTCAAGAATTTAGAAATACCCTCTACAACACTACCTGTAAAATCAAAAATAAATCTTAAAGGAAAACCATCTTTATGAGTTTTAATATTCACAGTTTATATTAGTTTTATGGAAGAGGAAATTATTATTAAAAAGAATTATTTATATGTAAAATTATTTGTCAGATATGTTTATGATTGTCTATTTGTAGTTGAGAATGATAAATTGAAGGAATTTGTAAATGAGTTTAATTGTTTTGATCCTTCTATAAAATTTGTGTTAAAAGGAGGGGGGTTAGATTTTGGTAAGTTAAAATTTTTAGATCATTTGGTGATTAGAAATGTAGAAACTAATTGCTTATTGTGCAATCATTTAGTTAAAAGTAAATAATTAAGATCTATAATTAAACATGATAGCTATCAGTCTGTATCTCATAAAGTAGCTGTTTTAAGGAATTATTGCACAGAAATATTAAATTAAATAATTCTAGTGGGGTAGCTTTGTTTCAGAAATATCAATTTTATAAAGATTACTTGAGTGTTGGATACTCTGATAAATTTGTTAAAAGTGTTTTATTTAATAGTAATATTTGTAAGGATGTAAAGGTTAAAGAAAAATATGATTTTATTTCTTTGCCATTTAAATTGTCTTCTTATAAAATTGTGTGTAGAAATAGTAAATTGTTTGGAAATAAGAAAATTGCTTGGAAAAGGGGTGTTACATTGAATAATTTATTAAATAATACAAAAGAAGCTTTTGATAGAAAGGCTATTCCTGATGTAGTATATTTTATTTCTTGTTTATTTTGTAAGAAGGTTTACATAGGTCAGAGAAGTTTGAGTTTAAATGAAAGAATAAAGGTTCATAAAAGTAGAGTTAAAAATAGATATCTTTGTTCTGCTTTGTATGTTCATGAAAAAGATACAGGCCACACTATTGATTTTGATGAAGCTATGGTTGTCTTCTTTGAGAGAAATGAAATCAAAAGAAGAATTAAAGAGTTTTTATTATTGAAAATTTATTATTCTGAAGCAATTAACTTATTTAAGAGTTCTTTTAATATTAAGGGTGGATGGGAAGTGAATGGATTTGTGGGTAGTTTTTAATATTATATATATTGTGTAGTTTTTGTAGTTCTTTACACTTGAGAAGTCTTCTTGTAGCACTGAAACCTTAGGTTGTGTTTTAATATTATTTTTATGCTGGTCTGTTTTAATTTTGGATTTGGGGTAGTTTTGATTTTATATTGACTAGTTTAGCTTTATGCTTGTAATGTTTATATATATATATATGAAAAACAAAAAACACAAGTTAAAAACTTGCGTACGCTTGTATTTATGACAATAGATGGAGTTATACCAAAAACACTTTCAAGTGTTTGTTTACATAAACGTCAGAGCGAGTATTTCACTATCTCTAACTTAATTTCCACCTTCATATCATGATTTCAAGCTATTTGCTATCGTCAGTGAAAGACAGGATTAAGAAACTAGATCTAAAACACAAACTCTGAGCGTTTAAGAAACAGTTTCTATTCAGCTTGCGAGTGTGAATCTTTTAGACACGTAATGTCTTCAAACACAGCATCGCATGCCAGATAGCTACATGGGTCTGATATCAGTTCAGCATCACCACATAGTAGAAGTCTCTGCAATATATATCATTGCAAGAAAGACCTCAAAGGTACATTTATGAAAAACAAAAAACACAAGTTAAAATCTTGCATACGCTTGTATTTATGACAATAGATGGCATTATACCAAAAACACCTCCAAGCGTTTGTTTACATAAACATCAGAGTGAGTATTTCACTATCTCTAACTTAATTTCCACCATCATATCATGATTTCAAGCTATTTGCTATCATCAGTGAAGGACAGGATTAAGAAACTAGATCTAAAACCCAAACTCTGAGCATTTAAGAAACAGTTTCTATTCAGCTTGCGAGCGTGAATCTTTTAGACACATAATGTCTTCAAACTCAGCATCGCATGCCAGATAGCTACATGGGTCTGATATCAGTTCAGCATCACCACATAGTAGAAGTCTCTGCAATATATGTCATTGCAAGAAAGACCTCAAAGGTACATTTATGAAAAACAAAAAACACATGTTAAAAACTTGCATATGCTTGTATTTATGACAATAGATGGCATTATACCAAAAACACCTTCAAGCGTTTGTTTACATAAACGTCAAAGCGAGTATTTCACTATCTCTAACTTAATTTCCACCATCATATCATGATTTCAAGCTATTTTCTATCATCAGTGAAGGTCAGGATTAAGAAACTAGATCTAAAACCTAAACTCTGAGTGTTTAAGAAACAGTTTCTATTCAGCTTGTGAGTGTGAATCTTTTAGGCACGTAATGTCTTCAAACTCAGCATCGCATAAATCATGATATGAAGGGGGAAATTCAGTTAGAGATAGTGAAATACTCGCTCTGACATTTATGTAAACAAACCCTTGAAGGTGTTTTTGGTATAACGCCATCTATTGTCATAAATACAAGCGTATGCAAGTTTTTAACTTGTGTTTTTTGTTTTTCATAAATGTACCTTTGAGGTCTTTCTTGCAATGATATATATTGCAGAGACTTCTACTATGTGGTGATGCTGAACTGATATCAGACCCATGTAGCTATCTGGCATGCGATGCTGAGTTTGAAGACATTACGTGTCTAAAAGATTCACGCTCGCAAGCTGAATAGAAACTGTTTCTTAAACGCTCAGAGTTTGTGTTTTAGATCTAGTTTCTTAATCATGTCCTTCACTGACAATAGCAAATAGCTTGAAATCATAATATGAAGGTGGAAATTAAGTTAGAGATAGTGAAATACTTGCTCTGACGTTTATGTAAACAAATGCTTGAAGGTGTTTTTGGTATAACGCCATCTATTGTCATAAATACAAGCATATGCAAGTTTTTAACTTGTGTTTTTTGTTTTTCATAAATGTACCTTTGAGGTCTTTCTTGCAATGATATATATTGCAGAGACTTCTACTATTTGGTGATGCTGAACTGATATCAGACCCATGTAGCTATCTGGCATGCGATGCTGAGTTTGAAGACATTACGTGTCTAAAAGATTCACGCTCGCAAGCTGAATAGAAACTGTTTCTTAAACGCTCAGAGTTTGTGTTTTAGATCTAGTTTCTTAATCCTGTCCTTCACTGATGATAGCAAATAGCTTGAAATCATGATATGAAGGTGGAAATTAAGTTAGAGATAGTGAAATACTCGCTCTGACATTTATGTAAACAAACACTTGAAGGTGTTTTTGGTATAACGCCATCTATTGTCATATATATATATGTAAAATAAATAAAATATTTATTAATTAAAAACAATATTATAATTATAATTGAAATAATATTTTTAACGGTTTACAAACAAAATACAAACAATCTTTAAATCCACAGAAGTACTTTCCGTTACTTTCTAACCTACCTCAACTGCCATTAAATTCAAAAACCAAAAGCGGAAGCAAATGTCATCAATTCAAATTCCACGAATCTTGTATTTTAATGTTAGAAGCTTTCCGATTTATCAAATGCACTTTATTCCTGTTTATAAAAATTGCCTCCTTAATTTTTTTTTTTACTATGGTTTCTCTCTTCATGAAGAATTTTCACATTTTCAAAATTAAATTATCACATTTTCAAAATTAAATTTAAATTTATATTTACATGTTTTTTCGTGATCAAAGAAAACTGAAGGAGATATTAAATCACCATTATTTTTATTTTTTACACGCTTATATAACAATTGAAGGAACATGAATTGTTATATAAGCGTGTAAAAAATAAAAATAATGGTGATTTAATATCTTCTTCAGTTTTCTTTGACCACGAAAAAACATGTAAATATAAATTTAAATTTAATTTTGAAAATGTGAAAATTCTTCATGAAGAGAGAAACCATAGTAAAAGAAAAATTAAAGAGGCAATTTTTATAAACAGGAATAAAGCGCATTTAATAAATCGGCAAGCTTCTAACATTAAAATACGAGATTCGTGGAATTTTAATTGATGATGTTTGCTTCCGCTTTTGGTTTTTGCATTTAATGGCAGTTGAGGCAGGTTAGAAAGTAACCAAAAGTACTTCTGCAGATTTAAGGATTGTTTGTAATTGTTTGTAAACTGTTAAAAATATTATTTCAATTATAAATATATATATATATATATAATGCCCTATTTATGTACAATACATAAACAAATATATTCACTCATAATTTTAAAACAATGCTAAAACCTTAGCTTATATAACAACAGAGCTTAAAGATAGAGTGCTATCACTATCATTTCATAGTTTTTGATAGTACATAACTCATTGGGAGGTAGTTACTTCTATTTCAATATACATACTTAAACGTTATGATTACTTATTATATTTATTGTTAAATATTATTTTACAAGTAACTAACTTAACAAAAATATTTTTAAAAAAATAAATTTATCTGGCAAAATCTTAAAAAAGCTTATATTCTGATTTAATTTGAAAACATATAAACAATTTTCTAATTATTTAATGTAAAAATTTAGATATTTCTATTTTTAATATTATATATATATAGGTATATTTTTTTAATTATCAAGGAAATTACAAAAATAAATTTAAAATTATAAAAATAACTATAGAATTAAATAGAAACATTCACCTTTTCTTTCTTATTATAATGCAAAAAATGTCTGCCAAAATTTTCAAACTAGTGAATAAGCTTTAATGCCTTATTTTTTAATTACATTTCCTATCTATAAATAAAAAATGACACTTCTCTTATTTATGGACAAAAACAAAAGCTAAAATATACAACCACTAGCATTAATATGACATGGGACCATTCAATATAATATCATGTTACAAATCTTCAGCTTTCAATTAATTGTATGCCACAATATATCACTGTGCACTCATTTTTTTCAGAACAGTAATGTCTCTATGTATTATTGTATTAGAATCAGACAAAAGATAAAACAATTTTAAATGAATATTGATTTTAACACATATATATTGTGATGTAATTTTAAAAGATACCACCACTGTGGTGGATGATGACGATGCATGGAGAAGGAGAGTACAGAATTAATGGAGAGATTGATATGATAAAGATTCAAATAAAATTTTATTGCATCTAAGTACCACTGAATCTCATATCTGAATTCAAATTTAGCCCAAATAATAATTAAAATTATATAAGTACTCACAAGATATATTTTATTATAAATTAAGTAAATATTTCATAATAGCATATTAAATCTTCAGCAATTTATCTAGATATACCTTCATTATGCAAATGTATGTTCAGTGTGTGCAAGCATTATGCCATGAAGAAACTATCAGGTGCTCAGGGTGAACAAGATATCTTGCAGCATCTATCTATTACCCCTTCCCACTCATTTTCACAATAAAGCAATGTCTGAGAGCTTATTATATAATGCAAAATAAATAAATTTATGATTATTCAAACATTAATAAACTTATATATTTAACTAAAAAAATGCGAAATCAAATTTAATAAAATATCATAAATATTTTTATTATAAGAGTAAAACAAAGGAAGATATATATTATAATTCACAATAAAATAATAAAGTTCTCTATTTTATTGTAATTTACTCTGATTTTTTCTTAGTATACTAACTGCTTTGAAATGGATTACATTGATTTTCAGTCCCCTACAATATATTAAAATATAAAAAACATGTTTTCCAAGTCAGTAGAACTACTATATCTAAAAATTGCATTGTTGTGTGCAAATAAATATAATGAAACCATATTTTCTTACATAAGAATTTAAAATTGTTTAAGTTTGAGCAAATATGTCACTTGTCTCTATCCCCACTACTACTCAAGAATAGTACACATGTTTGAGAAGTTAGTCTATGATTTTTATAGCCTAAGTTAAACTATCATCACATTTCAATTATACAATCATCAAAGTATTTGGAGTAATGGTCATATCTTTAAGTCAGAAATATTTCTTTTGTGACTTAAAATCACAAGTACAATTAATTCTTCTAAATAATAACAAACATATGACTCCAAACCAATATATATATATATATATATATATATATATATATATATATATATATATATATATATATATATATATATATATATATATATATATATATATAGAGAGAGAGAGAGAGAGAGAGAGACTGTATACTATATCTATAATGGGACTTTTTATAGAAAAAAGCTATGTATTCAAGAAATGTAAAATTAAACTCTTATTTATTAAATATAATGTAAATATAATAAATAAAATAAAACCCTTAAAATCAAAAGAACATGTTTTCCTAAATTAAATGTAAATAACTATTAATTAAAAGTTATCAAAATCAAATGGCCAAATATAGCAAAAATAATAGTCTTTTTTTTTTAAAAAAATTGTACTTTATGTAAAATATATTGCATGCACTCATATCTTTCATTAACTTGAGCAAAATATATGTTTGTAAAAAGCTAAACACATATAGTTTTAGAAATTTGAAACTTTACTTTTAGCATAACAAAATATTGATATACCACTAAAATTAAACAAAATGACAATTAGCAATGGTACAAATCAGTTCTGTACCCTCAATAGACTTTAATATTCTATTTACGGCAAGTAAAATAATTGTTGTATAACATTATGTTAGTATTTGGAAGAAAACAGTTAATTAAAAATCATTATAAGATTGTATGGTTGGGAGAACTGGCCATAGGAAATACTGATTTAATAAGTCTTATAAATAAATGATTAAAGTAAATTTTAAAAATAATACTTTAAAGTTAAACGAATATATTATTTAATAATAATAATTGTATTTAATGGTTATATTTTAAAATCATTTAATTAAAAGTAATAATGTGAGAGAAAAGTGCATATTTTATTTTATAATATTAAAATAATTATTCTAAATTTTGCTATAATATTGTTTTATGTAATATTTTATAAATTGAATTATTTATTTTAGTTTCATTTAAATTATTAGTGTCTCATTTATTTTTTGTAAATCACGTGATGTGTAATTTTCACACTTGTGCTTGAGAATAAAATAATATTATCTGTTATAAATATTAGGTTAGGTTTTTAAAATAAATATAATAGATAAAATCAGAGTTGTGTTTTATGTTGAAAATAAATACCTTTTGTTTAAAATAAGGGTAGAAATGGTAATAAATATTATAGTGTGATTTTTAAAAGTTATTTTAAAGTATTTATTAAGTATAAATAAAATATAAAAATTAATTAAGAATTAAATAATATGAAAAAAAAAATATTTAATAAATTATTACTAGTTTTAACTTTAATATCGTGTTCATTGCCCAGGGTCATTGGAAGTAAGTATTGTTTAACAGACCAATCAAAGGTGGAGTAGGTTGGAGTATTTAAGAGCTCCACCAATTTTACAGACTACTATTATTATAATTTTTACTATTGTTGTAACTGTTACTGCAACTTTAGTTAATTACGTATATTATAATAGTCAATTTCATCATTTTTAATTCTAAAAAAAAGATATTAACTCATTATTATTAGATCGTGGGATATAGAAATGCATTGCTAAAAAATTAAATAATTCCTTACTTGCTAATCTATTTCATCTAATTTATCATTAACTTAAGCATGGAGAAGTCATCACTGAATGTAAATTTATTGATGGAAATGTTCCATTATTTTCATACTAGGCACATAATTTTGCCTGTGTTAATTTGTTGTGTTAATTTACGATTGAATTTCATAAAAGGAACTTCACAGAGGAGATATAGAAAATTTCAGCAGAAATGGAAAGTAAAAAAATATGAAACACTTTTATTCAGAAATCTTATTTAAAAATATGATAGTAAAGTGCTTTTAAAAGAAAAAACCTTTAAATTTGATCAAACAATTATTTTAAGACTCTAAGATATTTCTTTTTGAAGAAATATTGAGAATCAATTTAAAAAGAAAAACTATGTTTTTTTTTTAAAAGAGGATATAAAAATTAAGATTATTAGTAAAATGATTTATCATATTCAAAATCTTTAAAATGAATAATTAGTGTATGCTGGACATACAAGAGGTTTCCAAAACTTATTTGTGGAAAATATTTTAAATCATCGGTGAATGCTGGGAATTTTATTTGTTGTATCAGAGAACATAGAACATCAGGAAATATGAATAAAAGTTATAAGAATTTGGAAATTGTTTTAGTGAAAAATATCAAAAGTATTTTAATACTATATTTACATAGCAATGGAATGCATGAATTATTGAAAATTTTGGAGATAAATAATAATTAATTACATCAATCTGGATAGTGTGAAATAAAAAGTAAACTTACCATATTTAGCTTAGAACAGTAGTCATCTTGGATATTTGTGTTGCATCATGAAATATCAGAGCATGCATAGTTTTTGGCAAAAAAATGGGATTAATAATGTTGTACCAGGAGAAAAAGACACTTCCTTTAATAAACTTTTTATCAGGGAAAACAGAACATTTCATCTTAAAAAGTTTTAATGGAACTGTTGTAAATATAACTTTAAATTATTTTTTTTACTAAAAAATTAATATTAATGCTTATTCACAGTATAGGAATAGAGTAGGAACATAGAACATTAAATTATTTACTAACTTATTGATTAAATTGTTATTGTAAAAAAAAACTCTTTAATAATTTTTTTTTAAAAAAACTTAATATATTTGAAAGTGTGATAATGTGGAATAAATGATAACTAAAATGTTTTATTTAGTTCATGATCCAGAAGACATCAACTAAGTAATTGCCAGCAGAGATTACTTATGGTAATAATGTAAAATATTGATGATTTTATAATGTATTTTATTATTTTGTGTGAATGTATGGAGACGTATATAAAACATGATACCTACACATAGTTTATCATTTGTTTAGTCATTTCAAAGAATATGCATACTTTTATTGATATCATAAGGATATTTAAACATAAGGGAAATATAAGCATATGATTCTATTATAACTGAACTTAATGTTTATTTTAAGTGATTAAAGTATTAAAATATGACATTGATGCTGATTGTTTATACTTAAGTTTAAGAATTACCAAAGAATGAAATAATCTTGTCTTATTAGTCAGTTAGATTGTTATTTTAAAACATGAATTTATTTATTATTGTAGAAATGTGGGAATGAGTTTAGCAATGTAAAGTGATAGATCTCTAATGATAAAATCTTAGTATTAGGTTAAATGAGACCAAGTTAATATTTTATGTAGGGTTTATTTATATGGGAATAAGAGTAGACTATAGTGATGATTATGCAAGTATAGATAACATAGCCCTATAGCTTGTATATATTCATGGCAGTGTTTATTTTTTGTGTGTTAAAGTTTAATGTGCCATAGTGCTGAATAAATAGCCTGGACATTATATTTAGTAGTAGAGATTATTAGACAAATAATTCATACCTCATTTCTTATACACTGTGACCATGATGATTAGTTGATAAAGGTGTTATTAAGTTAAAGTTATAGTTTATTCCATATACCTACTTGTTTACTTATTATTAAAATTTTCTTGGATTACATCGTAAAGGATGGTATTTTAAAATCCGAAATAATGAATAAGTTTGGAAATACAGAATTGTTATTGAAGTGGATAAGATAAGTTAAGTTATTTAGAGTAAAAATAAATGTAAAGATTATAAGAACATAATTTTATCAGTGAAAGAATCATAAAACTTTTCATATTTTAAAAATTGTTTATTTTTTTTTATAAAAATAAATAGTTGGTAATAAAAAAAAAAGGTTTATAAAGGTATTATTTAATTATTAAGTATTTTTCAAAGACATACTTATAATGCATTTTTTTTTTTACAAGTAAAGGGACCAAACTAAATCGTGTTTAATGAATATAAGTAATCATAAGTTTTGTGAAAGTGATTTTATGATAACACACTAATAATACATTATATTTGAAATCTAAAGTAATGATTAGTAAGCAGTTTAGTTTAATTGTATGCTATTAATCAAGGTCATTCACATCATTATTTAATGAGGAATGACTATATGGAATAATAATTTTTTTAAAGACTAAATAACAAGCATAATTCCATATTGAAATAATTATTTATATTTTTTTTAGAACATATTGACTAAATAAAATTTAATAAATGTAATAAAGATCCTATAATAATATTTTTTGAAAATGAGAGATATTTTAAAGAAGAATGTTCTGTAGCCCAAATTTTTAGTTCATTTAATTTGTGTTGGAAAAGTACATAAATGTGAATAAACAGAATTACTTAAGATTGTAAATAATGTAAATAATTTTATTGTTAAGTTTGTTAATAAAATTGTTAAACTTGTTTTATAAGTCTTGGTGTTGACTCAATTTCTTCTCATCACAATTACATAATCATAGATAATTATAATTAAGACATAGTATTTGCACATCATAAATAAATTTATTATTTAAGAGTTATAATGTTTTATTGATATGTTTTATTTAAGAAGTTTCATTTATTATATCATTATGATGGTCATAGAATAACTACAAACTATTTACACTGAATTATATTAGTAATGATTGCCACATATTTTCAAATTATAATATCATACCATATATGTTTGTTTAAGATGCCATATGGATAATAGAAGATTACATTGCATTATTATTATGTATATACATGAATAATATTAGAAGTAGAAAAGATATGAGATTAAATTATAGATTGAAGCTTAATATTATTATTTTATTAGTATTGGCATTAGTTAGATATAGTTAAGAATGATATTAAATCCATTATTATACTTGATTACAAGAGTTATAATTATTTTAGAGTTATTTTAAAAGAACCTGAGATAACTTGAGCTAAATTCTTTTAATAGAGATATTCAGATTAATTTGTTAAGAATCATTTACTTAATTAATTTTGATTAAAGACATAGGAGTACTATAGATGTAGTATTTAAGTAATAAGAATAAGGATAGTATCCTTATGCCATTAAAGTGATATCCTATGGGATATTGGCTTAATGTATTCGTTTTGCCACTTGTAATCTCACTTCATAGTCTCATGATTTTAATAGATATTTATTTATTTAATTTATAAAACAGATCTATATTATTATTTATTAGTTAGGCTAGTTTAACAATGGATAGTATTAAAGAATATAGTTATTATTGACTTAGATACCTTTTAAATCATCATAATTATTTATCTGAGCTAGATTAACTTATTGTTATTACATATTTCCTGGAAGTGAGGGTAAATATATATATATATATATATATATATATATATATATATATATATATATATATATATATATATATATATATATATATATATATATAAATATTGACTATCACTATATTACTAATGATAAATAAAATAGAAAAGCATATAACAGTCCATTACTAACTAAAAAACTTTTTTTAACTAAAATTATCTTGTAACCATGGCTTTATCTGTTAACAAATAGACGTTTTGAAATGAAATTCAACTAAGAATAAATAATATATACTGTAACAGCCAGAAAGTATAATTGCTTTAACCTGCCCCAGAGGTTTAGGTAAAGGGAGTTTGAACCTCACCTATCCTTTTAGATTATATCTCAGTGGCTCACTCCCTTAATCCTACAAGAGTTAATTTTCTTAATGTGGCCCACTGGTCCGATAAAGATAAGACTCTTAGGAATCTTAGTATGAGATGATCATTTTTTAACATATAAAATAATAGATATTTATACCTTGTTACTAGTATAACTTATTGTTAGTATAAGAATGTCTATATTTCATTTGATGTAATTATTTACAAGTAATTTGAGAAAGTACCCATGTGTGTACATAAGATGCATTTGTAGCTTACAATTTTTGAAATAAAAAAAACATTTGATATACATTATTAAACAAAGGGATGAATTTGATTAGGCAGAGAGGAAGTGCGGAAATCAGTCTATGGTTGGTAAATATGGTAAAGTGAATATTTTTTAATTAGTTAAACAAGCTGAAGCGTGACTTAAACTTAGCCCCATTTATGATAAATATATATATATATAAAAAATTATTAATCAGTGTCTGTATTCCAATTATAATAAAATATATATAATTATTCAAAACAATACAATAATTAATACAGTAAAAAATATTTTAAAAACAAATATATACCACAATTTACTAGAAGTACTTTCAACTATCTATGTAGTCATTATCAATTAGATTCAAATTGTATTACAAAAAGTCGTTACAAATGTAAACAAAAAGAAATACATCATACATCAATTTTCCCACAATTCATTAATTTTTATATTGGCAGCCTGTCTATTTATCAAATGTTGCTTTTCACTTTTTATTAACATAGCTTCTTTAATTTTGCGTTTATTATTATTTCTTTCAATACACAAAATCTTAACTTTATTAAAATCAAAATCCAAACCATAATTACATGTTACATTATGATCAAAAAATACTGAAGGTAATATGTCATCATTTCTAACATTCTCTTGTATTGACTTTGTACTCGTTTATTGTTATATAAACACTTACAAAAATCAAGTTAAGAGAATTATTAAATGTGCCCTTTTAAAAAAAATATTACTTTTAGTAAAGCCCTTTTAAATGTTATGTACACATATCAATACATTCACACATATATATTAGAGATAACCATTACTCTAAAAGTAATAAAGCTAATTTTTCACATACATGCCCAAATATTCATACATACACATGTACACTAAATATAACCAAGATTTTAAAACAATGAATCCAGATTAGCTGCTAATATTTATTCAAGTTGAAACTTATTTAAATGGAAATGTATTTTAATTAGTATACTTTAATTTGCTATCTCCAAATTTTTATTTTAAACACTTTCTACATAAACTAACACTTAATAAATTATTACTTTAAAATCATTTAATTAAAAAAAACTAACAAACAGATATCCTAACAAAATTAAATAACCATTTTTATGCAGCATAAAATAACTTTGTACATTGCATTTACTTTGCAAGTTTTAAATTAACTCTTCTTTAGATTCAGACCATTAATTTTAATCTTTTAAGCAAATATTAAATAATTTACGTATTTCTTTAGTAACTAAACATTAAATAGGCCAAGTAAATTCATTTAAAAAATAATATGAAAACATTTAGCTTAAGATTTTATAGTTTAATAATAATAGAGAAATATATTTATTATAATCTAAAAAAATATTTTAACACATTTTAGAATATATATTTAGCCTGGTGGGCCAAATATATAGTTGCAGTAATGTTTCCCACATTTTGACAGATCTGATAGGCCTTCTTTTACTCACTATAAATTTAGTGAAAGTTAATCAAGCTATGTATGCAGAAAATATTAATATTTCATTCATATTTCTATAAAAAAAAGCTATATTTCCTGTTTAACTGGCCTACCAATTATTTTGACTTACATAATGGTGGAATCAGCTTTTTATTTATTTTAATAAGAGTGCCAGGATTCATACAAAAATTTAATGAAATCCATCGCATCGCTCATCGTAAATAAAAAAGAATATGGTTTTTTTTAAAAACTGGGTCATATTTACTGTAACTATAAATATTTTCTAGATATTATTATTCCCGGAGCTTAGTCAATGAATATTGGCAAAGGTAAAATATACTTAATATTAATAAATTTAATAATCATCATCAATAACATACAATGAAAAAATTGATGAAAGCAAAATATTTTATTCTAACAAATTAAAATATTTTTAAGATAAATTAGTTAAATAAAATTAGAGAGGGCATGCATGCTAATCCAGGTAATCCTTTTATGCAATTAACATAGTTCATTCCTTTCCATTGTCTCTTCATAAACAATCCATGGATCAAAATGTCTCATAAATCAGGGAATGTTTCTATTGGGGTTATATCACAAGTTTATAATATGGTATTGTTTGTAAACTTGATTTAGTCACTATTAGGATATGAATAGTTTAGCTTACTGGTAAGTTTGTAAGGATTTATGGGATCCTGAGCTTACAATTGGTTTCCCTGCTGGCATCTGGTCCATTCCATAGTTGAAGAAAGAAGCTTGCTTGTGATGACCTTCACAACAAAAGATGTGGTCACAAGGCTTTGTTTCCATTCTTGCATGACAACTTCATTCAGCAAGTGAGTAGTTTTCCTGTGTAAATGCATTTCACAGCAATAGGTCACTCTCATGGAAACCTCCATTCTAAGAACACATAACCAGCAAATAAATGAAAAACCCAGATCGAAGTTGTTCTCTTTTTTTTATACCTCAATCCATTTTTGAAACTTTTGCATATGTTATTATTATCATGGCACTTAGGTTTATAATCTTGTACATTTGTTATCAAATTTATGTTACAAAGTCTTTATTTTTTCAGCATAATTACGCCATATTTAATTACCTAAAAAGATTTTTCTAATTGTAATATTTTTACTTTTGGAATTCTTTTAATTTATCTGGATTAGTAATCTGCATGTCATTTATTCTTTCCGATTTTAACTTTTATTTTTAATTACATAAAAAAAAATATGAATGAAAAATGTAACTTTCATTGTACATTTTTAAAAAAATTATACAAACTAAAAAAAAATTTAATTACATCTTTTTAATAAGATCGCTAAATTTACTTTTTTTTTTTTAGCTTTTAAATATCTTACTGAATGCCAATATATTTGTACCATATATAAATAAATAGTACAATACCACTGGGTCCAGGAGATGAGAATAAAATAGGGATTTACACTAATTTTATTCTTAAGTTTTAAGTCTCTATTCGGTTTTCTTTTTTTTTTTTGTATTAGCGTGCTGATATATATTTGTAGATTCCCTCACAGGTAATGGGTGGCATTAACACCCATTTTAGAGTATAACATGGTGGGAATGATTTGCACATTCATCTGTATTCTGTCTGCTCAAGCATATTACTAACAACAAGAAGCCCAAGTTATAAACACAAACGAGCATTGCTCATCATTTTGAGTCTTATAGACTCACGGCAACTTGGTCTGCCCCCCTTTTCTCAGGATCCTTGCTAGAAATAGACTGATGGGCATTTAAAGATGATCTTATGTTATATACTGTATACAAAGACTCAAGGCTATGCTTTTTTCCCTCTCCAGTAACTACCTACCAGTCAAATATTTGTGACTTAACATCTACATCAGCTGTGATCATGTTTTTTTAGACATATTAAAAAATATATATATTTTTCCTTTTGTAAGTCATATTAAAAAAATATTTTTATATTTGTATAATCAGGGTTTAATTAGTTAGTTAGTTTTTTTAAACTACTATTCATTCTCTGGCTATGGGCTTTTGGGTCATCATTGCAATATTCTTTATACCATTACAACATATCTCAGGTTGTGGTTGTTGCACCGAAGCATCACATTGAAAGCCATTGTAACATTTTCCATGTTTTAATAGATCTGGTAGGCCTTCTTTTACTCACTGTAAATTTAGTGAAGGTTAATCAAGCTATGAATACAGAAAATATAAATATTTTGTTCATATTTCTATAAAACATAGCTATATTTCCTGATTAACTGGCCTACCAATTATTTTGAATTGTGCTAGTGGTGGAATCAGCTTTTTATTTATTTTAATAAAGATAACATGATTCATAAAAGAATCTCCTGAAATCCATCACATTGCTCATCATAAATAAAAAAGAAAATGGATTTTTAAAAAAACTGGGTCATATTTTACCGTAACTATAGTTATTTTCTAGATATTATTATTCCTGGAGCTTAGTCAATGAATATTGAGAAAGGTAAATTATACTTTCAAATCTTATTAAACTAATACTAACAAATTTAATAATAATCATCAATAACATACAATGAAAAAATTGATGAAAACAAAATATTTTATTCTAACAAATTAAAATATTTTTAAGATATATTAGTTAAATAAAATTAGAAAAGGCCTGCATGCTAATACAGGTAATCACTTTACACAATTAACACAATCCATTTCTTTCTATTCCACCTTCATAAAACAATCCATGGATCAAAATGTCTAATAAATCATGGAATATCTCTATCAGGGTTATATCACAAGTTTATATTATGGTATTGTTTGTAAACTTGATTTAGTCACTATTAGGATATAAATAGTTTAGCTTACCGGTATGTTTGTAAAGATTTATGTGATCCCAAGATTATAATTGGTCTCCTCTGCTGGCATCTGGTTCATTCCATAGTTGAAGAAAGAAGCTCACTTGTGATGACCTTCGCTGCAAAAGATGATGGTCACAAGACTTTTCATTCTTGCATGATGCTTCATTCATCAAGTGAGTAGTATTCCTGTGAAAATGCATTTTATGGCAACAGGTCACTCTCATGGAAACCTTCAGTCTAAGAAAACATAACCAGAAAATAAATGAAAGACCCAGATTAAAGTTATCCTCTTCTTTTTATACCTCAATCCAGTTTTGAAACTTCTGCACATGTTATTATCATCATGACACTTAGGGTTATAATCTTGTACATTCTTTATCAAATTGACATTACAAAGTCTTTATTTTTGTAGCATAATTCTACCATCTTTAATTATCTAAAAATATTTTTCCAATTGTAATCTTTTTACTTTTGGAATTTTTTTAATTTTCTAATTGTAATCTCTTTACTTTTGGAATTCTTTTAATTTATCTGGATTAGTAATCTGCATGTCATTTATTCTTTCCACTTTTAACTTTTATTTTTAATTACATAAAAAAAAATATAAATGAAAAATGTAACTTTCATTGTACATTTCAAAAAAAAACTATACAAACTAAAAAAAAAATTTAATTGTGTCTTTTTAATAAGATCACTAAATTTGTTTTTGTTTTTAGCTTTTAAATATCTTACCGAATGCCAATATATTTGTACCATATATAAATAAATTGTACTATATATATATATATATAAAATACATATTTTGCGGGTTCATCCGTGTTAAAAACTTTTAATATCAATTTACTGACGTTTCGACTTGGTCACACAAGCCATCCACAGAGTTTTTTTTTTTTTTTTTATAACTCTGTGGATGGCTTGTGTGACCAAGTCGAAACGTCAGTAAATTGATATTAAAAGTTTTTAACACGGATGAACCCGCAAAATATGTATTTTATATATTTAACCCGTGCAAATCTTCGTTTTAACATATATATATATATATATATATTGAAATGATAAGTTTCCAAGCCCCTATCATTTCACCATCAAACCTAATGACACACTCATCTGTGCTACGTTTGAACCTATTTAAATGTTAATAAATTTAAAATTCGCTCATGTCTGTCTAAACAGTATTATATATTTGTGTGCAAACCAATGCTATAATTAGATAGGATTAGGAAAATTATAGCATACTAAATTTATTTAATATTTCTAAAAATGTTCGTAATATTATTTAAGTTAAGAGTAAATTATTAATTTTGTTTGTTAATATTGTAATTTTATATGTTGATATATAATCTGTGCTATATACAGGGAAGGCATGATTTTAAAATATGTAAAAACCATTATCTAAAAATAATATTGAATGTCTTTAAAAATTGTTAAAAGATTTCTTGTTTTAAATATATTTCAGGGAAAAGTTTTTCAAAAATATATTTAAAAGCTATATCAAAATATGTTTGTAAATTATTTTTAATAAATATGTAAAAGGGTTTGCATTTTAAAAAAAATGTTAAAAGGTTGTTTTTAAATAAAAAGAGTTTCTATTATATGTAAGATTAAAAATAAAAGCTGGTCAAGTAATTAAAAAGATTTCTGGTTGTAAAGAAGTGTCATTAACGACCACACCTGGAATTCGTAAAAAGTAAAACTAGTTCAAAATTAACTAATTAAAATCTCCTTAGAAAAGATTAAGTTATTTTAAAATGTAAATTAGACAATTGTTTGAAACGAAAAATCTTAATTATAATAATAGCTTATGGAATGTTTCTAACATAAGTTATCTAAGATCTGGATTATGAATTGAAAAATATTTAATTAAATTCCTGAGTTTAGTGAGTCTTGAGGCGATAGATTCCGATAAGGAAAAGATATAAATACTCTGTATTTTTAACAAGAAGAGAACAGCCATATTGTTAGAGAGAATTGCAGCTAGTCTTCCAATTGTTAATGTTTAACATGTCCAGCTAAAAGCAGGCATCTTGTTGCTGTTACTCCGCGGAAGAACGGGGTTTCTTTCATCGAAATGCCTAAACCACCATCATGCCGATAGAAGAGACAAGCCTAACATAATGGAAAAGATGATGCCACCAGCTGCCCAGTCAAACTCACCAAACCAACAGCAAGAACTTGCAGTCCAGATAAATAATACCGGTATTGTTTTATTTTTCAAACCACAGAGCTCTGTGTAATTCTGTGTAATTCTTTATGTAAATATATCTATATAAGTTAGCTAACTCTCTTTTTAAAATAATTATAAAACTAATATGTAACAAAAACTTAAATCCATTTAATTAATATTTTAAATATGTCAATTGCTATCAAAATTTAATGTCATTAAAGTTTAAATAACCTGACTTATTTATATTTTCCATTCACTTCAAAGTAAATTATTTAGTTTAAAGTTAGATCACTGTGGTTGTGTCTATATTTCTTTACTTATTTTAAATGCTTATTATATTTTATATGCCAATATTTCAAAACAGTGGGCACTTAATTTCATGTTTTTAAGAAGATATTATTTGAAAATCTTCGCGTAATTTGTTTATAGCATCAACTTTCTGCGCTGTTTCAAAATCCTATATTTTTTTATTATTTAAATGATTTAATATGTGAAATGTGGCTCTTTTATAATCAACCCTTTAAAAACTTAACCTTATAGTTTTATTTAGAATTATATTTAGCCTTGATCGTATTTATAAATATATTTGACATTTAAGTTTTTAAGTCCATAGAAATATACTTTCCCTCCTTAAATATTTATTATCTATAAGTAACTTAATAGATCGAGCATGTCAAAGTACAGATGTATTAATATTTCCTTTAGTAGCATAGGCATTTATTGTCAGGCTACACAAGAGTTGGTCCCAATTTGATAGAGCTAATATGCTATTAACTCATATTTCATAGTATGAAATATATTATTCTTTGCTTGGCGGATGTGATATATTATTTTATAAAATTATTTTCATTTTGCTGCTATACGTAATATACGTATCTCAAGATGGAGCCACGGCGTTGCCAGCACATCTTCTCTTAAAGGGTAGAGCAGTAGCAAAGCCTGAGACAAGGCCAGGTTAGCACGTAAGTCCCCCGCCATTCCTGAACACAATGTTCCTTTTCACGCAGCATTGCAATCAGTTACAGGGTACTGGCATTTGTCGCAAGAACCCTGAAGATATTTCATCCATCTGCTGAGCGACTTTTCCTATTATTGTTTACCTGTGCCATAGCACATTGGTAAAATCTTATTTCAGCCAACTCTCCCACCTTAACATAACACTTTCAGCATTCTGAAATTTTCCTTCAAAAGCCATGTAAAATCTATCATTACTTGAGCTGGTTTATGCGCTCGTTATTAAGTCATATTGTATATTTTAGTAAATGAATTCATGATCAAAGTTCAGTATAATTATTTATGTACCAGCCACAAATGTAATAGAATTTGGCTTAACTAGATTTATAGACATAACGTAGTGATTAAATATGTATCAGTTGTAAAGCAATTTATAAAATGGGCATATGTTAAACCCATTTATGAAAATTTAATGAAATTATTTATGTAAAGTTATTTTGAATTACCCAATGTTTGCATACATTCTACACTGAATGCTATTGTAAATAAATGAAATATGGATAGTAGAATTGTAAATAAATATATAATTAGTTTAATGTATTTTGTTCTCTGTCTCGTTATTGATCTAATTCAATCCAATTCTAATTACTATTTATAGTCTATATATGTGAAAACTATGCATTAAGTTAAATTAGATTAGTGATATATTTTAGTCAATTAAAAACCTTTCTTTTATTCATCAGAGTTTTATTGCTTCTCCATGACCTATGTCGGCCGTATGGAAAGAGGTATACTACGTGTAATTTCAACGTGGTCATTCATAGGGTCTTGAGTCTTGGAATCCTGGCTCACGAGTTGACGTGTGGTTGGACTTGGGATGTCACAGTCCTAGTCTTCACCTTCGGTCTTTTTTGCTTGGATTCTGAATTCTGTTACGCGAATGTACAAACTTGACTGTTACATAGTATTTTGTCCCGGGTTTTTTATAATAAAAATAACAAAATACAATTTAAAATTATTAATACTTTCTCATATTTAATATATGTGCAATTTCTTTCTGGCAGAGCTTTTATAAGATTTAAAGTATCCGACTTTATGTAAACAGATAAAAATATCTCACTTTGACAAAAGAAATTTACTCAGGGTATACGTGGTTTATTAAACATCAGCCCCAGTTGGAGATCAGTTGTAATGATCTGGAGAAAGAGAGCTTAACATTGGGCACCAAACCTGGGAAAAAAAATACTATGTAATAGTCAAGTTTGTACATTCACGTAACAGAATTCAGAATCCAAGCAAAAGAGACCGAAGCTGACCAGACTAGGACTGTGACATCCCAAATCCAACCACACTCCAACTCATGAGCCAGGATTCCAAGACTAAAGACCCTATGAATGACCACCTTGAAATTACACGTAGTATACCTCTTTCCACACGGCCGACATAAGTCATGGAGAAGCAATAAGACTCTGATGAATAAAAGAAAGGTTCTTAATTGACTAAAATATATCACTAATCTAATTTAACTTGATGCATAGTTTTCACATATATAGACTATAAATAGTAATTAGAAATGGATTGAATTAGATCAATAATGAGACAGAGATCGAAATACATTAAACTAATTATACATTTATTTACAATTCTTCTATCCATATTTCATTTATTTACAATAGCATTTAGCATAGAATGTACACAAACATTGGGTAATTCAAAATGACTTTACATAAATAATTTCATTAAATTTTCATAAATGGGTTTAATGTATGCCCATTTTATGAATTGCTTTACAACTGATACATATTTAATCACTACGTTATGTCTATAAATCTAGTTAAGCCAAATCTATTACATTTGTGGCTGGTGTATAAATAATTATATTGAACTTTGATCATGAATTCATTTACTAAAATATACAATATGACTTAATAACGAGCACATAAACCAGCTCAAGTAATGATCGATCGTACATGGCTTTCGAGAGAAAATTTCAGAATGCTGAAAGTGTTATGTTAACGTGGGAGAGTTGGCTGAAATAAGATTTTACCAATGTGCTATGGCACAGGTAAATAATAATAGGAAAAGTCGCTCTGCAGATAGATGAAATAACTTCAGGGTTCTTGCAACAAATGCCAATACCCTGTAACCGATCGCACTGCTGCGTGAAAAGAAACATTGTGTTCAGGAATGGTGGGGGACTTACATGCTAACCTGGCCTTGGCTCAGGCTTCACTACTGCTCTACTCTTTAAGAGAAGATGTGCTGGAAATGCTGTGGCTCCATCTTGAGATACATATATTACATATAGCAGCAAAATGAGAATAATTTTATAAAATAATATATCACATCCGCCAAGCAAAGAATAGTATATTTCATACTATGAAATATGAGTTAATAGCATATTAGCTCTATCAAATTGGGACCAACTCTTGTGTAGCCTGATAATAAATGTCTATGCTACTAAAGGAAATATTAATACATCTGTACTTTGACATGCTCGATCTATTAAGTTACTTATAGATAATAAATATTTAAGGAGGGAAAGTATATTTCTATGGACTTAAGAACTTAAATGTCAAATATATTTATAAATATGATCAAGGCTAAATTTAATTCTAAATAAAACTATAAGGTTAAGTTTTTAAAGGGTTGATTATAAAAGAGCCACATTTCACATATTAAATCATTTAAATAATAAAAAATATAGGATTTTGAAACAGCGCAGAAAGTTGATGCTATGAAAAAATTACGCGAAGATTTTCAAATAATATCTTCTTAAAAACATGAAATTAAGTGCCCACTGTTTCGAAATATTGGCATATAAAATATAATAAGCATTTAAAATAAGCAAAGAAATATAGACACAACCACAGTGATATAACTTTAAACTAAATAATTTACTTTGAAGTGAATGGAAAATATAAATAAGTCAGGTTATTTAAACTTTAACGACATTAAATTTTGATAGCAATTGACATATTTAAAATATTAATTAAATGGATTTAAGTTTTAGTTACATATTAGTTTTATAATTATTTTAAAAAGAGAGTTAGCTAACTTATATAGATATATTTACATAAAGAATTACACAGAATTACATAGAGCTCTGTGGTTTGAAAAATAAAACAATACCGGTATTATTTATCTGGACTGCAAATTCTTGCTGTTGGTTTGGTGAGTTTGACTGGGCATCTTGTGGCATCATCTTTTCCATTATGTTAGGCTTGTCTATTCTTCCGGCATGATGGTGGTTTAGACATTTCGATGAGAGAAACCCTGTTCTCCCATGGAGTAACAGCAACAAGATGCCCACTTTTAGCCGGACATGTTAAACATTAACAATTGAGAAGACTGGCTGCAATTCTCTCTAACAGTATGGCTCTTCTCTCCTTGTTAAAAATACAGAGTATTTATATCTTTTCCTTATCGGAATCTATCACCTCAAGACTCACTAAACTCAGGAATTTAATTAAATATTTTTCAATTTATAATCCAGATCTTAGATATCTTATGTTAGAAACATTCCATAAGCTATTATTATAATTAAGATTTTTCATTGCAAACAATTGTCCAATTTAGATTTTAAAATAACTTAATCTTATCTAAGGAGATTTTAATTAGTAAATTTTGAACTAGTTTTACTTTTTACGAATTCCAGGTGTGGTTGTTAATGACACTTGTTTACAACCAGAAATCTTTTTAATTACTTGACCAGCTTTTATTTTTAATCTTACGTATAATAGAAACTCTTTTTATTTAAAAACAACCTTTTAACATTTTTTTTTAAATACAAACCCTTTTACATATTTATTAAAAATAATTTAAAAATATATTTTGATATAGCTTTTAAATATATTTTCGAGAAACTTTTCCCTGAAATATATTTAAAACAAGAAATCTTTTAACAATTTTTAAAGACATTCAATATTATTTTTAGATAATGGCTTTTACATATTTTAAAATCATGCCTTCCCTCTATATAGCACAGATTATATATCCACATATGAAATTGCAATATTAACAAACAAAATTAATAATTTACTCTTAACTTAAATAATATAATGAACATTTTTAGAAATATTAAATAAATTTAGTACGCTATAATTTTCCTAATCCTATCTAATTATAGCATTGGTTCGCATGCAAATATATAATACTGTTTAGACAGACATGAGCGAATTTTAAATTTATTAACATTTAAATAGGTTCAAACTTAGCACAGATGAGTGTGTCATTAGGTTTGATGGTGAAATGATAGGGGCTTGGAAAGTTATCATTTCAATATATATATATATATATATATGTTACAATATATATATATATATATATATTGTAACAGTCATATTGCACATTCATGCAATAAAATCCTCAGTTCAGGCAAATTATACCAAAGTAGATCCAGATGAGGTGTTGAGATCTGAAATCTGACCATACTTCATCTCATTTACCAGTACTCCATGAAAATAATACCCTATCGATGACATTTATGAAATTACACTCAGTCTGAATTTAATTCATGAGCCGGCTGAGAAAAGGGTAGAACATGGACTCAGTGGAATGAGTAATAATTTAATAATAATAAATACTAAGGAGAGATTTCAACACTTATGGCTTACTAAGATAATGCACATATACATTAAGAAGATTATATTTTAATTTAGATTTGATTTGGATTCGACTTGGAGTGGATTGCAAGAGACACACTAAACAATATTATATTTATATATCTTTAATAAACAAACTAAATAGTCTGATTAAGCACAAGAAACACAAAGATGTGCATTGGTTGCAAAGCTTTTCTCATATAAGCATTACAACAATGATGAGATAATTATAGTACAGAGATCTCATCTTAATAATAATGTGCCTTATATATTTTGCTATCTGCAATCAAAGATTTATGCCTATATGTTATGCCAACTATTCTTGAGGTTTGCAAGCTATAAGCTAAAAATTAACAGAATAATATAATATAGAGCATTAAGTTTCTAATTCTAAATTATTATCAGGGAACAACACTTGAATACAGATTTCCTTGGCAATCCAGATTCCAGGTTCAGACCAATTCTGAAGTTAACTAAAAGAGTGTAACTAATTGGTTATCATAGATGGGTGTTTGAGACTATGACATTAATTATTAAGATTGTGGTACAAATATGTAGTTATTCACAGAATTCAGTATCTAGTACTTGGTTCTTTTTGACCATACAATTTGCAAGCACAATAGAAAACATTTAGTTCAGTGTGTTGAAGTAACTGTAAATATAGTTCTGGATCTTTGTGTTCAAGTTCTAGAAGCTTAGCTGTCCAAACTAAATAATGGGGTGGCCTGTTACCATGAACCCATTTAAAAGAGAGCATAGCAAGGCATAATACACAATAATGCTTAGTAAAAACACATTTGAAATGCTTATAAGTAATACTAATATATTAAAGACAAATTTAAAATGTACTTAAATCTATAGCTTCATTCGACAGAAACTACATTGACCAAGTTCTCAAATTAGCATATCTTAATCATGCTAAGAGAGATTTATTAATAATAATCTAGTTTTGATAAATAGAATCTGTATATATTCCTTTATAATTAACTAGGAAGAGAAAAGCATATTTCAGATTTTATAATAACTACAAATATGCTTGTGATATCATTTCTGGCCATTATTTAACTAATACATAATAATTGCAAACCTCAATAACAAGCTAATACATGGTAGTTTAAGTAAAACCTATGTGTATATAACAACAAATATGTAGCAGTCTGTTGTTATATACAAGAATAGATTTCAAAGCAGCCATTTACATCTGCTAAAAAACATTTTACTGGAGAGCTTCTAATCATCTCTCCCCAAAGATTTATATTAATTCTTCCTGCTTTGAAATTATAGCATAGCATATCACATAAATTTAAAATGAAATCAAATAATTAATAAAAATTATAACATGGCCACAGATTATAAAATATTAATTTAATAAATGATTTGGTTATTATAATTTAGAAACCTATTTTTAAAGTTACATTAATAGGCAAGCTTTTACAGTTACATTTAAAGATTTATTTTAAACAAAGTTTTAATTAATTAAGAATTATAAATTTATAAACATTTATAGTTAGATAATTAAATAATGAGTTTAATAGATTTATAGGGAGCCCTGCAGTGAAGAATATTACTGCATTCTTCTAGAGGCTGAGCTGTCCAGCAAGTGTAGTGGGCACTCACTTATCTGGTTAGGTTGCTCCTCATCATTGTCTTCTCTTGGAAGCTAGTGGTATTGAACTTCTCCATCCTGACCATGATGATAATTACTGGTTAGCCTGCAGGATGGGCTGAAAGTCACCATTCTTCCATAGGAAGATGGCAAAGTTGGGGTCTTCCTAGCCACTCATGTCAAATTTGCAATAGTTCATAGATTTCTGTTGCAACTCCTTAGATTAGATTATAAGAGAGATCATGAGTGTTGAAAATTGGGGATTTATATACTAGATTTCTGATTCCACTGTCTTATTTATCTATAAGCCCGGTTTTACAGTGTAAAACCCATTAGCTTGTTTACAAGTTTTAATTTCAATCTTCAAATTTAACATTCTTTTGTTAACTTTTTAAATCTAACATTTACATCCCAGTGAAAACAAAAGTGATTTCCTAGTAAATAAAAAATAGTGCTGCATGCTCGTGTTTGTTTTAACCAAGGTGTATTTAAAAATTTATTTTAAGATTTTATATTTGACCTCCATGCAAATCTAAGATATATGTGGTATGATCTTTTTAATATGAAATTGTTTAATATTTTTAGAAACTAAATAATTTCTGTGTAAACATTTTGTTATATATGTATGTTGATCACCCATTAAATTCAGCAATGTATATGTGATGTTTGAACAAGTGATGAATAGATTTATACATATACATTATATTGAATTAAAGATTTATAATTATAATCATGCTGTAACACTATTAAATTAGTTTCACATATAACTATAGACAGATGTATATAGGTATACATAATTATACATGTATATATGTGTACTTGGCAGAGTTTAAACCTAGAATAATTACTACTAGGGTATATAGTAGGTGAAACGAAATGTGTGACAACATATACCATTTCAATATGTATGTATATTGTAACTGTTCATAATGGAAAAAAAGGTTTTGCTATTTTATATGAATTAAGCTGTCAAAATTATAATAGTAAATAATGGAATTAATTTTTCTTGTTAATGTCTCATGGATCATTTAACATCCAAATTATAACTGAAAGTCAGATTTATCTTAACTCAATCATGACTTTATAACTCTAAATGTAAACACTATCTTATGAATTAATGAGAGTTTAATAATCAGTTTTAAATGTAATTAAGAATCAAAGGAACATTTTATTGAATCTAAATTATATTTAATAAATAAACAACTTAATGTGTTTTCTAAAATTAATTTCTTCTTAACATTAAGTACTGTATGTTATAATTAACTTTCAGGTACATGTTAATGTTGTTTTAAGCAGTTCAGGGTAAAATAAAATATCTGAATCAATTATTAAAATGATGTGACCCAAAACCTTTGATAAGTAATGTAATCTTATGAAAAAGAAAAATGTATGAAGTCAAGTTAATTAATAAGTAGATTTATATTTTATTTACATTCATATCACAAAGTCACTAATAATATTATAATAATTCTTATGTACTAATTTTTATATTTACTTAGCATTTCTTTCCATTTTTGTTCAACTTAAAAAAATAGTATAAATGCAGAAGTAATTTATCATAATGCAAATACATGTGATACATTGTTTGTATTAAGGGGATAAACAAACACTATATACTATCATATAGATAAGTGATACCATGTTTATTTAAGTATTATATAATTCAATATAACATATTTTCTCCAGTGAATGTTTAGACTAACTCTCAAATTATATTATCTTCTCTCCAAGCTTACATACATTTGATTTCTCATAAACACTATTTAAATACTGGCAACAACTAGAGTCTTTTGACTCAATTGTTAAAATATATTAATACAAACAAAAAAATTTGTATCCTGTATAACATGTACACCAACTTCTCAAATCATCTATATTTTGAAAAGGACTGAGTAAATGCATGCTTTACTACAGCTATTACTATAAAAAAAAACAACTACAAAACTCATTCACCTTTAAAACATATTTTGAATGATTAAATAAATCATAATCAGTTAAACACAACTATAATAATAATAATGATCTTATAAATTAGATAGCTTTGTCCCATAATAAAATAATGCATATTTAGATTAACCTATGTATCCTAATAAAGAAATATAGAAATGTATGTGCACTATAAAAGTACATTGATTAAATTTTAAATTAAGTACCTGATCTTCATTTTTTACATTTTTGATGGAGAACACTAAGGAAAAGAAGATTAAAATATACAAAAAATAAATACATTAATAATAATGGATTTTAACCTTTCTCTTTATTATGTTTTTGTAAAGTCCTATGTTTATTAAAATCCAATACTATTTTCAATTCTCATTTTCTCCAATGATTTTGATGTAAATATCAATAATAGAAATGATGCCAAATAAAGTGTTGATTTGGATAATAAAGTAATCTCAAAGTTATTTAGTTCATTATTCAAGTGCTTATTGTTCCTTGAAATTATCATGTTAAATATGGGATGCAAATTGACAATTCTTGTAATGCCTTAATCGGTAATGAAATTTATGCTGCTTTTCTTCAGAGATTTAGACATGTTGTTGCTTTACTGTTTTCTGTTCCTTAAATAGACATCTTGACTTAGATCACTCTCCAGCTGATGAATTGTTGACCAATGGACAAAGAAGACCTGGTAAAACTGCAAACAATTGGGCCTTTTAGACTTGCATACTCAATATTTGTTTGTGGATTATACAAATTCTTTTCATGCAGGATTTAACAATATTATCAAAAAAAGAACAGGTTTCCACTGCCCAAAACAGAAGAGCAAGCAAGAAAAGAAATAGTATAACAATAATAATATGATAAAATGTGTCTTTTTTTAATCTTCTTATTGCATCTTTATCCATATATCATTTTTAGATCACCAAGATTTAGGTACCATGCAATGTCCACTTTTTATTGTTATCTGAATAGATTTACACACCCATCAACTAATTCCTTAAATAATTTTTAAATAAAAATTTGTGTACACAATGAAAATAAAATATCTCTTCATCTTATTTGTAAACTGTCTGCACATACATCCTTTATCAATACAACTAGAATTAAATTGCTTAACAATGTCAGTTATTATTTCATTGCTAGATCATATTGCATTTCAAGGATAAAATATAAACAAAACATTAACTTTAAATGCATAATACAACAAAATTTTAAACATTTAATAGACATACAACACAATATATATATATATATATATATATATATATATATATATATATATATATATATATATATATATATATATATATATATATATATATATATATATAATTAAAATTACCACAAATCCAAAATTCAACTAGACCAGCATAAAAATAATATTAAAACACAACCAAAGGTTTCACTGCTACAAGCAGACTTCTCAAGTGTAAAGAACTACAAAAACTATACAATGTATATATATATATATATATATATATATATATATATATATATATATATATATATATATATATATATATATATATATATATATATATATATATATATATATATATATATTAACCATTACCCACAAATCCATTCACTTCCCATCCACCCTTAATATTAAAAGAACTCTTAAATAAGTTAATTGCCTCAGAATAATAAATTTTCAATAATAAAGATTCTTTAATTCTTCTTTTGATTTCATTTCTCTCAAAGTAGACAACCTTAGCTTCATCAAAATTAATAGTGTGACCTGTATCTTTTTCATGGACATACAAAGCAGAACTAAGATATCTATTTTAACTCTACTTTTATGAACCCTTATCCTTTCATTTAAACTCAAACTACTCTGACCTATGTAGACCTTCTTACAAATAAACAAGGGATAAAATATACTACACCAGGATAGTCTTTCTATCTAAAATTTCTTTTGTATTATTTAATAAATTATTCAATGTAACACCCCTTTTCCAAGCAATTTTCTTATTTCCAAACAATTTACTATTTCTACATATAATTTTATAAGAAGACCGTTTAAATGGCAAAGAAATAAAATCATATTTTTTTTATTCTTTACATCCTTACAAAAATTACTATTAAATAAAATACTTTTAACAAATTTATCAGAATAACCAACCCTCAGGTAATCTTTATAAAATTGACATTTCTGAATCAAAGCTACCCTACTAGAATTATTTAATTTATTATTTTTATGACAATAATTCCTTAAAGCAGTTACTTTATGAGATACAGACTTATAGCTATCAGGTTTAATTATAGATCTTAATTCTCTACTTTTAACTAAATTACTGTATAGTAAACAATTAGTTTTTACATTTCTAATCAGCAAAAGATCTAAAAAAAAATTAATTTACCAAAATCTAACCCCCTCCTTCTAACACAAATTTTATAGAAGGATCAAAACAATTAAACTCATTTACAAATTCCTTCAATTTATCATTCTCAACTACAAATAAACAATCATCAACACATCTGACAAATAATTTTACATATAAACAATTCTTTTTAATAATATTTTCCTCTTCCATAAAATTAATATAAACTGAACATACTAAAGGAGAAATAATATAACCTATTATCCACCATTCCTTAATCTTATAAAAATTACCTTTATAAGTAAAATACATAGAATCTTCCAATAACAAAAGCGAATCTTTAATTATCTTAATTTTATTTTTTGATAAAGGACTTTTCTTAATCAAAACAGACATAATAACATCAATACTGCTTAACTTATTAACAGACTGATATATATTTTCAATATCTAAACTGCCAAATACTTAATTACTTTCCATTTTAAAATTATTAATCTTATCAAAAGCCTCAAAAAAAGAAGAAACTGTGTAATGACCAAAATCAGCAAATTGTTTTAAAAAATTATTCAATAATCTAGAAATATCCTCTACAACACTACCTGTAAAATCAAAAATAAATCTTAAAGGAAAACCATCTTTATGAGTTTTAATATTCACAAACATCTTAACTGATATGAAATCATTTGGATAACATTTTAAATAATCTACTCTATTAAAAAATTTTAAATTAACTATTTTCTTTAACCATTTTGCTTATTTTGTAAGGAAGGTCTACATAGGTCAGAATAGTTTGAGTTTAAATGAAAGGATAAAGGTTCATAAAAGTGGAGTTAAAAATAGATATCTTAATTCTGCATTGTATGTCCATGAAAAAGATGCAGGCCACACTATTAATTTTGATGAAGCTAAGGTTGTTTTTATTGAGAGAAATGAAATCAAAAGAAGAATTAAAGAATCTTTATTATTGAAAATGTATTATTCTGAAGCAATTAACTTATTTAAGAGTTCTTTTAATACTAAGTGTGGATGGAAAGTGAATGGATTTGTGGGTAATGGTTAATATTATATATATTGTATAGTTTTTGTAGTTCTTTACACTTGAGAAGTCTGCTTGGAGCAGTGAAACCTTGTAGCAGTGAAACCTTTGGTTGTGTTTTAATATTATTTTTATGCTGGTCTAGTTGAATTTTGGAGTTGGGGTAATTTTAATTAAATATTGACTAGTTTAGCTTTATGCTTGTAATGTTTATATATATATATATATATATATATATATATATATATATATATATATATATATATATATATATATATATATATATATATATATATATATAATTTCAAATGCAAATAGAATTGCAATAATAGATTTCTTTCAAAAAATATATAAGAAATATCTCTTCACTCATAATTTCAAAATGTATTTATATAACTATAAATAGGTAAGAAAGTATTTATTATAAGCATATAAGAAAATTACAAGGTATTAATTTAGTTTTAAGATAAATGGCTAAGCTTTCTTTCATCTTTTTGTTTATCATTATCTCTAAATACACATATAGCAAGAACTCAGTTCAACCCTTACAATATATATAACTAAAAATAATATATAACATTAAGTTTTGTGATTACTCTTTCTGTAATTTTTCATTTGAGTTGCTATAACTTTTTTCATGAACATCTGCGATATCCACACGTAATATTTAAAAATACTAGTTTCTAGCTAATAATTCTTGACTTCAAATCTTGCTGCAATATAGAATCTTGGGTAGCAACAAGAGCAAATATTTTTTAAAAATTAATTTTAGCTGTTTCACAAATTCTTGATTTTTTTAAATCAGTTTTTGCTTTCAAAATAGGACTATGGTATTTATATCACAAAACAGTATTCACCAATAATTTTTCTACTATTAAATTCTATAATTAAATAGCATATTAATTTTTATAGTAAAGTTTTAAATTCGGGTTTTAAAAATTATGCCACTTAAAAGTTTTCACTCTCACTAAGGCTTTATAAAGATAAACACATTCCTTAAAATAATTCACATTATAAAAATTGTTTAAAATTAATTTTTTAAATATTTTTTTACATCTATTACATCCAAGGCTCATTTATAAGTGTAACATTTTCTTCCATAAGATCATTATCTATTTTAACTTTTTATTAAATTTATTACTTGCCTTTTTATAATATTTTAGAATTTTTGTTTAAATGTAACACAATTTATTTCAATGTATCTAACTTTTGTAGCAGAAAATTATTTCTTATGACTATTGTTAGACATATTTGACTTGCACAACATAAATACTTGACCATTACACATAGGTGATAAGATGAACAGATTGTTGCAACAATATAGTAAGTTATAATAAACCATTTTGATCTAAAAATAGATATTGATCAATGACTTTTATTATAATTTAGTTACATACTGCTTAGCTTTATCTGCTGTAAAGGCTTTGTTGATGGAATGTATAGTAATGCGATTTGAATGTTAAACTGTCTTTTAATTGTTGTTGTACTCAAAAAACAAGTATTTTTAAAATATAATATCTATAATTTTGATAGCATTAAAATGGATTCAGGTTAGCTGTTTAACAACTTCTGATAGCTTCAAATTTAATTTCATACTTATAAAACATGGATAATTATAAAATCAAATGGTTTTGGAGAATAGTTTTTTCTGGAAGATGAATTATTTACTATGATCTTTACTAAAGTCTATAGATTTTTTTCTAAAATGTAAAACTTTTCTAAAGTTTAAATTAAATTAGATGGAATCTAGAATTATGTAAATTATTTACTATGATCTTCACTAAAGTCTAGACTTTTTGCTAAAATGTAAAATTTTTCTGAAGCTTAAATTAAAATATATGGAATGTAGAATTATGTACTTTTAGTACTCTTTCTGGACATAGGAAACTTTTACTGGAATTTCTAAACATTATTTAAACTCAATAAATTATAGTGTTTAAACCAAGAACTTTTAAAAGTAATAAACTTCAATTGTAGACTTTCCTGTATTCTTTTCTGATACTGACAATTAAGATTTTTAATCATGTTAATAATTAATTTAATGAGCTGATAATTTATTAACTTTGAATGTTTTATCATTTATTAAACTTTAAATGATATAAATATTTTTTGTAATTGCTTCTTTTTTTTTTAATCTTGAGGGAAAAAAATCGAAATTGAATGAAATTATTTTAAAAGTATCAATTTATTATAACGTTGTGTTACCGCTAATTTTATTACATAAAAATAAGCTCACACAAATCAAAAAAGTCTTGAACGGATTCCTTTTTCTTTTACGTGAAAGTTATTTCCATTAGATGTGAGAGCAAGGTCAAATCTCAAAGACTAAAAATATTTCAAATTCTGAGAAAAAATGATATTTAATAAAAAATGTGCCTGAGGAATTTCCAATTTTTATAGCAATATTATTTAGATCAGACAAGTCTGATAAAATATTTAATCGTTATTGAGAAGAAGTTCTGTCTAATTGATAAATAGCAGTTAGTTTAAAACAAAAGAAAAAAATAACTAAACTTTTATTAAATAGATTTATAAAAAAAAATTTTAAAACAAATAAATTTAAAATATGCAATATATGCAAAATGTTAAAAAATCTTGAATAAGTAATAATGCCTTAAAAACTTTCATTGCTACTTTATTAAGAGAAATATAATTATTACATTATTTGGTTACATCCCTAAACTTAATGTAATTGAAATAATGTCCATTGGGGGAGTTGCTGTAGGTAATTGGTCGTGTGATTGCGTAAAAGAAACATCTTGAAAAGGTTAAGGCATAAAAGCCGATTTGATGTGTTGAATAATATTTTTATTTATAGTGCGTTGTCCAATTCAATTTGTTTTGGATTGATTATTTTTAATTTTATATATAGAAAACAACATTATGGACAAATTTCAACATTGAAATTTGATTTTTAAAATAATTAAAACTCAAAAAATGTTGGTAATTGCAAAACATTTCAAATTTGATTATTTCATTTAAATGCACAATTTTTAAATCAATATTAAGTTGTCTTAATAACTGTAAAAGTTCAGTTTTGAATATTAAAATTCAGCATTATTATTTAATAGATTTTTATTATATAATAAAGTTTGTCTGAAAAGCAAATTATGAATTAAAATCATTCGTTTCATTGGTATTAATCTCCCATTTTATAAATAATTATTAAAATTTAAAATGAAAACAAATGCACAAAATTATGCTTTCATAGATTTAACCTTCTCACTAGCTATGCTTACACTAATGTTTTTTTTTTCATAATGCAGTATGGCATAAAATATTTCACATTATTTTATTTTATTATAAAAAAAACATTACATTCATGCAGAAGGTTATTTTCCAAAAATATATTTAATATATTTATAATATGAATTAAATAGAAATACTGTAAATCTTAATTGACCATGACCCTTGTGTAATATATCTTGACATTTAATTAAAATGTGTTAAATGTATTAATAATTTATTAAATAGATTTCTGCTGTTTTCATAGTTGTGCAAACTATCAATTCGTTTTTATTTCATGTCATAATTGTAATTTTGTATTATTTCTATATGTATAAATTTCTGTTTCTGTTATCCAAAATGGTATATATTTTTTTACTTTTATAGTCTTTATTAATTAATTTCTAATGTTTTGATATATCATCTTCAGGATTTTAATATTTTATACTAGTAAAAACAATAATAATAAAAATGCATATTCATAATGCAGAACAAAACTTACTGTCTAAGTGTTGACTGATTTTAATGATTACTTATAAACCCTCTTAGCCTTGACTATTATTATACTTAATATATATGTTGTATCATTCACAAAGAAAGCTACATAAATGACCACATGTGAGAATAAAGAGAATGGCTAAAAGCAATTAGTTACTTTTAAAACACAGTTTTAATAATAATAAAAAAGGTAGGCAAGTAAGTTAAAAGAAAAAAGAAGAAATTAGTCCTTTTAATTCTCAGGTTTTAAATTTATTTATATTCTTTCAAAAATTAAAGTCAAAAGTTTGAAGTTAAAGTGGTTAATGTTTTATTTCATTGAAATGACATAATATTTAAAAAAAATAATTAATTAAAACATAGTAAAAAAGAATAAGAAAAGCAATAAAATATATCTTAAACAATAGACAGTTCAATTATAAATGATAATTACAAATTTTATTAAAAGCTAATGTTCTCTTGTGCAACGCACTCCTTTGTGTATTCTGTCATTTTTATATTGCTTCCCATAAAATTACAAGTTTTACTTTTATTCAATACCCAAGTTATAAATAAAACTCTGTATTATAAAGTGATTTTAATGGAACATTGCTGAATTTATGGGTCAGTGTATCTATTTCAGACACAATGTAGTTCCTGATGAATTATTTAATCAAAGCCAATTTGTGTCATACTAGAACTGCCATGTATAAGTTATATTTACCAACACAAAATATTATGCTTAAGTCAAAATGTATATTAAGTGAAAGCCTTCTCTCATAGAATATGTGTGTTCAAAGAGAGGGGAAGAAACATGACCCAGATTTTTTTAAATGTAAACTAGCTATAGAAGTTGAAAACATAATATTTTTAGATCTACCAAAATGGATTCCATAGTGTTCTACAATGTAAGATATAAAAATATACAACAATGAACTCAATAATATAAAAATAAATAAAATAAAGGAAATCAAAATGGAATGATAACGGTTAAACTTAACAAATGGATTTACAATTATATTCTAATAAAGGATTGTAGACAGATACTCTAACCAGAGAATTTACAATTGGATACTGTAACAAAAATTGTAATGTATTCAAAGGGTGCTTACCTAAAGGATGGTAATATTCATAAATACTTATGTATGTCTTTTATTATTCTTTGATATTGTATAATTTTAAAACAATGTGATAATATTTGTATTCATTAATATACAGCACTGACTTTATTAAAAATAATATTTATCAGTTTAATTTAATCAATAAATATTATTGTGTAATAAATATTTATTTGCCTCTTTTCTCTCTTCTCACAAATTCTTACCATTTGATGATTAACAAATTGTTTACTCTAAGGTGAATTAATTGTTTGTATAATATTGTTCATTTAAAATAATTAACTTCAGCCAAAGCCAAGTTAGTCATGATATGATTAATAATGGTGATAGTGTATAATATCCTTCTTTGGATTTCCATGTAGTTATGTGGGAACTTGATTTAAACCTAGCATAAATTAAATTCCCTTCAGTTAATTATGAGTGGTCTAATGGTCTGAAAAGATTACCATGGTCTACCTCATATCTTGTATCATATCGGAGTAGTTTGAATTTAAGGTGTAAGATTGTAAATGGTTATTCAAATTCCCATGATCATTATAATACATATATATATTGAACCGTGTTCGAATATGAGTATTCGAAACACCGGCCTCTTAGGCAGAGAAGAACATACTCGGAGAGTATGTATGCCCAAATGATAGCTATAAAGTATATAACTAACGTTACATTTCCAGGACATAACTTCTTCTCAACTGTTGAGTTCAACACCAAGTTCAAAGCACTTTTTTTTTGTTTGTGTATAAACACGGGCGCCAGCTATCTATTCAAGGATGAATAAATAACGCACTTTAAGCAATGGCCACTAACTCAATGCCTAAATCCATGACTAGTTCAGTTGTTTGTAATCACTAATAGATTATACTTAATTAGTGATTAAAAAGAATTAATAAAAGAATTTGTTAAAAAGAATTGATAAAAGAATTGACCAACAAATATAGTTTAATTTTAAAGATAATTTATTAACTAACATTTATTTACTAAATTTAAACATTTTATAATTCTAATAAAAGACACGCATACTTTAAATTAACATTTCTAAATAGTTTAAACATTTCTATAGATTTAATAACAAAACACTCTAATTTAACTAATAAATATTGATATAATGACCATGCACATATTAACTCATGCACACACATAATTATGATAATAAAGGACTACATGGCATTTGAAATTTAATCACACACATCAATAGTTCATTTATGTATGATATAGAGTTCATATGATTAGACTCTTGAAAGATTCGTATGAATTAATGCAATGCAATGGCTATTACAGTATAGAACGAAATAAGCAAATGTTTTTACCTAGGCTTTTTTGAATGTTGACGTAGAATTTTGTTCTTTGGAGGCTGCTTTCAGTGAGGATATTTCCATTATAAATGCTTACCAGCCGGCTGGGATGTTTCCTTGCTGAGTTTCCTGATTTTCATGATTATTGCTATCGGAGACAAATAGATACTGACGGAGATTTTCTAAGATGTTAAGCTGACATTATTTCATGGGCAGATCTGCTGTTCCAAAATATTCTCAGCACTGCATTTTGTTTCTTAACTGACTCAATTAATTTCCGAACTGCACTCTCTCAATAACTTTGTGAACTGATCTCACTCAATTAATTTGTGGAAAGCATACTGTCCGATAAAGAAAAGTCTATTTATACCTGTGCCTTGTTGTCTTTCTGATATCTCCGGCAAAGATCTGTTGTCGAATTGATAATCATTTGATAAACGTGTTTTGAAAGATTGCTTAATTAGTAATAGCCATGCAAAAACGTATTGTTTTATATTAATTAATATCTAATAGCCATTGCCGTGTTTTTTAATGATAATCTTCTTTAACTTTCACATACATTTTATTTATTTACAAATCATATATATATATATATATATATATATATATATATATATATATATATATATGCACATATAATTTTAATACAATTTACTATTTAGTTTTAACATTATTTTTTCTTTAATTAAATTTGAATGAAAAGAGATTTGTAAGTTTTAACTTTTTTAAATTATATTTTTACGAATACTAATAAAAACTCTTTACTTCCTTTTATAACCCTTAGTTTCATTTCTCAAACCAAGACTCCCCCTCCCCCTTTTGACTAATTAATTGTAGCTTTTTTATTTCAAAAACTAACACTAGAAAACTATTTAATTCTTATCTTTTTCGAAAACAAGCTGCAACAAATTCTTCAACATTTAATTTTATGTTTTTCTTTTATGAAAGATTACTTTAATAATAATTTTAGATAAAAATTATATGTGCCTATATCAATATAGGTACATTACACCGCCCTTCCTTTTGAGAGTAAAATGCATCATTTTTGACCATTTTATCTCTGACAATATTAAATCTTAATTTATTTATTTTTTTATTTTATTGACATGTTATTTATTTGTTTAATTTGATCACTTTAATCAAACCCTTTATTTTATTCATTTATTTAATCCTATAATTGTTACTCTTAAATCATTTATTTAACCTACTTATTTAACTTGATTTTATTGATTTTTAACTGTTTATTTACAAGCATTTCTTCTTACGTAATATGTGCATAGGGAAAAAATCTTTTATTCAATAATGCCTCCTTGTTATTATTATTATTTCTAAATTTCATTTAGTATTATTACCACCTGTCCGGTGGTTGTTTTTCTCTTTTCACTAACCTCAATGACCGGGCATTATATGTTCCTTTTTCCTCTATTCCCTGTGCTATCACAAACGCGTTATTACCGTATTGCCGTTTGATGATATAAGGGCCATCGTATATTGGCTGGAATTTCTTGTATATATGTTTTTCAGGATGACTCACCAGATGAACTCTCAGCATGACCTCATCTCCCCTCCTGAATATAGCCTTAGGTCTTTCCTGCCTCTGCTGCCATAGCCTGCCCATTTTTCTTAACCAGTTGAGCGCTTGCTTAGCATCTCTTCTCTGGTTGATTGGATTTACCCCCACTGGCAATTTAGTCTCAAATGGATACGGAATATTTCTTCCAAAATGTAGCCGAACAGGTTCGAATTCTGTAGACTCATTTCTTGACCAGTTTATCATGTTGATTATTCGTGATGTTTCTTTCACCCATTTGCGATGATCATCCTGTATATAAACCCGAAATAGACGCCCCAACTCATAACCCGTTCACATGGATTAGACTGAGGGTTACGAATCGACATAAGTATATGTCTTATCCCACGTCTGTCCGTCCAGTTCTTCCATTCGCTAGATATAAAGGGCGCTCCATGATTCGACAGAATTCTGTCTGGAATTCCTACAGTTTTAAAGTATTGTTGCTCCAAAACTCGAATAGTCTGTCTTGCATTCACTTGGGCTACTGGATATGCCGCTACCAGCTTCGAAAACAAGTCATATGTTACCATAAGATACTTCATTTTATTGAATGGAGGCAGAGGTCTGTAGAAGTCTATCACTAGTAAGCTGTTTGGGCATTGGGCATATATAGGTTGCAGCGGCCCGACTCCTGGGCACCATTTGAACCGTGTTCGAATATGAGTATTCGAAACACCCGCCTTTTAGGCAGAGAAGAACATACTCGGAGAGTAGGTATGCCCAAACTATAGCTATAAAGTATATAACTAATGTTACATTTCCAGGACATAACTTCTTCTCAACTGTTGAGTTCAACACCAAGTTCAAAGCACTTTTTTTTGTTTGTGTATAAACACGGGTGCCAGCTATCTATTCAAGGATGAATAAATAATGCACTTTAAGCAATGGCCACTAACTCAACGCCTAAATCCATGACTAGTTCAGTTGTTTGTAATCACTAATAGATTATACTTAATTAGTGATTAAAAAGAATTAATAAAAGAATTTGTTAAAAAGAATTGATAAAAGAATTGACCGACAAATATAGTTTAATTTTAAAGATAATTTATTAACTAACATTTATTTACTAAATTTAAACATTTTATAATTCTAATAAAACACACGCATATTTTAAATTAACATTTCTAAATAGTTTAAACATTCCTATAGATTTAATAACAAAACACTCTAATTTAACTAATAAATATTGATATAATGACCACGCACATATTAACTCATGCACACACATAATTATGATAATAAAGGACTACATGGCATTTGAAATTTAATCACACATATCAATAGTTCATTTATGTATGATATAGAGTTCATATTATTAGACTCTTGAAAGATTCGTACGAATTAATGCAATGCAATGGCTATTACAGTATAGAACGAAATAAGCAAATGTTTTTACCTAGGCTTTTTTGAATGTTGACGTAGAATTTTGTTCTTTGGAGGCTGCTTTCGGTGAGGATATTTCCATTATAAATGCTTACCAGCCGGCTGGGATGTTTCCTTGCTGAGTTTCCTGATTTTCATGATTATTGCTATCAGAAACAAATAGATACTGACAGAGATTTTCTAAGATGTTAAGCTGACATTATTTCACGGGCAGATCTGCTGTTCCAAAATATTCTCAGCACTGCATTTTGTTTCTTAACTGACTCAATTAATTTCCGAACTGCACTCTTTTAATAACTTTGTGAACTGATCTCACTCAATTAATTTGTGGAAAGCATACTGTCCGATAAAAAAAAGTCTATTTATACCTGCGCCTTGTTGTCTTTCTGATATCTCCGGCAAAGATCTGTTGTCGAATTGATAATCATTTGATAAACGTGTTTTGAAAGATTGCTTAATTAGTAATAGCCATGCAAAAATGTATTGTTTTATATTAATTAATATCTAATAGCCATTGCCGTATTTTTTAATGATAATCTTCTTTAACTTTCACATACATTTTATTTATTTACAAATCACATATATATATATACGCACATATATTTTTAATACAATTTACTATTTAGTTTTAACATTATTTTTTCTTTAATTAAAATTGAATGAAAAGAGATTTATAAGTTTTAACTTTTTTAAATTATATTTTTATGAATACTAATAAAAACTCTTTACTTCCTTTTATAACCCTTAGTTTCATTTCTCAAACCAAGACTCCCCCTCCCCCCTTTTGACTAATTAATTGTAGCTTTTTTATTTCAAAAACTAACGCTAGAAAACTATTTAATTCTTATCTTTTTCGAAAACAAGCTGCAACAAATTCTTCAACATTTAATTTTATGTTTTTCTTTTATGAAAGATTACTTTAATAATAATTTTAGATAAAAATTATATGTGCCTATATCAATATAGGTACAATATATATATATATATTATATATATATATATATATATATATATATATATATATATATATATATATATATATATATTACAATAAAAATAATAATAATAACAGTAACAAACTATTATAAACAATCCTTAAATTCGCAGAAGTACTTTTGGTTAATTTCTTAAACTTGCTTCAACTGCCATTAAAATTCAAAAAAAAAAAAAACAAAGCGGAAGCAAACATCATCAATTCAAGTTCCATGAATCTCATATTTTAATGTTAGCAGATTGCCTATTTATTAAATGCATTTTGTTCCTATTTATAAAAATTGCCTCCTTAATTTTTCTTTTATTATGGTTTCTCTCTTCATGAAAAATTTTCACATTTTCAAAATCAAATTTAAATTTATATTTACATGTTTTTTCATGATCAAAGAAAACTGAAGGATAAATTAAATCACCATTATTTTTACTTTTTGCATGTTTATATAACAATTCATGCTCCCTCAATCTCTTCTCAATAGTGCACCTAGATTCACCTATATATAATAGCATAAAATCACAAAAAAATTGATATATGACATTACTTTTTTGCTTGACAGGTATGACATCCTTCGAATTATTGACTAATTTATTAATATTGTTTGGAATGAAGAATGAAACATTACACACATTCTTACATATATCCCTAAAAAATTTCACTTGTGGATTTGAAATAAATGGAATAGATATCCATTGTTTACTATTAATCTTCATTTCCTTTAAATTTTTATACTTTTTTAAATTGACATAAAGTATTGCTTGTTTATTCCATTTTATAACCAACGTCAAGCAATTCCTTGGCAAATATCTCAATATTTTTCAGTGTATCACTTTGGTAACGACATAATTTTTCATTCCGAAACAAAAAAGATCTAAAACTTGCCATCTTATGCATCATTGGTACATTTGATTTACAATTTATATATCCCCTTTTTTGCAGTGGCTTAATTATTAATTTATAATTTAATATAGTGTTATCTCTTGTAATAATCAAATCTAAATATTTAATATTTTTGTCCTGTTCCTTTTCAATAGTCCATTTCAAGCCATTTTACTTATTTAATTCATCTACAAGCAAATTTATAGTATCATTATTTGCACAAACAAAAATCATCATCCACATATCTTTTGCAAATTTTAATATGTCCAAAAGTACACATATTTAAAATACTACTCTCATATGTAAATAAAACAAAATTTCAAACTTGTGCAACTAGAGGCAGACCCATGGGCCAATCTTTAGACCTTTTATAATATTGACCTTCAAAAGATGCCACAATGTTATCATTAAAAAATGTTAAAGAATCAACAATCAACTTTATCATATATTTACAAATACTTTTACTTTTTTAATGTATGTTCAATTATTTTGATGGAATTCATTCTGTCAATAGATCCATACATTTCTGTTGCATCCAATGAAGCAATAACATCATTCTCATCAATCACCAAATTTTTAATACTATTTACAAAGGCAAACGATGAAGCAATAGTATTTTCTCCAAATCCTAAAAAATCTTGAAAAAGCTTACCAAGATATTTAGACATCTGATATATGAATGAACCACCAAAATCTATCATAACTCACAAAGGATTACCTTCTTTATGTAATTTTATGTTTACAAAACTACGAGGACATACAGCACAAGAAGGATATATCATATAGTATGCATTATTACTTAAAACTTTATTTTTAGCACTTTTTAAAATATTGTTAATAAATTTTATTCTTTGAACATCCATATTATATTCTTCAATCAAAAAGAAACCATGTTTCTCCATTTGCACTTTAACTTTATAAATATATTGACATTTTCTCATCAAACACATATGCAACCCCTTGACCTCTTTCAAATTATCATTCTTCAATCTCCATTTAAATTCCAAAATAGCCAATTCCCATGATTTATCATAAGGCATTGTATTAAATTTATTGCAATTAATTTTCTTAATGATATCTTTAGCAAAATGATCATTTCCAGGAATCATATCAAATGAATTTTGAACCGCTGCAATTAGTTCCAAATTTTAATCATTCCAATTTCTACCGATGTATTTAGCTCTATGACTGCAAAAAAGGGAATATATAAATTGTAAATCAAAAGTACCAATGATGCATAAGATGGCAAGTTTTAGATCTTTTTTGTTTCAGAATGAAAAATTATGTTGTTACCAAAGTGATAAACTGAAAAATATTGAGATATTTGCCAAGGAATTGCTTGATGTTGGTTATAAAATGGAACAAATAAGCAATACTTTATGTCAATTTAAAAAAAAAGTATAATGATTTAAAGAAAATGAAGATTAATATTAAACAATGGATATCTATTCCATTTATTTCAAATCCACAAGTGAAAAATTTTCTAGGGGATATATATAAGAATGTGTGTAATGTTTCATTCTATGTTCCAAACAATATTAATAAATTAGTCAATAATTCTAAGGATGTCATACCTGTCAAGCAGAAAAGTAATGTCATATATCAATTTTTTTGTGATTGTATGCTATCATATATAGGTGAATCTAGGTGCACTATTGAGAAGAGATTGAGGGAGCATGAATTGTTATATAAACTTGCAAAAAGTAAAAATAATGGTGATTTAATTTATCCTTCAGTTTTCTTTGATCATGAAAAAACATGTAAATATAAATTTAAATTTGATTTTGAAAATGTGACAATTCTTCATGAAGAGAGAAACCATAATAAAAGAAAAATTAAGGAGGCAATTTTTATTAATAGAAATAAAATGCATTTAATAAATAGGCAATCTGCTAACATTAAAATATGAGATTCCTGGAACTTGAATTGATGATGTTTGCTTCTGCTTTATTTTCTTTTTGAATTTTAATTGCAGTTGAAGCAAGTTTAAGAAATTAACCAAAAGTACTTCTGTGAATTTAAGGATTGTTTATAATAGTTTGTTACTGTTATTATTATTATTATTATTGTAATTACAATTTTGTTTTAATTAACGGACACTTTATTTTGTATATTACATATATATATATATGAATTCACAGCATTATTTCTAAGCACTTCTATGTAATAAAAATATAATAGCTACATAGGTGATATTTAAGTACATTAACAACTACATTCCTCAGAGCTTTTTTTTCTCAAATTATAAAAATGTGTGTGGCTTTTTTCATAGTCATTCTTTCAAAATATCTCCATTCTGTAAACAAATCTTTCCCATAAAGATTAATAATGTTAATTCTAATATTCTGATGGATAAATGATGACATCATAGTATTATTTCTGGGAGCTTCCATGTTGCAAAAAGAAAGAAGAAACTGTGAGGAAAGTACTTGTTATTGTACTGAAACATCAGCTATTTGGCTATTATATTTTCATTACAAGGAAGATCCCATAAATAGTACTATGAATTCATCATTTATCCATAAGAATATTAGAATTAATATATCTCATGTATATATAATTAAATATATCTCATGTATATTGTAACAGTCAAACATGTATAATTTGCTAACAAGACCAAACAGGCACTTTTAACAAACATGCATAGAGGTATTGCTACTCCCACAATACTAGTTTAAACATCTACTTGGCTTTCTAGTATCTACTATATAATTAACACCCTTGACATCACACAACTTCTCTTCTCATACAGCTCTGCTCAGCTCAGGGTTTAGCATAGACTTCGCATCAGGGTTTTTTCATCAACTCATATCACCTTCAATCACTAGCTCTAATATATTAGCTAAGGAAAACACTCTTAATATTTACTATCTCTAGGATTATTTATATAGCTATTTATATTTTTATTAATCTAATTCTGATCACAAATAATGAAAACACTTATTATAAATAGAATAATATTTATTAAATAAAAAGAATAGCAGTATTTGAAATAAAGTAATTCTACTGGTTTTTACACAAATATATTTTGAAGGTGACGGTGATTTTATAAACATAAATGTAGTGTGCCCTTTTTAATCCTTAGATAGTCACACAAAAATACAAATCAATTCATTATGGGTTTGAATTTAAATATTTTATTTTTTAATCCTACATATTAGGGACTATTGTTACCTAATTAGATTTAGGTTACTTAGGCTATTGCTAAGTTATAGGTGAAGGCTTGACTTTAAGAAGAAACTTGGACATCATGGTACTACATCATTGGTGGACTGTCAATTATTGAAAAATGAATAATTGGCTTGGTAATCTGAGTAGCAGGATTCATAGCTGCAGGTATGTTCCTGCTTCTAACCAAAGGTGCATCTGAATAAAACTCATGCATAATTTAAGATTTGGGGTGTCTGGAAGTCTTCAGTCCATTGGCCTATCTAATCTGATGCTAATTCTGAGATTAGAGGATTGGGCACATGAAAAAGTATAGTGGGCTCTAGACACACTGTCTATACCTAAATTAGTGAATCATGCAGAAAATGGAGGTAATGAATACTTAAACCATTGAATCACACTTATATACAGCAATGCAATTGTGGGAATGAAAGTATTATTTAATTGCCTTTCAACCTATGCTAAATTAAAATAACAATTCCTCTTATAATACAACACATGTCTCTATTTAACTGAATATGAAATGTTATTTGAAACTTTAATGCATCCACAATTGAATAATAACTTCAAAATCTAATTATAATATATTCAAACAGGGAGAAAGATTAATAACCCCTAATGCTGACTGATCTTTTAGTCTGTTATTTAGTACATTGATTTGAAAACTATAATTTACATCTTTAATTACATATATAAATGCATGTCACATGTATATAAATAAAATATGTACATTTTAAATAATTAAAGCTCTTTTTTTTACCTTATAGAAATATATAAATTATAAAACAGAATTAAATACATACAGTTTTCTTACACATTTCTATGGCAAGACTTAATCCTATTCATATAAATGTTGATAATAATAATGCTCATTATCCTTCAATAATTTTTTCTTATCAGGTTTCAAGAAAGAGGAAAAGATATATTTTACTTGAAAGATGGGAGAAAAATGAACATAAAATAAATCAAAACACATCTTGTTATTCTTACTTTAATTCACTATTTTAAACTTAGCATCTTCTAAATTCATGATGTCCCTTGGGATGCCAGGGGAAGAGAAGTGCAAAACATTTTACAACTCTTTAAAAATGACCCCCTTCATCATTCAAGTTTAATATGTAAACAAGACAAAAATAAAATTGAAATTAACTAATAACTGAAACCAGCAGATTTTACATAATTAATAATATAAAATTTACTAAAGTTAAGACTAGTGCATAAATAACAAGAGTTTAGTTACAGTTAGTAAAAGACATTAGAATTTACTTTTTAGTAAGAGTTTACAAACAATGTTGTAGTGGCTCAGACATTGGATCTTTATGTGGTCTGTAGCATGGATATACTGTGCTCCATAGATGTATCTGTGAAGTACTAAATATTAAACTATTTTGCCTTGTTTGAGTACTAAATATGGCAGACCAATGTTTCTCTGGATCTGAGAGAAACATAAATGGCTTTGGTCATGTAGATGGAATTCTCTTCTTAACACCATGCTTCACTGATGACCATGAAGAAGCCAGTGCCAGATTACTCACTCATGTCAGTAGGTAATTTAAACATATCTATATTTTTAATTAACAATTTTACAGATAAGAATCAGAAAAGGCAAAATATCAGAATCATAAAAAGAAGCAGAATATATTAAACAATTTCTTTTTCCAGGCTTGTATCTATATTTTTGTACACCTCAAGTGCATTTTTGAGTTATAATGGATTTGAACCTTCTCTAACATTAATTGCAGTTCCATTAATGTTTTACTTCCTCATTGCTTAACTCACTGCAGCCTTTTGTTTATGTTTTATTCAACATCTTTAAATGTGACCAGACCTTAAAGTCTGGTTGTTCCTTGGAGTTTATTAACTATGCCAAGGATGCAATACTGTTCTTGAGATATCTTCTTTAAATGAACCTTAAAGAACCAAATATAAAGATTAATGTATTTAATACAAAATCTTTTATTACAAGATATTTAGTCATAATTGATCATGGAGAGAGAAAACTGTACACCATTTATAATTGAATTAGCACTTCATCTTTAAGTAATACTTATACACTTCTTAATAAATTGAATCAATTGCTGCCTTCTGAGAGAGAAAATGAAGAGAATGGTCAGATGAATTAGAAAGAGCAGTCCTCCCTCCCCCTCACACTTCCTTAGCTTTATATAAGGGAGAGAAAAAAACCATCTGCAAGTTTCTCATTTTCCCATGCCTGGTTTCTTCTAATTTACAATTCTCTAAAGCCAACCTTTGCCCCCATCTGTTAAATGTTAGTTTCAGTTTATTACCTTCAGCTCCAATTGCATTTTAATTACTTCTTTTTTAACACACTGCTTTTGATTTATGAAAACTATTCAAAAAAAATATAGAATTACTGATAATTTTTATAAAACAGATATTATATAAATAATTATTTTCTTTAAAACTTAAATCAAATTTAGAACTGAAAACAATAACCAATTCCTATAAAAATGAATTCATTTTACATTATACTATCAACAAATCTAGAGTACAATGTGTAAATTTCCATGAAGAATATATATATATTGTAGCCTTTTGGTTTATTACCATCTATAAACCAAATGTAATAAAATGAAGTAATTGTGGAAAAAAAATTTTTTGTTATATATAAGAAAAGTTAAGTTTTATTTGAGAAAGTAATGGCTATATAGCTCAAAAGCAACATATATAGAGACAGTTTGTGTTTGTATAAAATATCTATTATTAAAGAGTTGATGAGAATTAAGATAGAATTGATTGTTAGTAGCTTTAGTTAACAGTTTTTTTCTAGAGAATAAGTTTAGAGTTATACGAGATTATAGTGAATATTTATGTTTATGATTATCAGAAATTATAATTGATTTTATGCTTGTAATTATATAAAATTATGATGGATATTTGTGTTCATATAATCTGAATAATCATTTTTCTGTTTCATGCTCTGCACATGTATGTGTGTGTGAGACAGATATATGTGTTTGATTTTTTTTCTTTCCTTTATAGAAACTGACATAATTTTTTAAACTATTAAAAATGTAAATCTAAATAAGAAATTATTTAGATCAAATGAATGTAATCTTTGTTTGACCAAAAAGTGTTAGTAAGCTTGTGTTTTTAATTAGATCTTCCATTGACTAGTTTTCCATAAATTAATCGTCAATGTGTTAATTGAAGAGATCTGGTTTCAGATTAGACAAAGTTGTTAAAAAAGTAACACTTAAGGAAGAATCATTGTTAATTCTGAATGGAGATTTTTTAATTAGACTTGAAGAGGAACCACTGGGAGGGAGTAACATATGTTTCCTTTTCTCTCTTTTACCCTATAAAAACTGAGAAAAGTGAATAGGAGAAGAACTTTTGCTAATTGAGAACAACGGGCTAACTAAGAATTAATCTCCAAGTTTTTTTTTTAATTTTCTTTCTCAGAATTTAATAATGAAGTTGAGTTTTATAGTATACCAAAATATGAATTTCTAATTCATCTATGAGTGGTGCATGTTTCTTTTCCTCACATCAATTATGAAGAAGTCAACTTTTGATAAGATATTTTATGCTGAATATCACAATTGATCCATTTTTCTTATTAAAAATTCATTGAAGGAGAGAACTGTCAAAATTTTGTATGAGATTGAAACCCCAATTCAGATTATAATAATTATTTGGCTGTTTAAGATTCATTTAAAGAACTGCAGCAAACTTCTGAAAATGTTTAAAAAGTTAATTCTCTTTGGTAATCAGAAACTGCTTGTTGTATATGATTTGAACCTTTAAATGGAAAAGAAGAATAAAAGAAACCAAGGAATTCAAATCCAGGAAGAAAGTCATCAAATGGAAGATAATCAACAGAACTCTTTTAAAATTTATTAATTCTCCTGTAGCTACACTTTTGATTTAAAATAACTATCTACATTTTTTATCTATCTTGATTCAAATGACTGTCTGTGCGTTTTATACACATTTAATTAAAATAACTGTCTGATGTGCAATTATATAGCTATCTCAAGTAAAATGAACTGAATATATTAATTGATTGATGGACAGTGGAAGGAAAAGACATTTAAAGAGACTATCTGTAATGTTGATATTTATTCTTTATTTTATTTTGTTTATATAATATGTCATTTGTTTTTTTATTATTATTATTATTATATTTCATTTTGTTTATATGCTATGTGACACTCTAATCACTAGATTTAATTTAATATTTTGTTTATGTTTAAAATGTTTGAAGGAAAGAGGAAAAATGATTTTGATACCGTTTAAGTATAGATGTTCACGTAAATTTAAATTTAAAAGTAAAGAGAGAAATGATATAAATATTTTTATTATTCTTAACAAAATTTTAATTGGTGCTTAATAGTAAATATGAAGAGTGAGGGGATGATTGTAAAACCCATAATTATGCTAAAGTATTGTTGATCTGTTATTAATATAAATGTTAGGTATGTTGTTGGCTTGACTGTTTAAAATTGAAATAATTCATATATGCTTTGATTCAGGATTTGGCTAGTCTTTGTCATTTATCTAGGCTGTAATCGATGTATATATGGACATATATAAAGCCATAAATGCTTGTCATTACTAAAATAAAGTTATTCTACTACCCAATAGATGGAAAGCCACTGTCTCATGAATTATATACCATGGTAGGCAGCGATGACTAAGTTTCACTCCATTTATTTGTTAAGATAGGGAATTATTAATAAAGTTACTGTTTAAGTGTAGGAAATGTTTTGCATGCCAATATAGAGAATAGGTGTCTAAGTGGACCTCTTTACACGATTCTGGATCTTAAGAAAAGATCTCTCTCTCTCTCTCTCTCTCTCTCTCTCTGGCTCAAGCAAATAGTTTAAGTTTGAAGTGGATGTTGTTGTTTTTTTATTTCCCTTACCAAGATGTGGCTGTGTGCATGTTATAAATACTGCCTGGTGATGTGTGATAAGAAGAGAGTTTTTCTTATGTGGGACAGAATAAAGTTGCCCTGAAAGGATAATGATTCAGTCAGATGTATATATATGATGAAGAATGACAAAGATATTAATTAATAACTAACCGATCTGTGTTGATTTTTTTTGAATGATAGTTAATTGAGGTCATCAAGCTGAATGGACATACTGACATATTAAGATATATACAGTCAAAAATGTAAAGATCTGACAAGCATGAATGTAAAAGTATGAATTTTGAATTTAAATCCGTTTGCAAAATCAGTAGGGGATTTCTACGGCATATCCTCCTTCTTCATTGGAAATGTGAAAATTATTGCTTGATAAAATGGTTTAGAAATTTAAAATTATTTCACATTGTTAGTTAGAATAATTGAAGTGAATATATTATTTTGGAATAGTCCAATGAACAATGTTTACAATAAAAAGGGGGGAAATAGAAATTTATAGGTTTTCTTCTCTTTCAAGATATGTTTCCTTAAAGCTAAAATATATGGAATTCAGATTCCATGTGTGAGCGTTTGTATTTATTATTATTATTAATTATTTATTTAATAAATGAATGGGTCAAAACAAGAAGTGAGTCATCCAGGAAATTTGTTAATTCAAACATGTATTTGAATAAGAGTCCTGAATAGATCTGAATCATATATTTGTGTGTAACAATATTATAATTTAGTGTGTTTTTATTTCAATTTTGTCATTATTGTTAATATAATAAAGTTTACTATTGTTATAAGATTATATTGTGTTTTGTGTTTTGATGTTTCAAATATCTCCAGAATCTATATATCCAGCACCTATAGTTAAAGTAATATTAGTTCCTATTTAAATTTAATTATTTATTTTATAATGATAATTTATTTCCAAGATGGATTTGCAGTAGTCATTATCATATTGTTTCCATACTCGATTCACATGGTTAATTTTATATTTATACTTTGTTTCCATGATTGATTTACAGTGTTAATTTTACCTTGATTATTCCTATATTTGATTAATCTAATCCATTTTGTATAAGTCACTTTTATATAATTCATTTTAACACACTTTAGTTTCATCATTAATTTGCATAATCTGATTTATGATTTATTTCCGTAATTTACTTTTGTAAGTAAAATTGTGATTGATTTATCTGATTAATGTCCATGGTTTACTTCCATAGTTTACTTTAGCAAAATATGATAGGTTTAAAGTTATTGATTAAAATTTGGTCAATAAATTAGAAATAATAGAATAAAATGACAGGGAATAGTTGAGTTAAGTTTAATAAATTTAATCTTTTGATTCATTATAAGGTTGTGAATATTGGGAACAGACATAAAATCCCTTTTCTGCTCTCGGTGTTTAGAGTGATTACCAATAGTAAATTCGTGTCAAATTTCAACTTAGCATATTTGGAATCATATCCATTACAATGTAATCGCTTATAAGGGCACCTCTTGACAGATCTAGACCTTGAAAAAGAGCAGTTTGAATATTAGTCTAAGAGCTAATTTGGAAGTCAAGTAGCATATTATAACAACATTATTATCTGATTATAAAAGTAGGGATCATGAATTGATAGTTGATCGAAAGATATATGTGTGTTCGAGAAATAAGATTAAAAATTCTCAGATTAGAGAACATAAAACAGACATTCCGTGTTATATAATTGTAGCTATTGAAAGTGATAAATGCTGAGAACGAAAAATAAAGTAATGCAATTGAATGGGGAGGATATATTTATGATAATTTTTATATAATATTGAATTAAATGGTAATTTTATATTCTGAACATAGATTATGAGTTCTCTGCATTAATTACTGAGTTATTTTCAGTCAGGTATAAATGAGAACTGTATATAGTATTTTCTGTAGTTACCACTGGAGATCAGATATTTATAATAAAGTTGTGGAAGAAAGTTGTCTCATTATTATGAATTTTATAATAAATATATCATGAAATATTTGCATGACTAATGCTAAGTTTGAAATTAAGACCACATAGATTGAACGATTTTATCAATATTATTATTATTATTATTATTATTATTATTATTATTATTATTATTATTATTATTATTATTATTATTATTATTATTATTATTATTATTATTATTATTATTATTATTATTATTATTATTATTATTATTATTATTATTATTATTATTATTATTATTATTATTATTATTATTATTATTTTGAGAGACAATTTAATTACTTTCTCCAGTATCTTCTATAGTCCTAAATATGGCTAATGATGATGATCTCTGGTGGGCATTACAATTTAGAGCTGCAATTTGGCACCCCAGGCATATTTGATCCTAAAGTTAGTATAAACTCAAGTGACTAGCTACTTGAAATAAAGGAGAATTTATTGAGGTTGAATAAGTGAAAGATTGCATGGAGAAAGTTGAGGTGACAATATATATATATATATTGAACCGTGTTCGAATATGTGGATTCGAATCACCGGTCTCTTAGGCAGAAAAGAACATACTCGGAGAGTATGTATGCCCAAACGATAGCTATAAAGTATATAACTAATGTTACATTTCCAGGACATAACTTCTTCTCGACTGTTGAGTTCAACACCAAGTTCAAAGCACTTTTTTTGTTTGTGTATAAACACGGGCACCAGCTATCTATTCAAGGATGAATAAATAACGCACTTTAAGCAATGGCCACTAACTCAATGCCTAAATCCATGACTAGCTCAGTTGTTTGTAATCACTAATAGATTATACTTAATTAGTGGTTAAAAGACTTGATAAAGAGTTTGTTAAAAAGAATTGACCGACAAATAAAGTTTAATTTTAAAGATAATTTATTAACTAACATTTATTTTCTAAATTTAAACATTTTATAATTCTAATAAAACACACGCATATTTTAAATTGACATTTCTAAACTAGTTTAAATATTCTTATTTACTTTCATAACAAAACACTGGTATTTATCTAATTTAACTAATAATATTGATATAAGGATCACGCACATATTAACTCATGCACACACATAATAATATTAAAGTATTACATAGCATTTGAAATTTAATCACACACATCAATAGTTCATTTATGTATGATATCGAGTTCATATAATTAGACTCTTGGAGGATTCGCACGAATTAATGAAATGCAATGGCTATTACAGTATAACGAAAATAAGCAAATGTTTTACCTAGGATTTTGAATGTTGACGTAGAATTTTGTTCTTTGGAGGCTGCTTTCAGTGAGGATATTTCCATTATAAATGCTTACCAGCCGGCTGGGACATTTCCTTGGTGAGTTTCCTGATTTTCACGATTATTGCTATCGGAGACAAATAGATACTGACGGAGATTTTCTAAGATGTTAAGCTGACATTATTTCACGGGCAGATCTGCTGTTTTCTCAGACATCTGGGCTGGAGGTGAACGTGCGTTCCAAAATTTTCTCAGCACTGCATTTTGTTTCTTAGCTGACTCAATTAATTTCCGAACTGCACTCTCTCAATAACTTTGTGAACTGATTCACTGTCCGATAACTATTTATACCTGCGCCTTGTTGTCTTTCTAATATCTCCAGCAAAGATCTGTTATCAAATTCCAATGATAATCATTTGATAAACATGTTTTGGAAGATTGCTTAATTAGTAATAGCCATGCAGAGATGTTGTTTTATATTCTAATTAATAACCATTGCCGTGTTTTTTAATAATAATCTTCTTTAACTTTATAATAACATTTATTCTATTGTTGACAATCTCCCATATATATGGTCATATATTTTAATACAATTTACTATTTAGTTTTAACATTATTTTTCTTTAATTAAACTTGAATGAAAAGAGATTTGTATATTTATATTTTTACGAATACTAATAAAAACTATTTAATTCCTATCTTTTTCTAAAACAAACTGAATAAACTCTTCAACATTTAATTTTATGTTTTTCTTTTATGAAAGATTACTTTAATAATAATTTTAGATAAAAATTATATGTGCCTATATCAATATATACATTTTTCTTATTTATTTTTCTTACTAAGACAGAAACTCACGTTACCTCGAACTTTTTGTCCTTTTCACTACCCGCTCTTAATGCTTTAACTCTGCCCATAACACCCAATTGACTCTGATTTGATAGCATAAATGTCAAAATCTCTTTTCATTTCAAAAAAAAAAAATTTTCGGTCAATTCTTTTTTTAAAATTAAAACACTTTTACATACGTAATTTAACTTTTGTATAAAACAAAATTTTCAAACAAGAAACAAAGTATTTCTTTACTATTGTTTCTTAGGTTCAGCCCCAAGTTGGGTCTATTCAATAGATATGAAAGCATATTTTCCGAGGTTCCGGGGGTAATCCAAGGGTATGAACACAGGATAAGGCTTATGAAAGACCAACCATATCAAGCCCATGCATATCCCATACCTCATCAATATAGACGTGGAGTAGAAGAACAAATAGACAAAATGTTTAAATGGGGAATTATATCTAAATGTTCGTCTCCTTTTAATAACCCTATCGTAACTGTAAAAAAAAAAGATGGATCAATTTGGTTATGTTTGGACGCACGGCAGTTAAATAAGATAACAATAGCTGATACTAATGCTCCACCGCCTATGTGCAAATTGTTATTAAACTTTCAAAATAAGAAAATATTTTCGACGTTCGACTTAACTGCCAGCTACTGGCAAATCAAACTTCATCCAGAGGATTGGAAATATACGGCATTTAAATATAATGGACGTGCATATAATTTTAACCGGATTCCCTTCAGGCTAAAAAATAGTGGGGCAGGGCTTATACAATGTCTGGATCAAGTATTGTCAGATGATATTAAGAATTTAGTTATAATGTATGTAGACGACATTGTGGTGGCGTCGGAAAGTATAGATGAGCACTTTGCACATTTAGAAATGTTGCTGGGGGAATGTGAGAGAAAGGGAATTCGAATTAATTTAAATAAGAGTAAGATAATGACTGGCGAGGTCAAGTTTTTAGGTCATATAATTACAGAAAGAGGGATATTACCTAATCCTGAAAAAATCCGAGCAATACAGGAATTCCCCACACCCCGGAATAAAAAACATATTAAATCTTTTCTCGGACTCTGTAATTTTTATAATCGATTTTATAGAAATTTTTCACTTGACATGGAGCCGTTATTGCAGTTATTAAGAAAAGGGAAATCGTGGGTGTGGAATGAGCAGCATGAGCACAGTTTTCAGAGCGTGAAGGCAGGATTTTTAAATAAAGTTATGCTGTCATATCCCGATTTTGACAAACCATTCTTTGTACAAACGGACAGCAGCGGGTTTGGATTGGGGGCTGCGCTATTTCAGATACAGGACAAGGGACAGCACAGAGTTCTTTGTTTCATTAGCCGTTTACTAAGGGGACCGGAAGTGAACTACACTGTAACTGAGAAGGAAGCCTTGGCTATTGTGTGGGCATTCAAGAAATTCAGGCAGTATTTAGTAGGCTCTGAAGTGGTAGTAGTCACTGACCATAAGAGCCTTGAATTTATTAATCACAGCTTCTTGAATAATAGCAGGCTAATAAGGTGGAGCTTATTCCTGCAAGAATTTAATTACAAAGTGGCTTACTGTCATGGTAAAGAGAATATTGTGGCAGACACCTTAAGCCGATATCCGGTAGCTCAAAAACAACACTTGAGTTGCGACAGAGCGTATATAGCTGCCGCCAAAATATACAAAAGAAATGGGATAGAAGACAAGTTGCACAGATTAAAGGAGCAGCAAGAGGAAGATAACGATTGCAAACAAATAATAGAGTATTTACGCAATCAGCCTGTAATGAAAACAGCCAATAATCTGCTGTGGAGGGACCAAAATCACTGTTGTTTAAAGGGAGGACTCTTACAGCGTGTGTTATGGAAAAAAAAAAAAACATGCATTATTCTTCCGGTCACCATGAGAGAGCAAATGATTAAATATGCGGATAACACTTTCGGACATTATGAGACAAATAAAGTGGAAGGATGGCTGAGTCATTGGTTTTACTGGCCAGGAATGAATGCCAATATTACAGACATGATTGGTAGATGCACCATATGTTCAGCAACCAAGCCTGCTAACACATCAGGAGTCGGGCCGCTGCAACCTATATATGCCCAACGCCTGAACAGCTTACTAGCGATAGACTTCTATGGACCTCTGCCTCCATTCAATAAAATGAAGTGTCTCATGGTAACATATGACGTGTTTTCGAAGCTGGTAGCAGCATATCCAGTAGCGCAAGTGAACGCAAGACAGACTATTCGAGTTTTGGGATAACAATACTTTAAAACTGTAGGAATTCCAGACAGAATTCTGTCGGATCATGGAACGCCCTTTATATCTAGCGAATGGAAGAAATGGACGGACAGACGTGGGATAAGACATATACTTACGTCAATTCGTAACCCTCAGTCTAATCCATGTGAACGGGTTATGAGGGAGTTGGGGCGTCTATTTCGGGTTTATATACAGGATGATCATCGCAAATGGGTGAAAGAAACATCACGAATAATCAACATGATAAACTGGTCAAGAAATGAGTCTACAGGATTCGAACCTGTTTGGCTACATTTTGGAAGAAATATTCCGTATCCGTTTGAGACTAAATTGCCAGTGGGGATAAATCCAATCAACCAGAGAAGAGATGCTAAGCAAGTGCTCAACCGGTTAAGAAAAATGGGCAGGCTATGGCAGCAGAGGCAGGGAAGACCTAAGGCTATATTCAGGAGGGGAGATGAGGTCATGGTGAGAGTTCATCCGGTGAGTCATCCTGAAAAACATATATACAAGAAATTCCAGCCAATATACGATGGCCCTTATATCATCAAACGGCAATACGGTAATAACGCGTTTGTGATAGCACAGGGAATAGAGGAAAAAGGAACATATAATGCCCGGTCGTTGAGGTTAGTGAAAAGAGAAAAACAACCACCGGACAGGTGGTAATAATACTAAAGGAAATTTAGAAATAATAATAGTAACAAGGAGGCATTATTGAATAAAAGATTTTTTCCCCACGCACATATTACGTAAGAAGAAATGCTTGTAAATAAACAGTTAAAAATTAATAAAATCAAGTTAAATAAGTAGGTCAAATGAATGATTTAAGAGTAACAATTATAGGATTAAATAAATGAATAAAATAAAGGGTTTGATTAAAGTGATCGAATTAAACAAATAAATAACATGTCAATAAAATAAAAAAATAAATAAATTAAGATTTAATGTTGTCAGAGATAAAATGGTCAAAAATGATGCATTTTACTCTCAAAAGGAAGGGCGGTGTAATGTACCTATATTGATATAGGCACATATAATTTTTATCTAAAATTATTATTAAAGTAATCTTTCGTAAAAGAAAAACATAAAATTAAATGTTGAAGAGTTTATTCAGTTTGTTTTAGAAAAAGATAGGAATTAAATAGTTTTTATTAGTATTCGTAAAAATATAAATATACAAATCTCTTTTCATTCAAGTTTAATTAAAGAAAAATAATGTTAAAACTAAATAGTAAATTGTATTAAAAATATATGACCGTATATATGTGCGATTGTCAACAATAGAATAAATGTTATTATAAAGTTAAAGAAGATTATTATTAAAAAACACGGCAATGGTTATTAATTAGAATATAAAACAACATCTCTGCATGGCTATTACTAATTAAGCAATCTTCCAAAACACGTTTATCAAATGATTATCATTGGAATTTGATAACAGATCTTTGCCGGAGATATTAGAAAGACAACAAGGCGCAGGTATAAATAGACTTTTTTATCGGACAGTGAATCAGTTCACAAAGTTATTGAGAGAGTGCAGTTCGGAAATTAATTGAGTCAGCTAAGAAACAAAATGCAGTGCTGAGAAAATTTTGGAACGCACGTTCACCTCCAGCCCAGATGTCCGAGAAAACAGCAGATCTGCCCGTGAAATAATGTCAGCTTAACATCTTAGAAAATCTCCGTCAGTATCTATTTGTCTCCGATAGCAATAATCGTGAAAATCAGGAAACTCAGCAAGGAAACGTCCCAGCCGGCTGGTAAGCATTTATAATGGAAATATCCTCACTGAAAGCAGCCTCCAAAGAACAAAATTCTATGTCAACATTCAAAATCATAGGTAAAACATTTGCTTATTTTCGTTATACTGTAATAGCCATTGCATTTCATTAATTCGTGCGAATCCTCCAAGAGTCTAATTATATGAACTCGATATCATACATAAATGAACTATTGATGTGTGTGATTAAATTTCAAATGCTATGTAATACTTTAATATTATTATGTGTGTGCATGAGTTAATATGTGCGTGATCCTTATATCAATATTATTAGTTAAATTAGATAAATACCAGTGTTTTGTTATGAAAGTAAATAAGAATATTTAAACTAGTTTAGAAATGTCAATTTAAAATATGCGTGTGTTTTATTAGAATTATAAAATGTTTAAATTTAGAAAATAAATGTTAGTTAATAAATTATCTTTAAAATTAAACTTTATTTGTCGGTCAATTCTTTTTAACAAACTCTTTATCAAGTCTTTTAACCACTAATTAAGTATAATCTATTAGTGATTACAAACAACTGAGCTAGTCGTGGATTTAGGCGTTGAGTTAGTGGCCATTGCTTAAAGTGCGTTATTTATTCATCCTTGAATAGATAGCTGGTGCCCGTGTTTATACACAAACAAAAAAAGTGCTTTGAACTTGGTGTTGAACTCAACAGTCGAGAAGAAGTTATGTCCTGGAAATGTAACGTTAGTTATATACTTTATAGCTATCGTTTGGGCATACATACTCTCCGAGTATGTTCTTCTCTGCCTAAGAGGCCGGTGTTTCGAATACACATATTCGAATACGGTTCAATATATATATATATATATGCATCATACATGCATATATATATATATGCATCATACATGTATATACTCATAATACTAAATAGTGACTGCTTGTTCATAATAGTACAAAATATATTTTATTCACATTAGTACAAAATATATTTCCTAATTTCCTAAATTTTTAAACCTATTCTCATGAAAAGAACTGTCAAATTAATGCTATCTATAACAAGTTCAATTTTAATTTGCACTAACATTTTATACATAAATATTATGATTCACAAAAACTTTTTCATTTAGACATATAAATAAATATTTTTCAGATATTACAGCGTGTACAACAGTCAATCCCCCTTTCCTCTCCATAATGCTAGCTATAATTTTAAATAAAGCACACACAGATCTCTCTTTATATATGTTAAATTTAAGTCACACAGTTATCAATCTCTTTAAATAAAATCTTTTAACTTTTCTTAAACTTAAAAAAAATTGTTTTACTTATAAACAGTTAAGACATTAACCCTACCATTTATTTTTCAATCATTACTTTCTTAACGAAAGGAACTAAGGGTTACAATATATATATATATACACACTTGGAGTTTTATATATATATATATATATATATATATATATATATATATATATATATATACACTTGGAGTTTTAAATGTAATTATACAGGATTTCAACACAGACTTACAAGCTCCCTTCATCTATCCACTCTATATCACACAACTGATACACATGACCACACACATGTGAAAAAAATAAATGATTTCTAATATACATATTTTATGCTGAACCAGTATTCATCAGTTGGTACAGATTATCATCTCTCATACACACACACACGCACGTCCATATATATATATATAATGTCCATTAAATTTTGTAGATTTGCTATCTTAATGTAAACTAAGCACTGATTATAATATATTTCAAATATTCACATTATATTTATATAATATCCAGAATTTTCATATCATTTCCTAAGGAAAAGTATTCAATTAAATGAACTACTCATTATTATTATAAAAAACATATAGAAAATTAAATATTATTTCCCCATTAATTAAATAATAATTCTAAATTTAAGAAGTTTATAATATAATACAATATATAATGTCTACTAATAATCTTAGTATTATTTACGTATTAAACTATTTCCATCATTTAATATTAAGTATTGAATTTTTTTTTTTCCATATGTCATAGCATCGGCCGGGACGCGAACCCACAACCATCTGCAACCAACTACTTGCTTGCATGGCAGCTGCGATATCTCTCGGCTAACATTCTTCAGAAAAAATGTAACTTTATTTAAATTTTCCAATTACATTTAAAAGTACATGCTCAATGTGTTGAGTGGTATTATTTTCCTCTCTGCTTCATGTGTTTCTGGCATGAACAGTGGCAGTACTAGCATGAGAATTAAACCTGGATCCTTAAATGTTTATTCAATGCCCATGCTAGTAATGACAGTGGCCAGGTCAGAAACATCTGAAGAAAAGACAAGAATAACTAAGAGTCCAGGTTTGATTTCTATGCTAGTAGTGTCCTTTGTCAGGCTAGCAACACCTGATGAAAAGAGGAAAATAATTGCACTCAAAATGTTGAGAGTATACTAACCTGTGTGCTATTACTAACAATTGAATGTAATTGGGAAAATTTAAATAAAGTTACATTTTCTAAAGACATTTAATGTTGAATATTAGATGATGGAAACAGTCCAATATATAAATAATACTAAATTATCATCATCATAAACTTTCAGGAAAACATCTACTAATATCTGATAATAGAATTATACAATATATAATTTTTGGAACTACCATACTAATGTCTATTACAATTTTATAAGACACATAGTATACTAGATGTTGTTCTTTATTTCTTTGTGAAATGATTCTTTATATGTGTGGTAAGAGATCTTACTGAGATTCTACATTTTCAGTTATAAATACATAATTATCTATTAAATTTCATCTGATTATTTTACATTTTCTCATGACTTCAAGTTGGGAATAGCATAGTTATAATGACTACCAACTATTTTATATAATTGTGCAAAAATGTTTTATGAATTGAAATAATACCAATAAAAAATGTTTATGTCAATAGAATATTTTACGTATTTTTAATTTGTTTTATTATTTTTATGTTATGGTTTCTATTTTATATTTTAACTCCTTGCTGAAGAATTTTCTTATATGGAGTTTTTATGACTGTTATAATTTTTGTTACTTTATAAATAAATTATTATATTACTACTAGTAGTAGTACTATTACTACTATTACTATTGCTACTGGTAAAGCTGTTAAATCAATGTCAAGTTCTGATGAGCATATAAATGACATGGTTCGAAATTCATGTCATCTATTCAGTTTTTTAGATTTTCAAATTATGCATTTATTGTGGTGAACTGAATTTTATTATTCTTATTGTTTTTTTTGTTTTTTATATATATTTTTTATACTTTTCTAATTAATTGCATCATTTCATAACAGAATCGGAGCAAAAGCAATCTAATCCTTTGTTCCTCAGACAAAAATTTTTATTTAATATGATTAAAGATCCACATGTTCAGTTTTTTGTTTTTGTTTTTTTTGCCATTCATTTTCAAATATGGTAGTTTAAAACAGCAACATTTTTAAATTCTTTTTTGCAACAATTTTCACATTCATAGTGAGTTATAGAAATTGTCATACCTTTGCTGTTAATATATCAGTATTAATTTGCAATAAAACTTTTTGATTTCAGGATCAGCTTTTGTTTGATAAATGATACAAGGAAACAAAATCTATTATTTTCCTTATCTAATTTTTGCCTCTTTTGTTTTTTAACCAATATTACACTAGTATAAAATTTTGGATTATTAATGTACAATCATGAAATACTAAATATTTCTATGTAGATATATAAAAAAATGTTTTTAAAAAGATTTGGCATCTATATTAATAACAAAATTAAGATTAATATATTATAATGGTCAGGAAAGAAGTGAAATATTCAGTCTTACCATATCTGCTATACAGGGAGCCACTAGGCCATTTGAACCTAGAAAATTTATAAAGTAGAAAGATACATGCTGTTAAGATCACGACCGCCAACTCTAGTCACTAGCTCAAGGAGTAGCAGAGGTTTAAAACATTTATTAAATATATTTCTTTTAATAAAGAATAATAAAAACAAATTAGATCACTGTCAATATTAATAACACAAAAGATTTTATTTATATATAGATAAGTAACAACACACAAACTTAAAAAAAAATAATTATATAAAAAAATTATGTTTTGTTTCATTATTACTTTTACTTTAATTTTAGACTTAGAATGTTGAGTATAGATGAGTCACCTAGATGACACACTCAAAAGATTTTCAAAACATTAGACTCCAGGCTAAAAGTCCACAGCCACACCAACGCTTGCTTCCAGATATATATCAGCAACCAATGCAATGTGAACATGTTAGAATCAAATTATGCTGACATAAATGTGCATCTGAAAAGCATGATATTATTTGAGGAAACATGTCCTTCATTCAGTACAGGAATAAACATGTCTGGTGAAAGTATCATGCATGTAATATAATAAAGAGAATAATGCTATGTATGGATGGGAGCGTGGTTTATCTTACCGGTTTATCATCCCAATCTTATAGAGCTGGAATGGGTCAATGGCACAGGAAATATGTCTGCATCCATTGTAACGATATGACTGCCTCTTTGGAGTCATGCATTAAGTTGGACCCATCGCCCTTATGTGCGAACACACTTCACATTACATTGATGTAAATGTCCATATATCTCTCCACCAGCATTGGCACAACTACAAAACAAATAGTCCGAAGTCAAAACCCCTTTAAACTAACTTAAATGAGTCTAGCAGCCATCTACACTCAACTTAAATTTAAGTTAATTTAATAATTTAATTTTTAAAAAAAAATCTTTAGTTTAATATTTTAAATCATTTTAAAATGACACATTATATTTAACCTTTTTTTTCCATATGTCATAGCATCGGCCGGGACGCGAACCCACAACCATCTGCAACCAACTACTTGCTTGCATGGCGGCTGCGATACCTCTCGGCTAACAACGCAAGACTTATTTTTTTACCACAAATACTATTTTTAACCTATTTTTAAAATTTAATAATGATGTGTATATCTTTCAATTTTATGTTTGCAATCACAAACCCCTACCCTATTACAAACAGATCTTATTAAGCATGAAGAAAAGAAAAATAGGAAATTATGTTTTAACTTTAGATCAGAGTTTAAAATTGCATAGTTTATAAAAGATAAAGTTCAGGTTTGTTCAGGAAAGAAAGTTTATAGTTCATTTTTAGAAAAAAATAAAGTTCGAAGATTTTAAATTTAAGAGAGTTTAGATTTTATTTTTATCATTTATAAATTATACTTTCCTTTGTCCGAGCTCGTTCCTTCATGATGAAGATCCAAGAAGACTTATGACAATTTATGATTTCCGATGATATCTGAAAACGGGATCCATGGTTTGATCCTGGGATCCATGGAAATGAAAGCTGCCTCCAGCCAGCCCAACCAAAGGAAGCATGATGAAGCTGATTACATTATTGGTGATGGCAATAATAGCTTTTTAAATTTTTATTTTTACTTTCAGCAAAGGTGAATGAATTTAAAACTTTAATTTTCTAATTCTCCAATTAATTATTGCTTTTGGACTTTTCTTTTTATAGTCATCAGGCACCTTATCTCTGGAATGCATGGATCTATCAAACATATTTCATATCTATATTTCATTGGTTCATTGAGTTTGTCACCAAGTAGATTTTGGGTTTGTCGCTAAGTAGATTTTGGGTTTTCCACTGAGGTCTGTGTCTATATGTTTGGGCGGGAAAAGCAAGTCTTTTGTTTCTATTCCTCAACTCTTATCTCTTTCGTAATTATCTTTTCAATGGTCATTTTGCCCTAAGGATCTGTTTGTAATTTTTATTTTTAAGATTAAAACTCTCTTCGTTATTTTTAAAATAAAAAGGTTTTTTTATTATATTTTATTTAAAGATTAGAATCTTTGTTTCGATTCTATAATTTTTTAAAGCTTATTTTATTTCGAAATTTAAATCAAACATTAATAAATTAATAATTCGTTATTTGTGCATTTTGAAACTTTGTGCATTTAATTCAGTATTAGATATTTACAAAAAAGTCAAATATTAAAATTTAAATGTAAAGCATATATATATATATCCCGTTACAATATATAGAAATTTGATTTTTATGCCATTTTTTTATTAAGATAGTTACATATAAAATTATTCCAATCACATATTCTTCTAAGATAAATATATGAATATTAAATTAAACAACAAGAACTATAGTCAACTAAAAAAATAACTATCTAATATTGTCATTTTAAAATACAAATAATAAAATAGAGAGATTTATTTAAATAAATAAAAGTTTTACATTGTTGCTAAACCATTTCTCTGCTATTTTCATGACTTGACCTCAAATCCATGCTGGATAAATCTTGAAAATTTTTATTAGTTATATCAAAATATTGATTTCTAAATTAATATTTAAATTGGGTAGGGGTCATCTTTTTTAGCTACTCCCCATATTTGCATTCTTGTTAACAATATAATTTTCCTATTATCCACTAATGCCTGAACAACTTAATTTAATGCTTATGGAAATAATTATGCAAAACAGAATTTATATCTGCATATAGTAGATATATAATAATACAAAGTGAATAATAAATTTATGTCAATTTGAATAAATAAAATGTATTTATATTGAACTTAAAAATATTAATTTATTTAAGGCACAAAGAAATTAATGGGGTCTTTGAGGCTCAAACTAAGTACTTTATGTTTGGTTTAATTTTTTTCAGGAATGATCAATAATCTCTTCTTTTAATAATGTTTAGATATTTTTTTTGTTTGTTCATAATATAATTAACAGCACTAAAAGCCAACTTTACAAGATATGAAGTAGGAAAAGATATCAATAAAGTGGTTTTTCCCCCTATAAATTTGGTTATAACACAGATATTGTTTTATTTTGCCAGCATTTCTAATATCCACCAGTATCAAGATTGTTTTTGTTCTCTTCATTATATTTGAGTTCTGCAAAGTTACATCAACAAAGGAATCTGTCAATAAACTATATATTTTCAAGTTCAAAATATCTTGAAATTATTTCTCAATGTCCAACTTAAGTTCATAAAGGTGGTTAGTAAATCTTTTAACATATGGAGATATATCATCTTTTATAGAAGTCAGTTCAGGAAATTGATAAAATTCTCTCTACAATAGATTCCATTGATGTGGATCAAGTTTTCAATAAATAATAATATACTGTTTATGCTACTGCAAAAAGTTACATTGGTTTCTTGGAGCTGCAAATTAATTTTATCAAAACTTTTGAAAATGTCCACCAAATAAAAGGCATCATTTTTATTGCCTTTAATTGTTGATACAGATCTTCATTATTATTTTCAAAGAACTGCATTATGTGATAATATAAAAACACAAATCAAGATAGGCATGTATCTTTTGAAAGCCACCATTCTTTAGTTTGCAAAAGTAATCAAACATATTGTTCATCATTATCTTGGCAAAGTTGATGAAATATTTTGCATTTGATTTGATCTTATTTATAGCTTTATTTACTGTATTTAAGATTGAATGCAGGCTTCCACTTGAAGCAAGATGTTGTTTATGTACCATGGAATTAATACATAAATCAGTGGGTACTTCTTTCAAATAAGCAATAAATTCACAATAATGACCTATCATTAACAATCCACCATCAGTAGAAATTGCAATAATATTGGTTAAATGTATATTAATTTTTTCAAAATAAATTTTTACAGTCTGAAATATTCCTTTCATATCTGTGACAAGATTATCTATAAGTAGTATTTTTTTCTGCAATGTATTCCATTTACCAAAGTATCATATATTTGTCATTAACACATCAGCCATGGTAGATTCATCCAATTGCATTAAAAATTTAGTACTCTGAAAAATAGACATCGATTGTCAATATTCACTGTCATCACTGCATTACTTCATGGTGTTTACATTAAGAAGCATTATTTTAAAAACATCAGATATATCTTAATGTATTACAGTTGTTACAAATTGCTTGCCACATGGAATTATAAATGTTTCACAAATATTATGGTTTGTTATGGTTTTTGCTATCAATTTTGATGTTTAAAAAATTGCAGTTAATCTCTTCTTTACATTTAGTTTTTGAAATGAGGATGCAATTGTTGATTGGCTTTAAAATTTTTTGTAGATCTCTTAAAAATATATTGTTTTATCTTTTTCTTGGTGGTACTTTGCTGCAAGATGCTCATGCAATTGACTTGGTTTCATCACTTCATTTAATAAGGTTTTGTGATTCAATAAACATACTGGAAGCTATTTATTTGTTATAGATGACATATAACCCATTTTCAAGTATTCCAGTAAATACCCATGAACATCATTCTTCTTTTGAGACATGGATTAAAATTAGCTAAAAAATTTAAAACTTTTTACAAATGAGCTTAAGATCATATTCACTTAACCAATCTTAAATAACATAGATCACCATAAATAAAGAGATAAACTATGCTGTTTTTACAAGTTGTTTAATATAGTTATGAGTCATATGTAAAGAGCCACAGAGTTCACTAAGTATTTTTTTGTATTGCCAACCAATAGCATAATTGCAAACTATATATGAATGTCATTATTGAAACTGAGAATTTTTATAGGTTTGTATCAAGTTAGCATATCACATGAAAGGCATGAGCACTCTGCAAAAAAAGTTTAAATACCTGTTGCACATCTATAATAATATATGGGGTTTTTTAACATTTGGAAAACACTCACTTTCCATATGACAGCTCTAAAATCCTACTAGTGGGTGGTGGAGATCATGTTGGCAACTATTTGAGATAGAGGGTAAAACAATAAAAAGTACTACTACATAAACCTTCATCATACAGCAATATTAGGTAATATCTTTTCCTTCAATATTTCTTTTGAATGTCTCACAGAAAGGCCCTTCTAAAATTAGCTATTTAAAAGCAATTGTCATCTTCCATAAAAGAAAAAAAAAGTTAAAACATACAATAATTTTTTTTTTTTTTTTCCCTTTTTTTTTTTTTTGTTTAAATAGTTACAAAAAGTTTATATAAATGACTACTGATAAAATATTTTGCCATATATTGAAAAAATTATATAATTTTAAATTGAATTAAATAATATTAATCTGAAAGAAGTAAAGTAAATGATAGTAAATTAAATTGAGTTTGTTAAATATTAATAAACCGCACATTATTAAATTATATCATTATGGAATATCTCTGTTTATTTAAATAATTTGAATTATATATATATATTAATGGTAAGAGAGTGGAATAAAATATTTAAAAATAATATTAAAAAATAAATTTAAATGCATGAAATTATGTCTCAATTTACTCATATATACTCTAATAATAGCTACATTGATAATACAAATGATAATCATTAAATCTTTACTTGTTATGATGATCAAAACAAATTCTTTTCCAATTTAAATCTTCTATTGCTAAGCTCATTACAAAGTAGTGGTTTTATTTTCTAAATCATCATCATCTCTCAAAAATATTAAAAAATCATTTAATTTACTAAGAGTAGCTTTTATTTATTTAGACATATGATGGCCTTGAATTATATCTTTTGGTTTGAGAAATGACTCGTTAGAATCAGATTTGAATCTTCCTATGTTTTATATTTTTTGTTGTTTATCATCGATTTCTAACTTCACAAAAATAAAAACCTTAAATATAATGTTGCACGAACTACTACACTAATAAAAACAATATAAAATGAGAGAAAATGACAATAAGTTATGTTTAAACTTAAAATCAGATTTATTAAGCTAGCATACAACAATAACAAATATACCTACCTTCTGCAACAGTCAAAATTTATCATATAATAGACATGGGAACAATAATATATATGCAGTGGCACAGTTAAAAATGAAGCCAAAATGAGAATTATAATACTAAAGTGGTTTAGTGCTTTCGATGAAATTATAAATCTTTATAATCATTGCCAACGATATATCTGGGAAGAAAAGTGGAATATATAAGCCAAATATATTCAAAAATATGCAACTTATGAATTAAAGAGTCAATTTTTTGGAGAGGGGAGAGGTATTATTCCTTTTGTTTTATAGAGTGGGTGTTATTAGCTATATGTCAGGTCTTCTTGATCTTATGTTTGGCATTGTGTCATTCTATACCTAAAATAGTAGCTAACAAAGTACTAATGAAAAATGGAATTATGTTCAGGTTTATCAAAAATTTGATGTTGAGAGATTCATGTGAAAAGGGTTGCACTAGATTTACTGCAGTATAAGACTTGGCAATTCAAAGTTTTCAGGTACTTTATTATAGATTAATATTAACTATATTTTTTGTTTCCATTAAAGTTGTAAGACTACATCTTTCATGGTTCACAAGTATAATCCAGGGTTTACATGGGTAATATGGACAAATTGTAGATTCCTCCAGATTACTTGCATAATGATGTATTTATATATTTTACAATGGCTTTTATTCTTCACTATGTTCGGCAACAGTTCAGAAGCTAGACAGATAACTTCCAAGTTAGTTCAATATATATTCCAATGATGGCAGCCATATGCTATTTACTTCTTCATTCCAGAATAAAACAGTCAACTATTTTTTGAGTGCTACATAGATGAATGAGAAAAGCAGAAGCCCTTTTAGATGCCTTGACAGACATATAGAATAAACCCAAGTCACATGCTTGGGTTGTTATTGTTTCAATGCAATAATACTTAAGAGTACTATCTGCACTGATGATAACTAGATTGACAACTCAAGTTCACTGCATAATGTAGGCAATAGATAATACAGAGAATCATTCTTTTTGTTCAGTTCCTCCTGACTATCTATAGACTCTTTAGTTAAAACAACTCTTACAGATTTTGTCTTGGGTCAATACTTTAATTCAGCCTGCATTTGTTTTTATTGTCATGCTCTTTTATAGTTGTATAACATTCTGTCTCAAATTCTTTCTAAAAACAGGTTTCCAGTAGTTCAAGCATTAATCTTGGCATATACACAGAATATTTTTTTGAAATATGTTAAAAGCTTTCAATCTATTGTTAGCTTTAAATATTATTATTTTTCTTTGAAAAACATCTTTAATTATGTCATATTTATTTACTTTTAGAACATCTTATTCTATAACATGCAATATGTAAGCTATAATTACAGCAATAATTTTATATAATATTTGCTTAAAAAAATTAGTACCATAATTTATTATTATTGTTATCAGTCCAATACCTTTGATACCCTATGTATTTAATATTTATGAGCTGCCAGTTTTTCCTGAATAAGAAAGGTTGGTTTTCTGATTTAAACTGTTTTACAATATAATATTTTATTTTTCATAAATTATTATACAATAATTGACTTTTATTTATTTATTCCTGTCTTTATTTATTAATTTCTTTCAGTGTGTGAAACAATATTGACACATTTGTTTCATGCTTCCTTGGTTCCAATTTCCTATTATTTCTTAAATTAACTGCACTTATTTGTCTGTTCATGTCATCTCGACTTATATATATATATTTATAATATTTCTTCTAAATAAATAAATTTTATACATATATATTGATATGCTTTACAAAATATGTAATTTTTTCTCTTGTGATGTTTCTGAATTTTTACTCAGCTTAATGTTTTTTCGGTGCTATGCACTATATATAAACACCTGGGTCTCTTTTTATGTGGATTTATTTAATGCGATTTTGAAGTTACACGATTCACGTTTCTTCGGAAGTTGAACTCCGATAATGCGCTATTACTTTAAATAATAAATTTTGCGCACTTGTGTCATATTGAAAGTAATAGCACATTATTGGAATTCGACTTTCATCTTAGTAATTTCAATATTTTCAGTGCTTTATAATAGTAAGATTTTATGCAATAATGAAATTAAAATCATGATTTCCACATTTTATGTATACATACATTAAATTTTACATGATTATAATGTAAATTTGTTCAAACATTGTGCGTGTTAATTTTGCATTTTAAATCACATTCTGTTTTTGCTTTTTAAAAAAGAATGTAATCAATTATTAATCATTTAGTGTCCACAAGTTTATTTTTAATTATTTTCTTATTAATGACAGTAATCACGAACATGCTCTTAAATTCCAATGAGAGCTAAATAGTTGTATGTCTGGATATCACGAGCTTCATAAACAATTAATAAAATCATCATCTCAAAGATTAATTACTAATTACGTTGTCACCAGAAAATCATTAACACAACATGAGAGTGAAGTTGGCACTAGTTGTATTTCCTCTTGTGAAGAATCTGATTTTTTACCAGTTTGCAAACAAACCTGTTTATCAGCAAGTAGTGATAATAATTAAAATGTGTATAAAAAATGTCAATTACTGTACTGTGAATTATGCATAAAAATATATTATTTTGAATAAAATTAAATATTATAGTTAAAAAAAGTTTGTCTTGTATCAATTTTTTACAAATTTGAAATTCTTTATTAGTCATATTTTATTTTCTTATTTTTTTTGCATGAATTTTAAAGTAATTTTATGTTGTGCTTTGCTTTTATGTGATTTTTGAAAAATCACAGTCCGTATCCCCCATTTTCAAGTTAAGTTACATCTATTTTTGTGCGATTTCATTTGTGCGTTTTTTCTGTGGAACCTATCTATCGCGTAAAACGAGACCCAGGTATATATATATACACACACACATTATAGGTTGGTAATATTTTAGGCATTTTCATTCTTCTTTTATTTTCTAGCTAGATAAATTATACAAATACCCATTTACTGATTAATAGCTGAACTGTCTATAATTTAATTATCTGAAATAAAAATATTAAGCCTGATTGGAACCTTAAAAAAAATTAAGTTTTATTCTACCAAGATTCTAATTATTATTATAGGCATGTATGACAATTCACAAAACAATACATATCAAGTTAAGATCAGCTTTTTATCTAGTATCACACCACCTACCCAGAAAAACAAATACTTTTAATGGCAGGATATTTCAAAGCAAATATTATGCAAAAATGCCATACCTGTATACTGTACTTACAAAAGGTCCACCTACATTTATTATTATCATTCAGATAACTCTTCAACAATATAAAAAAATGAATTTCTGCATTTCTCTGACTATATTTGAAAACAGCATATTTCATCTGCAAATTTGCACCCACACTAATAAGCAATTCATTTTCTCTTTGACTGTTTAAAAAAGTATTTATACTTCTATTATTACATAAGAACATATTATAACTGTCCAAAATGTGAAATCTGCATGCAAATTATCCAAGGATAATTTGCATAGGATCTCCACATTATGACATCATAGAACAATAATTTTTTTATAGCTTGCTAAGATCAGTTAGACACATGAGACCCTTATCCTATTCTAATTAAATTATTGATTGCAAAATAATGACAAACTGCTAAAAAAATAATAATAAGACATTATAATTTATTTACATATATACATAAAGATAACACACAGAATTGCATAAATTGACTGGCTGATCAATTTATAAACAAGTAAATGTTTTTAATGAATGATTGATTCACTAATTAAGTTTACTCAAGTGCTAATTAAGTTTATACACCAATGTTATATATGGTATAATACAGTTTAAATGCTTCTTAACAGATATTAAGTAATTCTGGAAGACATAAATTCTCTACATAGACTAATGATCACAAACAATTATTATTACAGTTTTAAGGTTAACAAACCTACAATCTGAATGTAGGAACTATTTCAATAACTGAATTATCATAAATACTTTCAGGCTGCAATGAAGGTAAGCAAATGCCAGAGGTAATATTAGCATTACATTAATTATTTATAAATATGTATATAGAATAAGAATTTACATCTATCAGGTATTAAGCATAAGATTAATCAGCAGATTCACAAATGGTATCATCTATGATGTAATAAGACAAGGCAGATAATATTCACTAGAAATTTCTGTCTATCAAAATACCATTGCAATAAATAAATTAATGAATAACAAATTACATGAGAATGCATTATGTATGTAAACAAAACAGCTGAAATAAAAGTTATCACAGTTCACTTACATCATTACTTCCAATTATACTACCCAAAATTGGATGGTAGTTTTCTTAAAAATGTAATTTATTAAAAGCCAATTAAAAAAGATAATATTAATTTACCATGTCTATTCAACCAATTTGAATTTCCTTCAGGATTCATTAAATTACAGGTTTAAATTATTTATATTTTTGATGAAGTGGAAATGACTAAAAGCAATAAATCATTAAAAGCATGGCCAGAGATTGTGATAATAAACAAATTGCTTTATATAAAATTATCACCAATTAAATCATGGTGTAATAAAGAGAACAAAACAATTTCTTGCCATATCTTCCTATAACCCAATTTAACAAACAATTACTTAATTAAAACATTTTCATTAGAGAGAAGATAAATAATAAAATTCATACCTATTTCTTTCAGCATTAAAGGTTCATATTCAATCTTTAAGTATTGGTTTATCTTGATGGACTTTATTTGTTGAACCATAGCTATGGTGGCAGTAGGTTTGAATCATAATGCAAAATTTACTATGTAGCTTTGGTTATAGTTTATTCTTTACTTGATGACTGGTTTATGCATATAAATCATATGCTTATCAGATACAATTTTCAAGATCTTTCTCCATTAATTGACTTTTTTTTCTGAATTAAGTAATGAACTATGGTTTGCACTCTGCTGACTGGCCAAAGTGAAGTCAGTGGCTGATTCTCTATTTCCATATGGTGTTGGAACCAAAATTCATGAATAAATACAGTTATGGGAAGCTGACTGAAACAAGTATAATGACTAATGTACATAGCAGAATAACAGAAGAATCTGAATAAGCAGAATACCCATAAACTGACTTACAATCCTTATTTATATCTTTTGACCAGCTTATCAGCCAAAATAAAACCCACCTATAATCATTTGATCTGTTGGTTGTAGATAAGGCCTGACCTCCGTTTTGGTTTACAGTTTGATTTTCCCAATCATACCATTTACAAATTTTTATTTTTGAAAGGGATTAATAAAATAACAGTCTAAATTACATCAGATATTTATCTCCTAACTTAATTATTCTGTTTACAAGCATTTTAATTACTTTTTCTAAGAATTTCATTTCCACTTTCTAATTGTTAATAAAAAAAAAAACAAATTTTGCTTTAACATATTTTTAAAAATAAATTTATCATTAATTATACCGTATACATTATTTATCTGTGCATATAAATTATACATATAATTAATTTTTAAAAAAAATATTTATTTTTAAGACTGCCTTCGAATTTTTTTAATTACTGAGATGAAGTATATATAAATATCACTTCAATATTGATACAATGCTTAATCAGATAGTGCTAAGTTTATAGTCATCTTTTTATTTTATTTGATGAAATTTTTTTTCTCATGTATCATAGCATCGGCGTGGAAGCTAATCCGCTAACATGGGACAACTGCTTGTAAGGCAGCCGTGCTGACCTCTCAACCACCAACGCTTGACATTGTTGTTGAAAATTTTTATGTTCCAAAAAAAAACAAAATGTTAAAAAAGCTAAATTTTTTTTTACATTATTTTTATGCATTTTGCATACTTGTTTTTTAAAAAAAGTAATTGCAAATTATTAACCTAATATCAATAAACGTATGATCTCTATTTAGTCTGTACTGAAACTTATTATAGTTTGCCAATTGTCTTTTTGTTTTGTAATCAGAGTATCAAAACATATCTAAAACAATTATTAACTTGGGATTTTTAATCTTTAAAATTTATAAACAGCTAAGTTATGCTTATTTAATTTTGGACATACTCCCAGAAAATGAGTCTGCCAAATGTAAGGTTTTACATAGTAACTTGATAATAAATTAATTTTAATTAAATAATACATTTCACAATTTAGTCAACATGATAGAATCAAATAAGAAAAAATCTATTGTTTTATTCTGAAGTATTTTCTTCATCTTGTGCATATTTATTACTGATGAATATTTCTAAAATTTAAAAATATAAAAATAACAGTATAATAAATTTTAAAAAAAATTCAGCAAAATCATAATCAAGTAAAAAAAGTAAATCATGGACATATTTATTCTGAGCTTATATTTTTATAATTAAATATTTAGCTGATAATATTTTTTCAATACTTTTCAAGAAGATGCATAAAATATCTAGAGCTTTCAAAATAAATTAATCGTGGATATATATATATATATATATATTGTGACGAATATCTACTACTGAACAAGTATTTTTTAAATACTTAAACAATGAGTTGGCTTTGTTTTCAGGATCTTTTTTTTTTTTTTCAAAATAATCTTTATTTGCACAAAAAGTAAAATATACATTGAAATATAGAGTTCATGTTTACAATCACGTCTGACACATTAAAGAATAATTAGTTATTAAATTAAATGATGAGTACAGGATTAAAAGTAAAATTTTATGTTATGTTACTTATCAGTGGTGATCTAATTTGGCATATAAATCCCATGGCATGTAAAGTTTAAGTGTCATGAATAAATAATATACATGGCCATTGCTAAATATTTAATCGACTCCATGTTTGCTCAGCAAGACTAGGCAGGCATGTTCTTAGATCACTTTCTTTAGCTTTATATAATAACTTTAAGAAAATATCTTTAATAGAACTGGCCAACTCTCTATCAAATAATACCTTACATCTAATCTTCCATATGATAAAATTTATGAAAGTGGCCAGGTAGATGGATCCAAAATTTCCACTTTTGAATGCATCATTAAGGTAGACATTTGAAGAATTGTATCCTGTAATCCTCTGTAGGGCAATATTCCATAAGCGACTCCACCATTCACACTGATAGAGTATGTGTTCAATGGACTCGTCAAATCTTCTACAAAGAGTACATATTGTATCAATGTTGTGTCCCCTCTGATTACAAAGAAACATCCCAGTAGGCACGGCTCTAAGGTTGACCTTAACTAAAAAATCCACAAACTTTGGTTCCAATTTCAGGAACTTAGTCAGCCTTATGAGACGAGGGATTGCAACTGGGAGAAGATTATCTGTCCTAGATTTGCAAGAGTGAACTAATTGATAAGAACTCCAGTATGATATTTTTTCATCAAACATAAAGCTAGAGCTTTTGATGCTATTAAAGACAATAGTAAATTGTTATTGCATCCAGATATTTCTTTTATTTAGGATCTTTAAAGAGATTTTTTTTTATTGATTATAAGAATTTCTCAATGAAGAATGATAACTTATTTAATTTCTTATACATATTTCTTGAATCACACAACCAGGATGCAATAATATTTTATATAAGACTATCATTTTTAAATAATTTCAATCAATTATTTCTTTAGACTTTATAATATGTTTATGCTACTTATCAAAAAATAAATGTTTCAAAAGCTTACAAACAGTATCCATTCATGTAAACTACAATGCTATAATATTATGCAACAAAATTATTCAACAACAATTTTTCTGTTGGTTTATAATAATTACCTCAATTGTCTTAATGCTTTATTAAATTCAAACCAGTTTTACCATTTTATCTAATGGTAAAATAAATAATAAATAAAAAAAATTTCTGAAAACAATATCACATTTTTTATATTCAACATGTGATTTGTTCAACATCGAAACACTTTATTTGCTCATATAGATATATATGATAACAGATGGCGTTCTACCAAAACCACCGTCAAGCGTAGTTTTTGGTCTACATAAACATCAGAGCGAGTATTCACTATCTCTAACTTTAATTCCACTTTCAGATCATGATTTCAAGTTATTTGCTATCATCAGTGAAAGACAGGAATAAGAAACTAGATCTAAACACAAACTCTGAGAATTTATGAAACAGTTTCTATTCAGCTTGCAAGCGTGAATCTTTTAGACATGTTAATGTCTTCAAACTCAGCATAGCAAGCCAGATAGCTACATGGGTCTGATCTCAGTTCAGCATCACCACATAGTAGAAGCCTCTGCAATATACATCATTGCAAGAAATACCTCAAAGGTACATTTATGAAAAACAAAAAAAACACAAGTTAAAAAACTTGCTAACGCTTGTATTTATGATAACAGATGGCGTTCTACCAAAAACACCGTCAAGCGTAGTTTTCTGTTTACATAAACATCAGAGTGAGTATTCACTATCTCTAACTTTAATTCCACTTTCAAATCATGATTTCAAGCTATTAGCTATCATCAGTGAAAGACAGGAATAAGAAACTAGATCTAAACACAAACTCTGAGCATTTATGAAACAGTTTCTATTCAGCTTTCCTGTCTTTCACTGACGATAGCAAATAGCAAATGAAATCATGATCCGAAAGTGGAATTAAAGTTAGAGATAGTGAATACTCGCACTGATGTTTATGTAAACAGAAAACTACGCTTGACGGTGTTTTTGGTAGAACACCATCTGTTATCATAAATACAAGCGTTAGCAAGTTTTTTAACTTGTGTTTTTCATATGTGTACTTTTGAGGTCTTTCTTGCAATGATGTATATTGCAGAGGCTTCTACTATGTGGTGATGCTGAACTGAGATAAGACCCATGTAGCTATCTGGCTTGCTATGCTGAGTTTGAAGACATTAACGTGTCTAAAAGATTCACACTTGCAAGCTGAATAGAAACTGTTTCATAAATGCTCAGAGTTTGTATTTAGATCTAGTTTCTTATTCCTGTCTTTCACTGACGATAGCAAATAGCTTGAAATTATAATCTGAAAGTGGAATTAAAGTTAGAGATAGTGAATACTCATTCTGATGTTTATGTAAACAGAAAACTACACTTGATGGTGTTTTGGGTAGAACGCCATCTATTATCATAAATACAAGCATTAGCAAGTTTTTTAACTTGTGTTTTTTTGTTTTTCATATATATATATATATATTGTATTGTAACAATCCAACTGCCAATACATAGACCCTTTCGTTTTATTTGCCACCATCTATTGTCTAAAATAGTTTTATATTTATTTTTATTACACATTATTAATTATTCTGATATATTGATTATTTATTAACACTTATTATTTATTATATTTTATTATTTTACTTTACAAGATTGCTTTTCTTATTTAACATCTCCAGCATTGGATTGCACATTCAAGCAGAAGGGTAAAATATCATTAATAAATTAACAATCAGTTATATCTATGGCCAGATTGAGGCTACACAAAATGGTCAACCTTGATCATCTTTCCTGATACTGCTGGGCCAAAATGTGTCATCCAAGGCACTTTATTTGTTTTGAGAACAAGCCTCGGGTGCCATCCAGCCATATATAATACATATAGCCACTATGCCCAGACAACAGGCACATGAACCCAGCACATAAAATATTCTCAGTCTAACTCACAATTTTAATCAAGGGACCCAGTGCAGTACTAATTAAACATGGAAATATTCTTATTGGTGACATAGTTCAAAGAGATATATAGTATAGACTAAGCAACATTTTAAGCAGATATTTATTTATCACATGCACAGACATTTAAATAAATATAACAGTACAATAAAACACATGTATATACATAAGTTCACAGTAATTGTTAGAATATCCATATTACTGATGTCCATTATACTTCATTTCATTAAAAGAAAAATCTATGTCTAGAGATTTATGATAGAAAAAGTATATTTATCTAGGTTTTTCATGATATCAAGATTAAACATTTCCATTGGTTTTAATTTACAGCCAGTTGGCCTTTTGGTCTTAATTGGTGGCTTCATGATTTCCTTCTGTATCTCTGATGGACAATGGAGGGAGGGAGAGAGTATGCAGCAGTGTCTATATTATGATTGAGGCATTGATTCCAGGTGAGAGTAGTTGTTGGAACTGAGGACCCAGTGCATGAAGCCCAGTCAAACATTCTAAGGTTCTCTAGAAATCTAGCAACATGTAGTTGCTACTTCTGTGGCTTCTATGTTTATATTTTCCAATGGACTGGTGAACTAAAGATATTGCCATTATTGATTGAAACTGGAAAACTTGAAATAAAAATTGAACTGAAGTTTAAACTGAGACTTCAACTGGAACTTAACTTAGGACTTGAATGAAAAACTGAATGAAACTTCAACTGAAACTGGAAACCATGGACAAGATGCTTTTTATACCTAACTCTTTTATTGTTTATTTTTTTATAACTTTGTAATCTGATTTAATTCATTTTGCATTTTTTTAACTAATCTTTTTCTAAATTCATTACATTCATGCCAATGAGACAGTTTACAAGGTTTTCTAATTCTATTGTCAGTTTTATTTTTAAACATTTCATATTTATTTATTCTTTTAACATTTACTTTTTTATATAAATTTAATTTATAAATAGACGAGAGCAGATCTTAAATCTTTACTTCTCCCAATTTTTTTCCCCCACCCCACTCTTAATAAACAGTTTTATTATTTAAAAAATTATGCAATCTTTTATTTTTATTTTATTTTTGCATATCTACTTTTTTTTCAAACTATTTTTTATTTCTCTTATTTTTTAATAATATCAAATTATAAAATATGTTCTGCAGGTACTAAAGCTGCAACATACGATAGATAGGAGACCTTTTCACATGCACAATAAAGGTGTATTGTCACAATGATATAATATTGAAAGAAATAATTCTACATTTTTCAGTGGCAATCACATCATAACTGACATCATATCATCATAGATGATATGTCATATTGACAGAAATAATCAGACATTTTTTAGTTATTGTCCGGATTTGTTTCTGACAACAGCTATTTTTTCCATTGTGATATTCTTGTCATTTTCATTGTTTTAACATGTAAATTTCTGTTATATATTACATGGTAAGTGTCATAGGAATATAGTTAACGTATTTTTATCCAAATTATTTCAAAATCCTAATCATTTACTGTTTGTTTTGTGTATATTTAAATAAGTAATTTTTTTAATAAATTACTTTATTCTTAAAAATTGTTTTTTTTTTTTGTAATTTTTAAAACTTATTCAAAATTATTTAAAAGTCAAAATTATTCACTGATCGTTTAGTGTATGTGTAATAATTAATATGTCTTTTTTTGTAGTTTTTGCTTTAATTTCTTTATAAAAAAAATAAAAGATGTTTATTAGCAGTTTTATGAAAATCCCAGCATACCTTGCAATCAAGTGATTTCATTTTTGGAGCCAAAATTTTTACTGCAGATCTTCATTTTCTGCGGTAATATTTAATAAAAAAAAGTTTGTTTTTAGCATGTAAATTTCTGTTATATGTTACATGGCAAGTGTTGTAGGAATATAGTTAATGTATTTTTATCTAAATTATTTCAAAATCATAATCATTTACTGTTTGTTTTGTGTATAATTAAATAACTATTTTTTTTGATTAATGGCATCTTTTTGAAAACTTGTTTTTTTTTTTTAAAAAAAAAAAAAAAAAGTTGTTCAAAATTACTTAAAACTCAAAAATCATTTACTGTTCATTTGGTGTATGTGTAATAATTAATATGTCTCTTTTTTGTAATTTTTGCTTTAATTTCTTTATTAAAAAAAGACGTTTACTAACAATTTTATGAAAATCCCAGTAGTTAATGTACTTTTATACAAATTACTTACAAATAAAAATCATTCATTGTTTATTTAGTTTATATTTAAACTATATCACATTTTATTATTATTCATTTATAGTTAATGTATTTTCATACAAATTACTTAAAAATCAAAATCATTTATTGTTTGTTTGGTATATATTTAAACTATATCGCATTTTATTAATATTCAATCATTTTATTATTATTCACTTATTTCTAGTCTGCAATACAGAGCATGTATTAGACCTACTGTGGCTGTTGACATTCATATCAATCTCCCAATAACTTTGTAATTGTTGACTTTTGCTGAAGAAACATCCGTGTACACATTATTTTGGTTAGATCACAAGATTACAAAGTTACCAGTGGCAGATTGCATGCTCCATGTTGCAGCTTTAGTACTCAAGTACCCAATGCAGATAGACATATATGTGTGTTTTTACAATATATTTCACGATCATTACAATATATATATATATATATATATTGCCATACTACTTAATACAATTAGCTATCTTGCTGTTGATTTAGATTCACCTTGAAGGTAGATAAAAAATTTCCATGTTCCAACAGCTTTAAGACTTTCTTTACATAGACAATTCATAAACAACTTGGTTGATCTTTTAATATTGATCGGAATATAAGTATTTAGATATTATTTGATAAAGACGAAATAAAGATTACAAATTACTTAATCCCTTATCACCTCATTTAGTAAATCTAGCTTATAATGCTTTCTTTTTCATATTTTATAGGAATTATTGGAGAGGAATTTAAAAGCTGTTTTATCTTTTTTTTATTTATGTATATATAAATACGTATTAAAATATTGTATTAAGATATGTGTATGTTTATAGAACTTTTGATCTGTTTTTTTGTTGTTGTTGTTGTTGTTGTTTTGTTTTTTAGGTTTAAATATGTCATTATTTATTTTATCTGGGTTCAACAAACTAAATAGAGGATAATAAAAGTATAACTAGGGTCAATTACTATTTATATTCAATCTGCTGAACTATTTATTATATTGTCACAACTTTATCAAATATCATTCTGCAATGTAGGGTTATTTTTAAGCGTCCTAAATAAGCTGTTTAATCTAAAGAAACCTATAAATAAAAGTCAGGAAATACAAATGTTTAGTTTGTTTATATACTTTTTGTTTTCCTTTTTTTTTCTAACAAAAAATCGTGTGCTATCTTTTTTATTAATTAAATTTATAATTATTATATTATTTATAATTAATTAATATCTAGAGATTGTCGTAGACAATAAATGAATAATATCATTTGATGTTATCATAAAAAATATTTTTTAAATTACTATTGTCTTCTAAATTAAAACTTTTGACATATCATTAATAATATGTAGTTTCATTATAATTCTTTTTAAATAAAAAAAAATGTTAAAACTATCGCTAAATTTAATTAAATAGCAATGTTATGTTATTATTATTAAATAAGGTGAATAGATTCAATTAGTACAAACCTCATTAATTAACACATCAAAAACAAAGAAGATAAGTTTAAAAAAAAATTTGATATTGTTTTACTGCGTAGAAGAATGCATATTACAAAAAAAAAAAAAAAAAACAATAATTTTATTTTAAATTTGCTATTTAAAGAATAATTTTTTGAATTTAAAAAAGATTGAAAATTCAATATAATACAAAAAATACAAAATCAGAATGCTACTAAGATATTTATTTTGGTTTAAATCATTTGACACGTAAAAAGTTATTGTTTTTATATTTTGTGGTAACTTTCAAAAAGACTTTCATTACAGCTATTTATTTTTATTTTGTTTTTTAATCTTATTAAATAGTATTTTAAAAATATTTATTAAATTCATTTCCCCCCCTTTTTTTTGTGCATTAATAAATAGACGATTTAAAATTACTTCAATATTTTTAATATATAAGGTATACTGAGCACAGACTTTCACATGGTGATTATTTATCTTTTTAACATATATGTGTTCAAGTGTATCAGTGTTATGAGGTAGTGTGGAGAGTGGTTGGGCATGTGAAAGTCTGTGCTCATATACCCTATATATTACATATATAAACACATATATAATAAGCCTGAGTATTTCAGTTATTCAATATTTTTAATTACATCTATCTAATTTGCCAGTTTATTTTCTTTATTAGTGCAAATTAAAATATATACATAGACAGACAGAGTTAAAAATGTGCTAATAATAATAAAAATTATGCATTGAAATGTTTCTATTACATTGGTCTGTAGTCAAATATGAATTCACTTTTGTCAATTTAGCAATTGGACATTAACATTGTGAGTCTCTGTTGCACATCATTTGTATATGGAGCTTGAAGAGATAGTGAATATATTAAATAATATTTCACAGAAAATTTTTTTACATATTAACAATATTGCTAGTATTTCACAAAGTTATTCAAAATAGTCCTTATTGACTGTGACTTGAAAATATTAATTTGAGCCATTTTCAATTAAGTGTTGTTTATATCCTTAAGATTTTGTTCATTATATAAACCAAACTGTGAATCACAAGTATATACACATATACAACATGCTGATACTTTTTTCTGTTCATTTGATATTTTGTAATATATAACTTTTAATATCTTCTGCAGAAATTTTTTTTTTAAAGTATACCAGCATCATGTCTACTTGTAGCTTTTTAATATGTTATATTTTCTGGCATATCATTCTAATAAAATGATTAATCAATATTGCACTTCTTTAAAATGCGTTTGAGATAATCTTTATAACACAAATGAGGTTTACCTCCACCCTGAAAATTAGGTTCTGTATTACCATAAAATCTTATATTGTTCATTTATATCACATGACTAATCCAACAAAGATGTAATTTTACAATAGTGGATTTCATAATATCATATCCAGAAAGTTGGAGAATATATTGATTGATTTTATGATCTTGTTATGATATTTTTAAAATTTTTCAGAGCATTCTCAAATAAAACTTTTTTAATGCCTTTACATTGTATTGATAAGATGCCTAACATTTTAAAAAGATTAAGTAAAATAAAAGATTTTTATATACAGATAAGTTAGTTTCAATAGTTATTTTCTTGTAATTTAAAAATAGGAGCATATTGGTGTCAGTGTTGTATCTTAACAACTAAATCCAGCTTTCTATTTATAAAACTACCAAAGTATTTAAATTGGTTTATATTTTCAAATTGATAATCATACAAGATAACAATTGCTGAGAATTTTGCTTCTACAATTGATAAAAAACCTGAATTTTTTGAAATATTAATTGGTTCTAGTAAACTATTCACTGTACAGCCTGTGTTGGTGCTGTTTCTGTGTAAAAACACAGAATTATACTGCTTTCGTGGCCACTGTACAGCCTGTGTTGGTGCTGTTTCTGTGTAAAAACACAGAATTATACCGCTTTCACGGCCGAACCTACGGCTATTATACGAGTGATCATTAATATATGAGTAGATCATAGGTAGTGGTTATAATACGTGGCCAATTCTTCTGCATTCAATAACACTACATCTACTAACAATACTATGATCATATAGTTTGCCATTGATTTCATTGCAGGTTGAATTCCTAGGCATATTGACAGAATTTGTATTATCGCTAGAATTTCAGATGAAAGTGTGAGCATTGTCATCTTTTTCAAGTGTTTATTTGTTGATGTTTATGATTTTCTGTATTTCCCAACTGAAAGATTTTTGCATACTAGTAATTTTCAGCATATTATTGATATTTGTCAAAAATTTTTTTTTTGGTTAATTTGGCTTTTTTGGGGTCAAAAAAGACAAAAATAAAATTTCTCAAGCTCTCTGGCAGACAATTGGAGTTGTTTGCAGAAAAATACCATTTCTGTCATGACTCGGATGAGAGTTGAAAAAGAAGAACAAAATGTCTACCACATTATTATATTTGTGGGATGTCCCAAACAGAGAGAGTGAGGCAGTTGTGTTTTTGCAAGCTCAAAACATCCTGCCATTCATTACAGTTGATTTAGTTTAGTCATATGTGGTTAATAAATTTATTTTCTGTAAAGAATTTGTATTTTGTTTGCGATTATTTTTATCTGTAAATCATGTAATTAACATCCAGAATGACAGTGTTAAAAAGGGGCGGCATAGTTTGTTGGACATCTCTTGATTGATTGATTGACTTTTTTTGTTAAAAAAAAAAACACTTCTTCTTTTGACATACCTATTCATTCCATTTAGAAGCAAAAAGAGGTTTTTTGTTGTTGTTGTTTTAAATCAATAAACAGCATGTTAAGTAGATTTTAAAAATGAACTCGAGCTAATTTTTGTTATTAAAAAAGAATAAAAATACCGGTTGTTTTATTTGTTATGAAAACAAAAAATCTTTAACAAACTTGTACGACTCTTCAAAAAGATAAATAAATAAATCCACAGAATGTAACAAAACCGGTTAACATACATATTTTATGTGTTAAAAAAACAATACCGTGATTGGCTTTTTGGTTTTTGTTTTTGACGTTTTATTTGTTATTATTAAAAAAAATCAAAAAAATCAAAACCCGCCACCAAAAAAAAAACCCATATTTATAAATCTAAGAGAAAAAAGAAGTCCCGTTTTATTTATTATTATTAAAAAGAAAACAAAAAAATCAAAACCCCATTTTATTTATTATTATTAAAAAAAAAAAAATCAAAACACACCACCCAAAAAAAAAAACCCGTATTTATAAATGTAAGATAAAATACCAAACAATTTTTTTTGTTTATAAGCAAATATGGACATCTGAGGCGGAGTTTGTCGGACAGGTTTGAATTATTTTTGCTAAATCAATCAACAGAAAACCCCCTCATTTTTAACATAATTCAAAAAGAAAGTGTCAATTCTAATTTTAAATAACAACAACAAAAAAAAAGTCGTATATGTAAAGCAAATTGTGTATATTTGAGATATTCCAAAAAAAAGTTAAAACTGTCCCTTATATTTTGAAATGTATCAAATCCAAAACAAAAAAAAAGACATCTGTAAAAAAGAAACAGTAGATTTAGAATGGAATCCCCCCCCCCCCCAATAAAGGCGTGTGTCAAAAATTATGTACTTTTGAGATCCAAAAAAAAGGTCAAACTGTCCATTATAGTTTTAAATTTATCAAATGAAAACCAAAAAAAAAAATATAATTACGTCCAAAACAAGCAACAACAATATATTAAATATTAAAAAAAAAATAATTATATCCAAAACAAACAACAACAATATATTAAATATTAAAAAAAAAATTACAGCCGTATGTCAAAATACGATCTATTAGATAAAAAAAATCTAGCGGCCCAGTAATGTTATAACACTCTGTTTTTAACTAGAATCAGCACCACCAAATGCTGCACAGTTAGTAGTTTACTAGAACCTATTAATTATTAAACCAAAATCTTTATATGTTGTATTCAAAACATTAAACACTTTCTGTAAATCTTCTTTTCAACTGAAAAGAGTAGCACAATCTCAAACAATCTGCAAATCCAGAATCTAAAAACAGGAAATCTTGTTTCTTCTTTTAATTGATTCTAATTAAAAATTCCAAGAATAAATTTGCATTTAAAACTTAATTTCTATTCCATTAAACAGCCTATGAACAGTTTTTAAGATAACTATTATAAAAAATTGAAAACAATTTTGGAGCAAATACACATTCTTGTTTAACATTATTTTCAATTCAAATGTCTCAGATTTTTTCTCAGTAGTAATAATACTTTCTCTCATTCTATCATGTAGAAACTACATAATATGAATAAATTTTATTGGGTAATCAATTAATTTCAACAATGATCTATTCAATTAACTGAGTCAAATATCTTGATTTTATCATTAAAAGCAATATATGAATCATTATTTCCTTTCCAATAATTTTTTTCATTTGTCTGGAAACAAAAACAATTTCTGATGTGTCCATAAGTATGGCTATATACATTAAGACACAATGTTTTTAAATAATTAGAATAGCAAATAGTCCACAAAACTCTATTTCTACAGTTCGCTAATGTTCAATTCCCTCAATGTACATTCAGGCTGTCTGTTACAAAAATGGTTCACAACGGGAAAAGTTTACACACATCTTGACCCCAGTCCAGTTTAGCTGCACACAAACACTTCGTAGTATAACACTGTGACTGGCCTTAAGCTTCTCACAGCTTCCATCTCTGCAACAGTCTATCATGTATTTCACTTGAAAACTGCTGAAAATTCAACTCTTTATTCAGCTACTATCTGGATGGTTTCCTCAGGCTATGGTCTCCCCATCTTTGTGGGATCCTTCAGCTATACCCATGGACTACATTTCCATTAAGTGCTGTACCTTAACCACAAGCACTGATGCTAGATATCTCCTACTGGAATTGAACAGGAACTTCTACTGGAGATGCACTCAAATACTGCCCTGACGTAGTTGTTACACAGTCTTTTTATAGCTTTCTGATAACTGCAGCAATTAATCACATTGTCCAATCAGGTAAGGTCTGTTATCTAGAAATATTTGCAATCAGCAAATATTTCTTGGAATTATCATTCACCACTACATTAATGCCTTAATTAAATTCCTCAGTTATCAGTGCACTATCTAAAAACAACCTCTCAAATAAATACTAGTTTTTATGGAGTACATAAACTTGTATGCAATTTTTACAAAATACAACAATTTCTATACTGGTTTTCCATTTTCTAAAAGCATATTAAACAAGTACTAATGAGTCATTTATAACTGACAGCAACTTATTCAAAAAAATCCTTGAAAATATCTTAGTTGTAATGGCTAATAACAATATTTCACAATAATAAATGCAATCTTGCCTATATTCCTTTATTTTTAAAAATTATAACAATAGAAGCATTGTTAAGATGTGACAATATAATTTTATGAGCTCATATATTTCTACAAAACTTCTCATATTTTGAAAGCTAATATATTACCATCACAACTTCTCCAGGTACTTCATCAGTACCTGAAGCTATCTATTTTTAAAATACTGCTTACCTTTATCCAAATATAAATGAGTAGATAAAATGGATGTATTACTAATATTCAAAAGATAAAAACACTCCTTCTATTTTTTCAAAATATCATTATCAACATAGATGAGAGTATTATTAATGGATTTAATAGGATTGTGTTACTGTTTCTCATATGTATATGTTGCCTACAGAACATCAAAAAATATTTAAAATGACCCAATTAGCAAATAAGTATATCATTGTTGCAGTTTTAATTTTAAGCCTTCTTATCAGATGTTGAACTTTGTTTTTAGGTTTTTATTTTTTTATTATGAGATTTCACATTTAATTTAATATTCTGCCAAGCAGAAAAAGTCATATATTTTCTTTTAATTATATTTACTAATAATAAGGTCATTGTCAGAAAAACAGTATTGATTCTTTTTTTAATGAATCCATGAATAGATTTGCTTGTATCTATAATACACACTTTAAGAAAATTTTATGTTTCAGTAATATCAGCAATTTTAGTGCTTAATGGCTGCTGAAATTTATTACATATACTAAGCACTTCTAAAAAATAAATAACATTTTTTTTATAAATATGATTGGAATAAGATCTAGTGTAATTCAACTGTTAGTTTAATCATGGAGAATATCAATTTATAAACCATCCAACTATATGCACTCATAAGTGCTCACATAATATAAACTTCTCTTGTATTCTCACTCTTATCTATAATGTAATTTTTTAAATGCTATATTTGAGGATGTATGTATCAATAATTTCTTTATAGTCATTTTTTCTACTTAAATTAAAAATGTTTGTGATAGTCAACTAATGTTATTTTTCAAAAATTCAATAATAATAAATTATTTAAATTTGAAGCACCAGTATCATTATTTTCAACACTTTTGGTTGTACTCCATTATTTCTTCCAACATGTGCATTAAAACCTTCAAGAATTTGTTTGTTTAATGGTATTGCTGTTTTGTTTTTTTTTTTTTGGTGCTTTCTAGACAAAAACAATAATTTTCTCTAATTTTTGTGAATTTAAAATTTATCCCCATGTATTCTCCTGTTTGTAGCCTTCCATTAGGTTATACTAGACTACTTTCCTTTTAAAAATACTAAGAGAATTTCTATTTATCTTAAATTTTGAAAGCTCGTTAGCCATCAGTGCAGTACCCTGTTTTGGTTTTGAAGAATTTGTATTGAAGATTATACATTTTATGCACATAGTATATTTACAAAAATAATTAGCTTTAATACTTACCATCTGCTAAATTTTGACAACCTGACAGATATTTTAAAATCACATTATTGAGGCCCATTTCATTTCTATGGTAGGCAGTAAGATCTCTAATTAGTGTTGCCCAATCATACAATATTCACTAGCTAAAACTTTTGATTCTATTATTGATTAGACTGCCTCAAAAAAATATCACAGCTAGAAACTTTCAGTTTACTAAATCTATTCTCACTATTGCTTTTTTAATTTTTGAGGACTTGAACAATTAATTCAGAAATTATATTTTTATATAGATTTTTATTACAATTTTAAGACTGTGAACAATTGCTTTTAATTTTTAACTGCAACTGTAATAACATTTAAGAAAGCAAAGAAATAAAATAGAACTTAAAATTTAAATAATCTCCATGGAATACATTTATATAAATTCTTTTTTGAATAATAAAAATTTCCAATTTACATTGAGTTTTATGATCATTATAAATAGTATTTTTTTATGGAAGTAAAGTAAAAAAATCTTTTATATAATTACATTTTACATAAACAAAACATAATAACATTATTTTTTTTAAAAATCTTTAAATTTGTAAAAAAAATTTAACCCACCACTGTTCATTTATGTTTGGACATCAAAAATCAACATTAGTTATCTTTGAAAAAGCATGGAAAAAATAATATATTACTTATGCTTATAATATATCATGTATGTAATTCATTCTTTTCTTCAACTTTATTTTGAAATTGGCAATAAAAATTTTTAAAACTATATTTTTTAAAAAAAAATAATTCCCACACAAATAATTTTACAATTATATACTAAAAGAAAATCTTACCATGGATTTAATAATTGATAAGCTTATTATTTGACATATTTCTAAACTGTAGATTTATTTTTAATGTAGTACTCATTTAATATTTCTTTGGCATTTTTTGTCATCGTCCCCACTTATACTTGGAATTAACCTCAAATTTTAGTTCTCTTTGAATTTTTTAAACAGCATACTGTTTTAGTTTAACAAGATTTTGTATCATTACCTTATTTGTCCTCATTATTGAAAAACTACATTTTGGAAATATGAATAGAAACCCTGCTACAGCATGCTCTCAGCACATACTATTAAAAGAGATTTTCATTAAGAAAAACTGTAGTAAAAATTATTTTATATCTATATGATATCTTTATATAGATAGTTATTTCCAAGAATGTTGAACATTTCTCTTTTTTTCTAATTCTGTTTATGATTACTGTCAGACAATGAAAATGTGAGTATTTAATAAACACTGAGGAAAAACTCTTCATATCATATCACCACTCAGTGCAATCCAGAGTAATCAATGGATGCAGAAAGGTTTGTGCATAAAATACCTATCTAGTGCCTACTCATCCAATATTCCCAGACTAGTTTCTAGCTTGTGACTTTCATCAGTGAGTAGCCTTGGATCAAAGAGCTCTGCACATAGATCTTAGGATCTAATGCAACATTCCATCAGCCACCTTTTACTTTTTTAGTTAACTATAAAGCTTTTAGTCCAAAATGAACACATATTGTTTTCAAGTTGATATCATTAGCTTGTTCAGTTGTATAGATCTGAACTCAGTTCAGCATTGATGCTTTTTGGTGTCTTTGTTTCTTTAATAATCACAGTCACCATAATCCTATTGAACAGAATCAGTATTAAACCATAAAACATGACATGAACACCATTTGTTATGCTTTCACAAGTTGTTTTTCACAGAGGCAAAACTCTCCTTATATTAAAATTACTCAATGCAAGCCAGAGTAATCAGTGGATGCAGAAAGATTTGTGCATAAAATTCCTATCTTGTGCCTACTAATCCAATATTACCAGACTAGTTTCTAGCTTATGGCTTTCATCAGTGAAGAGCCTTGGATCTGAGAGCACTGCATCTAGATCTTAGAATCTAATGCAACCCTCCTGAAGCCACCTTTTACTTTTTTAGTTAAATATAAAGCTTTAAATCAATGATAACAATAATATTTTCAAGCTAAGATTATTAGCTTGTATAGTTGTATAGATCTGGACTTAGTTTAGAATCCATACTTTTTGGTGTCTTTGATTTTTTAATAACCACACTCACCATAATCTTATTAGGTAGGATTGATATTAAACCATCAAACATAACATGATCATCATTCCTCATATTTACACAAGCTGTATGGAGAGTTTTACCTCTGTGAAAAACAGCTTGTGTAAGCATAAAGAATGGTTATCATCATGAGTAGAATAAACTTTCTTTTAGTGATCACTTTTCTAGTTCATCAACAAGTATTTCCCAGGAAAAGTCAGATTGAAAATTAACTTTGAATTTAGGACTTTAAATTAAAAAAAAATAAAGACATTATTTCCATTAATAATAACTTTAATAGGAATTGTTGCTATGCATTTTTTTTTGCTCTCTTAGATCTCTCTATGAAAAACATTTTTTTAAAACAACAAAGATAATATTTAAACAAATATTTTTTTTTGCTTTCAATCATCCCATATAATATTTTGGTGTGAGTGGTTATGCTTATTAAACATAATAATGATTATTAAAATTTATTAGCGCTGTAAACTTTAAATTTTAAAATATGTCATTCCATGGTAAAATAAATTGATATATAGTGAGTTATTAAGAATATAAATGCTAGTAAGGCATTGGTAAACTTAGTTTGTTACATGAATAATTTAAATAAAGGCCTTTATATACTTGGCATTGTCATATGCAGTAACATATATAATTTTTATTTGTAGAAGAGATGGTGAATTCCTTCTAGATGTGAATTCTTTTTATTGTGTAGCTATTTAGTTTTGTGTGTGTGTGTGTGTGTGTAAGGGATGATAAAATTTCTCTTATTACATGTTAAATGAGAATACACATAAATATATGTAGTAATATATTTATTTTTCTTTTGCCACTTATTAAATAAGCCATTACTTATGAATCTAAGTTAGTTGTTTAGAAGTTTCCTATATTTTATATCAGAAAATTTTTATTATATTATTAAAAGGAACTTTTACCTGTGAAATACATTTAGAAACTAAATTCTAAATTAGTTATTTATTTCATTAGCAAATAATTATAATATTCTTTTATATAACCCTCGTTAATATTTTTTTTTTCAGTTATAAAAAATAGTGCTGAATATAAATAGCACTAATTCACTTTGGGTTTTTTTTAATAGTTTAAAAGCTATAATAGCTTCATAAGTGTTTATCATTAATGATAATATGAAATCACTTAAATGTCAATAAAATATATATATTTTAATTAAGTTTATTTTTTGTATATTTTCTTTTATTAGATCGACACTTATCATTGATTTATGGTCACATATATTAGATTTCCTATGGCACTTTGATATTTACACTAATATTTTATTTTGCCTAGCTATATTAAATTGCTATTAGATATTATAACATTGTAATATAAAAAGGAAAAAGATGGTAATCACATTAAAAGAAACTAAGATTATTTGTTTGCTTATTCTAAATATATTTAAAGATCAATAAAATGTTAAACTCTCCATGCAGTAGTGCCACTCAATGACAACCAGAGTAATCAATGAATGCCAGAAGGCTTATGCATAAAATCCCTATCTAGTGCCTACTCATCCAATATTCCCAGACTAGCTTTTGGCTTGTGGCCTTTGTCAGAAAGGAGCTTTGGATCTGAGAGCACTAGATAGGGATTTTATGCACAAGCCTTCTGTCATCCATTGATTACTCTGGTTGGCACTGAGTGGCACTACAGTATGGAAAATTTTGCCTGTTTTAATAATAATGTGCTAGCATAAGAAATAGTGGTCATGTGTTTAGTAGTTTAATATCAATAACATGCCTCTTTGATTTCAATGTATATTTATTTGAAATACACACATATATAATAGAAGAGTCTTAGATATAAATATGTTTACCTTTTATAAGTTTAGCTAGCCAGAAGTGAGGGATTTGTTATTATTAATCCATTATTTATAGTTATAGTTTTTGGCTTGATCAGTTCATAAGGAATATTAAATAAGAAAAGCCAACCCCACTTCCCTATAATTTTTATCCATACAGTATGGTTTTGCCATCCAAATACATGAAATATTTTAGGAGCCAGCTTCCTTCATTATTTATCGTCACAATGTATATAAACTTTCCCAATGACTAATATTATGTTATAATCAATATTAATACTAGTTTATTAATTAAGTAAATAAAATACTTTCAATTCAAAGCACAAGACAAAACTTTTTGAGAGAAAAGATTGGTCCATCTTTACTCTATTATCTCAATTCCTTTATAAAGGTCAATCCAAAGCACTTTGGAAAAAAAGCATGAAGTTAAATTAATTATATTATTTTTTAAAGCTATATTTCAAATTGCTTTATATTATTTTAATTGACGTTTTTGAAGCTTTTCAATTTACAACTTATCAATAGCAAATTAAATAAAAAAATATGTAAATATAAACTACTTCTCATAAATAGATGTCATCTGTGAAACAAACACAAAGCTTTATAAAACAGCTTTGGTTCAAAGGAAACTTCTTATTTGTTCACTGCAAAGAAAATATGCATATTGAATTTCAGGTATATTTTTACAAGAAGCATGAAGCTAATCTATCTTGCATCTTAAAAGCTAATAAACTGATTATACATTATGTTACACATATAAGCAAGAATAAATCAATGATCATCAAAAAAAAATCTCATGTTGCTTATCCAAAAAATAAAACATGTAAATTTGCATAATAACTGCTCTATTGGTATTTTAAATTCGCCATGAGTTTTAGCGACTGAGTTTGAGCATTATGAATTTCACCAATTAGGTCAAAAGCATGCTCATTAGATATTAAAGTTTAAAACAAAATAATTTTGGTTTACCAGTAGATAAAATGCTTATAATAGAATTGTAATTTAATAGAAAAAAAGAAAGAAATAATTATAGAATTACATTTTATGCTTTAAAAACGGTAGTGGTGCTAAATTCCGTCTATTTATGAGAAAATATAATTTTACTGTAGATGAATTTCCATTTAGCATTTTTTGCAATTGATTAACTTTATATATAGTTATGTTTAGGAGTTTGTCGAAATGTAAACTGATTAATGATTTTTTTAATACATAACATGATATATATTTGTTTATTACTTATTAAGATCTGACTTAAGTTAGTTTCTTTCTTTCTATGCAAACTAGCCTGAATTACAATATACTTATCATCTTTGAAAATTATCTTTTGCCTAAGATGTTTTATTCAAGGTTTGTGTTTGTTTTACAGGCAGTGCTGCTAAATTTTTATCTAATCATGAGTAAGTAGTAGTTTTATTATATTTAAATTTTCAGCTAGCATTTACATAACTGATTCAAATATTTATATGTGTGAGTGTTTGGGCATTAAAATGAAGATTTTCTCAGACATCAGATATAAAAAATATATCCAGTATAACGTGTATGTTTCATAACTATGTTTTGTAGTTAGACACACAAATTCCAAAGAATTCAACTACATAAAACCTAATCAAGATATTTTAAATAATATATATATATTCTTTTAAGCAAAGAAAAACGCTTATAAGAAAAGATTCATAAATTTTATAAAATGTATTTACTATATTTCACATCCATATTGTGTCTAAAATTATTTGAAATATACCATTTGTTGTTCCAAATAAATATTATAAATATACCTAATTGTAAGAAAAGAAGATTTAGTATCTAAAAATATTATTAAAATAAAATTTTTATTTAATTATAGATTTTATATGTTTAAATGTCTCATTATATAGTGACTAGCACGTCAGTCTATTATTTCATGATCTGAGATTCAAATCCAGGTGGATCTTGTAAATTTTAAGTAGCTGGAGGTTTCTAAAGAAGCAAGCTTAGGACTTTGTCCAGGTGATTAGCCTGTAATCATCCTGGTTTTAAAATATGTGTCTAGTTATCCTTAGCAAAAAGAAAAAAAAAATATGGTAAAACTCTCATCAAATGTAAATGAATAGAAATGTGAGTAATAACATACTTCACTTTTCTTCATTAGCAGATGCCGAAGAAGTTCTTATAAAACTAATGAGTACACAAGCACATTCTAAAAACATTTTTCTTTGTAACTTATGCTTTTTAATTAGTGTTTTTTTTAGATGTTAATCATAAGAAAAGTTTTTTTCTTAAACTATTGTTATTCAAAATTTAGGCGTTCAGAAGTCATTAACTTCAAGATTTCCAAAAACCATTTCATTTACATCGGCATTCAAAATCAGTGAACATTAAAACTCCTCAACTCACTACACTTTTTTTTTTCAATTACTTTTTAATTCTAATCTTTTTTCTTGGTTTTTCACTGCTTTGAAAAGACTGCCAGATAATGCACTGAAGCTAACAATAACACTTTTAGGTCCCATTTTAAAACTTGAATTTTATAAAAAAAATAAGTGATGAAAAATTTGGTTTCATATTAGTTTTTGTTTTCTTTTGTTTTTTACATCCTTATTTAAATATTCAAATATTTTTATAATATATATACAAGTCTTATTTTTTTTTTAAAATTAAATTATTACATTTATTAAAAATAACACCAAATATTTTACAGCCAGTACAGACTTGTTTATAATAAAAAAAACATTAAATTTAATTTTGAAATGTAGATTTCAGATTAAAACTATGTCATCACCAAATAGATGAGTTTTGCAGGGGTAATACAAAACTTTGCACATCTAGGACTGATTTATTTTTGTTACTGTTGTTGTAAATTTAATTAAAGATTAATGTGCAGTATTGTATTAAAATACAATATTACATAACTCATATGTGACTTTTAATGTTATTTGCAATCATTCAATTTTAGCTGAAATGGAATTAATTATTATGATTATTATTATTAACATAATCATTATTATTGATATATGCACTTAAATTGGATAACAACTCTTTTCTCCAATATATTATACAAATTACTAGTTGCCTTTTTTTTTTAATTTTCCAGCATAAATACATACAGAAATGAATCAATGATAAACTTCTTATGGCTACCTTGCAAATAATAATATTTACTAATATGTTCTACAATATCTCTACTTGAAAATAAGATTTCATTTTTGATAATCCCCCTGGTTGTTTAAAGAAGCAATATATAAAAAATATTTTATAATAAGCACTTTTTATTTACTGGTGACTAAAAAGCTAAAAATAATTACTTTCATCATCCACAACTGGGATACTTATATTTATCTTGAGAAAAAGCATAGAGTATCCAGAAATTAGACAATTCAATAGCTAATTGGAAAAATTATTGATTGAATTAATTAATTTCTGAACAACCGATGTTTTTATTTCAAGTTAAATATAAATACTCTAACTGTAGTTGGAAAAAACAATTTATTTTTGGCTTTTTAATAAACTGCAACATTATTTTTAACTTTTTTAATATTTGCATGATAAATGTTTTTATTATGAAATATTTTATATACACATGATTTTTATCTTTTTAATATTATGATCATTTTTGTAATTATTTCAATTTTAAATAAAACAAAAAAATAATACCAATATTGCAGTCTATATAATATTTGAAAAAGTAAGTGCATTAAAAATTGATTCTAATATTATTTTATTTATAACTAAAACATTTTTTTTTAAAAAAAAAAAAACTTTTGCAAATAAGATTAAAATAAAGTTTAAAACAATCTTTACCTTAAAGAGTAATTAAGTTTTTATTTTTATTTGAATTTATCATAAGTATTTTTTATTTTTAGTTATTTTTCTAAATAAAAAAAATATTACCATCCTTTCATGCACGTTACTGAAAACTTACTGAACCAATATCATCACATCTAAAATTTGGTCAACCAACACTATCAATAGTAAAAAATGAAAAAATTAGGGAACAATCCTAAAATATTTTATTGCTATATTGCACTGCCATTGATTTCTAATAAATGTACAAAATTTGAAGAAAATTTATTTGATAAAAGTATGTTAAAACTCACTACAAAATTTATCCTAAACAAACAGAGTTTCTATATAAAATAAAAGCATTTTAAAATCATACATCAAAGTTATTATCTTAAGATAAACTCCAGAAGTATCTTGGAAAATAGACAAATGGAAAATGACTGCATGGAGATGGTAATCATAGTTTATATAAAATGACAGTGACATTCTTTATAGAATGAAGATAGTATAGATAATAAAATTACTTCAAGTATATAAAAAGAATATGTCAAAATCAAAATTGGAAAACCCTTTACAAATTAATTACACAGAACAACATCATTGTAATTAACCTTCCAGAGACTCACCTTTGCCTAATAATGTGCATCTTTTGAAATTCTTGGCTTCACATTATTTTTTGACAGTATACATATTAAACATGGTTTGGCTACTTTTGTTTCAAATCATCTTGCAAAGTAAACTACTTCTAATGAAAAAGATAAAATAATGTAGCATTTATCATTCAGAAAACATATACAATCTTCACAATATCCCTGCCCTTAATATTGCTCTACATTTTCTGAATTTGAAGATTTTAATTCTCATATGAAGTAACCTTTAGGGATCTTCAACTGAAAGTAAAATCGATTTTTAAATTTTAGAATGGATGGCTTTAAACAATATGCACACATTTTAAAATTTTAAGCAAGAAGTAATACTTCTTCACCCAGATAAATTGTAACATAATCTCTGATTTATACCTTTCTTTAGTGGAAATGATTTATTGATGCTTGCTTATTTACAGCCATCGTATCCCTTTTTCCATAGTTAACATGAACAAAGTCTCATCACCTTTGAAATTCACTTTTCTATAAGTGAAAACTTAAATTAAAACAGGAAAAACTCTCCATACATAGTGCCACTCAGTGCCAAACAGATAGGAATTTTATGCACAAGCCTTCTGGAATCCATTGATTACTCTGGTTGGCACTACTGTATGTAGAGTTTTGCCTGTTTTAATAACAATAATGCACTAGCATAAGAAGTAGTGATCATGTGATGTTAAGTGAAAACTTCTTAGTTCTGAGATGAAAATTAGGGAAATTATCTAAAATCAATGTACTGAATATCCTGAAACAAATATTAATAAAATCTCATCCATTTTTTCTTATTATAATAAATGTAAAATACATTCTATTACACCCATCAAAGTTGGAATAAAATTACTAGACTTTTTATACCAGATATTTCTCGACAAAAAATTTAAAAATTTCTGAACAAACTTATAACATGTGTCACTAATTTTAAAAAAAAAAGAAAGAAAAAGACTACAAAATAAAATCACAATTTTATAAGATATCTAAAAATTTAGATGCCTTTATAGTGATTACAGAATTATTTTTAAAAATCTATTAGCATTGGCAATCTCATATACTAGACCTTTTGTCCAATATTGTGAACGAGAAACAATATTAAACCAAAACTAAAAGCTCTCTTCTAATTTTAATTTTAAAAAAAATTAATAAATATTAGCATGCATAAACTTATCTTTGATTTTCTTATAAAGCAAAAAAGACTCCAATTGTTGCTAGTATTCATAAAGTGCTCTTAAAAAATTTACAGACTAAAGTTAAATGTTGGGAAAACTATTTTGCAATATTATTCAAATCGAAACTGCTCCAAAAATGGAATATGAAAGTAAAACTCTAATAAGACTTAAATCTAACAATAATTATCCAAGAATCAGTGTCATATTATTTTTTCTAGGTTGATTGAAAGAATAATTTTAATAATAATTATATCAACTGTTAAAAATCACTGACTTTAAAATAAGTAGAATTTAGTTCAGGATAAAAGTGTGTGTTGTGAACAATTTATTTCATTAATTTACATTGAGAATAGTTTTTGAAATAAACTAAAAATTAATGTAATAATTGTTATCTAACTTTGGCTTATAACAGTATTTGGAAAAATGGTTCCTAAAAATATTTAAAATTCTAAATGCAAAAAAAGTATTTATTACTTGACAAAGTGCTCTTTAATAAAATAATCAAGTGAAATAAAATGATAATCATAGCAGGCACAAAATTTTACAGAATGATCTGCTTTTTTAATAAATTCACCAACGAGTGCCGGAAATTTATCTATTCTAATGATATTATTTTGTTTGATTTACAAAAATTATTTTAAAATATTTGGATTTTTTTTTCAAAACTAGTTCCATAAAAATACTATCCTCATATTTTTATCTAAATAACAAGAAAACATTTCATGAATTATTTGTAACTATAAAATAATTATAAATAATCCTGTACCACAGTCCAAAATATTTTTCTCATCTATTAACATTTATATGAAAAATAATTCCTAGGAAGGACAACTTCCTTATCACTTTCACAATCATTTAATTGCTGAATGATGTATTTCTGTTTGAAGAAAAAGTGTTAGCATTAAACTTCTGACTTTATAACTAAATATTCAGTGGTTTCTCATCCTTTAACATATTCTTTTATTGAGGTCAGAAGACAAACTTCATTGTGAAATATATATATATATATATCAAACTTATCACTAATGCAAGATTTTGTTTCATCATTTAAAACATATTTCAAATCAAAATCCTCTTTATTGCTTCTCAATCTAAAATCTTTTCAAACTACCAGTAGTTATGATATAAAAATAAACATTTTGTGAGCCACTATATTTTTTTAAATCTGGCAGTAAAGACATTTACATTTTATCTTACTAAATAATATTATAGTTTCATTAACAGATTCAGAAATAATCATAGACACATCCCTATCTGGTTCAAAAATGTAATAAATTTTCAACTATATGGTTACGGCCAAATCAAAGATTATACAATATCTATAGATGGCACAAGATAAGTTATTATTATTAAATATTATTATATATTTATGTACGAGTAATTTTTAAATAGTTATTTTATATTAAAAGATTGATTTAAAGAAAGATTATATGTAAATGAATTTGATTGTGCACTCTTTCTCTACTATTAATAAAAGCAACTAACTGTTATCTAATATACTGTCACCTAAGTAAAAGAGCACTATAATAAAGCTAAACATGTTACGAATTCAAAGATTTAAACCACTAAACATCACATGATCACCTCTTATACTAGCACAGGGTGACAAGATTATAAATATTTTATTACAATTATTTTGTTTCTATTATCATTAATTATCAAAATAATAATAAGTTCATAAAACAGGAAAAACTCTCCATAAGTAATGTCACTCCGTGGAGAGTTTTGCCTGTTTTAATAACAGTTATGAGCAAGCATAAAAAATTGTGATTATGTGATGTTTAGTGGTTTAATAATAAGTTCACTTCTTTCACAAATCGATAGTAGTTATACATTTATAATTTTAAAAACTATTTTTTTTTACTATTTACAATAATTTATACACCTCAAGTAAAAATTTGTTTCATATTTTAAATCAAAACTTAACATGTTATATTTAGAAAAGACATTGATGTATTTTTTTAAGTTATTATTTTTTTTGTATGGCTCTCACCATAAGTACTTTAATATATTATTATATAGAAATCAAGTTTTCATTAATGATGGTTTCAATTAAGTTATGTAGATCCCATAAATTAAATAATCTCTGTGGACACATCATAGAACTTAATTTATTTGAAAGGTATTTTAAATCTCTATAAAATTGCTTCTACCAGTGATCATAAAACTGTTGAATAGAATAATAACGTTTAAGAAAATAGCCTTAAATCTTATTAAAGAAAACTTGTCATGTGATTAGCTATTAGATACTTCAATTATCTAAGTAAGATGTAATATTTAAAAATTCTAATATTGCAGATTTTAGTTTGTCAAATTTGTCCAATTCAAATTTACTTCAACTATCTTTGATTTCCCTTACCTTTTTTAAGGGAAATCAAAGATAGTTGAAGTAAATTTGAATTTTTAAATAGTAATGGGTAATAATATTGGGTGTACATATTTAAAATATTTTCAAATTGCATGATTAACCTGATTTCCTACTAGAATGTTATTCTTTTTTTCTTTTAATATGTGAATTCTTCTCGGTAATGTAATTTTATCAGAGCATATTTCATTGTTATATGGTCCTGCTTACTAGATGACCCAATTATATTTTTGAATTTAAAAGTTTGCATTTCATGCTGAACAATATCATATAATTTATTATAATGATTTTTGATGTATTAATTTTTTTTACTATTTTTATTTGTCTGATTAAAAAAGGTTTTTTTATATGTCTGATTCAGGATTTATTTAACACAATATTTTGCACTATTTAATAGAATATGATTTGAAAATCTTTCCTAAATAATTTGATTGGTGAATAGTAAAAATCTCATAAATTTGTTTATGGAATGTGTATTAGATTCTTAAATTAAAATTAAATCATTATTAATAATTTTATCTGCATTTAATTGTAAATTAAATGGGATTATTTTTCCTAATATATGTATTAATATTTATTTGTATTTATCAATATTTAGAGTTAAACTCACTTCAGTTATATTGTGGTCAATGAGAAATATTGATATAGTAATGAATTTTTGTTTTAACTAGAGATTATGTGAAAAGATAATGCAATCAATTAATGTTTATGAACTCCTTCTTGAAAATAAATATAAGATTTTGGGGGAATATTTTACTGAGGTATACATATTATGTTATAATATGTATTGATTTAATTCTCTTGGAAAGTGTTGCATTGGAGTTAAAATCACTCATTATCATAACTATGATATCATTCACTGATTTGCAGTATTGTTTTGGTCAATTAGTTTTCCAATTTATTTTCCTTTCAGAGATGAATAATGTGTAGAAATAAGAATTTTAATGTTTTAAATACCCAGAGATATGACTATATGTGTTTCTGTTGCTTTAAGTATAGTTGTTGATTCAGATATTTTTTCTTTGTTGATTAAAATAGCAACACCAATAGTTAGATTAACACTTTAAAAATATTTGTGTTAGTATTGTGCCTGAATTTTGTTTTAATAATATAATTCCCAACATTAAGATTTGCAAATTTTTTATCATTATTGGCCCTTGTGTAAGATATTGAAAATTGTACTCTTCTGGAGTTATTTTGTCTTACTATTATGTTTGGTTTATTTTTGTAGTTTTGTCTTTTTTATTGAATTGGTCTTTTCTGTTAAGAATGATTTTCATTATCCTCAGATGATGCTTCAGATAGAAATGTATTTAACTTGTTAAAGGCATATATTGATTTTTTTTAAACTTTAAATGGACTATGAAAGTCAGTTAATTAATATTGTTTTCATATTTTTTTGATTTCTTGATTTATGTTTTTAAATTTGAATTACTGAAATTATGTTAGACAATCTGTTATTATTGGATTCCTCAAACTCATTTTGTACTTTTACCACTCTCTAATGCTATGAGATATTTGTTTCCAATATGAGACTGAATTATTGTTTACTTTGGTAATGATTTTGGGACCATAATGAGTTAAGGGACAAAAGGCTACAGTGCCTCTTTAACAAAAAGTTTGCAAATGAAATATTTAATTATTGGACAATTGAATGCATTATGCCATAGTCTTTTACACTTGAACAGCTGGACAGTCTTCTTTTGTGATAGCCATGGTGCATGAGTAGGCATGTTATATCTTCAATTGTTTTATTTTTTCACCACTTTAAATGAAAATCAAAACTGTTTGTTTGTATTGTTTTATTGCCCATTTTAAATCTCTACATATTTTATTCCAAGTATAGTAATAATAATTTTACAGAGCTTTGAGAATGTATTATTCTTTCCAAAATAGCAGGGTTTAAATTTTGGGAAACATAATAGATTTTATTTCTATTCAATATTTGAATAAAGATATGTGCTTTAATTTTGTTTTCTGCTGATAAGTATATGATTTCTAAAAAAACTTTTGAGAAACATAGTTCATTTTATCAATTAGACCACTTTATCAAGAGTTTTAGCATAGACAAATAAAAATTTATCTGATGCTGTATCTATAAAATGAATAATAGAAAATATTAACATTTCATGTGTTCTCACATTATTACATACTTAATTTTGCAAGTGTTGAGATTAATTTCTGGATAATTTGGATTTTTGGACTTGCATTGTATGTGACTGATCTGACAGTGTTAATTGTTTTTCTATGCTTTTCTTTTCATGCAAAACTATGCATAGCTTTGTTTCTTCATTAGTATTTTGAAGAAATAATTTTTTGTGAATATTCTTTTTCTTTTTCGTTTTTCAAATGTTTCTTAATTATTGTTTGCATTTTTTCACTGTCTGTAAGCATTTCTTAATTAATATATTTATTATTTTTGCCTTTGGTTTCTATAATGTTATTAATATTGTCAATTTTGAAATTATTTTTTTTATATTTGATATTATTATTGGTGTTTTTGACATTTATAAAATGTTCTCAAGATATTACTTGATCAATGATTAAATTATTAAAATGCAAAGAAATTAGCTTAACCTTAAGAAGCCATTCTAAGTGACAACTACTTAGTTATTAAGCACAGCACAGATAATCCTCATTCTTAATTTTTAGATGTAAATGATATTATTTTCACCAACTACATGAATGATTTATTATTTAGGCAAAATAACCACAATGATTCTAGTTCTATATTTTTATTAAAATTTTGAGTAAACAAAATATGCAGTAATTACAAGTTTCTCATTTTATTCTAGGTGCAGAATGTAGATACATATAAAAGCACTGCTTGACATCTTATTCAAAATTCAGTAGATACAAGTTACATCTTTTTCTTGCCAAGATGCTTCAATGAAAGCATAAAGTATAATCAATCCTTCCTAGCAGATGGACAAAACTTGAAATCACTCACAGGAATGAGATTGCATTATCATTTAATGGAAGTTGCATTTATTCAGAGCTTAAATTGGGCATCTGAAATGAAGAAAAATATCACCACCTTTTTACATCTATAAAATGTATAAATATTAGTGATTCTGATCCATTGTTTATTAGTTTTTATTTTTTTCATTACTTTATTATATCAAGTCATTTGTGTAAATATAAGAATTAATTATAATGAGCCTCTTGTAGTATAAGTCATCTCCCTGCTAGTCTACACCAGCTGATGTCAATGAAATTCTATTTTTGCCTCAATTATATTTGAATCTTTTGATAATATGCGTACCCAGTCTGACTCCATATTTCTTTATTATGTTATTTTCTATATTCCTTGTCTTTGTTCTTTTTTTCTTTCTGAAATTAAACTGTGTTGCTAATTTGTAATAATGTTATAAAATTAATAAAATAATACAATCAAGATCTATTTACATTTATGTCTATTCCATTTTTTTCCTGTTAAAGTGTACTGATTTATAATATATCTGTTCAGTGGCTATATTTTATTTTTACTTTTCTGTTTAACTAATTGAAATATTTAAAACTATAAGCTTTTGAAACCAAAAATATTGATAATGTGAGAAAGTCAGTTGGATGCTAGATCAACAACTGCATATCTTGATAATATCAGTTATAAACTAATTGTAAGCATGAAAAGCTGTTGACAAAAAAAGGCAAAAGTAAATCCAATTTGGTGCATGCTCTATATAGCTTAAGTTTAATCATATAAGTTTAATCATGATAAGTTTTTCTTCATAAACTAACAAACATAAATAATCATAAAAATCAACGTATGGTAATGTAATTTAAATTTTTACTATTATTTTCTGCTGAGATGAGAATTAATTTAGACTCCTTCTCTTCAAGATTTTACTTTACACTTTCTCTGCTATTAAAAATAAAGTGAACTTTGATTCAAAACCTCAGTGTGTTTAAACTCGATCACTTTTATATCACTATATACCAGTAAAAATTTTCTAATATGCATGTGGAGGACTAGATTTTAGACATAAGTAATGTACTACAAATTATGCTACAATATCCTTGCATAATGAATATTTACCGATTGTTTTTTGAAAAATTACATAAAAATTAAATACCACAAAGTTTATTTCTACCCAATACTTCATTAGTTTGATGCATGATGCCTTTTTTCTCTATTTAATGATAAACAGATATTTGTATGCTCAGATAAAGCACAGTTTTATATTATATAATGATCCAGAATAATAAGAATCTTAATGTATCTGCACTACGAGGGCACCACTAGGCTACTTAGAACCTAGAAAATTTATAAAGTAGGCAGATATGTAAGTTTTTTAAAAAAAATGTTTTTATTTTATATATTTTGATTCGGACCATTAGCCCATTGTCACTAACTCAGTGGAATAGCAGAGATTTATATTTTATAAATTCTTATCTAAGAATATATATATATATTTAAAAAAGAATAAAATAAGCCACTGCCAGTAATTAACACACAAACATTTATTTATGCACATATATATATAAAATTTAGCAATATTATTTTAGTATGTTTTACATTTTAAAATTTAACTTATATTTTTAACTTTGATTTTAGATTTTAATTTACATTTTAATTTTTATAAGTTCGCACAGATGGATTTATAAAAGTTTGTTTTATAATGTTGAGTATAGATCAGTTGCATAGATTACACGGGTAAAAAAATTTAAAATAAACATAAACGATCAAAATATAAAGTCATTGATGGAATAGCAGAGGGAAATTTATAAGAAACTTAATGGCATTCATCATAAGATGCCACATTGACACCAATAACTTAAAAGACATCCGAATAAATACATTTTAGATACTCACTGTAAGTATCATTATTTACCGAATGTCTATATATTTTGATCAAATATGAAAACCAAAAACATAGACTACATAGATTGCATTTGAAAAGAAAATATTCTATCCCTCACTTAACCTTAGGCCAAAAGTTCGCAGTTAAACCAATGTCAATCCATCTGATATATCAATGTATTCAATGTAATACAAATACAGCAGCAGAAAAATAGGTTAAGAAAAGAAATTGACTCTCATCCAGATAGGAATACTACATCTATCTGACAAGAAGAGCAATAAAAAAAACTCCATAGGAAAGAACTGCGGTCCTTTTTGCCAACTTATGATTCCATTCCATAGGCAAAAGGGAGTGTGTAGCGTATAATTCAATTCTGCATGTGGCGAATCTCATACTACATCTACTAATTACACCAATATATCCAATCCATTGACCTAATTTAACTATGAAATGAATAACTTAAGATTACCCTCCCCTAATAAAACTTTACAAATCTATATAGCCGTTCATGCCTGACTTAAATTTAACATTTATATAATATTAAATTAACGAAAAACAAAAATCATAATAAAAACATAAAAGAACAAAAAAAATAAATAAATGAAAATGATTTTACAAAAGAAATACATCAAATAAAATTACTTATTAATAAATTAAGTTGGTCAGACAGGATTCTATTTCAATTATTTTAAAAACGGAACAAGTTTTAGAATTAAAGTTCTTATTGTTTAGTATACTAGAGTTTTAGAAATAGATTTAAAGCTTAGAGTTCATAAAGTTTTTACGATTTTAAAACGTTCTTTTTTATCCATTTCTTGCCATTTGGAATCCAGTGTTAAATCCTCCAATAATCCTGTGGTCCTCAATATGGAAAAAATGATGTTTCATTTCTTTTCCTTTTTTTTATAACCACTGAAGGAATTGAAAGTGCGTCTTTCAATCCTTTCATCTCCAACTCTCTGACTTAACACATCTTAGTCTTCTCTTAAAATTTCTTCACTCACTTTTTATAGTAGCTTTCAGATCCAGTGGACATTATGTCACGATGATGGTGATAGTCCTTTCGCTGAGATCTGATTTTCTGATGGATTTCTTTCATTGGCCATTAGTTTCTATTGTTTTCCTATCTGACCATTGCTTATACATTTAAATGCCCAAGGGCTAGTTCACTTGGACTAATTAAAATAATCATTTCCATTTTTTCAATAACATTAATTAATTTGTTTTGTACAAACTTAGATATATTTTTATCTTTAAATCTTTACTGACAATTTAGTTTTAAATACTTTTTCTTTTTTTTTAATAAAGTTTCTTTTTTTAATTTCTCATCTGTGCGATTTTATATATATACCAGTTTAAGATAGAATTAATTTTCAATTTTTTTATGTCTTAAAAAAAAAAAAGAAGTTTTAAATGCGAACTTTTTATTTTAATTTCTTGTTTAATAAAAAAAAATAATGTAATGGCGTATGTGCCCGTTACAATTACAAATCACCATTAATTAGGGAGATAGATTAGATAAATATTTTTAGACTTGATAAAGAGTTTCTCAGTTGATAGTGTACATCTAATTTAAAATGAATATATAATTTAAATAAAATAATAATCATATGTTTACCATAAAAATGTTTCTGTCATATTTAAACCTCTGTGAAACTTTGTATAAATTAAAAATAATATGATTATTTATAAAGAAATCATTTGTATTCTCTATTCATTAATATAAGCAAAAAGTGAGATAGAAACAAATAATTTATACTTTTTATAGACCAGATAAAGAAAAATGTGAATGTTTAAATAAAAAATATATAACGTAAAAATTAAATAATTTAGACAAGAGTTTCTAAATATTGGAAATGAATTTTTTAATAAAATACATAAAAATCAGTTTAATAAGTTAATTAAAGATAAATCGTAATATTATTAAAAAAAACTAATTAAAGGTAATTGTAAGATTTAATTAAAATTGTAACAAAGATTATCGAGTGGTTGCCTTACAAGCAGTTGTCCCAGGGTTAGCAAGATCGCTTACCAGCTGATACTATGACACATAAAAAGAAAAACAACTGATTAATAGTAATTACTGAAAATAAATAAAATAAAAAAATAAAAAACAACAGATCTATGATAATTACCAGATAAAAAAAATACAAGAAGAAAGAAAATAAGCTGAGTTTGATGTAAAGATTTATGTATGAAAAGGCTATATAAGAGAGAAAAAGAAAGGAAGAAGGAAAAAAACATCTGCCAAGAGTCAATGTACACATCAAGATTGCAAATCAAAATTATTATGTGACTGCAAAATTAAATAACATGTATAATGGTAAACTTGAAAAAGATCCTTAAATGTGGAAAGATGCTGTCGTAGTAGCATCTCTCAATGCAATAAGTCTGTGATCATCAATTATCTTGAAAGAAAATGGTTGTTTAAATATTTTTCAGTACTAATTTAAATACAGCTATTTCTTAAATGTCAATATAATGGAAATGATGAAAATAATGTACTAAATCAACTGAAGCTCAAATGATGAATCTCTTCCTAACAATGAAAACATCTCTAATGAGTTCAAAAGTAGTGGTGATAGTGATTTTTTTTCTATTTCATTGAAGAATAGTTTTTCATTGCTTGTAGTTATAGTCTGCCTAGGGAATGAGATTATCAAGACCGAATACTTAATCGAACCAATCAATTAGTATGTATTAATGCTAAATAATATCAGAGACATGAACTGATTAGTTTGTTTTTTAAGTTATCGATGAGGACAATAAAGATATACCTGACTAGGAAGCTGCGTTTTGGAGAAAGCTATGATAAGATCTTTTTATAACAATATCGATGTTTTACAATAATTTGTCAATTGTTTTATGACCTAGTTCACATGTGCCTACAACTTTTGTGTTATTAAACAGGTAAATAATATTTATTAATATAAAATGTAAATATTACTTTTATGAGACTTCTGAGTCAATTTTGCTTTCACTAGATTTTTAATGTTTGAACCTAAATTTGTAAATAAAAGCAGCAGAATTTTTTTTTAATTTGAATCAGTCTATTTGTTTTATTTTTAATCAATTTTATAGTGAAAAAAAATATTATAAAGAACTAAACCAAGGATTAACAATTAAAAAATTAAAGTTAAAAAATATTATGGCATCACTCTGTACAAGTTACAATTGTGTGGTATATATATTTGAATAGTTGCTTTTTTTTAATTACAATATTATTTTGAAAATATTGTTTATTTTTTCCTTTTATCACCAAAGATTATCTGTGTCAAATGTAGCTCCACAATATGTTTGAGATTAAAATTTATGGTTGACCATCTTTAGTTATAAACGACTTTAAACCGCAAAGCTAAGTATAAATATATGTGAGTTATAAATGACAAAGAGGGATTGAAATCAAAATAGATACATGAAAAAACAAATATATATCACTTTTATCATTAAAAAATTAAGAAGCTAAAATGAAGATAAACGGATATGTTTATAGAAAAAACGCAATAGATAGACAACTGAAGTCTTAAATGGAATTCCAGGAGATTGTAAAAATCTAGAATGAAATCATGTACAAAATGATTAGATAATAAAATATATTGGAATGCTGTGAAAAAAAGCCAGCAATTGGACAAGCTAGATTATGCTTGGGGAGATTTTATCCTACATTGAATTAATATTGGTTGAAATGGTTATGCTTGGATATATGTGAGGGTGTAAGCCTTCAAACATTTTTTTTTGTAATAAATTGTTTTATTATTTATTTTTATATGTTACAAATTAAATCTCTTTCAAATTACTATATATTTGATGCAATGCATTTGTCTAAATGTGTTTACATTTTTAAAGGTAGACCTGAAACTCTTGAAAAGTGGTGCTTTTTAATGTCTCTGTCATTTTTTCGTAACCTCTTACAAGTCTACGAAATATTTCCTTTTCAGACATTTTTTCATTTAGGGAAATTTAAAAAAGTTGCATAGAGGAAGATTGGATGAATGTGGTGTATATATTGCCAGTGTGTATTATTAAGTAGTTTGGTAAAATAGTTTTCTTTTTAAAATTTATTTATTTTAAATAGAAAAACTATTTGCTTAATGAGTGTTTTACAAATAAAACTCAGCCTAGATGTTTTAAAAATAAAATAATTATCGGATATTAGAAGCTAAGCCATCAGAGAATAATATATTGCTAATTTTAAAGGTTAAATAATAATTAAATTGTCATAATTTTTAAAAAAAATATTGGAAAATTACAAACTAAAAATCAGCAATAATTAGCATTAATCAATAATATTCAACATCAGGGTGGAAAATTTGTGCTGATGTTTTTAAATTTTTTTTTAATTAGTTCATAATCTAGATAGGTAAAATATTTGCAGTGAAGGGGGTACTTTAGTTTAAAATATTGATAGTTACATCAGAACAAAGACTTTTTAGTTTAGTTTTTATTGACTTCAACATTTTCTCAGCCTCAAATACTGTCTAATTTTTTTTTCTTTTCTATAATAATCCAGCAAACTTTAAAATAAATATTTTTGGGCGCTTCTTTATCTCTAAAAATCCATGTAAGGGTTACTTTAGTTTATTAATTGCTATCTTGTCTTTCTATGTATCCAAACCTATTTCCATTGAGGTTTTTTTTTTAAATTTTGCAATTATATCATTAATATCAATGTGAAATCAAATCTTTTCATATTAATATCTATTTTAGTCATTTTAAAATTCACAGTCCTATTTATCTTAATCATAATGGCGTTCCCCAAACCACTACTGACACAACTGGGCACTAAATAAAGTCAGATAACACTGATTACCATTGAGTTATGCATTACAATTATTCTGTCCATTAGAATTAAAACAATACAATTTCCATCAATTAAAATATAAGCACATAAATTTCATAAAACTGAGATTTAGCAAAAAAAAATCAAATATCTCTAGAAATAAAAATATCAAACAATAATTAATAAATGATCAAACTCCATCCCACCAATCTAATTGCATGATCAAAAGATTAATTTATAACTGCAATCGTATATATAAAAACAATATTTTGCAAAGTATTATTAGTAAACTATCACAAAAATGTTAGCTAAATCATGTAACCAAAACTAAAATAAAATATCTTGTAAGGTTTACTTACAATCTTGTTAACCTCACTTATTTATGTACAAGATCAAAATATAAACTGAAAAATATAATTGTAAGTTTATAAATAGTAAATACATTATCCTTTTTTCCCTTAAAATACAAATGTACATACAGATATAACTTACATGTTAAACTATAAAATTTTAAGTCAAATAAATACACCTGGGTCTCATTTTATGTGGATTATTTTAATGCGATTTTGAAGTTATGCGATTCATGTTACTTTTTAATATCTTTCATATTTCACTATATTTATTAGATATCAAGAAATTTAAATTATTAATAACTTATTTTGACTTGAAATACTTTTTTTTTTTCAAAAATATAACGTTATATTAGCAGCTAATGTGAATATGGCCTGAAGCTGCATTTAAAATTTTAGCTTCTATGTAAATAACCTATTTATACTAATGAGTAAATAATAATAATAGATTTATACTTACATATAAAAATATCGCAATAAATATTCAAAAAATTTAAACTTTTAAACCAGATTTTGTTATATATATATCAGAAATACATAATCTTTTAGATTTTTAAAATAAAAAATAAAGATTTTTTAAACTGAAAATAATTTTTCTAATGAGCACAAGACTAAAAGTGGTGCTAGTTGTACATCACATCACGCATAAAAATAAAGTCACTAACAGATTTTTCTGGGCATAATTGCTGAGAGATTCTTGATTTCATTTAAGGAGAAGCCACAATACATCACATCACATTGAATCTGATTTCTTAACCAGTTTGCAAATGAACGCTAGCGTTAATGATTAAAATATGTATAAAAAATGTAAAATTAAATACTGTAGTTAATAAAAAAAGTTTGTCTTGTATTAATTTTTTTCAAATATTTGAAATTTTTTATTAGTCATACTTTATTTACTTATTTTTTAATGCAAATTTTAAAGTAATTTTTCCTTGTTGCTTTGCTTTTATGCAAATTCTGAAAAATACAGAACCTATCCCCCTTTTTTCAAGGTAAGTTAAGTCTATTTTTGTGTGATTTTTTTTAATGCGGGTTTTCTATGAAATCTATCTACCACATAAAACAAGACCCAGGTGTAGTTGTTTTAATAAAATTAAATATTAAAATGATTATTTTTCATTTATATATATATATATATATATATATTAAAATTATTATTTTTCATTTATATATATATATATATATATATATTAAGTTAACTAACATCACTAACCAAGATGTAAAACTTAGAGATAATCTTAGGTCAAAGTCGGATGTTAGCAACTAAGCTCAAAGGAAATAAAATTAGAATTTGATTATACAATCATTATTTATAATTCTTTCAACAATAATAGAATACAAAATCATGAAATCAAATATTAAATTTACCTCATGCTATTGAAAGTCGATTCTACTATAAAATCTGAAGCAAATAATTTCCAAATTTTATCTTTTACTAATGTTCTAGTCACCATGCTTAATTATTTTACTGTGTTCGAATTTTGAACACATTAAAAAGGTGGATCAATTAAATGGGCACATAAAACCCTGCTGGAGTAAAGACAATATTTACTTTAACTCTTTAAATAAACTTATCTTATGAAAGCAAAATTATGACTAAAATATAATACAATATTATTCCTTGCAATTTACATATTGCTCCACCATGGCCCTTAGGCAGAGAAGAGAGTACTATCTGTGAAATATATCTAATTGACCACATTTGAAGAAAACAGATTTCTTCTCAATTGTTGAATTCACTTTTTTGTTTTGTAGAAATATGGGTGCCAGTTACTTACCCAGAGGATAAATAATGTGCTTTAAACAATGGCCACTAATTCAACACCTAAGATACACCCATGACTAGCTCAGCTACTTGTAATCCATAACAAATTATTTCAATGAGTGGTAAAAGAATTGACCAACAAAGATTAAGCTCTAAGTTTAAAAGACAATTTATTTTAATTAACATTTATTATACTAAATTTAAATACTTTTATAAATCTTATTTAACTAACATAACACTGGTATAATGATCATGCACATTGTTAATTCACACACTAGAATATCATATAACAAAACATTAAATAATATTTGACATTTAAAAACACACACATCAATAGTTCATCTATGTATGCTATAGAGTTCATATTATTTGACTCTGGGAGGCTTCAACTAATGTGATGGCTACTTTAGAAATGAGAATAAGGAAAATGTTATTACTTAGGATTTTTGAACATGGACTCAGAACTTTGTTTTCTTCCTGGTTGCTGCTTCTAGTATGAATATGTCCAGCTGGCTGGATTCAACATTTTCCTGAGGAGATTTAATTCTTATTCAGTGGCACTATTCTTGGAGACAGCTAAATATTCCCGTTGATTCTTCAAGTTGTTATGCAGGCAGTTTTCTATTCTGGGCAGGTTGCTGTTTCACTGAACTCAGGCTAGAGAAAGTCATATATTTCTGAGGTTTTTAACACTGCATTATCAGCTGATTGATTGACTGATTTAATCTCAATTGCTCAATCTCAACTGCACAATCTAAAACTCTTAGTCTCAACTACACAATCTAAAACTGATTGTCCGATGAAAAACTGGACTATTTATACTTAAGGCCTGTTGACATTTTTGATGTCCACCAACAATGTCTGTTGTCAAAATTTCTTTCTTGTTTTTAATTGCATTCCTCAAGATAAGCTTTTAATCCTGTTGTTGATGTTAATTAGCAGCCATCACAAACTTAGTGTTGTAGTTTTTTGTTTAACTTAATAGCCATCATAAAACTTGTTGTTTTATAGCTTTTTAACTTAGTAGCCATCGCTGAGTGTTTTTATTTTTTTAACTTTCCTTTATTTCATTTTAACACACACATATTTATGCTATGTTTACAATCACACATATGTATATATTACCAACAGGCTCACATTAATTCATCATTTACACACATGTATATATTTTTTAATAAACTCAATATTAGTTTTAAGATTATTTTTCTTTCTTTAACTCAAAAGAGATATTTTTTATTTATTTGAAAATCAACTTCTTTTAATTTGATGTTTCTAAAGCAACCCCCCCCCCCTCTTCTAATTAATTAATTGTAACTTTTATTTCAAAAAACTCTTTGACTTTTAATTTTATATTTTCAAAAAAACAAACTGCAATAAAAAAACTCTTAAACTTTTACATACTATTTCCTTTCAATGAATTGTATTTTATTTTAATAATTTTTAGACAAAATTATTATATGTATCAACACAATATTGGTAATAGATAGATAGATAGGTAGGTAGGTAGGGAGGGAGGGAGGGAGGGAGGAAGGGAGGGAAGTAGGTAGGTAGGTAGGTAGGTAAATAGGTAGACAGGTAGGTAGGTAGGGAGGGAGAGAGAGAGAGGGAGGGAGGTAGGGAGGTAGGTAGGTAGGTGGGTAGGTAGGTAGGTGGGTGGGTAAGTGGGTGGGTTGGTAGGTGGGTGGGTGGATGGGTGGGTGGGTAGGTGGGTAGGTAGGTAGGCGGGTAGGTAGGTAGGTAGGTAGGTGGGTGGGTGGGTAGGTGGGTGGGTGGGTAGGTGAGTGGGTGGGTAGGTGGGTGGGTAGGTGAGTAGGTGGGTGGGTAGGTGGGTAGGTGGGTGGGTGGATGGGTGGATGGGTGGGTGGGTAGGTGTGTAGGTGGGTGGGTGGGTAGGTGGGTGGATGGGTAGGTGGGTGGGTAGGTAGGTGGGTGGGTAGGTGGGTGGGTAGGTGGGTAGGTAGGTAGGTAGGTGGGTGGGTAGGTAGGTAGGTGGGTAGGTAGGTGGGTAGGTGGGTAGGTAGGTAGGTGGGTAGGTGGATAGGTGGGTAGGTGGGTGGGTGTGTAGGTGGGTGGGTGGGTAGGTGGGTAGGTAGGTAGATAGGTAGGTAGGTAGGTAGGTAGGTAGGTAGGTAGGTGGGTAGGTAGGTCAGTCAGCGGTTGGTCGGTCAGTCGGTCGGTAGGTCAGTAGGTAGGTAGGTAGGTAGATAGGTAGCTAGGTTGGTAGGTAGGTAGGTAGGTAGGTAGATAGGTCGGTAGGTGGGTAGGTAGGTAGGTGGGTGGGTAGGTTGGTAGGTAGGTAGGTAGGTAGGTGGGTAGGTGGGTAGGTGGGTGGGTGAGTGGGTGGGTGGGTAGGTGGGTGGGTGAGTGGGTGGGTAGGTGGGTGAGTGGGCAGGTAGGCAGGCAGGTAGGTAGGTAGTAGGTGAGTAGGTAGGTAGGTAAGTAGGTAGGTAGGTAGGAAGGTAGGTAGGTAGGTAGCTAGGCAGGCAGGAGGCAGGCAGGGAGGCAGATAGATAGATAGATAGATAGATAGATAGATAGATAGATAGATAGATAGATAGATAGATAGATAGATAGATAGATAGATAGATAGATAGATAGATAGATAGATAGATAGATAGATAGATAGATAGATAGATAGATAGATAGATAGATAGATAGATAGATAGATAGATAGATAGATAGAGGGGATTTGAACTCAGACTTTCAACCTCTCTTCAGCCATCCAATTTATCTCATACAACCCCAATACACATTACCACACATGTGAAAAAGATAAATAATCTCCAATATATGCATTTCATGGTGAACCAGCACTCATCAATTGTGTCCAGATTATCATCTCCCACACCCATATATAATCAGTGCTCAGTCTATATTTAGATAGCAAATCTTCAAACCCTAATGGCCAGACTGAGCCCTCCATACTCTTTGAAGTCTGATGATAAAATGCTCAAATCCTCTGATGTTGCCAATAGCATTGTCATGCCCATGTTGATCTTAAGTCATTCTAACCCCTCATGTATAACGCTTTGTTCATTTAAATACACAAAAGAGGGATGGACAGGATATATTTAAATACAGGTATATATTATATATCTGGAATTTAGATGTAATTATAAGGAATTTGAACCCAGACTTTTAATCTTCTTTCAGCTATCCAATCTATATTATCAAGTGCAGAATCTTAAAATCTTTTACGAATTAAGTGTTGTTTAATAATGTCATATAGAAATAATCATTTCTTTTTTAATTAAGAATTGTAATATAAAAGCAACTAATGTAAATACATGTAAAATAAACAGATGGATGGGTGGATAAATAGGTAGGTAGGTAGGTAGATAGGTAGGTTGGTAGGTAGATAGGTGGGTAGGTGGGTGTGTGGCCAGTCAGGTAGGCAGGTAGATAGATAGACATTTAAAAATATTTTAATTATTTAATTCTATGGTACTCATCTTATAGCTAAAGATGCCACTCTATGGTGTGGTTTTCTGCTAAAACACATAAAAATGCTGTTAACGCGGCCAACACATTTGAACCCGCATTTTCTATAATACAACTTTTCTGTTGTGCTACAGAATGCAGGCCACTATGTCACATCACAGTACAGCATGTATGTCACGTTGCAACAATTACATTTTCTGAATTCACACAGTTTATAAAATAGTTACGGCTTGATGAGAGAGTTTGTATTTGAATTGTATGGAAATGTTGTTTTCATTGGATTTTTTTTTATTTTAAAGTATTAAAATGTTCAGATTTTTTAAAGTAATAATTCTAAGACTTTTTACAACTTACTGTATTGAAGTTTTAATAGGGAAAATGTTAAATATCTATGTTTTTAGTGAATTGCAATTAGGTAACACATCAAGTAATGTACTGTTCGTAACATTCCACGAGACAAAGAAGATTCTACTGTGTGTATATTTTTGAAGTAAAAAAAAGCAGTACCAAAAAAATATCAAGTAAGAAAAGTACAAATATACATGATTTTTTGTAAATTTCATAAAAAGCAAATATTATAAACATGTTTAATAAGTAAAGAAGACATTTATATGTGTTTGTTGTTGTTTAAAAAAGTTTGAGTTTCTTTATTTTGTCCGAGTATGGTTACGATTTTGAATTTTTTTATTTTAGCGTTACAAATAACAGAACACTAACCCTAAAACTAACCCTTGTCCTAAAACTAACCCTAAACCTAACCGTAACCACTTTTACTTTTTATTGTCATTCTATTTGAAGTAAAAAATAGCTGTAATATCTCTTTGTCTGTAAAAAAAAAAAAGAAATGTAAAACGAAGACTAAAAAAATAAAAAATAGACTAAGAAATTTTACTTTTTATTACGATTATTATTTTTTAGTTAAACAACAAGAAAAAAAATAGTCGTAACACAAGTAAAAAAATATCCGATAGAAAATTGATAAAAAAAAGATGTAACACAATTAAATAAATATACGATAGAAAAAACACTAATCAAATTGTAATTTGCTGACTTTATTTTACATTTATTATTATCATTTAAATTGTATTTGTTAATAAAAAATAATATTTATAAAAGACGATTTTGTTTTGTTTTTATTTTCACATTACAAAAAAGTGCAGCAAAATTATTATAATCAACGGCCTTGGAATGGTCATATTTTATAGTTTTAACATGAAAACAGCGCCATCCAATGGCATCTTTATCTATAAGACAAGCACCAATTTTATTTATTTATTTGTAAATGTTTCATTGATTTATTTATAAATTATACAAAATCATTCAATCAAAAATATTTCAAAAAAATTATAATTATATGTCTTTTGCTAATAGTAATAATAATCATAAAACAAAATATCACTTGATAGTTTTTAATTGTTAAGTAGTATGACATCTTAACTGAAAAACAACTGAAATGATTTTATAAAACTTTTTTTTTCATATCTCATTTATAAATAATGCTAAAAGCGTTTACTGATTAGATAGTTACAATTAGATATAATTACTTTAAAAAGTTTTTAATTAAATTGTAAGTACATTGACTACTTATATTAATACTTATACTTTGAATTAATTTTCCAGTAGTTCGGTTATAATCTATTATCGCTGTTATACTAGATAAACTTATTTTTAATATTGCTAAAAATGCATTTTGTCAACATTTTCAAATTTAGTTTTTAATGATTACACGAATACATTTTTAATATACATAATATATTAATATTTTCAAGCAAGATGGTTCAATATTAATTAAAAATATATTCTTTAAAAATTTTACTTGAAATAAAATAAGGTAGAATAATTATTGTTTAATAAAAAAATTCAATATTAATAACACTTTAAAAATTGTTTATAAACTTAAAGAACTGCTTTTAAAATTATCACTTTCAAAAAAAAAGAGTGTGTTTTTTTTTTCAAGTCTTTCTTTTACTTTAATAAACAACACAGCATAAAATAAAAAGTTAATATAACTGAAAGAAAAAGAACAAGACTGCAGTTATGTACTTTGAGTTTTACATCTTCAATTGCAAACAAATATGTATCTTAATTAAATCTGAAATCATTTTTGTTATTAGTCTTTCGGTTGGTTTATCTTTCGTTTTAAAAACTTTCGGTTATTTATTTCAGCTTTTATAAACATTATAAACTTAACTTTGATACTTATTCAGTTAATTGTATTATCAAATTTTATTGAAAATTAAAGTGCGTTTTCGCAACGTATACAGTTTATATCAATATTATATAATGCATATATGAAGGGCCTCGCTGTATAGTAATGAGTGTTTCAGTCTGCAAAGTTTATATGATCTAATATTTGAATGCAGTAAACATTTAAAAAATTTTCAAGCAGTCTTAAGAATTTTTTTATGCATGTAGAATCCACAAGTAATTTATAAAACTGGTTAATTATTGATCATTAAATGGGTATCTTAATTAGTATTAAAACCATTATGACTAATAATTGATGATTTTGGTGAGTAATATCTTTTTTGTAATTTTTCTATTTTGTGGGTTATTAGAAAAGCATTTATCTTTCAGTAAGTTATTTAAATCTTTCACCTTATGAGCAAATTGTCACAATGGATAAATTGATAATGTTGCAAATTTTAACTTAAATTTATGGAAATATAAGTCGAAATTAGGAATATCTATGGCTAGTATGAATGACTTTTTACATAGCTTTTGTTTTTTGAGTTTTGCATTAAATCATAATTTATATCTAACTAATTAACTACTTCTTAGATTAAATGCAATAACTACATTTATATTATTCAATTCTGTTATACTTTCATTTAATTATTTTCATGATCACTTCCATTTTGGATTTTTTTCAAAAAAAGAATTTATACTATATTCATTTCTATCTCCATATCCAAATTTATAGATGGTACTTTCATATTTTAATTGTTTTGAAATTTTTACAATTCTATTGTTAAAATCTCTATAATTTTAATCTTGTATTGTGTAAGAATTTTGTACTTTCATAATGAAATCATATAGTTTTTTATTACAATTAAAACTTGTTGAGGCTTCAGTCTGGATTATCTGCATTTGGTATTTTCCATTAAGTTGAATACTTAATCTTGTAACTCTATTTGGTAATACATTAATTTCACTGTTTTATTTATAATAAATAGTACTCTACTTAAGCATTTAAAACCCAAAGGCAAAATATTCACCATACTGGCTTATTCTTATATAGAGAGCTCACAAAAATAAGCTCTTAACAAGCTTTGAGAATATCCTCAACCCCAGACAAGCTTTATTAAATTAAGTCATGTGACATCTGACTTGATTTTTATCATTTTAGCTTATTCTTCTATGTGAGCAGTCCATCTATGTTTGTTTAACAATTGAATAATTATATAATAATAGTTATTGTTATAACAAGAAAATGTAGATGTTAGAATTTTATGTTTTCTTTAAGGCCACAAAAATTTAATCAATTTTTTTTTTCATTCCTAACAAACTTTTTGCAGCCATATAACTATATTGAAGTGGTCAATATGAGAATCATATTGTGCTTCACAACTCACTCCAATCTCCCACCATCAACCCAAATTCAAACTCCATCTTTATGCTAAACTTATCTAACACAATTTTTTTTTTGCTTTTCTTTTAAAAATAGCTTTGATAAAGATACTTACAAATATACTAAATTAAATATCTTAAATAAATAAACAAATAAATATTTTGTATCATTTAAAAGTCGTATATGTGTGTAAAAGATGTGTACATATAACAGGTGATAGGAGATTACTTGTAAAATAATTATTATATTAAAACATATTATATTAGATTGTATATTTAAAATTATATTTAAAAGATTTATTTTCAGTAATGGCAGTCAGAAAATCTGACGCAATCATGCTGAATATTCGCAAGTGCAATTAAATTAATTAGAATAAACCTTATTAGTAAATTTAGAAATATGATAATTTTAGAAATATAATGTAAGACCCATTAGTGAAAAATTTGTACATTTTAAATTAGTTTTAAAATCTAAGATTAGATTTTAAAACAATCCTTTATTTTACAAAGTGCAGATGGTATTGCACTCTCTCAGTTTAAACAATCCTTTGAGGAATGTTCGGCAGGGTTGTATTGTTTTCTAACTTATTAGAACAAAAGTGTGCATCCAGTCTGCTAATTGTAGATGGTCAAGGTATTTAAATTGCCTAAGGTATTATAACTAAAATCATTCCATAATAATTTAGCAAATGTACAAATAGTGCTAAATTTGAATGCAAAAAAAAAAAAAAACGTTACATTTAAAGAGTAATGGCTAACCTAATCCATGCTGGTCATATTTTCAAATCAATGTGCCATGAATAGAAAAAAGATCCACCTTTCCTGAGTGTTCCAATGCAGTCTTCCACAAAATCATCATGTTGAACCTATCTAGACCATGAACTATAATCATGTACTTAAAGGTTAAATAATGGAAATGCGACCTGCCTGACAAACAAGAATCAAAAACTAGATCTCATCTCCGATCAATGCTGCAATTAACCAAGGACCACTATTAATGATTAATTAAGGTAATAAATTCCTATTGCTGCCTAATATCTATAAAGTCTTTTTTAAATTAAGCCATAATCTGTTTTATATAATCATTTATGTGATGTAAGATAATGTAATTCTAGCTGATGGTGAGATCAGAAATTAAATATTAAGTAAAATAATTTGTAATTTTCTTATCTGATTTTCATATGTATTCAATTCTCTATAAACTTTTTATTAATTTCTCTCCTATCATTAAGCCTCAATAATATAATATTTTCTTATTTCATTTTCATGTAAGAGCAATATATTATGATAACTTTATTTCTATATTTTACATTTTGAAACTAATATGCCAATAACCTTCTGAACTTCTTAGTTAAAAACATATTTTGTTATTTTCATTACTGTGGATGTTTGTCAAATTGGGAAAAAAACAAGTTAATTGTATTTTAATGTTATAGTCAAATAGCAGAACAAAAATCTGCCTTTATAAGTAAATAACTTTAAGAAATGTTTTTTAATGATGAAAATAATAGCAACTAGTTCTAAAATAAAAAAAAATGTATTTATTTGAAATTAAATATTTTATTATCTGAAGTAAAGTTTAATCACCACCACCTAAATCTTATATATGATTATTTGTAAAATGTGATAAAAGCACTTATGATAGAGTTAGTATTTACCTGTTATTTTAATGTTTGTGAGAAGTTTACATCTAAGTAAATGTAATAAGGGAGGAGATTCTCAATTCTAGGTAGATTAATATTTCTATCAGTTAAATTAAGTTATCCATTACTGTTTAGTAACCCAATCTTACCATTACACTGGAAATTCCAAATATATAGGTATTAATGAAATAATTGTGATATTAAAAGTTATACATATATGTGTGTGTGTTATTCCAAGCGTTGCATGCATACAGGTCTCTTCATTACCTTTATATATATATATATTGTGCTTCATCCCACTGGGTATATCAGAAATCAGAAAGCTGAACCCTGTTTCATTATATCCAAGTCCAAGAACAGGGCTATAAACCCCCTTGGGACTTTTCATCATATAAGGTAGCTCTGGATGGGATCCCTCCAGGACAGACAGCCCATAGCAACTCCCACCGGATTACTCTTTGGTCATTGAGTTGATTCTGCTAAAGACACAGAAAGAGATCAGTCACTATTTTTTCAAGACAAAATATGAAGCACCTTTTAGGATCCAAGACTGGATCACAGATAAAAATGCCATCATGGATCACAGATAAAGATGCCATCATGCACATACTGCTCTCTTATTCCTTGTTCAAATAAAAAGCTATGAATATCCATCAGCCATAATGTTCTGACTCTACTACACAGTTTTTATTTTATAATTTATTAATCTTATCATGTGTGTGCTATCCTGTGATACAATTATATATATTCCAAATGAACTATCCCACGCATTTTTCCTCAGCATAAGCTGAGATTAATTCTTCCATTTATTAATATTATCAATAATTATAAAAAATTGTAATAAGCTAAACAATACTTTTAAACAAATTCGGTCAAGTGCTACGTTTCTCTCTAGGGGTGGATCAAATACACATAAGGATACGTATAGTATAGCACTATTCAAATCATATTTCTATAATGTAATCAATCAGTTATTGGCACATCAATCAGCCCGCATTAAAAAATCTACCAATAAATATGTACATGATGTCTTAAACTGTAAAAGAAAAATCTTATGTCATAAATAAAATGTGAAGAAGCTAATGATAATTTATGAAGAATTATTGTAATCAAATTACTAATGTTTTATTTTATTTACATTAATAAATTAGAAATATATAAATAACTAAGCCTTCTGAATCATTGTTTCCTTTATTTAACAAATATATCTTGATTAAAAAAATTATGCTTACTATGACTAGATAAGACCCCACTAATCTTATATATAAATAAGGTGAAAGATCATGATTTTTTAGATGTGCTAGAACTTGGAATTATTATTACGCTAAGGACTTCACCATAATGTCCATGTCAAAATAGAGTCTCTGTGTATCTCCGCTTTACAATGCCAACTGAGAGAGATAAAAATACATTGGGTACCATCGGGGTTGTTACTCATAAGTTGGTAGATCTGAAGAATGGGCAAATAGGGCAGAGTTTATGAGTGTTACTGACCTGTGTACCTTACACGTGATTGGACTTGAGGTACTTTTTGCTAAATTCTAGATCTTCTTAGATGAACAGACAAACTGACCAGTACAATATATAAGCAAATTATTTTATAACCAACTTCAAAAGAATCTAGTTAATAAATTTGCATATAAAAAACTCCTATCAACTTTAACATCATATCAAAGTAATTAGCTAATCATTTCTTCTAGTATGATTTACAAATACTATTTATGAATCTGACTATAGAGCCATCTCAGCATCCAATGTATTAACAAAAAGCTTTTTACTTATATATATATATATATATATGTTAAAACGAAGATTTGCACGGGTTAATATATATATATATATATATATATATATATATATATATATATATATATATATATATATATATATTACAATTGAGGCCAATTAGATTTTGCATCATTATATAATATAGATGAGTTATTTTTAAATATTAAGCATTTAAATATCATGACAAATAAGGATAGGTAGCATTAAAAACAAATTATATGTTAAACATTAATTAATATTAATTAAATAATCATCTACATAATAAACCAAATATCATCATATAATATATAAGAAAATTAGGTAGCTTAATAAAATAGGGATCAAGATGCAATATAAGTTTTATGGTGGCATTTTTAATTTGAACTGATTAAAAGGAAAATAAGAACTTCATCTTCTTGTATTCTGGACTTACAATATGCTGGTGATTATTCTATTTTTCTAGTTCAAAAGTTTAATTACAAAGTCTATATAATATTTTAAATACACCATTTAAAAACATTTCAAAAAGCTTAAATTCTTTAATAACCAGTGATGAAAGAAAAATTGGTATTGTTCTATTGGCGTGTTGAAACCAATTGATGGTATTGATCTTATTCAAACACACATGAATATGCCATTTAGTTGGCTGCAGTCAAACCAAATACACAACTTTTTTTCTGTTGTAACTAACAGCTTGCTTTGTCTTGTGCAGTTTGTGTGAGTGCACATAACACTGTCTTTTAGCAATGTTATCACTTCACTATCATGCCATTTCAGGATGGGTGGGTTTAAAGTTTGTGGAACTATTGCAATTTGCATTAAAAAGTAATTACAATACAACTTACCTAACATAGTATTCAAAAGTAATAATTATAAGCCCATTATCCTGCTTCTGAACACAACATGTAAGGTGTAAATAATTAGAAAAAGTTAGGTGAAACCATAATTTCACTGTTCTTCTGAAAAAAGTCACAGTTTGTGAAAACACCTATGAGAATAAAAATGTCTGACTGTAAAATTTCTCAGAGTTATATCTAGAGACAAAAAAAATTGTAAAATAAATACATTTTTTAATCGTAAACAAAAAAAACAATAGAGTTGGAAAATTATTAATCGTTATTAATAGGTGTGCCATTAATGTTATCCAACATACCTTCATCACATATTCTTTCAAAGATAGCAATTGGAATAAGTAAAGATTAATTTTCCTTTTCAAAAATGACCAAAAAAAGACTCAAATACAGTTCAGTAATTAAAGCATTTTTATTTTTTCCACCATGATGTAGTTAGGTATCTGTCAAGCAATGATAGGACACTTTTTAAAGCTTGCAGGGAGGAGGTGTTTTTCCCAGTGTAAAGCATTGGCATACATGTGGAATTCTACTTTTATAAAATATTTGCAATAATGTCTGTTAATCAATAAATTTTAATTCTTGTGAATGTGAAAAGGCATATCATCTCCCCCTTCTTACATTGCAGGACTAGATGAAATTTGTAGGTACTTGTTAAAGGTTTAAATTGATCATTGTTAATCAAATAAATTTGACAGTAATTTATTAAAGAAATCAATTAATGAATTACATTAACCCATATGATAAAATGACTGAGTATAAAAAATTTCTCGTAGTTATATCCAGAAACAAAAAGAAATTGTAAAAAGAATTACAGTAATTTATTAAGGAAAATAAATGAATTATGGTAACCTATACAATTATTCTTCTTATTATTATTTGACAAATAAGGTGGTGGGCCTGGTAACATTATATTTATGTGTGTTTTCCTAAAAATAACATCATCAAGTGGTTTCAACATGCTAATATAACAGTACCAAAAAATTATCAGCAACTTCTAACTTGGATGACTATTACTTTGAGAATCTAAGCCAATTTGAATACCTTGGTAATTTTATAAATTTAAAAATTGACATAGATGCTGAGATACAATATAGACCCAATGTGATGCTCTTTTTAACAAGTTAAAAAAACAATTATACCATTACAGAAAAATAACTATAACAACTAAATTATCTGAATATAGAGATTGTTATTTTACCTAATTTATTGTCTGAAAGTGAAGCTTCAGCATCCCATTCACTCACTATAAAGGCATTAGAATAATTTATATAAGAATGCTCCATAAAATTTTAAATATACAATGCCAAGATTATAAAACTAATCAATATGTTTTTATTCTTGATTGCTGTGATATTATAGGTTTCACTATCATAAAATTACAATTTTATTGGATTAAACATGCAAAATAAATGAACAGTGCAAGGATTCTTTAAAGGTTGTTTTATGATGAACTTGAACATAGTTTTTGTGGGAGGGGTAGATCCCATCATCTTATAAGAATTATCTTAAAGATGCTCTAAGAATATCTGTTATTATTTTCATTGGGAAGATTTCAGAAAAAACTTATTTTGTGAAGATAAAAGACTATCACAAAATATCAAATAAATAAAAAAATGGATCAGCATATTATATGTGTAGATACATTTGTGTTTCAAAGATTTATAGTCACTGCAAAAGTAATTTCTATAATTTTTTTTATGAATTGGAATAGACATGCTCATTTATGGGTGGATACTACACCTATATATTCCTTAAACAAAATTTAAATCGTATGAGACAATAAATTTACATATAACAAACATCACCATATTTGATGCTATACTAATATAATTAACCAGTCAGCTCTTCCAGAACAATCATTTCATGATTTACAAAGTCATTTATCTGCTAACTATAGTACCGTCTGTTGACATACTAATGTAAAGCATAATGTGTATGTATATTTGACAAATTTATTACTACTTTTTTATTTTTATTAAAACTGCTACAGTCTAATAATAGATGTTTAACATTTTTTCCTCCCTACCACTCAAATTACATAATAAAATAAATATTTTCTTCATTTATTGGTATATTTTTTTCCTTAATTTTTTTGCTTCACTTTAAATAGTAATTAACTTGGTATTCTGTTTTCAGACTTTTTAATGCCAATATAAATTGTATGTTTGTATTATATTAATGTTTTTATTATATATTTATAATTTTCATTATGTATTTTTTCTTCTAGCATTACTAATTTTTTTATTTATGTATTCCAATTTCTAATTTACTGTATATCTAATATTTTTTTTAGAATATTCATCCTAATTATTATATAGCTAATTTTGGGATATAATTAAAACCTCTATTAATCAATATGTTTTACATTTTTATGAATTAATCTAATAAAAATCATATGAAATATTGACCATAAAATATTGTCTTGCACATATTTTTTTCAACTGCCAATCCTTATTCAATACTGTAGTTAATAATTCATGCATATAGTTTTTATATGCATTTATATCATCATCATTGTCAACCATTATCAATTCACTGCAGGAAGAATATCTCTCCAAGTTCAATCCATATTCTCCAATCTCTAGCCTCTCTTCTCCACATCACTGCTGCACACTTTCTTATTTCATCCATCCATCTCACAATTAGTCTCTCTCCGGGTCTTTTACAACCTCTTGAAATCTGGTTTAAAATTTCAATTGTCCATCTATTATCATTTTTTATAGTAATATGTCCAGCTCAACACTTTAGTCTTTTAATTTTTTTAAACAATGTCAGTAATATATGTTTGTTTTCTTACCCATGTATTATGTTTTTGACATCTTCTTATTACTCTTAACATACATCTCTCCATACTTCTTTGAGTGGTCTGAAGTCTCTGTATTGCTCTTCTATTAAATATTAAAGTCTCAGGTTTGATTCTTAAAATTACTCAACTTTTTAGTCATGTTATTATGCTTATTTTATATACTTATTTTTATGAAAATCCTGTTTGTGTTATTTTTTGATGTAAATTATAATTTTTGATGTGAGTTAGATGAAATATCTGGAACACTTTGATATTATTTTTGGCAATATTATCAAAGATGTTTTATGGCTTGGTTGTGTCAGCTGTTGTTTAGAGACTACCCTTGATATCCAAAATGATATAGATTGCTTAGTAAATTAATATCTATTAATTTTTATAACATACATGACATTTTTTTATTTTAATACATTGCATTATAATATTTGTATGTATTATCTTTTAATTCTAAAATTTATTTTTAGTACTACTTTTTAATTAAATGCATAGTTTTAGGTCATTTAAATATATTTAACCAATGTCTACAATTGCAGTTGGAAATGCATATATATGTATTCAATGATGAAAACAATTTATAAATGATAATTTTTTAAAATTATACACCAATGATTATTATCATGGATTGTCTTTCAATTAATTTATACTTTTAACTCTTGATTAAGAATTACTTTTTAAAGTCAAATATATATGTTGACAATTATACACATAAATGACTAAATATCACATCCATTGATTATTCTGGCTTGCACTGGGTGGCACTACTGTATGGAGAGTTTTGCCTGTTTTATTATACACATAATGTAGAATAAAATTTAATAGTATCACAATAATATATTACCTAGTTAAGGAGATTATGATTTTAACGAATAATTACTATCAAAGTTTGTAGTTCTAAAAAAGAATAAAACACTGAATAAAATATTTTATTTATCTTCAAATTGTTAAAGCTATATTTATTTCTCATTACCTCATGAAAATGTACAATTTTTAATTAAACAATTTTATTTTATTTCTGAACTTGACTCATTGGATCTCAGAACATCAATGTACAATTTTTTTCATCAAATTGTTATTATAAATTTATATATATTCAAAAATATTATTTTTTATTTAAACATCACATGACCACCATTTCTTATGCTTACTCATAACTCTGACTTGCACTCTGGCTTGCACTGAGTGGCAATACATATTGAGAGTTTTGCCTATTTTCTATTTATTAATGTGGATGCAATCATAATTATTTTTAACTATTATAACAAAAGGTCAGTGACAGCTGCTTTACAAGCAGTTGTCTCAGGTTAGTGAGTTCACTTCCCAGCTGATGCTATGACACATGAGAAAAAACTGTTATAAATCCATTGCAAGAAGTTTAGTCCAGTTTTTTTCAGTCCATAGCCTCTTTTGTCCATAACAAACTAGCAAACATTCTTATTTCATCCATCCATTTTACATGTGCTCTCTTTCTAGACCTTTTATAATCTTTTAAAATCCAATTTAAAACTTCATTTATTATCATCTCTTCTAAATATATATCCACCCCATCTTTATTTAAATTTTATAATTTTTTCAATTATGTTAATATTTATTTGTTCTCTCACTGATGTATTTTATTTTTTATCTTTTCTTGTTTTTCTTAGCATACATATCTCTAGACTTTTTGAGTGGTCCAAAGTCTTATATTTCTCTTCTATTAAGTTTCCATGTTTTGGTAAAATATGTATACTAAAAACATTTTTTCTGATCCTATAAGCATATTTCCTTTTAATATTAAATTATTTCTACCAAAAGAACTCTATCCCAGTTTAATACTGTGATTAATTTTAGCCCATTAAGTTTTCATCTATATTAATATTCTGACCAATATATGTGTTAACTTCTTCTAATTTATGATTATCAGTCTTTGTCTTCTGAGAAAATTTACTGAATATTATTTAGGGCTTTTTAGCAATTATCATTAGTTTTACTTTCTTATTTTCATTTGATCATTTTTGCAACATTTTTTAAACCTCTGAATCATTATTTGACAAATTAATCACTTTATTTTCAAAATTTAGATATCTTAAATAATATTCAGTTACTTTTACTCCCTTGCCTTACCATTTAAATCCACAAAATCTTTTTAAATCTACTGTAAAAAGTTTTGCAGATATGGACTAATCCTATCATACATTCTTTTTTATGTTGTTGGGTTTTTTTTACAATCATCATGTAATCTATTAGCTATTGTGGCATTTTGATAAATATTTTTCAAAATTTAACAATAACCTGAGTCTGCATCTTGATAATCCAAAAAATTTAATTGTTATGGAGGTGCTCATAGAAATATCTAAAAATATAAAACATAACAAGTCATATTAGTATTTTCTATACCTTCTTTTTATACTTCGATATAATCCACTGTGATAAAACCTATACTGATAATTTAAATGTAAAGGCCGTACAAAATTTAACTTGACTAATAATATACAATAAATATAATCTTAATTCTATAAATTGTACATTGCATTGAATTCTGATGAAACATGCTCAGTAATGGAACATCTGTTTTAAAGGGAAATCTGTATTGATATAGGTAGAATCTGTTAAAGAAAACACAATATTTATTTTTATTTAGAAATCGTAGACGTTGCATAATATATATCTGTATTAATAATGTTTTTATATATTCAATAATAATTTCTAAATCATATATTTGAAATTAATAATTTTAATATGATGTTAAAACTAAAAAGAATAAAACATTTTTGTACATATATAAAATCCAAAGCATAATGTTAACTGGAGTAAATAGAAAAAGAACTATCTTATCCACATACCAATAAAATAACCAAATGTGGGTGAGATATTTCTTTATACAGTATATAGATCCGATATTTCAATGGACCACCATTATCAGTGTTAACTTTTTTTTAAAAAAATGGCGGTTTCTAGTCCATTGAAATATCAGATTGTAATGTAAAATATACATGGTTTATACCCAAAAATAACAATTTATCTATATTATACAACCATGAAAACATTAAATATATATATTGTGACCTTCCAGGTTGGCAACAGGAAGAAATGTGGGAAGTTCACATTTGTGCTAACAATGGCTAAAGATAGTTATCTGAGAAAAATGAATTGAGATGTAATTTGCTAGTTAAAATTAGGAGTTAAAAAATTAAAACTTTAAATGGATGTACTGATTGGTAGAGTTTTGGATTATATATGTTTGGTAGTAAAAGAGGAGGATGAACAACATCAGGGATGTTTATATGTAGTAGAAAAATTTACATGTCATAATAAGCAGAAACATAGATATATTATTAATTAGAATTTTCTTTTCTATATTTTATTTATTATTTACTGATTATGTATTGTTCATAATCTTATATTTAAAAATGATATAATAGTGAATAACATTTTGTAAAGTAATATTTGATATTTTTTATTATTATGTTTATTCCATTCAAACATTGTATTGTTAAAATTTTATAAGTAAAATTCTGGCACATTTCCAAAGTTGATTGTAATAAAAGAAACACAGAGGGCATGAGTGAAGAGAGACAAAGAGTTTAAAACTTGAAGGAAAGTAAAAAAATTCCAAGGAAGAAGATGTAAAAAAAAACTTAAAAGAATCAATAACTCTCTAAGAGTATTAGAACAAAAAAAAAACCATTGCAAGGATTCTAATAATATACCTGTGGAGAATTTTCTATTATACTACTGCAATAATATAAAAATGAGGAGAGAAACACACACACCCTCCAGAGGGAAACCAGCTCCAAATTTCTGTCAAACGATGATCCATATTCACTACCTTTAAAATGCCTGGATGATATGTAAGCTAAATAATTATGATTTATTTTAAAGTATTACCAAAAATAAATAATATCAGAATGACAAAATTGTTTAAAATAAAGCTAGCTAAAATTTTCTTATTAAATGCTATAATTAAATGCTTGATTTTCAATTTTAAGAATTTTCTATCAATATTCTACAAAATAAAATTTAAAATGAAAAAGTTTATCTATTTAATCTTATATCAAGAAGATAATTTTATACTGTATAACTTCACTATTCGTGCATATATAATAAAATAATTCCAATGCATGCAAATGTTATTATAATGCCTATCACGGAATTCTAGGATAAAAAAAGACTATTGTCATTCTTAACAAATTATGCTTTAACAATCAGATAGACATTTTTTATGTTATAATTTACTGTTGTCTTTGAAATTGATATGTATGTTTCTTTTAAATTTCAAATTTAAAAAAAAAACTTAACATGTAATGATGGGATATTGATAAGTATTTTTCGTTATTGATTACAACAGATGTACAACCAATTTTTTTTTGTTTTCTTTAAAAAAAAAAAAACAATGTAATTTCATATTATTATAATATGATAATCTATTATCTTGTATGATCTAGAAATTATATTATAGGTGATTATAGATATTTGGATGTGTGCATGATGCTATAAATTTTTTTTTAAATTGTATTTATTATGCTTTAATTTCATTAATGAAGTTTATTTAAAAAAATAAAGAATTAAAACCTTGTCTGTTATAAGTTGGAGGTAGAAATGGTCAAGGGATGATTAGATTATTTAGATTGAGTTTGGAGATATTATGTAACCCTCATGTATATAAGTATAAGTGTTTGGTTATTGTTTTTCCCTGCCTTTCTTTATTTTTGTATAGTTAATGTTAGATGATATACACTGATTATAACAGATAAGTGTTGTATAAATTTTTATATGTATAAAAGATGATTGATTTATGGCATCATCCAAGTTTTATAAATAAGCTAATAAAAAGTATGTTGTAAAAATACATTATATTTATGATATTATAAAAGCACACATATTCGAAAATATATGATTGATATATTAAATATTAGTCAGTTTTAGTTTTACTGTAGAAGAAATGTAATTGGCTAGAAAGGTGCATAAAATATTTTTTTTGTTTATTTATTATTTATTTTGTCTTTTATTTTTAATAAATGTTTTATTGAATTAATAGCCCATATGAATTGCTTGATTATATATGTTCGATTCTCCATTTCCACACACACATATATATGGTTAATGTAGCATAGCTCTAGAATATCTAAATTTTCCAGTATAAGTCGAGTTTTATTTAATCTGTCTGGAGATGATAAATCACCATATTACAGTACTAATAATATATTTTACTTTGCTTAGAATAGATGGTGATGTGGATATAAAAGGTACCTGACCCTCATCATTATCTATCCTATATTAAATATGATAATTGATAATTTTGCAATAGTTTTATAATTAAATAAATGTGTGGCATATGATTAAATTAGTGTTACAGAATTGTTATCCATGTTTTATTACTCTTATTTGCATCCTATATGAAGACCATATCCTATAACCTCAACTGAGCTAAGGCATAGAATAATTACAATATAAGAATCTTTTAAATAAGTTTAAAAGCAATTTACAATTATAAATTTTATTCTATCTTGTATAGAATTGGCAGCTGGGCATTTATAAATCTAATAAAGTAAATAAGTGAAGAAGACAGAGGTTACAGGGTGGGTTAAGTGGCTTGCACAACATGAATGGCATGACATTTATGGGTTAAATGCTCGATATATTTATGGGTAAATAGCTGCACAATGATTGGTGATCGATTCATCTTTGTTCATATGTGTATTTTGTTCTTTATGGGTGATTATATATCATACATTCTATTTTAAGTGGTGACTAATGTGGATGGCTTGATATATACATAGAGGCCACAGCTGCCAAGGGTTTAAATGGATGTCCAATCATGGGATCTTGATTACTTAAGTCTCATATCTTGTAGAGTGTTTATATTTTTGTTGATATATATTGGCATATACCTGAGATGAGAAGTAATCCAGTGCCATTAGAATTATTTTATTCCTGTTTTAAATATACAGTTATTGCAAAATTGGTTCCAAAATAGAATCAAGTTGACAGTTTTCTTATTCAAGGATTATATATATATATATATATATATATATATATATATATATATATATATATATATATATATATATATATATATATATATATATATATATATATATATATATATATATATATATTGTACCCTTACTTCTCGATGTATAATATAGTTTGAAACACAACTAGCTCAATTGAATTGTTATGCTTAATAAAAATTTGCATATTTATCTTTGATATACTTTTATACTATCATATTCTAATTAAATTTATTATCAATTATCAAAATCAATATACTTCTTTATTATGTATTAATTAAATAAGTATTTATCAAAATCATGAGACTGTGAAGTAAAGTTACAAAGCAATAAGTAGATTTACATTGAGTCAATATCTACCAAGACATTGTCTCAATGGCATAAGAATACTATTACCTCCTTATTAACTTAATACTATATCTACAGCATTCTTATGACTTTTTAAATAAAATAAACTATCTTTAATAATAATGATAAAATAAATAAATCTTAACTTTTAATTTTTAGAATATAATTAAATAATCTCAGGTTCTTCTAATTATCTTAAAGTAATGATAACTCATGTAAATAAGTATGATATGGGATTTTACATCAAACCTAAATACACCTAACTTATTTTAATAATAATAATAATACTAATCTTAGAGTATAACCTAATCTTCTCTATTTCTGTTATATCAATAATCATTAAATAAATAATCATATGTATATCTTTTATTTTCATATAGCATCTTAATTTTGGAATAAATCAAAATCTTATAATTCAATAATCTGTGGCAATAAAAAATATTGTACTCTTATATTATGCATGATAATTACTCTATGACCATTGTAATATGATGTAATAATGTTAATCAATTCTCATAAATGATAATCAGGAAAATATTGTATTTATTTCTAAAATAATATTAATAAATTCACATTGTGCAAATATTATGTTTCTTCAAATTATCTGCTGTCAAATGCTGTGGTGCAAAATAATGAACTCGACACACTTTTAAAACAAATTAAACAAGTTTATTTACATTAACTTCAACTAAAAATTTATTTACAATATTTACAGTTCAAAATTATGAAAACAAAGAAAATAAAATAAGAAAATAATAATACAAAAATGTTTACACTGTTATTAGCTCATACTCCTATTAAATAATCTATACATTCTTTTAAAATGCTATACTAATAATATTGAAGTATGTTTTAAAAACTTAGACTTTAAATAAATATCAGTGAACTTCAATTATTACACAGAAAAATTTATGTAAATTAATATTTATGTAGCGTATGTAAACAATTAAACTTTACTAATTAAATTGCTACATCACTTAAGTATTACTGTTACTTATTTCATCATGTACTAGTATGTGTTCACTTTACTATTAATACTACTTTAATATCATACATGTATAAACTAATGTAGCTTTGTAATGTAATAAAATAACTGATTATAATTTATATTTCATTTAATACAATTCATGTTACATGTTTTATCAAATATGCATTACATATATGTACTGTTAAAAAATAATAATATTTAAATTATTAATCAATTTCAAACTCATAAAGTATTATATTAGATAAATTCTATGATTCTTTTCTATGTGAAATTATTACTTTACTTTATGTGTTATACTACTCCTTCTTAATGAATTTCTATCTACAAAACATCCTCTAAACTTATTTAAACTTTCCGGAAAAACAATCATCAACTTTAAATAAATACTAATTATCCAAAACTATTTATAATTCATCATCTATATTCGGTAAATCTTCAATTCAAATATAAACTTCTACATAAACTTAACTTATCCAATAAAATAAAATAAAAATATAGACTTTGAGATCTCTTCCTAACTTGAAATAAAATAATTACTTGTATGAATAATAAATATAATTCTAATACTATAACATAAAATATCAAAGTTTATTAACGAAAGAATCATATAATTATTTCTAAGCTTCTTGTGTAATGTTGTATCGTATTTATTTCATAAATTCAAATTATGCATATTTAAATAAAACTGTCCCTGCCAATATAATGTGTATATTTTTAACATAATCATACATTCATTCAAAATAACATAATATTTGGTTGATCTAAATAAAACATATTAAATACATCAAAATTATTATTATTATACAATTTTTACCATAGATAATGAATTAATGTCCAGTCCATCTTCCAATATTCTTCGGAATTACAGCTTCATAAAATAATTCACATTTATACTCACGATCATACTTTAAAATATTCCGTGTTATATTAATTATAAAATAAACTCATGCAATTAATCATTATATTATTTTTTAGTTATTATTTAAAGATATGTACCTATCTTATTTTAATAAATTAATAATATTTAATTTTTATATTAGATAAATAAAACAGAGTTCATATTACGTGACTCCAGCGATGTTTTCTTTTCCACCATAAAGTTTTTTAAATCCTAGGCACATATTCACTAGCACACCATTTCCTGTTTCCGGTCCATCACGTGTTTTTTTAAAAGTTTATGAAAAACGAAAATGTTCTTTTTAAAAATAAGTTCCCACAAGAAAATAAAATAAAATTAAAATAGTTTATAGGATCCTGGTTTAGTTCTTTTAAAAATATTATTCAAAAGTTATTATTCTAATTTAGTCTATAGTTTATAAAAATTTATATTTAATTATTTTTAAATTAACTTGGACGTCCACGTATTACTTGCACATTTCTTAACAAAATATCCAGGTAAGAATAAGCTTCTTCATCTAAACAACCAGCGTTTAGATTATTTCAATATAATTTTTATTATCTTAAGACTTTTAGTTAATTATATTTTCAATTTATTTGCCTTTCAAAATTGTCAACATTCAGTCTTTTAAACATAAAGACTTAGCAAGGCAAGTATTTATAAAAACTACTTTTATTTCTAATATCTTTCCTTAAGATATATATTTAAATTTATATCTTACAAAATACTTTCTTTATAAAGAAGTATTTTTATTCTTTAAAATATTTAATTTTCTAATAGGCAATAGTAATTAGCTTTTAAAATTATATACTGTCCAAAATACTACTTTTCTCCATCTTATAATTTTCCGAACTAATCCAGCGTTTGTCATATTTCTAAGGTAAAGTTTCCGATATATTTTCACTATATATGATGTTCCCATGACCATTTGCTTGTAAATTGAGCTTAGTAGAGACGATCGATAGGAAAAAAATTAAGTTAACACTGCATGTCTATCATTTAAAACTTTTATAAATTATTTATAATGACACTCTTGTAATTTTAAAATTGATTTTAAGAGCGTCTATCAAATTTACTTTGCTATTTTTAATAACACAATTAACTTGAAAATCAATCACGAAGTCCTCTCCTAACAATTGAATTGAGCTTTTATACTGGAAGAAACTTCCCATTTGATTGGTAGATTAAACAATCAACTTTGCTGGCTTATTTACATATTTACCAACAACACAAAATTAAAAATAAATAATGACTTATTTAATATTTAATAATTATTACATTATTACATTTTTTAAAATAATTCTTATCGTTTATTTAAATCTACTAAACATTTTTTTAAAATATTCTTATTTACTTGATTTTAATTTTAACTTTTATAAGATTATTTTTAAATAAACTAAGTATTTTTTATACGTCATATTTTTAAAAACAATATTTTAAAATCAGATTTAATATTCTACATTGATTTATCTTTATTTTATCTCGTGATAGCTCACGTATTATTTATAAATTTTATAACATAATTTTAAAATAGTCTTGCACTTTACTAAATAACTTCCAAGCATGTGTGTGTATATTTAAATAACATCTGTTCTTTATAACACAAGAAACGCTTATCATCGTCTAAAAATAAACTAACAATTGCATTTTTTAAAATAAATATTTTGATATTATAATAGATTTTAAAATAATTATCCAATATTATTAAAATCAAATATTAGTCTTTTATTTAAGTACTTACAATAATTAAAATATTTATATTCTTTTATAATATTATTTTATCAACAATAAATATATGCATTTAATTTTACTTGTCTTTTAAACACTTTTAGCTTTAAATACCTATTTATGAAATATATTAATGCAGTATTGATTATGGCCATTTTTCCCAACCATATATTATAATCATCATCATTTAAAATGTCTCTCTCTATATCAGCACAATTTCACATATCAAATACTCATAGATTGCTTTAATTAAACCTTTTGAAATATTACCATAAGCAAAATTAACATCACATATTCAAATATATCTTAAATTTAAAATTTTTAATAGATTAGCACAAAAGGGCACAATATATATATATATATATATATATATATATATATATATATATATATATATATATATATATATATATATATATATATCAATCTGGAAGATTAATAGAAATGTTTGATAAAATGGGACTAGGGATAAATGGAGCATTAACTAAGGTTTGAAATAAGCCAATTAGAGTTTGAAATAAGCCAATACCTGAAAGATGTGTAGTAGATATATTAATGTCAGATGTATAGTTTAAAAAAAACATTTTTTAGATGAAATAAATAAATACAGCCATGAAACAGCTTAATTTCAATTTTAGAGCTATATAAATATCACAACTTATAGTAAATGTTAAAGTTGATAGCATTTTTTTTAATATATATATTTTTGCTTGTCAATGAAATATAGCATTGATGCCAGATAAGCATAGAATTATTGATGGTGTTCAATTATAAAGTAGTAATGTTGTTCACATTCAAAACATTTCTGTTATAGAAAGTCTATAATTTTGAAGGTTAAATAGAATGCTTGATTGTTGGAGTTTTGTTGGTTGTGTTGCAAATTTTGGTGATGGATGGAGAATTTTTGTTATTGTCTTAAGGATATGGTGTATTTGTGTCACTGGTGACTGATTGTTCTCATTCACTGCTCCAACCAAAATTATGATATCAGTTGTTAGTTATCATGAAGCAGTTAACAGTAGTCCTGCCATGATTTTGCTTCTAAGACTCCAGAGAGAGAGCAAGGCATGGTTCTTTCTAATATATATGTAATGTTTGTCTCTAAGACTCCCAAAGATGAGCAAGACAATATTTTATAAATAGACTCTAAGACTTGGATGTAAGCAGGGCATTGTGATAGTGTTTGTAGTAAAATATTAGTGGTTGTGGTAGCTTAGAGTGACTAAAGTGGGATGATCATCAGAGTGTTCATGGAGCATTGTCTGTTTTAAGAGCAGTGATGGAATTCTTTTATTTATTTCAAAATTGTGAACTGCTAATAATTTTTTTGGCTGTCAGTATCTGTTGGATCTTTAGAAGAATGGATGAATATATAACTTGAATATATAGCTGATTCTTAACAGGCTATTTTCTATATTCTTATGCAAAGGTTGGCATTTACTATATTCAAGTAACAATTGTATATCAGTTGTCATAGTAAATGCATGTCATCATTAATTTTATTTTGGTTATAAAATTCATTTTTGGGGGTTTATAAATGCTGGTTATAATATTTGGATGCACCCAATACAGCATAAAGATAAATGAATATGTTTAAATTATTTTGGTCTTTTATCAGTTATTTGAATTGGTGTAGTTTGTAATATAACTATAGTGGAACATGTAAAATTTAATTTATAATTCCAGTTATGTTTAGATTAATGTTATCTAGTGAAAACTTAATGTCTTCTTGCCTATGTGTGTGTGGAAAATCGAACATTATATGGGAAAATAAAATTGTGGAAATTTTATGCCATTCTAGGTAATGATGGTGAATTTGAAATATTGGTTTGGTAGAGGTTGGAGCTGGTAAACCTTATTTTCTTAAGTAGTATTAATAAATTTTTAAGAGATTATAAAATGGAAGAGTTTAGCTTATACGATAGTTTGGGTGGGTCTCAAGAGAAACCATCTCCAGACATTGTTGTGATATTCCCTGACCTTGAGTCAGGAAATGAAGCTATAGATAAGTTTAAACAATTCAAAACAAAACAACACTCTCCATATAGTAGTGTTGTTTTGTTTTGAATTGTTTAATAACAATTATTGTGCTAGTATGAGATAGTGATCATGTAATGTTTAGTGGTTATAGATAAGTTTTATGGAGAGTCTAGTAAGATGAGAGATAATATTTGTAAAACCATGGATGATGATATGCCGATGTGGGCCAAATCGTTTTTTGCAAAATTAGAGTTAGGTTTAGTAGAATTGAAATCAGAATTAAGAGGAGAACTAAAGTTAGGACAAGCAGAATTGAAATCGGAATTAAGAGAAGAACTAAAGTCAGGACAAGAAGAATTGAAATCAGAATTAAGAGAACTAAAGTCTGGACGAGTAGAAAATAGAGAAAGGTCAGAAGAGATGTTTGCAGAACTAAAGTCGGGTCAAGATAAGTCAGAGGAGAGGATGGCAGAAATAAAATTGGAAGTTTCAGAAATAAAGTCAGAAATGGTAGAAATAAACACTAGTATAGTTAGGCAGATGCAAGTTGTGGAGAAGAATAAAAAGTCAGGAATCAGAGATAGCAATAGAAATAAAATTGAGTCAAAAGAAATCAGAGGAGAGGATGGTTGAAATGAAGTCGAAATGTCAGAGATAAAATTAGAAGTGAAACTAGAAACAAAGCTAGAAGCAAGATTAGAAATACCCAAAATGAAGCTAGAAATGCAAGAGAATATTAATGACCAAGTTATGCAGATTAATAAGAATGTTAGTTTAGCTAGTGATGAAATAAATGTATACAAAGAACTTAGAGAAATGGTTAATCAAAATTCAGAATTAGATAAAGATATAGGTATAGACATGCTTAAAGATTTCAAAAACAATCTTGATAAAAAGAAAGAAATTAATAAATCAATGAAGACAGAAATAATCTCCTTAGACATGAAATATCTAGAAATTTTGGAGAATGAATTGCTAGAGGTTACTGATATCACCAGTAATAAGTTTAGAAATAAAAATGAAAATTATATTCCAAAATGTGTTCTTGATTATTTAGAACATAAGGTGAAGGCGAATGTTTTTAAAAAATATTTTATGGAAATATTAAATCTATAATATGTAGTATGAAATATTTCATAGAAAGTGTTAGTCATGCTAGAGAAGTCAGTAAGGTGAAAATAAAGTGTAAAATTAAGAATACAGAAAAGTTTGATGGAAATTTTCTTGGCAAAGTTACTAATCCAGAAAGAGATTTAGGCAAAGCCAAAGTAAAGCTTAAATGTAAAAGTAATATGAAAACTAAAGTAGATTTCATGCAAGAGGTAATTAATCACAATAAACATATGAAGAAGATTAAAGTAAAATTCAAAGAGATGAGTAGAGAGAAGGTTAAGATAAGTTATCTTAGTAAAGGTGTAGATTATATAAAAGAGATTGGAAAAGTTAAAATCAAACTAAAAAAAGAAAATGTAGAGTTGATCAATGTCATAAGTTTAGAAACATCCAGAAATAAAAGGATAGAGCATAGAAAGGTAAAAACTAGAATAAAGAAGATTGAGATAATGTCTCTTAGAGATAAACTTGTCAGAAGAAAGGAAATAAAGAATAATCGAGCAAGGTTTAAAGTTACTTAAAATGCTCGCAGTTTGATTCCGTATCCTACAAGACATGATTAATAAAAATTATATATACTGTTTAATATAGAATTTAGGTTTTTTTCTTGCTTATTTAATGTTGCTAAAATATGATAGAAACAAGTGTTTGTAAAAGCATTAAATATTTTTATTGTTTTATGTTTATTCGACAAACATAATTTTCTAATTGAGGAATGATATTAATGTAAAATTTGATGTGCTATTAATATTGATTGCTGTTTATCCAATTTATTTTTCTTTCATAAGGGAGAAGGACTGTGACCTTCCAGATTGGCACCAGGAAGAAATGTGGGAAGTTCACATTTGTGCTAACAATGGCTAAAGATAGTTATCTGAGAAAAAATGAATTGAGATGTAATTTGCTAGTTAAAAGTAGGAGTTAAAAAATTAAAACTTTAATTGGGTGTACTGATTGGTAGAGTTTTGTATTATATATGTTTAGTAGTAAAAGAGGAGGATGAACAACATCAGGGATGTTCATATGTAGTAGAAAAATTTACATGTCATAATAAGCAGAAACATAGATATATTATTTATTAGAATTTTCTTTTCTATATTTTATTTATTATTTACTGATTATGTATTGTTCATAATCTTATATTTAAAAATGATATAATTGTGAATAACATTTTGTAAATTAATATTTGATATTTTTTATTATTATGTTTATTCCATTCAAACATTGTATTGTTAAAATTTTATAAGTAAAATTCTGGCACATTTCCAAAGTTGATTGTAATAAAAGAAACACAGAGGGCATGAGTGAAGAGAGACAAAGAGTTTAAAACTTGAAGGAAAGTAAAAAAATTCCAAGGAAGATGTAAAAAAAAAACTTAAAAGAATCAATAACTCTCTAAGAGTATTAAACAAAAAAAAACCATCACAAGGATTCTAATAATATACCTGTGGAGAATTTTCTATTATACTACTGGAATAATATAAAAATGAGGAGATAAACACACACCCCCACCCAGAGGAAAACCAGCTCCAAATTTCTGTCAAATGATGGTCCATATTCACTACCTTTAAAATGCCTGGATGATATGTAAGCTAAATAATTATGATTTATTTTAAAGTATTACCAAAAATAAATAATATCAGAATAACAAAATTGTTTAAAATAAAGCTAGCTAAAATTTTTTTATTAAATGCTATAATTAAATGCTAGATTTTCAATTTTAAGAATTTTTTATCAATATTATGCAGAAGATAATTCTATACTGTATAACTTTGCTATTCGCACATATATAATAAAATAATTCCAATGCATGCAAATGTTATTATAATGCCTATCATGAAATTCTAGGATAAAAAAAGACTATTGTCATTCTTAACAAATTATGCTTTAACAATCAGATAGACATTTTTTTTATGTTATAATTTACTGTTGTCTTTGAGATTGATATGTATGTTTCTTTCAACTTTCAAATTTTAAAAAAAAACTTAACATGTAATGATGGGATATTGATAAGTATTTTTCGTTATTGATTACAACAGATGTACAACCAATTTTTTTTTTTGTTTTCTTTAAAAAAAAAATGTAACTTCATATTATTATAATATGACAATCTATTATCTTGTATGATCTAGAAATTATATTATAGGTGATTGTAGATATTCGATGTGTGCGTGATGCTATAAATTATTATTATTTTTTTTAAATTGTATTTATTATGCTTTAATTTCGTTAATGAAGTTTATTTAAAAAAATAAAGAATTAAAACCTTGTCTGTTATAAGTTGGAGGTAGAAATGGTCAAGGGATGATTAGATTATTTAGATTGAGTTTGGAGATATTATTTAACCCTCATGTATATAAGTATAAGTATAAGTATAAGTGTTTGGTTATTGTTTTCCCTCCCTTTCTTTATTTTTGTATAGTTAATGTTAGATGATATACACTGATTATAACAGATAAGTGTTGTATAAATTTTTATATGTATAAAAGATGATTGATTTATGCCATCATCCAAGTTTTATAAATAAGCTAATAAAAAGTATGTTGTAAAAATACATTATATTTATGATATTATAGAAGCACACATATTCTAAAATATATGATTCATATATTAAATATTAGTCAGTTTTGGTTTTACTGTAGAAGAAATGTAATTGGTTAGAAAGGTGCATAAAATAATTTTTTTTTGTTTATTTATTATTTATTTTGTCTTTTATTTTTAATAAATGTTTTATTGAATTAATAGCTCATATGAATTGCTTGATTATATATATTCGATTCTCCATTTCCACACACACACATATATATGGTTAACATAGCATAGCCCTAGAATATCTAAATTTGCCAGTATAAGTCGAGTTTTATTTAATCTGTCGGAGATGATAAATCACCATATTACAGTGCTAATAATATATTTTTCTTTGCTTAGAATAGATGGTGATGTGGATATAAAAGGTACCTGACACTCATCATTATCTATCCTATATTAAATATGATAATTGATAATTTTGCAATAGTTTTATAATTAAATAAATGTGTGGCATATGATTAAATTAGTGTTACAGAATTGTTATCCATAAATGTTTTATTACTCTTATTTGCATCCTATATGAAGACCATATCCTATAACCTCAACTGAGCTAAGCCATAAAATAATTACAATATAAGAATCTTTTAAATAAGTTTAAAAGCAATTTACAAATATAAATTTTATTCTATCTTGTATAGAATTGGCGCCTGGGCATTTATAAATCTAATAAAGTAAACAAGTGAAGAAGACAGAGGTTACAATATATATATATATATTCATTCTGAATCATGTTTTCATAATAATAAAATAAAAGTAAATATACCAGATGTTTTGATAAGATAGTACTTGCCCTCAACTGGATGGTGAAAAACAGTAATAATCATGTGTTGTAGCAGAAATAATTGTATCACATTTGTTGAATAGTTTGACTTAAAGTTGGAAGTATTTTTTTTATATCAATGTGTGAAAAAACTTTTCCAAATAGTTGGTAATTTCAATAAATCATCACATTTGTTAATGCAATTTGTTTGTTTTTTTAATATTTCTATAACCTCACTAAATAATCTTTGATCGTGGGTATTGCATATAGATATGATGTAAGTATTTGAGAAATATACATGATAACCAGTGTCTAAAGCATGGAGAGCAAATGCTGAAGATGTTGAAAATTTGTTTACTGCAGTAATATGCTCATATTTTCTAGCACTTACACATTGATTGTTCCTTCCTATTGACCTTTCCACAGGGATTACAGATTTAGTTTTTATAAAAATGTTATTAATCTTTTGCTCACCTATATATACAATTTATCATCAATACTACCTAGAGTTATAAAGTCTATCTTATTAGCAAATAGAAAAATGATCAAACCCTGCTAGTTAATTTACATATAGGTTGTTCTGATTTTTGTTTATAATAAATACTAATTAGTATTATGAAATGATTACATTTGTTAAATATATAAGTGATGATGGTTTGTAAAATTATTTAAAAAGTCTAAAAATTAATTTTATTCTATAAATAAAAATTAGAGAGCTAATTGAGTTTGCCATTGCATTATTTTTGGATTATGTAAGAAAGTAGTTTTTAGACTCATTTTTTATTTGTTATTAAGTTATATTATATAACACAAGGCAGAATTGCTGCTTAAGCGTATACATATATTGCTATGATTTTATTCATTATTGGCTGTCTTTAATCAGAAGTTCATATTTCTAAAACCAAGTTTGGTGGAATAAGAAAAATCTTCATTAGGATAGAATTGCAAGCTTTTCTTTCACAATGTTCTGCTAATATCAAGCACTAAATGTTGATGAGCTTGAGTTTAATCAGAAAAAGCCCTTGCAGAATAATTAAAAAATTTATGATTTAAAAGAAAAACATGAATGGCAAAACTAGCTAGTAATGATATTAATACAAAAACTATTTCAAAAAATTTACTATCACATCAAAAGATTAGCAGTCTTAATGCCCAATAAATCCAATAATGATCAAAAAGTTATTATCCACTATCATTAATAAATGTTTTCTATAAGCTTTTTAAAAGAATCATATTATTAAGAATTTTCCAATAATTGAAAGTCATCTACCTATCTGTAGAAAAGATATGATTTAGACCATATAGAATCTTCTAAAAATAAATTTTATTTATAACAATTCCCATTAAAAAACTTTTCAAACTAAATTAAAAACTAATATTACCTTTATTCATTTAATCTCAGCTTATAATTTATTAAGAAAATGGTTTTTTCCCTAAAAGAATCTAAAATTCTTAAATGCAGGAAACCACAAATTTATGTTATAAAATAATATCCAATAAAAAAAGTAATCAAATTGTAATTTTAATAAATAACAAATTTTATAAAACAATCTAGCACAGTATTTAGTTTTTTTAATCTACTTTACTAAATATATTCATCAGTGGTATTGCCAAAATAAAATGCTGAAAATTCATTTATGTTGCTGGCATTTCTTTGACTTCATAAAAGAGATTTTTTTCCTGAAATAAAAAAGTTTCTCTATAAGGATTAATTTTTTTTCAAAACTGGAATCTTATTCCTAATACAATAATAACCATATAATGAATTTTTTTATCTAAACAGCAGAAAAATATCTCATAAGCTATATATAATCTTTGTATTAATAGAATTAAACACAATCTTAACTCATGCTTCAGAAGTAACATTGAATCCTAATGCAACTTATTTTATTTTTTATATAATGTTAGATCTAAATTAAATTTTTGGAGAAATCTTCTTGAAAGCTTAAGGAAATTGTAATTACTACTTCTTTGAGCTAGTTTACCTTAATATTAGCATAATATGCTAATGAATATAATAGTGCCCTTGTTTATAGACAAAATTAAATATCACCACAAAACATTTTACTGAGATACTGAAACTACTTTTTGCAGTAGCTTTTTATTTTTCACATATTTCTCTAGAAAATATCAAATGTTATTTTACAGACAATGTATTTTTTTTAAAAAAGATCTTATATAGATTATATTTACCAATAACTCAAGATATAGCTTTTCATGTATGAGCTAATTCAAATCAATATTTTTAATTTAGATAATCAATCAAGAATCTACAACTGAAGAATTAATGCATAAAAATGTAATTCTTAGAGTTTTCCAAACAAGTTTTTTTTTTCTAGATCCAGAAATTGAGCCTATTGAATTTAAATTTCTTAGATGCAATTGAGTTTTATTAATGGTCATAAAAACCCATTGCGGCACTTATCTGAAAATAAAATTACAATTACTAATCTAAACAGGTGAAAACAAAGACCAAATATAAAATACTAAGTAATTATTACCTAGTCTATAGCTATAATGGCAGAATTAAAGAAATTAATTAAGCTATTAATAAATCTATTATAGTTGTAATCTCTATATGTTCATTTATATTTTGTTTATAGTCAAGTTGTCTAAAAAATTCATATGATAAATAAACAAAATAAATAATTAAAGTGACATGGTATTTGTTTATAATAAATGCCAGTTAAGATTATGCATTAGTTATATTTATTAATAGTAGTTTATAAAATTATTAAAAACATTAGAAACTAATGTTATTTTTGAATGGAAATTAGAAATTTAATTGAATTTGCAAGTGCAACATTCTTGGCTTACTTACCAATTGGCTCCTGTTGTTATTAATGTCTTTGCAGTCTATGAACAGCAAACAGAAGAAAAGTGGTTCATTTACATCTACTTTTTATTTGCTAGTACTTTAGACCCTATTTAATTTTGTGTATTAGTTATAATGATATTTGTTGATAATAAATGCCAAATGATGTTATTAATTGATTATATTTGATATATATAAATATAAATATTGTATGCATATAAATATCCAATTTCACGAAGATAAATACTTAACTTTAGTAATCTATCAGATTTTTTTGTGTGTTACCCATAATAATATATCACATTGAAACTGTAGACATATACATAAATGTGATATTTTGTATATTAGTTCTGAAGATTTTTGATTCGTATATATATATACATTTATAGAATTCCATGAATATATAAAATATGCAAAAGTTTTAATCTCCCAATTACGTAAGAAGTAACAGTTGAATATAAGAATAGACAAATTATAAATGAGAGTTGGCGGTAAAAGTGATGAAAAACGCTTTTAATAGTACCAGGAGACTCGTTAGTTTAATATCAACTCTTATTTACTTTCTAAAAATGATCAAAACAATTTACTGAATTTCACATTAATGGCTATTTCTCATTAAAAAATCTGCTTTAACTAAGACAGAATAAGCTTGGTTTGCATTTTATTGTACTGAGATATAGAATAAGTGCAAAAATAAAATTATAATTATGAATAAATAAGATTAAAAAATAGAAATATCGGTTATAAAAAAAAAAATGTTAAACTTTTTTACCTTTGTGTGCAAAAAAAAAAAAAAAAATGAGCGTTCAAAAAATGAAAAAAAATTTTAAACCTGAGTGGTGATTATTTTCTTACCAATCGAATGAATTAAAATACAAAATAAAACTTCCCTATGTTTTTTACAGAGTATATAAATGTCATTTATTTTATAAAGAAAATTATTATTCATTCTAAAATATTTGTAATAATTTACCAATCAGCTAATAATAATAAATTATCGCAGATCGAACTTAATGTAATTGAAAATCAAAGAAAATTGTTCGCGTGAATTTCCGATCAAATAACGATCAATGCGCCATATTTAATAAGCAATTTTTCTAAAGGCAAAAGTAAATCTATACATGTTTTCAAAACAAATAAAAGATTCGGTGTGATTTTTAAAATAAAAAAATACTCAATCTTATATTGATTCTTCACTAAAAAAAATCCTTTTGTTATTGTTCTCTTCAAATGTGATTATAGACTCTTAGCGAAAAAATATTTGTTAAATATATTTTAATAATAAACAATTTAGTCAAAAAGTATATACTAACATAAAATAAATCAAAGACTCCCCTAATGAATACGCGTGGACTTGGCAATGATATTAATATATCTCACTTATTTAAGTTATAAAATTAAATTTATACTTACTTATTTAAGTAACAGAATTAAATCTAACAGCAATATGGACAGTAACCAAAAGTATAAATAAACACCTCCGTACTTCCCCATTCTTTTTAAATTCATATAAATAAAGATATAATAAAAGACAAATGACTCCCAAGATGCATTTCATGCTGAACCAGCACTCATCAGTTGGCCCAGGTCACTATCTCTCATATATATCTCTATTATATGCAAAGTATTTATCTAGAGTAAATTGTTACATTTTCATTTAACATTGTCAAACTCCTTCCACTCACAAGTTTGACGCCATCCATTTCAGAAAATACACTAATGATTATTACTAATTATTTTTGAAACTAGGGATTATCTCTAGCACAGATATAAACCTTAAACCTCAGTTAAAGATTAATATATCTGATTTTTTACATTTACACACACGGAGTTATTCACCTTTCTATGTCCGTATGTAATATCTTATATGCTTATATTCTATTAGAATATTGTTAAATAATGCAATATCCCTCAAAATTATTTCCTAATTTAAACATTAAGATATGTGACTTAAATTATAAGACCAAACTAAATTTATAATTAAATAAATATTCAAATTATAAAAAATATCAAACAAATTTTATGTCTTCTCTAGGATTAAGGGGTAATAAAAATGTGACTACTAGTAAATATGATTGTGACAGGGCAAATAAAAAAATGGAAAAGACAATAATCCTTTAAATATGAAAATTTTAATGGAGATTTCTTCAGGATCAAATCAAACAATTCGTTTATTAATGAGATTTAAAATTTCCATACTTAATTATAAGTTACTAATCCTCTTGTTTCCTTAATAAGCGAAGTCAAATACAGTTGATTTTTATTTCAAACCCATATACTGTGCAGATTAGCTGTTATAATATAGATATTATTTTCATTTCATTTTTTTAATATCCACTATTTCCACATCATTTTTTAACCTTTTATATATTTTTAATTCAATCTTAAATTAATTTTATTATTTTTAATTTTTTAAAATTACTTTCTGCAGTCAACATACTTTACTCTAACTTTTTATATTATTTTTTTATTTTACTATTAATATAACTTTATATAATTTTATTCATGAATTTATAATATTTTTTAAAAAAGTTATTTTAAATAAAAATCAGTTTTAATAGTATTTAAATTACAATATAATATATGCTTTGATTTTTGGCATATATTTTTTTTTTAAATGATATTTTTAATATCATTTTTGATATTTTTTTTTAATTTTTAGTTTTATTTTTTCAAACATAATTCCACTTCTAGGTATATTAAATTCAGGGTTTGAAGTTATTATTAGCATCAAGAATGCCACATGGTTCTAATATTAATTTTTATTTTGCTTTGAATCCAATACATAATTTAATGGAAATCTATTTTAACTTTCAGCTTTTTAAATATAAATTAACCACTTAGGATTTTTAAATTATGTATTTTCTATTATTGGATTAATTTGTACATAAAATTGTATCACTCCTTTTACCTGAGTTCTTTTTTTTAACTTAGTTTTTAATACTTTTAAAAAATTGATTTTTCAATCATTCATAAGAGTACTTACAATCAAATTAAAAAATAGTTTTTTAAAATTCAAATAAATTGATGATATGCTATAAAAATTTAATAAAATTCTTTTCAGTCTGAAGTACTTTTTTTGTAAAAAAAATAAATTTTAATGACTTTCAAATATTTTTAGCAAATTTTATATTTTTATATAAAAATATTTATATTTTGTTTTTATTGTTTATTTATTTTAATTGATCTTTTAAAATCATATAAATATATGCTTTTTGTTTGATAGAGGTGTTAGTAGTTTTTGCAATATATATTTTAAAACCTAACTATGATAAAACTATGCTCAAGATGGTTTAACTTTCATAGCAAGTATTTGTGTATGTAGATTATAGATAAAATATAAAACAGCCTTAAATAACTTACTTCAGGAAAAGCCCCTCCATTAATTCTTTATAAAGAATCAGTGAAGAAAAAAGCTTTACTCATTAGGTGTGCTAAATTCTGGATGAGGCATATATTTTAAATGCTTTGATTGATTTTAGATAATCTGGTTGTTTGTTTGTTAACTTTTGTTGTTTTTCAAGTTAGAATGAAATTTTAAAATCAAGGTTAATTATATTTAAATTCAATAGAAGTGTTTGAAAATTGATATATAACTAAATTATTTTACCCTAATCCATTTGAAACAATTATCTTTTCAGTATGCCAACTAGTTTGATAGATATGGAACAGAGGAAAGGTAAAATTTGAAAAATATTCAATAACTTCCCATAATGCAGTTAACAATTATTCTAGAACTTTCATTTATTTTAAATAAAAATTGTGAGAGGGCTATAAAAAAAAATTTTTATTTCAATTTAATAACATTTTTTTAACGATCTTAAATTCTTACTGTATATATCATATTTAATATGTGTAAATAATTATATATGTATAATAAATCAGTAACTAAGTTTTTATTTAAAATTATTTATAATTTCTATTTTTATTTTTAAAACAATTGTTTTTTAAAACAACATTTAAACTAGAAAACTTGCATTATTTAAAAAAAACACAGAAAAATTAAAAAATATCATGAATTTTTTTTTAGCATTTTTTAAACAACTGTTTTAAAATAAAATTAAAAAACTTAGTTACTGATTTATTATACATATATAATTATTTGCACATACTAAATATAATGTATGCAATAAAAGTATATATTGTATCGGTCAAAACATGTTGATCCATCTAACATGAGCTGGAACTCAAAAAATGTACTTCAAACCCTGTCAGGCCCAAGATTTAGGTCAGGGACCAACCTTGATTTGAATCCATTCCCTAAGCCCCAGATCAAACACCTAATGAATAACATATGATGATGACACACAATAATTTATTCTTAAGTCTGGCCCACTAGTAGAGTGGAGAAGACAGTGAGACATATATTAATTACATTATGAACTAACTAAAATAGGCATATGGTTGGAAGCAGAGAAAAGGGAATTTGAACAACTCAAATAAGTTATATGATAAAAAATAGTTTAATATAATGAATTATTTATATACATTAATGTGTGTATGAATGAGCAGTCTACCAAATGGTAGATAATTACATATTGGAATTCATGTGAAGATTCTCATATGCTCTTTTATCAACTAAATAGTCTATATACATTAACACACATCTTTGGTTGGTACTGTATTAAGATGCCAATCAATTATTAAAAAGATTACATAAGATTTCTATTAATACTTTGGTTTACAGTTCTGAAATGTGGTGACTAACATATTTCAGGCAGCATTCCAAGATTCATTACATATATAAGAAAAACTATTTTCACACCATTGTGATCATGAAAATAAATAAAATACCTTTGAAAAATTATATTGAATTATATGACAGAATATTTATTGAAAATTATTTTAATTAGTACTAGTAAGAAGAATGTTTTATTTTCCCCAAGGCAAAATACTCTTAAATACACAAATAATAAATTACGATTGTGGGATTGTATAATATGACTGAAATAACATAATTAATTAATAAAACTAGTGATATTCAGCATTTATATATATTTTTGAACAGAGTGCAATTTTAGTATTATAACATCAAAACTGGGTCATGAAGCAAAAGCAATAATAATGAAGAAGTGGCTGTACTGACATAAAGGCAGAGAAATGAAATATAAGGTTGTGATTCTGAAGAAAAACTAAATCTAAGACCCCTTTTTTAGGGTGGTACTTAGAGAAATGTAGTTAGGCATAGCATGGTCCAGGTGTCCTGGAATCACTGATGTGCAGAGGCCTTTTATAAGGAGGTCTTGGGAGCTCAACTATCTACAGGACAGGATATAAAGAGAAATGCATGGGTTTGAACCTGTCACAATCCCCAGATTAGAAGCACCTACATATATTCATGAAGATGACTTGAATGTCAGTAATGCAGTATGGATAAATGTCACTAATGACATTGAATAAAATTTACTGCTTTAAACTGAATGACCCCTTGTTTTAGGGCTATAATTTATACAAATGTTACATTATGCCACTAATATATAGAGAGAGAAGATTTCCTTTAATAAACAAATACATTAAGATTTTATTCCCTCCTTTTATCTATTTAAAATAAATCAATCCCACCTTCATGGATTTTAATAATAACTAGAATATTTAAATATTTGATATTTTAAGAGTATGAAAAATAAAAGAAAACTAGCAGTTGTATAGAAAACAACTAATAGTTCACCCTTTCAGAATTTAAATAAATAACATTTTAAAAGATTTAAAAGTGTTAATTAGCTTGAGTGGTGGGTTTACCCTGTGTAGAATTGCTTCATTCTATTTGGAATTGAATAAATAACAATTTTTATAATAAAAACACAACATAACATGTTGACTGATAAAAACAATCTGGTGAGCATATTAATTAATCATACATCATGTTTTAAGGAAATGTTAATAACCTTAATTCATGGAGGTTTAATTAAAAGGTGAAAAGAAAAGATTTTGAGAGATACAGCTTGACAGGTTGCTTGAGATTGGCCAATTAATAATAACAAAAGTATACATATAAAACAAATAATAAATACATATAAATAATTGACTACACCAAAGTTAAAGAACATTACAGCATATGAAAAATGATTAGATTTTAAAAAATCATTTGAAACAATTTGCATTTTACCTATTAGAAAGAGACAAAGTTAAATAATGTTAGGAGCAATCTTGATAGTAGGGTTTGAGATTAGTTAGGCTAGCTTTACTTTCAGGTTCCCACAGGAAAATAATTAGTTACCTGGCAGAATTCTAAGAGTCTACTTTAAAAAGTCTGGCTCATGCATTGGCAGTTCAATGATCTGTGCAAGTTCTTATGTGACAGCAAGCTCTTACTCAAAGTTCTCAGGTCAGGCTTTTCCTTCATTCTAAGGCAGCAGGATGGTATGGCAGTAGAAAATGACCCAACAAGGGTCAGTAAGGATGATTGGCTTTCTACTTGATCATCATTTTAAGTTTTACACCAGTGTGAATTATGTTAACAACACAGTTTTTTCAATAATAGCTATTGTTTGATGTTCAAAATCAATTCATTTTATATTCCACTCAGATATTTGTGGAATGCTTTTAACTTTTTATTTCTAGCTCAAAATCTAATCTTCGATCTGACAAAATCTTCCATTTTCTGTATTCATTATTCTTGAAGATGCAATCATTAGATAATATTCCAAAAATATATTCAAATCTATTTCTAGATTGGAAATAGATTTGACAAAAATGTTTAGAACAAAAGTATAATCCATTACTTTTTATTCTCTGTTTTATTTCTAGTAAAACTTTAATTAAAAATTCCTTCCCAAGACTAAAATAGTATTATATTTCCACCTCTTTAATTATTTTTGGACAATTAATGTTTGCATTTTTCATCTTGGATTTTACAAAAATATACAGTTTAATTAAAAAGAATAATTTAAAAAGAAAAAAGTTTTATAAATGATGTATAATAAAATATTTATAAAATCAATATTTTGTTAGTATGTTTGCTCCTGTAATATATATATATATATATATATATATGTGTGTGTGTGTGTGTGTGTGAGCTGCACCTATGTATATTAATGTGAAAAAGAAGAAAAACGTAATAATAATAAAAAATATTGAAAAGGTAAAATGTATAATTTTTAGGCACACTTCTCATATGTATATATATATATAAAGGAGTGGGGTGGGACATAAGATTTGAATTTAGGTTAAAGGATAGAATCATGAAGCTCAATCTTGAGCTAAGATTGACTGCTTCAATATATATATATATGATAACAGATGGCGTTCCCAAAAACACCGTCAAGCGTAGTTTTCTGTTTACATAAATGTCAGAGCGAGCATTCACTATCTCTAACTTTAATTCCACTTTCAGATCATGATTTCAAGCTATTTGCTATCATCAGTGAAAGATAGGAATGAGAAACTAGATCTAAACACAAACTCTGAGCATTTATGAAACAGATTCTATTCAGCTTGCAAGCATGAATCTTTTAGACACGTTAATGTCTTCAAACTCAGCATGGCAAGCCAGATAGCTACATGAGTCTGATCTCAGTTCAGCATCACCACATAGTAGAAGCCTCTGCAATATAGATCATTGCAGGAAAGACCTCAAAGGTACATTTATGAAAAACAAAAAAACGCAAGTTAAAAAACTTGCTAAAGCTTGTATTTATGATAACAGATGGTGTTCTACCAAAAACACCGTCAAGCATAGTTTTCTGTTTTCATAAATGTCAGAGCGAGAATTCACTATCTCTAACTTTAATTCCACTTTCAGATCATGATTTCAAGCTATTTGCTATCATCAGTGGAAGACAGGAATAAGAAACTAGATCTAAACACAAACACTGAGCATTTATGAAACAGTTTCTATTCAGCTTGCAAGCATGAATCTTTTAGACATGTTAATGTCTTCAAACTCAGCATAGCAAGCCAGATAGCTACATTGGTCTGATCTCTGTACCTTTGAAGTCTTTCTTAAAATGATGTATATTGTAGAGGCTTCTACTATGTGGTGATACTGAACTGAGATCAGACCCATGTAGATATCTGGCTTGATATGCTGAGTTGAAGACATTAATGTGTCTAAAAGATTCACACTTGCAAGCTGAATAGAAACTGTTTCATAAATGCTCAGAGTTTGTGTTTAGATCTAGTATCTTATTCCTGTCTTTGACTGACGATAGCAAGTAGCTTGAAATCATGATCTGAAAGTGGAATTGAAGTTAGAGATAGTGAATGCTCAATCTGACATTTATGTAAACAGAAAACTACACTTGATGGTGTTTTTGGTAGAATGCCATCTGTTATCATAAATGCAAGCATTAGCAAGTTTTTTAACTTGTGTTTTTTGTTTTTCATAAATGTACCTTTGAGGTCTTTCTTGCAATGATGTATATTGCAGGGGATTCTACTATGTGGTGATGCTGAACTGAGATCAGACCCATGTAGCTATCTGGCTTGCTATGCTGAGTTTGAAGACATTAACGTGTCTAAAAGATTCACGCTTGCAAGCTGAATAGAAACTGTTTCATAAATGCTCAGAGTTTGTGTTTACATTTAAGTATCTTATTCCTGTCTTTCACTGATGATAGCAAATAGCTTTAAATCATGATCTGAAAGTGGAATTAAAGTTAGAGATAGTGAATGCTCGCTCTGACGTTTATGTAAACAGAAAACTACGCTTGATGGTGTTTTTGGTAGAACGCCATCTGTTATCATAAATACAAGCGTTAGCAAGTTTTTTAACTTGTGTTTTTTTGTTTTTCATAAATGTACCTTTGAGGTCTTTCTTGCAATGATGTATATTGCAGAGGCTTTTACTATGTGGTGATGCTGAACTGTGATCAGACCCATGTAGCTATCTGGCTTGCTATGCTGAGTTTGAAGACATTAACGTGTCTAAAAGATTCACGCTTGCAAGCTGAATAGAAACTGTTTCATAAATGCTCAGAGTTTGTGTTTAGATCTAGTTTTTTATTCCTGTCTTTCACTGACGATAGCAAATAGCTTGAAATCATGATCTGAAAGTGGAATTAAAGTTAGAGATAGTGAATGCTCACTCTGACGTTTATGTAAACAGAAAACTACGCTTGATGGTGTTTTTGGTAGAACGCCATCTGTTATCATAAATACAAGCATTAGCAAGTTTTTTAACTTGTGTTTTTTTGTTTTTCATAAATGTACCTTTGAGGTCTTTCTTGCAATGATGTATATTGCAGAGGCTTCTATTATGTGGTGATGCTGAACTGAGATCAGACCCATGTAGCTATCTGGCTTGCTATGCTGAGTTTGAAGACATTAACATGTTAAAAGATTCATGCTTGCAAGCTGAATAGAAACTGTTTCATAAATGCTCAGAGTTTGTGTTTAGATCTAGTATCTTATTCCTGTCTTTCACTGACGATAGCAAATAGCTTGAAATCATGATCTGAAAGTGGAATTAAAGTTAGAGATAGTGAATGCTCGCTCTGACGTTTATGTAAACAGAAAACTACGCTTGACGGTGTTTTTGGTAGAACACCATCTGTTATCATAAATACAAGCGTTAGCAAGTTTTTTAACTTGTGTTTTTTTGTTTTTCATAAATGTACCTTTGAGGTCTTTCTTGCAATGATGTATATTGCAGAGGCTTCTATTATGTGGTGATGCTGAACTGAGATCAGACCCATGTAGCTATCTGGCTTGCTATGCTGAATTTGAAGACATTAACGTGTTAAAAGATTCACGCTTGCAAGCTGAATAGAAACTGTTTCATAAATGCTCAGAGTTTGTGTTTAGATCTAGTATCTTATTCCTGTCTTTCACTGACGATAGCAAATAGCTTGCAATCATGATCTGAAAGTGGAATTAAAGATAGTTAATGCTCGCTCTGACGTTTATGTAAACAGAAAACTACACTTGATGGTGTTTTTGGTAGAACGCCATCTGTTATCATAAATACAAGCGTTAGCAAGTTTTTTAACTTGTGTTTTTTTGTTTTTCATAAATGTACCTTTAAGGTGTTTCTTGCAATGATGTATATTGCAGAGGCTTCTATTATGTGGTGACGCTGAACTGAGATCAGACCCATGTAGCTATCTGGGTTGCTATGCTGAGTTTGAAGACATTAATGTGTTAAAAGATTCACACTTGAAAGCTGAATAGAAACTGTTTCATAAATGCTCAGAGTTTGTGTTTAGATCTAGTATCTTATTCCTGTCTTTCACTGACGATAGCAAATAGCTTGAAATCATGATCTGAAAGTGGAATTAAAGTTAGAGATAGTGAATGCTTGCTCTGACATTTATGTAAACAGAAAACTACGCTTGACGGTGTTTTTGGTAGAACGCCATCTGTTATCATAAATACAAGCATTAGCAAGTTTTTTAACTTCTGTTTTTTTGTTTTTCATATATATATATATATATTGTAACCATATATTTTAATATAAAATATAATAATTGATGTAACTGGTATAAAAATTTCTCTGTCTTCTTTTGCTGATTTGATTGGCTTGATTTGCACTTTGAACAGATTACTCTCTTATATTCAAAATAATTTATTAGAGAGAATGGGTAATATTTTGCCTTACTTGTTGTCTATATTATTTTAATAAATTTAAATTGCTTCTTTCCATATACTAATTCATATCAAAATGTTTAACTTTTTAAAAATTTTGACAACATATTAAATTTGGTAAAATATTATTAAAAATAATAATGATTTTTATTTGTTTAAAATGGTCTTAAAAATTATTTCCATTGAATTAAAAAAAAACCATTTGTTCAACTAAATTTAATTATTAAAAATAAATACAGTAATTGCGTATGCGTTTCAATGTAAAAAAGAAAGGAGTGCGAATTTAAAAAAAAGATCGTCTGATAGTGTTGCTTTTGGAGGGAGAAAGAAAAGAAAATGGTAAAAGGCAAATGGTGTAAATATGATAAGCTTATTTTAAAATAGTTAACAAGTAAACGGATTACCACAAAGTTTTCTATAAACGTAAAAATAACATAGTGGTATTTAATAATAAGATGAATTGCTAAATTTAAAAGTCTATTCAAATCGGCTAGCCAGGTGGATCAAATCGCTAATAATAATTTTCCAATATTACTTTTGAAATATGTTGGAGCTTTCCAGTTTAAAAGCAGAATTAATTGCAAGATTTTGGTATGTTTTAAAATATTTATTATTCTAAAATTTGGAAAAATTAAATAAGTATTTTAATTACAGAAGTTTTATAAATATGAAAATTTGCTTCTTAAAAAAAAGAAGTTTAAATTAAAGTAAAATGTTAAAGTTATTAACATAGTTTAATATTTCCGTTTATAATTTTAATAAAAAAATATAGTATTGATTGATATTTAACTTTGCAATGCCAGTAATATATTTGCTAGTTAATTTGTTTACCATTTGGATAATAAAAACAGTCTTCAAATAATTAATCAAAGCTATTTTCTAATTTTATCGTCAGTTTGGAATGATTAAATTAATTGCTATAATTAGTATTCCTAGATTTAAGCATGGATAAATAAATATTAGCATGAATGTGATAAACTTGGAACAGTTTTAATAGAGAAATGTAGAAATTAATACCTTATGAAAAAACATTTTCATTTAAACTCTGCGTGTCATGTTTTGGAATTGTTTCATGTTTATGGAGCCACGTAAAATCGTTAATCTAATAGTGCTTATAATAACTAATACAAATGGATAAAATTACATGTATGGAATTCAACTATAATTATAGCTATTACTTCGTATATATATTGTTCGACACATCGTACATGGATTTCACGGATCATATTTGTAGTTATAAAATGCTATACAATTTAATTTGTGATACACACACCTGCTAGAATTCATGTATTGAACTATAAAATGCTATACATTTAATTTATATCACACACACACCTGTTCGATTTTATGTATTTGATGAATAATGCATTACTTTAATTTTATCGTTATATGAACTTGCATATGAAGTTCATAAGTTATATTTTATTAAGTTTAAATTAATAGGGGTTGAATAAAATACTTATTCAAGAGAATAGCACTTGTGAAAAAGCTTGAAAAGTACTAAATGAATTTATGAGATGTATCAATTTTTCATGAGGTATTTTGTGAGTCTTTCCAGATTTCTATTCCTATACTAATATTACTTATATTATATTACATATGTTTTATTTTAAGCAAGATAAGTTAGTACATTAGTTGTCCTGATTAGTGTAACATTTTATTATGCAAGAACCCACATTTGCTAAAATGTTAGTGTTTTCTGAATGGTCAGAATAACTGAGGAGGATGATTTTGCACTTTAATGTGAAGTAAATAGTAATGTTGTTTTATAATGTTAAAAGGCATTAATCTGTGGCGGTGGTTAATCCGCAGATTACTTAATTGCCATTTTTTTGTATTTTACACTCATTCCTGCGCTGGTGGTTAATCCACGGAATTGTGTAATTATACTTATTACTTTATGATGGTGTATAAATCCACAAAGCATTTAGTGTTATTTAATTCCTATGTGTAGATGAATGCATCCACAGGAATATGGTTTTACTTCATAGATATAAGTTGGGCAAAGTATTTTAGTTATTCTGCTAAATCATCTTCTTCCATTTGTAAGTATAATTTATAAGTTAGATCATTAAATTGTAACAGGACATTCTATTCAAGTTATCTCATAATAATTAACTGTTGGTTGATTATTATTTACCTGAATGTAAGTTTAAATTTTCACTTTATTTAATGATTGCATTATAGCTAAATCCTACAAATATAATATTATTTATTATATTATTATAAGTTTACGGTATAGATTTATTGAATCTGGAAATGACATTAGATGTTTCATGAGTTGATGTTGAATTTAGTATAATTTCCTCAATACATTCATTATATCAAATTGAAATATAAGGTATGATTAGGTTTTTAAAAACCGTACCTATGATATGTTATTGAAGAAAGTCGATGGAATTATAATTTATTTATTTTATTTGTTTATTTATGTCTTTAATTATAACATTAGAATTAATTACTTATTATTCATAAATTTGTAAATAAACGTTGATTTATAATTAAACTTACTGTGTCATTGTTATTTGTCATTCGTAAAATCAGAAATCATAAACCTTGGATAGAGCATACATTGAAGTACATACTATCGTCAACATGATGTAAGAGTTTAGTGATATTTTGAAAAAACATTTGGATGCTTTTCGTCTTTGATAGTTTATGATGTGTAAGGTACAATAAAATCCCATTTACCTTTTCCATCATTTTAGCTTTGCGTAGTTGATTCTAGTATACAATATAAATTGATTATTAAACCTGTAAACAGATTTACCAGATAATGACATGATTGAATATATTTACTTAACGTTTTTAAATTGTTATTTGTCAGTATAATAAAGAGTCTCAGTGATATAGTAAACTATAAAAAAAAAAGAACCCAAGTATTTATGTTTATTTATTGCAAAGCTTTACCTGGACTAGCATTTGTATTAAAAATCATATAGATGGTTTAAAATTTCATAATCTTATGTAGTTCCACAAATTATGCCATCTTGTACATGGTCGGCCATCGGGTCTCATACAATGAAAATCGCAAATTAAGGTTTGAAAGATAATAACATTACATACTTATAATTTGTTTAATGTATTTTATCATACTACTATGATAGGTCTTCGCGGTACACCCTGGCTGCGATCAAATTAAATCATAAAAAGTTTATGTTATATCATTAGTTTGGTCTGTGGTAAGTTGCTCCAGATGTTGGTTGTGGTCTTTGGTGCATAATATAGATGGCATGATATGCTTTTGGTTACAGCTCTTAATAGCTGACAATGTGCAGTGGGAATTGATCGGTGATCGAGGTTACAATTCTTAGCGCACTTATGTTTTGGTGATATTATGTAGTTGGGACAACAATCGAACGGTTACAATATATATATATTAACTTATTGCAGAAATATCTAATGATTTAAATATACTATGTGAAATTGATTTAAAGTAAAGTTATATTTAGTAAGTGAAATATTATTTATACATGCTAAATATGATATATACATAAAGGGTATACAAATTTAACTTATACCAGATAGATATATATATATCTTTATGGACTGTGCACTAAAAAGAAATAAAATAGCTGTGAATTCAACCACAATTGGAGTTTTAAGTTTTAACTTGGAATTAAAACATGGAGGGGGAATCCAAAAATTAATTAATAGCCTTAATTACTCTCTACACACACACACACACCCCATGCTTTTATTTTAAGTTAAATCTAAAAACTCAAATTGTGGTTTAAAAAATAATTATTGTATTTCTTTTAGTACACAGTCAATAAAAGCATTTAATATAGAAAAAAATTTATCTCTATTATTTTACCCTTACTTTATCTTCTAACAAGAATAAATAAATATCAATTTATTAGATAATATTAAAACTTAGTTGGATTACTATGTATTAGCTATCTGGAAAAAATACTAACTGATTAAAACATGTACCAAAACACCTCATATGTATGTGTCTACTATTGTTTACTATGGACATACAGGGAAAGAATTAGATGAAAGAATAATGGTATTAATAGATGAGATGATAGATCTATCTTATATTCTTATGTAAAATATATTGTATCAAAAATATAAGACCTTTAAATTATATTAAAAATCTAATAGAAGAAAGGTATTTGAAACCAATTTACATTAATTATAACAAAAATAATTGTATGAACATATATAAAACATCAATTAATTTGTTTAATAATTGGCTAATAATAAATGAATGCAACGTTGTGTAATATATATTTATACAGGGTTTTTTTTTTTTGCCTTAAAAATATTTTATGGTTTTAATAGGTTATAGTTAATTTTATATAAAACAGATATACGTCGCTATGTATGCAATATATATATATATGTTTTTTTTTTAAATTGTTAGTTCAACTCTTATTTCATCTCCACCTTATTACAATCATCCACCAATTCAAAACTAAGACTATTTTTTCTCACTATGAATGCATTTTGTTAACAACTTTTAGATAAGGTAAAGGTAGCAAACATTTAAATCTTTATATTCAAGTTACCAGCTCAATATTTTTCTAAACACCATTCTCTCATAAAGTGGAGACTGATTTCTATTGACTTTTACGACTTTGTGTAAGAGTGAATATTATCATTGCACTGTGGAAATGTTTTTAGTTTTTTGATTTTTATCAATGCATCTTTCACTATCAATTAATATTAAACTATCCACAAATGCAGGAATTTAGACCATCATCTTTCACTATGCATACATTTCATAAATATTCTTGTATCACCTGACCAATATGTAAGTTTGTATTTGTGAAAACATAAATACATGTATAAATATTAAAACAGTCAATTTGATACTCAGATTGAACTTCACAGCCCACTCAGAATCTCCCACCACCAAACCATATTCAAACTCCATTCTTATGCATATATATGTATTTATTAATACATTTTTGCTTCACTATTAAAATAATAAACTGATGTAGATATATATATATAAATATCTTAATGTAATTACCTTTAATAAATAAATAAATATTTGATTTTATTTTAATTTGTATACATGCATAATGCATGTGCACATATTATAGGGGATGGGAGATTACTTTTAAAACATATATAAAAGCAAAATGTATTATATTAATGTGTATTTTAAAATTATATGTATAATTTATTATTTATTTTAGTAATGGTGGTCAGAAAAAAGACTGACACAATCCTGTGGAATATTCTCGAACGTAATTAAGACAATTTACCAGAAACCCATTAGTCCATCTAAAACCTATGATATTTTTATAAAATAATATAAGACCCATTAATGGATGTTTTAGCCATCGCAAATTTGCTTTTAATTTTTAGATCATATTTTAAAATAATCGTTCAAGAAATTCTAACAGGATTGCATTGTCTTTTAAACTTACATGAACAAAATAAAGTGCCTCAGGTCTAGCAACTAAAGTGCATTCTAAGGTAACCTGAAAGTAGTATAAATACTGCTAGATTTGAATCCCAGGGAGGAAACTTGTAATTATTAAACAGCAATGGTAAATATAATCCATGCTCATTGTTATAGCAATTCAAGATGTCATGAGTAGTGGAAATTTTCACCTGTCTCTCCATTCAATATGCTCTTTCCCACACTCATTACTCAGGATCCCATTAAGCATGAACTTTAATGTACTTAAAGACTAAATAATGAAAATGCTACCTGCCTGACCGACCGAATCTAACTAATTCTAGTTCACCAATTCCAATGGACCCTGCAATCACCTAGAATCACTACTAATTACCATGGTAAAGAACTCTAACCACTGCCCAATGTTTAAATTCTTAAATTCAGTTTTCTGTAAATATTTTTCATAACCCTGTCTGTAATTTAAAATGATATCATTCTATCACCTGATCTTTTGACCAGAAATTAAATATTTCATTTAAAGAATTTGTAATTTACTTACCTGAAACTAGCATGTACTTAACTCTATATAACCTTCTTTAATTTTTATCTTATCATTGAGCCTCTACTAAATAAGTATAACATTTTCTTTCACCTTCATGCAGCAGCAATATTTTGTAACTCTTATTATTGTGTTTTATATTATATATTTAAATGATATGCCAATAATTCCTCACATTCGTAGTATGTTCATTTCTCTTTTTATTTTTATCCTCCCCCTCTCTACTTTATGGGGTGACTGGATTAACTTTATCTTGGTGAATGCTCACAATTTTGGGGAAAACAAATTAATTATCTCATAATATCATTGTAGAAAAACAGTTTAGAAATCTATTTTTCTAAGAAATGTTTTTTTATTATTTTATTTAAATAATAAGTGCTAATCTTAAAAACTCAAATTTGTTATATGAAATAAAATATGTTTTATTCTGAAATCAATGACCACCACCTCACTCATATATATCTAAACAGAGCAAAAATCTCCATACAGTATTGCCACCTGTGCTAAACAGAGTAATCAATGGATGCCAGAAGGCTTGTGCATAAAATCCCTATCTAATGCCTACTCATCCAATATCCCCAGACTAGTTTCTGGCTTATGGCCTTCATCAGTGAGGAGCTTTGGATCTGAGAGGCATCCATTGATTACTTTGTTTAGCACAGGTGGCAATACTGTATGGTGAGTTTTGCTCTGTTTATCAACAATTAATGTGCTAGTATAGGAAATGTGATCATGTGATACTTAATGGTTTAACATATATATCTAATTATGTTTATTATAATATAAAGCACTTATAACCAAATTCTCATATTCATTAACATTTGTGGGAAGTTTCCTATATAAATTAATGTAACAGGGGAAGGGGGTTTCTATATCAATATTTTGTCATTTTATTAATAAATTTAAGCTCTCCCATACTGTTTAGTATTTAAATAATATCATTACACAGGATATTCTATAATGTATAGGTAGTAATTAATTAAGTATTCTTTTGAAGTTTTATATGTGTTGTTCCAAGTGTTGCATGCATACAGATATCAGAAAGCCGAACCCCATCTCATATCTCCAAGTTCAAGAACCAGATTCTTAAACCCCTGGGGACTTACTTTTGTCACTTGAGCCCACTGCATAGGAGTGCTCTGGGAAAATCCCAGCCTATTGCAACTCACAGCAGACTGTTCTTTATTAATTAGCAGATTTTCCCAAAGTCTGCAGACATAAATTGATCTTTTCTTCAATGAAGTTTCAGAAGCACCTTTCTAGGATCCATGACTGGATCATGTAAGTATGCCACCATGCATGCACCACCCATTTTGTTCTAGTTCCAGATAAAAACTATGAATATCCATAAACCATAATGTTATGATTCTACTAAGCAGATTTCTTTATTACATTTAGTAATATTTTTATGTGCATATCTTTTTGTGACACATTTTTGTAATAAAATTAATCATTCTAAATATTCAGTTAAGTGCTATATTTTACTCTTTTCTGTGGAGTGGATTGGTGTCTCACAAAGATATTTACTCTCATAGCACTAAATCAACTATGTTTATCAGTGTATTCTATTATTGGCATATTATCTAGCCACAATAACATAAAGTAATAAATAAAATTTGTCACTTTCCAAGTTATAAACAAATTTCATATGATATACCTGTGTTACTGTATAATCAAATTGTGTATTTAACGAGGCCAATGATGATTAATGAAATAATATAAATCAAGTATTTATGCATATTTTATTTAAAGTAATAAATCTTATATATATTATAACTTGCAGAATCATTGTTTTTTTTTATTTTAAATATTAATATTTTAGTAATTAAATTATGCTTGATCTGATTAGATGATCTCCTTCTCATCCTATATATAGTTAATGTGAAAGGTCATGACCTTTAAATGGGTCAAACTTATATTTTATACTAAAAGTTTCCATTATATGATTTCAAATTAGAGTCTCTGTGTGTCTCTGCTTTGCGATGCTGGCAGAGAGTGATAAAATAGATTGCTATCGAAATTGTTCATAAATTGTTAGAGCAGAGTTCATGAGTGTTTCTGACTTATGTATCTTGTGAATGATTAGACTTGAGGTACTTTTGCCTAGATGCTAGATCTTGTTATATGAACAGACAAAACCGACCGATACATTATATAATATAAAAAAATAATCTTTTTTAATAAATATCCCATTACATAGCAAAAGATTTTTTCTTCAACAACCTTTCATACAAAAATAGAGAAATTTATAAAAATATATAAATATATAAATTTAAGTAGAGAAGAAAGTGGATTCCATCTATCTCTGACTTGTGTTTTGAACTGGGAGTTCCTTGTGCAGTCATTATTACTATCTGATTGGCTGTCATTTATGCATTTTTAAGGTGCATCTGTCAAAGATTTCAGCCTTTCATGTTATTATTATATCATCTGCTTGTGCTTAATAAATTTAATATATTTACATTTGTTATGGTCATTTCATTACATTTGAAAATTACTGCATAGTAAATTGAAAGATTTCACATTGTTTATTTATATATAATATTTAGTGCATTAAATGTGGTGTTTAAAACTTCATGCTCTTAGTTCAAAATGCTTGAATCGGGCTTATTTATTATAAATTTAAGTAGAGAAGAAAGTGGGTTCCATCTTTTTCTAATAAAAATCTCTGACTTGTGTTTTAAATTGAGAGTTCCTTGTGCAGTCAATATTACTATCTGATTAGCTGTCATTTAAGCATTTTTAAGGCACATCTGTCAAAGGTTTCAGCCTTTCACATTATTAAAAATAGAGGAAGAAAATGTACAATTTATTCACTGTACTTTAAACACTTTTTAGAAAAAATGTTTTATTGTACATATAAGCATACACAAGTTTATGTTCCAAGTATCTTCAATTTTTTACTTTTAAAAAATTGAAGTACAAGTGGCTTTGAAGCAAGATAATCAAAACGAAAGATTGTGTATGCATCTATATACAATAAAAAAAAATTTGCTAAAAAATGTTTAAAGTACAATTAATAAATTGCAGTTATGTAAGATATTAAGCAAGATAAAGAATATTATGAATTTGGTAATATTTCTAAAGAAGTAGTTATCATCAAACTTTTATGCATAAAATTGACAATTATTATACACATAACACATATAAAGGATTTATATAATATGAAACACTTTTATTATTATTATTATTATTATTATTATTATTATTATTATTATTATTATTATTATTAGTAGTAGTAGTAGTAGTAGTAGTAGTAGTAGTAGTAGTAGTAGTAGTAGTAGTAGTAGTAGTAGTAGTAGCAGTAGTAGTAGTAGTAGTAGTAGTAGAAGTAGTAGTAGTAGTGGTAATGGTAGTGATCATGGTCATAGTCATAGTTGTAGTCATAGTAGTAGTAGTAGTCATAGTGGTCATAGTAGTAGTAGTAGTAGTCATCATAGTCACCATAGTCATCGTAGTCATTGTTGTTGTCATCATTGTCATAGTAATCATAGTAATCATAGTAGTCATAGTAGTAGTAGTCATAGGCATAGTTGTAGTCATAGTAGTAGTAGTAGTAGTTGTTGTAGTAGTAGTAGTAGCAGTAATAGTAGTAGCAGCAGAAGCAGCAGTAATATTCATAAATTGATCTCACATTGATAACTCTGCATTTAGACAATATTGTTTTACAGTTGATTGAACCATTTATTATATAAATTGACATCAGCTTTTGACATCAATAATTTATTTTATCAATTTTTGAACCATATTTTTCTCTAATTTTGAAGTTATCTTTCACTAATTCTAAAATGTTTTATAAGACTCAAATTGGTGAAACATATTCAGAAGTTTTGTAAAGTCTAATTTGACGACACATATCATACAATATGTTTATATTTTAGTTCAGAATGAGATTTAGTATCTTCTCGGATATATTTTGAGAAAATAATTTTTAAACAAAATATTTATCTTACATAAATGTGATTGTTAAATATATAATATTCTTTTTAACTACTTATGTCTGACTAATATCATATCTGAATGAATTTGAAGCGAGGTATTGATTCCCTATTAATGGTAATTATTATAAATGAAACATTTGTAATCATGCAATGTAGATCTGCATTTGAAATTTAAATATCTAACTATCATTTGAAACATCAATTTACATTACTAATTTTCTTTTATCAAGAATAATTTTGCTATTTATAAACTTCTAATACTTTCTGTTATAAATTTTAAAGTAGAGTAAATTAAGTTATTTATCAGGAAGGACTTATAATTTTTGTTATTTAAACACATTTTTATTTTTAGCCTGTTGTTAATCAATCTATAAAAGTATCTGGAAACCTTTTTTTCTAGTCGTAAATTGTAATAAATAGCTATTCTAATATGCCTAATTTAATAAATAAAATTTGGACTAAAAAAACCTTTTTTGGAAACTTAATCTTTATCAAAAATAAACAGTATGACTGATACTCTAAGAATATTATTTGCTTCAAATACAACATATCAAAAATCATTCAAATTGTTAAAAGATGTAGGAAATACCCTTTTTATTATTCTATTAGCAAACATCTAAATATCATTAAGAGATAATGTGATGTCAAGTAGTTTCTTCTTAGAAAGCTTGTATATGTAAGGAAGCTCAATTCTTCATTTTATTACTGTATTATTTTTGCTCTTATTTTTAATTACTGTCTGATTATTCTGTGGCAGAATTATGTTAATCAAATTTTATAGAATTCTCTTCAATGTAAAATATGCCTAAATACTACTGTTAATATAAGATTTTCTAAATCTGACAAAATCTTTTCCTAACTTTTCCCTCATGAAAGTGATTAAGCTAAATATTAATTAAAATTTATTATTAAACATCTAAAAAATGTTAAAGGATGAACAACCTTAAGCTAAAAATATTAATTCACATTCTTTATAATGATAATCTAAAATAAAATTATAACTATTTTTTATGTTTTAGTACTTGATAAATTCCTTATGTTGTAGAAAATCAAATAATTTTTTATTTGTGAATTTAAAAGAAGTTTGAGCACCAAAAATGACAGTTGGAGTCATTATCTATGGAATTTGGCCCCATTACTGCATTAATGCAAACAGAATGTTGTTTTTATCAGTATTTTTCTGACCTATTAATATACGACTGCATTATATGAGAATATTTATTTATTATGTGCACCCCTTATAAATATCCAATACATGGAAATATTAATATAATAGATTACATTCAATATTTATCTAAAACTTTCTCATTACCTTAAATAATTTTAGTAGGCTTTTTATTATTAAATTATAAACTAAAGTGTAACTTATTTTTAATTTTCTATATAAAAAATTTAAATCAATAATTTAATTTTTCATTTCTAAAAAGTTTGGGTACTGAAATTGACAAAGACAGGAGTGTGATTTACAGATCTTATGCTCCACAATTTACTTCACTTCCACTACACAAAATGATTGCAGAGAATTTTTAATAATTATATCTTGGATATTGAGTTAGAGCCTCACATCTGTCAAATCCTTGTAAAATGCTGTTAAAGTTTATAGCCAACAGAGTTAAATTTTTTAGTTCACCTTCTGGGCACTTTCTTCTTAGACCCATTTAATGATAAATCTTATATCATTGTCTTTATTTATTTATAAATAAAAACAAAACATTAAATATTAGAGGTTACTGAAAGTATTATTTTTTCTTCATCATCTTTTTTTGCATAATTTACTGCAATAGTAGAGTTGCAAATTCAAAGCCATATAGATTATAACTCAATTTTGTGACTTCTGGTTTATATGAATTTATGATTTCCTGACTGGCAAACCATTTTATTATTATTTAATTTTCTCACTCATAAATGCAAAAAGTAATTTTTCAATAAGTATAGGAAATTGTTTCAGTTGTGAATTAATAGCTTGTTATGTTAACAGAAGTTTAAGTTTTTAAATTAAAGTTCAGTAATAATCTTTTATATAAGTCTAGATATTAATTACCAAAAACAAATTCAATATTTATAATGATGCAATTTTATTTTAACTCTATTAACTAATACTACAACTTATTTACTTGATAAAAATACACCCCTCTTCCTAGTAATTGTATTTTAATGTTAATTTTTTTTGTCTGTGAATATGGGTATTGTCAGAATAAAAAAACATATTAGTGAATTTTTGTAAGGTTTACTTCACTTTTAAGTTTATTCTTGTTATATCTTCTATTCTATTAAATTATTTTACTGAATTCTTATTTCACAACTATCAAAAATCACCTAAAATATGCTAATCATAATTCTGTTACAATTTTCTATTGCACATCAATTTATAAATATCACTGCATATCTAAACCTAATCTTTTTTTTTTTGCTATAAGATATCTTTTTATGTTTGTTTTATTATTCTTCTGCAATCATTAACAAATTTAAGGTCAGAAAAAAATCCAACTAATCTTAATCTCATTACTAATAATGCCCTTATGTAATTTCTAAACAATGCTGTTACCCTATTCAACTTTAGTGATTCTTCTAATGTCATAGGGAATTTCTAATTTTTGCAGTTTACCTGATAGATAACAGATTTAACAGCTTCTTTTTTCAAATCTTATAATAAAACTGCAATGTCTTTTGATGAATATATTTATTAATCATCATATAATAAATTTAAAAACAATATGTGATATAGAAGAAGAAAAAACATTGTAGCCAAAATGTTCTTAGCTCTAATAATAGTAAAACAACAATTAACATTGCAAAATGTACAAGGTATATTCTAAGTGTGCAAATATTTAATGACAACAAAGTCCTCATGGATTTTAACAAAATTATAGCTAAACCTTAATTTAAATTTTCTACTGCTTGGTTATATTTTCAGAGTACTTTATATATTCTTATTTATTCTTATTTTGATTATATTATAGTCTATAAAATTAACATGAAGAACAATATGTTGACCTAGACTTAACAATAGTCTTGCATTAAAAAATGCTGTATTCATGTATTTTTGTAAGCTGTTTAATGTTTTATGCAATATCATATACCATATTTCATTTATTAATAAGAAAATTACATATTTATAAGAAAAATAAAAATTGTAGTAATCTGTTTCTTATTGATTTAGTAGCAGTAAAAATTATTTTTAAAAAATATTACAGAATATTTGTCTAGAAGCATTAGAAACTGCTACTGGTGTATTTTGCTTGTTCCTATATTAAAAAATTATATACAGGTTTTGAATTGCTATTAGTCTTGAACTGCATTTTTCACAGCTTGCACTAATTTATGGAATGCTTAATTAATCTATATTTGTGTTATTCAAAAGCTCTGTATCTTCACACTTATGCAGAAATACCTCGATCTTACCACTGCTTATTATTTTTATATATAAACACTTTGTTAGAAACTGTTTTATCATTTTTTCTCCATTTTACTATTTCTATGTTTTTCTGTATGTTGTAATACTAAAATTCTCACCAAGATCACCTCTATACTTGTACTCAAAAATATTCTTTATTCAAGTGGGTCCCTTGACTCATTTAATAAATCTTTTCTAATAAACCAATTAAAGACATTCTTTTTTTATCTTTTTAAAAATTCTGCTTAAATAAAAAATTTATCATAGATAATTTTAATAGTACTTTTTTAAATATCACATGAAAAAAAATATAATTCTAAAATCAATATTTTAAGGCTTTTTTATTTTATTTTACAACTTATGGTACTTTATTTGCTTATCTTTGATTTTTGTTATCTCTCTTATTTTTTGGAGATCGTAACTTTTATATCAGAATGTGTTTAAAACATTAGCAATACTCCTATATGAAAAAAATTATCTGTTTGATCCTAACTTATTTCACAATTTATTCAAACCAAAGAATTTAATTGAACTTCTGAATTTTAATCTCTATCTATTAAATTTTCTAACGAATAATGCCAATAACATATTTAATTTTAGTAAGGCTTTGATAACATTGCACCTGAATCTTCTAGATTGTATGCTAAACTAATAATTACAAAATACCCTGTGTTTAAAAATAGATTAGTTTATTTATTGCCTTGTTTGGTTTAATGCAGTAATAGAATGATGGACTTAAAACTAAAAATCTCAGGATCAAAATTCACCTAAGTCATTATTATGCTTAAACATCATATACCCTTCTGATTGGTAAACTTTTTAAATATTTTAACTGTATCACTCCTTAAGGCCCAATTGCTTTTAAAAAACATGTTCTTATTTTTGATTAGCATTCTTTTTAAATTCTTATTTAAAACTTATGACGTGGAATATTTTCTATATCTAATTTTTATATTTATTTTAAATATTTTTTATAATGTAGTATTTAGACTGTTTTATTTGGCTTCAGAGACCATGATATTTAAACTTTTCTCCATTTTAGTTATAAACAGCAAATCAGAGTCCTTTTATTTTTAATCAAATTTTCTAATGCTGCTAGCAGTTATTTATTCTGCATAAATAATTAGACAAATTCTTATTATCATTTATGAAGTAGTGTAATCTGATGTATCAACCATAATTTTTTGGCCGAATAGTCTATGAGCATTATTGATACAAGACTATACACTATTAATGAATCACTATGAATTTTGTTATTTGTTATTAGTAGTTCCCTATTCACTGACTGTTCAAAGATTAATTTATTTGAAAAATCATGATCTATCATAAAATAATTATATATTATTGCTAAATAAAATTTAATTACTGTTTATACCAACAATAGAATTTTTACTTATACTTTTAAACATATGATAAATTTCTAGTTTGCTATCTAACACCATGTTTGTGCAGTGTTTCTATCATTGTATCCTTATTGAAGTAATGTTCATCATATAATAGATTTGATAAAGTACTAGCTTTTTAACAAGATATACCTTTGTTGTATAGACTTTTAGAAAATTGCTGTTTCACTACATGCTTCTATTGATTTTATGAATTTAGATTATTAATCACTTATGCATAATGCTTACCCTATTGTGTCTGGTTTTTTAAAAATCTAAAGTTTGATCATTCAAAAGAATCTTAGTTTCATCATTTTTGTAGTATAACTAAACTTGGATCTATTCCAACTAATAAGTATTATGAATTTTTTTTATTTTGATTTTACTTTTTTTAGTCATCAAACATATTTAAAATAATAAATGGGCATGTGTGCAAACTGTCTATTTTATATTTAAAAGCAATAACATTCTAACATCTTGGTTACCAAGATTTTCTGGATTACTAATTTTGTAAAATTAAAAATAATTAAATGATGTAGTTATTATTATCTCCCATTCATTATAAATTCAAACACACTTATATATATATATATATATATATATATATATATATAGTATAAGTGTGTTTGCTTTGTATATTTATTTTTGTGTAATAAATAAAAATTTGCTCTTCATTTTCTAATTTTTTTTTTTTGTTACTTGCAAACTTTATGACAGCTGATTTAGAAATAAATTTTTCCCCTGTTTTTTTCTACAAAAATTAAAACTTTTTTATTCAGAGAGAATTACAAGCATAGACATGCATATTCATGAACATGTATATGTTAAGTATACAGATAAATGAAATAATTAGGCAATAAAGTATCATGATCAACTAATAACCCAATTAATAATTTATCACTGCTTGTCAACCTATACATGTGTATCAAAAAAATATATATCAAAATTATATTTAGAAAAAAGATTAAATTTTAATAGCGAAGTTTTAAAAAAAAATAGAAAAAAACATTAACTATATAGGTGACAGTTGTCAAATTAAATAACATTTAATAATAAAATATTTAATATTATAAACAAAAAGTAGAACAATATTTTAAAATGCTATAAATATTTTAAAAAATAATCATTTATTCATTAATTTATTTTGAAACAATAAAGTATTTTTATTTAGATGATTAACTATTTTTTATTTTAAAAAAATCATCTTAGTTTTATTAAAACTTTGTATATCTAAATGTTTAAAACTTATTCTTAATAAAATATGTTTTCTTAAATTATATTTTAATAGGAAAGTTACTGGGAAACAAAATATAAACATAATCTAAATCAAAAAAGATAAAGTAAACATACAAAGACAAATTACAGAAGGAACGACAGTAATTCTTTACAATTAGTGCCAGTAATCATGACATATTTCACTGTACATTCAGGATACTTTTATTAATAAACAAGACTACTATGAGTTCAAAATTAATATTCATCTTATATAATGAAGATGCTTTATTTACCTTTTAAGATTTACATTACTCATTTATAAATTGAACTATTTGTTTACTTAGAGAAAAATTTAGATTACTTTTTCCAACTTTAGTATTTTAAAAGTTACTTTATATATATATATATATATATATATATATATATATATATATATATATATAATGCACAAGGTTATCCTTTGAAAATTGTTGCCGCCTTTTAGCCACAATGTTTGATAATATGTACAATAAAAGAAGTAGCTATCCGTTTATTACTCTTTATATTGTTATATAGAAAAGGCAATAAAAGATTACCTCTTTTATAAACTAGGTGTCACAGCAACAGTTGCTTAAAAATAATAATCTTAAGCATTAATTATACTTAGCATTATATTTATTTATCGTAAGATATGTTAAAGATAAACAGCATGCTTTAAAACAAAATTCTGTCTAACAGAGTTTAATTAGAAGAATAGTGAAGTAGAAAATAATACCAATAATAACTAGATTTATATTTGCAAACATTCATTCTGTCTTATCAGGTAACTGAGAAAAAATACCATGGTTTCTTGATCTTAAACTCAGGGGTAAAAAGCCAATTAACTCATACTGGCTAATGCATGTTAAGGAGCAGCCCATCTATGTTCATATACTATATCAATAATCACACAATAATAACAACTGCAACAACAAGAACATATGCAGTGAACATTAGAAATTTTCCCTGCTTGGTTCCTTTAAGACTTCCAAGAGGAATCAAAGGGTCTTCTTTCAATTAATAGCAAACTCCTTTCTTTTATAAGTTTTATACAAAAAAAAATTACCAAGATAATTACAACTCATCTACAGAGAACATTGGATTTTTACCAACCAAGTGAACAAGCTGGATTTAAATGTGGTTTTAGTACAGTAGATCATATCCAGGTATTGAGAGAAGTTATAGAAAGGACAAATGAATATGGATTGCTATTATGCTTTGGATTTGTAGATTATGAAAAGGCATTTGATTCCTTAAACATTTCTTCAGTGATTAAAGCATTGGATCATCAAGATATTGATCTGGGATATTGTCATATTTTACAGAATATTTATAAAAATGCAACAACAACAATTACATTACATAATGATACTGAGAAAGACAACATTGAGATGGGTGTAAGACAGAGTGACACCATATCTCCAAAACTTTTTACAGCAGTGCTGCAAAAAGTATTTTGTGGATTAAAATGGGAAGCTAAAGAAATGAAAGTAAATGGAGATTATTTAAGTCATTTTGATTTTGCAGATAATATCGTTGTTTTTGCAAATAATGCTTTAGAGCTGGAGGAAATGTTTTATGAATATTTCTATTTGCCATCATTTATAGCTCCAAGAATTAGTTGATATAAACACTGTAATCTATAACTGGTAATGTCTTCTATGTTGAACCAGTCATTTAAAAATATTGCTGTTTCAATCCTGTTTTACATGAATGAACCAGCAATATTTTTAAATGACTGGTTCAATATAGAAAGCATTACCAGTTATAGATTACAGTGTTTATATCAATTAATTCTTGGAGCTATAAATAATTGCAAATAGAAATATTCATAAAATATAAATTAAATTAGGAGACCTAAATCAAAAATGTGCTGGAATCATTCTAAAGAAATTTAAATAATCTCAATTTTTCAAAACTTATTTTTCAAAATTGTATCAGAAGCAAACGATTATGCAAGCTTTTCTGATAGTTTAACAGATGATTCTATATGGCATACTGACTCAAACTAAAAAATGTTGTTACACAGGCAATTGTAAGATGACATTGTCTTTATAAACTGGAATAAACTTCCCTACTACTATTACTAATCACTGCAGTAAAAAATTATTTGACTAGTAAATTCATTGTTCTAAGAAATCACATGAGTCTGTTTTTGTATTTTACACCCAAAAAAATTATACACAAGGTCTTTTATATACCTTCATACTATTTGATATTTATAATAGATCTATTAAATATTAGTGCATGACATCTGTGGTTTAAATCTTGTACATCACAATATAACAATTCAAATAATAGCATTTGGTGATAAAATTTTCATTGACTTTCAAACAGCTTTTAATATTGATAAAGTAATATACATTTTGTATTGCGTTAAACAGAAAACTAATGAGAAATATACTTTAAGTTCTCATAACCAATTTTGAATCCTGTTTGTAATGAGTTTGAATATTTTTTTAAATTATTAGTACACAATGCAGCATAATTTGCAATCAATTTTAATGAACAGACTCTATTTTTCATATCCAATTCTATAAACTATTTTAGTTTAATGTGATTATTAATGCATCATTTGTTACTCAAGTCAACCTAGAAATGGAATAGAAAAAATAAGAGTTTGCTTTGGAAAGCATTGCATAAGCTGGGATTATGTGAATTTTTTCCCTGTTCCAGTGAATATTCTCTTTCATTTTTTTTATCAACTGACAGATTTAAATGTAAATTCTCCAAAAAAAGAAATAAAAATTTTCTGGCCATGTTTGGAAATTAAAGCATAAATAATATATATATAACCAAAAAAGCAGTCTAATTTGAAAAAATAATATCAACACAGTGCCTTACAAAAATATTAATGTCTACATATAACAATGATAAGTATGTGAATATATAATTTTAAGGTTGAAAATTTTATATATACACCCACACATCGAAAAGTTAAAAAAACTGGAATATTTTTAGATAATTAAAATATAAATTAAAGACCATTATTAAAATTTATCGTTGATTGAAACTAATTTTTTTATTGATTAAAATATAGTCCTTGCAGTCGAAAGATTTTGTTGATGGCGCATCTTTTATCACTCAGTCTTACTTAACGTTTTCAAGTACAGTAGTTAATCATTAAGTTAGAAGTATACTCGTTACTATCTTAGTCAGCCAGAAAGAAAAAGGTAATGTCAGCTGATACTTGATCAGTTTTAACTTTCCTCTCTTAAGTTTTTAATATTTGTAAAGACATTAAAAGTAATTAAGTTTATTGTGGCATTTTGATAAATTAAAGTTTTAAATTGTTGAATTCCAAAAGATAAATTTAACAAAAAAAAAAACATTCTGCTTTAATTAAAAAAAAAAAAATAGACAAGACTTAAAACTATTTTACAAATTTTTTAGCTAATAAAAGAGTGATAAAATCAAAATTATTAAAATTCATATTATATTTGAGTATCTTTGTTAATCATTTATTAGTAGCTGATTTTGTTGAAGAGCAGGTACTTAATGTGGTTATTAATGTATCATCTTGTTATACATGTAACTAAGTATGAATCTGCTGACATTTGGGAAAAAATTTAAGTTGCTTAGAATTTTTAAAATTCTCAACTAAAAATCAAGTAAATATGTTTCTAAATATATTTACTTAAAGGATAAATAAGTAAGAAAAGCGATGAACTCTTACAAATCAACAGATTAGCATTCTCTCTTCTTCCACTGTTGTCATGATAAAGCATGCTAAAAAAATCATTAGATTGCTGAAGACTTTTTCTAATCGGTTTAATTATCAGCCTTTTAACTCACTTTTAATCTATACTAGGATGAAATACTTCAATTTTCCTTGATTGCTCTTGTTTGTATAATTTGTGCTGATCCCAAAATTTAATTTTAATTGTTTAATTTAATAACTGTTTATTTACATCATTATTTTGTTTTGATTTTTTTATACAACTCTTTTTTAATCCATTTAAGTTCTCTGAAAAAAAAAATTGATTGTGATTGGTTGTAATAATTAGCATTTTATATTTATTTTAATTTAATTTTAGGCATATCTTTTTTTTTGTATACTTGTATTTATATTTATATTTTTCAGATTAATCAAATTCACAACTCAACCAGTCTATCTAAGAAAATGAACTCTAAAATACTACTAATGGTGTCATTGCTACAAACAGACTTCTCAAATGCAAAGAACTACAAAATAACGTATTTAAACTAAACATTATCCACAATTCCATTTACCTCCCATCTTTCCTTAATATTAAAAGTATTTTTACTTATGTTAGTTGCTTCAGAATCATAAATTTTTAATAATAAAGATTCCTTAATTCTTCTTTTTATTTCATTTCTCTCAAAGAAGGCAACTTTAGTCTCATCAAAATTAATAGCATGGCCTATATCTTTTACATGGATATATATGGCAGAACTAAGATATTTATTTCTAACCCTACTTTTATGTACCTTTGCAATAGGTCAGAGTAGTTTGAGTTTAAATGAAAGAATAAAGATATATAAGAGTATGGTTAAAAATAAATATCCTAGTTCTGCCTTACATATATCCATGTAAAAGTTATGTCACATTAGTAATTTTGATGAAGCTAAGGTTGTCTTCTTTAAGAGAAATGAAATAAAAAGAAGCATTGAAGAATCTTTATTGCTAAAAATTTATGATTCTGAAGCAGTTAACTTATTTAAAAATATATGTTGTTATTTTGTAGTTCTTTACACTTGAGAAGTCTGCTTGTAGAAAACCATCAATAGATTTTAGACTTTATTTTCTTGGCTAGTCTGGTTGATTTGTAAATTTGGTATAATTTTGATTATTTATTGACTAGTTTTGCTTTATACTTTAATGTTGTAATGGTCATATTTGTACATTCACACAATAAAATCCAGAGTTTTGGCAAATTATCTCAAAACTGATTTAAATGAAGGGTTGAGACCTTGAATCCGATCGCACCTCAATTCCTTCACCAACTTTCTGTGATTTACTACCCTATGGATGACAGATATGAGGTTACACTCAGCCTCTTTAAGTTCATGTGCCAGAAATAGCAGGGGGTGGAGTATGAGTCTCAGTGAATTATGAATAAATTAGTAATTAACTAACTAAACACACAATCATATGGCTTACCGAGATAATGCATTTATTAATAATTTACACTAAATAGAATGGATTTGGATAAGATTTAGGATGGGTTGCAAATAACACATTAAACACTGTTATAAGTTTAATATTTTAATTATTAAAATATAAGTAAATAATAAGTGCATGGGTATTTTACACTCACAGGTGTTATACAATAATGAGCTGAGTCAAACCCAAGGTCTCATTTTTTATACACTTTAAATCATTTAAGTTTAACATTTATTAAAAATTATAATTAATTTCGGTACTTTCCAATTTTACTCCATGCCACCACTTGAGGGCACATATTTTTAATAGTCAGAGATAATTATAGTTGAGGGTACTTATTTCCAATAGTTGAAGATAATTGTACAGTTGCAGGGACTAATGTTTAATGACAGTTGAAGTGAAAAAAAAAGCAAACAACAATTTTGTATTCTAACATTTAATTAAAGTAAAAATCAAAACCAAGAACTTAAGCACTAAGTAATATACTGAAATAAACAATAATTTGGTATTTAATCAAAAAATTATATATATATAATTACTAACAAATTGGTATTATGTAGAGTAATCGGGAGTATTTAATGAATCTGAAAGTAAAAAAGTCTATAACAATTTTGTATTCTAATGTTTAATTAAAGTAAAAAAATGAAAGTAATAAAAAAAATAGTTACACTTTGCCAATGGCTTCTAAAATTGTCACAAATAAATCTTCTTCTTGGTGCAATGGCTGTCACATGAACGCTAAATAGTAATCCATGTGTTCATGAGCAGTTCCCTCTCTGTCTTTTATTATACCATTTGACTAGCCCCAAAGTCTTTTTATGTTTTGGGTATGTGACACAGTAGAAGGATCCACAAAATTATAACTATAATTAACTTTAAAATGTTCAAATCCTGCATTTCTTAATTCATCAGTTTTATAAGCCTTACAACAGACAGAATAAATTGTTAATTCTTGTGCTATATTTTATTGAATGGCATCATGTAGAATGAACACTGTCTGATATAGAACAAAATAATAAAACACTGTTTGGTTTCTCAGCATAAACCAATGAATAACCACTGTTGTGGGAATATTCTCCCTTGTTGGTTCTTTCATTTTGTAAAGAGACTTTCATCAACTTCTACAATTTTTCCAGGTCCTCCAATTTTGCATGGATCAATAAACTTTCTTTGCACACTTCTCTTATCTAACTGTTTTAAAAAACTATAGTGTCTGCACAAATCCAATTCATGTTTTATACATTTAATTGTCATGCTATCTCTACTCAATAATAAATAAATTGGACAGCTGTTAAAAACATTATTTTAGAGCCTTCAAACCATGTGTCTTTACATAGCCCTAAATGACATTGGCAGACTTTTAAATTACATCACCATTCTAGGGTTCAGGCGAAGTACAATTTCATATTGTGGATGTTTGTGTAGACTTTTTGAGAGAGCATGATATGGTTTCTTTGGAAAAATTCCACTGCCTTAAGTTCTGTGGCCATAGATCCCAAATTCTCATCATCTTGAGCATAAAAAGACAATCAATGCAGCTTTTGATTTTAGCAAGCAAGTAATTACATATTTGTGAAATGCATTCTGATTCACTGTAGCATATTATTTTGTTATATTGTTATACAATAAATTTAAAAATTCACAAGTCACAACTATGTGGTTTATTTACTTTCATTAAACATTAGTCCCTGCAACTGTATAATTATCTTCAACTATTGGAATTAAGTGCTCTCAAGAGTATAATTATCTCTGACTATTAGAAATAATGCTCTCAAGTGGTGGCATGGGGAAAAATTGGAAAGTACCTTAATTTTATCTACAGTTTATTATCATGCTTGGATTATTGTAGGCCATTTCTACAAGATTTTCTAAGAGTTAAGTCTACAAGAAGGACAATGATAAAATATAACATTTATTAAAATTACATACTGAGCAATGATATGCTACCTATGCAGATCATTTATATATAAACTAGATCAGGTATTCAGATCAATGCTGAACTGAATAATATTATGGAGGGACAAACTGGTGTTTTGCAGCATAGTTTCAGAGACTATGGTGCAACCTAAACTAAATAAGGATTGTGGGAAATGTGTGATTACTCATGGGATTCAGTACCAAGTACTCAGTTCTCAAGGACTGTGCAACTTGCTATCACAAAATATAAAGAATCTTTAGTTTGGGAGATCATAGCAGTTTAAAATACAGTTCTGGACCCTCATGTTCCAGTTCTAGAAAAAGCTGTCCAAAGTAATACTAATGGGATGGCATTAAACCAGAATCCCAGTTTAATAAGAAAATATAAAGATATAGCAAGATGCACTGCATGTATTTGCTTTATAAGAACACATTCATAATGCTTCCAAAATATTAAATATTAAATTAAACTAAAGTGCTAAATCTATAGTTTCATTCAGAGAAACTACCATACACCAATTTGTGCATTAGCATATGTAAAACACAAGTGATCTAGTTTACAAATTAAATCTGAATAGTTTATATCATAAACTAAGGTGGAAAAAGCATTTTTGGAACTTACTTAATGAGCTATAATATGCTTTATAATATCACTCTTACTATTAAGTAACTAGATATAATTTACTAACATACAAACCTTAATTATGGTAAGCTAAAACATAGTAGCTTAACTAAATACTTATATAGAGAATAGGTTTCAAAATGAATATTTACCTTTGTGCTAAAAAAGCAGCATAAATCTACTATGTGAGAACTTTTAATTATCTCTCTAAATTATTAATATTGCTAATCCTCATTTTGAATCATAGCATATCATAAATCAATAAAATAAACAATATAAAATAAGATAGGCATGACTGCAGATTAGCATAGTATAGATATAATAACTAAACACAGTTATACTGTTTAGAGAAGATTATTAAATTATTAATATTTATTTAATAATTGTTACAATTATGATTATTATTAACTTAAAGTTATATTAAATTATTACAGAGTTTAGTTTAATTTATTGAAGAAACATTTAGAAGTTATAATTTTTATGAATGTTCATTGTAAAGCTAACTTCAGAACCTTATTAAAACAGTTTAATTTTAGATTTCATTTTAAGAGCTTTGCAGAAAGGAATGTTACCAATTTTCTTCAAGCTGAGGCATCCTTCATAGCATTTGGCACTGGCATTTTCTGCTGGACTAGCTTGTGTCCGATGTCTTCATGGAAGGTTGTTGATCTTGAACTTCTCCATTCCAATAGACTAGTCTTTCAAAGGAAGATGGCAAAAATTGAGCCTTCTAGACAACTGTTCTCATTTTTAAATAATGCATAGTCTCTGACAGCAAAACATTTCAATAATTACAAGAGGGAACCTTAGTGTTTGAATGTGGGGTTTTTTGTATTAATATTTAATCTTCACGAATTATCCTCCTCCTATTGCACAACCTTAATAATGTGGATTTTTTTACTTTAGTCTAAAGCTATGTATTGCATGTCTGAGTAATTAGTACATAATGTTATTATATTACCAGACTAATTTTAAGTTTTTGCATTCATCAACAATTGCTTATGAATATATATAATTTGTAAAAAATATATACTGACCTTTAAGTAAATTTAAAGTTTATATCTGAACTACTAATAATATATTTTCTCTTCTAATAAATAATTATTAATAATATTAATATATTTATCTGATAATATAGTTATCATTATTAGCATTGTGTAGGAGTTTAGAATCTGTAGATAAATTGTGCTAAAAATTATATTGCTTTATCTATGCAAATATTATCATAAATAAAATGTATTATACACGAGAATTAAATAAATCACATACATAAAATAAAATAAATTAAACAAAATGAACAAACAAAAAAATAGATAAATTTCCAAAAAGAATATTAATCTAAAAAGTAAATATTGAAATAGCATTATTTTGTTTAATATCCCATTTCACCTACTATTTTTCATAGTAGTATTTATCCCCAGTTCAAACCCATCCAAGTTCACATATATTATCATATATTAATGTATTTTAATGTATAATAACATATATTTACATATATGTGCGTATATTTACATATTTGCATACATTTAGGTATATTAGTGTCTATATGCATATTGTTATATAATATGTATACTCAGTTATAAATTAAATTAATAAATAAAGTAAGTTGTATAGGCATTGTTGTATGTGTAGGAGAGCACCTACATATATATATATATATGAGAATGAAGCTGCAATGCAATAGATTTGATAAGCATTGCAACACAATTAATTTATTTGCCTTTAATGTGATATAAAATTTAATCTATATATTGGGCTTGAAACACGCATCTATGAAGCTATATTAAAAGTTTATACTTGCTTAGCACATTTGGAAAGTTTGTGCTCCCATATTCATAGCTTATAATAATAGTGTTTGTTGTTAGCTTGCATAATAGAGATGTATGCAAATATATGCAAGTATAAACTTTTAATATAGTTTCATGATTGTGCGTTTTAAGTGCAATATATAGATTACGAACCATAAGTGAAGTAAAACTAAGCTTTTTATTACATTAATATAAAATTTAAATACAAATTTGCTTTTATTTGCATATAAATTTCCAATTCTAGAGGTGACAAGATTATATATTATATATATATATATATATATATATATATATATATATATATATAACAGAATGTTTGCAGAACTTAAATCTGTTTTGAAAGATTGTCTGTTTCTGAGTATCAGGTGATAACCAACATCAAGTTCCAATTTCACTAATGCAACAAGAATTATAGTTTTCCTAAATTCTAACTGATCTTACTTACACTATCTCTAATTAGGTGCCCGACCCTAGCTAGATCACTCTCAGGGCTGGGAGGAAATCTATCAGATGAACGGAGGTATAACAAATTAATCTGTATATTTAAATAATCTCTTTTCTTCTTTCTATATCTCTTGAATTTGATCATGTATAATTTACCATTTAGCTGCTTTGAATTCCCTACCTTTAAACATTTATTACATCAATAATCGATCAAATTTCTTTATGAAACTTAAGGTTTGAGTTTAAAACATATTTAATACATATGTCTATTCATATAAGATGTATTTAGTTAATTTTGCAAGGCATTTTGATAGGAATAAAAATAGGCAAATGTAAACGATAAATCTATTCATTAATGATCTATAAATAATTTTAGCTTCAAAGTATGTATATAACTTTATTCTTATTAGTTTATTAAATCAAATATTCATAAGATAAAGATATATATATAAACAAATTTTACTAAATATAATAGATCACATAAATATTGAGTAGGATAAAAAATATAGTTACACGCTACAGATTAAATTAATATTTTAACTGAGAATAAGCATTTTGAGGGTACCAATAGGCAATTTTAAGTTCATTTAATGCAAAGAAAGTTATAGTTACCTTCAGGAACCCAAGAGTTTAATAAGGATAAGTTTGCTTACATAAGTTTATGTCATTCTGAGTTAACGATCCAAAATTTTTTTTTTGTTGTTGAAGAAAAAAAGATATCTGCTATTGGCATAAGTCTGGCATGAGCATCCATTTTGTGGTATTAATTGAAAGCAAAAGAATAATGATGATGTTGATTAATAAGTCTTTTAATGGAAGCTTGCTTGACATATTAGGTTCAACACTTTTCTTTTTCTCTTTAGGTTATTTTATGCAGCATAACTATAAGTTTCTTAGAGGTCTTGTATGGGAAATCAGTAAACAGGAACAGCTTAGTACTTGTAGCATGGGGTGATCACTCTACACATATCTGGGTTTTACCCCAACATTACAAGCATTGACATTTTATAAGTTGATCTCCTAAAACACATTTTCTCCACAAGTTAGTTAATTTGAGAAGTTAAGTATTTCATTTTAAAATAATGAGAGTATAGTTGTACAAATTAATATATCAAAAAATAATATTAATATAACTTCTTTTTCTGTTCTTTATGGCTCTTTCTCTCTTTCTTTTGGTCTCTCAAAAACAGTTTATTAGTATTTCTATCTCTCTTTCTCTGGAATGCTTTTAACATTTTTATTTTTATTTTTGGTATCTTTGACCACAGTACATTCATTTGTGGTTTCTTGGAATTTAAATTGATTAAGTAACATAATAAATAACAAAGAATTGCCTGGAGTTTATATAGCAAAGTCTTTTTGTTACCCTTATTAAAGTAAGATATGATAACACAAAAAATGCCCATTTGAAATAATTAATAATAAAAAAATTATATATTTGCGTATAACTGTATTTCTCAATTTTTTTAATAACAACGTATTTTTAAATATATTCTGAAACAAATAATTATATTCTTTTTTTCTTTTTAAAAAAAAAATTTCCAAAATCTATTTCCCTTACATTTAATATAGATCACTCCTCATCTATAGTCACACATTAAAGCCAATTTATTAGACTCATGCTTATCTAGGGCAGTTGGTGGAATCTATTTAACTCCCTCATAACAGGGTTTGAATCTGGCTACTGCTACTATATATATATATATATATATATATATATATATATATATATAGTATATATATATATATATATATATATATATATATTTCAAATAAGTGTTATTGAAGAATATTATGGCTCTAAGAATCCTGTACCTATTGTCCCATTGAGGATCAGTCTAATATGATTTACTTAGTTCAGTATATTTTTTGCTATGATTGGTTTTAGATAAAACTTTACTTTCATAAATTTAATTGAAATAGATTAGTTTTTCCAAATTCGATTTTAGATCACATGTTAAACATTCACAGTAGGACAAGTATAACAATTTTTATAATCTATAAATGGAACCTTATAAAATATTTAAAAAGATAGAATTCATCCATGATAACTACACCTAATGAATTGAAGGGAATATATAATTCCCAAAGTTTAAGACCTATGTATTTTCAGTAATAAAATGCTTCTATAAATCCCTTTCATGAAAATAGTTAGTCAATCTTAAAAAAATAGCATTGATATTCATAATTATGACATTAAAATTAATAAAGAGGTGTTATAATTTTCCAATTCTCTATTTGTTAAATTTTCTTAAATTAAAAAAAAAATATTATAAGTAGTTACTTGTTAGAGGTAGAAAATAAAATAAATTATAATTAAATTATACTAAAAATAAATCACTTGAAAATTAAATCTTTAATCCAGTAATGTTAGCCATTGAATTTGCTTAAAAAATTTTTTTCTCTAAGTGAGAGAAGTATAGTAGAATCCTTATGTGAGATTTTATATTATCTTTAAAACAAAATTTATTTTTGTGGTTTCTATTTTTAATTCCCAAGTAAGTTTGTTTTATTTTGAAACTTTTACATTTTATTTTAAAAAATCAATAAAATACTTTTTGAATTGTTTACACTGGAATAGGAATGAATTAGTCAAATAAGTAATTAAATCGCAAGAGGATCATGATCATAAATTAAGGATGTTAATAATAATTTTAATTGTAGTATTCATTTATATATTGAAGCTGTAAATATTGTCCTATATATTTATGCTTTGCCTAATACTAATATTAGAAGCACTAATATGGGTTTGAACCCAATTTAATATATGTTAACTGATGCCCACCTTGCTAGAGTCTGTAGTATATGTATAATTCATCATCAATCTGTAATTTTAAATTTATTTTATTCTTAAAACCTTATTAAATGTAAGTGTTAAAAGCCATCATATTTTAAAATTTCTTATTTTTACAATATAATAAATTCCTCAAATTTTTGTGAATAAAGTTCTTTTTTTTATTACAATTCTCAATCCCAATTAAAGGCTTTGTTAATACAATGACTTGTGAAATTTACTCAGGTTTGTAATATTTTATATTTTGTTTAATGCTTTCTTTAATTAGCAAATAAACTCTTGAATCATGTTCAATGTTGGCAGGAGCTCCCTATTCTGAAGGAAACCACCTAATAGAAGAGGCCACTGGGAAAACACAGACCACAGAGGGGAATCATGAGTAAACATCATGTGTATTGAATTCAGATAGAGCAGGGTTGGATCATATAAATAACTAAATTTTGACTATCAAAATTAATTAGAATCTTGTTCTCAGAGTTACCATACTTCATGCCAGTTATGTTGTATCTAATTTGTGTTGGGGTAAAAAAAGGTGTTTGCTTCCCTAAACCTCTGAGACCTCATCTTACCTGCAATACCAGAGTCTGAAATATCTACTCTGAAATGAGCCCTTCTGAACAAAGATCTACCAATTTATCAATGCCTATTGCCAACCCAAGTCCATTTATGTGCCTTCAATCCAAAGATAAAATACCTAAATTGCCGCCAGCTGATTAATTTTAATTAATTAGTTTGCTTCTAATTATAAATTACATTGTAAGCCTTTAATATCTGTTATTTAATTCTCAAAACTGCTATATATATATGTGTGTGTGTGTGTGTGTGTGTGTGTCAAATGTCTATACAACTTACTTTCATGCTATATAGTTCATTCTTAAATTTGTTTTGGCAATTTAAATTGAATTTTGTTTCTTTAATTTATTATTTTGATTTATGTTAATTTGCCAAGTTTGTATCAAACTCAATGAGTAAATTTAAATCTGATCTCTTATAGTTTCTCCTATTACATAAAGGAAACATAAAATTCTTAAAAAAAAATGTTCAGCTCTCTTAGGTTTGTACAAATTGTTTGATTTGTTTTCTAATAATTTTACTTTTATCCTCTTTTCATTATTAAGTTGTTTTATCTGTCTTGTAGTTAAATCTCACCAGAAGTGAGTTTAACATTTAATTGAAATCATACGTTATAACATGTATGAAGATACTTTGAGGTGTGTGGGAGAAAGTCATTTAGTCCATTTTAGTTTTAAAATCTTGTCAATATACTTTTAATCATTATTAGTTAATTGCTTGGGGGAATTGTGTTGAACATTCCATTATGCTGAAGAGCAGATTGCTTAAATTGGGTTATTAATTAATTTATTATGGGCATTTGTGACTGATTTATTTATGCCTAGGTGTTATAAGTGTATAGTTGCCATCGTTTATTTATTAATTTTTTGCTTTAACATATCTCTGGGATATTCTCCACAAAGTAGATGCTTTTCCTACTAGGGATTCAATTTCAGGCATTTATAATAAATCAATGTATGGAAACAAATGAATGAACCAACCCAACATGCTATCTGGTGCCACTATTTTTCAAAGATATATTTTGGTTGTTGGGCCAGTGTATCTTTTTATGCAAACATGACAAAGCCACCCAGAGTATCTTAAGTGATCTCATTTCTTACAAGCAACGGGAAACTATAATGAACACCAGCTTCATTATTATCCATTTCTTTATAGACCTGCAATGCTCTCTGTCAGCCATAATAGCATGCCATTTGCCAATCATTTTATTGTAATCATTTAGGTTAAATTATATATAATTGTGGCTTATGTTAGGCTGAACTATCTTATCCCCACTAATCTGGTTGGTCTTCATGATTTAAGTAAAACTCATTTACATATGCAATTAGAATTGTGAATTATAAAATCTTACTTATATCTATTCTAGTATAATAAACCAAGTATTGTACTTTTGTAATCTTTTAGATAAGGGTGAGCCACTATGTATTATCAATGATTTAATTTAGTTCTTCAATGACCTTAGCATGTTAACCAAAAACAATCTTTTATATTCATACATTAATTACGCCCACCACCATATGTTTAGCCGCATCTATAATCTTATTTTATATGTTAAATTGTATTGCAGTTGCACTCATTAATTTCATGTTAAAAGAAACTATATGGTCTCGAATGATCTACTTATTAATTCAGAAGTGCATAATTGTAAATTAAATTATCAGATATGTAATCTCGATTGTATAGACATTCCGAGCTTATATTGTTTTATTAATATATACATAATCACCTAATAAATATTACTCTAGATCATTTATCTGTATTCTTGCATTCATCATTTATTACTTGAATCTCTATTATTTGCTATTTTGTGAGATATATAATTATTTATTTGAATCAAATGTTTAAATTCAAACCCCTTTTGCTAATGTTGCCTCGAATATTATTACAATTCAAATCATTAATCAATCTCAAAACAACTGTATCATTCTTGAATGGTTGTAGTTTATAGAAGTTATTAATTACGCCATTAAATATATATCGTTTCAAATCTTTTGTTCTCCTTGTCCTCGTTGCTGGGCCTGGAATACTGAAAAGCTTGTTAGTATTATCAAAAGCGTTGTTTGTATAATCATAGGCCCTGGAGCAGATAATTAGGTTGATATTTGGTATTGTTCCTGACTTATGTATCTCACACATACTAGATGGATATATGTCTGCTTGGATTTTAAGTCTTGTTGAATGAACACACGATTTTGACTGCTATAATATGCATATATGTACTTAAAAAAGATTCATATTGTAAATCGGTTGTTATTTTACTGTAATAAACTATAATAAAATTTGTATAAGAAATTATTTAAGAATAAAAAAATATATAATAAACATTTATTTAAATGCCTGGTAGTTCTAAATTGTTTTTAGATGATGTAAGTATGTAAATATCTAGATGAAAACAATAGGATACTATAGTGCATGAAAAGTATTCTAAAAATATCATAGTAATGCTGACATAAGTGCAGATATTCTAAAAGGGTATTTACTCTCTTAAGAAAAATATTTTTTGTTTACTTCAAAAATAATCTCCATAAGATTTGGATATCTTGTTTGTCTAAAATTTCAAAATTATCATATTGTTGAATTTTAAAAAATGTCTTGTTAGAAAAATCAATAAAGTAAGGAGGAGGCATTGCTCAATCCTTTTTTGAAATACTGTCACTACATTCGCCAAAATTCTATCAATACTAAGTAAAAATAGAAGTCATTTCAGTAATATTTACACCATATAACTAAAAAATAAAATGTCTCAAAATAAAGTCTGTCTATGAAAATAATAGAAATCTACTACTATTAGAAGAAATCTTCAGAGAACGATTGACAACTAAGAAAATCAATCAAGTATAAATATTTCCAAGAACTGTTCAATCTCCACATAGCTGGATCAAGTACAATAGACTAAAAGTCATCTTAATGGAACTTACTTGCACTTAAAATTCGTTCTTTTGAATTTCTTATCCTTTTCAGGAGGATCAGAATAAAAAAATAATTTACAAACACTTTTAAATACAGGTCTTTCTAATTAATTTTATTTTAATAAAACAAAATATATATTTTTTATTTGTTATTGCCTTGCTATGATTTCTTTTTTTATCTTTAGCATTCACAAATAAATTTTTATGCAAATCAGGTAAATTGAATTAATTCTTTTAACTTAATTGTATACTTACATGTGCATATACTCTACAATGTACTATGTGAATGAATAGATCATATTATGTATCTTTATATTTTATATATTTTTCAAAACATAACCACATCAATGATTATTTGAAATATTTAAGCATATGATTTTAACATTTTAAACATTTAAATATTGTTTTCAGAATAAGTTGAATTTGTTTGATGTTGTTATATCGGACAGTTTATATGTATTATTAATAAAGGTAGCATCATAAAAAATTTAAGCATTGGTGTCATGTATATTTAAAGGTGTGTTCTTCCTTTATTTTACGTAGTGTTAGGATACGTAATTATATTTAGGAACACAGCGATGATGAATTTATTCTTGCCTAGTTCATAAGACATACATTTATATTTTGTAATCTTTTGTCTTGAGCCATAACTTATTAAGAGATAATTATAAGTTAGCTTGGAGTCATCTGTCGATAGGAACCTTTAAGTACATAGGTATGTGAATAATTGAACATGTTTGACATAGATATTAGTATTTTAATCAACTATCCAAAAAACATGTATATAATAATAATTTTTTAGCATAACATTTAATAAAAGTATATAATAAATAATGATAATCCTTGTTAAGTTTTTTTCTTTCCAGATATACAGCAAAAATTTATGAAATCTGATTCATCTTGCTATTTCATTTATTGTCTTTTGTGTGAACTATGTTAATCAATTATAAATAACACATAATTCTCAAAATTAATAAATTATCAACTGTTAACACGAATCTTAAATGAATATATATATATATTATTAAATCCAGTTTTCGTATTATTTTTTTTTCACTTATCACATGAATAAACTCTGGTCACATGATGTGCTTATAAGGACAATGTAACGTATTTATTTTTGAAATTGAAGAATATTTGATTATTTTAAATATGTTTTGGAATTAATAAAAATATCACTTTAATTTTCAGAATATATTTTTAATCTCATCCACAGGCACTAATATATATATATATGGGTGTTAGTATATAAATAATCCATAGAGATATAAATAATTACTTTATTTTGTCTTCATGCTCACTGCCACATTAAACAGCACTGAATGTAGAAGATATGTTAAATGGATATTTCCTATCTTTACCTCAATGTACCGTTATAATATATATATATATATTTCTTGATTATATCGTTTCATTTGACATTTACATGAGATAAAAAAATCTTCATTTAGATATTTTTGTAATTGTATAAATATGTATTCATGATTGCATAATTATTATGATTGCTAACTAAAACACGTTGCTCTAGAATATTTGATCTTAATTTAGAATGATGCTTCTTCCTATTGACTTCTGATATTAAGTTAATTTACTACATCATGTAGTTGACCAATATAAGAATATGACTGTCAATAAAAGTATTAAGGAAATAAAAAGTTTTAACTCAGAGAAAACGTTTTTATTAGGTTACTCTTCTATAATACTGTTACTAATATAAAAGATTCAATTTACATATTTAACTTATCAAAAATTTTCATTTTTTAACTTTAAATGAAGTGAAGCTTAAAGTTGATGAATAGTATAAAGAATTTGTTAAATTCAAACAATACTTAATATAAGATGACCAACCTAAAAAAAAATCAAAAAAACTCTAATTTAAACTCTCTTTTATTATAATCTTTTCTCTTTTTAAATATGTATAAAATAAAATACTGGAAATAACTTTACATATTTCGAAATACCAATAAATAAATAAAACTAATTAACAGCTTGCGACATAACTGCCAACCTAAGTTACTGAAACTACTATTTAGGATGACAATCATACCATGAATTGATTATAGCATTTATTTGTATAAGTATTTTGAAAATTGTAAAATTAATTCCAGTTATTATACTATACTTTACGAAATTGTCAATATTTACAAAATATTTACAAAATATTGACAATTTTATATAAATATAACTATTTTTAATTTTAAAAATATAATATTATTATTGAAATCTTTGCTTTTATGTGTTTTTTGTTTTGTTTTGCTTTTGTTTGATTTTTTGGTAAGCATTTATATAAAACTACAATTATTTTACCGTTCGAATTTAAAAAATACCAAGCTTAACTAAAATGCCTTTGAGCCTAAAACTTTCTAAATATTTTTAATTTTTAATATAAGAAATTATTTAAAATAAAAGTTTTATTAATCAATTAAAATTGCAGTAAACATTAACATTAAAAAAATCCCACAGTTTCTAAAATTAATAATTAACAGTATGTAGCTACCTTACAGATAATTAATGACCTGTTTAATATTTTACGTTTTCAAAAAAAAATCAAAATATTTTAAATATAATTAAAATATGAGTGTGGCGTATGAAGAAATTAAAATAAAGTAGCAAAATTTATTTATTTTTAAATAATAAAATTCTATCAACTAAATATACTTTTAGATAATTTTAAATTTACATCTACAAAATTTAGAGCGCATGGATGTTGTGACAGTTGGATCGCGCCACATTCAATTTATATGTTTTGTTTGCACATATCTACATGATGTAAAAAAATATTGTGATAGTATAATTGGATGTAAAATAAATAAAAATTGATTAACTGAGAAAATGTTCATTTTTGATTAGTTTATAAAAATTTTAGAATATTTGATAATAGCGTTAAAATCATATTCAAATTTACAAATCAAATTATTGTTAAAAATCACAGAATCAATTGCTTATATTCAAAATAATTACATTTTCTTATTTTAAATTATGTAGTTGTTTTTTTTTTCTGTAATTGATCAACAGTAAAATATTTTACCTAAAAAAAAGATTGTAGGATGTAATACTATTGAGACCACTAATGTAAAACCACACCTACATTGAATTGGCATGTAAAATGAATGAACAAGGGCAAACTTCCTAAAAGAGTGTTTTATGATGAACTTGATCATGGGTTTCATAGAAGTAATAGATCTTAACTATATTATAAGGATTAGATCAAAGACATTCTAAAAAAGATCATCTTATTTTCAATACTACTACTACTACTATGACTACTATGACTACTACTACTACTACTACTACTACTACTACTACTAATACTACTACTACTACTACTACTACTACTACTACTACTTTTTTCAGTTTATTCTTTGGATATAGAGCAGTGTGTAAGTAGTTCTGATATTCTTTGCATTGCAGATGATATTAAAGTGTGTAAAATTATTGATAATTTTGTTGATCAGAAGATTTTGCAGTCTAATATCAGTCTAATTTTCAGGATTGGTGTGTAAGAAAACTGTATGTAAATTAACATTGAAAATGTTGTATCATATTGTTTTCTAAAAAATCATCTACAAGTTTGTTTAACTATAAACTAAATTCAAAAATTATTTCAAGAAAAGAATATCATAAAAATTTAGGTATTATTTTTAATAATAATGGAACATTTAATAATAATATTCAAAATATTATTACAAAAAGTTATAAAATAATGGGTTTAATTCTCAGAAACTGTAAAATGTTTAAGAGAAATACGTGTGTGTATTTGATTCATACATTGGTTTTACCTATTTTAAATTATGGATCTTTGATCTGGAACTCATGTAAATTAAGTATTAGCACTGTAAAAGGTTTATAAAGAAATTTAAGATATATTAAATCAGAAATAATATGTGATGACAATGCACTCTACAAAAGATGAATCTATACTGATATAAAGTATTTAAAAAGTTTACATCAGGTATAATAGATGTGAGAAGTTGCCAAACAACATTAACATTTAAGATGAAGATAAAGGATATGAAATTAAAAAATTTGTATAATATCCCAAAATTTAAAAGTGAAACATTAAAAAATTCAGCATTAGTAAGATTACCTAGATTGTATAGTAAATACTTTAACACTGTTAATATATTTGAAACAGATGATAGAACATTTAGGACTATTGTGCAAAAAACTCTGCAAATGCTTTGTGAACTAGATTAGTTGTGCATGTTTGATTGGATGTAAAATCTGTTAAATGTACTAAATTAAAATATTATTATTATAAATCTAAAAATTATTAAAGATTCTATAAAATTTAGTAAGAGTGAATTTATTTAAAGTAATATTTGTAATAAATTACATTGATTATAGACTTAAACTAAAGCTTTTGATACTAGATAGTAATCCAAGTTTTTTGTTTATTCCTCCAGATTAATTATTTGAATCTTAGTACTGTCTATAAAATAATAAATATATTTATAATTATAGTAATATGATAATTATTGAAATGTATTAATCCTTATAATTACTAATAAGTCAAAATATGCTATCAGTAGACTGACAGTAATTTAAAGATGTTGATCTACCTCTCTTGTTTCCAATGCTTAACCATTTTATGAACTTATGGGCAATAAAGCATTTATTTATTTTATCTAAAAGTAAATGGTGAATATAAATTTAACAATAGCCATATAATCATTTACTAATTATAAATTAGACATCAAGCTAAATTATATATGAAATAACTACCTAAGTAAAATTGTATGCTTATACAGAACATATTGAGGAACTAAAAAATTATTAGATTCTTTCTATACACAAACCTAACCCTATAGGTTTGAAAGTAGATGTACAATCTCACAATTCTTCCTTAATGTGCTTGTTTTCAATCAAACAGTGATGTGTTGGCCCATTTTAAATATTTTTGATTATTTATAGAACATTATTATGTCTTGCTATATTTCATTAATATATATCTTCTGTCACATTCCCAATCTATGTTTTGAATCCAGATAAAACTTGACAATGTTTTCAGATTCAAAGCAAGCTTGGGATTTTTCTTAGGTAATTATACCATAGCCTATCCTGTTGACCATTTTTCTTATCTAAAGGATCAAAAAAAAAATCATATTTTCATCATCAGACAGCATTTAATTACTTTGAATGGGGACCTTAACTGTTTTTATATTAAAGTTATTGGAGAGATCCTCACATATAATCAGATACTAAAAAAAACTCTTTATTTTTTTAGCTATCCAGAACTTATAAAAATAATTGTATAAAGTAAGATTTTAAATCTGAAGTACAGTGTATAATAATGAGATTCCCTTCCATAATTTTAAAAATGTGTTTTGGCTTCATTAAAACCTATAACATTGGTAAAACTATTAAAAAATATAATTGCAGTAAAATTATATTTTTAAAGACAAATAATGTTCCTTTAATATTTATTGAGCACATTGTAAAAGTTTTATGTTAAAGTTTAACAAGCAAAATTGAGGTATATTTATAATGCACTATTAAATGTAGTGTGTTGTATTTGTTACTTAACTAAAGGCTACAGAAAGGAGTTTTCTGTTAACCTGAATGGAAAGTCTTTATTTTTCTTTTGGAGATATTAAAGGAAACAAGCAGGGAAAATTTCTAATGTTCACTCCATATATTCTTGTCATTGGAGCTGTTATTACTTTGTGATTATTTATATAGTGTATGAACGGGTTGCTCACCAACACACATTAGCCAGTGTGGTGAGTTTATTGGCTTTTTATCTCTGAGTTTAAAATCAATAAATACCATAGTCTTTCTTCTCAGTTGTCTTATAGAACTTAACTGAAATATCAGTTGAGTTTTATTGAAGGGAGAATAAATGTGTGCAAATTTAAAAAAATATCTTTTTTAATAATTTAGAATCATGACAGACAAAAATAAATCATGGCCTTTATTTCAGGAGGATGTAAAATCACCATCCTAGACAGCAGTTGGTGACTGAAGATAGAGAGTGCTAAAAATCCCTTAACTGTGGATCCAGACTTCCATTTGATGATAATCTTTTATTTAGGTACCTACAACTGCAGATCAGTTTTAAGTGAAGCAAGATTGCAAGAATTGAAAGAAAAACTGTCTCACATTAAATGGGACACTGTTGGACTTTATAAAGTTAGAAAAAGAGGTAAAAAGACAATTTTAAAAAAATGTGTACTCTACTACAAAGGTATAAATATTGGAAGTACAAGGAGAGAAGGGTTTATTATAAATAAAAAGTGGAATAAAAACATTGTGGAGATTGATTATGTATCAGACAGAATGGCAAGATTAATTAGTCAACTTAATAGAAGATAACAAAGGCACATAATTCATGTTTATATCCCAATAAGTTCATACAGTAATGAAGTAGTAGAACATTTTTATGTGGATATAAAAAAAAACTTTTGATCAGACCGAACAACATTTTAAAATTGTTATGGGAGACTTCAATGTTAGAATTAGTAAACAATTGAAAGATTAAATTGCTGTAGGTAAATTTGATTGTGATAATAAAAATGAGAAAGGTCATAGACTTTAAAAGTTTTCAGAAAAAGAAAAACTTTATATTATTTTATGATTCTTTTTGAGAAAAATGTTAAATAAAAATGAGCATGGAAGCATCCAAATGAAGATATTAATTATTTTTGTCTAGTTTTGTAAATAATTTGCATGTATTTTGCATATCGCTATTAGCTCGCTGTTCTGCATGGCTCAGTATTGCTATGAATATGAGGCAACCCACCTCGAAAGCACTAAGCTTTTAATATTTTGCACTCTTTATAGCTTCTCTTTTAAGCACTTCATACACTTTTAATTTTATTTTATTATAATAAATATTACTAAATAATATATTTTTAAATTTTATTTTAATACAATATTTAAATATATCCCTTAATAAAAAGTATTTTTATTTCAACTTAAAATTTAATACATAAAATTTATTATTCATGATACTTTTATAAAATTGATCCAGTGAAATATAAGTGCAACATTTATTGAAACAAGGGATAAATTTACTATACAAAGAAGGAAGTAAAATTTAATTAATTGTTGCATAAATATGTGTGCACACATATTGACACACATTTCATTCTGTATTTATTTCATCATTATTTAAATAATTAAATAGCAGTTTTAAATTAGACTGTTAAAAATTACAAAAAATTAATTTTATTTATTATGATTATAGTTTTAATACTACATTATAGAATTTTAATTATTGTTCACTTTTTTCTGACAATTATTTTATATCTCAACTTTATTACTTAAATTATATTGCTTTACAGTAAACTAACATAGTTTTAATATTGATGAAACAGTATATCTTTACCTATTTTATAAAATAAATAATAAGTTACAATTAGCTATTGTATAAAATTTAAAATTTCTCTGAAAAATAACTATTATTTACATTCATAGATTAATATAGCAAAATAAAAAGGCTACAATATATATATATATCATTTATTTTTGGCTATTTTATTTCTTTTTTTAATATTTAATTCTAATATTATAAATTCATATTTTTATATTTTACATTATTATTTATTATATTAACATCCAATAAGTATAATTTTTTTAACTTATAATATTACTTCTTTTTATCTTTTTATTACTAATTATTTTAACAATTTTTTATTATTTTTTACTATATTTTACATCTATTTTCTATTTATGTTTTTAAAGCTTAGTTGTTCGCTATACAAACTTTTAAATTTTCCTGTTACACTTAGTAGCTCCCTCTTTCTATTTTTAATATAATTAAATCTATTCTTATTTTTACTCCTTGATGTGATGTGATGATGTGATGTGAGGTACCTTCTCTGTAAATGATGTCAAGAATCTTTTAGCAATTATACCTAGTGGCTGCCTCTTTTTATTTTTTATATAATTATTTTCTTGTTTTTAATCCCTACTAATATTATTTATTTATAACAAAAAAATTTCAGACTCATTAATATGAATAGCTTTTTTTATTTTTCTATCCCTTTTATTATTTGTAATTGTATCATTTTTGTACAATTCTTTCCAAACTCATGCCCTGTTTCTAATGTATATAATTATATTGGCATCAATTTGGGAATGATTATATAAAAATGATACAATTTACAAATAATAAAGGGATAGAAAAATAAAAGAAGCTATATACATTAATTATATTAAGCCAGTATTAAATACAGATTTGGGCTTGAAAAAATTTTTGACATAATAAAAAATAAATAAATAAATAATGGTAGAGATTAAAAATAAGAGTATACTTAACTATATAAAAAATAGAATGAAGGGGCCACTAAGTATAAAAAATAAAGATAATATTAGTAAGGATCAAAAATAAGACTAGATTTAATTATATAAAAAATAGATAGAGGATTCTACTAAATATAACAGGAAAATTTAAAAGTTTGAATAGTTAAAAGTTAAGGTTTGAAAAAATAAGAAGGTAGATATAAAATACATTAAAAAGTAATAAAAAATAAGTTAAAATAATTAGTAATAAAAAGGTAAAAAGAAATAATATTATAGGCTAAAGAAAATTATACATATTAAATGTTAATATAATGAATAATAATGTAAAATAAAAAATATATATATAATGTTAGAATCAAATATTAAAAAAAAAGAATAAAATAATAAAAAAAAGAAATGAAATCAAAATTATATATATATATCACAGATGGAGCTTTACCAATAGCTCACTCAAGCTTGTTTACAAAAAATGCCAAGAGAGAATCGAAAATTCAATATCTCTTTCAAATTGTCTCCAACCTTTAAACCATGGTTTCAAGCTAATTGGATATCATCAGTAAAGGGTAGAAGGACTAGAAACTAAATCTAAATCCCAACTCTACTGAACAGCATTTATGCAAAATGTTCTTAACAGCTTGAAAGCATGAATTTTTCAGAAACGTAAATATCTTAAAATCCAGCTAAACAAACCAGATAGCTATATAGGCCTGAAATCAGTTCAGTTTCACCACATAGTAAGAAGGTTCTGCAATCTATATCATTGCTAAAACCTTCAAAGGTACATTTATGATAAACAAAAACAAGTTAAAAATTTTTAACCTGGTTATAGCTTGCATTTATGATCACAGATGGAGCTTTACCAATAGCTTACTCAAGCTTGTTTACAAAAAATGTCGAGAGAGAATCAAAAATTCAATATCTCTTTCAAATTGTCTCCAACCTTTAAACCATGGTTTCAAGCTAATTGGCTATCATCAGTAAAGGGTAGAAGGACTAGAAACTAAATCTAAATCCCAACTCTACTGAACAACATTTAAGCAAAATGTTCTTAACAGCTTGAAAGCATGAATTTTTCAGAAACGTAAATATCTTAAAATCCAGCTAAACAAACCAGATAGCTATATAGGCCTGAAATCAGTTCAGTTTCACCACATAGTAAGAAGATTCTGCAATCTATATCATTGCTAAAACCTTCAAAGGTACATTTATGATAAACAAAAACAAATTAAAAAATTTTAACCTGGTTATAGCTTGCATTTTATGGTCACAGATGGAGCTTTACCAATAGCTTACTCAAGCTTGTTTACAAAAAATGTCGAGAGAGAATCAAAAATTCAATATCTCTTTCAAATTGTCTCCAACCTTTAAACTATGGTTTTAAGCTAATTGGATATCGTCAGTAAAGGGTAGGAGAACTAGAAACTAGATCTAAATCCCAACTCTACTGAACAGCATTTATGCAAACTGTTACTATCAGCTTGAAATCATGAATTTTTCAGATATGTAAATATCTTAAAATCTAGCTAAACAAGTCAGATAACTATATGTTTACCAATAGCTCACTCAAGCTTGTTTACAAAACAAAATGTAAGTTATTGGCAGGTTAAAAAATTTTTAACTTATTTTTGTTTATCATATATATATATATATATATATGATAATATATATGATAGACATATATATATATATATATATATATATATATATATATATATATATATATATGATTATAGAAAATAGTAATTGATCAATAAAAAATATAAAAAAGGTTAAAATGTATTATACATAAAGAGAGGTCTATAAAGATATATTTAAGTAAAGCAGTATTGATTATAAGTTAGAATATATGTATATATATAAATTTTAAAATTGTATATTCATGTATATTTGTATTCATGTATTTGTAATGAGTTTGTTATAGTTCTGAAGAAGATTGCTGGGGCAATCAAAACATCTAATAGTGGATTATAATTATATGGAGCATTGTAAAAATAATATTGAAAGTCAATGATATTAATATTATATAAATTTTGCAATGCAATAAAAAAGATATTGTTCTTGTTACATCAAAAAAAAATACTAGTAATAAAAAATAAAATCATTTTAAAATTAATTATAATTATTCATCATTCAATTATGTTCTATACTATAGGTGGGTCCAGAAAGCAATCTCACAGCTAATTTATTCATTTCTTTATCATTTTTTATTTATTGTCCAAATCTTTAATTTTATATATTTATTTTCATCTCTTATATCATTCAGTATGATCAGTATTATTTATTCTTTTTTTTATTTCCATTCATCATTCTTTCTTCTTATTTTCTGTCCAATCCAGTTCCACTTTCTATCTCTAATTTTTTCACTGAATTTTTGTTTTTCATTTAGTTTTTTCCAAGTTTCCTCTTTCATTTTATTCATCCAATTATTTTTCTCCATTTGTTTCCATGACTACATCACAAAGGTCTACATAGGTTGCTAATTCTTTTACCTATGTATCACACTCATATAGAAGTACATTCCATACATAATACTTAATAATCTTCTTAAATCTCTCTCAAAAATTCACAAATATCATTTTTTCTTAATGAATACCTTCTTTGCCCATATTATTTTACTTTTAAGTTCATTTTCTTCTGACCTCTTTTGATCAATTATTCAAATACTTAAATGTATTCACTTGTTGAACTATATTATCATGAATATCAACTTGTATATTTTGTAGTCCCTTCTATTCATAAGAATTTGGTTTTCTCAAAATTAATCTTCATTCCATATTTTAAAGATCTTTCCTTCAATTTGTTCAGTATATTCTGTAGATTTTCTTCATTCTCAGTTATATGTGGGATTATTTATTATTTTATATTTTTTAGAAAAAAATTAATTAAACTTTTCAAAGATTTGAAACACCATGAACTCTTATACCTGGAGCCTAATTGAAGATATAGGGGATTTGAACTCAGACTATCAAGCCACTTCACTATCCACACTATCTCATGCTACTGATACACATGACCACACACATGCAGAAAAGATTAATAATCACCAATATATGTATTTCATGCTAAACTAGCAATCATCAGTTAGTCCAGACTACCATCTCCCATACATAAATATATATAATTAATGCTCAGTTTATATTAAGATAACAAATTCTTACACTTTAATGGACAGGCTTCAACCCACCACCAACTCTTCAGCCATCCATACCACTGAAAATCTGATGATATAATTCCCAAAACCCATGCTTTATTGTTGTCATGCCCATGTTGATCTCAAGTCACTCTGACCCCTCATGTATAGAACAGTATACCTTTAAATACATAGAGGGGGGCAGAATGCAGGATTAATGTGTAAGATTTGAAATACCAAGCACTCTTATACCTGGAATCTAATTGTAAACATAAAGGAATTGAACTCAGACTTTCAAGCCCCTTCACTATTCACACTATCTCATACTATTGATACATATGACCACACACATGCAGAAAAGAGGAATAATCACCAATATTCATATTTAATGCTAAACCAACACTAGATGGTAGTCTGGACCAACTGATAAGTAATGGTTTAGCATAAAACCCAGATATTGGTGATTATGTGCATCAGTAATATGAGATAGTGTGGATAGTAAAGGAGCTTTAAAGTTTGAGTTCAATTCCTTTATATTTACAATTAGTTTCCTGGTATAAGAGTGTCTGGTATTTCAAATCTTACATAGTAATCCTGCATTCTGCCAATCCCTCTTCTATGTATTTAAATGGATACTGTCCTATATGTGAGGGGTCAGAGTAACTTGAAGTCAACATGGGCATGACAACAAAATTGGCATCAGCATGGGATTTGGGAATTCTGTCATCAGATTTTCAATGGTATGAATGGCTGAAGAGCTGAAGGTTGGAGTGGGTTGAATCCTGTCCATTAAAGTGTAAATATTTGTTATCTTAATATAAAATGAGCACTGATTATATATATGTATGGAAGATGGTATTCTGGACCAACTGATGACTGCTGGTTTAGCATGAAATATTTATATTGGTGATTATTATTCTTTTATGCATGTGTGTGGTCATGTGTATCAGTAATAAGAGATAATGTAGATTGTGAATGGGCTTGAGTTCAAATCCCCTACATTTAAACTTTTCAAATATATTCAATTGTTAGTATAGTCCATGGATTAATACATAACATTTAATAATTAATATTAGATGACAGAAATTGTCAATATAATTACAACTATAACACCATCACAAACTTTCAGACAAATTTTTTAACTAATGTTAACAAATTATTAAAATTCTTTTAATATACTCTAGTATTAAAGATCTAATATTTTTAAAGTGTAGTTTTAATTTGTTTAGATATACAGTTCATAAATAAATATTATAAATCTCTCTTAATAATATCTCTATTTTGATCTATGAGTTTATTATGATCATTTCAAAAGTCTTGCATGTTCCAATATCTCAATGGCACAGTTCAGCAAGCTAGACAGATTTTTATTATTATGAGTCATACTGAGATACATATTGAAGGGCATAGTACAACTATGATTGATCTGAGACTGAAGGTGAATGCATTTGAAAATTATGTCCAGATAATTTTGAACAGAAGTGAAAGATATTTAATGTTCATATTAGTTTTTGACAAACGATTACTGCTTCATGATAAGAAATTATTTTAAACAAATCTCTTGCTTTAATTAATACATGAACCAGTATATGTTATATGCAACAAAATAACATTATTAATGTATTTATTACTATTTACAAAGTACTCTTTCAGTATAAAATCCTGCATTATGCAAAATATGATTCAATGTTATAAGGATAAAAAGATAGATAAAAATTGATTTATTCTTTACAGTTGATTATCAAAATTTGCATAAATTTATTTCTTTGTTTTAAGTTTAAAACTATTTAAAATTCTAAAGTTTAGTAAGAATAATTTTATTTAAAATAATATTTTGTTAAATAAAGATTAAATTTCATGTAGATTTCAAAAAGGATCGCTTTGGATTTTGCCTTATTATAGAATAATAATTATTATGTGTGCTGAATATTTAGATAAAGGAAATTTGTGAATAAATTTAAACAGTCAAAAAAAATTATATTGTTCTTTTTGTTTGATTGTTTTTAAGATCATTTCAATTTTCATTATATGTACACTGATTCATTTTGTTTTATTACTAAAATAAATGATCAAATAATAATCACAATTATTCATAAATTCATCTCCTTTCTTGTGCTCTTTTAATTTTTGATCGGATATTTTTTTTAAAAGGGTTCTTCAAATTATAGTTTCCAACCCTGGCTTAAAATAACCCTTAAGGAAGCCGGGTGATAGTAGATAACAAACAAAATTGTTGTTAAATACTTCAAATTAAATATAGTATTATACACAAAATAAGTATATAATCAAAGTAATAAGATAATTATAAAATTTATTAATAATTATCAATATTATCCGCTAAAATACTATGATGTAAAATTTATATTGAATAATAATAAAAATAATATTTTATAATTAAAAAAATAATAACAGTGCTTCAAAATTATATCTTTTATATTAATAAAAAGTTGTAATTAATAATTTATAAAGCGCATACTCATGACGTAAGTAATATATATTAAGGCTATATAACCTTATGACTATGCACCTAAAATGTGATAGTAGAGACCTCTACAAATCTAAACACAAGATTAATGACTTTACAGACAAGAGCAGCACACTCTTATCTTTGACCTAATTTTTAAATATACAGATGAATCTAAATCATTTTGATTTGAGAGCATGAAGCAATTAACTACTTCACTGATTAAATCCACAATTTCTATACAAACTAACATAACCAAAATCTTTCAATTTACAATTAGTCAGTATGAAGTTCTTATAATTAGAAATCTTTTAAAACAATTTAAAGTTGTAATTAATAATTTATAAAGTGCATACTCATTACTAAGTAATATATAATAAGGCTACAACTTTAAGATTATGTGCTGCCTAGATTCACCTAGATATTTAGAAATTAGGTTGAAGATAAAAATGTAGCCACTCTTGTCTTTTAAAGTCATTAATCTTGAGTTTAGATTTGTAGAGTTCCCTACTGTCATATTTTAGGTGCATAGTCTTAAGGTTATATAGTCTTAATATATATTACTTACGTAATGAGTAAGCACTTTATAGATTATTAATTACAACTTTAAATTGTTTTAATTATAAGAACTTTATACTGACTCATTGTAAATTGAAAGATTTCACTTATGTTAGTTTGTATAGAAATTGTGGATTTAATTAATGAAGTAGTTAATAGTTTCATACTTTCAAATCAAAATGCTTTAGATTCACCTATATATTTAGAAATTAGGTTGAAGATAAGAGTGTGGCTGCTGTTGTCTTTTAAAGTTGTTAATCTTGTGTTTAGATTTGTAGAGGTCTCTACTGTCACATTTTAGGCACATAGTCTTAAGGTTATGGCCTTAATATACATTATTAAAAAAAGTGTAAATGTCCAATGAGACCTAGAATATGGATTAACCTTCTGTATTTTCTTAGAGTGTAAATAAACTTTATTTTTAAAAGCAGAAGTGTAAATGTCATAAACTTTAATACTTATAATATATTGTAAACAGTTCATTAGAAACTTTGATAGAATAGTATTTTTAAACTAAAAATCATGTAAAGTTTTGGAGAATAATAAATTAAAAAATAATAATAAAGTATTTCTAGTTATTGCTTTAAGTGTTTAATGTAAAAACAGTAAACAGATTTATTATAAAGCAGTTCCTTATATTAAAACATTAAAACACTGAAGATTTCATTATCACAAATTTGAAACTATGTCTAAGTCATAAAACTATTTCTATTTTTAAAAAGCATGAAGTAGGAAATTTTTTGGATTCTCAAGATGTTAATTATTTTGAAATTAAACACTACTAATAATATCTCTTTCTATAAGCGTAATTATTCACAATGAACTGCTAATGGTGTAATTAGTTCTTTTTCCACTAGTATAATTAATTAACTTCTTATACTAACATGCACGTTAATGTGAATGGTAATGTTGATCTTTTTATTTCTCTCAATGCTAATGTGAGCTCAATTCATAATGCTCTATTTATAAATTTTAATGGGAAAATATTAAAGTTAGCAAATAGCAGTGTGCAATGACTTGGGGAGAGGGGAGAATTTAATTCTCATAATTCAAAAACTATTATAAGTTGGGCATGCCTTTGTTTCTAATTAGAATGAAGTGCAAACCTATATGCCCAATTATATAGATGTACTTGATAATAAACTGAGTAAGCTTTACAACATTATGATTTAAAATCTCATCTATAATAAAAATAATATATGTTATATGTTTGTAAAGTAAAATAAATATAGGCATAAAGACTTCAATTTCATGAAGATGCCAGACATCCTTATATTTAATATGCTTATTAAAATATTTGGTACTTATAACCTAATCGGGCTTGGCTACTTGATGGCATTCTGGCTTGCCTAAACACCTAACAAATGCCATTTACAAGGCCTGACTTACGGCTATAGAAAATATCTGTTTGTCTTAGCCATTAGAAGGCCATTGATGGTGACATAACACAGAAATAATATGGCCTATTTTTGCTTCACGATAGTTACTGTGAATCCACACACTTATCTTTCATGTACAGTTTGATATATATGTGTGTGTAGTTTGATTAGTCAAATTTTTACAATATACATTACACAATCTTTGTATTTGTAATGAATTTAAGAAACCTGACTTTATACTAATTTTCCAAATGGCCACACCCTTATTTAGAGAAGGTGTAATGTGTAAAAGCTTGCCAAGGGTACGTCAACAGAATTTGGCCGAGTTCACATGCGAAATCTTGTTTTCACGTGAAATACCACATAGTTCATAAAATGGCTGGCGATCGCGTAACTTTTTCCGCAGTTGTCGAAAACAGAAGCCGAGTATTTCTGCTGTCCAATAAAAATATCCACGATTTTTTGTAAATTTCATAGAAAGCACATATTATAAGCATGTTTAATAAGTAAAGAAGACATTTATATGTGTTTTTTGTTGTTTAAAAAAGTTTGAGTTTCTTTCTTTTGTCCGACTACAGTTACGATTTTGATATTTTTTATTTTAGCATTACAAACAACAGAACACTAACCCTAAAACTAACCCTAAACCTAATCCTAAAACTAACCCTAAAACTAACCCTAAAACTAACCCTAAACCTAACCCTAAACTAACCCTAAAACTAACCCTAAAACTAACCCTAAAACTAACCCTAAACTAACCCTAAAACTAACCCTAAAACTAACCCTAAACCTAACCCTAACCCTACACAGTTGTTTTGTTATGTAGAAAGCAATAATTAAGCGAAAGACATCGCTAAATAGACATCGCAAAAAAAGTTCTAGCAATCAATCAATTAATAACTAAAAAAGATGAATGATGATAATTTGTCCAAAAACAGCGATTTAAAAGGCATGAAAAAAAAGTTATAGCAATTAATAAATTAATAACCAAAAAAAAACAGCGATTTAAAACTCACATGGCCCCGTATACCATACATTGTATTGTTTTTGACTGCCAACAACGCCATCAAGTGGCCAAGCCCGATTACGTTATAATTACCGAATATTTTCCTTTCAATATGTAGATGAGTCAATTGAGATAATAGATAAAGTTATATATATATACAACTAAATCTTTTTTTAAAGTTGAATTTTATGGATAATTATTAACTTCATTTTTTTATGAAGTTTTGAACATCTTCTATATGAATATTGATAAGTTCTTAATATTGATAAGTTCTTAAAAAAACATTTGTAACAATTAAAATTATATTTAATTTTTAAAATTATCAAATTTCTTTAAAAACTATTTTTTTTTCCTTTTATTTTTTTTTATAAATTGATACATAAAAATCAAACTTTAAAAAGAAAAATAAATATATATATGTAGATCAAATATGAATGCATATCTTTTTTTAAGCATTGTATTTTGATTTTAAAAACCCTTTAAGATAGGAAAACATTTGCAAGGAAAGTAATTTATTAATATAAAAATAATTGAGTGGTTTTATTGTTTAGGAGTTCATAAGAAATTTAAAGATTGGAAGTTTTAGAGTGTCACACTTCATGGATCTTAAACTCCCAAGTTTGTTTTATCACTACTCTAAATCACAGAGAATAATTTACCAATGATTTAGTAATAAAAAATTCACGTTTTAAAAGATGCAAAAGTGCATCTTTTTATGTAGTATTTTTATGAATGTTATGACAATGAAAAATAAAGTTGACTTAATGCCCTTAATTTTGTTGAAAGATGTTCTCACTGTAATATATCAATCTGGAATAATAAAATGATTGTAAAATATGAGTATATAATCTTAATGAAAAATTATATCTTCAGAAAATATAATTCAGTAATACCCAGCCATATTAATTGTGCACTTATATGCTGCAAAAAAACAATATTTAAATCCACTTTTACAATAAGGAATTAGTAAAACATGGAAATAATACAATTAAAAAATAGTAGTTTTAATTTTCAATTAAATTAATTTAATTAAATTAGATAAATATCCTATTTTAGATTACATTTAACAGGTTCTCTTATATGATTCACATGAGATGCATGGCTGTGAAGTGACTTTTTGTTTCATGCCCAATATTTGGTAGTGGCTTGTGCACACTAAGGAATGTAAGACGTGTTCTTTTTAATCCCAAATGGTGTCTAAAGACAGTATTGATTCTGATGACAAAAAATTTTTTTCAGAAATAAATTGCAAATAAAAAAAAATAAATATGTATAATAATTTTATGAAAATGAGTGCCATTGAAATGTACATTCTAATATTTATTTTTTTTCAGTAAAGGAAAAACATTAAAATTTATTGTAAATTCTTTTTTGAACACCCCTTTCCTCATTATATTAATTAAAACAAATCTTCTTTTTAATAGTTTTTTACTAATAATTTATTCTTCTTTTTGTTGAGATAATATTGATCATTCTGCAGTATACTATTCTGAGAATGATGACTTTTACATGATTTATACAAACAGCCATAGACGAATAAAAGTTGGAAATATCTTCACTTTCTGATGAGAATAGACTCATATGTGAGGGTAGTTATATAAATGCAAAAATAGATTTAATATATTTTACCATAGGAATATATAAAGATTGGTTAATTAGTGCTATAATTTTTAAAACTTTTTATCTTCATGGTTTCTCAATAGAATAATGCAAAGTTCATAAATTTGTTAATATCCTTTATAAAAATGTTTTTATGTGCTGTACTTGTTATTGCACAAATTAAATGTAATATTCATACAAATAAGAATTAATCTTTTGAAATTATTTTTTTTTGATAGTTGATTTCTTTTATTAATAACATACTAATAGAATAATCAGTTTAATATTATAATTTTTTGGCCAATCTCTTAAAATTTACGTTTTAACTTTAACAAAACTGTGTCTTCACTGTGTTAATTAACATTATGAAAGTAAAACTGACATATATAATAGACTATCTAAATTAATGCCATGCCATCCAACTTTTTTATTATAGAATATTTTAATCAGCCTTTTTATATTTCTTAAAGATTTTATGAGAATCCATTCTCTCAAAATATTCTTACCCTATATTTTGTATTTGTTCTCTAATATAGTATAGACTTCATTATTCTTACCTTATATATCCAGAATTTCTAAAATGTTTTTACTAAACATATTGGTATAAATATTTATATTTATATTTAATAGTATATCTCAGTTTTTCTTCATTATTATCATAAAAAAAATTTGCTATTTCTGACTGATGATGTATTAAGAGTTATATAATCTGGTTGTAATTTTTTTTACCATTTCAATACCATTATTTACCAAACAAGTTTGTTAAATATTTTACTAGGTAATGCTCAAGTTCTCATAAAAGAAATCAGTCACAAACTAGATAAAATATTCTCTCTTTTATGTATCAGGTAAGAGCTATTTTTTTAAAAAATACTATATAAAAATCTTTAATCTGTTGCAGAAAAATGATATAAACACTTTTAGGTCTTAAAAATAATCAAGTCACATGTGTAATTATTACATATGTTTGAATAAAAACCACTAATTTTATTTTATTTTTAACTTTTAGAAAGATTTATGACTAGTGATTGTGAAAAAACATATCATCCAAATTGTTTTCCTCCATCTTGAAGTATGATAGTAACATTATATTTAGCCAACCATATTCATAATATTTTTATTACAATTATTATATTACATAAACAAGTTCTTTCATGATGCAAACAAAGTTTTTATACAATAATAAAATATTAGTGTGAGATAAGTAAATCTATCATTACACATATACTTATGGTTCTCCAGTTATTTAAATTCTAATAATTTAAAGTATTATTGGACTATTTTTGAATACTAATGAAATAAATATTCTTTTTTCATTAACTGTTTTTGAGAACTTGAGCTTCATTTATGCAAATATTAATTTAGTATTCTATTCAAATTTTAACTAAATACATGCCAGATAAAATATTATCAGCAATACTTTATGCAAATGGTACTTCTAATTTATATTAGTAGTGTGTATATATAATTGAAATGGAAGTAACTTTATATCCCACTGAATTATATAAATGTCAACAAACTACCAAAAGACAGGATCATATCAATCTATTTTTTAACTATATTGACATATAAGTTCTGTTTATTGGTATACTTTTAAACAAGAGAGTGAATTTTGGTTATTTTAATTTATATATAGAAATTCTAAGATCACTATTAAAATATTCAGAGATGTCTAAGTGTATATATATATATATATGTATGTATGTGTGTTTGTGTGTGACAAGAAAATGCAACGATATATTTATTTAAAAACTAGAGAAATACGTTAGCAATGGTGACAACCCCAATAATCAACAATACGAGTTTTTTTTTACTTTGAGTGTAAATAAATTCAGGATAAAAAAGCTATTATATACTAAAGCAAGTAGTTTAACTTGAGAAATATTAATAGTTATGATAATTACTAGGAACACAACTGTGAACATATTTCAATAGTTTTTTTTTCCATACGTCAAAGCATTGGCTGCAAAGCGAACCTGTGACAACTGTCTGCAAGCAACTGCTTGCTTGCAAGGCTTGGCTATCAACACCAATTTTTACTACATATTTCTGTAGTTATTACATAAAAATATCTCCACTCACTTATTTGTCTTCAGTATAATTAATCCATAAAAATATTCACCATCCATATATACATACTGAAGTTGATATTTCATTAATATTAATGGCCAGGTGCAAGTTCACCTGAGAAAGAGTAGAGAACAGTATAGAGTTAGTCAAGAAGGTTTATAGCATAGTTTTTTTGGTCATAAGTGTAGCTTAGTTAAATATTAGGATAAATTAAAACTCAATGTATTAGTTTAGTACACATTTACATATACAGTCATATTAAGTTATTTGTCTGTATATGTTCGTGTATATGTAAAAGGTAAAACTTTCAAATAATAATTCAAATAAATATGAAACTCACGTTAATATTAAATTTTTAACTTTTACACACACACTTAAAAGTGCATGCAAGTTAATTTAATACATCATGACTCTCTAGCAGTTTAATCATTGTGTATATACACCAATATTTATCACAGTTCTTAAATAATTGAAAAATTTAAGATGTATTTTGTGAATACTTCCTTCCTAATCCAAACACATATTAATGATTCTATGCAGACAAATAAGGAAAATTGGAAGGCAGGACTTTATGTTACATTAATCATTTTATATTGAAATTAATATTCAACATTACTAATAAACATTTGATTCACAAAAATGCAAATTATCTTTCTAGATCAGACCAAGTCGAAATTTATATATGAAATAGCTTATAAATAGTATAAATATTCATGAGTTGCCATTTTGGTTTTTACCAGTGAGATTTCCAAAAGTACTGGCATTTGTTTTTCAAAGTTATTGAATTGCATTTAACTACCAGATATATAATTTTATTTTTAATAATATCAATTTGAAAAACATTATATCACTTCAAGAAAAATAATAATTTCTTAAAAGATAGAGCAAAAGAGAGAAAGATAATGATGATGATCATTGTTACATTATTCAAGCCCATACCTTTATTTGAAAATCTTATTCAGAAAATATGTCTTGCATTGATTAGTGCAATGGTAGAGTATCAGACTTTAAAGCTAAAAGTTCATGGATGATGACTCCATTCTGCTACTTCCAATGCTAAAACACTACATGCTCTCAAGAAACCAATCAAACATTGTTTACCAAATAGAAAATTATTTTACTTATACATTAATATTTTTTTAAATATATTTCACTAAAACCCTTTTTTTTTAATACTATGAAATGAAAACAAACACTTTTAAGTTGTAAAATGTGTTTTAAAAATATGGCAATATAAATAATAATTTGCATCTTTTTATATTAATTTTGGCTCAAGATTCTTATCAAATAATAATTTATAATAATTTTGGAATAAGACTATTATCAAATAATAATTTGTAGCTACTTACAATAATATCATTAACATAATTTCAAGTTGTGAATATAAACTACAGTAGATGGTAAATAATATTGATTTCAAGTTCACAAGTAAAAAATAAATTAGCCTTATGCATCACTTAAATGAATTATGATTACACTTTCAATAATACCTTCCAAGCCTTAATTTAAGTGTTGTGTGCGATTTGAGGATACTATGATTTGAAAAATACTCTTGTAAAAAAAAGTTTGGGGATCTTATATGAATCTATAATATATATTACATTTTCAATTAATATCTGTAATAAAATAATTTCTATTTATGTAAATTAAAAAATTGCAAATGTTGACTTTAGTTTAGAAATGTATTATATCATCATTATTAGTATTATTATACTTATATAATGAATTGAGTTAATTATATATTATTTAATAATTAAGAATCGTAAAGTTATTCAAGAAAAAGCTTTTTAACGTTTATTATGTACTGTATTTAGAATAAATTAATGCAATGCACATTATGCTAATATATAATATTCAATCAGACTGTATATACTATGTGTAAAAATTATAACAAGCGTTTTTACCTCTACACACTGCTTGAGCTTAAATTAAGAACTACGTTGATGAGAAAATAGTTTTATCCAGGAAGGCAATTTACTTTTTTACAAATAAAACAACTTGTTTTGGCTTTTTGTAACGTAAGGTATTAGTTTTAGTTTAAAGGTAAAAATATTATATTTTTAAAAATGATATTAAATTGTATGGGGGGGTACGATTTTTATTTATTTGAGTATTTAAAAACAAGAAACATGAGGATAGAATATTGTAACTAATGAAACAGCCTTTTATTCAAATGTAATAGAAACGGAAATGTGTGAATAATGAAAGAATGGTTTTTATGATTGTACAATGGAAGGATGCAATACAAAGAAATAATTAGATTGATTGTTTTTAGTAGTATAAAAAGATTTCAGAGGAAACAAATGATTAACTCAATTAATAAGATCTCTGAGCATAGAGTCTACACATTGAAATTTATGATTTACTTAAGGAGAAAATATTTCGTACAACATTATCTCATTTTTAAACTTAATGTAAATATTTTAATTATACATAGCTATAAAAAATGATATTTTAATCATTTTTATGAAATTCTCTCTTCTGTAATAGAAGACAAAAGTTTTTAAACTTATAATTAAAAAAAAAAAAAATACAAAAATAAAAAAAAACTTTATTTAAAACTTTTCTATATTTTTTGGATATATCTTGTGGAATTAATTACTAGAAATTATTAATATATTCTAATAGAATTTTTTTTAAAATCAAATATTTTTTTACAAAAACCAATTAGCTTACAGGTGGGATATTTTTTTAATTCTAATTTGCCTTCAGTTATCAATTTTTTAATAATTAAAAAAAATAATCTATTTAGAATACGAACGTTTTTTAAAACCTTTTTTTTATTGAAAAAAAAAAATATATATGCCTGTTAAATGCAAAACCAAAAAAACATTTTTTTATATCTTTTAATATTTAAACAGCATTAAACTGTTGCACATGAGCTTTGGATTTTAACTATAAAATGAATGAATACTAACACTTTAAACCCATGATAAAGCCTTTGGAAAAGATGGAATGGCCATCTATCTTTTCGAACCCAAACGCTTTTGTATGGGCGAATCTTAAGTGTTTGAAAGTGAAAGCGTGAAGATATTAAATAATCACTTTAAATTACTTTTACATGCTTGAATGAATGACGCTAGTGAAATTTACTAGAATTTACGATATGTCATTTTTTTGAAATTAAATGTATGTAAATAAGTCAATTATTTTATATAACGCGATGTTTATAAAATATAATATTTAAACAGCATTAAACTGTTGCACATGCGCTTTAGATTTTAACTATAAAATGAATGAATACTAACACTTCAAACCTATGATAAAGTCTTTGGAAAAGATAGAACGGCCATCTATTTTTTCGAACCTGATTGCTTTTGTATGGGTTTGAAGTGTTAGTATTCATTCATTTTATAGTTAAAATCCAAAGCGCATGTGCAACAGTTTAATGCTTTTTAAATATGACAGTTTATAAACATCGTGCTATATAAAATAATTGACTTATATCTTTTAAGTAATTCACAGCTTTTATATTAAGAAAAAATAGGAGTAACTAATTTTTGTAACTGGTGATTTATTACAATGATATATTAATCTGCATGTATATGGATGATTATAATGGCTTTCATTGTTTTTGATACTGGTTTAAATGAAAATAAATAAGCAATATAAGCTAACTTCCAAGTGCTATTCTGAATAGTTTTTTCTCATAGCTAAAGTTGCTACTGATTAGTTGCAATAAAAGCAGTATTAATCATGTTCCTGTTCGTAGATCTAATAAAAATTTGTATTTGATTTAATTTATTGTCTTCACATTTATCTTCTATGGCTTTTTTAAAACTATGATAGAATGTTCTTTCTATTCAGTGTCAGTTTATGACAATTTTAATAAAGGAAAATTTATTCAGTTATGGATCACAATATTATTTGGATGTTTAAGAATGTTCTGTCAACTATACTTTGTGACTTTCCAACTATTCTAATTTCCTGCTGTAGAATATTGTTATACAGTAATGAAAGATACAATCGTTTATACTACAACATACTAATATAACTTTATATTTGGATTATGTATAAAATATGAAATATCTATGAGATAAAAAAAAATGGGGATATTTCCATTTAATAATTAGAGAAAAATGATTGTAGTAGTGTTTCTAAATAACTTAGTTACTACTGACAGTTCTTAACTAAATTAATTTTCTCTAGTAACTCACAATCACTTTTTGTCTTGAGAATACTTAAAAACAAATTTAATTTAAAAAAATGAAAACTACTAAATCAAGATCTGTCAATAATAATAGATAGTTATCTAGCAACATCACTTCAACCTTATTTCTCTAGTTTTTATTTCCCATTCATTCCTTTGTTTACATCATAATTAATCCATGAAAATATTTAATTTAACATGACATTTATATATTTTAACTTACTTTATAATTACAAGCAAAATTATCCTTAATAATTTAAACACATTGAAGTCCCTGGATAAAATGGTAGGGGAAGAATTAAAGTAAAGCATGGAGTTGATTATGTGAATGATGTTGAGTACTATTGCTGGGGAATTTCTTATGTAGATTATGTTAAGGGAGAAGAGTCCAAAGTGAAAGTTAACTATAAGGATTTCATTGCTTAAGTATAACATTTGAAACCAGAAAGTGAAAGCCTTTTGTTAATTAAAAAAGCCACATCCGAGCATGCTGAGATGGAGATAGAATGGTGAAACAGACCAAATTTGTCAAGTAATTGATTCATTCTGTGATTGGAATGAGAATGGAATTTTGCCTCAGATAGACATAGTATATGTGGGGGCAATCCATTTTTAATCATAAACACTATACATTAATGCCTTTAATCAACAACTGTATTGCGATCAAACATGGCTGAAGCAAAAGCAAATGTGTAATTAGTCTTCAATATGATGTACATTGAATTTAATCACAAATACCTCCGTGTATATATATATATATTGTAACAAGCACAGACGATGTTACATTGTGTTTTTATTATTAAACATGTTCGCATTTAAAAATTTTCTTTAAGAATTAAAAATTGAAATTAAATATCATCTTAAACTCGTATATATAAATCGCACAGATAAAAAAAAAAAAATTATTAAAATAAAACTTTATTAAAAATAGAAAGGTATTTTAAAAACAAAAACCTAAAAAGATTTAGAGATAAAAATATATCTTTAATCTTGGAAAACACATTAATTAATCAGAAATGGAAATGATTGTTTTAATTTGTTAAATGTGAACCAGCCTTGGGCATTTAAATGTAAAAACATTGGTCAGATAGGAAAACAATAGAAACTTTTAGCAAATAAAAAGAAATCCCTATGGAATCGGACCTCAGCGAAAGGACCATCGCATCGATGACGTAATGTAAATTCAATCCTTCAAATTAATATAAAAGGACAAGTTTGAAAATTATTAGTTATTAATTATTATTATGATGTGACTATATGTATTAGTACAGAGTTGGAGGTGAAGGGATTAAAAGATGCACTTTCAATTCTTTCAGCTATTAAAGAAAAGGGAGTGAAACATCGTTTTCTACTGTGACGATCACGTAAAGTCGTCGGCACACATATATATTTATTAATAAAATTAGAAAGTAATAAAGGTGAAATAAATTAGCTAATAATTTTTTTAAAAAAAAAAAAGGAAAGAAAAGAAAAAATTGAAATTCTAATGTCAAAATTGCTGTGGATTTTGTAATAGTAAGAGAAGGGGAGGGGGGGTGCATAAATAAAGAACCAAAATGCATCTCTTTCTCTCTTGTAAGTCAAATGCTAGAAAGTTATTTTGTTTATTGTGGGAGAGGGGAAAAGGAAGCATAAAGAAATGTGTGTTTTCTCTCTCATTAAAAAAAAACTATATATTAACAAATTAAAATAAAGTGTAAAAAACAAATGTGAAAAAAAATGAATGAATTGTAAATTTAAATAAAATGTAATATGTGATATATAAAAGGAAAAACAATATGGCTGTAGGTGTGAAAGTCTGTTGGACAAATTAAGTTCCACAGACAAAGAAATGTTATCAATGGAAGATCTTTGCCTGATCTGTTAAATTAATTGGGACTTACATTCCGGCCACTAATTAAATAAAGAAACATAATGATAAGAATTGGTTGGAAATCTAAGTCTTAATTAAAATTTTTTAAAAACAATGAACAAAAGAATGAGATTAAGAAAATTATAATTTTTGTCTGGCATTGCTAGTAGAGACTTTAGAGAAGCAACAGCTAAAAAAAATGGAAAAAGTGCATGGCTAGTGGCATTAAAGGGACGTGGGTTCAGATTCAAGCTGTCTCATCACTGACTCACAATGTAAGATCTTTGCCTGACCTGCTAGAGGAACCGCTGCTTCTGTAGCTGTCAATTAAAACTCAACCTAAAGAATCAACCAGCAAACTGGGTGGAAATAACCCCACAAACTGAGGAAGTTAATGGAGAACCTAAGGAATCAACAAGCAAAAACTGAAATGAAAATAACCCCACAAACTGAGGAAGTTAATCAAGAGCGCTCGGAAGAAATACCCATGGGACAATTACAACAAAGCCTAGGTAAAAGCATGCATGCACTTTCATTCATCTACTATTCATAACTAAATATAAAATTAGTGATTTGATAAAATAGAACTCTATCAACAGGACTTTAAGAACTTTTATATCTGATCTATTTTCATATATTTATTATAGCCATGTATTTATAAGTGTGTGTTTATTATTATTATTATTATTATAATGTAATTTTTATATAAAGTGTGAATATTATTAGTAAACATATTTGTCATTAAATTTTGTATCCTTGCTTTATTCTCCTATCACCAAGCTACGACCAGGGGGAAACGGTAATTAGTGATTAAAGGGGCATACTGATTTGTTTAAGATATTCATGTGCTGCTTGTTCGTGCGAAATCCCAATTCTAAAAAATAAATAGCAAGCGCTGGACATTCGTTAAATTTATTTGAAATAGTTTGCTCTGTTCAGCAGCCGGAGTTCTTGGCTGGGAAAAATAATGCCAAGATAATATGTATGTATTGCCTTGGGGTTCAGTCAAGGGTATAGATATGAAGTTAAATTTGTATCTGTATTAGCTCTCTGCTTATATTATAACGGCATTGGTTCAAATAATGAATAAGATAATAAAGAATCTAAGTTGTAAACAATAAATGGATAGAAATAAAAGTTATGAAAAGAATAAATGGCTAATAAATAAGTATAAAGTATAATAAATAAGTCTAAAATATAATTGAAAGTATTAAAGATTTAAATCAAATCAAGCAACCATCCAAATAACCATTTCCGTTATATTACATTGAGGACCAACTAAACTAAAAAACCTCCGAATGAATAAATAAAACAATGGCTAAATGGATACCAATCTTTTTAGGGTGGCGTGGGAATTCACATTCAAATGGCAAGGAACATATAAAGATGAACTGTTTAAAAAACTGTAAGAACTTTATAATTTATGAACATTAAATTAAAAACTTTCCATATATAAAAAAATACAAATAGAATCCTATCTGACCAATGTAAATTAATATTAATAATGTTATTTGATTTTTTTTTAGTTAAAATCATTTCCATTTATTTATTTTTTGTTCTTTAAGTTTTATCATGATTTTTGTTTTTCGTTAAATTAATTCTATAAATGTTAAACTTAAGTCGGGCATGAATGGCTGTATAGATTTGTAAAGTTATATTAGGGGAGGGTAATCTTAGGTTATTTGTGTCATAGTTGAATTGGGTCAATGGATGGGATATATTGGTGTGATTGGTAGATGTAATATCAGATTTGCTACAGGCAGAATCGTTTCATATGCCGCACTCACCCGTTTGCCTATGGAAGGAATTATAAGATGGAGAACGCAGTTCCTTTCTATGGAGTTTTTTTTTATTGCTCTTCTTGTCAGATAGATGTCATATTCCTATTTGATGGGAGGCAATTTCTTCTCTTAACTTTTTGGTGCTGCCGTATTTCATATTACATTGAATGCATCGATATATAAGATAAATTGACGCCAGTTTTGGCTGCGAACCTTTAGCCTAAGGTTAAATAGGGATAGAATGTTTTATTTTCAAATGCAAATCTATGTAGTCTATTCATACTCGACACTAAATAAAAATGCATTAAATTTAAGTTGTTTATAGATGCTTGCATGGATTGGTTATCAGTTAGGTATGTTTTGGGTTTTCATATTTGATCAAAATATATAGACATTCGATAAATAATGATACCTTACGGTGAGTATCTAAAATGTATTTATTCGGATGTCTTTTAAGTTATTGGTGACAATGCAAATATCTTATGGTGAATACTATTGGGTTATTTATAAATTTCCCTCTGCAATTGTCAGTATCAATGATTTTATATTTTGATCGTTTATGTTTATTTTGAAATGTTTTTAACCGTTGTAATCTATGTAACCGATCTCTATTCAACATTATTAAAACAAATTTTTATAATTCCATCCGTGCGAACTTAATTAAAATGTAAACTTATAATATAATAGAAATTAAAATGTAAATTAAAATCTAAAGTAAAGTTAAAAATAATGTTAAATGTTAAAATGTAAACTGATACTAAAACAATTTTCAATCTTATATATATGTGCATAAATAAATGTTTGTATGCTAATTACTGGCAGTAGCTTATTTTATTCTTTTTTTATATACTCTTAGATTATATTATTTAATCTCTGCTATTTCACTGAGCTAGTGACTTGGGCTAATGACCGGAAACAAAATATAAAAAAAAAAAAAATTTTTTTTGACTTATGTATCTGCCTACTTTATAAATTTTTCTAGGTTCAAATGCCTAGATGGCGCCCTGTAGTGCAGTTTACGTAAGTCTACTTTCTCTGGATTCATTACAATATATATATTTTTTAACGGGCACATACGATGTTACATTGTTTTTTTATTATTAAACATGAAAAAAATAAAAGTTCGCAAATAAAACTTTTTTTTTAAGAATTAAAAATTGAAAATTAAAAAATCTATCTTAAACTCGTATATATATAAAATCACACAGATGAAAAAAAATTATTAAAATAAAACTTTATTAAAAATAGAAAAAGTATTTTAAAAGCAAAAACTTAAAAAGATTTAATTGAAGATAAAAATATATCTTCAAGAATGTATATAAATTAATTAATCTTTTGTAAAATGGAAATGATTATTTTAATTAGTAAGCTAGCCCTTGGACATTTCAAATGTATAAGCAATGGTCAGATAGGAGAGGAAAAACAATAGGAACAGAATGGCCAATGAAAGAAATCCATTGGGGAAATCAGACCTCAATGGAAGGATCATCATCATCGATGACATAATGTCAATTGAATCCTTAAAATTAATATAAAAGGAAAAGTTTGGAAATTATTAGTTAGTTATTATGAGTGGACAGATATGTGTTAGTGGAGAGTCGGAGGTGAAGGGATTGAAAGATGCACTTTCAATTCTTTCAGTTGTTAAAGAAAAAAAATGAAACATCGTTTTCTACATGAGGACCAGCTAAAGTAAAAAACCTCCAGATAACTAAATAAAATGGCCAACAGAATACCAATCTTTTTAGGACAGCGTGGGAATTCACATTCAAATGGCAAGCAACAGATAAAGATGAACTGTTTAAAACCGTAAGAACTTTACAATTAATGAACATTGAATTAAAAACTTTCCGTATTTAAAATAATTGCAATAGAATCCTATCTGATTAACTTTATTTACTAATAAGTAATTTTAATTTGATGTATTTCTTTTGTAAAATCATTTCCATTTTCTTTTTCTTTTAAGTTTTATTATGACTGTTTTGTTTTTCATTAAATTATATTATATAAATGTTAAACTTAAGTCGGGCATGAATGGCTATATAGATTTGTAAAGATATATTAGGGGAGGGTAATCTTAGGTTATTTGTTTTGTAGTTAAATTAGGTCAATGGATTGAATATATTGGTGTAATTAATAGATGTAGTACGAGATTCGCTACGGGCAGAATTGCTTTATACGCCGCACACAACTGTTAGCCTATGGAAGGGATAATAAGTCGGAGTCCGCTGTCCTTTCCTATGGAGTTTTTTTTATTGTTCTTCTTGTCAGATAGATGTAGTATTCCTATCTGACGAGAGTCAATTTCTTCTCTTAACCTATTTGTGCTCTCGTATTCGTATTACATTGAATACATCAATGTATCAGATGGATTGACTCTGGTTTGGCTGCAAACTTTTGGCCTAAGGTTAAATGAGGGACAGAATATTTTCTTTTCAAATGCGAATCTATGTAGTCTATTCATACTCAACACTCTAAATAAAAATACTAAACTCATCTGTGTGAACTTATAAAAATTAAAAATGTAAATTAAAATCTAAAATAAAAGTTAAAAATGTAGTTAAATGCTAAAGTAAACATATTAAAATGATAATGCTAGGTTTTATATATATGTGCGTAAATAAATGTTTTGTGTGTTAATTACAGGCAGTGGCTTATTTTATTCCTTTTTTAATATTGAAATATATCTTAGATAAGAATTTATATTAAAATATAAATCTTTGCTGTTCCACTGAGCTAGTGACAATGGGCTAACAACTGGAATCAAAATTTATAAAATAATAAAAAAAAATTTTTTTTGACTTACGTATCTGCCTACTTTATAAATTTTTTAGGTTCAAATGCCTAGTGGCGCCCTGTAGTGCAGATTACATTAAGTCTAACTTCTCCGGATCATTATAATATATATATATAAAGCTATCCTTGGACCAATTCCTAGCTTCTGGCTTTCCACAGTGAGGCGCTAGGATATTCAAACATTAGACTTAAAATACTAGGTCAAGCCCAGCACTTTATCTAATGATTAACTATTAAGTAGAAAACCTAAAATTTTCAGACATCCATATGTCTTCAATGGATCTGAACCAAGTTCAGATACACCATATATTAATAGCTTTAGCAATATAAAATCACCAAAGCCTTTAAGAGCTAAAATATAATATTATATATATAATGTACTTGTCTGAAACACTTTAAACTAAAAATGAATATTCTTTTAGTTTGCTCTTTAAATTAATATGAAGATCATATAACAGATAATACTTTATATGTTCTAAAATTGAAAGTAACAACTTTCCACATATTTTACCAATCTAATAATAAATATCTCATATAAAGTTATAGATTTTAAATAAACTATGACAATTTTAAAGATTTAAGTATTATAAATTTACAAGAATGGTCTTTACCTAATGTACCAATTAAAAATTGGCAACATAAGTTGAAATTAGTCATCTAGTAATTGTATTTGTTTTTTTAAATTAATATATAAACAATAAAAAATACAGAACTAACTAAATTTATATATATATAATTATTTGATTATGCAACTGGATTTTTTTTTTAATATTTCACCCAGAGGACCAATTTTCATTAGAAAATACATATAAATGAAATTATACCAAAATTAAAACATATTTTTAAATCTAATAAATCAAATAGTTTCTATAAAATTTTTTTTTTTTTTGAAAAATTTAGCCCATTATTTGCTTATCTATTGTAATAAATATCTTACTTATTTTTTTACCAAAAAACTTCTTTTTCTTATTAAACCTTTATAAAAACTTTAAATAATATATTAACTAATTAAAAAACATACATATACAAAAAATATATGTGCATAAAAATATGTGTGTACAAAAATGATTGTGTATTCATAGTAAATTTCAAACATAAATGTATATGTCACTAAATTGAATAGTAAACAATAAATTAAAATTAATCAATGCTGTTTGTAATGAAATGAAAAAATGTTTTTCATAAACACTTAAATGATATTCTTAATTGCATTCATTGTCAATAAATAAATGCACTACTAATATTGAAACTGTAAGATTCGAGTTCGAATCTTAGTTTCGCCTCAATCATATTTGTTCTATCGTCTCCTACCCACCCTCCATCCCACCTAAATTTAAACCCTAAATATTGGACTGTGTGCAGATAATAGTATTAGTTATATGTATAAAAAGCTTGTTAAATATGTCTCATGCACACATACTCCAATATGAGATATTAACGTACTGAAATTAAATTATTAAGAATATTTAATATTTTGCATTAATTATTATTTAAGTCAAAGTTATGTAACATTTTAATTTATAAAATCTGAAAGATTGTTTTAACCTTTTAAATATTTAAATGTTTTAAAAATAGAAATTTCCATACTAAGTATTCTTGTAAGTCATAATGGGTGGAGAGAGAGAGACAATAGAAGAGAAAGAAATGTTTCTAAAAGGTTTTAATTAGTTTTAAAAAAACATCTGCAGTATAATGAGGTCATAGGTAAAATACGTAATAAAGTAAAGTCAACTGTTCGGATTGAAGTAACAAATGGAACATAGTCTCTTAATGCATTGTTTTACCTGCAGGTATTTTAAGCTGACCTGAAAGGCAAACAAATATGCAATGTCCGATGGATCCATGAGATAAAGAGCAAAGATATATAAAGTCTTGTTTAAAGGAAAATGGGCTGGCTATCTATCTATCTATCTGAGTCTACCAATGTCAAACTAAGTTAATATCAAATGTTTAATATGCTGTCTGCTTCTTATTAAAATATGTTTTTCATGTATAACATTGCAATGCCCAAATAGTAGATGTTAGCTATTCTCCTCTGAGTGGGAAATGCACTGGATCCCCTATTTGCTTTGAAATGACTTAAAATCATTTGCTGTATCCATATACTGCTGCCTAATCCACTGCTGCTTACAATTATGATTATTGAATAAACTATTAGTGGAAAACTACTATGCTATTCTTCCTGAATGAGAGAACCATTTGAAAACATGAACGTTCTGCTTAAATTCAAAGTAACTGGTACCCAAATTTCTTAAGAACTTTCACAGTATTTTATTCAAACTAGAACTCGGATCTTTAATGTATAATATTTATCTATAATTTCTCATCATGTAAATTCTTCTAAATCAACAAACTTCTTAAAATCTGTAACCTTGTAATGTTTAATGACACCACAATCTTTCCTTTTCTTTGGGTATTCATTTCTATATTTATTTATTTATTTATTAATGTAATTAATTTTATGCCTCAATAATTTCCAACCTAGCCTTTTAATTTTATTAAATGTTAGCCATCACCAAAATGCACGGAGTTATTAAATAATATATTTATAGTAAACTAATCTTATATTTATAGAGTGGCTAGCTCGAGAATTATATAATCTTTATATTTTATAAATTAATTTTCAGATGCATCTCATTTATATGCTTTTGTATTGTCTTATATTTTAATAAATTATATTAACATCAGAAATGCATCTGATTTTTATGTTTAACTATGAGTGTGGGTGTACCATAATTTGTGTAGGCAGATATCTTAGCTTAACAATAGAAATATGCTAAAATTGTAATCTTTGTCCTTTTATTATTAATTTCAATTGGTATTCATTGAATTTGACTTTATAATTAAACCAATCTAATGTTAGTTGAGGGTTTGTAAGTTAATCATTCATAAATGTGGGCCTTGGGAGTGAGTCATCATTTTTAGCAATTAAATATAAATCTTGTTTTATTATAAATGAGCGATGCCAATGTATTTCTCTTATTTTAAGCCAGGAAAATCACTGGATATTTACATTATAGGTATCATTCTGTTCCTTATGGAAGGGCATAGTTCAAAATGTTCCCATGGAAAGCTGAGTCCATCATGCGGTCGGGTAGTCATAATGGCAGAAGTTCCCATACACCTAGACTTGCGATTATGACTGGTCTCATAGGGTCCCTGGTAGAAAGCCACCCCAAGAGTGTATATTTCTCTCCTGGCTTACATCTGAAAGTTCACTCCATTATATTAATATATGCATCTCTATCAATACCACCACCTCTCATCTAGTTAACGATTCTTTTATTCTCTGCTTATGATTTCACTTCCAAGCTTCCCACATTATTTGCTCTCAAAAAGTAGACCCCCTGTAGAATTAATCACTAATATAAAACTTTATATATAATCTATTGTTGGGATAAGTTGATCCACAGCTGTATATCCTGTTCAACTCTTATGACACATGATAACTAATGTACTTAGTCTGGGTATGAAATGATTGTTTGCTATGAAGGGAAAAATTGAATGCTTAATGTGTTAACAATGTAAACTCATGCCATATTAGGAGTATTGATTAAGATCAAACTCCATGTCTGTAAATAAATTTATATTAATATTAAATATAATTTAAACTTATCTGTACATGTCTATTTCCTTAATGCCTTATGCCCATAGGGTCTCATGTCAAAATCAATCAGATATAACTAGGCCATTCATTAGATTTAGAATAATTTTAGTTGTAAACAAATTAGTTAGAGTCTCTTGTATCTCCCTGCCCCCCGTGGCCTAAAAGATGTTTGCTAATGTGGTGGCAAGTATGTTATCCTGTAGTTATATGTTGTGTAGTCAGTCTACTGGATTTCAACTCAGCATTGCAGACCTTGAACCCACCTGTAGTGCAGGTCTATGACTGTAGTGGAGAGAAGATGCAACTGGTTAACAAGATATACAAAGTCTGACCATTACAATATATACATAAAGGAAAATTTACACAAAAAAATCAACAATAATCAAAAATACTATTTAATAAAATAAATATTTTATTAATTATTTTGATGTTTTTTGTCCAGACATGGCTCATTAATTTCAATGTATATAAAATAAATTAATTTCTTGTACTTTTTTCTTTTCAAATCTTATTTTATTTTATGAACTATATATTTTTTCATTTAAACCATAAGGGATCTAAGGAATTGTTTGTTTATCCTCCAGTAAAAAAATATAAAATTTAATATCAAAAGGATGAGCATAAAAGCTCATCACTCTGAGAGATCAGGTCAGTTAACTCACTAGAGTAACTATAAGTATAATTAACTATAAATTTACCATCATAATCAATAAGTATAAGCAATAGTCATTCATCATTATGAATGATTAACAATTAAAATAAATCAACAGTCAATCTGGTGATTGGATTTAAAATTGTTCTACTAAAGAGCAGGCTATTTATGTATCCTTTGCCAGCTTGGGACAGATTATTGAAACCATAAGTTGAATGCCCAAACTTAAGTGATAATCCATAAGAATAGGATACTAAAAGATGCTGATTATGATCAATACTCTGGCCACTTAGTATCTTTAAATCACTGTCCAACTATAAACTAATTTTTTTAAAACATACTAAAATAAAATGTAGTGTATAGACTTTAAAGAATATACTCTTTGCACCAATCCAAGATTCTCTTCAACTGGATGCCCATAGACTAATATACTTCCCTTTTATGTAAAAGACTATTACACATGATTCTAGCCCAGAAAACAAGCTCTCCAACAGTTACTGTAATCAAAAGATAGTGCAACATATAATATTGTAAAATATTTAGTATTAAGTTCACTGAAATAATTTTAACAATAAAATATAAGTTTATTAACAACAAACAAAAGAATGACATTCATGTCTTTAGAATATGGCTATATACATATAAACCTAATTTTGATTAATATACAAAATTCAAGTTATTACATTGTTGTTTATATTTATGTTCCAATAAGTTTACTTAAAACAGTCAGCACACAGACATATGGTATAATAATTTCTGAACATATTTGAATTGTCATAAAGTAATAAAAAAGTTATTTAATAATAAAAAAAATTATTCAATGATACCAATACCTCATAATGGGTTTACACACAATATATATATATCAGCACACAGACATGTGGCCTAATATAAAAAAACATATTTAAATTGATATTTAATAAAAAATTTAAGTTATCACTTTTTAATGACAGAAATATCTCATACTAGATTTATTTAAATATATATATATATATATATCATGGCACAGATGTGTGGTACAATAATTTAACATATATATTGTAACAATCCGGAGAAGTTAGACTTAATGTAATCTGCACTACAGGGTGCCATCTAGACATTTGAACCTAGAAAAATTTATAAAGTTGGCAGATACATAAGTCAAAAAAAATTTCTTTTATATATTTTGATATCCGGTCGTTAGCCCATTGTCACTAGCTCAGTGGAACAGCAGAGATTTATATTTTATATTAAATTCTTATCTGAGATATATAAAAAAAGAATAAAATAAGCCACTTCCAGTAATTATGCACACAAACATTTATTAATGCACATATAAATTTTGAATCATTTTAAGATTACTTTTACTTTATAATTTTAACTTGATTTTAGAATTTGATTTTACATTTTAATTTTTATAAGTTTGCATTTTAATTTTTATAAGTTCGCACAGATGGATTTATAAAATGTGTTTTTAATGTTGAGTATAGATCGGTTACATAGATTACATGGTTAAAAAACATTTCAAAATAAACATAAATGATTAAAATACAAAGTCATTTATACCATCAATTGCATAGGGAATACAAGAAATCCAATGGTATTCATCATAAGATACCGCATTGACACCAATAACTTAAAAGACATCCGAATAAATACATTTTAGATACTCACTGTAAGGTATCATTAATTACTGAATGTCTATATATTTTGATCAAATATGAAAACCACAAACATAATTAACTGATAACGTATCCATGCAACGTCCATACCCAACATAAATTTAATGCATTTTTATTTTAGAGTGTCGAGTATGAATAGACTATATAAATTTGCATTTGAAAGAAAATATTGTATCCTTATTTAACCTTAGGCCAAAAGTTCACAGTTAAACCGATGTCAATCCATCTGATATATCGATGTGTTCAATGTAATACGAAATACAACAGCACAATTAGAGCAATAAAAAAACTCCATAGGAAGGAACTGCGGTCTCCATCTTATAATTCCTCCCATACGCAAAACGAGTATGTGTGGCATATAAAGTGATTCTGCCTGTAGTGAATCTCGTACTACATCTACTAATTACACCAATATATCCAATCCATTGACCTAATTCAACTACGAAAAAAATAGCCTAACATTACCCTCCCCTAATATAACTTTACAAATCTATACAACCATTCACGCCCAACTTAAGTTTAACATTTATATAATTTAATTTAACAAAAAACAGAAATCATAATAAAAACTTAAAAAACAAAAAAAAAAATAAATGGAAATGATTTTACAAAAAAGAAATACATCAAATAAAATTATAACTAATTTAGTCAGATAGGAAATTCTTCTATTTAAAATATTGAAACATTTAGCATATAGAGTTCTTTTGTTTAGAAATGTTCATTAATTATATATTTCTTACTGTTTTAAAAAATGTCCGTAGTCTCTGATTTCTTGTAATAGAAGGTGTTAATTCCCATGAAGTCATAAGGAGATCGGTGTGCAGTTAACCGTTGGTCCTTTATGGTTGATGGTATTCTTCCGGACCTTGATGTCCTGTGGTCCGCAATATTGGAAAACGATGTTTCATTTTTTTGAACAACTGAAGGAATTGAAAGTGCATCTTTCAATCTCTTCTCCTCCAACCCTCTCCAACTTAACACATATCTGTCATCTTGTAATAACTAACTAATAATTTCCAAACTTTTCCTTTTATATTAATTTTAAGGATTCAATTGACATTACATCATCGATGTGATTGTCCTTTCGCAGAGGTCCGATTCCATTGTTTTTCTCTCTTATCTGACCTTTGCTTATACATTTTGTTTTCAAACTTAAAGAAATATTTTTATCTCTAAATCTTTTTTAAGTTTTTGCTTTTAAAATACTTTTCCTATTTTTAATAAAGTTTTATTTTAATATTTTTTTTTCATCTGCGCAATTTTATATATATTGTGCCCTTTTGTATGGGTCATATATATATATATATATATATATATATGAGTTTAGTATAGAATTTTAATTTTCAATTTTTAATTCTTAAAAAGGAATTTTTACTTGCAAACTTATTCTTTTCATGTTTACTAAGAAAAAAATAATGTAACATCATCTGTGCCCATTACATATCAGTAAACTTGCTTAAAAAAATGAACAAAAAAAAATATATTTTACTTACGGTTAGTAATTATGGTACACAATTAACAAAATTTACAAAACATTCAGTTAGTATAAAGACTATATACAAAAAAAATGTTTGCTATCGTTTTCCCAAGGACCACCCATGTTTACACCTCCTTCCCACAAGAGTTCTATTTTTTCATACATTTTATTTTTACACACGGCATGACAAGCAAGTTATTTAAATTATTTATTTAAGAAGGTTGCACTGAGATAAATCTGTTTTAAGAAATAATGGGTTTAAACATGTATATTTGCAGCACAATTATAAATACCACCAACTTATATATGACTGACTGAAATGCTTACATAGGATTACACTGAAGTAAATTCCCAAACTGTACTCTTCGTAAGGTACCACATTTACGATCATAAACTTACGTGGCTGTGCGCGCCTATATACATTAAAGCATAATATATATTAACAAAAAAAAACATATTAATTGCAACCTTTTGACTTTCTTTTTTTAAAAAAGTACAATTTAAAATTATTTATACTTTCTCATGTTTAATATATGTGCAACTTCTTTCTGGCAGTGCTTTTATAAGATTTAAAGTATCCAACTTTAGGTAAAGAGATAACAATATTTCATTTTGAAAAAGAAATTTACTCAGAGCTCTCATGGTTTATCAAAGATCAGCCCAAGTTGGGTGGCCAGTTGTAATGATCTGGAAATAGAGAGCTTAACATAATCTGCACTACAAGGGCACCATCTAGGCATTTGAACCTAGAAAAATTTATAAAGTAGGCAGATACGTAAGTTAAAAAAAAATTATATTGGTTGATTTATGAGCTTAACATAATCTGCACTACAAGGGCGCCATCTAGGCATTTGAACCTAGAAAAATTTATAAAGTAGGCAGATATGTAAGTTCAAAAAAAAATTTATTATTTATTTTATATATTTTGATTCCGGTCATTAGCCCATTGTCACAAGCTCAGTGGAACAGCAGAGATTTATATTTTATAAATTCTTATCTAAGAATAATTTTTAAAAAAGAATAAAATAAGTCACTGCCAGTAATTATACACACAAACATTTATTTTCTCACATATATATAAAATTTAACATTATTATTTTAGTATGTTTACTTTAACATTTAACATTATTTTTACCTTTTATTTTAGATTTTAATTTACATTTTAATTTTTATAAGTTTACATTTTAAATTTTATAAGTTCACACAGATGGATTTATAAAATTTTGTTTTATAAATGTTGAGTATAGATCGGTTACATAGATTACACGGTCAAAAACATTTCAAATTAAACATAAATGATCAAAATATAAAGTCATTGATGGAAATGCAGAGGGGAATTTAGAAGAAACGCAATGGCATTCATCATAAGATGCCACAAGACACCAATAACTTAAAAGACATCTGACATAAATACATTTTAGATACTCACCGTAAGGTATCAGTATTTACCGAATGTCTATACATTTTGATTAAATATGAAAACCAAAAACATAATTAACCAGTAATGAACCCATGCAATTGTCTATACCCAACTTAAATTTAATGCATTTTTATTTAGAGTGTCGAGTATGAATAGACCACATAGATTTGCATTTGAAAAGAAAATATTCTATCCTTATTTAACCTTAGGCCAAAAGTTTGCAGTCAAACCGGCATCAATTCATCTGATATATCAATGCATTCAATGTAATCTGAAATATGGCAGCATAAAAGGTTAAGAGAAGAAATTGCCTCTTGTCAGATAGGAATACTACATCTATCTGACAAGAAGAGCAATAAAAAAAAAAAACTCCATAGAAAAAGACGGCGGTCATTTTGCTGACTTGGAATCACATTCCATAGGCCAAAAAGGAAGTGTGCGGTGTATAAAGCAATTCTGCCCGTAGCAAATCTCATACTACATCTACTAATTACACCAATATATCCAATCCATTGACCTAATTTAACTATGAAACAAATAACCTAAGATTACCCTCCCCTAATATAACTTTACAAATCTATATAGCCATTTATTCCCGACATAAGTTTAACATTTATATAATTTAATTTATCACAAAACAAAAATCATAAATAAAACTTAAAGAACAAAAAAAATAAATAAATAAATAAATGGAAATGATTTTACAAAAGAAATACATCCAATTAAAATTACTTATTGAGAAATAAAGTTGGTCAGATAGGATTCTATTTTTAAAAATTAAATATTGGGAAAAAGTTTATATTTTAGAGTTCTTAATGTTTTCAAATATTCATTAATTATATATTTCTTACTGTTTTGAAAAGTGTCCATAGTCTCTGATTTCTTGTAATGGAAGGTGTTAATTCCCACGAAGTCATAAGGGGATCGGTATGCAGTTAACCGTTGGTCCTTTATGGTTGATGGTATTCTTCTGAACCTTGATGTCCTGTGGTCCACAATATTGGAAAACGATGTTTCATTTTTTTTGAACAACTAAAAAAATTGAAAGTGCATCTTTCAATCCCTTCTCCTCCAACCCTCTCCAACTTAACACATATCTGTCATCTTGTAATAACTAACTAATAATTTCCAAACTTTTCCTTTTATATTAATTTTAAGGATTCAATTGACATTACGTCATCGATGTGATGGTCCTTTCGCTGAGGTCCGATTCCATTGTTTTTCTCTCCTATCTGACCTTTGCTTATACATTTTAAATGCCCAAGGGCTAGTTTATATTTAACTAATTAAAATAATCATTTCCATTTTTCAATAACATTAATTAATTTGTTTTCAAACTTAAAGAAATATTTTTATCTCTAAATCTTTTTTAAGTTTTTGCTTTTAAAATACTTTTCCTATTTTTAATAAAGTTTTATTTTAATAATTTTTTTTTTTATCTGTGCGATTTTATATATATTTATGAGTTTTGTATAGAATTTTAATTTTCAATTTTTAATTCTTAAAAAGGAATTTTTATTTGCGAACTTTTATTCTTTTCATGTTTACTAATGATGGATATAGAAAAAAACCTCCCTGGAATTTTCCTTCCCTCTCTCAATAAAAACTTCAATGTATTTGCATATATAGATGACATCATGGTTGTTCTTCCCACCATTAAATACCTTCCCCATCTCATGAACATCTTAAACAGAAATACAGCGAAACTTGGCCTACAAATAAACTTTAACAAATCTTCCATCTGGAAGATTATGTCTGGTAAACAAATTAACTCTCCCTTTTCTGCAAAACCCCAAAGATACCTAGGTGTCCCAATCTTCAAAACACCAACTGCAATGGCAAGAGAGATTCAAGATGCAATCCTCCATTCAACTGAAGCCATCACCACGTCACTCCCTAGAGTATACCTTTCTTTATATGGAAAGGTTGGCCTCCTCAACATGATCATAATGCCAAAAATCTCATATTACCTTCCATTCGTAAAAATGTCTAAACAGTTTCAAAATAAAATCAACTGATTATGTACCAAACTTCTTTGGAGAGGAAGGACAGTTGCTATTAGCTTGAGAGGCATCCAACGACCATGCATGTTCAATGGACTGTCATTCCACTCAATACAAGCAATAATTTTACAGAAAACCCACAACACTCTATATAATCTGATCCTCTCCTGTGGATACGCCAACATTATTAAAAAAATTACACTGACAGATCGTCCTCCGCCCTCTGCCAGTTCATGGATAGCCTCCCTAATAGACCACCTACAACTTTATAACCCAATAATGCCCTTTAACCTTAACAAAAAAAATCACCTTATGGGAAGCATACAATATAATCAACTATAATCAACAACCCATAAAAACCAGCCTAAAAGTAACCAACCAAAGACTCATTTCACACTTTAAAAGATGGAGTCTGGAACCCAAATTTCTTGACTTCATCATTAAAATAAATCTTAATGCGCTTCCCACGAATTGGTTCCTTTATCACCGAAGAGGTTTTACCAGCATTGACCCTATATGTGGTCTGTGTGCTCATGAAGATGAAACCATAGACCATATTATACACCGGTGCCCAAGACTTAAAACACTGAAAGATGTAATTATAATCAATTCCAACATAAGACCTGATATGATTTTCTCACTTGAAAATGCCATTCATAATGGGTTCTTTTCAATAATAAGGCTTTCTACCTTTGTCCTTTATTCCATATGGATAGTGAGATGCAAAACTCTCATGGAATCACCCCTGCCACAAATCATACCATTGTTTAATCAAACGCTCAAAAAAATCAAGAAATGTGACCAGCTCCTGGCCTCCAGTAAAGTCTTTGATGACACCTGGTCTTTAACTGCTCTTTCCTTTTCCTGATTATCAACTCCCACCTACCCAGCATTATAGAATAAGAAATTCTAAAAGAAAATATTCATGTTTATATAAAAAATGCTTATTCCATTAATCAAGTTCTTAGAATCTCATCACTATACCTAACCACATAAGAGTATAACAATTGTACTCTCATAACAAAATCTAGCCAGATAACAAATAGAACATTATACAATCATATTGTAAAATTTATTCATTTATCTATCCTTTATTAGTATGTAATCACTTTATTGTTAATAAAATTTTTGTTGAAATGAAAAAAAACAATGTAACATTGTCTGTGCCCGTTATATATATATATATATATATATATATATATATATATATATATATATGCACACACACTATGTTATTGTATATGATATAACATAACTGTTACAATATCTATTATATATAAATATATATTTATGAAGAACTTACAATATAATGTAATGTTTTTACATAAATTATATTTTTTATTACTTACTTTTTATTTACTTTTATATTTGTCTTCAGTATTTTACAATGTTAATTTTTATTTTTTCAAAGAAATTCTTCAATTATTTATAATTATTCATCTAAAAGAATAAAGCCAGTTTTAAATAAGAATAATGTTAGGAATATAGTGTGATTATAGAAGAGTAAGTATAAATAATTGAAGGATTTTTTATAAAATAATAAAAATTTAGAATGTAAAAGTTTGAAGATAAATATAAAATAAGCAACAATTTATATATAATTTATGTGAAAATATTTTATTATGTTGTTATAGTAAATTCTTTTATAAATGTATATTTGGATACTATATATAAATATATATCATTTTCCACTATTATATATATATATTGTAACAGGTCAGGTTTTCCATCAGAAGTGAGAGGGGTGCATCTAATTGTGGTCAGGTCTAGGGTATTCAGGTAAGATGCTGTGATTGACATGATGAAGTAACTAACCAATGATCATGTTCACCTCCAATGTACTAGCTCTTGGTTTACTCATTAAATCTATATATAATTTAGGTTAGTTCATTCATACCTCATCCCTCTTTCATATTCCATTATGCCTCAGTATTCAAATCCAGGGAGAATTTTGCCTTTGCCTCTCTTCAGGGGTAAATTTACTTTATGTAGCAACTAAGTTTTTATTGACCTAAGATATTTCCAACTCTATTGCTGTGTTAAGCATTGTAATAATATGTATGTGGGTGCATATATATTTAATCAATTAAATTAATGAGTGAAAGTATGAAAGAGTTTGATAAACCAGAAGCCAGTTAAATTTAAAACACATTGACAAATTTTATTAATAACAGATAAAAATTGAAATTCTATTCACATAGCAAAAGATTTGTTTATATGTGTCCCATATGCATCTCTACCATTTCAATAACTAAATTATTCATTATTCCAACACATGCCCCTGATAGGTATGTATTAAGACACTCCCTATTTATAAAAACAATAATATTAACTAAAATACAAAAATATAATAAAAGAAAAATATTATTTCATCATCATAATGATTGTGAAGCTAACTATTTACAAGATTATATTTCAATATGTCCAATAGCTCCTTGGTCCAATTTCTGCTGAAGAGATATTCTTTGGGGACCTCCCTCCATGTACAAGTTTTTAATGTTGATAGAAAAGACACATTTATATGAGAACATTAGTCAGTTATACTGAATAAACTAAATGTAACAATTATTACTTAAACATAAACAAATAACATTAACTCTGTCCTGTATTAGTGAGTGTAAATTAATATGGAAGAGCTGCAAATGATGACCAAATCTCAAATCACTATGGAGGGAATCAACCTAAATTTTATTTACAAAATAAAAAAATTTCTAGCTTAATAACCCCCCCCCCAAGCCCATTCAAGGTTGCTTCTTATGGAATGAACTTTCCTAATTGTAAACATGCTGAAATTCCCAAGTGTTAGAATAATAAAAGTAGAAATTTACAAATGTATAAAGTAAAATATATATACACCTGGGTCTCTTTTTATGTGGTGGATAGGTTTCACAGAAAACCCACATTAAAAAAATTGCACAAAAATAAACTTAACTTATCTTGAAAAATATGGGATACATTCCATAATTTTCACAAATCGCACAAAACCAAAGTAACAAGTTAAAATTACTTTAAAATTTACATAAAAAAAGGAAGTAAAGTATGACTAATAAAAAATTTCAAGTATTTGAAAAAATTTGATACAAGACAAACTTTTTTTACTTTTTTTATTAATTATTTATTTTTATTCAAAACAATAAGTTTTTATGTATAATTTATTTTACATTTTTTATACATATTTTAGTCATTATCACTATTTGACAATATGCAGGTTTGTTTGTGAACTAGTAAGAAATCAGAGTCATCACAAGAGAAAATACAAATAGTGCTAACTTCAGTCTCATGCTGTGTAAATGGTTTTCTGTTGACAATGTAATTGGTAATTAAACTTTGAGACAATGATTTTACTAATTGTTTATGAAGCTCACAATATCCAGACTGTTATATCTAGCTGTTATAGAATGCACTTCTATGAGTGCAACCACATATATTGTTCCATGACATTTTGACTTGGTCCATAAATTTTCAAAGATTATTAAAATACAGTGGCCATTCCAGGGTTCCACCAAGCATTCCTAGTTTGGAACCAGATTTTTTCCACAAATATGGTTGATTATTTATTTATGAATGGCAATCACCAAATGCAATTTATAAAATAATTTATATCAGACTTAAAATCTATATGTTGAATATCATACTTAACTAGATAAATAAAATCAAACAGACACTTGATCAATGTTGAAATATTTATTATACTATCTTTCTTTCTTTCTTCCTATTACCTTCCCTCACATTTATTTAATCAAAACTATCCTGATCTATTTCTTACTAACCCTGATTTAACAAATCATTCTCAAAGGAACATGTGTCATACTTTATCCAAATGTATAAAAAATTACCAATAATTATAGTATATACAGACTTGGAGTGAATTCAAAGGCAACTTACTATAACAGCATGCTTGTTAACAGCACTCAAACCCTCTCTTGCAAATATTAAATCCCATATCTATTCCCTTAGATCGAGTATACAATTTTATGTAAATACACCCTACTAGTATAATAATAATAGGTAAGAAAGGTGATGTTAATTAATAGATTAAAACATTTATATGATGTTGGTTAATTTAAGTTAATGGTGTATATGTAATTAACAAATCTATAAAAAAATGTATTGTTGAAACTTATATCTGCTTGAAATGAAAGCTTTTCAAAATTCTATTATGTCATAATATTAACATGCAAATGTTTTTGGTAATAAAAGAGAAAGTATAGTTACCCTGATCAATCAGTGTATTGTCCCATTGAAGAAGTATTTCATCCTATGCTTGTTATTGTTTGTCCTTGCTTTCCATTTTAATTCAGTGTTTTTGGCTAGCTCTACATGTCTCTATGTAAGGAAGACATTTTCAATGACAGTTCCAGGAGGTGACAGAAATAGAGGTTTCCCTAAAAGAAAAGTTGATACTTCTAGCCACACAACATATTATCTGCACTTTTTAATTATTTAATTTGGCTTTTCAAGTTTTAAAATGTCAAAGATTCCAAGCCAAATCAAAACCAATAGATCAGTCATTAACTTCAGAAAAATACCAATTAACAATCAAACAAAAGGCAATCCCATAATCCTGTGGAAACATTCCAAATTGATGAGCATAATGGATAGCACAAAAATATCTCCACTATCAATGTTTCAACAATAGAGCTAATTGCAGAAAAAATATATACTTTCTTTTCTTTTCAATCTTTAAAAATTTCTAAGTATTAGAAATAAAACAAAAGACAAACTTTTATTAAAAAAACTTGCAAGATTTTTTTTATCTTGATTTAATTGATTTCAAAACTTTTAAATTTCCATTTCAAAAATAAGTTTTATTATTTATTTTTAGGACAAAAAATATATGTTTATTATAAAATAATATATACATGCAATTTTAATAATATATATGTGTGTATATATGTATGAATATGAGGGCAGAAAAATACAGCTCTATATATATATATATATATATATATATATATATATATATATATATATATATATAATACGCTTCCATGAATGTGTTAATAATGACTAATGGTTAAATTTTTTTATATACACATATATATGAAGCTTTTAAACAGACAAAAGTTACAAGTAAAAATATTTAAAAACTTTTAAGGATACATTCTTTTTACTTAGAAATTAAAAGTTCTTAAATATTTTTACTTGTAACTTTTTTCTGTCTAAAAGTTTCTCCATGTATATATGTATATAAAAAAATATAATATACACATACATAACACAGACATACAACTAATTAGCTCTCATTGGAATTTAAGAGCTCATTAATAATTCATGTCATTAACAAAAAAAAATGATTTTCCAATTGATTAGCAAGTTGAAGATTTTCTCGAATCAGTTTTGCTGTGAAACGAACAGGTTCCACTTCTGTTTCATTACTTTTTTAAAATCTTCTACAGTATCTAAATTTATTGCTAAACCTTTTCCCAATAGGCATTTGAAGTATGTAAAATTTAATGCATGTATATAAAACAGGAAAATCCTGATTCAAAGAAAAATATGAACTTCTTTATCACATAAAAGAAAACCACATAAAAAGATATTAAGAAGAAACATGAATCACATAACTTCAAAACCACATTTAACAAATCCACACAGAGAGACCCAGGTGTATATACAACATGATAATTGATTTCCATCAAATCTTTCTGATTGGAGTTTATAATTTAAACATTAGTGTTTTTTGTGGATACATTCCATTCTGATAACTCTTCCACCATTCTCCAGATTCTCCAGTAATGCTTGGGCAAGGTTGTTTTCATTTCAGACATCACTCTCTTTCAGACTCCACTTGGACATTTCCAACTAAATGTTAGGCATTTTTCTAGACATTATTTATACAAGTGAGTTAGAGCATTATGTTCTCTGACAATTATCACAGCATTCCAGTCCTATAGCATGTTTCTGTAGCCAATTTACATTGTTTGGAAATTTAAAAAAAAAAGATTTAAATTTTCTTCAACTTATTATTGGCATTGAGTAAATTTACACAAAGAAAAACTTTACTTCATCATTTATCAGTATGTGCTGGCTATATATAACATTCCTTTGTTTTTGTGTTTGATTGCACAGTTTTCTGTCTTTATCGCTATAAAATTATTTTAATTCTTTTGCTCCACTGCTAAAGTTCATTGATTTTTGCCTTTTTAAATGTTATTGATGATTTGCTTTAATTTTCAGCACTTTAAAATCTTATACAGAATAGATAATATTTTTGAACACATCATCCATTTTATTCTTTGTTGAAATGCTTGATATTAAGCTATTTGCTGCTTGCAGCTGTTATAACACTTGATCAAATGTGAAAGAGTGTGGAAATGATTTGGATTTGATTTTATACTGGGGCTTAACATCTGTTGTCCAGCAATCTCACATTTTAAATTTCCTTTTTTTATTGTTATAGGTGCCCATTGTTATGTAAATTAATATTTGTTGTTGATGTTATGTAATAAAATTACATAGTAAAATTCTATAGTAAAATTACATAGTAAAATTCTATTCTCACATTCCAATATTTGGTTGCTTAGACATTGACTTGACCTCAGATCATCACCTCATCAACTAAATTACTTTCTGATATCATGAAATCTACACATTAACTAACAAGTCATTATTGGTATATATATATATATATATATATATATATATACCAATATATATATATATATATATATATATATATATTGTACCACTAATGAATAGTGCTCCATATAAAATTATGTTTACAATTATTAAAAATAAAAATATTTATAAATAACACAAAAAGTTTTAAAATTGATAATGACTAATAAAATCACTGTCAGTAAATGAATGAAGTAAAAACATCTCATTTAAAAAAATAGTTAAAAGGTTAATAAAAGGAAGTTTGATATAAAAGTTTAAAGAGTTTTCTTCATATAAACATAGATCACAAAACACAAATGTCAGTTATCAATATAAGTTTTACAAATTAATTAACTCAGGGGGGGGAGAAAAATCTAACTTAGAAAAGTAAAGCTATAAAAGTATGAAATATAAATTTTTTACATGAAATTAAAAATACTCTCTTTTCATTTAATTTTTTAAAAAAAATCTTAAAAACTAAAAAAAAAAATCTTTTTCCATCTATTTTAAAATAAAACAAATATATGTGTGCATAAATAATGAGAATTTTAAATATAAAGAAAATAATGAGATGTGTGCATGTTAAAAAAATTAAATATGAAAGTTAAATATTAAAAATAAATGAAAGTTTATAAGTTACAAATTTCCCGCAAAGACTGCATATACTTATAAGCTACATAAAACTGGAATTAGCAATGCCTACTAATTAAAATTCATAAACAACAGGATTAATTAAACACATCTAAAGAATTTAATCAAAAGAAGTGAACAAATTCTCAACAATGAAAATAGCTGGTGGGTTTAAAAACTAATTAAAGAAATGACAAGGTCATCACATAAATAGGGCTGCAAATTAGGTCATTCAGTCAGTCATTCACATATGTAAAGTCAATCACCTGTTTTACATTTTGTTAATAAAGGCAATGCAGTGTTAAGCAGTTTTTATAACATGCAATGAACTCCAGCCTCAGTCTGACAAAACATCAGCAGTCTTCCTAATAGAAGCAATGTACATCTAACAATTTGAAGCTTCCATGAATGTCTAACTGCTTGACATAGAAGTAGCACAGAATAACAATCATCAGAACCTCAACAGAAGCCTAAAATCAACCAGTTGGTAAAACACATGAACAGCAAACAGCAAGAAGCCTCAACATTTAAAAATCCTATAGGTAATAAATAACATTTTTTCTCATTCCTATTTTTGATATCAATTAATGTAGCCATTGCAATCTTTGAAATTTCCAGAGTCAGTAAAATAAATGAAGTCTATAGCATGTATAAAATGAACTATTGGTGTGTGCGTGTTTTTATGCCTTATATTTATTTAATGTTTTATATTATATTATATTGTGTGGTTTATTAAGAATCTGTGTGGTTATTATAAATAAAATTATTGTTTATTTAATTGAGAAAAATTCATAATTAGTTTACAAAATATAGTAAGCACTTTAGTTAAAATAAATTAACTTTGAAAATTAACATTTTGTCGGTCAATTTTTTACTCATACGACTAATTAAAACAGCAATTTATTATATCATTCTTTTGATTGAGCTACTTGGGATTTCTTAGGCACTGAATTAATTTTCCATCATTCAGGGTATGTTAGTTACCTTTTGTAATTAACTGACACCTGAAGTTATACTTTGAAACAAAAAAGTGCTGTGAATGATAGGTGTTAAATTTTGTAGTGGAGAGATCTGTGGCCTTGAAACATAGTAATAGTTATGTATCTTATATATTGTAACCGGACCCGCATACAACCCTTTTATTACGTTAGTTGTAACAATTTTCTGATGAGCATGCTGTAGGAAGGAACTATCAATTGACATTCCTAATGCAGATGTTAATGCCTCCTACAACAATATTTCCTGCTCATCAGAGGATGTAGTACCATAGAGACTGGAAACATCTAAATATTTCTATGTTTGGTTTCCCAAAAAGCGCCATTAGAGTTCCGTCTCACTACAACCTGACTGGCCTAGGTCTAGTTATGTTAGACGTAGCTCAGAAGGCATGAGATTCTCATGAACCAGTGCTATAATTGATGAGTGATGCAATAAAACAAAACAGAATTGGACAACTGGATAACCAATTTAATTTTTAGTAACAAAAAATTTTATTAAATAACAATTAATTTGCAATTTCTAACGAAGTTCATTTCTATCCACATGATAACTCATTTTCATTTTATTTATGAAAGAGTTAGAAGTAGTTTTTTTTATCAATAGTTCATTTACAAATTCATTTATGAGAAGGAGTTTGGAAACAGTCTAATTCAACAATAGTTCATTTTTGAATTCCTTTATGAGAAGAAGCTTGGAAATATTCTAATTCAACAATAGTTCATTTTGAATTCATTTATGAGAAGAAGCTTGGAGACATTCTAATTCAACAATAGTTCATTTTGAATTCATTTATGAGAAGAAGCCTGGAAACATTCTAATTCAACAATAGTTCATTTTTGAATTCCTTTATGAGAAGAAGCTTGGAAATATTCTAATTCAACAATAGTTCATTTTGAATTCATTTATGAGAAGAAGCCTGGAAACATTCTAATTCAACAATAGTTCATTTTTAAATTCCTTTATGAGAAGAAGCTTGGAAATATTCTAATTCAACAATAGTTCATTTTGAATTCATTTATGAGAAGAAGCTTGGAAACATTCTAATTCAACAATAGTTCATTTTGAATTCATTTATGAAAAGAAGCTTGGAAATATTCTAATTCAACAATAGTTCATTTTTGAATTCCTTTATGTGAAGAAGCTTGGGAGCAGTCAAGCATTTATGATTTATACAGCATTTCATTATTCTATGAATTATTATTGATTGGTAAACATTTAAACTCAGCAATTCTTGGCTTGTGGAGCATTTATCATTTAGTAATTAAAGTATTTCTAATTTAGTCAAATATAAAAGTATATTCACACACATAAACTCTGTTTGGCTTGTGGAGCATTTATAATTTAGTCAAATATAAAACTATATTCATATACATAAACTCTGTTTGGCTTGTGGAGCATTTATCATTTAGTAATTAAAGCATTTATAATTCAGTCAAATATAAAGGTATATTCATACACATAAATTCTGTTTGGCTTGTGGAGCATTTATAATTTAGTCAAATATAAAAGTATATTCATATACATAAATTCTGTTTGGCTTGTGGAGCATTTATCATTTAGTAATTAAAGCATTTCTAATTTAGTCAAATATAAAGGTATATTCATACACATAAATTCTGTTTGGCTTGTGGAGCATTTATAATTTAGTCAAATATAAAAATATATTCATATACATGAATTCTGTTTGGCTTGTGGAGCATTTATCATTTGGTAGTTAAAGCATTTCTAATTTAGTCAAATATAAAGGTATATTCATACACATAAACTCTGTTTGGCTTGTGGAGCATTTATAATTTAGTCAAATGTAAAAGTATATTCATATACATAAATTCTGTTTGGCTTGTGGAGCATTTATCATTTAGTAATTAAAGCATTTCTAATCCATATAGTAAATACGTTCAAATATTTTTATAAATAAATTTGTGTATAACTATTTCATAACTTCATTTTATAATGTATGATAAACATGTTCTAATATTTTACAAAACAAATTCTATGTAATTATTTCATAACTTCACTTTATAACGTATGATAAAGATGTTTTAATATTTTATAAAACAAATTCTATGTAATTATTTCATAACTTCACTTTATAACGTATGATAAAGATGTTTTAATATTTTATAAAATAAATTCTATGTAATTATTTCATAACTTCACTTTATAACGCATGATAAAGATGTTTTAATATTTTATAAAATAATTATCTTCCAGTTTTGCAGTCTAGTTTACTCAAAAAGAAGGTGGGTTATTTCATTTATGGAAAGTCATGGCACAGCGTGGAGAGAGTGAAGCCGCTAATTTACTCCATTGTCACTAAAATTCCTCTAGTAAAGCTTTCTTTTTCCATTTTCACGTTTTGTTAAAGCTATATTTTAATATGTCAAAAGAATTAAGTAATACACTTTTTCTTTTTTAAAAAGAAATTTAATATGTTCTGCCTCTCTGTGTAAGATGAGAGAAAAAAAAAGTTCTTTTCTTCCGATGACGTGCCTGATTTGAATACTGCCTCAGTTTAACCCAAGTATCTTTTCTTTTTTCTTTTTAATGATTGGATAATTAATTTCTTTTCTTTTTATTGAGACAGATAAAAAAAAATAAGATGACATAACATTTTCTTCAAATCCATCAATCACAAAATTAAAAATATGATTTTTTTTTTAAACAAATCAAAATTTATTGCGTTCCCAATTAGACTGAATCATGCTAGACATTTTGAATGGGGGGGGGATCTTTTGAATATTTATATGAGGAACAGCATATCTGTTTCAATATATATATATATATATATATATATATATATATATATATATATATATATATATATATATATATATATATATATATATATATATCCAGCTTAATCATAAGTACCCTCTGGGTATTATACTTCTCTGCCTAAGGGGCCAGTGTGGAGCAATACTTAAATTGCAGTGGAGTAGATTAAATGTATAATTTTATAATATATTTTATATGTAAAATTAAGTCTTACAATTTTGCTTTTTACAATTTCTATTATATTAAAGAGTTAAAATGTTATGCTAGATAGTGTTTTCTATTTGATCTACCACCCCACCTGATTTATTTGGCTTTTCCCAATGTGGGAGCAAAGCTGTCATAAATGACATTCAGTTGAATATTTTTTCTTGTTTGAAAATATTCACAGAAATGCTAAATTGCATAATTGTATTTAAGATAGTAGTATAATTAAAATTAAAAAATTGACTAAAATAATTTTTCTTTAAATGAAAAGAAAGTAAAGATAGTTGGATATTTTGGGCAGATTTAGAACATTGAGAATGGGTAGAGAAAAAAGGACAAGGGGCTGGAAATGGATAATGAGTTGAATAAAATTTTCAACATAGTTGATAAACCTGAATCAGAAATTTCATTATTTAAAGCTAAAATAATAATTTTTTTAAAAAAGGAAGAAAGTAAATGATGAACTGTTTTCATAAAATATTAATAAGGGAGGCATCACAGAATAAGATTTTTTTGCATGCACATATTGAAAAGAAAAATGTGTTCATAAATAAATGGATCAAATTAATGATTGAAAGTAATATTGGTCAGAATAAATAAGTGAATAAAATAATGGAAATATATATAATAAAATCAAGTTAAATAAATAAATGAAAGTATCTGTCAAAAATTAATAAAGTAGCATAATAAAATAAAATAGTTTTTTTTTGAATACACACAAGAAGAAAGCTAAATATATGTGTTAAAATAATGTTCATAAATATCTAAAATAATATTGTAAAGTTAATAAATAGTATAGATAAATATAAGACTAAATTAGGATTGTTGTAGGAATTATATTTAATTGCAAGAAGGGTAGGAAGCATAGAATTGAGTGTTAGGGAAGGACTAAAGTGTAAAGCTGTAGGTTGGATGAAAATAGTACTCATAATGAACTATCAGGGAAAAATATTCTCAGGGTGAGGATACTCAGAAAGTTCTGGGACCATCCATTAGTTTTATATAAAAATGCACACTGGGAAGAACCAGAGTAAGCCATGAATCACTTCTTTGGCGAGAGTCCCCATTTTCTTTAAATTGTGAACTGGAAACAACCAGAGTAAGTTGTGGATCACTTCTTTGGGACAGAGTCCCCAATCTCTTTAAAATGTGCACTGGGAACAACCAGAGTAAGCCACAGATCACTTTTTGGGGGAAGAGTCTGCATATCTCATGCATCATTTCCAAAGAATATGTTGAATTGTACAGTAGATGAATCCTGCCATTTGCAGTGATCTTTTTCTTTTCCCAAAAGTCTGATAGGAAAAACCGGCATACGAAACTTCATTTCACATACATGTAAGCCAGTATAAGCCAGCAAACTCTGCATCCACCTCATCTCAAAATTCCTGTCTTATCAGAAAGAAGTATTGCCTTCATGGTCATTATTCAGTACTAGATCATTGTAAGCAATGGTGTCAGCCTAGATAAAAAAAGCATAATCAAAAAATATTTCCCTCAGCATAAATAGGTCCAGATATAAAGAAAGTAAACATAGAAAAATAATAATTAATGTAAATCATTCAAAATATGTTAAGAAAATTTCCAGAGATAAAATGGTCAAATTGACACATTTACTCTTGTTGGGGAAGCAATGTAATGTACCGCTAATGAATAGTGCTCTATGTAAAATTGTGTCAAAAATAAAAAATTTCATAAATAATGCAAAAAGTTTTAAAATTGATAATTTATAATAAAATCACTGTCAGTAAATGATTGAAGTAAAAATATCTTATTTAAAGAAATAGTTAAAAGTTTAATAAAAGAAAGTTTAATATAAAAGTGTAAAAAGTTTTCTTCATATAAACATAGATCCCAAAAAGGCAAATGTCAGTTATCAATATAAGTTTTACAAATTAATTAATTCAGGGGGGGGGTCTAACATAAAAAAGTAAAGCTATAAAAATTTGAAATATAAATCTTTTACATAAAATTAAAAATACTCTCTTTTCATTTACTTTAAAGAAAAAAAAGAAATCTTAAAAACTAAAAGAAAATCTCTTTCTATTTATTTTAAAATAAAATAGATATATGTGTGTGTGAATAATGAAAATTGTAAATATAAAGAAAATAATGAAATGTGGACATGTTAAAAAAAATTAAATATGAAAGTTAAATATTAAAAATAAATGAAAGTTTATAAGTTAAAAATTTCCCTCAAAGAATGCATATACTTATAAGCTACATAAAAATGGAATTAGCAATGGCTACTAATTAAAATCCATAAACAACAGAATTAATTAAACACATCTAGAGAATTTGATCAAAAGCAGTGGACAAATTCTCAACAATGAAAATAGCTGGTGGATTTAAAAACCAATTAAAGAAATGGCAACAGGCTCATCACATAAATAGGGCTAATAATTAGGTCATTCAGTCAGTCATTCACATATCTAAAGTCAATCACCTGTTATACCTTTTGTTAATAAAGACAATGCTGTGTTAAGCAGTTTTCAGGGCATGTGATGAACTCCAGCCTCAGTCTGACAGAACATCAGCAGTTTTCCTGAAAAAAGCAATTTATATAACATTAAAATTTGAAATTCAGTTAAAGCTGACAAGGATTACTATATAATTGAAAGCACAAGTAAAGAATTTAAAATATAATATTTTTTAATTTTTTTACAATTAAATTGTTTGTTTATATATTATATATAATATTTTTTATAACAGGTATTATACTTTTACATTATATATATATTGAAACGGAATCTGAGGTTCAAATTACGTTTCACAGTCCTATTCTATCCCTCACCAACAAACTGGATTCAAATCCCAGTCCTACATATATATACGCACCTATTTGTTTCAATTTTTTTTTAAATTTTGTAGTCAAAATAAACGTTAACAATAGAGTTAATAATCTTAAATTAAATAAATCAATAATAATATTTCATATAATTTTATGAGGTCGTATATGTGCGTAAATCACATGTATATATTAAAAGTGATGGGGGATTATGTATAAATTAATATTTATATTTGTATATGTTATGTGAAAATGTATATTTAAAATTGTATGTACTAAAAATTTCGTAGGTATGTAATGGCGGGTAGAATAATGCAATCGGCTTGGTAAACCAAAATTAATTAGCATGATTAAATTATAATCTCTATTAAAAAATTAAATAAATTTCATTAACAAAACTTATCATTTGTTTAAAGTCTATTTCTGAGTCAGAAATAAATTTAGAACAATTGTTTCAAAAATACTAATCCGTTTGCATTGTTTTACACTACCTGATTAACAAAGGAGAAATTCCTTACTAAAAGCTGTTTTGCAATATTATTTTATAGCCGCAGGTATTACAACTTAATAACATTCCTTAAATAAATGAGTCATATAAATAGGACCCAAAATTCAATCATCAGTGGAGAGTACGTAGATTCGTAAGGCATCTGCTGAATGAATCTACATCACTCAAATTTTTCAAGAAATATCTTTTCTCCAAGACCAGGCCAACTCAACTCCAGCCAGCCTGCCACTAATGATGAACATCTGCGAACCTGCTGCTATACCGTGAAAACCAACCAGTGATCTGCTACTTGCTTTCCAAAGGTAACACTGTAAAGTGCCGCCTTTATGAACTCAGAACTTTCTCCTAATATGAAAATTTAATATTAATTATTTGTAACTTTTATAGTCTATTTTATTCTATAACCATTTTTATTAGCCTCGTAGTTTCTTTCACTTTTAATTTAATGTGGCAATTATTTTATTAATATTTTGTCTAATATATATATATTTTAAATGCTAAATGATATTTCAATGAACTCCCACCCTCACCAGTATAGTTATTTTTACCTTAGCTCCTGCATTAGATAGGAGTAACAATTAATTAGTTTGTTTTACTTTTAAAACTATAACGCTTGCTAGGTTGGGAGAAGATTATTTTAAAAAAATGTTTTTTTCTAATTATTATACTTTTTGCCTAAATAACAGAGGGACAAATAAAGTTTCACCTTTGATTAGTTTACGATTTATACAATGTTGATAATCTTCGTAAGAGTGCAGTATTAATGCAAACAAATATATTAACTATATATATTACTTTTTATGTCTTTATTCTCACCCGTCTAAACATATATATATATATAAATATTTTTCTTAAAGCACACCTTCGACTTAATTGTATACTATGTGATACGTATGTGGAATTTTATTAAATAAGTGGAATGAAAGGGGGGAGGGAATTTATAACTTTTGTTGGTATTAAAATATTTTTCTAATAATATCTTTAAACTTTGTTTAATAAATACGATCATACCATTATCTTTGATGTTATTATTATAGGTTGTAAACTTCATTATAGATATTTGACTAGTTATTAGTCTGTCCCAAAGCATTGTTAGCATGGGCCACTCTTCATGTTTTAAGCTTTACCTAGAGACGTGCGTCGGAATGCCCGAGCCGTCTCATCTTCGTTTCAGGTCGCAAACAGGGCGATGAATGTCCCTGGACCATATAGATATACTCGCACAACGAGAGCAATGCATGGGAAAAGTCCGGCAAAGTTCGGCCCAGTGCATCTCCGTCCGAGGACCCTTTGTCAACCGATTCCACAAAATGTGGGGTGGCAAGTCAGTTAGACTGTTTCTTCTATTAATCTGATAAAGCACCTCAAAGTACTGGATCCGCAAATATTCGGCCATTATGCTAACACCGCGTCACTTCATATTAGATCCCTCTTTTCAAAAAGCTCAAGCCTATAAATATCTGTATCTAATGTTATATTCTCATTAAACGTATCTCATAAATTTAAATAACTTTTGATGGGTCACGTGACGACTCTATATATAAAATTTAGAGAAATAATTCCACATACGTTCAGTAAATAAATCTTTATTAAAAATTATATTTTCTTATATATATATTAAACTTATGATAGCTTGGTTGGTTAATCAACTGACAATTATGTAACCCATTCTGGGATCAGTCAAGGTGGTGTTTTCGTTTGTAATTCGGGTGAATCATTAAAATTGTACACTTTATAAATGGGCTAGATTAATTGAAATGTCATTACACCTCATCAAAATTCTTCCAAACTTATTTGTAAATACTTTTGCTTAAGTGCAAGTAAGCATAAAATAACTTATTTGTAATACGAGGCTAATCACCTTTTAATATAACTCAAATGTATATATTTTTTTATTTCTATTTGTTCGTTATTAAATATAAATTTAAAACTAAACATCTGATCATTGCTCATTCTTTAGTTAGTTGATTTAGTTAAATTTTAAATGTCATGATTGGTGGAATGATGTAAGATCTCACTAAAGTTAAGCATAAGTGTTTGTCGGTTTTAAAATGTATATACGCATTTGTCTTGATTTTTCCCCTGAGTCTCTTTGTTTCTCTGATGTGCGATGTTGGCTGGTGGTAAATTAAATACTCTAGTATCATCGGATTTATTGCTCATAAGCTAGTAGATCTGGAATCTGGGCATACAGGGCAGAGTTCATGATTGTTCCTGACATATGTATCTCGCACATGATTGGACTCGAGGTACTTTTGCCTAGATGCTAGATCTTGTTATGTGGGCAGACAATTCCGACCGGTACAATATATATATATATATATGTGTGTGTGTGTGTGTGTGTGTTTTATAACATATATCTCTCACTAAGAAGCATTAAGAAATTTATAGAATAGTGATCATTGTTTTGACTTGTATTATGAATGAAGATGAATTTTGAAATTTATTAAAGAAGTTAATAATCTTAAGATTTTTTAGATAACTAACTCATAGCCAAACTAAAAATCTTCTTTATATATACATTTGTAAAGTGGATATTTTGTTTCAAGACATTCTAACAGTTCATGTGAATTATTACATAAATTCTTACACTTTATTTATTTGCAATTCAGTGTAATGGGACATTATAATTCTAAAAAATGAAAACAATTTTTAATTATTTTAAACTATGTTTGAAAATAAACATTGACTTGATTTTTTAATGTATTTTTTAAAAGAAATGTTTTTATTTAATATTTCTATAATTATATTGTTCAAATATTAGCAGTAAAAATAAAAATATATTTTTTAAAACACTTTCATAAAAAAATAAAAAATTTGAATATTTGCTTTTTTTATCAGTAGTATAATGAAAGTATGTATTATATTACAATCATTGGTACTGTGTTTATTATTAATAGAGTACTACCTGTAATTTAACGTAAAAAAATGTTTACTTTTTTTGTCAAACTACATAGAAAAAAAAGTAAAATTAAGAGGTGTGATCCACTAAAAATTTTAAAAAAAAAGTCACAAATGTAATTTTTTTGTTTTTAAGTGGCTTCATTTCTTAACAAAAATTGTAAAACAATTTAAAAAGCTTAAATGGATGTAAAAATTACAAATAAAATAAGAATATTAATATAGACAAATACTATCAGAGTGTGACTTACCATAAATAGCAAAGCTTCATGTATATATAATTGAGAGAAATAAATTGCTCCCCTTCAAGCTATGAATAAGTAATACTTTATATATTAACAAATGATTAAGCTTATAAACATTAAAATCTTAAACAATAAATGAATGTTTTAGAATTCAGTCTATTATTGATTCTTTATTAACATATAGATTGTTATTTATTAATGTACTGATGGAGAGTGCTTTATTCCTCTCAATTATATATGAGTATTGCTAATATGTACACTTATATGTTGTAGTTTAAAAATTATTATAGGACATTATATATATTTTAATAGCTAATAAAAGTAGAGAATGCTACCATATTTAAACTTAAACAAAAAAATTTAGAATATTTAAATTAAAACTTTTTTAAAATCATTCTTCTATTTTTATGAAAATTTGTAAATAAGTATGTCTTCTTTTTACCAGCTAACTGAACTAACAGATTTTAGTTTTTTTAAACAAAAAATATTGGAATTCATTGTAAAACTATAAATAATACATTAAGAATTTAATATAAAAAGTTTAAAACATTTTTTATGTTAATTTACAATGTTCTTTTTCTCATTTTCCTCTTCTTTACCAGTGAATAGTTTAAAGGAAAAAAAATTTGCAATAAAATGATAGTGTTTTTAACATTCTAATTGCATGCATTAAAATTAAATATATGGACATACCATTTAAAAATAGTAAATTGATAAAAATGATAAAGATGAAATACAAAAGATATAATATCTAAGGTAATTATTCTAATTTTAAGTATATGGGATCATATTGCTAAAAAATTTAAATATGAAGAAATATACTAAAATTTTGTTTTGTTTACAATTTTTTATTTTTACTTAGTATTTTTTTATATAGCTGATAATTGATATAGTACATAATGTTACAACTGATGTCACAGGCTTATTGTACTGCATAGTATACTATGGTAATATCCTTATATATTTAAATTATGAATAGATATTTTAATTAAAGATAGTGATTTAACAGTTTTATTCATGTTGCTATTATTATATTTACTATGTTGATTATGTTTTTATAATTTTAATTTTTTTTTATAAAATGAAAAATTTGTTCAAGTAAAACACTGTTTTAAAAAAAAAAAATTACTCTTTTGTAATGGAGTTATGTTTGACAACACTAGTTACAGTATACAAATAGTAAATGGAATTTTCTCTATTTATTATTACATATGCCTTAGTAAAAAATATATTTTTATATGAGTGTATGTATAGAAAAAAGTAAGAGAAAAATAAACAGGCAAAAAAAAAGATAAAAGATGGATGAATGCTTGATTAGTATTATATAAATAATTAGCAGTGAATTATTAGATTGATAGATGAAGAATTAAATGGATGGACAAATATATGGATATATGAATATATAAATAAGTAGATAATATATAAATAGGGATTATAAAAAAATCACAAAAAAATATTTTTAAAAAAAAATAAAACATAGACAAAAATGAAAGGAAAGTTACATCAAAGTAAATAAAGAAGTTTATAAATAAAATTTTTATCAATTTATTTTACGATTAAATAAAAATATTAATATTTAAAAAAATAAAAGTAGTACAGCAGATAGATTGTTGCTCATAATATTTTCTTTTAATTTAATTTAAGATTTATTCATATTTATAAAAAAAAAAATATATTACATGAAATGAGATTACATTTAATTTTTAAACAAATTGTCAACTGTTTTTTTTTTATATTTTGTCAAATAACTTTTTTAATGAAATAAGCATTAATATAAAAATCTAATAAAATCAAATTTATTTCGTTTTCTGATTACAATAAATTATTCACTCTTACTTGCTTTATTACACCTCTGAATATAAAATTAATGATATTTTAATGCTTCATTTCAAATCAATAATTTCTTCCTGTTTTATGATCTTTTCAAATCAAATTAAGAGCACCCATAGATTTTTTCACATTATTTTAAATATTCTAATAATATAGTTAATTATATTTTTTATCCTGATTATAAATCTTATGAGTTTAAATATGTATGACATTTAAATTAATAATAGCTAAAAATCTTGACAAATTATAATTGAATAAGTTTTACTAAAAACAAATTTATGATAGTTTTAAAAAACACATTCAATTACCTGTATTGATCATCATATTATATTTATAGCTACACTATATATATATATATATATATATATATATATATATATATATATATATATATATATTGTAACTCCTCACCACCGATCACTGTCACTAACAAATACCGGGGGGGCACCAATTCTATGGATCATAGAATAAAATATTAATCTATCTTCGCCCTAAATTTATAAATGAGGCTCTTAATTAAAGTTTCACTTTAGCCTAGATCAGTTGAGAGATACAGAGGTCTATGAGGTATAAAATGTACATTAGATGTGGAAGGAAATACTATAATTAATAGGCAATAAAACATCTATTAAATTCTATATTAAACAAGAACTAAATTGGTAAAATTCTACCATCTAGATTTAACAAACTATAATATATACTTTACCTCCTCCCATCATCCACATGCAATGAACAACAACCTCTACCATATTAGAAAAATAAACTAATAAATAAAATATAACATTTAGAATTATAATGTATAACAAGTTGGATCTGAACTTAAACTAAACCTATCATTACTAAATTCTTAATTACACTAATCTAATCTAGTTAATTGAAGTTAATATTTAATCTGAATTAAAAATTGAAGATCTCATGGAATTAACTTATGGCATGGCTTAATCTAAAATCTCTATCTCTCAATAAGTATTATTTAATATTATGAAAATAATAATATAAACTAAGCAATACTCTAACTAAATAATGGCAGTTAGATAATGAAAGAAATCGGGCACATTTTGATTTTAATTCATCATTTAAACAATTACTAAATAATAAAACACTTTTAGAAACTCAGTAAATAATTGGCATCTCATACAGTGTTTGGATCAAAAAAATCAATATCATCATATCTGGAGGTTTATCATAATTAAATGAAAATACAATTATATCACATTAAATAAAATAAATGTGTGAGCATGTGTGGAAATATGAAACACGAATATATGTTAAAGAAGAATTCTAAATGCAATTTAGAATAATAAAATATTTATTAACAAAATAAGAAAATAGTTAAGCAAACATTTAATCTCTTTCTCATTGTATAAGTACAAATTTTGGATGTATTTAGCATCACTGGTTAAAGTTTACATAAGAATAAATAACACAATATGATCTCTTAAATCTCAAATCGAACACATTTCATCTATCAAAACATCCTGATAGATCTATGAAACACCTTATATTTTTAACATTAAATAATGGACCAAAATAAAATCCATATATTTTACTGTAAAAAATGGTTTTTAGTTATCAGTTACTTCTGATACACCTATAGAACTGAGGAAATATAACCTTACACTTTCAGTAATCAACTACAAAATTTATTTTATATTCAACATTTTGTTTTATAACACTCAGTTATCAATTAACCTAATAAATCTATGACAAACAACATGAGTTAAATATTTTAATTACACTATAAAATAAAATTAAAATTTTGCATTTTACTTCAATACACATTAACTACAACTAAAGTAAAGGGGTTTAAAACCTAAGAATAATATCAAACTATGTTTTGCAAAAATGAAATAAATAGCTCCATTAATTAAATATATTCTTAACAAACTATATCTTGCAAAATGAAATAAATAATTCCATTAATTAAATATATTCTTCTCAAACTATATCTTGCAAAATGAAATAAATAACTCCATTAATTAAATATATTTTGTCTTTGCAACCTTGAAGTAAAGTATTCTATTAAATAACTATGTTTTATTTTTCCAAAATAGAAATAAATAATTCTATTCATTAACTATGTTTTATCATTGCTTGCTTACTTATTCAAATGATGATGGAATGATAAAAATTTATGATATGAAACTTAAATGATCACTATAAAAATGTTTTAAAATGATAATTAAAGTTATACATTAATAATGGATTTTTCTATATTATTCAAAATAACACTTTATGCATGAGTCTGTATTATGCTATGTGTCAAAAAATAAATAATTAATACTAATCAATCTAATCGGTTTGCTTATGAAGTTATAATATAATCATAATACAGACGAAGGCAATGGACAATCAAGCTTTAATCACTAACTTTACTATAGCTGTTTTGTAAGAAAATCTATTCTGCTTTTATTTTTCTTTTTATCAATAAATTATCTGGCACGTGGCTATAGTATAAGCTGGAAAACATTCAATAAACACATGGGGATAAAAGATTTTTACAATTCAAATCAGATAAATATCAACACAACAACTCCCAAATCTACTTCTGAGACTAACTAAACTGGTGGGAATAAATCTCATCACCAAATGATCAGGGAGATAATATACTTAACTTCATATACCTTAATTCATAATATCAAATATCAAAACTGGAGGAGTCAATCTACTCCTATCAAAAATACTTCAATACACAGAAAAGAAGGGATTACTCAATCCCATACACTACACTAGGCAATCTACCCATGTTAAATATTCAAATAACAAAAGGGGAGAGATTACTCAATCCCATAAATACTACAAAACATTACTAACTTTACTACATATAGCCACAACAATACTTTTCCATTCAAGCATAATAAAGAACAATAATTCTCACTTAAATAAATCTCTAATCCTTCCAAAACAACTGACAATTCACTTCCTCTGAAACCAATAGGTTTTATATCATTTGTACTTGCAATTGACACATTATTATAGCTAAATTTAACAATGGACACACATTGTACCAATCGAAAACCCCACCAAAAGAACTACAAGTCGGATCCAAACTCAGCTGAACCAAAACTGAATTCAAATCCAACTCACCAGCTCAGATTAGTAGAAATCTAAATTGATGGCACAGTGCTATGCACCAAGAAACTAGCTCAATGGTTGGTGAGGATTAGAAACCCCTGAACTGCCACTAATATCAGATAATTAATTAACTTAAAATACTTTTAAATCGAATTAGATGTATATGTTTGGGTTGCCAACACAGACAGCAAGCATTAACATTAAAATAATTATGAATAAAAAGACTTAAAAAACCAAGTGTGTTTAGAAAATATTTAATAATAATAGTTTGTTTTGTTTGAGTTTTCAATAATGATTAAATTAATTAGTTCTAGTCCTTAAGCAAAGTTTATAATTATAATACGAGTGGTGGTCCTTATTATATGCCAATGAATATTATGCAATATTTGAAAGTCTATGTCTATGCCCCCAACAAGAAATAAAAGGCAGATAAAGGTATTCATTAGTAAAGGAAATTATTACTCTAATTTTATACGAAAGAATGTGATATTTATTTCCACATTCGCAAATCCATTCATGAAGAGCAAGATATGTATTTTAGATCATAACTTTAATCTTTATTAGAAAACTTATTCTGAGATGTAATGGAGAATTTTTTGGACTTTAATTTAAATCACTTCATCACAAATTATGAGCATCAGATCAGGTTTTACTGGAACAGAGAGGTAATGGTGCTGACGAATTATGAGCTATAAAGTGAAATTGAAAGACGATGACTAGTTGATAATCGAAGTGTTATGGCGGCTTGCATCTGACAAGTCTTATGCCCTTTGACTAATATGAATTGGAGAGGAAGTACTTTCTTCATCGATAATTTAAAATAACAGAAGTATTATCACCGACCAGCCTAACGGAGTGGAAGATTGCCCTACGTCAGCAACGTTGAAGATGATGACTTACTAGTCACTGTTTGAAAACTAAAACCCAATTATAGAATGCTCTACGTGATGACTTGATCAAATGAATTAAAGTCAAATGATCTTTTAACTAACATTATTTTAAAGTATTTGTAAATCATATTAATTATGCCCCAATCATCGTGCCCTTCCTGAATCTTAATAGAAAATAATAAAGTTAAATTAGAATATATTTATTTGATTCTTTTATCGGCTCTTTGCAAAAAACATTTTAAGATTATATTTGAATAATAAATAAATATTAGTGAAACAAAAAAATAGCAGTGGCATAGATTAAAAACGGAGCTAATAATTTATTATTAGCCAATGATAAAAATAACAATCATTAATAATTTCTTTTGACTCGATGATTGATAGAACTGTATTAATCTAGTTCTAATGGGCGAGAATTACTATTAGAATTAATATATTATTTGCATGAGGCAAATAGAACAAAGAAGCTCATCAAGTCGAAAGATTATTGGCATATAATTAAAGTAACAACATTAATAAATTACACAAATATAAATATATAATATAATAAATGAACCGCCAAATAAGAAAAGAGAAAATTTAAAGACTAGAGATTGAGAGGATTTATATAAATTTAAAAGTAGCATAAATAAAAGGGTTTACACAGAGTATTACATTTATAGAATGAAAAGAGCTCTTAAAGGGAGTGTAAAGTAAAGTTCGGAAACTGGCCAGAAAGCTTAAGGTTCATTATGAAAATATATTACCCATTTTTTCCAGGGCGGGTTCCCTTAGTTTACACATCCGGGTGAGGAAAACATCAGCATGCATTTGGTCGATTACTTGAACAGTACTTTAATGAATTTTTATGATCTTAGCAGCATGATTGGTCTGGAAAAGATTCAGCAGCTTCATTGAAGATTTTTAGGGGACTTCAGACACCAATAGCCAGATTCCTGACATTTAGCCCCTTACCATGATTGAAACACTATTTAAAACACACAGAGTTTACTGCACTTCTCCACAACAAAGATGGCTCTCTTTTCTCCAAACTTTTCAGAGCTATATATTTGTCCTCTGATGCCTTCAGGCTAGTACTTCTTTCATTATCAATGTTTTTAGATTTACTGGTTGTTTTTAGATACATTCCTTTGATAATGCTTTCAAACTCATTAACTTGAATTCATTTTCTAATTAGAAAATGAATTCTTAAAATTAGAAAATGATTTTAATTAGGAAATCCTTATCTTGTTTTCTAATTAATAAAGCTTTAACTGTTGTTTTTGGAAAGGGAAAATCTGAAAGCTTAATGAAAGAATGTAGCTTTTAATCAATAAAACTTTAACAAATTATTTAAAAATAAAATCAAACATTCCTGATGCAATGAAATTTTTAAACAATTATATATATTTAAATATTTACAAATATATACACACAATCCACGCAGTTATAATATATAAATTCATGAATAATTCTATCATGAATTTATTAATAGAATTGATCAATTTAAATCTGAAACTAATTAATTTTAATACGCATTTATGAAAAAAGTTATTCTTTATGAAAACTAGCATGGATTGAACATATAAAGCCCCATTGCATTGGAAATTTATGGTTAGTACTAGGGTTTGAAGTGGGCTTATGGCTAAATGTCATGAAGCTAGGATCGAACTCAGATCCGACTGTTTCAACATATACAAGCACAACAATACACAGACAATTCAAATCCCAGTAAGCAAATAACTACTGTTAAAATATCAATTACTAATTGTAAAAGCAATAAGGAATAAATATTTCATATCTGATAACATACTATTTAGGACTTGGTAACATACTAATGATGGTTGGAAAACAAGGCAATAATTTCTATTGGCAAAGCAAGACAAAATAATCTTTTTTATAGTGCATTTACATTAGCACAAATCTAAAGTAAGAATTTGACTTAGACAAATAATAAGGCTTTATATCCCATGTTAAATAATTATTGAAAATAATTATTGTTTAAATCTGTTAAAAAATGCATAGATATAATATAAGAACCTATATAATGTACTTTTTTTAAAGAAGAGCTATTACCCATATTAACATTACATGGATGCCTCCCTCCTTTACCATGCATGCATGTATGTTATAATCTAACACATGATAAAACTTATATTAAACTAATAAAAAAAATTACCTAGCATAATATTTTCTTCTTATTATGCCTTTAATGAGACATTCTGGAAGAATAATAATACATATAATAATAAAAATAATAAAATAATAAAACACTTCTTAAAATATCACTATCTGTCTAAATACTATTAAATAATAATAAATAAAGTCCTTTTTTTCTTTCTTCTTTCTTGGTTATAAAAACGAAGTTTATTGATAGTTTATAAATGACATCCCTTGGTCATTTCTTAAATAATAATAATTATTAGCACACAAATATAAATATTGATAAATACATAAAACACATTCTTGCAGGAAAACAAAACAATATTATTTTTAATTCATAATAGCAGATTCAATGTTCTTAGCTATCCACTAATGAATTGCTGTTGACATTATATATGAGGAATTTTATTAATTAAGAAATATACATTTTTATGACACAAATAAAGTAGTAATTCATATTTCATTCCTAGGATATATTCAAAAATTTTATTTTACATTTTTAGAGCCATTCGGAATGTATGTAATTATTTAACTAATAATATTTATTTAGATGAGTTTGTTGGCAATATTATAGACAGAGAAGTTTCACAGCGAGTGAGGAGTGCAATTAATAAAGCAAAGTCATATAATTTTATCCATTTTATAAATTCATTTCTCCTATTAATTTGGAAAAACAGGTAAATATTAAGAGTACATTCAATTGCACATTTAGTCTTGTATTTTTAAATAGGTAAAATAGAAATAATTATGCAAATGTTCTAATAATGATGATAAAATTAAATGATTCATACGCATCCTTTTAAATCTTCTTTTATAACTAGCAACAAATTTATCAGAAAGAGTTCCTAAAATGTTTAATAACAGTTCACATATTCTCTCGACATAGTAAAAGTATACACACACTGCAGTTGTTCCATTAATACTATAATTAAAACTTAAGAAAAATAATTTTGAAAAATAAACAAACATTCTTCTTTCTTCTTTCCAATTAGGTTTAAAGTTTAAATAAAGCAAATTTACAATACTATTATACATTTCCAATTTTTCTTTTAATAGTGGCAATTTAAACTTAAATAATATAGTATAGACACTTACATGCATTTTAGACAATGGTTGGAGAATCTAAATAGTCAGCCCAAGAATAGGATCAACATATCTCTTGGTGTTGTTTAAGTTCTCATATCTGTGAACCAACAATACATTTTATACTTTCAGCTTGAGCTTTGGGAAAAAAATTATACTATCAAACTTGGTTAATAAATGAATTTAAAGATGAAACAGTATTGGAAGATCTTTTAGCAGTCCCCTTTCAGCAATAAGCAGTTTGTAGTTGTAGTTGTAGTCATTGGAGTAGTAGTTGTAGTCCCCTAGAATTATAAGTATCGCTTTTTTATAGATTTTTAAAATATTACCTCACACTTCTTCTTCCAATAGTCCTAGATATTTGAAAGTTCGAAAATCACCAGACAGAGACTACTTGCCCCTCCCATTACAATAAAACTTAATTTATGCAAGAAACTTTGTCTTGAAAAAAAAAAGAAAAATGGGAAAGAAAAAAAATTATTCTGTCTTTTAAATAAATAAAAAAAAAATTATTAAATATTAAATTGAACTAAGAATTAAATATTCTGTACTTCAAAACAACAGAATAAAAACTAAAGGCAATTACTTTAATAAATAAAATATTTTCTAGTATAATTATTGTTTAATAATTCACTAATTCACTTAAAATGTAATTAAGCTGGTTTTTAACACTATTATTTATTAAATTAAATATTTGGATATGAGATGTGATATTTAATGATTTAATGAAGCATATGAATGAAAAATGAAGTTGAGTAATGATATTGACATACATGAATATTTACAAACAATGTACTATAGACACTAAACTGATATGACTAAATGACTATTTTAATGATGATGAGTGAGACATATTTCACTGTTTATACTATAGATTAAAATATGTAAAGCAAATGAACTAAATAATCATTCAAACAAGTCTTAATACTGCTTTGTGAATAAGTAAAACTAATTAGCATCAACTCAAACTGAACTGACTATGTTTATAACAAACCACCCTCTATCCTAACATTAATTATACCCTAAAGTAAGATACTAAACATCTAATAATTTTTAAATTACATCTCCACTTACTTCTAATCACAGTTTTAAGTCATAAATAAAAAATTTAAAAAAATTTCATGTTATTTCATTATTTTTAAGAAGATAATATCAGATGTTACTGATATAATACCATACAATTACAATTAATATTTCTGGTGCCAAACCAGAGGGGCACAATATATATATATATATATAGCACACGTATATATATATATATATATATATATATATATATATATATATAAGCTATTATTATCAAGCTTAACATGCAAGATTATATTAAATGCAGTATTATGTAAAATGGCTAACTTTAGACAGGGTCTGAAATTTCTCTGCATAGGTCAAATTTTCAGAAACATTAGTGAAATTAAACATTTTCTTCCTCTAAAACTCATTTACCTTTTATCCCTTATTTTCAATACAACATTTTAATACTAATTCATTACTTTTCTTTTTTACATTTTAATAAAGACAGTTTTGTTAGTTCTGTTTTATTCTCATTTTTTTTCTATTTTTGTTATAAAACCTAAATAAGTAATATTTACCAAGGCTGTAACCTTGAGAATATGCATTAAAATGTGATAGTAGGGACCTCTACAGGTGTTTAACCACAAGCTTATGCTATGGAAGAAAAGAGGGGAACCCTTCTTTACTTCAACTTACTTTCTATTTAAATAGGTGAAGCTGAAGTGGTTAGATCTGTGAGCATGAAACTATTCAATACTTCTCTGATTAAGTCCACATTTTTTATTACACATTAATTTACAATGAGTCAATGGAAAGATTTTATAGTTAGAAATCTATTACAGTAATTTAAATTGACTCATTGTAAATCGAAAGATTTCATGACTATTAATGTGTAATAAAAAATGTGGACTTAATCAGTGAAGTATTGAATAGCTTCACACTTGCAGATCTAACTGCTTCAGCTTCACGTATTTAAATAGAAAGTAGGGTGAATGTAAATGGTTAAAAACAGAAAGGGCACATATAATGAAGTTATGGGAAAATAAATATGAAAAAAGTGATTATACAGAAAGTAGATTATTGGTTTTTATGTTAGGTTTGGAAAAAGATAAGGGGGATTTAGATATAAAGGCTGTAGAGTTGACAAAGATTATGTTGTGGAAATGGGATGGAGAAGAATATGGGAAAAATTAGACTGGGGAATGTAAAATTAAGTAGCTAACAAGTTTTTCTTGGTATATTTGCTGAGAGATTCTTGACTTCATTTAAGGAGTAGCTACGGTACATCACATCACATCATATATTCTCGAGGTTACAGCCTTGGTAAAAATTACTTACGTAATCAATGTACGTTTAATAAATTTATAATTAAAACCTAAATAAAAAAATAAATCATAAAATCTCTATATTTTGTGATACTTTAAATATTTTTCACTTTTCATTCAATTTATTATGATCATCCTTTAACATCCCATATTTCAAAAATAAATGTTCAGTACTCTTTCTCCCTTTCTCACGTAAACTATATCCTCATTCTAAACTCTTGTTCCAGGTCTGCCTTTTTTGTTGTTACTTAAAGTTTCTGTTTTTGCACAAAATAACTATTGTCATCTTTTAGTATTATAGTATTGTCATATATCTTTATATATATATTATTATTGCTATTATTATTATTATTGTTGTTGTTGTTGTTATTATTATTATTATTATTATTATTATTATTATTATTATTATTATTATTATTATTATTATTATTATTATTATTATTATTATTATTCAAAAAGGAGTTTTATTAGTCAAAAGAGTTACATAGCTTTTCTTTTTCATACATATGTTTACGTTTGCAGTTGTCAGATTTACATTAACAGTTTGATGTATATGGAAATTAAAAAGTCAAGAGAGGACAAGGGCTGGTTACCATCTTCAAAGGGACAAAAGTTTATGACATTGATGCACCTAGTGTATTACTACATTTGTTTAAGTTTATCCATTGTGTGTATGAATTCAATTTACATCAAAGAAAAACAAGGTAATTTTAATAATTATTACATATTGATTTCATATGTATGCAATATATATAATTTTGAGTTTTAAAGATATGCATTTGTTGAGATCCATGCTGTGTCATTATCCAGGTTATGTTTGCTTTTGATATTCCATCTGTCCATGAGGGTATTCTTTTTCGTTTTTGTTGCACACAAATACCATGAAGTGTTTCTTACTGATTTGTTAAAGTGATTGCTCATATATTATTTGTTAAATATAGTGTTTCCAGGTTTCTGGGTTTGTATTTGCAAGTATGTGAGTTGATCATTGACTGACTGCAGTATCAGCATTGATTTCTGCTTAAGCAGTGACCAAGTTGCCACATATAGTTGTGGTTTTGATATAGGTTTGCTATTTTTACCTGAGTTAATTTATTTTTAAAGGTGGGTGGGTGGCTTCTGGTGTTGTTACCTAGTAAGAATGTACATCTTGTGCACCAAAAGGCATATAAAACAAATGTGGCTGCCCTTATATTTGGAGTTGATTTACCTTGATATGTACTTATAATCTGATCTATTGTTGTATTCAGTCATCTGTAAGTGTCACACATTATATCCCTTATTTGCTTCAGTGCTGTGCTTTGGTATATGAGATGGTGTAAAGTCTCTTCAGCCTGATAGTATAGTCCACAGAATGAATCAATTGAAAAGTATACTTTCATATTATGTAAAAAGTAAATTGTTGGCATGGCAAGGAGATTAATTTTAATGATAAAATCAAAGTACTTTGATTATAATGCCCATTCTTTATACTTTTGCAATAACTTTTTGTTTATTCCTAGCATTGGAGGAGGGTCATTGTTTTTTGTTCTTGATATATATATATATATATATATATATATCTTTGATCATATATATATATATATATATATATATATATATATGATCACAGATGGAGCTCTACCAATAGCTCACTCAAGCTGTCATAAATGCTGAGAGAGAACGAAAATAAATTATCTCTTTCAAATTGTCCCCACCTTTAAACCATGGTTTCATGCTAATTGGCAATCGTCAGTAAAGGGTAGGGGGGACTAGAAACTAGATCTAAAAATACAAAAAGGGGGACTAGAAACTAGATCTAAATCTCCAACTCTACTGAACAGCACTTATGTAAACTGTTCCTATAAGTTTGAAAGCACGAATTTTTAGATACGTAAATATCTCATAATCCAGCTACACAAACTATATAGCTATATGGGTCTGAATTCAGTTCAGATTCTCCACATAGTTAAAAGGTTCTGCAATCTATATCATTGCTAAAACCTTCAAAGGTACATTTTATGATAAACAAGAACAAGTTAAAAAAGTTTTAGCTTGCCTATAGCTTGCATTTTATGATCACAGATGGAGCTCTACCAATAGCTCACTCAAGCTGTCATAAATGCTGAGAGAGAATGGAAAATAAATTATCTCTTTCAAATTGTCCCTACCTTTAAACCATGGTTTCATGCTAATTGGAAATCATCAGTAAAAGGTAGGGGGGACTTTCGATTCTCTCTCAGCATTTATGACAGCTTGAGTGAGCTATTGGTAGAGCTCCATCTGTGATCATAAAATGCAAGCTATAGGCAAGTTAAAAAAATTTTAACTTGTTCTTGTTTATCATATATATATATATATATATATATATATATATATTGTAACCATATGTTTTGGCTCATGGTAGTAAATTTTATTCAAGGGTCCAGTGTGTAAAATTTTAAATTTTAAAATGTAATAATTTATAAATTATTGAAAAGCAGTGTGTAAATATCAGTTATATATATATATATATATTAAAATGCTTATTGGATTATAGATTTTTCAATTGAACAAAAGCTCATTCATAAATATCTTAAGATTGATGATGATTTGGACTGATAGTGCAGTGGAAAGTCTGATGGAATAGATATTTATCTCATAAATATTTTATCACAATTTCCAGTAATAGCTAATTTAAATAATATTTTAATAGTATAAAACCAATTTGAAAGTAGGAAAGTATTTAAAACTTTATTATTATTAAACAACAATTAAAAATAAACAACCAAAATCAATTTATAATTCTTCTAAATTTTATTTATAAACGATCTTTAAATACATTGTATGTTAAGTTAAATTGAAATATATCAGTCTAAATTTTCTTCACTAGAGGGATTAAAAATATTAATTTATGCCCATTTACTAGGATTGGATCATTTAGGACCAATCAGAACTGGGAATACAAATAATAAAGGCTAAAACAAGTTTATCAGCTGGGAACTACTTGTAGAAGAAAATTTGGAACAAGACGTAACTCTGTATAAAAAAAAAATAAATAAAAAAGAATCAAAGGAATAAGTTGAAAATAATAATTTCAAAAATTGGTTTGAATAAAATTTTGGGATTATAGGAAATTAAACATGAATGAGTAAAAATTTAATAGCTCTGTAGCATTTCTCATTGCTTTCCATAAATCATATAGTTCTTGATTTTTGCATGCAGAAGAGTGGAATGACCCTATTAGAATAAACATTTGCCTAAACATGGATTATTTGGAAGGAAAAACGAGAACAGAAAACGTAAGCAATTATTATTGCTTATTTACTTTAATAAATGGTCAGAACTAGTAATAACACTAAAATTATTTAGAGGAAAGAGAAAAAGGATTAAAGTATTTTTGATTTTCGCACCGCCCTACGCATTAAGCTGAAAAATATATTGTTTACAAATTATCTTCTCGGTGAAAATAATTTGAAATTATTTTGAAGGAAAGTTTTAGAAGAGATATTAAATAAATTAAAAAGTCATTTTAAATCATATAAATTAATTTGTTTTAAAAGAAAAATGCATGAATTATTTCATGTTTTTATTGTGAAGAGATATCGTTTGCTTTATATAGGTCACCACAAATTGCTTAGTTGTTAAAATACAAAATGACAAATTGTTAATATCAAGTAGATTTTCTTGACAATTGCTGATTATTAAATCAATTCTGCTAACGTTATTAAATACATATTGTCTGATGGAAGTGAATAAATAGGTATTTATTTATTTTTTTTGATTATGCAACATATAAAGTAATAATATTCTCAGCTGCTCTAAAATCATTTAAAATTATAACAGAGATCTTCATGCGGATAGAAAAGCAGGATAACAAATCAAATTATTTTCAATCTATTTAATTGTCTTATTCTTAAATTGCTAAATGTTATCTCATTAGGATGACAGCAAATATGTCAATCAATCTAGGATTTTAAAAGAATGTGTTTATAAATCTTGATAAACCTAGTTTAATGGTATTGCCTTTGAAAAATGTTTAGATATTGCCTCGATATGTTTACATTATTATAGAAACTAATAAAAGATTTTTGTGCCTTCAAAAAAAAAATGTTTGAAATATTGTCTAAATACATTACCATGAAACCGGATATTCAACATCTATATTTACTTAGGAATATTGCTTATCATATCTGTCTTCTCACTATTTTGCTCACAAGAATGGATCAAACTGGGATGACTCAGATAAAATCTAATAGGAAAAATGTTTGTTTATTGTTGTTATTGACATATATAATATTGTAATACATTTTTTTTACTCATGCTATTCAAGAATTAGTTTTTTTATTATTATATGTTATATATTTTGTGATGCTATAAAATGTAATTAGTAAGGGTATAGAGATGCACAAAAAAGATATACATCTATCACATATATTTTATATTATCCGATCAAAGAAAACATAATGGTAAATATTATTTATCAGGGAGAAGGGAGAAATATTTATCTCTCACACTGCTAAAATAAATGTTAAGATTATATTGAAAGGGGAATAAACAGACCTACACTTGACAAAATTATACACTTCATGACATAATTGTTCTATTATAGGAAATAATTTAATAAACCCTTTTCATTTCTTAATATAGCCTATGAATTAAAATGTCCGTTTTAAATATCAAATGTGGGTTGATCCATCATTACATGTACATGGCTTGCTATAACAAGGGTATAATGATTATTTTAAAATAATTAAGAGTTGTTTTACTGATATATTGGTGGTTTATTTATCAAACATTAACAGTTTATGCATTGTAAAATGTAATATTTATGTTTCCACTTTTATTATTAGTGTTGTTTTACCTTGCTATTGTATTGATTAGAATTTGTAATAGCTTTTAGCTTATGTGTTTGTGCTAAATATAAGAGCATCAGATATAATAATATCAATATTGTGCATGGGATGGTGGAGAATACCCCATTGCTGATTAAATGAAAGGATGATATTGTTGAGGCTGGTTAAGAATTAGTGCTTAGAGCATAGTTAATTCCCAAAAGAGGATGATCTCATGGCTGAATTCTATTTCACATGATGAGGCACTGCCCGCACTTTTATACCAATGAAGGTATTAGAATTGGCCATTTTAGTATACAACTTTCATGTTGTTTTTTTAGTATACAACTATCATGTTGTTTTTCTTATGCAACTTTCATGTTGTTTTTGTAGAGCCTCCTTTATTGTTAGATCCTTCATGAAGTATAGAGCTAGTTTTCTACTGGGTATGGTGAAGCTTAGTATTTCAAAATCTAATAGCAAGGATAAAATAAGTTAGATTATGAGACACTGGTCTACCCATAGTGTTTGTCTAATTGGGATAGTATCTTGATGATGATGTGTAATTATCATCAGTTTATAAGCAAACTGACCAAACTTAAGTGTTTGTAGAACTTCTACATAAATAGCAAGGGGTGTATATGGACAATGTGGATGTATCTTTATCAAGTTGTGATTCGCTGATGGATCAGTAAGATCATTTAATTATTAAATGATTAGATTGTGGACATAGGCAATATTTTTGTGTCATATATGTATTTTAACTTATTATGTCTGTCCCACATCAACATAGTAAATCTTTTACAGTAAATAATGATAAATTATTAATAGTCTTCCATATGGTAATTGCCCTTATCATATTTTAATAAATTAAATAGCTCCAATTTGAGATACTAAGTTAAAACTCCATTAATAGATTTAAAAGATTGCTTATCCCAAAGATTTATATACATTTTATTTTGTATTGTAAATAGTAGGATAATTCCACTAAGGTAACTATCTTATTCTATAAGATAGAGTAGTATTTAAAATATAGCTCACAATAACAGGGATACAAGAAATATCACTATTAGTTTGTCATTATGCGTGTATAGTTAAGGGGATATCAAGTAATCCTCATCCCTGATTGTAGTAATGAAAGAATCTTTTTTCATGTAATGTATCTAACTAAAATGTAAATACTATAAATAAATCTTGTTATGTTAAACATTTACTTAATTGTTAATAGTCTTATTGCTAATTAACATACACACCCAGTATTATTCTTATTGCTATCAACATATCCAATGATTATATGGAAATCATCATCGATCAAGAGTGTATAAGTTACTATATGTTGATATATCAGAGTAAATTTTGCTAAGCCCTATCATTTATAAGTATATCTAGGGCCTCATTATTTAATAATCAAAATATTGTTAACCTAAAGTATATATTATTTTAAGTGATATACTAAAGATTAAACACTTAATATTGGTTTAATCAGTTTATTTGGACCTGTAGATTTATCATTCACTGATCTTGATCACATTGTTACTACTTATTTAAGAAAAAGAAGTTAGTAAGTTATTGTTTAGCAAGTGAAAATTATTCCTACATATGGAAGCTTACAGTTTATAATAATTAAGGAATTTATAAAGTTTCTCTGAAATTACTAGAAATGTTTGTTAATTTAATTTTATATCAAGAAATTACTAGAAATGTTTGTTAATTTAATTTTATATCAAGAACTGTTTTGTGCATTATATGTGGTGTAACGAGCACAGACGTTCGTTACATTGTTTTTTTATATATAATTATTAAACAAGTTAAAATAAAAAGTTCGCATTTAAAAACTTTCTTTAAAAATTAAAAATTGAAATTAAAATATCGTCTTAAACTCTTATATATTAAGTCGCACAGATAATGAAAAATTATTAAAATAAAACTTTATTAAAGAAAAAGTATTTTAAAACTAAATTTTAAAAAGATTTGGAGATGAAATTATATCTTTAAATTTATCTTTAAATATATTTTTGATTTGGAAAACAGGTTAATTAATCAGAAATGGAAATGATTGTTAATTAGTTAAATGTAAACCAGCCTTCAGCATTTAAATGTAAAAACACTAGTCAGATAGGAAAACAATAGAAACTGTTAGCAAATAAGAAGAAATCCCTATGGAATCGGACCGCAGCGAAAGGACCATCGCATCGGTGACGTAATGTAAATTCAATCCTTCACATTAATATAAAAAGGACAAGTTTGGAAATTATTAATTAGTGAGTGACGGGAAATTGATTGATTATTGACGATGTAACAGCTAGGTGTTAGCGCTGGGGGGATTGAAAAAGACGCACAGCTTCAATCCCTTCAGTTCTGCTAAGAAAGAGAAAAAAATGGGCCATCGTTTATACAATGAGGACCAACTACACGAAAACACAAAATCTCCAAAGGATAAATAAATAAATCAACCGGATACTAATCTTCGGACGACGTGGGAATTCACGTTTAAACGGCCAGGAATATAATAGGATGAACTATTTCAATAACCGTAAGAACTTTAAAATTTATGAACAGTAAATTAAAAACTTTTCATATTTAAAATGATTTTAATATTATTCTATCTGACCAACAATATTTATTAATTGGTTATAATTTTATTTAATGTATTTAATTTGTAAAATCATTTCCATTTATTTATTTATTTATTTAATTTTGTTCTTTAAGTTGTTATGATTTCTGTTTTCCGTTAAATAAATTATAAAAATGTTAAACTTGAGTCGGGCGTGAATGGCTGTATCGATTTGTAAAGATAATTAAGGGAGGGTAATCTTGGGTTGTTCATTTCGTGGTTGAATTGGTTCAATGGATTGGATATATTTATGTAATTAGTAGGTGTAATATGAGATCCGCTACGGGCAGGATTATAGATATACGCCACACACCCTCTGTTTGCCTATGGATGGGTTTGTAAGTCGGCAGAAGACCGCAGCCCATTCCTATGGAGTTTTTAGTTTATTGATCTACTTGCCCACAGATGTCACATTCCTGTGGGTGGAGAGTCAATGTCGTTTTTTCTTTCTTCATATTGTTCAGATGTACATTCCTGACAATATAATTGTGTTGTCGTATCATGCTACATTGAATACATGAATGTATCAGATGGATTGGCGCCGGTTGATTGCGAAATGTGTTGCCTAGGGTTAAATAGGGATAGAATATTTTATTTTCGAATGCAAATCTATATAGTATATTCAGGCTCGATCCTATAAAACTATTAAATTTAAGTTGTTTATAGACGCTTGCATAGATTGGCTATCGGTTAAATATGTTTGCGTTTTCATATTTGATCAAAATATATAGACATTCGACAAATACTGATACCTTACGGTGAGTATCTAAAAGGTATTTATTCGGATGTCTTTTAAGTTATTGGTGATGATGCAGGTATCTTACGATCTTGAATACTAGAGGGTTTCTTATATTTCCCTCTGCAATTGTCAGTAATCAATAACTTTGTATTTTGATCGTTTATGTTTACTTTGAAATGTTTTGACCGTTGAAATCTATGTAACCGATCTATAGCAACATATTAAACAGGTTAATATAATCCCATCTGTGCGAACTTGATTAAAAATGTAAATTTATAATATAATAGTAATGCAATGTAAATTAAAGTAAAATCAAAAAAAAAAAAAATAATGTTAAATGTTAAATTAAATGTAAATCACTAAAGTAATTTTAAACCTTATATATATGTGCATAAATAAATGTTTGTATGTGAATTACTGGCAGTGGCTTACTTTATTCTTTTATATCCTAGTAAATGATATTATTAAATCTCTGCTATTCCACTGAGCTAGTGACATGGGCTAACGACCGGAATCAAAATTTAAGAAAAAAAAAATATATTTTTTTTGACTCACGTATCTGCCTACTTTATAAATTTTTCTAGGTTCAAATGCCTAGATGGCGCCCCGTAGTGCAGTGTACGTTAAATCGTTTTCTCCGGATCGTTACAGTGGTTAGTAGCAAAATCTCTCTCACTGACCCAAGTATATTTTTTATAATAATCTTTAAGTAATATGAACCCTGAGAAGAATAAATTATATTAATTTGAAATGTAGAATCTGAGTTTATGGTAGATTTTAAATTTAGTTGTGTATTATAGTTGGATCAGAGTTATGTACATTCACTGTTTTGTAAAGGTCAACCAAATTTTAAAATATCAATTGCTTCTTTATCTGAAATATGTATAGCTTGTTTTGACTTTATAGTGAATATTCTGTTTTTGCTGAGCTTGAAATCCATATTTGATTTAGTTGTTTCATTATCATTTAATTCAATATCAAATTTAGAGTTCTGGATATCATCTTTCATCATCATCATTTTCTCATCTGTCATTTCAATTTTCCTCCTTTCATCCTAATTCTTTATCCTAATTAACTCATCATTCAATAGCTCTTATTCCATTATCATCTTAATCATCTGTTAACTTTTATTCTACCATCATCTTAATCATTCATTATTCTGATACATATTCATTCCTTTTCTCTTCATTCTCAGACTTATTTCATTTTATTATTTAACTTCTATTTATTTACTTTATCCATTCCATCATCTATATCCTAATTTTCTTATTGCTTAATTTGTATTTTAACTTCATATTCAGTCCATCGATCTAATCATTATTTATTTATTAGTTTGGTAAAGATTAAGTTCATTTCACAATCTTTTGTTTGTTTACTTATTTGTGGATTTTGAGGCTGGTTTGACCAGAAGTTATTACTCACCTTGTAATCTTCTCTAAGTATAGTTTCATGTGAGCTTAGCCAATAAGGAAATCTTCTCTTTGGTTTAACACAATTTTTTTAGGTGTATATTCTAGACTCAGTTAGGTTGAGTGTTGAAGCAGAGAGGTTAGAAGAAGGTATACTCTAGATTAATATAGACAAAGATTACATTGAAATTAAATGCCTAAAAATGTGCATAGTGGTTCGTTTATAAGTACAGTATCTGACGGGGAGGGTTACAATATATATTTATTTATTTATTTATTTATTTATTTATTTATTTATCTGTGTATTGTTCATATATATTAGATATCTTCTTGTATTGATAGATCATTGATGTAATATATTGCTGCTGTGGATGCAGTGTGTCTGTGGGATCAATTTGGATGAGGCAATTTAGCTTTGGAAACTGTTTTATTATTGCAATTATGATGTTTCTTGATTTTTGAATGTGAAATGTGTTAATATTATGAAGTCTCATTCTATTCTTTATGAGGGGTTGTTTGGGCTGTCTAGTTGATATTGTGACTGTTTTCTTTGACCATAAGAGTTGATTACATATTGCTTTAATTTGTTAACTAAATTTTTTGATAAATGCTATGATTGGTTGATAATAGGTTATTTTTGTAATTATGAGTTGGTTTATAAGCTCTACTTTGGAGTATACTGGGAGATAGATTTTTGATGGTGAGTTAGCAATGCATTGTGCTTCATCCCTCGGTTTGTTCTGTATGATATCTCATTACAGTTGTCCCCAGATAGAATGGAAATCCTAGAAATGGAGTCAGTTTTGTTTGATAGATGTGTGTGCATGGTTTACTGTTTAGAAGTGATGATGCTGTTGTCTTTGCTGAGTTAAATTTTAGCTTATATTTATTTGTATATTCCTGTAATATTTTTTGTAATTGAGGCAACTGCTTTTTTGATAGGAAGACCATTATATCATCCATATATGCTATACATTCTATGTGTTGTGTTATTCAAGGTATTTGCATTCCAGTAAATTCTTGCTGTATTTTTTGCACAAGGGTGTTAATATATAATATTAATAGTGGTGTGCTGAGAGGTAATCCCTGTGATGTGGGTTGTGTGGGAGTGAAAAATGGTGAGTTTCTTTCATTCAGTGTTACATGGATTTTTCAGTTGAGAAGTAGGTTTGTTATTAAATATAATTGTGTTTTAGGGATGCCAATATTGTTAAGCATTTGCATGAGTATAGGGAAGCATACTGAGTCAAATGCAGACTCAACATCCAGTTGGACTACTATTGGGCTATATTTTTTTTCTTTTATCGTACCAAATTTATTATTGCCTTGACAAATGTTGCTGCCTGAATCATTGATGAATTTTTTTTGCAAATTGATTTTTTTGAAATTAATGGCATTATGCATGTTTCTATTTCAGCCTTTATAATTTTTCTATCATTTTTATTAGTAGGGGACCCATGGATATTGGCCATAGATCACTTAAGTGGGGTGTGTGTAGTGACTTCTTATTGAAAGGTATTATGGCAATTCAGTATATTCCTTGAATGTGCTGGATTTTTTGTGATAGGTGGTTTGGCAGGTCACATAAGTACTGTGTGGTATATTGGCTAGATGTCTCAAAACAAACAATGGGATTCCAGGGCTTTCTGGGTGACTTGAGTTTGGTATTGTTGCTAGTTTTGCTATAGAATGCATTTTTGTTAAATGGGTTTTTTATTTCAGCTTGACCAAAGAAATCTGGGTTCTACGAGAGTGCATGTCTTGTCTGCAGTTTTTTTTAAATGTTCATAAATAGGTAAAATCATGTTGTACCCTGCATATGTTCCTTTTTCAGTTTGTAGTTCCATTGGAATCTTGATATTAGGTGGGTTCCCAAGTGCCCATCTTACATATTGTCTAGTCCAAGTGTGCTGCTACATAAGGTAGATTTTACTTTTTTTAATCTTTAGGTAATTTTTAAGTGTTTCACATGTTTTAGCATATGCGTGTAAGTTTACATATATATATATATATATATATATATATGAGATGGCTTAAGCCTAATTATATGATTGTGATGTTCATTTGCAAGTGCTGTCGGTTTAGAAGGTGTAGGTTGTTTCATTGTAATATGATTTATGTTGAAAGATAGTATATTTACTTATGCTATATATTGTTGAATGGGAATGAGATGCATTCTATTTATTTTATTCAACATAATGTATATTTCTGAAATATGAATTCCGGGGTGTTTACTGGGAATAGGACTCTTATTGTTCATGTCAGTGATAGGGTTGATGCCTCAATATGTATAAAGTTAATCATTACTATTTGTGCTGAGTGATCTAAGAAAGCTGATGGTGTAATTTTTATTGCTATTAGATGGTTTAGCATTGGGGAATAGAAGCATAAATCAATTAGTAAAGAGTTGCAACCATTGTGGAAAGTTATTGTATTATTGGGTATGAAGTCTTCTGCACTCATCAGTGGTATATTAATTTTATAAAGCCATATTTTGTAATTTTTTTGTAGGTTGTCAGTCTCCTATTAGGATTGTGGGGTTTGCTGTAATCACTAGCACTGAGTTGGTGTTTGTTATTATAGTTGCAATTTTGTTTTCTTGTGTTGACATGTAAATCAGGATTATGTTGATTGCTATGATTTTATGTTGGAAAGTAGCTATTGGTGGGTTTGTATCAATAAAGGTAATTCTAAAAAATGTGATGGGGCAGTTTACTGTGATGAGGAGGCTCATGCCTGCCAATGGTGATGAAGGTCTCTGGAGCATGCACAGAAGCCCTCTTTACTTAAGTATTTTGCTGGGTCAATTTGTGATCTTGCATAAATTTTGGTTTCAAGCAGACCAAGTATGTGTGGTTTCATTATTGTGATCCATTGTTTTAGTTTATTGACTTTTGAGGGTGAATTTAAACCCCTTGTGTTAATTGCTGCAATTGTAACTTTCATTGTTGCTGTGCAAAGCTGATGCTGATGTGTTTATGGCTTGAGTTGGCTTTAGCAGTTGGTCCAGAGCATCAGTTGTGTCACTTTGCTATTGAGTTTGTATAGATATATCAGCATTGAGTTGCTTTGTTTTTACTTTTTTAACATGTCTATTTTTTATTGGTGGCCATCCTGGACATCTCTTTCCTTCTGGTATTATTTGTGTTATTGGAGGCAAACATGGAGTGATTGTTTCCATTATATTGATAGTTTTCTATTGTTAATTTCAGAAGGGGAGAGGGGTGTTTCGTTAGAGAAATTAAACTAAGGGTTATAAAAGGAAGTAAAGAGTTTTTATTAGTATTCGTAAAAATATAATTTAAAAGGTTAAAACATACAAATCTCTTTTCATTCAAGTTTAATTAAAGAAAAAATAATGTTAAAACTAATATATGTGCGTATATATCTGCGATTGTCAACAATAGAATAAATGCTATTTTAAATAAATGAAAGTTAAAGAAGATTATCATTAAAAAACACGGCAACAGTTATTAATTAATATCAAACAACATTTTTGCATGGCTATTACTAATTAAGCAATCTTTCAAAACACGTTTATCAAATGATTATCACTGGAATTTGACAACAGAGCTTTGCAGGAGATATTATGAAGACAACACGTCGCAGATATAAATAGACTTTTTTTATCGGACAGTGTTCAGTTCACAAATTAGTTGAGTCAGTCAGTTCACAAAGTAATTGAGTAGTGCTGTTCAGAAATTAATTGAGTCAGTTAAGAAACAAAATGCAGTGTTGGGAAGATTTTGGGAATTTACGCCTCTCCACAGCCTAAAAAGTCCGATGAAAACAGCAAGATCTGCCCGTGAAATAATGTCAACATAACAACTTAAAAAATCTCCATCAGTATTTAATTGTCTCCAATAGTAATAATCATGAAAATCAGGAAACTCATCAAGGAAAAGTCCCAGCTGGCTGGTTAGCATTCATAATGGAAATATCCTCACTGAAAGCAGCCACCAAAGAGAACAAAATTCTATGTCTACATTCAAAAGCCTAGGTAAAAACATTTGCTTATTTTGTTTATATTGTAATAGCCATTGCATTGCATTAATTTGTATGAATCTTTCAAGAGTCTAATTATATGAACTTTATATCATACATAAATGAACTATTGATATGTGTGATTAAATTCCAAATGCTATGTAATACTTTATTATTATTATATGTGTACATGAGTTAATATGTGCATGATCATTATATCAATATTTATTAGTTAAATTAGAGTGTTCTGTTATTAAATCTATAGGAATATTTAAACCATTTAGAAATGTTAATTTAAAATATGCATGTGTTTCATTAGAATTATAAAATGTTTAAATTTAGTAAATACATGTTAGTTAATAAATTATCTTTAAAATTAATCTTTATTTGTCGGTCAATTCTTTTTATCAATCTCCTTTTATAAATTTCTTTTACAATTCCTTTATCAGGTCTTTTAACCACTAATTAGATATAATCTGTTAGTGACTACAAACAACTGAGCTAGTCGTGGATTTAGGCGTTGAGTTAGTGGCCACTGTTCAAAGTGCATTGTCTATTCTTTTAGTATTCTTTTAGAATAAGCAGCTGGCGCCTGTGGTTATACACAAACAAAAAAGTGCTTTGGATGTGGTGTTCAACTCAACAGCCGAGAAGAAGCTATGTTCTGGAAATGTAACGTTAGTTATATACTTTATAGCTATCGTTTGGGCATACATACTCTCCGAGTATGTTCTTCTCTGCCTAAGAGACCAGTGTTTCGAAATTAACTTATTCAAACCCAGTTCAATATATATATATATATATATATATATTAAATGCTTTTATTTACCATGCACTAAAAGACAAAAAAATAATTGTTTCTTCAACCACAATTGAGATTTATAGATTTAACTTGAAATAAAAGTGGGAACAGGCAGAAATTAATTAATCCAATTGTTAGGAATTGCTTTAATTAATTTCTGGACCTTTTGTGCTATTATTTCAAGTTAAATCTAAATATCCCAATTGTGGTTGAAAAAACAATAAGTTTTTGCTTTGTAGTGCATAGTAAATAAAAGCATTATATATATTTTAAAAAATATGTCTATTTATTTTTAACTTTTTAGTATTGGCATAGTAAATAAAATTAGAAAACTATACTGCACTTTGAAACTGACTTGTTATTTTTATTTTATATATACATCTCTACATATTTCTGTAATAAGTTAATATATATAATCCTTATGTATATATCATAAAGAGTATATGTATATAATTATATAAGTATAAAATATATTAAGTAATTTAAAATGTGAAGATATTTTTTTCTGTTTGACATTTTTTTCTTTTTATTTGAAAAGTGTTTTTTTTTTAATTTAATAAAACCTTAAAAAAATTAATTTTATTTTATTCTAACTTAAATCAAGCTTTTGTGTGCATTACTTAAAACATATTGACGTTCTAAGAACAACTTTTAAATTTGATATAAACATATTCAATATTTTTTCATCCTGTAATCCAGATCTAAGAAATTAGATCATCTATCTAAAATATTATAGTGACATTACTTTGGTAATGATTTAGAAAAAAATATTTAATTTCAATAAATTATATTTCTATTTTAAAGTTTTATTCTTACTTAACTATAAAAGTGTTTACAAATGTTTACAAACAGCCCAAAAAACAGAGATTGTAACTAAAAGCATTTAAAAACATACAAGTGATAAGATGAATGGATACCTTACAGAATTGTCAACTCTGTTGCTGTTAATAAATCTGACAAACTATGTCTTTAGAATATTTTAAATTTATTATTATAGACAGAATAATCAGAAAAATTATCATTCACAATCCAATCAGAAATATATAGCATTATTATAAAATATTTTTCCAACCATTTTAGATGATTTATTTTAATTAATAACTAACATTATTATCTAATATAATTTAGCCTTATTAAAAATGTGTATTTTAAATATTAAAATAAAATACATTTATTGATATATTGGGAAAGAAGATCTTTTCAACTAAGTATATAAATAACATTAAAATCTCATAGAGACTCACCACACATTAAAATCTTACTGAAATTCATCTCTAGCTTCAAATCACACAAAATGAGTTCCATCTTATCTATTGTCCAAGAACATATATGTAAGACAAATTTAGACAATGATAACTATAAAAAAGAAATTTTATTTATTATAGATATAAACAATATCACATTTTAATTGGCTCAACTTAATATTTCTAAGGCAGAATTGCTAGCTAATCATTGTGAATAAAATGTCATTATCATACTTACTATTGAGTAAATGTATTTTTCATGTAATTTTTTGGTCTATAGGTAAAATGGTATTAATTTTATCTGATTGGGAATTAGAGATGAGTTTATGCAAGAATTTAATGTTATTGATATAAGGTTAATTGGAGAGATCTTTGCATCTTTATATTTAGATAATTTTTCATGCTAACAATTCTCTAATATTTATTGTGGAAGATGCAATGTTTATAAGATATGATATGTTGGACTATTTCCATCATTTATAAGTGAATGTTGAATGTATAAATAATGGAAATAGTCCAACATATCACATCTTATAATAAACCATTATTACAAACCTTCAGACAAATATGTAATGTTTATGTACATGTACTGTTATATAAAAACTTTAAAAAAATATGTATGCATTATGGTATTTCATATTTATTATCATATTATAATTTATTGAATTAAGTCAGTACTTAGTCATCAAATGAATAATCATATTTCAGTAATGCCTTAAAAAAATAGAAATCAGAAATTATTTTATTTAAGATAAACATACATATAAGTATATATGTCTCAAATGAAAATAATTTCATCATTCATATTTTCTATAAAGTTATGGATTACAAATGTTTTTAACAAATTATAACTGATTTTCATTATACGTTAAATATTTTTAATAAAAAACATTGTCATTCTATAAAAAGATTTTCATATTTATATGGTGAGTGAACTATTTAATAGCTTAGTGTTGTTTTTAAACATTTAAAATTTTCAGTTTTCTCTAAAATATATAATTTATTTTAACAGCTATATTAGGTTGTTTTTTTCTAATTTATCTAATACAATTCTTGTTAAGGAATTATATTTTTATATAGATTAAGAAGTCAAATATTTAAAATATGACTATTTCATGGACAGAAATTCTGAAAGATCTTTTATAAATTTTTTAAAATAAAGATATATTTTATTTCCTTTTTTTTGCTTTCTAAGATTTATTCAAGTTCTTTTTCTTCAATTAAGGTTATAGCATTGTATTAAAATTCAAGCCAAACGCACAACTGCAAATAACTTTCCTTAATTTTCACAGTAATTTTTTATTTAAAATATACTGTAGTTTATATGTTTGTTTTTTTATTTATTTATTTTAAATTTATAACAACTCTGAATAGAATAATTATACTTGAAATACTAAATTTTATTGTATTTGCATTAAAGTATTTTCTTAATATTTCTTTTTTCAACTTTTTGATCGTAAAAAAAAAGGATAAGATATTGAATACATTTTTTTTTTACCTTTCTAACTCAATATTTAATTCATAGAGATTTATTTTTTTCTACAGATCGAGATGAAATTATTTTTCTATACAAAAGTGTAAGCCTTCAAGATGGTATCATATCCAATGGTTTGAGATATTTGAGAGTACTGTTACATCTTTCTCATGATCTCTTTAATCTCTGATTTAAATAATATTAACTTGGACCAATGAATCAGATGGAGAAATCTTTCAATAACATTTTTCGGGCAACTCAAGATTTTTTATGTGAGTTTCGATTTATTTAGATATTATTCATTTGTTGTACAATTTTATTCAAGAAAGACACTAGTCAAGCGTTGCCTTAAAAGCAGTGGTCCCGGGTTAGCGGGTTCGCTTCCCGGCCGATGCTATGACACATAAAATAAAAAATAAAAACAAAGAAAGTCACTAAATTCTCAGCGATTAGTACTGTTTATTTTGATCAATTATTCTATATATAATATAAAGTATATACAGTTAAAGAATTAAGGACACTTTTTTTGTTTTGATAATTTTTTTACTTTTTTTTTATTTCAAATCGCAAATCAATACGCGTTATTTTCTAGTTGCATAATAAATGTCATAATTTATTACTTCAAAATTTAAAAAAAAAGAAATTTAATCTTTATTTTAAACTATATTAAATTTTACAAAATAAAAAACTGTTAATATTTTTAAATTAAAAGAAAAAAAACATTTTTTTTTCTGATTCAGGTCATGAGTTTATAAAAACAACTTCATAAGAATTTTTTATCGTATTATAATTTTTTTTTATTTTGCTTTATTATCGCATCTTACTGCCCGCTAAATTGTTGTAAAATAATTTGATCTAAAATACGAATCTGTCTGTAAATATGTGTGCTGTTAAATAATAATAAAATTATATATATATGTCATTTCTAAGATTTGGAATATCAGCCACTCATATACTTGGAGCCTAATTGTAAAAATAGGGGATTTTCCCATCCCTATTCTATGTATTTAAATAGATACTGTCTTATACGTGAGGAGTCAGAGTGACTTGAGGTCAACATCGGCATGACAATAATATTGGCATCAGCATGGAATTTGGGAATTCTATCATCAGATTTCCTATGATATGGATGGCTGAAGAGTTGGAGGTTGGAGTAGGTTGAAGCCTGTCCATTAAAGTGTAAGGATTTGCTATCTTAATATAAACTGAGCATTGATTATATATATATATATAGGAGATGGAAATCTGCACCAACTGATGAGTGCTGGTTTAGCGCAAAATATGTATATTGGTGATTATTTATCTTTTCTACATGTGTGTGGTCATGTGTATTAGTCGTATGAGATAGTGTGGATAGTGAAGGGACTTGAAAGTCTGAGTTTAAATCCCCTATATATGTCATTTCTTTAAATGGGAAATCATTTTGTATATATGATTGTAGTAACATTTTTCTCAATACTTCATATTTAAAAATCTTTGCAGTTGTGAGTAACCACTGCATTGAATATTATATTGCAGGGCCAAAAGAGTTCCCAAAGGAATTTGTGACTTTTAACTTATTCAGTTGTAAGCACTGTAGTTGCATTATAGCAGAGATGGCCAACCTACAATGCAAATACCAAACGTGATGCACTGTGAGACAAATTTGGCACACAATCCTGATCATATTATTAAAAAATAATATCAAATTTTTATAAAATAATGCTATAATCAGAAAAAAATTGATCACTACTCAGAAAAAATAATTATCACCAAAATTCCAATTTAGTAGGTAAAACTAAAAAAAAATTGCATCTCATTTTTTTTTTAATGTGTACAATTATCTGATTTTGATATGGCTAGTCCAAAACTGTCTTAATCGTTTCTAAATTTTATTTTGTTATTTTAAAAATTATTTTTACCATGAAACTAATAAAAGCAAAACAAGTCATATTTGATGCATTCATATTTAATAAAAATTATTCTGCTGCCTTCATTACAAACTATGTTCAAAATATTAAAAGTTTAGTGAATGTAAGACAGACTCAGATTAAAATTGAAAGCTGTGAATAAAGAGAAAGTTTAACACTTATAAATCAAATTGTAATAAAGATTTGATTTTAAAGTAAACAATACTGAATTTTTTTCTACAATATAGCTAAATATTATTTTCTATAGTCATTTAATTTTCTCATACTTTGATATATTTTTTTATTCTCACTAGATTTCTTTAAACTTTCACTTTATCAGAATATAATAAATTTGACCTCATTTGATAAATATTTTTGTTTAGAACTTAAATAAATACTTAAAAATCACATTCAATTTCTGGAATTATTTTAAAAATTATATTTTAGTGAAAACAAAACACTGTCAGGTCATCAAATTTCAAGTGGAGTCAATTCAATTTGCAAAATAAACAAAATCTTCTTTGTTTCATGTATGATTTTAAAATCTGAATGAATTTTTTAATAACTACTAAATCTATCAATTTATACTTTAAAAGTTTACAATTTTTTTATAATTTTTATGATATCACATAACAATCGGGTGAGTGACCTAATTTCTAGAAACTTCTGTTTTTTCGCAAATGTAATCTCTATAGTAAAAATATTCAGAAAAAAAAATATTCTTTTATGGTTAAAAATAAAACTTTTCTGTAAAAAAATAAATATGTAATAATATTTATTTTTAATTTTTAATAATTATTACACAATTATGATAAAAATATAATCATAAACTTTCCAAAAAATCAAGTTTTTAGACTATCATAATATTTTTTTGATGATCGTAATGTTTCTATGAAATAAACTTGACAAAGTTTGTGATTGCCAAATAAATAATGTCTATTCATCTTAGCATAGTTTTAGTTTTTTTTTTTTGTAATACTTATCATTTGATTTTCCCACCATCTTTTGATTTTCTTGTAATTATAATATTAAAAAATAAATATACATGAATTTGGAAGCCATTAAAAAAAGATGTAAAAGACTATTTCCATCATTTATGAGTGAATGTTGAATGTATAGAAAATTTTAAACTTTATTTAAACTTTTCAAATACAAGCAACTTGTTAGTAATAACACACAAATAGACAATACAAGTTAGTAATTACACAATGTTTTGAGTAGTATTATTCTCCACTCTTCTTCAAGTGTTGCTGGCCTATATGCACAGTGACAATATTCACTTAGAAGTTGAACTCATACCTTTGATTCTTGAATATTGAATTTAAGGCATATAGGCCAGCAACACCTGAAGAAGAGTGGAAAATAATACTACTCGAAATGTTGTGTAATTACTAACCTGTATTGTCTGTTTGTGTTTTATTACTAACAAGTTGTTTGTATTTGGAAAGTTTAAATAAAGTTTAAAATTTTCTATACATTCAACATTCACTCATAAATGATGGAAATAGTCCAACATATCACATCTTATAATATACCATCATTACAAACCTTCAGATAAAAAAAAAAAGTTTTGCAAAATTTTTGCCAGGAAAAAATGCAAATTTAAATGCCAGAAATCTCAAACAAACCTTAACTGTGTGATAAAAGACATGGTTTAGATTAGCTCATATAAGTGCATTTGAGTTCAAAAATAAGATGGCCATTCTAATTTTTTCAAAGTTTCTATCTTGTGACTGTGCAAGTGTATCCTTGCAGTTTTAACATTACTGATGAACAGACTTAATGAGAAGCAATGATTATCTTCTATATAATTACAATCTAAGCACTGCACTAGTAAAATTTATTGATTATTATATAACGTTATTTTAGACAAAAATAGGACAGTAGTGCATTTTCTTCAAGTTATATATCTGTCAAAAATACAATATCTTTATGTAAGATAAAGAGGGATGTTTTTATTTCTCAGATTAATATAATTTCAATAATAAATGTAAAAAAATAATAATGATTGATTACTTGGGAGTTCATATGATGTTTAGCACTAGAAATAACAGAACTGGAGCTATGATCCATGGACTTTTAGCTGCTAAGTCTAACACTCTATCATTATGCTATACTGTGCACACTTTAGTTTTAATAACATCCTATGATGTTTTTGATATCATCTGCTCAGAGTAAAAAAAAAGTAAATGCTTAGACAAGACATACATTTATTCATTTTTTTAAGAAATAAAAAAAGGATCTCTGAAGAATTTAACAAATTATCTTAATAACAATATAGCTGTTTGCAATTTAATGGCAGACTTTGGAATGAAAGGTTGATAGATCAAACCCAGTTCCATCACTTCCAATATTTGAATTGTTTATGAATAATTCATAATGATATTGAAAAAATAAAAAGTAGATGACAGAAGGTATTGAAGAACAGCAACTATCAGTAATTTACCCATTATGTTTTTATGTTAAAATGGCTCTACATTTCTATTAAATTTCCAACATTGATTTAGAATTGTTAATTCATGCATGAGTTCTTTAATATTAACAATATATATTAAAGTAGAAGTTTGAACTAAATCTATTCTCTTTTTTTATCTTTTTTATATAAATTTACATCAGTTGCAACTTCTTTTCATTTTTGAATCCAAACTTGATACTTTATATCTTATTTTACAAAAATTTCAAAAAAAAAAAAGAAACTATCATTTTAATTATTCTGTTGTTTAATCCATTTTAATGTTTTCGTTATTATTGTTGTTTTTATAGTTTCAATTACTATTGCTGATGTTACTGCTATTGTTTAATTTTTATTAGATAAAAGTTTTTTCTTATTCTGTTTTATATTTCAGCTTTACTTGTTTTAATAAGTAAAGTTGTTATATATATATGATAAACAAAAATGCAAGTTAAAAAACTTGCTAACGCTTGTATTTATGTCCACGCCCATCAAGCGTATGTTTTGTTTACATAAACGTCAGAGTAGTTAGTATTCACTATCTCTGAAAGTGGAATTCCACTTTCAGAGATAGTGAATACTAACTACTCTGACGTTTATGTAAACAAAACATACGCTTGATGGGCGTTTTTGGTAGAACGCCATCTGTGGATATATATATATATAATGTAAAAAGCTTCAACGTTTCATGAGAATGTTCCAAATACTAAAGCAGAAAAAAATTTATGTAACTTCTAAAAATAAAATGATAAATATAATTTTGAAAGTGTCAAAGAATGGCAAAAACCATTAACAATGATTACGTATACTAACTGTTATGGTACGTATAATGGATGATCAGCTATTTGCTGAAGAAAGTATTTAATGAAGCAATCATTTGCTAAACCATACACATTTTTATTTGAAAATAAAAACAATTATCTATATTTCATTTAGTACTGAGTCTGCTTTTATATATAAAAATGTATGAGTTTTCTTTCAGTTATAAATAATAGAGTTCGTATAGCAGAAGCTAAATTTAATTTTTTAAAGACTATTGTTTGATATATATATATGTGTGTGTGTGTGTGTGTAATACTTATGATTAATTTCGTTAAATTATATTAAAAAATTTGCATAAGTGAATCAATATATGTTTTATCAAATACCCAAGGTTTAAAATAAATATTGCTTTCAGTTACATATATATCAATCTCTGGCTTAAAGCAAAATTAAGTACATCAAAAATCTCGGAGAAAATGTTTTTGCCTTTCTCTGACTTGATGTGGTCCATCAGTAACTACTTACTTTACCATCCATTATTTTAAACAAAAATTTAATTTAAGCTATGGTCTCAGTATTTATAAAATTATGACACTTCTATCTACTTTATATTTTAAACAGTTAACTTTTTTCTTCTGAGGCATGCGATAGTTTTATGAGATTATTCTTTATTCTCCAGCTAAGAGTAGCTGGATATTTATTTGTTCACAGGTCAGTAGTCGATGATTAATTAGATTGGCTAAAAGTTAATCTCTTGGAAAAAATTCTAAATCGGCTTGCCATATTTCAACTGTTTGAAAACTAATCTTCACTAGATTGGAATTCAAGTCACAGTTACGGAGACTAATACTTTAACTTTATTGTGAAGTTTTTCAAATTACTGTCTATTCCTATAGTACTCTATTCACATGGAATAAAATGTTTATATATCTATATGCAAGCAAAGATACATTTTGAATTTATATCTGATACTTGATTTGTTTTTGTTATTTAAAAAACCGATATTAATTAATTTTATATAAATAACTTTTAAAAACAATTTTTAAAAAATTATGTTAAAATAAATGATAAAACTTTTCATAATGAATCTGCATGTCAGTTCTATGATCAAGTTCAAATCCTGTTCTAGTAAACTTGGAAAAAAATGTAGTGCTAATCAGCTTAGGATTTTTTCATATAGTTATTCTATAGCTAGCTTAGATAACCATCCAATATTGGTTGATATACAGCTATTATTAGTCAGAAAATAAAACAAGGATTAAAAACCATCAAATCGTCCCCAGTTGAGAATTGTAAAACCTGGTAATAATGCTTCCTCTTTTAATGTTCCTCTATAAGAAGCTGGTAGAAGAGAAGCGATTTTAAAGAAAAAATAAATCCCCCCCTCCCCAAATGCATTAATGCTACATATTTGTCAGAAAAATGAGTTTCTAATGTCTGCAGAATCACTTTTTATGCGGTAATTTTTAAGTAAATTCTTAGAAAAGTTAACTTGAGTAAAATTCCAAAATGTAGAAAATCTTTTTAATAGCTTTTCTATTTTTGAATTACTTTCGAATAAGAAAAAGATTTTAGAACAAATCAAAGTCTTTTTTTGCATGCAAAAGTTATTCTCCGAATCAGTTGAGTCAAATGATCCTTTTTTTTTCTTTTAGAAACAAATTCTACATTTAACGCTGATTGAGAAAGAAATGCTAAATTTAGATAGCACTATATACAAGTTTTAAAAAACTTAACATAATTATTTTAACTTATATATATAAAAGTCTTCAGTTAAAATTTAAAATCAATCTTCGTTTGATGTATGTGCGCAAATCTATATAAATTTAATATTAAAATGTCATTACAATTAATTATGAGCCTAATAGAAGTCTGGAAATAGATTCCAATGCATCATTTTTTTTTTTTGCTTTTACACTCTTCAAATATTCTATGATAAATTTTTGGGGGGTAAAATCATTTAATTTCTTTTTTTTTCATCTCTCTTTTCTTACTCTCAACAGCTTTCAACATATCTTTTATATGTCTTTAACTTCAATGCTCAATTTCTTCTACATTCTCAATAAACTTTTTCTTTCTTTTTTTTTTATAAATTTTATGCAAATAACTTTATTTCTTGCATTTATTTTCTTTAATAACCCATTTTTAAAGTTTTTCTTTTTATTAAAAAGGTTTATTTAATTTAGAAACTCAGTTTATTTGTTTAGGATACATTTTATAATCAAAGTTTAACAGACTTCTTTCAAATAAATTTTTCCAAATTTTGCATGTGTGTTATGACAATGTAATAAATATAACAATGAAATATTTTAGGGTGGTTCACTGGGTTTTTTACTGTAGAAATGTTAGTAGACCAAATTTAAATATGTGATATCATTTCAACAACTTTTCAGTGATGTGCATTAAAGAATAGTATATTATTTTTTTAAAATATCTAAAAACAAAAAAAAAAATTATGATAAATTCAAATAGAGTTGTTTTAATATTTGCAATGCTCTAAAAAATGTAACAGTTTTAATTGTTTTCATAGATAGTAATTGTTAAACATTGCAATTAATATTAAATCATTATTATTTAATAAAATATAATAAATTTGATTTCATTTGATAAGTATTTTAGTTTAGAAATGAAGTAAATTCTTAAAAAAATCATGATTTCTTTAATTATTTATAAAATTATATCATGATCAAAAGAAAAAAATGATTTCATCATTCAACTGTCAGAGGATTATATTTTTTCAGAAACAAACAAAATCTTATGTATTTGATATTTGTTTTTAAAATATGAATGAATAAATACCAATGTCTGACAAATCTATCAATTTATGCTCTAAAAGTTTTAATTTTTCTAATAATTTTTACAGGATTGCAATTGTATTATAACAGATGGTCACTGGTGCATTTTAGCAAACAGTTTGCAATTGTCTTCCATACTATTTGACTTGTTCAGAAATATAACATTCTATTTTTAACAAAGTTAGAGACTACCAAAGGAATAATAAAAACCAATCAAGGCAGGCTTTAACAGTGATTCATATTGCCAAATTTTCAGATACCTTGACATCTATAAAAAAATTTGGAATTAAAATATTATGAATAAAATAATATATATTACTTTTTTTAAAGGTTAGCCTTTTCTGAAGGTTTATAATGATGGTATTATTATAAGCTGTGGTATGTTGGACTATTTCCATCATTTATGAGTGAATGTTGAATGTATAAAAAATTTTAAACTTTATTTAAACTTTCCAAATACAAACAACTTGTTAGTAATAAAACACAAATAGACAATACAGGCTAGTAATTACACAATGTTTCGAGTAGTATTATTCTCCACTCTTCTTCAGATGTTGCTGGCCTATATGCACAGTGACAATATTCACTTAGAATTATTTGGAAAAATCATTATTATGTACTAGAAAATATTTAAATATTTATTATTAAACTTTGCTTATATGTGATGCTAACTAACATTCATAATACTAATAACCCTATACTCATAGAGGTAATAAATCCTAGGTTTTGTACCTATGTAAACATATACAAGTTTAGGTGGATGGAATAACTTTTCTCAAAATTCTCAAATATATATCATTGCTATATTAGATGTGATGTCTGTAACCAGGTTCTTTATAGAAGCACTTTTAATAATCTGAATATAAGAATTTCATGGGAATTATATCAAATGGCACATCTGTATTCATGACTAGATAACCTATGTTCTCCTATGACTTAAGCTATGCATTATGAAGATAAAATATAAGGACTGAATACCAATGTGAACCCAAACAGTTACATTTGACAAAAAACCTTAGGTTTAAACACCATAAGCACATCTAAGTAATAAATTGAAAATATAACATCTTAAAACATTTTATCATAACAGCTAAAATGTTCCTCAGAACTAAAACACAAAATTCTACCACAAAAATTAATAAGTGCCCAATAGTAGGACTTCACACTATAACATTACTAAAATGCACAAGCATAACTTCTTTGATAATAGCGTACCCAGAACAAAGAAAAATTAATACATGTAAATAATTGTTTCATAAAATAATTTATCATCTAAAAATATATATATATATCATGATTGTAGGAATTTTCAAGATATTAGTAACAATTTCTCAGAACAAAACAAATTTAAAACCTTTTTAAATTTGAAATAGGATAATCTTAAATAAACCAAATAAGCATATATTAAAATAAACAATAAAAATTGATAAATGTTATATTTATAATACCTGTCCAGTGATGGTCATTTGAAAATAAATCATTTACCACACTTTCAACATAGCTTAAAATATAGAGATAAATCTACTATACACTAAATTATTATACCTACATATATAATATCCATTAAAATTTAAATGATAATTATAAAATATTAAATGTAAATTTCTTTAAATCTAACAATCCCGAAAAATAAAATTAATAAAAGTTATTTTTTTTTATCAAACACATTCTGAAATGTAAGTTTCAATAGAAGTTTGAACAGTCAGTTAACTTATTGAAATCTTTTTTTGCCTCCACCCACTCGCAACGAAGAAAGTCAGCTTGAAAATTAGAAGTGACAAAAATCATTTTCTTTAAAAGTTAATTAATTGTCCGCTCATGTATTAGTTCTTTTTAATATTTAAAAAAAAAAAAACACTTTCAAACATAAAAAGAAAACTTTCCATTTATAAATAGTTCTAATTGAAATAAATATGAATTATAGTCTTTAGCTTTACAACAGACAGCTAGATTGATTAAATCCCAAAATATTTTATTTCTCGATAATCTTCACATAAATTTCAGGGGTTTTTTTTTACTTTTAAAATAACAGAATGATACACTGTTATAATATGTTGGTTTAAATATAACATATTTTAACCGTTCCATTATATATTATCATACATGTTAGATGAATAAGTTAGTAATTCAAATTTTAAATGTCTTCTTATATGGTAAGTCATTAAAAACATTTACAATATTAGTAGAAATAGATATAATAACAGTTCCACAATTAAATAATAAAGCAGAAGATTAAATAGTTCAATTCAGGAGTTTAGCATTATGTTATTTTAGAATCATAAAAAAGTTTGTAAGCAAATAGAAAAATATTTCTATAACACTATAAACAAATTTTTATATAATACTTCCTTGTATTATTGTCCATTGTTTCTACACATATCAATTTTTTTCAGAGATTAAAGTGAAAATTTCAGTAATATTGTAACCTTATTCCAGCCATTCATGTGTTTTGTTGTTGTTTTTTAAATTATTCTGATAAAGTAGATATCAATATTGCCCTCTGAACAGTGAACTAGTTGTTTAGTTATTATTTCATTTTAATGATGCTAAAAAAAAAAAGAATAAAAATTTAAACACATTTTTTAAAACAAAATATTAACTGTTTTTATTTTAAACTATCAATTTCTTAATAATTTTCATGCACATACAGAAGAAGCAAAAAAAGCAGAAGCACACAAAGAACACACACCTATTGGTTATATAACCAACCCAATTGATCAGCTGATTACTGAAATCAATCATCCAATAAAATTGATTTCTAATCACTAAGTTTCAGTTCTATTTTTAGATTTAATTAAAGAATGACAGAAGGAAAGAAAAAGAAAATATTCTAAAAATAGCAAATTAACTTATGGAATATTTAAATTTGTAATAAATATTCTTTTAAATATAATTATTGAATAGACTAAACATCAAATAAACTTTATATAAAATAAATTATTTTTCATAGCTATTTAATATTTATTAAGCATTAAACACAAGTCAATTCTTTAATACTTTTTTAATAAAGTAATTAAATAATAATTATTGTTAGCAAATTAAATGTTGCAAAATAATATATGCAAGCAAGCACAAAGACATACACACATATTATCAGAAATAAAAATGATTTCATTGAAGAATGATTTGCCTTAATTAATACTATCTAATAATTTATTTAAAATATCTTAAGCTAACTAACTTTATTGATTTAATTGATAGCTATTAAAATTTAGGATAATAGTAGGAATACTGAACCCTTCCATTTGATGGTACTCTTTTTTGCCCAATGCACATCAATATACCGATTTATGGGTCATCTGTTTGTTTACATAATATTACAGTAAAAGATTTTTTTTGTTTTTTTTTTCAACTGGTTTTTAATTTATTTTTTTTTTGTAATCGGCCCATCTGTTTGGTTTACATAATATTACGGTATACCATCAAAGTTTTTTTTTTTTATTCCACCCGGTTTTTTTCTTTTTTTCATTTTTTAATAAACAAATACTTTGTTTTTAGATGGTCTAGGGGTGTGGTTTGTTTTTAAATTATCGATTAACTGTCTGTTGGTTTCTTTACATAATATTACTTATGGTAAACCAACATTTTTTTTTCACCTGTTTTTTTTTTTGGTTCATTTTTTTAAGAAACAAACACTTTGTTATTGGATGGTGTTAGGGGTATTGGTTTGCTTTGAAATTATCGATTAATGCTCCATCGGTTTAAATTTTACACAAAAATACAGTAACAAACACTTTGTTGTTTTTAGATGGTGGAGGGGGGCTGGGTGTTTGATTTGAACTTATCTTCTTTTTTTTTTTTGGTTGATGTTTTGACTTGCTGAAAGACTTCAACAACTCGATACCTTTGAATAAACAAACTCTTGGTTTTTTAGAGGGTGGAGGGGAGACGGGTTGTTTTGATTTTGAATTGTCATTTTTTTTTTGTTAATTTATTATAGGCTTTTTTATTTTTTTGTTTCAAATTTTTATCCTACAGTAAGCTATATTATATGATAGCAAAAAGGTTTTTCTTAATTTTTGGGCCTTTAATTTTAAAAAAAATATAAACAGTTCATTTTTAAAGAACACTTTTTTAAGCTGGGGGAGGTGGGGTGGGGTGTCAGGGAAGGTTTGTTTTGATTTTTAATTATCGACTTTTTTTTGGATTTTTTTTTTTAACATTTTATTATGTTACCGCACAGTTCTTTATTATTATTTTATATATTTTTTTTTGGTGGGGTCTTTTGAGTAAACTCTTAAGCACTTCTTTTTTTATTTTGGTATAATAAAATATTACTTACTTTAATTAACTGTTAATGAAACTTATCAAATATTACCTACCTACTTTCTAATCATGTGAACAACAACAAAAAACAACAGCTTCCCATAAAATAATTTATTGAATCAAAAATAAATGAAATTTTGGACAAGTTGTGAACCAAAACAAGTAACAAAAAAACACCATTTTCGGGGGCATAAAAAAGCCAAATGTAACATGCAAATAAAATATTAGGGAAGCCTCAAAACTGTAAAAAAAAAGTAACATGCAAATAAAATAACAGGGAAGCCTTAAAGCTGTATGTAATGTGATTTTGGAGCCCTCGAACCAACTTCCCTTACAGTTCTCACACGGATTCACACATAAACAGGCATTTGCACATGAAATCAGAAACAACTCTGCTGAAAAGAAGAACCTTTTCAAGTTGTGTGCAATTCAAAATCATAAGGAAGCATGCATGATGACATGACAATTTTTAATATGGAATACTAATTCCACTATGCTTTCTAAAAAATTTCCAACAATGAATTTTTGCAAAGTTTCATCTCTTTTAAATATGACCACCATTAAATCAGACTGTAGCCAGAGTCCAAGAGTGCTCACTTGATGAATACTGTCACAATGCAATGGGCATAGTATTTTATTACGTAATTGTAGAATACATCACCCTCAGGTGGCCTGTTATAGCTCAAAAAACACCTATTGTAGTGTCAGCCATAAATTAAGGCTGCTAAAACAGTATATTTATGTGCATTTTGTGAAAAACGATGCCATCAAGCAATGGGGTCCAGTATTTATACTATTACCAAATTTAGATTTGCTTAGAATAAATACTACATTATTTTAATAAATATTAGTACATTATTATATTTTAAACAACATTATTATTAAAAATTGTACTCGTAACAAACTATTAATATGCACTTTAAATATTCCTAATGCATTAATAAAATTATGCAAGGATAGTTTTAAGTGCAGTTACTGTAATTTTAGTTTTAAAAAGTTACAAAGAATATTACTGACCTGAAATTTAAAATTTTTGCTATTTTGTGCATCTTACTAATATGAATTTAAGAGAACAAAATAAAGTAAATACTTATTGTGATAAAATCTTTTTAAATTTTTAATAAAAGTACTATATCTAAAGTTAATTTTAAATCAATAAATAAAAAATGAATATTTTTAAATATTAAAATAATAATTACTATGCTATAAGATATGTTTAAACATATAACATATTATTTATTAATAAAAACTATACATTTTAAAGAAGAGAAACAAAAAAATATAGCAATAGTAATGAAAAATATAAACAAATGACCTGAATGAGAGTCTTTAAATACTGTATTTCCAAAATAGCATTCCAGTTCTGATATCTTGTTCAAACTACAAACCAATAGTATGTCATTCCAAAGAAGATATAATATATTCATAAAAGCTTTTAAATATGAAGTACATTTTATCAATATATATATATATATATATATATATATATATATATATATCCAAATTATTATTTCATTAATAACTATTTGGTTTATATGACATTACACACATAGATGCTAGTTTATATTTACAATGATATAAAGAAATATTTCAAAATATTATGAATAAATAAATGCTAGCTTTATATAAGATGATATAATGAGAAGTTAAACTGATTCATATCACAGATAAAATTGATCAATCGAACTAATAAAATAGCATAGGCAGGTATAGCCTCTTTTTTGCTGATTATTTTATTGGCCGAGTGAGATAAAAGTCTAAACTTTTAATAGGTCAATTCACAAACTTAAGTATCAATTCACAAACTCAAGCGACAAAATATATTCATCTTTTAATATTATATTCACTTTAGTTTCATTTGTAAAAAGTATATTAATAATTTGTCAGGTTATGAAAGTGAACGAAAGTTTTTTCAAAAATAAATTCTTATTTATAATTATAAAAATATTCAATAGTGGCAAAATCTAAAATGAACGTTACTCACCAATCAAAAAGTTTTGCTGATGTCAGTGATTTCTTTCCCAATTTTACATTGCAGATAAGTAAATAATTTTTGCTAAAGTCTTAACTATTTTTCTAAAATAATTTTATTTTTAGCATATTTTATCAAAATAATTTATAATTTGTCAAAAAAAAACTTTTAAAATGGTCTAAAACATTCATTTATCATTTTCAAAATGAAACAAAAGAAATCATAATGGTGGACATTATTCACAACCGTTTTCTTTGTTGTCAAAATTTAACAGCCAATCAGATTCAAGAAAAGACCACCTACTTCTTTTGTTAGACCTATAACATCAGTTTTATTGATTTTTTACTTGTAAAATAATTCAAGAGAGAGCAGCATCTTACGGAACTTTTTATAACCTTTCAAATGACGGTAAAATCTTAACTATAGCATTAAAAATGACTGGATTTGAATGATGGGAAGCCGATGTCAAATCATCACATTTTTAGCTGTAACTAGCAATCAATGCATTAAATATGACTCTTGTGGACATTTGTATTTTGTCTTTAAAATATAGGTAATATCCATTTTAAATAATGAAAATTTTCTGATGGTTTATAACATAATGAAATAATTTTGATTTTTTTCTTTTATAATAAATTGTCACTTTCACTTAAATTTTTTTCAACACAGCCGCTCAGTTCATGGGCAGATGATGTTGTTTCTTACTCTTCCATTTTGTTCAGTGAACTATATACTTTAATGTATAAAAAAAATCATATAAAGAAATCTATATGTGCTTCTCTTTAAAGTCAAAACAAAAGAGTGAATGAGTTTAAACTATTCAGTTCTATTTATAAACTTTTTCATTGACATTCAATGTAACTATAACAATCCTCTATTCATTCTTTAAACAATTTCAGGTAGCATCTCTCTAATAAAAATTGTATTATATAACAAATAAAATAAATAGTTAGAATTATTATATGCAACAAAAATTTATGTTTCATAATACAAATACTATTTTTCATTTTAACAAAAATTAAACAATCTACACCACATTTTTAATATATTACACTGGAAATATATTTTTATACATATCTTTATAGTATAATATTACATAAATAAAAATAAACAAATGTATTTGAAATATTAAACATTTATTTGTATTGTTTATAATTTACTATTGTGAATGCAGTAACGAAAATGAGACATATAACAAAAAAATAATTTTATCCAAAATATATCTTTTATTATTTACATATTCATTTTTCCTTTTAAAATGAATATAATCAATTTACAATTTTACAATACAGTTAATAATAAACAATTTTATAGCAATATTATCATTGTCATAGCAACACAGTTCAGTGTTTCATAAATTCACATATTCACCATCCAAAAACCAAACAAGAAGCAAAAACTATGACTGACATTTTACCACATACTGAAACTCATCTCAAATTTCACCCACAATATATATATATATTATTTTTAATTGTACAGATGGTCTATTCTACATTGAGCTATACTGCACTCAAAACATCAATGAGTGTTTACTAACTTTAGTGAGTCAAAGCATTTTATCTTTAGTACAAATTTGTTTAGCCATGAAATTAACAATAAAAACTTTTTGCAGTTTTTATCAACAATTAACTTGATTCCAAATATTTAATTGCTAATATTTATTTCAGAATGAAGAACTCTCTAGTCATTTCTAGTGTTATTTATTTTAGCATTCACCTACATTTATTATTTAATTTCTATTTTTTTTATATTTTTATGCCTGTTCTACAACTTTCTCAAAATACTATCATTTTAATTTTATACACTTTCTAGTATCTTCATATACCATGTAAACACAATAGCAAATATATTGTATTAATACTATTTAAATAAGAATAATATTATTATATATAATATAGATATTAATAAAATCTTGTGTAATTGGATGTAAACATATATTCATCTGGTGGTTCATTTGATTTTTTTTTTTGTCTTTTCACATAATAAAATGTCTTTTGAAGATTTGATGTTGCTTTAACTTATTTTATATATGTACAATTTTACTAAAAGAAGTTAACAGTTACAAATATCTTGGTCAGATTATTAATACATTGTGAAAACATAATGGATGAAATTAATCATAGAATTAAACTTAGTTGAAGTGCTTTTGGTAGAAATAACTTGATAGTAAAAGGAAATATGCCTATATGTTTGAAAAGGAAGGTTTTTAATAAATGTAATTACCATTTGTTACTTATGAATCTGAGACTTGGACACTTAATAGAAGAGCAATATAGAGACTTCATACCACTCAAAGTAGTATGGAGAGATGCATGTTGGAAGTAACAAGAAGAGATGAAAAATGCAATATATGGATAAGAGAACAAACAGGTGTTACTGACCTCATTGAAAAAATTAAAAGACTGAAGTAGAGTTGGGATAGACATATTGTTAGAAGAGATAATAACAGATGGATAATTGAAATCTTAAACTGGATTCCAAAGTGTGCAAGGGTGATGTGGAGAAGAAAAGCTAAAGATCAGAGAAGATGGATTGAACTTGGAGAGATCTTCATTCTGCAGTGAAATGATAATGATTGATGATGATGATATTTTTATATGTGTGTGGACGAATTGTGTATGGACGAATGGGTGTCTAGTCTGATTAAATGTTTTGTATATGTAAAATAAATTTGAAGTAATCCTATAAAACTAAAATTTTTGCAATTTGATTTTTATCAAAAATAAATCACAAATACAGATTGTCTACTTTTTGCAAAATTGTAGTTTCAGTTTTACTAAATTATTAAAAAAACAATCATTATTATTATTTATTAATTTGTTCCACCATTCCAGATTAATTTAAAATATAAGCAGATTCCCACAAACTTAACAGATGTTGAAATTATAATGGAAATTTCCGTGAAATATATTTGTCTAAATAAATTTAATCTATGATGTAACCAATAAAAGAACAAGTAAACACTGGTATTGCAAAGTGGAATGCATTTCTGAATGATTTACCCTTAAACAAGTACTGCTTAATGACTTAAAGCTAATCAGACAGAAATATTATTTCTAGATAACATCATTTCACTTTGTAATGCAAGTTTTTGTTTATTTTCCTGGTTAAATCGTAACAGAAATATATTTAAATAAATATATAAAAATTTTCATTATAATATATATAATAAAATTAATTCTACAAGAATATGTAGATAATTATCAGTTATTACTGTAATATAAATTTTGTTTTCAACATGGTGTATCTTTGTCAAGATATGCTAATATTGAAAGCCTGGCTTACCAAAAAAATATTGTTTTATACCAAAATTTATTATCGTAATAGTTGATAATTATCTACATACTTTTGTAGAATTTATTTTATTATATATATATTGTAACGGAATAGCGTTACATGGTATTCAAACCCAGGCGTATTGGGGTATTTTCAACTATAATCAATTGACGAAATAACTGACAGGGACAAAACTTTTATAAAAGCGGTCTTGCTTTAATAATGAGCGAAGAACAGCCGTTTCTAAAAGTCGATCGCACTTATATAAGAGTACCTGTCAGATTTATTGAAAAAAAGAGTAAAAATTGTTGTTATTTTATTATTTTGTGTGTGTATGCTAAGAATAAATCTATAATCCGTCGTTGTAGTTTTTTTTTGTCATTTATTTTTGATTAATTAAAAAAAAGAATGATTGAACGCAAGTTTAACTTTTATCAAATAATTTAAATTAATTAGCAATATGTTCTGAAATTCCAAGCAATCTCAGATTAATTTGTACAAACGTAATTAGTAAATGTAAAATTAGAAATTGAAACAATAGGCAGGATATGTGCTGGTCACGAGATAAAACAAGCCAAAATTAGAAACAGAGGTGTGAGAAAGTGTACACCGCTATTGTATGACTCAGATTTCTGTCCCCAGAGAAACAATACCTAAGAAAAACGGTTAAATTCCAAACTAATGTCAACAATTCCAGAAATCTCGGAGTTGAGCTGACACGCGATGGACTTATCAAATAAAGGGACTCACAGGTGCATGGGATTGATTGGAGGAGAAAAATTCAAGGTGTGAGGGCGTGAAGGCAAAGATCAAAAAGGCCGAACAGCGTTTTGAGAGAACAGTTGTGCTCTTCTTTAGAGAGATTATTAAGAAACTTGATTTTATTAGACGTTATGAATCTAACTGCCATGCGTTGCTGAATATAGAATTCACGGCTTGACCGCCGAACCTCCACGTCCAGTCCAGCTGATTGCCATCAAGATGCTCATACCACCGGAGAACCTCATGTTAGGACCACGCTCGCTTGGAGACCACGCAAATTGCCGGAATGCCTCATTAAAGAATCACCGTCGCTCAGGATCCCATTACAGTCGTTCTACATTTCACAGGTAGCTATCGTAAAATTTGTTATATTCAATTGTGCACTTAAAGAATAACTTTAATATCCAGAACTATTAGAAAGACATTAATCTAGAACAGTATAATTAATATTAATCATTTATGAACAGTTCGAGAATTTTTTACCTAATAAATTGGCCGACTGATCAACAGTCTTAAATAATATGTGCAAAGTAATTTGAAGTTTACCGTTAATTATCTCGGCTTGCCGATCACATACCTGCGTTAATCATTATTAAACAGATTAAATAAATATTTATGCAGCTAAATTTTTTTTGTTATTTAATTGCTTGGAATTTCAACATAAATTTATATATATCGGAATGAATGCTTTAGCGTAAATTTGTTTGTATGGAAATGAATGCAGTTGATATTTTGGGGGTGGGATTTTATTGATTTTATGCTGAATGCAGTTAATATTTTGGGGGTAGGATTTTATTGATTTTATGCTTATGTCGTGATGTTTTTTAGACTAAAGTTAAGTTGGATTAATTTGTTCTGCGGGATGTAGGGCGGGCCTTCCTATGATTATAATAACTGAGGTAGTGTGTAGGGTAATTGTGGCTGTGTTCGTTTCATGTTTCCGACTGGAGCAAGGCACGGGCATGTTTTGTGATATAATTGAGTGGGCTTATGCACATACGTGGCGGACTCTTCTAAAAGTTCTCCTGGCGCCTATTACTGGGATTCGATTCGAATCTATGTATAAAATAAATAAAGCGTACGTGTATAGGTGTTAGAAATTATCGTCACAGAACATCATGTAATCCCCGGACGGAAGAACACAGCGGGTGCCAACAAAAAAAGGAATCGTCAAGCAAGGATTAGCGAAGGTAGTGGAGGTTGCCACGGTCGCGGGGGTTTACATTTGGCGCGTCAACGTGCAGCGAAACTATTGTTTCAAGTGGTGGGACCGACGTGAGTACAGCTGACGTTAATAACAACGAAAGCAAATCTAAAAGGAGGGCGCTCGAAATAACTGAACAAATTGTCTACTAAAGCAGGGGGAAAATTTTCGGAATTATCGTGAAAAAAAAAAAAAAAAAAAACTATTAAATATTGCTTGAGAGAGAGGAAAGGGGATTTAGTTCTTGTAGTATTAACAAAATAATCAAGCGGCCGAATATAACTGATATTTGTAGAAAGCTGTGGAATAGCGGGATTCCGTGGAGGAAATATCGTGTATCAAAGGAAGCAACTCGTAAATTAATTTCTATACTAATAAGACAACTGCAAATAATTTTAATCGAAAAAAAAAAAAAAGGAAAGGAAAATCATTTTAATATTAGTGTATTCTCGAAAAAGGGAACGAACTGTATCTGGGATCTTGTTAGTTTTCGTGTTACTTAAAAATAAAAGGGACGATGCGTATAAACAACACGGATATGTAGATGACCAAAAAAAAAAAAGAAAAAAAAATATATATACATATAAAAGTTAAGTAAAGTATAACCGTGAATATAACCGAGGGCTACCGTATATAAATGAAGGGAACAGTGGGACCTGGGATAATCTGAGCGTGACGAACCAAATTGAAGGAAGGACAGGAGCTGTGGGAATTTTGAAGGGCAATGAGCATCGAAGGATAGGATAAGACAGTCAGGGGGACCCGCGGAGTAGTAGGTGATGAGTCGTGGATTGTTATAGCCAAAGATAAACTAAATATTAAACAGAATGGAGGGAAAGTGGATTAAGCTGGAACATTTTACAGGAAAGGGAGACGAAAGCCCGTGTCGACATGTGGAAAGTCTAAAGAGGTTGTTCTCGTGCGGGCAGTTTAGTGAAGAGTCAAAGATAGCGATTGCATGCAGCCACATCCAAGGGGAGGTCGTGGACTGATGGGAGTCGATGAAAGAGAAACCGGAGACGTTTGAAGAATACCAACGAGCCATCATGGGAAGATATTGGGGACTAGCCCAACAAGAAAGGGAAAGGTGGGCGATAGAGCAAAGTGAAAAGGGAGAAGATGAAACGTACAGTACCTTCATACAGCGACAGGTGGCATGGTTAAGAAAAATCAGTGAATATCGAGTACCGGAAGAGCGGCAAATCAGGATAGCGGGGTGCAACCTGCCCAGGGAGATTAGACAAGTAATTGAGGGGAAAACTGAGATAAAACGAGTGTTGGAGATATTAGATGCGGCCGAAAATGATGACTATTTCATCGGAGAAGGGAAGGATGGGATCCGGATAGCTAACATAGCACAAGATGAAGGGGGGAAAGGACCCCGGGGAAAACAGGAGTGCCCCAAGATCGAGGTATCAATCCAAGGGGTGCATGCGAGGGCGCTGCTGGATACAGGAAGTCAGGTGTCGGTAATGGCTCAGGAAACGTTTGACAGGATCACCCAAGGGAAGACAGGACTGAAAATCTTGCCATTGAAAGGGACCCAGGTTATACTGGCCAATGGGAAGAAGGCAAAAATACAGACCAAACAGGTATGGGCGAATATAGTTATTGCAGGACAGGAATTCACCCAGGTTGTGTTAATACTTGAGGGGCTGATACACGACTTGGTGTTAGGGTCTGATTTTATGAGAATGGCAAAGTGCAACATTGATTATGGGACCGAACGAGCAAGAATCGGTAGGGTCACGGTGCCGTTTGGGGAAACCATGGATAAAGAACCGGAAGGGCAGAGGAAACTGCAATGTATCATGATAAAAGGGGAAATTGAGAAAAGGGTGAAGGAAATGGCAGGGCCAGATGAAGGGCAGAGAGAGAAGATCCAAGGAATACTGGGGACTTACGAGAGTGTTTTCTCGGATAAACCGGGAGTAATCAAGGGGTACGAACACCGAATCCGGTTGAACACCAGCAACCCATATCAAACCAGGGCGTACCCAATCCCATTCCAATACAGAAAGGAAATTGAAACTCAGCTGGAGCAGATGATAGAGTGGGGGGTCATCTCGAAGTGTACCTCACCGTACTGTAACCCCATCTTAGCCGTAAGAAAGAGTGACGGATCGATACGATTGTGCCTCGATGCCAGACAACTGAACAAGGTGACCATTCCGGATACAAATGCCCCGCCCATCATGAGCGAACTGATGACGAGATTTCAGCACAAGCGAATCTTCTCCACCATGGATTTGACAAATAGCTACTGGCAAATGAGCCTCCATCCGGATGATCGTAAATCCACCACATTCAAATATAACGGACGGGCGTACCAGTTTAACCGCGTGCCTTTCGGATTAAAGAATAGCGGTGCTGGCTTAGTGCAGTGCCTGGACCAAACCCTATCAGAGGAAGTTAAGAAATTCGTCACGATGTACGTCGACGATATTATTATAGCGTCTGAAAACATAGAGGAGCTTTGTCGGCATTTAGAAATGTTGCTCCATGAATGCGAACAGAAGGGCATAAAAATAAATATAAGAAAAAGCCACTTCATGACCCAGGAAGTCAAGTTCTTGGGACATATCATAAGCCAGGAGGGAATACGGCCTAACCCTGAAAAGATCCAGGCCATCCAAGAATTCCCTGTACCGAAGAAGAGAAAGGATATCAAAGCATTCCTCGGAATGTGCACCTTCTATAACAAATTCTATGAAAACTTCTCCCATGATATGGAACCCCTATTACAATTGTTACGAAAGGAGGAAGCGTGGATATGGGATGAGAGACGGGAACGGAGTTTCCAGAAGGTGAAGGAAGGATTTTTAAAACAGACCATATTGGCATACCCAGACTTCGACCAGATATTTTGGTTACAGACGGATAGTAGCGACATTGGGCTAGGAGCCACATTGTACCAAAAGGGGCCGGATGGGGAACAAAGGGTGTTGGCGTTCATTAGCCGACTGCTCAAAGATCCCGAACGAAGATACACTGTCACCGAACGAGAGGCCCTGGCCATAGTGTGGGCTTTCAAAAAGTTCAGACAGTACCTGGTCGGATCCAAAGTGAAAGTAATTACCGACCATCGGAGTCTTGAATTTCTGAACAAGAGTTTTTTGACGAATAATAGATTAGTGAGGTGGAGCTTAGCCCTGCAGGAGTTCCAATATAAAGTGGAATATTGTAAGGGGAAGGATAACGTGGTCGCGGACGCACTGAGCCGGTACCCTGTGGGACCACAGCCTAATGCCGAGGGTGAGGAGTTCGCGTACATAGCCGCTACTACCAGGCGAAGCAGGGAGGGTGAGTTTGGAGCGACAACATTCGGAAGAACCAGAAAGAGGATGAAGAATGCCAACAGGTAATGCGATACCTATGTGAGAAGAGGCCGAAGGCAGGGCCTGCCCAGAAAGGGGAAGAGACAGGGGAAAGTCCGCTATGGAAATATCGGGACCGGTGCATTATTCTGGAAGGAATAGTCCAAAGGAAAACCGGGAACGGGAGACAAACCCGCATTGTAATACCGAAGGGAATGCGGGATCGAATGGTTGATGAGACCCATCAGGAACGTGGCCATTACGGAACGAGCAAGACGGAGGGGTACCTCAGTAATTGGTTTTACTGGCCGGGGATGCACCACGACATTGCCCGAAGACTACGGAAGTGTGAGGTTTGTGCGAGGACAAAACCGTTAAATCGGTCGAATGAAGGACCTCAGATACGGATCATCGCCCGGGAACTAAACCACACCCTGGCTATCGATTACTACGGGCCATTGCCAATGTTTGGGGGGAAGAGGTATTTGCTGGTCACATATGATCTGTGCTCCAAAATCGTCGCCGCGTACCCCATGGCCCGGGCTAATGCGAACCAGACCATCAAACTGTTGGAAACCAAACAGTTTCCCATCATCGGGAAACCTAAGTGCCTCTTATCGGATCATGGCACACCGTTTGTATCAAGGATATAGAGGCAATGGGTGAACCAACTGGGGATCAAACATCATATGACGTCTATCCGGAACCGGCAGAGCAACCCATGCGAGCGGGTGATGCGGGAGTTGGGGCGGCTATTCCGCGTATACACTGCCGGAGATCATCGGAAATGGGTTCGGGAGATTCCCCGGATTATTGCCATGATCAATACCTCGAAAAATGAGTCCACTGGACTTGAACCAAGTCGACTCCATTATGGACGACCTATACCTTATCCGTACGATGATAAACCGTTGATCCGGACAGGTAGAGTTGACCGAAAACAGGACAAACAGATGGCTTTACGGAGATTGGAACATATGGGGGAGAAACGAAGGCAAACCAAGAGGCCGACCCAAAATACGTTCACCGTGGGAGACAAAGTGATGGTAAAATCCAATCCGGTCAGTCGGCCGGAACAGAACGTATTTAAGAAATTTCTCGACATCTATGAGGGCCCATATGAGATCGTCAAGGCGTATGGAAATAACGCCTTTGTACTGGCATGAGGGAAGGGAACATTCAATGCTAGGGCACTGAAGAGGGCCGAATAACTTCGCTCCTTCTCAGAGCTAAAACCCGCAACATCGGATTTTACTCTACACTGGGCGGGGAGATATGTAACGGAATAGCGTTACATGGTATTCAAACCCAGGCGTATTGGGGTATATTCAACTATAATCAATTGACGAAATAACTGACAGGGACAAAACTTTTATAAAAGCGGTCTTGCTTTAATAATGAGCGAAGAACAGCCGTTTCTAAAAGTCGATCGCACTTATATAAGAGTACCTGTCAGATTTATTGAAAAAAAGAGTAAAAATTGTTGTTATTTTATTATTTTGTGTGTGTGTGCTAAGAATAAATCTATAATCCGTCGTTGTAGTTTTTTTTTGTCATTCATTTTTGATTAATTAAAAAAAAGAATGATTGAACGCAAGTTTAACTTTTATCAAATAATTTAAATTAATTAGCAATATGTTCTGAAATTCCAAGCAATCTCAGATTAATTTGTACAAACGTAATTAGTAAATGTAAAATTAGAAATTGAAACAATAGGCAGGATATGTGCTGGTACGCCGAGATAAAACAAGCCAAAATTAGAAACAGAGGTGTGAGAAAGTGTACACCGCTATTGTATGACTCAGATTTCTGTCCCCAGAGAAACAATACCTAAGAAAAACGGTTAAATTCCAAACTAATGTCAACAATCCCAGAAATCTCGGAGTTGAGCTGACACGCGATGGACTTATCAAATAAAGGGACTCACAGGTGCATGGGATTGATTGGAGGAGAAAAATTCAAGGTGTGAGGGCGTGAAGGCAAAGATCAAAAAGGCCGAACAGCGTTTTGAGAGAACAGTTGTGCTCTTCTTTAGAGAGATTATTAAGAAACTTGATTTTATTAGACGTTATGAATCTAACTGCCATGCGTTGCTGAATATAGAATTCACGGCTTGACCGCCGAACCTTCGCGTCCAGTCCAGCTGATTGCCATCAAGATGCTCATACCACCGGAGAACCTCATGTTAGGACCACGCTCGCTTGGAGACCACGCAAATTGCCGGAATGCCTCATTAAAGAATCACCGTCGCTCAGGATCCCATTACAGTCGTTCTACATTTCACAGGTAGCTATCGTAAAATTTGTTATATTCAATTGTGCACTTAAAGAATAACTTTAATATCCAGAACTATTAGAAAGACATTAATCTAGAACAGTATAATTAATATTAATCATTTATGAACAGTTCGAGAATTTTTTACCTAATAAATTGGCCGACTGATCAACAGTCTTAAATAATATGTGCAAAGTAATTTGAAGTTTACCGTTAATTATCTCGGCTTGCCGATCACATACCTGCGTTAATCATTATTAAACAGATTAAATAAATATTTATGCAGCTAAATTTTTTTTGTTATTTAATTGCTTGGAATTTCAACATAAATTTATATATATCGGAATGAATGCTTTAGCGTAAATTTGTTTGTATGGAAATGAATGCAGTTGATATTTTGGGGGTGGGATTTTATTGATTTTATGCTGAATGCAGTTAATATTTTGGGGGTAGGATTTTATTGATTTTATGCTTATGTCAGTGATGTTTTTTAGACTAAAGTTAAGTTGGATTAATTTGTTCTGCGGGATGTAGGGCGGGCCTTCCTATGATTATAATAACTGAGGTAGTGTGTAGGGTAATTGTGGCTGTGTTCGTTTCATGTTTCCGACTGGAGCGAGGCACGGGCATGTTTTGTGATATAATTGAGTGGGCTTATGCACATACGTGGCGGACTCTTCTAAAAGTTCTCCTGGCGCCTATTACTGGGATTCGATTCGAATCTATGTATAAAATAAATAAAGCGTACGTGTATAGGTGTTAGAAATTATCGTCACAGAACATCATGTAATCCCCGGACGGAAGAACACAGCGGGTGCCAACAAAAAAAGGAATCGTCAAGCAAGGATTAGCGAAGGTAGTGGAGGATGCCACGGTCGCGGGGGTTTACAATATATATATATATATATATATAAAGGCTGCAGAAATGAGTTTGCTATTACTATAACAAGAGACTCTTTGATTCCTCTTTAAGTACTTTAAAAAAAATTATATAAGACAAGTTTCCTAATAATCAAAACATGTTCTTGTCATTATATTTATAATTACTATGTGATTATTCATATTGCATACAAACATGGGTAGGCTTCTTATTGGCGTGTATTACTAACACGCTGAATTTACAGGATTTTACTTATGGGTTTAAGATCAAGAATTATTATGGTTTATTTTCTCAATTGCTTTACAGTTTTTGAGTTAAACCTCAGTTGAATGTTTTTAAAGATAGAATAAATGTATGTGCAAATGATCTCTTTTTAGATTTTTGTAATTATGACAGACAAAACTATATTATAATTCATTTCCAAGAGGTGGTAAAGTCATTAGATATGGCAGCAATTAGTGATAAAAGAGAGTACTAAAAATTGGATTATAAATCCAGACTGACATTTTATGATAACGTTTTATTTAGCTGCATATAAATGCAGATAACTATCAGGTGAAGAAGAATTGCATCACATAAAACGAAAACAATCTAATATTAAATGGAAAACTGATGGACTTGTGGAAGTTCAAAGAAGAGGTATACAGTGTAACGATCTGGAAAATGCGACTTACCGTAATCTGCACTACGGGGCGCCATCTAGGCATTTGAACCTAGAAAAATTTATAAAGTAGGCAGATACGTAAGTCAAAAAAAAAAAAATTTTTTTTTTTTTCCTTTTAAATTTTGCATCCAGTCGTTAGCCCATGTCACTAGCTCAGTGGAATAGCAGAGATTAAATAATATAAGATCTTATCTAATTAGATTTCAACATTAAAAAATAAATAAAATAAGCCACTGCCAGTAATTAACATACAAACATTTATTTATGCACATATATATAAGATTTAAAATTATTTTAGTGTTAGTTTACATTTTAACATTTAACATTATTTTTAACTTTGATTTTGATTTTAATTTACCTTTAATTACTATTATATTCTAATTTTACATTTTAATTAAGTTCGCACAGATGGGATTATAAAAGCTTGTTATAATAAGTTGCTATAGATCGGTTATATAGATTACACGGTTAAAAACATTCCAAAGTAAACATAAGTGATCAAAACATAAAATTATTGATTACTGACAATTGCGGAGGGAAATTTATATATAACCCAATAGTATTCACCATAAGATACTTGCATTGTCACCAATAACTTAAAAGACATCCGAATAAATACATTTTAGATACTCACCATAAGGTATCATTATTTATCGAATGTCTATATATTTTGATCAAATATGAAAACGCAAAACATAGTTAACCGATAAACAATCCATGCAAGCGTCTATAAACAACTTAAATTTAATGCATTTTTATTTAGGGTCGAGCATGAATACTACATAGATTTGCATTGAAATTAAAATATTCTATCCCTATTTAACCTTAGGCTAAAATTCGCAGTCAAACTGGCATCAATCCATCTGATACATCGATGTATTCAATGTAATACGAAATACGACAGCACCAAAAGAATTAAGAAAAGACATTGACTCTCAATCAGATAGGAATATTACATCTATCTAATGAGAAGAACAATAAAAAAAAACTCCACAGAAAGGAACTGTGTTCTCCATCTTATAATTCCTTCCATAGGCAAACGGGTGAATGCGGCGTATATATAAACGATTCTTCCCGTAGCGAATCTCCGATTACATCTACTAACTACATCAATATATCCAATCCATTGACCCAATCTAACAACGACATAAATAATCTAAGATTACCCTCCCCTAATATAACTTTACGAATCTATACAGCCATTCACGCCCGACTTAAGTTTAACATTTTTATAATTAATTTAACGGAAACCAAAAATCATAATAAAACTTAAAAGAACAAAAAATAAATAAATGGAAATGATTTTACAAAATAAATACATTAAATAAAATTATAACTAATTAATAAATAGTATCGGTCAGATAGAATAATATTGCAATTATTTAAATCTGGAAAGTTTTAATTTACTGTTCATAAATTTTAAAGTTCTTACGGTTATTTAAATAGTTCATCTTCATATATTCCTTGCCGTTTGAACGTGAATTCCCACGTCGTCCGAAGATTGGTATCCTGTTGGCCGATTTATTTATCCATCCGGAGATTTTTTTAGTGTAGTTGGTCCTCAATGTAGAAACGATGGCTCATTTTTCTTCCTTTCTTAGCAAAACTGACGGGATTGAAGCTGTGCGTCTTTTATCCCCTCAGCACTAACACCTAGCTGTTACATCGTAATAATCATCAATAACTAGTCACTGATTAATAATTTCCAAATTTTCCTTTTATATTAATGTGAAGGATTGAATTTACATTACGTCACCGATGCGATGGTCCTTTCGCTGCGGTCCGATTCCATAGGGATTTCTTCTTATTTGCTAACAGTTTCTATTGTTTTCTTATCTGACCGGTGTTTTTACATTTAAATGCCGAAGGCTGGTTTACATTTAACTAATTAACAATCATTTCCATTTCTGATTAATTAACCTGTTTTCCAAATCAAAAATATATTTAAAGATAAATTTAAAGATATAATTTCATCTCCAAATCTTTTTAAAATTTAGTTTTAAAATACTTTTTCTTTAATAAAGTTTTATTTTAATAATTTTTCATTATCTGTGCGATTTAATTAATATATAAGAGTTTAAGATGATATTTAATTTCAATTTTTAATTCTTAAAGAAAATTTTTAAATGCGAACTTTTTAATTTACTTTCATGTTTAATAAATTTAAAAAAAAAAAAAAAAAACAATGTAACGAACGTCTATGCTCGTTACAACAGATAACTAATTTGAAAGATGGACATACCCTTTACTACAAAAGAATAAATGTTGGAAGTAAATACAGAGTAGAATTCATTATAAATAAAAAGTTGAAATTGCAATATATCAGAGAGAGTATAAAAATATTTATTCATTTTAATAAAAGATAGAAAACATAGATATTTTAACTTTGTGCACCAAGTATTTATTGTGTCAAAGAAATAAAGGATTTTTAGAGGGGTTTACAAAATGATTTAAATAGTTAAGATTTTACTTCATTAACGCTGAAATAAATTAATATATATATGTGTGTGCTCTGCGCACAGGTAATCAAGCTATTAATAAATTGTCAAAATTTTTACTGCCAATTTTTAAAACCAAAACAAAGTTTGAAGGTAATTCGATTTTTGTCAAACATGAGAGAAACTCTGGACATGCTTTTCTACCTACCACAGCCAGTGTCGTTTGCTCTGAAACAAATGACACCAAACGGAAAGTTAGGGAAGCTTACTTCATTGCGGCTGACCCATCGGCAATCAACAGAAGAGAGGCCTGCTATTCCCTATCTTGTAAATGATCCACGTTACATCTGCACATAAATTTGCATAAAATTTACATAGTTTTACAGTTATTAACAGAATAACTCGCCATGAATATGGGACTGTAGACTGTCCCGAAAGCACTTGGCAGTAAAAAGTTTTGACAATTTATTAATAGCTTCATTACCTGTGCGCAGAGCACATATATATATATATTAAAATGATTTAAACAACATCAAAAAAATATTTTAAAATTATTATGGTGAACTTTAATTCTAGAACTGGAAAAGTATTGAAAATTGAAAATAATGTGTATTAATTTAGTTATAGGAAGAAAAATTCGAGGAAATACATACTTTTGGAATTTGTAAAAATCTATATATTATGAAATTTTAAAAAAAAAAAAATGCTAAATGAAATAGAATATGAAAATATCCAAATAAAATAATAGCAGAATTGGATTATATTTTAACTAACAGAAAATATATATTTCAACATTTAAATTTAACACAGGAAGTAATAATCAGTTAGAAGATGAAAGATATATGTTAAATCAGAACTAGAGAGTAAAACTATTAAGAAAGATAGTATTAACAATTAATTGATTTCCTAACTTTCAGAAATACTTCAATGAATTTCAATTAGAATTTGTAATATCCCTTTGAAGAATTAACATATTTTAAAAATATTTTTCACTTGATTGAGATTTAACAGCATCAAATCATTTGTGTATATTTTTTTTATTTATTAGCTAATGATATTTTGCACAATAAATGTGGTTTATTAAATATCCTTTTAGTATTTGTCAGCAATATTCAGTTTTAACTTAATTAAGTAATCCTAATGTAACTTTTTTTAACTCTTTAGTGACTAATTCTGTCTATGTTCTTTCCTTAATATATTAATGGCTTATCTTCTTTTAGTCTTTGAATTTTTCCCATCTATATTACTACTATTTTGAATATTATTATTGGATATTTAAAATGGTATTTATGAAGTAGAAAATGTCAGATTATATATATATTATAATAAAAATAAAGCATTATAATGTTAATAATATATTTTATAAATAACTATAAATTTCAGTGGAAGTACTTTCAATTATTTCTTTACATTCATCAACTAAAAACCATTTATATTTAAATTTAGTGGAAGTAAGTATCATCATGTTATATATCAAGATTCTTGAATTTTAAGATTTGCACATTGTTTATTATTTAAAGATATCTTATTTTTAATTATTAAAATTTTTTTATTAATGTTTTTTATTATAGTTTTCTCCAAATTAAAATTGAAGATAAACTCAAATGTTTTTCATGATCAAAGAAAACAGATGCCATTACTAGATGTGATAATATATTGGTCTATTTCCATCATCGCTTTATTTCGCTTTTTAAATACAAACAACTGTTAGTAATAACACACAAATATACAATACAGATTAGTATATTACACAACATTTTGAGTGGTTCTATTCTCCATTCTTCTTCAATTGTTGCTAATCTGACCAGGGACAACATTAGCATTGAAGTTAAACTTACACTTTTAGATTCTTGAATATTGAATTTAAAGATGCACATGGAAAAAGAATACTCGAATAGCCATTCAAAATATATAAACTCTATTCTTCTATGGAAATCCAAGACTTTGTTAAAATTATCACATCATTAAAAGCAGCAAAAAAAAACATTTAAGTAGACAACAAATTTGTCAAAATTAAAACTCATACTTCATATATTCATATAAGAAATATTTAAATCAGACAACATTTCACAATCAAAATAAAATGTATCAGACTTCACTTTAAGAAATAAATTTCAAAACATTGACAACTAGGATTCATTTTTAATTAAAATATGTGTACAATTCAAATCATTGCTAACATAGGCCAAACTATTCTGTATAAAAGCTAATCATTTACATTCATGCATTTTTTGCTTACCATCCATAATAGTTGTCTAGAATGTGAAGTTATATATTAGATTATATATATTTGTGTGTTAGGTTAGTTTATATATATTGTACTGCTAAAGAATAGCTCTCCATGTAAAATTGTTGTTTGTAATCATTAAAATAAAGTTGCATATTTAAATAATGGAAAGATTTTGAAATTAAAATATCTCATTTGAAAAAAAGAAGAAATCTATAAAAGTTTAAAGAGTTTTTATTATTAGTTTAAAACAGTTTGCTAAAAGTCAGTAGTAAAGTTTTACAAATTAATTAATAGAGGGGAGAGAAAATTTAACTTGGCAAAAAAATAAACATTAGAATAAATTAAGAAAGTGGCATTTTGAAAGTTAGTTTTATTAAAAGAAAATGCAGTTAGTCCAAGGGGAAATGTAACTGAGAAAATTTAAAATATTAAAAAAAAAAAAAAAAGGAAATCTTAAAACTAAAAAACTCTCCATTTATTTGAAATAAAATAAATATATGTGTGCATAAATAATGTTAATTTTAAACATAAAAAAAATAATAAAATGTGTGCATGTTGAAAACATTAAAATATGAAAGTTAAATATTAAAAATAAATGAAAATTTGTAAGTAAACAATTCCCTCAAAGATTGCAGATACTGATAAACTACATAAGAATGGATTAGCAAAGGCTACTAATTAAAATCCATAAACAACAGGATTAATTAAATACATCTTAAGAATTTAATCAACAAAAGCAGTGGATTAATTTTAAAACTAATTAAAAAGGATAACAGCAAAGTCATCATATAAATAGGATCAAAAATTTCATCAGGCAGTCTTTTACATATTTAGGTCCAGTCATCTATTAGACATATTTTTTTAAAAACAATACAGTGTTAAGCCAAAAGTCAGAACATGCAATGACCTCCAACAGCAATCTGCAAAAACATCAGTAGTCTGCCCGTCTAATAATTTGAAGCCATCAGGAATGTCTAACTGCCTGAACAGAAGTAGCCTCAGACTGCAACAGAAGCCTAAAATCCAACTGGTTGGTAAACCACACATGCAGCAGTAAAGAGTGAGAAGCCACCCCATTTAAAAAATTCTATAGGTAATAACATATTCTTATTCCAATTCCTAATATTCATTAATGTAGCCATTGCAATCTTTGAAGCCTCCAGAGTCAGTGTAATAAATGAACTCTATAACCAGCATAAAAGAACTATTTATGTGCAGGTTTAGTGTGATGAACAGATATTGATAGAACTTTTCCAAATCATAAAAACAAACAGCTCTTATGATAAAATATATGCATGTGAAATAAGGTTTAATGCTTGGTATTCATTTATGCTTTATGTTTATATTACATTACTGTTGTATATTTTATTAGAAAATTTATAGAATTAGTTTACAAATTATATTAAACATTTTATTTAAAATAAGGTATTAATATTTGTTGGTCAATTCTTTTAATTATACTACTAAAAAACAGTTTAGCAGAGAAGTTAAAGCAGCAATTTATTATATTATTTTTTTGATTGAGCTAGTTGGGATTTCTTAGGTGCTGAATTAGTTTGCTATCATTCAGAGTATGTTAGTTGTTTATTGTAATTAAATGGTACCTGAAGTTACTTCAAAACAAAAAAGTATTCTGAATGATAGATGTTGAATCCAGCAATCAAGAAGATCTATGGTCTGCAAATGTGGTTGCAGTTATATATCTTATATAGCTTTGGCCTGGTCATAGCTACCCTCTAGGTATTATGCTTCTCTGCCTAAGGGACTAGTGTGATGCAAGACTTAAATTGTAGTCAGAGTAGATTGAATTTATAACAAATAATGTTATAATAATGTCATATAATCTATAAAAGAAGTCAACAATTGGTTTATCTTAAAATTTGCTTATCACAGTTTTCTATTTCAATTAAAGAGTAAAAAAAATGTTATGCTATATAATGTTTTCCTATTTGATCTACTACCCCATTTGGTTCAATATATATGTTGATTAGATTCTGTTGCTAAAAAATCAGAAACCTATTTAACAAAATTTATTTTTAATAAAAATGATTTAGTTAAACTACAGGAAGTAAAGCGATTAACGATAAAACCTGGAATATTAATGGATTTAGATTTTGTTCATAAACATTTAATGTAATTAATAGGAATGTTTTCAATATCAAGTTTTTCCGCTAATTTTGTAACAATTGAAGGCAAGTCTTCACTCTTATCTTTATTTCAATTTCATAATCCAACTGAGAATGTTCCATACATTTTTTTCTTTTAATAAAGTGACTTTATTTCCACAAGTATTATACAAATTTGACAATCAGAGTAATTCCCCATTATTTTTATCAACTTTATCAATGGACTTGAAGCTTCAAGAAACCATGATTGAATGCTCTAAAATGTATAATAGGGAGTAATTTTAACTTTTTCAAAGTATTATTTAAAATTAAGTTTGAAGAATCATTACAATCATTAATATTTGCCATAGCAGAGCCATCATCATTATTATCTAGAACTCTACAAACATTACATTTGGATGCCTGCTTTTTTAAAGACATTCATCTATAGGGAGCCACTCCTAATGATAAGCATGTATAATGAACTTTTGTTACAGCCCATACATGATATAAAATTTCCATTTTTAAGTAGCAATTCATTACAAATCTTGCATAAAGACATTTTATAAGTAAATCAAATTAAATCCTAATTTACTGATATTAATAAAATAAAGACTTTAGAGATAAATACAATAAAAAACAGAAAAGCAAGAAAGAGAAAAAATTAAACAAATTAGTAGTAGTAGTAGTAGTAGTAGTAGTAGTAGTAGTAGTAGTAGTAGTAGTAGTAGTAGTAGTAGTAGTAGTAGTAGTAGTAGTAGTAGTAGTAGTAGTAGTAGTAGTAGTAGTAGTAGTAGTAGTAGTAGTAGTAGTAGTAGTAGTGGTGGTAGCAGCAGCAGCAGCAACAGCAGCAGCAGTAGCAATAGCAGTAGTAGTAGTAGTGATAGTAGTGGTAGGAATGGTAGTAGTAGTAGTAGTAGTAGTAGTGGTGGTAGGAGTAGTAGGAGTAGTAGTAGCAGTAGTAGTAGTAGTAGCAGAAGTAGTAGTAGTAACAGCAGCAGTAGTAATAGTAGTAGTAATCATTGTAGTAGCAGCAGTGGTAGTGGTTGCAGGAGTAGGATTAATAATAATAATCAAAACAAATAAAAAATCATAAATATTTGGATATAATAATTTTTATAAAAGCAATAAATAAATTAATCATAAAATTAAACTTTTTTGAGTATCTTAATTATACAACCTAACTTTAGGCATAAGTATACATTTGATCATAAAAAAAATTTAATAAAAATGTTAATTATTACCTTCTACTCTATTTGGCTTAGTGCATTGATAAAATAATGGACTCAAGAGTTAATATTCATAGAATGCAATTTATCTTTACTACTTTTAGTGCTCAAATATTTTATGATTTCTTAAGCAACAATCATTCAGTTATGTTTTACTTTGTTTCTTTGTTATGAATCTAAAACTTGGATGCTTAAGACTGATTCAGAAATTATAAACTATTAGCAAGGCATATACAAAATGATAAAATTATGCAGGTAATAAACATAAATAATATGCATGAGGGAAAAACCCTGTATTATTGAATTTGTTAAAAAATAAAAAAATAGATTTGAGCTGAATATTATGCTAAAAAGTGTAATATATGGGACATTATAGCCTAGCATAGTCTGGCCTTGTGTGCAATCACTTTATATTTGAAAAGTATCTGTGTGAAAAAATATATCTTACATTTAAATTTTAATCTTTTAAGAGAATCCTAACCTATGATATGAATTCATTTTTGTCTACTTTCTTAAAAATAATAAGTAATATCATTTGTTTAAATTAAATATTACTCCAATTTAAAACACACAGATAAAAGATTAAATATTTATATTATTATAAGATCAGTATTAATGGATATTAGTAAAATTTTGTTGATTCGATTAATATATATTTACATGAGTAATTATTTTCATATTATGTACACATTACATATATGCGGATGCATTCATGTAATATTTATTTTAAATTTATCGTAAAACAAATTTAGAAAAAAAAAATCCATTTAGTTTAAATACATTGAGACTTTCATTCAGTTACATACAAATAGATATGTAACTTGTAACAAAAGCTTAATCAGCTTATAAAAAGAGTATGGGAAAAAAAGAACACAATAATAGTCATATAATTTAATTAAAAACAAAAAATATATATATAAAATATAAAAAAAGATTATTTAAAAAAATCTAAGAATTGACTTAAAGAAAAGATTTGCAAAAATATAACAAAAACTTTCTACGAAATCAATTTAAATCTATTATTAATATATATTTGTTTGCAAAAATATAAAAATAAAAATCTTTTAAGGATTAAGTGCTTAATTTAATTCCCAAAGAGTTTTTTTTCTGGATTATTGAGGAAACTTGTGATATGAGACTTCAAAGTAATTTTTTATTATTATTATTGTTTGCAGTTTATAATAGATAATTAACGTACATTGATTTAGACATTAATTATAATAAGCAATTAAATAACAGTACAATTTTTCTTTACATACTTGGAATAGTTTGTTTCATTGGATTATAAATATTTTATTTCTACTAAAATAAATTACTATTTATTTAATGCTAAAAATAATTTTTTTCTATTCTAATGTTAAAAACTTGACAGGCCATTTAAATAACTATAAAACCTATATTTGTTCTAAAATCGTTTATCCTTTATAATTTTTGTTCTTTATAATTGATTTTGGATTTTGTTACATCAACTTATGATATTGATCCAAGATTTTATTAAATCAAGTGTTTATAAAATCATTTTAATTAAAGAATAAATGTAAAAATGTATTTCTATAAAATAGAAACAAAAATAACTTTATTTGTTGTTAAATTATCAGTAAGGAATATTTGTTTTAAATGAAGAAACATTCATTAATTATCTTCAAAGAGAGAATAACAAAAGAAAATGAAAAATATTTATAATTATGTTTTATTAAAATTAAATTAAATGTTTTTTTAATAAAATTTTAACGTGTATGTAGAAAAAATAAAAAACTTTGTTCAGTATACTTGATATCAGTTATGTTTAATTGTATTATCAGTAAATTTTAAAAATATATCATCAATGATATATCATGGAAATTATTAATAAAGTTTATTCTACCACTCTACGTAAAATGGTAAAAATGAATAAATGTTTGTTTTAAAATATATATGCTATTTCTAATAATAAATGTTGATCCCCAAAGATGATCAGAATAACTATGAATGCATTTCTTGCTTTTAAATATTTTAACTCAGAAAAGTGAGAGAACGTTGTATTTATTTTATTAAATAATATTTTTATTAGAAAAGTTTCATTGAACATCAAAAGATTTCTAAATAAAAAAATAATAATCGGATGATAAATAATTAGGTAGGCTAGAAAACACAATTATTTGTAACAACAATATTAAAAAAGTGTGAATTAATGCCTCAAATTTTTTAAGAATAGTTTATACACGCGCACAGAAGTTCAATCCAAACACATGCCATAATAGAAATATAAATTTGGTAAACAACCCCTTGAAAAATATCTATTAAAACATTTTTCACTATATGATAACTGTGCAATATGTTAAAACAATAACATTTTTTTTATATAATAGTGCACTACTGTACAGAGAGAGTTGCTACTGTTAAAACATTGTGTTGTGTGCATATAATTAGAACACTTTTAGCATATAAAAATGAAGGAAATTATTATTTAAATTACTTATTTAAAATAAATAATAGTTATGATATACATGCACATTATTATACCCATCTATTAAATGAGTTGACTTTTCCTTTTTATCTTTTAATCTTATATGCTTTCCATTATTCTTTTTCCCATGTACTTATTTTTTCTTCTTTTCACATGTGCCTAAATAAAAATTGATAAATATAATATATATTACAAAAGATCCCTGGGGGTGTTCAAAATTCTGAAAAGTTGGTACATAAGATGGATGAATGAAATTAGAAAAAATGCTGAAGTAATATAGGAAATAATGTCAAGAAGAAAGATTATGAATCAGATGATATATTCACAGTAGATTAGATATATCGAAATGATAAATAGTGTATATATATATATATATAAATCATACTATATATATGAATCAGATGATATATTCACAGTAGATTAGATATATCGAAATGATAAATAGTGTGACTCATGAGTGTTTATAATTATGATCAAAAGACAAACAGATGATATAATGTGAAAGTGCATTTACTAAAGTATCTTACAATACACATAAGTTTTATACTTCCACATGAGATAAAACTGTTCTATACTTTAATAATAGAATCAAATTTAATAAAATAAATAAAATTCTCACATTTTTTCAACAATATATATATATATATCTTAATTTTATTATATTTTAATAAAAATATATTTCAAATATACTGTTTTTTACTATAAGAATGAATTAAAAGTAAATGATGTTGTATTGATCCACGGCTAGCAATTTTATTTATAATGATGACTAATGATTTCTCAGGGTTACATAAAATAAGAAACTAAATGCATGAATGTAAAGTGTAATTATTCATCTTAGGATATAATAATGTAAAAGGGATTTTATGTATAGCATCTTAACCAATACCTTTGTATTTCAGAGAGCATTAGTAACAGTGATGATGTATTCATAATATATATTTATGTGTAATATAATATATCAAATGTAATCTTTATTTCATAAATATGCAATGAGGATGCTTCTTTAATAACAATAAAAGAGAAGTATTAAAAAAATTAACAATTGTTTTATTACACAATATAAATTAGATAATAAAAACAAATAATAACAATACAGAAAATTATATAAAATGCGTAAATAAATAGTAATATTTGTTTCCTAAATATAATTTTAAACTTGGGATATGAAAAGTATATTACCACATACAGTGTTGCAAAGACCCTAAAATTAAATAGGAATAGGTTGATAATTATTTCAAAATAATCTTCAATTTAAATACTGGAGAATAACAATCATCATCATAAAAATATACGTGTATATACTATTATGCAAGTATTCGTCATAAAATCTTCTTTGGAAGCCATATTTAAATGCGTTATAAAGTTATATTTTCTTTTAAGTATCAATATTAGAGACTTTTAATTTTTAATGTGATTTTTTTAGTAGCTAGAATATATAATTAAAAAAGAAATACAAAGTATTCTACAAATTACAGTTTTAACATTAAAAAATTAAAATTAAAATTTTCAACTTTGTCTTTATATCATCAATTTATAAACTCATTATACCTCAAATTGTCTTAAAATGATAATATAAAACAGTAAAAAAAAACATAAAATGAAAAGAGAAAAAAATGAATTGTAATATATATATATTATTAATAATAAATAATGAAGTTATTAATAATCGATAGCAAAAAAAATCCTTTTGAATTTTAATTAATTAATAAAACAAAATTCAAGGTTTGTACTAAATTTAAAAGTAGAGAAAAACTAGTAAATGCAAATAATTATGTTGAAAGATTAAGCAATCTTATTAAGTAGGTTTAGAGAATATCTATGGTAGTCTAATTATAATCTACTACACTATTTTTCTAAAATTGCATTTATAAAATAATTAAACACAAATAACTGTCTCTATTAATAATTCCGTTTTACAATATAATAGCTAATGCTAAAATAGCATTTAAATTGCCCATTGCAAGGGAAAAATTCTCCAACAGTGAAAAAAAACTTTTCCTATCAGATTTATCATTTTCTAAATAATAACTGAAACATAGGCTTATTTATACCTGTGTCTATATATATGTAATATTGGGGTATGAGCACAGACTTTCACACGACCCACCACTCTCCACTCCATCTAATAACACTGATACACTTAAACATACATATGTTGAAAAGATAAATAATCACCAATATACGTATTTCATGCTAAACCAGCAATCATCAGTTGGTCCAGATTATCATCTCTACACATATATACTATAAGTGCTCAGATATATATTAAGATAGACAATCCTCATACTTTAATGGACAGGCTTCAATCTACTCCACACTCCAACTCTTCAACCGTCCATCCAATTGAAAATCTGATGATGGAATGCTCAAAGGCCACCCTGAGGCCGAGATTATTGTCACACCCATGTTGACCTAAGGTCAATCTGAACCCCACATGTACAGGACATAATCCATTAAATACATATGCAAGGATGGGCAGACATCTCTATAATGTAATAACTGAAACATAGGCTTATTTATACCTGTGTCTATATATATGTAATATTAGGGTATGAGCACAGACTTTCACACGACCCACCACTCTCCACTCCATCTAATAACACTGATATACTTAAACATACATATGTTGAAAAGATAAATAATCAGCAATATACATATTTCATGCTAAACCAGATTAAAGTATGAGGATTGTCTATCTTAATATATATCTGAGCACTTATAGTATATATGTGTAGAGATGATAATCTGGACCAACTGATGATTGCTGGTTTAGCATGAAATACGTATATTGGTGATTATTTATCTTTTCAACATATGTATGTTTAAGTGTATCAGTGTTATTAGATGGAGTGGAGAGTGGTGGGTCATGTGAAAGTCTGTGCTCATACCCTAATATTACATATATATAGACACAGGTATAAATAAGCCTATGTTTCAGTTATTACATTATAGAGATGTCTGCCCATCCTTGCATATGTATTTAATGGATTATGTCCTGTACATGTGGGGTTCAGATTGACCTTAGGTCAACATGGGTGTGACAATAATCTCGGCCTCAGGGTGGCCTTTGAGCATTCCATCATCAGATTTTCAATTGGATGGATGGTTGAAGAGTTGGAGTGTGGAGTAGATTGAAGCCTGTCCATTAAAGTATGAGGATTGTCTATCTTAATATATATCTGAGCACTTATAGTATATATGTGTAGAGATGATAATCTGGACCAACTGATGATTGCTGGTTTAGCATGAAATACGTATATTGGTGATTATTTATCTTTTCAACATATGTATGTTTAAGTGTATCAGTGTTATTAGATGGAGTGGAGAGTGGTGGGTCGTGTGAAAGTCTGTGCTCATACCCTAATATTACATATATATAGACACAGGTATAAATAAGCCTATGTTTCAGTTATTACATTATAGAGATGTCTGCCCATCCTTGCATATGTATTTAATGGATTATGTCCTGTACATGTGGGGTTCAGATTGACCTTAGGTCAACATGGGTGTGACAATAATCTCGGCCTCAGGGTGGCCTTTGAGCATTCCATCATCAGATTTTCAATTGGATGGACGGTTGAAGAGTTGGAGTGTGGAGTAGATTGAAGCCTGTCCATTAAAGTATGAGGATTGTCTATCTTAATATATATCTGAGCACTTATAGTATATATGTGTAGAGATGATAATCTGGACCAACTGATGATTGCTGGTTTAGCATGAAATACGTATATTGGTGATTATTTATCTTTTCAACATATGTATTTTTAAGTGTATCAGTGTTATTAGATGGAGTGGAGAGTGGTGGGTCGTGTGAAAGTCTGTGCTCATACCCTAATATTACATTTTCTAAATAGTAAAAGTTTGAATGATGGTTCATTCTTGTTTTTTCTCCAGCTATTTAAAAACTAATATTGTCAAAACTATATGTCTTCAATAAAAGCTATTCTGCCTCATAAAAATTTATTTGGTTTAGATATCATTGCCAAAACCAATGACACTTTCAGATTAGCTCTTACAATAATTAAATATAGTTTTTTCCCCTTAACTATATATAAAAGTAGAAATATTACTCAGAGGATATTTTTTTCCAATTTTAAAATCCTACTGTGGACATAGAATTATATTCGTTGATAATACTTTATTGAGGGATTTCCTATTCTCACTTTTTTTTAGTTCTTATTTAAGTAAAGAAAAATGTTTGTTATTTTTCAATACTTATTATAAAATTATTTTCATGTTGTTGTTTTTTTTTCAGTTTTAAAATTTTACTGCATACATAGTATTATGACCAATGATAGCAGTTTTTTTTGGGATTCACCATTTGCATTTTTGTTAATTTCTATTTAAATAAATAAAAATGTTTATTATATTTCAATATGTATTACAAAATTGTTTTATAGTTTTTTTCCAAGTTTTCAATTTTAAAATCCTACTGTGGTTTAAATTCAAGAGTGACTTAAATTCAAAGTAATATGGTATATATAATATCTACATGCTCAGCTCAGAGAAGGAAAAATGGCTGCTGAATATTTACATTTACCAATTTTAATGTTTTTTTGTTGTTGTTGTTGTTGTTGTGGATTTATTTAATTTTTTGGTTATTTGTTTACATTTTAGTTTGTATACCATATAATTGAAATCGTGTAATTAGATATAAAATAGTTCATGGCTCTACTGTAAAAATAAAAAACCTATATTAATGCAATCAATTTTAAAGTTTCGATACCAGAACAAAAATAGCACCTCTCCCATCATAAACTTAAGTCAGTTACTTCTTGATTTCTAAAATTATTTTTAAAAAGCATTTAAATAAATGGTGACAATCAAACATATAAATTATAAAAATAGTATTTTTCATAAAATATAATATAATATTATAAATACAAATTTTTGCTAATGCTTGATTATTCACATTAAAGCAAACCAGCTTTTTGTTTAACCAGATATATAAAAAATATTTTTAAAATTAAAAAAAATACTTATGTAAATGTCTTGGTTTTATATGGATTTAAGTCATTGCTAACAATGCTGGATGATGTTTAAAATTTAGCATGTGGTTTTTTTGTTTTTGTTTTTGTTTTTTTTTGGTGCAAAATCTTGATTTAGTGATAGTTTTATTTTAAAATTTATTTTTTTCCATATTTTTAATTCTGCAATTAACAAATTATGAGGAGGTCTCAATTCTATTTTCTTTTTGGAACAATATTGTTCTAGCAATTTGTAAAAATGATATAACAGCTATTGCTCATTAACTGATTTAATTTGCTTTACTAAAAAAAATATACTTTAATTTAATTTGACAGATTTAAATTTGACTGACAATTAGCATAAATTTCAAGATTCAGATTCTTAACAGGAACATTTTTAGTGAGGTATGCAGATGGAAGATCTCTTGGTTGCTTAATTAGACATGATTTGTTTCAGAAACATAATTATTTAATCTTACCATACATTGGAATTTGAAGCAACTTCTAAAATACCTGTATAAAAATGGTTCCAAATGAATTTGAAATGAATGGCTACAAATATAGACTTTATAAGCCAAAAAAAAACAATTATCAACAAAAGAAAGAACAAGAAAGAGACATTTTTTAATGGTTTTTATAGCCATTTTTTCTGTCTTTTTTTATGTTTTATTCATTAAATTGTTTATAAAAACTACTATTTATCTTTTGAAAAGTTAACTAACAAATTTTATATAATTTTGTTTTGCTAATCAGGGTTATTAAATAACCTTATAGAAAAGATTAAATTAATAAAATATTTTTTCTTTTCTATTTTTTAATTAAATTCTTATCTATAAAATGCATTATTATGGTGAATTATAAACTACATTTATAAAAGAGAAAATAAAAAAACTATTATTAGACTTCTTTTTTAAAAATAAAAAAGGATTTAGTTTAAATTTTAATTTTTAATTATATATTTATATTGAAATTGTTATACATTTGTAATGATGAATGTGTATTCAAACACATTCTCCTTCACATATTTATGAGAGTGAATCAAATATTATCTGTATTCTGGCTGAAGAATATATTTTAATCAGCTTATAAAAAAGCCAATGCATCATTTTTTATCATAATCTTCCTGCTTTTCTATACATCTGATTCATTTGTCGACAAGTTTTTATATAAGATTTTTATACTGATTTGAAAACTATGAATGCACCACTATCTTAGCTTCTTCATCAGATGCGAGTTTTCATTACTAAAGGGCAGATGACTGTTCAATGAGGCCTTATCAGGACTATGGGATGGATGCTTCTATGTAAATGTTTGAAAACAGAAAGGGTACATATAATGAAGTTGTGGAAAAATAAATATGAAAAGAGTGATTATACAGAAAGTGAATTATTGGTTTTTATGCTAGGTTTGGGAAAAGATAAGGGGGATTTAGATATAAAGGTTATAGAGTTGACAAAAATTATGTTGTGGAAATGGGATAGAGCAGATTATGGGTAAATTTAGAGTGGGGAATGTAAAAGAAAGTGGCTAACAGGTTTATCTGGGCTTAATTGCTGAGATATTCTTGACTTCGTTTAAGGAGAAGCCATAATACATCACATCACATCACATCTACTCATTTTAAAAAGTTTATTAAAAATATTAAATCAAAAAAGTCTTTCAATCCAAGCTGCTCATCAGAGCAGGTAAGCTTTATTTTTGTGTTATAATATATTATTTACAAAAATGAGTCATAGCTATAATCTCCTAGAAAGGGAAAATGTCAGGTCAACCCGGCTAACAAGATCGCACAGCGATAGTAATGTAAAGCAATCTATTTCCATGCTTAACATAAGCCCTAATGAAAAAAATAATAATATAAGCTATCAAAATTACTCTAAATCGGTTGATACAAAGCAGGAAGGCCTTGGCTTTCTTAATAAAAAAAAAAGTAAAAGTATTCAGCAATCAAAAGCAACTCTTGTGAATCCAAACAAAAATAACATGACCGCAATTTCTAAAATGCAAAAAGTTGTTACGGTAAATTCGACTGTAAACCTTAAAAAATCAGAATTTCCCACTAATATCTCACAAGACCTATCTAAACCTATCAATACACCTGAAAACCCACATACTAAACACCCAAAACAATGTCATATGTCCAAAAATAGCCCAAATCTAGCAGAAAATCCTTTTGGAGATTTCAGCACGACAAGTTTTGAAAAGTTTTTAAATGAAGGTGACGTATCACCGGTAACGGCTATAGATCTCTGTAACGATCCTTTAGATGAACCAAAAATCACTTTACAAACAAAATTAAAAGCTCATAAAGGAGAAATAAGTAAAAATACTTAGCCACAATCTGATGGTTTTATACCCGTAAAACAAAATTCAAGTGGAAAATTCGATTCGAAATCCAATAGCAAAATACACAATTCATATATCGATCCAATAATAAATTTAGGAAAACCGCTAGTATCACCGACTGAAATAAACTTTATTGAAACAGATTTTCCATGCATTAACGCCAATTTTCAAACCAATAACGTGATCTCTGACCACAATCTAGCAGGTAATCATACTATAGGTTTTCAACCTTCAACATCAAATACAAATGTCAATTCCAACCTAACAAAAAACCGAAGCTATGCTACGGTATTGGGAAACAATAAATCTAAAGCCCATATCCAAGAAGCAGCTGATCCAGATATTCAACACAATGTCATGGACTTCATTGATGATGATAACCTTATCTCAATCAATGATGAGATCAACACAGAACCATACCAACTTTCACAGTCCTATATGAACAATTATGAAGCCATAAGCCAAGAATTTAATTCTAGAATTCCTTCAGTGTTATTTAATTCCTTCCTCAACTACCACAGCGATAACACATTGATTCTAACCACCACTAACGACCTCTGTCAGTTATTCACTTTTCCAATGGATGATCCCTTTCTGCTTCTTAAAAGTCTTTAATTAACAGAATCTATTCGCAGGGTCTATCACCACCCTAACAGACGCTACTTCATTATTGAGTTTCAGAATCTACTACAGAAAGAACTCTTTAAAAGACAACAACTGTTCTTAAAAGACCGATATCTCATCAAAATAGATATGAATAAATCAAGAACAGCCTATGGAATAGCATGTAACTGCTACTTTAATTTCACTGATGCTGATCTACAGAGGCTGCTTTCTAGATATGGTGTGTTAACTAGTTTCAAGTACCTCGCAGAGAGAAGGGTAGATATTGAGCTTCCATCCAACAGCACTGCCTTCTCTCTCAAACTCAATCAAGGCGTCACTCCATCGGATATTCCTATAACTCTGGAGAAAAAGATACATGTATGAGGTGCAATAGTGTTACTGTGGAGAGATCACATCTTGTAGTCATAAACAGAATTGTGATGTCGAAAGAGGAAAAGAAAAACAAGATGAAAAAAATACAAAAAATCAATCATATTCCCCCTAACAAGAGGACACATAAAAGGGAGATACAAGACTCCAACACTGACTCACTGTTGGAAAACAATCTAGAAATGGACCATCGCACTTCAACCAACTCATCTAATGATTACACACCGGTCAAACAATTCCAGCTTCCCATACTACAACACAAAACACAAAACCACACCAGCACCCATATGAACCCAAACAGCTACCAACATGACACCCCAGAAGATGCAAGAAGCATTCAAAACTCACTCAAAGGAAGATCATCCAACAAAAGCTCCCAACAGTGAACCATTATCAACAAAACAAACTCTTCCAGTCACGAAGTCTCAACAAGAACATCCCATTCCAAACAACAAAAGAAAAACCCAAGACTCATCCAGCTCACAGCCAGAAGACATTAACTCATCTATGGCTGACTCGGACAATGATGACAAAAACAACAAACAAGCAGCAAGTCTTGCTACTAACTTGAGAAAAAAGAGAGAAAAAAGAACTAAACTAGCTCAATCACTCAGCACACAAGAAAGCAGCTCTTCCCAAAATACAGCTTTTGAAAATGATCACAATGAAGATAAACACAATTCCAACCCCTACTTAAGCTCCAAAATACCTGTTCCAATTCAACTGGTAATGGTGTCACATAACCCTGACAAACCACTTAGTGAAAATCAGAATTTTATGTCAATAATCACCCCTATGTGATGTACTAATCACAGCTTAGTATACATAACCTACAAATCTCTGTAACAACTCAACATGCTTATTAAATTGTCCGGAATAAACATAAGGGGTTTTAACTCTCTGGGCCGTGTCTTGCACTTAAAAGATGGCTAGACAAAACAGACCTCCACATAGTCTGTCTATCCGAAACTAAATTACATATAAACTCAAATTACCAAATAACTCAATTGATGCAACAATATGGTCTATTTCATTAAGTACCCTCAAACACAGCATCTTCTGGAGTTGCTTTTATAATCAATAAGAACCTGACCTACACCTCTTTTAGAACACTACACCTTAGCAATGATCTATTGATCATTAAGTTCACTTTTGGAAATATGGCAATAAATATCATTTACTTGTACATCAGAAATGATGCTTACTCAGCACAACTAGTAATCAATAAAATCAATTCTCTTCTCTCTTCAGATGCCTCCCCTATTGTTTTTTTTTTGTGACTTCAACACGAGTTACGATAACTTCAACAAAAAACATCTTCACTTAATTAATAGAGTCCTCTTGTGTGGAGAGGGGTTTTTCCCTCCTGGATCATTCTCCTAGAAATCCCTAATTGACCTTCTCTACTATTCACCTAAACTTCACTTTGACATATGCGCCAAGCTTCAATTGCTACCCTTCACTGATCATTTAGCTCTTCTAATTTCACTTCATATAGATCCCACCACCGCAGTTCATATAGATTATACACCTACCATTAGACTACTCAACAAAGCAGCAACTCCAGAACTCATTTTCTCTGAAGCATATATCTTGTTCCAAAAAATCAAAATTCTTACTTTGCCTCCACTACAGGCTTGGTCATCTTTCACCGGTATATTGAGCTCACTCATAGACTCGTACACAAAGAAAACCAAAGGTCCAAATCAACTATTAAAATATTTGGATGCCATAAACAACAGGTTAAAATCTCTACACCATATTGACATTCATCCCCCAAGATATTTTGGAGCTAAAAACTCAATACCATAACAAGCAAAAGGTCCTTGCGCATTACATTGCTACTAAAAGGTCTAAAATTTTCTTGGCCAACCAGCATAGTTGGACCCGCAGCTACATTCGCTGGGCAATTGGTTCGGTGGCCAGACCCACACCTACTTCCTTGTCAGTAGATCAAGGTTGCCTCAGTGGCCCAGCAATGCTTGCAAAGATTCATGAACACTTTCAGGCCAGGCTACAGAATTATAAATTTGAAATTGGAAACATCTGGAATCACTTGGAAGATGGGATCGCTCATGATATCAGTGAAAATCAGATAATCCAAAAGCTCATTGCCTATCCGGAGAGTGTTCATCCGGGACTCCATGGAATTCCAAGATTTGTACTTGTCCACCTGAGACATTTCACAGCCCCCATTGTACTGTGGATGATAGATGTTCTGGCAGGAGAGTTTCAAAACATTCCAGACCTGTACCCTGTGGCCCTTGTTCCTTTCCTAAAAAAGCCCATCAATCCCTCTACCCTATCCAACATAAGGCCCATTTCCATGATTCCCCTCCTAATTAAGATCATTGAGGCCATAGTCAAGGACAAAATCCAAGATCAACTCTATACACACATCACGCCATATCAATTTGCACATAAGGGCTCTTCCACCACGGATGCAGCACAGCATTTTCTTCATTTGGTAGAACATATCAGACTGCACAAAAAATCCAAGCCTATAGTTATTCAACTTGACTTTGCCTCAGCTTTTGACTCTATTATACCCACTGTCCTACTCCAGACTCTCCTTGATTATCAAGTCCCTGGCATCTATACCAGAATTATTGGTAATCTGCTTTTGAACAGATCCATCTTTACGTCACTGGATGGAAGACTGTCCAATGGTTTCAGACCTCATCTTTCCATTCCCCAGGGATCGCCAATCACCACTCTCTGCTTCATCACCTATATAAATCCTATGCTCAGAGAGATTGAGCGCAGACTCCCTGGAATTTTCGTGCCAGCCCTGAAACATCATGTACAACACATAACCTATGTTGATGATGTCACCATCTTCCTCCCCGATAAAACTCACCTTCCAACACTCACACAAATCATTGATAAATATTCAAAGAAACTAAATCTGAACATCAACTACAGTAAGTCCTCCATGTGGAAAATCAGTACTGGCTCAGTGATTCCGTCAGTCTTTACAGCTGAGCCGCAACTCTTCCTCGGTTTTCCTATGGCCAAGTCCATACTTGCTATGGCAAAAGATATCCAACACTCCATCTTGGAAAAAACTAGCAAAGTGGTTCGATCTTTATCCTGAATCTCTCTTTCCCTGCTGGGCAAAGTAGCCCTTCTCAACATGCTGGTGTTTCTGAGATTGAATTATTATCTTCCCATAATTAAACCCACTAAAGCATTTCAGTCGTCAATGAACTCACTGTGTTCAAAGCTCATGTGGAGTGGAAAGATTGTTGCCATCAGCATCTGTAAGATGCAAATGCCCAGAGAGTTAAATGGACTTGGATTGCACTCTGTTTCAACAATCTATTTACAGAAGGCAATTGCAGTTCTACATGCAATTCACTTAAAACAGCCAGAACTAAACCTAGCCACTCCAGTGGAACCTACAGACACACCGCCACCTCTTGCTAGCAGATGGGCCACAATTATTTGATTACATGTCACCAAGCTGATAAATCTATCTAAAACCACTTTTGAAGGTAAAATAACCTACTGGATGGCCTATAACCTCAGATTTCAAAACCAGACTGCCCTCCTGACCACATTGAACATAGACAATAAACCATTGCTTAAAAAATTGAAGAACTGGTTTGTTGAACCAAAATACATAGATTTTATCTTAAAGCTCAACATCTCATCCTTACCTACTAACCATTTCTTAGTATGGAAAAGAGGATTCACCAAAATCAATCCTCAATGCCAGCTATGTAATACTGCCGATGAAACCATCCAACATTTACTTTATAATTGTACGTTTCTTTTCCAAATCAGAAACTTCATCACAGAGAAAGTTACATCTGACATCGGAGAAGCCTTAAATATCCAGAATGCCATCAAGACAGGAATTTTTTCTCTTATCCGATTCTCTGTCTTCCTTACCTTTGCAGTCTGGTTGACCAGATGTGAATGCGTTTTCCGTCATTCAGGATCTTCAGTCACAGAGACCTTTATAGGTCTTGTCAAGAGCATAAGTGCCAGGGACCGGCTGCTTGCACCGGAATGGTTATACAAAGAGACTTGGTCCAGGATTGATCTACCAAGCATTTGATCTTATGAACTTTTGCAATCAGTCATGCAGTATACCATGTATGAAAACAGTATCATGAAACCATGTAAACTTTGTTAATAAAATTTTTTTGTTTTTTAAAAAAAAAAAAAAAACTTTTTGGAGAGTGTTAATAGTATAGTCATTTTGGATATGTATTGTCATGCAACAACACAATAACTTTTTTCCTAATATTATTGTTCCCATACTTCACCTGAGAAACCCAAAAATAGTAAGTATCAATTTTTTAACTGGTGATTGATTTGGTAACTTTTTTGTGCTCAACATTTAAGAATGTTTCCATTCCTCTCTCTCTCTCTCCATTTGCTCTCAGAATCATAGTGATAAATTCATGTTTTATCACCAATAATAATTATTTTTAAGAAATTTTTATCTTCCTTCAGTCCAAATTTTGTTTGCAGATGTTCAAATACTTTTGCTTGTGTTTTTCCATGAGTTATTTTGGTACTATCTTGCACAAACTTTTCAAAATTTAAGTATATCATGGATTATTAAATAGGCAGAGCCATGAACCTTAATTGCAAATGATTTGCCACATAATCCAGTCACTCATCCATGCAATAGAATCAGTTCATGAGCATATCCAATGTTGTCATCAGACATGGAAGTGAATAGACTTCTGTATCTTTCTTCATGGCTGACATTTGTGTGACCTTCATTGAATATCCCTATTAATTCATATACACTTCTTCATAATAAAATAATTTGCCCAGATTATGCATAGTCTTTGAAAATTATAGTCACAAATAGCCATTTGGATCACAAAAAAATGAATCACTGCACATTGCTCTTCTTTTGTGCAAGAGGGGCAGCCATTGTTTCTTAAAATGCAATCACATTTAATCTGATATAACCTGTTTAAAACTGTACAGCAGTGACTGGGGAGATAGAAATCTCATACCATATAGAAATTACTTACAAGTCATTGAGGCTAATATAAATTTAAATATAACTAGAAAGTATATAATTATCACTCATGCTTACATTACATTCCATTTAATCAATTATATTTTCTTACTTTATTATCTTTCTCATGTTTTTCATATTTTATTCTTTTATCTTACCTATGATTCTTAATATTATTACTATGAAATCCATTTTAATATATATAAAATAAAATATGTCTCAACTGTAAGTAATAAAACATTAATATACCAATGTGTTACACAATAACTATTTTTTAAAAAAATAACATGCTTTTGTTGCAGTACATCAGAATCATAGTGAAGAATTACTTTTAAAAAAATTAACAATCCAAATTCCAGTGTATAGTCACTTGTATGCTACTAAATATATAATGTTATTAAAGTTAGAAATATATAAAGTCTCCTTAACTTTACTCTTCCTATCATTTGATTCACTATTTGTTTTTAAGGACAAAAATCATGCAACATATTTTTATAATTAAAGAAAATAAAATTAAATTAAGAATTACCTTTAGATTTTTATATTGACAAATGAGTTTTTCAAAAACAAAGATAAACTAATTTTAGTTTCACCATAATAAATGGGAGAACAACTAGGTCCTTCACATGTAATAGAATACACAATTTGATTCTGATTTTTTTCTATACTTAGTATTATTAATTAATCTATTTAATGGCAGGTAACCTGAATCCACTATTAAAATCATTAGAAATAATCTTTTTTTTAATTTTAAATATAAATTAAAAACATAATGTAAAGAAATCTATTCATTATTAATTTGAATCTCATTAAGTGTTAATATGACTTTTTTAAAATATTTTAAAATATGTATAGATATAATTTAAAATATGTATTCTGTTTTCTCTCTGCCTCAAATTTACATAAATGAAAATTATGGTATATATCATTTTTATCATGCATTCCTTTAATGCATAATCTTTCAGAATTGTAATATTTTATACCATAATTTTAATTTATATAAAGCTGAAACAAATGGGAAATAGAATACTGAGAACTATGTTAAAAATTTAATAAGCAAGGTAATTTTGTATAGATATATCACATTCATCATTATCAACCATTATCAATCCACTGCAGGATGGTCTCTTCAAGTTCAATCCATATTCTCTGATCTTTAGCTTCTCTTCTTCACATCACCCCTGCATACTTTCTTGATTTCATCCATTCCTCTCACATGTGGTCTTTTTCTGGGTCATTACAATCTCTTCAAGTCCAGTTTAAGATTTCAATTGTTTATCTCCTATCATCTCTTCCAACAATATGTCCAGCCCAACTCCACTTCAGTCTTTTAATTTTTTCAATGAGGTCGGTAACACCAGTTTGTTCTCTTAACCATATATGCCATATTTGATCTCTTTTTGTTACTCCCAACATGCATATATCCATATTTCTCGGAGTGGTCTGAAGTCTCTGTATTGTTCTTCTATTAAGTGTCCATGTCTCAGATTTATAAGTAAGAACTGGCAAAACACATTTATTAAAAACCTTCCTTTTCCAACACATGGGCATATTTCCTTTTAGTATCAAGTTATTTCTATCAAAAGCAGTCTAACCAAGTTTAATTCTATGATTAATTTCATCTATTATGTTTTCATTTGTATTAATAATCTGATCAAGATATTTGTAGCTGATAACTTCTTCTAACTCATCATAATAAATCTTTATTTTCATATTTTGAGAAAATCCATTAAACATTACTTTAGTCTTTTTGACATGCATATTTAGTCCTATTTTTCTACTTTCATCTGATAACTCACGCAACATTTCCTGCAACTCTAAAGCATTATTTGCAAAAACAACTACATCATTTGCAAAATCTAAATGACTTAAATAATCTCCATTTACTTTCACTCCTTTAGCTTTCCATTTTAATCCACAAAATATTTCTTGCAGGACTGCTGTAAAAAGTTGTGGAGATATGGAATCACCCTGTCTTACACCTCTCTTAATGTTGACTTTCCTACTATCATTATGTAATCTAATTGTTGCTGTTGCATTTTTATAAATATTCTTTAAAATATGACAATATCTTAGATCTATACATTGATGATCCAATGCTTTAATCACTGAAGAAATGTTTATAGAATCAAATGCCATTTTATAATCTACAAACCCAAAGCATAATGGCAAATCATATTCATTTGTATTTTTTATAACTTTTCTCAATACCAGGATATGATCCAGCTTGTTCTCTTGGTTGGTGGAAATACAATGTTCTCTGTAGACAAGTTGTAATTATCTTGGTAAAAATTTTGTATAAAACTAAAAAATGGGCTGATAGGTCTGTAATTTCTAATATCTTTATCACCTTTTTCAAATATTAATACTGCATTTTTTCAATCATCTGGTACATCTTTATCATTTAGACATTTGGTATATAACTTTACTAAAAAACATTCTATTTCTTCACCTGCTTCTTTTAATATATCACTTATAATTCTATCATTACCTGGAGCCTTCCCTTTCTTCATAAATTTAATTGCTTGTCTCATTTCCTCATTCAAAATTCTGGGCAATTTGGAAGATATAATATGTATAGGAGGCACTTGTTCTTTATTACTATATAATTCTTGATAGAAGTCTTCTACACATTTTATGATGTCATCTCTCTTTTTAGTGATAATTCCACCTTTTTTTTCTTATTGCAGATATAAATTTTCTACCAATACCAAAATGTTGATTTACATTGTTGAGACTTTTATTACTTCTGCAGCTTTCCTTGATAGTTCACATTATTTTATAAAAAATAAAAAAAAGTCAAAATTAAAGCTTGATGAGATTAAAATTAATAAGAAATTGAGTTCTTTGCTTTATATTTCTAATTAATATTCAAAATTTAAAAATATCATTTATAAAGTTTTAATATATAATTCAAATTACCTCTGTCTTTAAATAGATTGACTGATAAACAATAGTAAGGATAGAATAAATTAAACTGTTAAGCATCAAATTGTGTAATCTATTTCTTATAAGGGATTTAGTTGTTTCACCAATTACTACAGTAAAATTAAGATTAGTTTGTCTATGTGCTTGAGGCAACATGTTTGGCAGTATAAAAGACTTAAATCTCATTTTCACTTTATATTATGTTTTCTTTAACTCTGAAATTTTTTTATACATGATTGTTGTCCTCAGAAAATTAACATTCTATGTAGTGAATCAAATGATGGTTAAAAAAAAATTAATGAGGGATGGTACATTGTGATTAATAATATTGCAAATCAAAAATTTGAAATGTGTACAACTGAACATGCTCTAGAATTTGAATTATTAAATAGTGGAGTTTGTTGTATTAGCTTGTCATGAATCTGATGTACTGTTCTGGAAATGCGCACACCTAATAATATTTTTAAAAAGATCATTTCTTTAACACAATGATATGCATGGGTTATATATATATATATATATATATATATATATATATATATGTATGATCTATATATATATATATATATATATATATATATATATATATATATATATATATATATATATACACACAGAGAGAAAGAGAGGTTGCTTTGACAATAAGTTGAGGTTGTTGTTATTATTGACATTTGGATTGTCTAAGTGTTGACTGATTTTAATAATTATATATATATACAAAAACAGTATTTCATTTGAAAAGCGCATGAAATAGGCAGAAATAGCAGTTGAAAAATAGAATAGTTATTACTGTCAGTATAGAAAATTAAAACAAACTTAAATTGGTTTAAAAACTTAGTGACTTAAAAACATTAAAACATAGGTTTAACTTACATTTATATGTGTAAACTAATTTTATGAGAAATTATAAGGTAAAACATATTCAAAAATATATTCATTTAAAATTATAAAATATATTTCATTTTGTTACTAAAATAATTAAATAAAAGAAAACTAAGTGATTTTTTATTTTTATTTTACCCTTACAGATTAAGATTGTTTTAAATTGATTAAAATGTTAACTAATGTTATTAAGGATGTTTTTATGCAAAAAGTTTTTAAATAAAGGAATTCTTTTCAAAAATAGTTTATCATTAAATTGTTTAAATCAGAATTTTAGAGAAATAAACTACTTTAGCATTAAAAAAATGATTTTAATTAAATTTTAAAATATATTCTACTTATTATCACCACCATTAAAAACTTTTTAACAACAGCACACACCTTTTTTTTTCCAAAAATATATATCACTTAATGTTCTTTTCACATTAAAACCAATCAAATCCCTCTCCTTTTTTCTTTCCAAAAACTTTATTTTTTTCATCACCATATATACATATTTACTTGTTTAACCACATCCATCATTTTGACCATCTTATTTGTAGTCATTACAATGATTTACAAAATACATTCTATATTTTTGTAATTATTCATACAATTAAAAATAAGATAAAAACAAAAATATATCTATCCCTAACACAAAAAAACAATAATATTTTTCTTTCATTTATCCATACCTCTTTTTATATATACTGCATTATATATACACTACACTTACTTGCTTCTTTCCTCATCAAACTTTTTTCCTTTTTACTTATACATTTCCTTTTTTAAAAAAAAACTAATCACAATTATATTTTTCTTTTCTTTTTATATCTATTAAATACTTACTTAAAAACAATATCTTTGCATAAAAATTTATTCTTTATTTAAAATATATCATTCTAGATTGTAAAAAAGATAATAAGAATGGGTCATATATTAGTGCAAATGGGTCATATATTAGTGCAACAAATAATAAATTAGAGACAAGATTGAAACAACATTTGAGTAATAAAAATTCAAATGTTAACATACACGGTAAGAAATTTGGGCATATAGATTTTAAGATAAAAATGTTAGAGAAAGTAAGATTATATAGAAAGTGAATGGTAAAATAGAGTTTATATATGAAAAGAAATAAATCTGTTCTGAATAGAATAAATTAGATAAATGATATAAGATATGATATGTTGGACTATTTTCATCATTTATGAGTGATTGTTGAATGTATGGAAAATTTTAAACTTTATTTAAACTTTACAAATACAAACAACTTGTTAGTAATAACACACAAGACAATACAGGTTAGTAATTACACAACATTTTGAGTAGTATTATTCTTCACTCTTCTTCAGGTGTTGCTGGCCTATATGCACAGTGGCAATATTTGCTGAGAAGTTGAACTCACACCTTTATATTCTTGAATATTGAATCTTAAGGCAAATGCTCTACTGACTGAGCTATTCTGTCAAAGGCAACATATAGTAGAAATTATATATATATATATATATATATATATATATATATATATATATATATATATATATATATATATATATATATATATATATATATATATATATATATGAGGGTTGATTCAAATCCACCTGAGTCCTTCAAATTTTTTTTTAGCGAGGCTAATTAGTTTTTTTTTCCTAAGAGCAAGATTAATTAGATCCTTCCATATATTGTGTATTGTCACACTGGGTTAACTTCTATGATTATTTACCATTGTCATATGAGAAGCTTTCTTGAGTTTTCCTCTATGCATTTTTCTCTTTATCCAATATCTTTGTATTTTCCCAATTAAACATATGATATTAGTACATACATGATCTGCTATGGTAAACATATCTGTCTTTTCTCATTTAACCATTAGTTTGTGTTCTTTCAATTGCTGTTCAACAGGATGACAGGTCTAACCAATGTATTTTCTTCCACATTCACATATTTCATAGATGCAGTTTTTGTTCTTCAGCATTTTCAGTTTAGGCTTAGTAGAAGTAAGCATTCCTTGAAATGTGGTGTGGCTTTGAAAAGCAGTTCTAATGTTATATTGACTGCAGATTTTTTTTATTTATCTGCCATTTCTGGTATGTATGGATACACTATCATATTAATAATAGTTTTCTCTTTTGGTGTCTTTTTGTGTTGTCTAAGGAAGGTTTTCCTGATGACTGCTTATAGATAACCATTCTTCATAAGCATTTGTTCTATGTGAATCTTTTCTTTTTCCAAATCACTGGTTTCTGAACAAACCTTCTTTGCTCTCTTCCATAGTGATAGTACAATTTTTTGTTTAGTGCTTCTTGTATGATTGGATATATATGACAAGTACTTGCTAGTGTGTGTTGGTTTCCTATACACTGTTGTTTCACTTTGTCCTTAGAGAGTCTTGTCACAAGAACATCCAAGAATGCCAATTTTGTTCTTATGATTCCATTGTAAATTTAATTGTAAGAGATATGTTGTTAATGTATATGAAGAGTGCCTGTATTTCAAATATTACACACTAAGCCTGCATCCTGTCCATCCCTCTTCTATGTATTTAAATAGATATGTTTCTGTACATGAGGGGTCAGACTGATTTGAGGTCAACATGGGCATGACAACAATATTGGCATCAGCATGGGATTTGGGCTTTCCATCATCAGATTTTCAATGGTATAGATCGCTGAAGAGTTGGAGGTTGGAGTATAGTGAAGCCTTTTTATTAAAGTATAAAGATTTGCTTTCTTGATATAACCTGAGCACAGATTACATATATGTGTGAGATGATAATCTGGACCAACTGATGACTGCTGGTTCAGCATAAAATATCTTTTCTACATGTGTTTGATCATGTGTATCAGTGATATGAGATAGTGTGGTTAGTGAAAAGGTGCTTGAAAGTCTGAGTTCAAATATTCTGTATATCTTTAAGAATAAATAAGATACAATAATAAAAATAATAATTTTCTTAAATCAAATGATTCAAAATCATAAATACATTCTTTAAGACAAGATTATACTAATTTCGCAATCAAAATAATTATCAATATTCTTTTTATACTATGCTAAATATATATATATATATATTTCCTAAACTACACTTCTTTGTTTTGAAATGTTAAATACAAACTTTTTAAACTAATCGCTTATGCTACAAATGATCCTCAGTTATGACCTAAAAGAATTGATATATTCCTCTATAACACTTTCATCACTAAATTACAGTAACTTGATTAAATATTTTCATATAATAAACTCCCATAAATGATAAAGGGATTCTTTTTGTTTATATATATAAATACTCGCATATAATATATTAATATAACAAACTATCTCTTAAATGTATCTTGTTATTATAGCTACAAATTACTTGCCAAACTAATAAATAAATTATTTCAATAATGATAATAACATCAATAAGTTTATATATATATATAAATGGTAAAAATTATCATAAAGCATTTATTATGTAATGCCATACAAATATTAAATATATGTATTAACACAAAACAAAAAATATACAATAATGCCTGATGAATAGTTGATTTGTCATGACAATTTAAAAAAAAACCATGTACACTTTAATTTAAGCTTTTAAAACTTGATTATTTTAATCTACCTTTCTATATATCTTTCTTATTTTATTTTAAAAAAAAATGTTAGTTATTGTAAGAGTTTAGGTTTAAACTTGTTTGAATCCGATTAACATGGCTGATAATTTTTTGCTAATAAACACTTGAATTTTATAAATTATCAAAGTTGACATTTATTGAAGCATTCTTTCTTCTTGTCAAACTAAATTGAACTAACTGAAGTAGCAAAGTTATTTCATATCTTTTTACTATTAGAATGCTTATCTTACTTCTCAGGACTGGTATAGCAATTCATTCTTAAAATAATTTCTTTCTTCTTTCAGATGCATGCTTGTTGATAATTTTTCCCTCTTTCAGATGGTAATTAGTTGGAAAGAAATAGAGCAAGAGGAATCAAATCTCTCAGCTAGAATGTCTTTCCTAGCCAATCTATTTTTAGTATTATTTAATCTGGATAAAGTTCCATTAATTAAAATTTAGGGTAAAAAAAAGAAAAGAAATTCGTGATAACTAAGTTTTTAATGATATTTTTCCAACCAAAACAATTGTTAATATTAATAAAAATTACAAGCACAATTTTCTCTTCCTTTGTTGCATCACTGATTGATAGTATTTCCCACTTGGCATCTCATGAGATAATAATTGTCTAAACTACAGTTAATGTAAATCGATTTTTTTAAAACTTTCTTTTTTAATATTTTACAATTGCTTCAATAAATAAATAAATGATTATATACTATAGATATCTAAAACAGATGTAAACAGTTTATGATACATAAAAATAAATAAATACATAATTTCAAATAATAAATCCTTTTTAACAAACAAATTATATTTTTATGCATTTTTGTACATTATAATCATTAATATTTTCTAATGTGATTTTTATATAGTTTTTTATTTACTCCAAATATATTGAAATGGTAAATCTGTGGTAAATATTTTGCTTCATTGCCTGATGACATTAGAAAACTTTAAAGTAGGGTTTGAACCGGTTTATATTGTTTATTGGTCATCCAGGAATGTTAAGTATACATATACACATATGACTTACATCATTTTTATTCAAAACAGTTATGTTTAATCAATTATATTATTATTTTAACTTAATTAAATTTTATTTCTAAGCTCATAAATTTCCATCACTTAGATAATCATGTATGTGCATATATGTATTACAGATACAGAAATTAATATTAATAACGTAAAGCTAAAGCAATGCCAGAAAGTTTTAGAAAGTGATTATTACAATTTAAAATGTTATAAGACAATTAATATTAAAATGTCATTCTCATTTAACTATTTCAACAATCTCAAATTAGAAAAATCATATCCTTGAAGCTTTTCCAACTTTAAAAAAATAGATTTAAATAATGCTTTCTGGAACTTATCTGTTTACATCTTTCAATATTGACAAATTTCAAGTATATGAGGAGTAAAAGTTCTAGGAATGCACAAAATGAGCTCAGGTCACTCATTACTTGTTCTTTTGAACAGTGGAAAACAAAATAAATGCTGAGTAGAGGGAAGAATTTGCCTACCTGATCTTAGATCACCTTTGTGCTGCCTTTCTGCCATGCCTTTGCCACTTGAAAACTGTTCTGTTTGAATTGTGAAAGAACAATCAGAAGATGCCTACCATTATTTGTTCATACTGTGCATTGCTTATCATGTTTTCATGTCTAAACTTCGTGTATGTTAATCTAAATGGTTGCCATAATGTCTAAAAGGTAATCTGTTTTGCCACTGAATGGAGCCTTAATATTTTTCATTTCATTATAAATTCTATTTATATTCTTAATATAATCTTTCATCTATCTGATAACTGACTATAAACCCAGTTATTGTAATTGTTAAGTTTTAATGATTTTCTCTCTAAGTTTTAAATATAATTATGTAAAACATTAGCACAGAATTATACATGTTAAAACTGTCATTACCTTTTAAATTTCATGCTCTAATTATTTTTATTTTTATGAGGCAAAACTTATTTTAAACTATGTATTTCTATTGAGGTAATTTTAATATGCTAGCAAACTTATATCATTTCAGCCACCATCCTGATATTTTTGTATTTTTAAATACTTGAATGTAAAATTTCTTACTGAATGCAGTTTGCTTGATTAAATATTTAAAAATATATGCTTAATGGTGGACTGTTAAAACTGTCATATTATGGGATATGATAAACATTGTTGTTAATGTTATTGATTTTAAATGCATTTTATGTTCTCTAAATAAATTTGATGATTAATTTATTCTAATAATTAGTCATTTGCTTTTCACACCATTGAACATTCTAACTTGTTTTTAATATACTATCGATTGAGAATACTTGGGCTTGTTAAATAGGAGGAATAATATTTTCCCTCTTTTATATTTGACATTCTAATTTGCCAAGGTTATATGTATGTCGCTGAGTGGGTTAATATTTTGTCATGGCCTTATGCATAATATTGATATTACTTTAGTTGAAGTTTAAATTAATGTGTATGTCATTTAAGATTTAAGCCATACTCACATTGCTTACTTATGATAACATTTGAAAGAATTCATATTTTTTGCTTTGTCATACTTATTCTCCAGAAGTCCTGGATTTTCTTTATGTAATTTGTACAAGAATGAAGTTTGATAGCCCAACCTCAGGACATGCATTACGTTATTGAGGCTCAGCATGGGATAATGTTGGCAAGTCCAGATCATAGCATCCTGACCAATAATCTCTTCAAATACCACACTGTTATAAATACAAGTGAACTCTTATATATAATAAAGCCTTTCAGTCCAAAGATGGACCTGAATTCCATTTCTAACACTATCATTGTAGTCAGCACTGTGATTTCTCTTGTTAAATATACTCCCATATTATCTACAAGATGTGGCACAATGATGTTTGTAAACCATTCTCTTGATAATTTATAGAATATTTTAGAATTGTCACAGTAAAGTTTATTTAAGCTAACCCCCTCCTCATTTGTACAGACTTAAATGTGCTCATGGACAATAGAGTTCTTAAGCCAAACTATTTAACTAATTACACAAATGAATGCTATTTCTATCAGTTAATTAATAATGACAATGCTAATAAATAATTTTTCTTAATGTCTCAAGTTATTTGACTGTTTTGTCAAGAGAAAAACTCTCTTTGGAGGTTAATTTATAAATGTCCTTTCTTGTAACTTTAAGATAATGATTTTGGCATCTGTTGGGCTTATCATAGCATTAACAGCATTAATCTATTGTTATTTGTAACTCATTAGCATACTAAGCCATTTGTCTATATGCAAATTATAAACTGCATGAAATCTGTGCTATGTTTCTCATATAAATTAACTTGTTTATGTTTATTAAATTATGTGTTGATAATTACTCATGTGTTTGTGTCTTATTGAATCTTATTTATTGAATCTCACTTGTGTATTATAATAGTACTAGTATTTAGAAGTTATAACTGATTACTTTAAATGAAATTTATCCCTGGGTTGTTCTGTCCTTGCTCATTGTGGATGGATTCTACATTATAATTCATGTTTCTTTCACAATGCTATCTGTTTGCAATTCATTTAAATTTATAAATTTTTTCTACACTTAAGATATCTGATTGAGCTAAGATTTGATATTCTTTATTTATAATAATTACCTGTAGATTCCATGTCTTTCTCCTGTGGCTGCAGGACTGGAATGAATAAAATTCTTCTGTTATCAACAGAAATGTTGTTCATAATGTTATAGTTTTAGAGAAGGGAAAATAGGACAGAATTCATTATTGCTCCTGACCTGTGTATCTCAGGCATGAGTGAATTTGGGGTGCTTTTGCTTAGATTCTAAATCTTGTTAGATGAGCATACAATTCTGATTGGTACAATATAGGTATCACTATCTTAGCTAAATCTATAATCATAAACAAACAAAGTTGGACGAAACAAGAAAAATAATAACAGCAACAAAAAATTACAACAAAATTGAACGAAGATAATAAATAAAGAGAAAAACAATTGACAATTTTTTATTACAATCTTGAAAAATATTACAATATATTATAAGGATGCACTTTACATACTACCACAAAGCACCACACACACACCCATCTTAAAAACTAAATTTACCAACAATAGTCAAAAGCATAATATTAATTATATACTAATAATTTTTTTTAAATTGTCATTTGAAATTATATTCTTGACAATATTAACTTATAAATAATCAAACTTCAAAACGCAAACAAATAATTCGTTAAAAGAAAAAAAATAATTAAAGTTTTAGTTACTTGTTAATCCATTACATAAGACATGCAAATATTTAAATGACATCAATAATTGAAATAAAAACATAAACTCAAGTTGACATGATATAATAATAACAATATATAAAATGAGATAGAATGTCTGGGTTTTTAGAAAATGGAAGATAAGATAAAATGAAAGATTTTTCTTTTTCCAAAAAAAAATGAAATTTGAAAATAACATTGGCTATTTATTCAATATGCATTTTAGCAAAATTTAATTTTGAAACCACTATTCAAGATCATTGAACAATATCCATTAAAATGCCATATCTTCAAAGAAGAAAATAATAACAGAAGATAAAAAAAACTGCTTGAATTGATATCAATACATCTTATATTTTATAAAAATTTACTTTACAAATCGTCTATACATTTTATTCATGATAATAGAAAAATTTCAGCATCAAATTTAAGAAACCAAATTAATCTTAATGTGATGCTTTTAAAATTAAAAATCCACTACTAATTCTTTATAAAACCAAGAACTTCAAACAAACTTAACAAGGTTATGTAGTTATGTTCAGCTAAAAGAAATAAGACATCATGGAGATAAAATTGTTCACAATATATCCATAAATATTAGATTTTAGTTTCAATTAAAATCAGCATTTTACTGATCCATGCTGAAAAGAATGAACAAAATATGCTACAATAAACCAAGGAAACTTCTTAGATCGGAGCAAATACTATCAAAGAAAAAAAAGGAATTGCCACTGTGAACATTTGAACAGTATTTCAATATGATATAGTGAATTGTATGTGAGATAAAAGAGTTTCCTGAAAGAAAATTCCTTAAACATTTGTCAATATGAACTGCTGATAATTTAAACTTTGGCTTGACTATAGAGGATTAATGTAATATATATATATTGTACCCTCACTTCTCGATATATAATATAATTTATATATATATATATATATAGTTGTGCCATTACAATTTAGTCATTAGCTAAATTTATAGTAATGTGCATGTAAGAAAATGTAAAACAAAAATCATCATCACATTTTTATCTAAAAAGGAAGCTGTAGGGCACCCAAGTTTAAACCCTACAAGATCAAGTTCTAAAAGCTTTAGACAGAAAGAGAGTGGGTCAACAATTATATTCTTTATTTGTTTGTGTGTTGATAGAAAGGTAATACCACATTTAAACTATTCAATATTTAATTTTTCTGTTAAAAAGCAAAGTTATAATGCATATGTATAGGCAGTGTGTGTTATAAAAGCTATTTAGTTAGTCACTTTTAAATTTCAGATATTAAACTTTCTTTAAAACTAACCTATGCTTGATCAATTTTAAAATCTTATTCTATACTTCTATTTTGCTTTTCTATAATTGTAATTTGGATTTAAAAGCTAAGGATTTAATTTTAAATATTAGGGTTATAATTTCTAAACTAGCATTCATATTATTTTGATGGACAGTTTATGAATGATTTGAAATGATAAAAGTATGTGTGTACATTACATACAGAAATTTACATTTATTAAATATTGAAAGGAAGAAGGGTTAAATCTGTCAAATTATTTTTTTTTACAATTTTGTGTTAAGGGAGAAAATCTGTTGAATCAGATATATACTTTTGTAGCAATTTTGTTTTTATAAATGATTGTTTGTCATTTTGGAGTTTAAGCTTGGGGCTAATTTTGAAATTGTCTCATCTTAAGATCAAAAGAAAGAAGCTCCAATTTTAGATATTACAGATATATGTGAGGAAAAGGGATTAAGACTATTTTTTTTCTTCAAGACAAAAGTTTGTCTGAAAACCAGGTGTGTGATTTTTTTAATGTTCCTAAAAAAGATTGAACTTTCCAACTAAAAACAAATTGGTCAAAAATAGAAAGTCACACTATCACTCTAATTGGGTGAGTTGACTCAAAAATCGGATATAAAAGCAGTCTGGTAAATTGGTTGGGGGAGTATTATTATTATAATATTGTTAGAGAGACTTTTAAAAAAATTATTGAAACTAAAGCAGACAAACATTTTTAATTCTGCTAGATAACCTTTTTTTTTTTTAATCATTTTTTTATATCAAGTTTTGAATGTTGAAAATATAAGGATGGTGGGTAAGACAAAATATATATTTTTCATTTCCACACAGTTTTGGGTTTATATTGAATGTTAATTTGTTTATCCTAATTACAAATGCAGTTATGAAATTGCATTTATTTATTTTCCCATCGCTAGCATCATAATGATTATAGTAGTGAGCAAAGCAATTCCTTTCTCCTTTTTTAGTTTAATAAAACTAATATCTTCAACCAAAATAAATAATATTTAATTATTTTAGCTTTACAGTTATTTTAAATCTATTTCAAAATAATTTTTAGGCGCATATGAAGAAAGTTATTTTTTTATATTTATACATGCCTTCCAAGTATTAATGTTGCACACACTTAATTTGATGATTTTAAATATTTTTAAAATATTAACCGTTTAGGGTAATGTTAACCTTTTTACAATAACTGAATTATATATATATATATATATATATATATATATATTTGTCATATTGTTAACCAAATATCTATTATATTAAAGTTTCAGTTAAGTATCACCATATTATAGAGTTGTTTTCATCTCAATATATATATATTGAAACAGTAAGATTCGTATTCGAATCTTAAGTTTCATCTTTTTCTGTCGTCTCTCACTGACCGGTCTATCCCACCCAAATTTAAACTTTTTGGAATCGAATTGTGTGTGTAACAATATTAAAAATGTATAAATATATGTAGAATTCAACATAAACATGCACACATTTCGATCTCAAATTAAAGGCAATAAATACGGATAAAATAATATAATTTAGATTTCTTTTAACTAAATAAATTTTGTGTAATATTAATCATTTATTTTGAATTTTATAAAGTTCATATTTGTTGCTTAGTTTAAATTTCGTTAAATAATAATTCTAACAAAATCTGATGCAATAATTAATTAAAATTAAAATAATTTTATTCCCTTTTGTCTTTGAAAATTTAAAAGCATCGGTCAGTGATAGATAATAAATTAATTATAGAAAAAATTCCAAAAAAATGTAATTAACGAATGTAAAAAAAAAAAACAAAACAAACAATAGCACAGCAGATTTCTTTCTAATTAAAACCAGCAAAAGCATTGATTATCCTGAGGGCAAGATAAAGAAAACCTAAAAATATCTCAACAGAAAAATTAAAAGATCAAGATAAAAAAAGGAGGCCATCTTAGACTTGCTGGAGACTTTCTCTTGAACTTTAGCTTTGCTCTCGAGTGGAGAGTCTAAAATATCTTAAAATAAATTGATACTGCAAGGTATGACCGAGTAAGCACCGAGATTATTTTCCATCGGTAGATGGCCCACCGTATGCCGAACTTCACATTGCCCATCGTAAAAACACCATAATGATCTGCTTCCTGAAATAAACAAGAAAGCCGCTGCTGTTAAAATCAATAAAAATGCCAAAGACAAGAAAGAAAACTTCTAATCACAAACAATCTGCTATTAAACAAATGGAAGAAAAACATCTTATAAAACAGGTACCTGTGTGTGTATTCCAAATTATAGAGTACTCTAGTAATAATAAGCTATAGCTCATCTCCTACTATTTGCCTAACTTCTAAAATGTTAAAATTGTAATTTTGTAAAACTAAAATTTGAGAATTAATGTAATCTGTAAATTTCTCGCATAATCTAGCTTACCTCCCTCTATCCTTCTTAGGTGTGTATTTCTCAAATCTACATTTTATTTATAATTATCATTGAAATATTACCTTCTCATAATTGTCTTAGTTTGAAAGCTAAATCTATAATCGCTTGAACAGTGAATGCGTGTCAAATTGTCATTTGCTTTATAAATAACTTAAATTTCATATAAATACGACACGCATTCAAAGAATCAGTTATTGTAATGCAGGGTCTACTACTTCGTAATAGCTGACATACTCGCTGTAATAATTCCCCTTTTAGATATTTTTATTATTAACTTTTAATGAATAATTACGGAAATTTCATTTCTTTGAGAGTCACCAATTTTCTTTTAGTCAACGTTGATAATGGGGGGCCGAGTTTGAAATCTAGTTAAGTATTACCATAATCTTTTAGATCTTATACATGTGTTACGTTTTGAAGCCACGATGCCTCATTCCATGCCGTGAATACTCCGGATTCTATAGGGTTGAATTAACCCCAGTCGTCCTACACAAGTGGACATGATAATGTTCCCGTAGGGTTTGACGACCATCATGCAGCCAGCTGGCAAATTGCGACATGGACTGTTTGTCCCTGGTTATGCTCATGTGACACCTTACCTCTTCGGGTCAAGGCAGAGACCAATCCAAAACCCTTATAACTTATTCACGGCATTGTAGTTTCAGTGTTGCCATTTTATATCGCCCTTCTAAAGCGTACCACGTGTTCCTTTATTTAGTTTATCATTCTCTATATCACTCTGCCTCAGCATTATCTTCATCATCTACTCTCAAATAAATGTTTGCCCTTAGTCGTAAAATAAATATTTTTATTAAATAAATGTATGTCCGCCGCTACTGATGACTCTTGCATTGCAAAGTATAAATTCCCTACAGCACGCATTAGAAATACTCACTTAAGAACCTTAGGTAGCTAGATTACACCTTCATATAAATGAATGCTCTTTATAAATAAATGTATTTTTATATATAATAAAATTGCCCATTAGCTATTGAAACTCTGAATATAAAATATGATTAATAACATTAATAATGTTTTTTTTATTAAATACGTAAATAAATAATTTTAACTATACGTCTGTAGTTAAGTTTTCATTTATTCGATGCCCATTATATATATTTCCTCGATTATATATGTTAATTAATATTCGTTTGATTGTTTGCCAACTCGGAAACAAAACCATGAATCTCGTGCATCTCCCTGACCACTATGCCTAAAGAAGTGTTTACTTGTGTCACATCAGAGGCGTTATTCCGTAGATTGTATTGTGGAACCGATAAACTATGTTTGAACTCGGTACCACGGGTGGCTTCGCTACTCGATGGTGCTGCTGTTCTGTGTGGTGGTCGAATTCTGCACTATGTTAACGAGATACACGTGTTTTGACTGTTACAATATATATATATATAATATTATTCGATGTCTGTAATTTTAAAACAATATACATAATTATATAACTGAGTATTTGTAAATACAGTAATTAAATAATTAAAAAATTTTATCCACTTAGGAGCGCTTTCGATTGTCTCAGTAATCTGTGTTAACAAAAGCTTTAGTTGACACAGATTACTGGGATAATCAAAAGTGCTCCTAAGTAAATAAAAAATTTTAATTATTTAATTACTGTATTTACAAATATTCAGTTATATATATATATGAAAAACAAAAATGCAAGTTAAAAAACTTGCTAACGCTTGTATTTATGTCCACAGATGGCATTCTACCAAAAACACCGATCAAGCTTATGTTTTGTTTACATAAACGTCAGAGTAGTATTCACTATCTCTAACTATAATTCCACTTTCAGATCATGATTTCAAGCTATTTGCTATCATCAGTGAAAGACAGGAATAAAGAAACTAGATCTAAACACAAACTCTGAGCGTTTATGAAACAACTGCAAGCTGAATAGAAATTGTTTCATAAACGCTCAGAGTTTGTGTTTAGATCTAGTTTCTTTATTCCTGTATTTCACTGATGATAGCAAATAGCTTGAAATCATGATCTGAAAGTGGAATTATAGTTAGAGATAGTGAATACTACTCTGACGTTTATGTAAACAAAACATACGCTTGATCAGTGTTTTTGGTAGAATGCCATCTGTGGACACATCTATCTTATCTAATTAGATTTCAACATTAAAAAATAAATAAAATAAGCCACTGCCAGTAATTAGCATACAAACATTTATTTCTGCACATATATATAAGATTTAAAATTATTTTAGTATTAGTTTTACATTTTAACATTTAACATTATTTTTTAACTTTGATTTTTGACTTTAATTTACATTTAATTACTATTACATTCTAATTTTACATTTTAATTAAGTTCGCACAGATAAATTTATGAAAGCTTGTTTATAATGTTGAATATAGATCGGTTACATAGATTTCACGGTCAAAAACATTTCAAAGTAAACATAAACGATCAAAATACAAAATTATTGATTACTGACAATTGCGGAGGGAAATTTATACATAACCCAATAGTATTGACCATAAGATACTTGCATTGTCACCAATAACTTTAAAGACATCCGAATAAATACATTTTAGATACTCACCGTAAGGTATCATTATTTATCGAATGTCTATATATTTTGATCAAATATGAAAACGCAAACATAGTTAACCGATAAACAATCCATGCAAGCTAGTATAAACAACTTAAATTTAATGCATTTTTATTTAGAATCGAGTATGAACACTACATAGATTTGCATTGAACTTAAAATATTCTATCCCTATTTAACCTTAGGCTAAAATTCGCAGTCAAACTGGCATCAATCCATCTGATATATCGATGTATTCAATGTAATACGAAATACGGCAGCACCAAAAGAATTAAGAAAAGACATTGACTCTCAATCAGATAGAAATATTACATCTATCTAACGAGAAGAACAATAAAAAAAAACTCCATAGAAAGGAACTGCGTTCTCCGTCTTATAATTCCTTCCATAGGCAACTGGGTGAGTGCGGCGTATATATAAACGATTCTGCCAGTAGCGAATCTCCGATTACATCTACTAACTACATCAATATATCCAATCCATTGACCCAATCTAACAACGACATAAATAACCTAAGATTACCCTCCCCTAATATAACTTTACAAATCTATACAGCCATTCACGCCCGATTTAAGTTTAACATTTTTATAATTAATTTAACGGAAAACAAAAATCATAATAAAACTTAAAGAACAAAAAATAAATAAATGGAAATGATTTTACAAAATAAATACATTAAATAAAATTATAACTAATTAATAAATAATGTTGGTCAGATAGAATAATATTGCAATTATTTAAATCTAGAAAGTTTTTAATTTACTGTTCATAAATTTTAAAGTTCTTACGGTTATTTAAATAGTTCATCTTCATATATTCCTTGCCGTTTGAACGTGAATTCCCACGTCGTCCGAAGATTGGTATCCTGTTGGCCGATTTATTTATCCATCTGGAGATTTTTTAGTGTAGTTGGTCCTCAATGTAGAAACGATGGTTCATTTTTCTTCCTTTCTTAGAAGAACTGAAGGGATTGAAGCTGTGTGTCTTTTTCAATCCCCTCAGCACTAACACCTAGCTGTTACATCGTAATAATCATCAATAACTCCCTGATTAATAATTTCCAAATTTTCCTTTTATATTAATGTGAAGGATTGAATTTACATTACATCACCGATGCGATGGTCCTTTCGCTGCGGTCCGATTCCATAGGGATTTCTTCTTATTTGCTAACAGTTTCTATTGTTTTTCTATCTGACCTATGTTTTTACATTTAAATGCCCAAGGCTGGTTTACATTTGACTAATTAAATTTATCATTTCCATTTCTGATTAATTAACCTGTTTTCCAAATCAAAGATATATTTAAAGATATATAACCTTAGATATAAATATAAAAAAATAATAAAAGCCACTGCCAGAAATTAACACAGAAAAATATTTATTTACGCACATGTAAAATCATTCTAAATTCAAGGAATAAGTTTAACATTTAGATTTTTATTTTAATTTTTAATTTTACATTTAAAATAGCTTGCTATAATGTTTAATATTTTATTTAGAGGGTCGGGTATGAATAGGCTACATAGATCTGCATTTGAAAAAAACAATATTCTTCCCTGATTTAACCTTAGGCAACAAATTTCGCAATCAACTGGCGCCAATCCATCTGATACATTCATGTATTCAATGTAGCATGATACGACAACACAAAATACTATATTGTCAGGAATGTACATCTGAACAATAAGTAGAAATAGAGAAGACATTGACTCTCCACCACCAGGAATGTGACATCTGATGGCAAGTAGATCAATAAACTAAAAACTCCATAGGAATGGACTGCGGTCTTCTGCCAACTTACAAACCCATCCATAGGCAAACAGAGGGTGTGTGGCATATATATGTAATCCTGCACGTGGCGGATCTCCTGCTACATCTACTAATTACACAAATATATCCAATCCATTGAACCAATTCAACTACGAAATGAATAACCTAAGATTACCCTCCCTTAATACAACTTTACAAAACTATATAGCCATTCACGCCCGACTTAAATTTAACATTTAAATATGTTCGCACAGATTTGTTTAATATGTTGGGTATAGATCGATTACATAGATTCCATGGTCAAAAACATTTCAAAATAAACATAAACGATCAAAATACAAAATTATTGATACCGACAATCGCAGAGGGAAACTTATAAGTAACCCAATAGTATTCACCATAAGATACTTGCATTGTCACCAATAACTTAAAAGACATCCGAATAAATACATTTTAGATACTCACCATAAGGTATCATTATTTATCGAATGTCTATATATTTTGATCAAATATGAAAACCAAAATATAATTAACCGCAAACGAATCCATGCAAGCGTCTATAAACCACTTTAAATTTAATACATTTTAGTTAAAACATAATACACACAAAAAAAAATGAACTGGAAATGATTGCTTAAACATCTACATAAAAAAATATCAATAATTGAATTTGCATTCTTTAAGTCAGATAAGAGTTCTTATTTTCAGTTATTAATTACTTGCAATTTTAGGAAAGTTATTAGATAGATACAATAGTTCATACTTTACGGATTTAATAGATTGAGAAGTCCATCTTCATGATCACTTTCGTAGATTTTCTCCTTCTTTGAAATAAAACTGCGACTTGCCATGCATTTGGTCAGAAACTGTCATCCAGAGGCCTCAGCTGGTTGTCCGGAAAATTAAATTTATTGCAGACTTCCACATCGTGAAAATCTGCAATATAGCTAGTTATAACGATCTATTCATAGTCAGCTCTAAGATAACAATTATAATAATAATTTGGCTTTTATATTTTTATTAGTCTCTTATCATTTGATCTTAGGATTCAATCGGCAATACGTCACTAATCCTCTGGTGTTTCAGTTACGGTCCGTGCTGAATTTCTGGTGTTTGCATTGGTCAAGCTAAAATTTCTTTCTTCTCTTATCTAACTTTTCATCTGACTTTTTAATTACACAGCTTTTAGATAATTAATAAACATCATTTCCATTTACAGATTGCAGGAATTAATTAATACCTGTTTTTACTTTAACTTACGTTATTTTTTTATTAAAATATTTTTATAAATCTTTTTTTTATAAAAAATACATTCAAATACCTTTTTTTTATTTATTAAAAAAAATATTTTTACAGTTTAGCATCTGTGCGAATATATATATGTATAACAAACGTTTTTAATTTTAGCGTTTAGTTTTTTTTTACTTTTATTTTTAATACACTTATTTTTATATGCGAACTTAAAAGTTTTTATTTTAAATAAATGTAACGACATATTTATATATCGTTACAATATATATATATATATATATATATATATATTGTACCCTTCCTTAAAGGAAACTACTGAACTAAAGAATCTGTCTAACTATGATATAACTATAGTGAACTACAATTGGGTTACATAAACAATGACCATCAAAATAATATAGTTCTGACTAACTCAAGATACATTGCTAACATCCAGTATTTAATAAAACAATATGTTTCAATAACTAAATATAAGAAAACGTATTAAATAAAATACTATAACACTTAAATTCATAATAAATAATTAAGGTTCCAACTATAATATTCAATCTATTCATTTCAATAATAAATTTAACTTATAAATTTGGCTCAGTATTATAAATAAAATAAGGTTCTATCAAAATAAAAAATATAATTATAAATTTCTTAACATGAGATGTTCTGTAAAATACACTGGCTTAAACATTAAGGATATATCCTAAAGATACATTCCCAATGGCATAAGAATATTACCACACCAAATTCACCTAATAACTACTACATAATATTCTCATGTCTTTACACACATACATCTAATAATCCTAAAATATAATTTATAAATTTATTACAGAAATAAACAATAAATTACTTAATATTTCTTTCATAAAAATACTAATTGGATATTTAACATTAACTAATAATTTCTTACTTATCATCTTTTAATAGAAAATTTTACAATTCTCCAAAATAATAATAATAATCATTTCAGGTTTATTTCTAACAAACTAATAACAAAATGAATTAAATAATTAACAACCTATAGTTAAATATGATGAGGGATTTTATGATATATCTAACTACTACTACAAAATAATAACAACAATAAGCAACTAAAATAACTTAATGCCTCTCAACATTAAATCTATTTAATAATTCAAGTTTAATAATAACACATAAGTAATATAATAAGATTTTAAGTATGCATTGTACAGTCTTTCTTTGTTTAATGTGGTATTCTTAAAAATATAATCTATTTGAATATTGTGGCAATATCAAGTATACATTGGTGTTGTATCAGTTTAAAAATTATTACCAATGATCTTATCTTCTATGATAATAATAATATACTTTGTTAATCAATCAAATATAATAGAAATAATATCTAAATAATCTTAAGGATTATGTGCCAAATAAGTAATATTTTAAATTATTAATTTCTGTGGATCATGCATGTAGAATGAAAAATCAAATAACAACATGCAAATAAATCACAACTTGTTTAAGACATAAGTTTAAAAAAAAAAACAGTTAATAAATTTATTTATAAATTAAACAATATACTTTTACAACATAATCACAACATAATATTAAAAAAATATTTACAAAAGTAAAATAAGAATTAACATTATTCCATATAAAAAAAAATATTTACAGTAAATCTTACCAATAAATACAAGAAATAAAATAATATAGCCTTCCCTCTGACCATTTCAAAATAAAATAAAACTTACAACAGTAATAATAATATGTAATCCTCATTCAGTAAAATAGTATTCTATTATTTGTATTGGGAATAGCCATAATAAATTTCCCAATTTGTAAGAAAACTTAATATCACTCTTATACTGTTGAAAAGTATATTTTTTATGATGTAGTGCATCAATATAAGTTTATATTTTAAAATACACTTCTTAAAGACCAATAAATAAAATATTAAAGACTTTCTTTGCAGTTTATCAAAGTATCATCCTGTTATTTGAATATCAAAAAAATTTTAAATAAAATATAAATATTTCCCTCTATAAAAAATATTAACGATTATGCAAAAAAATTTAAACGATAATTTCATAAATTTTTGTAACTTAAATGGGTTTGAATTATTTATAATAAAATTTAAAGAACTATCAATAAATTATATTGCTTGATGTTTGCATTTTTTTTGTTGTTATACTCTTACTTTCATCCAAAAATTATTTTCACTATTCTCACTTTCATTCTGATTTAAATATGCATCTATTTAAGCTAAGTGATCTCTCATATTTATATGAGTATCTATTATTCCTCTCTTATAATTATATACTATGACAATCATCAAATATCTCAGCATCATTTGCAAAAGAAATTTCTATATACTTCATCTTGTCTTCTCACAAAATTATCAACTTCAAATAGTTTAGTCATTACTTTAACAACTTATAAAACTATCCTCCATGATGATTCCTAAGATGATAAATAGTAATTAAAGTGTAGGGTATGGAATAATAATAAAAATGGCTCAAACAAGTAAGATAATATCATCATGGATATAGTCCAAATCATAATAATAGGTCCATATTGATCGGGCACCTAATATTGAAGTCATGGCTCTACTATTGTACTTATTGACAAAACAATGCACTGTCCATGGAAAATGATATACAGCTCAATATTATCTGTATATTTTAATAACTTTAAAGTATGTAAATATAATTCATATGCAACAGATTTCAACTTATCTCTAACACCTAGGATTTCATATGAATATTACTTTTCTTACCACCATCCTATATCTTGCATACTGAATAACTCATTTAACATTGTAAAATAGACAAGCTACATTCTAAAATAATTTCCAAAATAATATTAAATAAACAACAAAGATATAAAGTCATGTCAAGATGGTTATTTAAAAGTTTTCATACACAAATGATCTTGATAAAACATACATCAGTACTATACATTTATTTATTAGTTATTATATAATTTAGAGATCAGTATTAGGTCTTTCTCTGTATTTCAACAGATAACACCCACAAAGAAAAAACAATAAATTAAATATGTTAACTAATGTACCCATATTCAAGCATTCACATTAAATAAGTATTATAAATACCCTTGGATGTTTTCAAAAAACAATACATATTCATCAATTCTTTTATAAAAAATACACTATGATAATTTCTATCAAAAGTTTATTCCACTGTTTAATATTAAATTCAAGTAATATAAAATACTAATTTGAAATACTAAATAGGATATATCATTTTAAAAAAATTATTAAGCAAAATATAATTTAAATAATAAAAAGAAATTCCCAATGATCTCAACCATTATTAAAATCATTACAGTGATTTGCTTCTTGGAACATACATTCAGAAAAATCAATTACAATTGTAATTTACCTTGTTCAAAAAACTACTTTTCTGAATACCCTGTTTTTAACATTCTAATAGTAATAAAATTTAATATATTTTAAGAATAAATTTAAAATATAATAACAAATGGTTAGTCTGATAATAAATAAAAAAGAATAAAGTTTTAAAGTTATGAAAAGTTTCTCCTCCAGCTTGTAAGCTGAATGTTTGTCAGAAATCTTGCACCATTATCTAGTTACACTTGGACAACTTTGTGCACAATTTATACTCTTGTCTTGGTATCATATGAAGAAATTTACAAATAACAATAATAAAATCCAGTAAAATCTAACAAAATCCATGGAAAATATTAACATACTGTAAGATAAAATGTTTATTTTAGTCTTTTCTGAAAATTTTATCCAGGCATTTAGTATCTTCTTAAAATAATTCAAGATCCATTTTATATAAAAATATTTCCTTACATATGTTTTGACTATTGTGTATAGCAGATATATTGCAGTAAATATAATATAAATAATATTTGCATTCTCCATTGGTTAAAAATATTAGTAACAAACATTATGTTTTTATTTTGTGGAAGAGCAGCATAGGGATTTTTATTTCTTTCCAATTTTGATTATATAATATATAATATTTGATACATTTATCAGCAGACATGAAGTTTATAAATTAAACTAAATATTTCTTTCTTAAAAGAATTTACAATTTTTATCCTTTTAAACATGTATTATTTCATAGATGTTTTTCATTTCCAGGTAAAATGACAGCTATATCATTCAAAGCATATATTATCTGATATAATATTTTAAAAAAAACCATAGCAGAGTTCATAAATCATTTTAAAATATATAATTTATTGATTTAATCAATAGCAAATCCTTTTAAAAGCATAAAAGACATTCAAAAGACATCTTCAATTTGTCTTTATATACATCATTCTTAAAATGTAAGTCCAATTTCATGACTTCAAAGACAAATCAAATGTAAATTATTACTATCAATTATAAAAAAAAATAGTCATTCATCATACTATAAAACATTTTAAACTCAGTTTTTAAATGTTGTTGCAGAGTCTTAACTTTCTACTTTTTCTTCCAAATTTAATACTACAATAATGATTTATAATAAATATCCAATTCCTCTTAATTAACTTTAATAAATTACCTGCATTGTGATATGATAGAGTCATTTAATAAATTGTCACTCACTCCAGGCATACTATTTATAAAAATTACCAAATTCTTACATAAATCTCATCCAATGTTGCAATATATTTCTTGACATTTTAGTGTCTATTATCTCAATATTTAAGTAGCTACTATTGCATTCCATAGAATTATTGAGGTTCTAAGCTAAGTTCCAATAAGAACAGACTGACAGTGAAATTTGATATTTAGTGAATCATTATTTAAATAGTTATTCAAATTATATTTTTCAAAACACTTTTAAATATAATAATAATAATAATAATAATAATAATAATAATAATAATAATAATAATAATAATAATAATAATAATAATAATAATAATAATAATAATAATAATAATAATAATAATAATAATAATAATAATAATAATAATAATAATAATAATAATAATAATAATAATAATAATAATAATAATAATAATAATAAATTACTACTGACACAATATAAAAAATATATAGTTAGAAATTTCAAACTAAATCTGTTTTAATTCGAATCTGTAAAATACTGTATCACAAAAATTACAGAAATCACTAAGAATCACTCTCTAAACTGGATTCAACCTTTTTTTTATACAGCCCTTAATCCAATTATTTCATTGATCAATACTGCTTGTACAAATCTGCTAATTTACTTAACTATATCAATATTATTTTTTAAAATTAATTTTTAAAACTATGAGTCATCAATTATTAAATATCAAATTATTTAATATCTTAAATATTAAATATTTTTATCTAAAAATTAAATATTCTTATTAAAACAATTTTTAATATTTTAATAACCTAAATTAATTTAAAAATAAAATACTACACCTAAATATAATAATAATAGTTTTTAATTATTACTTTTCTAATATTATCTCTAGACTTAATATTTATTACACTTTATTATGTATCAAACTTCTGTTAACAAGCTAAAATTTAAATGTTCTTTCCCTAACTTTTTGTAAGCCTACATATTCACACAATCACACTAATCATATGATACTTTCAGAACACTTTAAACTAATATTAAATTAACTTATCATTTAATTTAATGTTTTAAACAAAATAATTACTTTAAACCTATAATATAAAATATTTACTGCTATAATTAAGCTATTCTATCTCTGTAGTATTTTTTAAATATAATAAATAAAAATTAATATTACCTTTTAAACAACTTATTGTAACATTTTATTATTTTATTATTTAATTGCTGAATCAATGCTTGTAATCTCTTACACATAATTTCACAATTTTTTTATTATTTGTCAGCATAACTTTATTACAATTGAGTGGCATATTTTTACACTCACATCTTGACACTATAAGCTTTAGATAAATGCATTAAGAATTATTTCTAATTATTTATTAAATTAAAGATTATCATATCATTTTTATCCCAGATGTAAATTTTAAACTCAGTTAAAGATTACTATATCTGTTTTTCTAATTAAACATAACCACATTCTAAGTTTAAATCTTATGAGATGTATTTATTCAAGAATAGGTTATCAAATTAAGGTTTTAAGTATATCTTTAAAAAAAATATTATCTATGAAAAAAGAGAGATGAAGTTTGATTAATGATTCTACATATTTGCATTTAAATAAAAAACAAATACACTAAAAGTATTGTGTCATTACTAACTTGTGTTATTTATTTGTGCATTATTACTAACAAGATGTTTGTATTTGAAAAATTTAAATATAATTTAAAATTGTCTAAACATTCAACATTTACTGATGGATGATGGAAATAGTCCAGCATATTATCATATCTGACATATCATCATCACAAACCTTTAGACAAAAATTAATCTCTAATGAGATTTAAAATTTACATCTAGGCTAGAAATAAAAAAATAATTTCTAATATAAAAAATGTTTAGTAAAATTATTACAGAATGTCAATCTGGAGAAATTCATTCAGAGAAATCTTTAAAAAATGCTATAATCATATTTTTTAAAATTTTATTTGTAGAACCATCTCTTGAGATATTTTGTTCATTTTATTTTAATTTCAGAATTTAGTCTTATAGTAAAAAAAAAAAAGACACAAGAACCCACGAAAATCAAATACTGGTGAAGGAAAAGAGTTTTAAACACTGCCTTCTTTTTTTTAATTGATGTCTTTCTTTGTAATGATTTTCATACTATTTATGAGATTATTTCAAGAGTTTTTTAATATAACTGAAAATATTATGTTTTGTGAAGTTTATTAAGATTTACATAATATTTGTGTAATCATAATTAAAAATTAAAACTACATTATTACACTGTTGTATATATTTTATTTTTAAAAATAGAAAGTAATATTTTTTAGCATTATGTGATAAAAAAAAATAATAGCAGTCTGATCAGTCCCTCCCCCCTGAAAAAATTATAACTGTCTAAAAATAATTTGAGATATTTTTAAAATTAGGAAACAATTTTAATATTTTAAAGTAGAATTTGATACATTTATCAGAGATAAATATTTTTTCATTTGCATTTTGAAATCAAATTTCAGTTAATTAAAGATTTTACTAATTTTCTTAAGTTTTTGCACTCCACCATGTATTCAATGATGAGGACATCTTTTGTTGTTATTATGGCCTCACTTTTTCAATATTTGCAAAGTTTAAATATGAATTTTTAAATTTTTTTGTTTGCAAATGTATATTACAAACCAATTCAATTTAATAAATTCCAATATAGAATAACAGTTTAAAACTAAAATCAAAAATTTAAAGCTTACAAAAAGTCTCACCAGGGAGAACAATTAAATCTCATGATGTGCAAAATGGTTAATTTAATTATCTAAAATGGATGATGCTAAACATGTGAGTACAGAAAGTTTGATGCTGGTACATCAAAGTGTTATGTATATAGTTTTGAATTTTAATTTATATTAAGCATAATTTATTTGATTTATTTAAAGTATGAAAAATGAAATATAGTTTCTTAATGTATTTCATCTTTTCATATAATTATGTAACCTGGCATGGCTACAATGCAGTTTTGTGATATTCCAAGTGCACCCCATACCAATTTTAAGAAAAGTATTATTTTTATGATTTCAAGTTTGATTTTTTTTCATTGTAACATTATTCATAATATGTTTTATATTATTTGTATGACAAAGTAACAAAATTATCATTGATATGAATAAAAAAAAGTAAAAATGCTTTTATTTCTACCATTGTCAACTGAAGTGGGAGATTGCTTAATTTTTTTCTACAACAGCAGTTTTTTATAGTAGGTGAAATAACCATTGATGCAAATAAAAGAGAAGTAAAATTATTTTTGTTCTTACTGCATTCAACTAAGATAGGGGAATTGCTTAATTTTTTAGTAAAACAGCACTCTTTTTATAATAAATATATTTGAGTTTATTATTATAGGCATTAATTATAATAAATCCATATTATAATATTTGTCTAAAAAGTAAACAAATATATAATGATAAATAATAAAAGGAAAATTTACTACAAGCAATATTACCCATTAAATCCAAATTAATTGGCATAAAATTTATATTATGTTAGTTAAATTCAAATCAATTTGATTTTTCTAAAATAGAAACATATCTAGAAAGTTCCTGAGATAAATACCTATTCAATTTTAAAAGTTATATGAAATTAATAAATTGAAAATTTTAGCAATATCACATGTTGTTGTAGTCATTATAGGTTACCATAAGATCCAAGTCTATTCTAATTTATAATTACTTTGTCACATGATTTAGTCTTACATTTTTATAACTGCACTGTTTTTAAATTAGCACAATTTTCTAATAATTAAAATGGCACAAACAAATCCTTATTAAACAACAAGTTAAAGTTTTAAATGGCCATTGAACTTATTCATTTCTTACTGGCACATAATGCTTCTCTGTCAAATAAGTATAATGAATTGCTCTATTATAATGTTCAATAATATCTAGTACACTGCTAATATAATGATATATCATTTGTAAATGATTAAAATTGTATATTCTAATCCATGTTACTTTTAGAAAATTAAATAATGGCCACATATCCCAATTTATCTTCAAAATTATAGAACCATCTTAAACTTCATCATTTAACTTGGATTTTAAAACTTTTAACATTAATAAATCTTCTTTTGAATATCTTATATGAACAAGGGTTAAAAATATAAATGAAGAAGCATCAATCTTCTGGGACCACCAAGCAGCTACAGGCCACGTATTTGAACCCAGTTCTGCCCAAATAATTTGCACAGAGAAGAGTGATGCTAAAAGAAAGGTCAAAGAAGCTTTTTACATAGCAAATGATCTCAGTGTCATTAATAGAAGAGATGCATGCTTTGCACTCTCTCCAAACAATGGACTAACTAATTAAAAATTCAAGCTCATTTGCATACGTGTACAATAAATTACAACAGTCTTCATTCAATAAAGCTATGAGTATGAGATTAGAATACTAAATCTGGAAAGCTCTAAGCAGGCATATTAAATATTATAGTATAATTACAGCTTCACTAACGCGAAAAAATCGCATATATATAATTTCAAGACATTTTATAATTACATTTATCATTCTATATAGCTGATGATCATATGATTACACACTCATATGAATAATTTTTTTATTTTGAAGAAAGAGTAAATGACTGGTTCTCAGAGAATCATATTACATTTGAAAACCAAAAGAACAGAGTTGAACTGTGCTCCGGGTATTTTTAACTCTTTAGACCATTACTGTACTTAACTTCACAAGTCACATGTTGCATATATCTAATGGACTTTATATATCTATTTTTTTTAAGAAAAGACCATTTCTACTTTGATCAGTTTGCTTTTATAAAAGTACATTTTAATAATTTTATTCCAGCTTTTTAGTGTTAATACTTTATTTCACCATAGTTGTCAACATTTTGACTTTTTCTTTCTGCGAAATAATTCTGAAATGCAACAGGAGGACTTACTATAAATGATTAATTGTCAATAAAAGTAATAACTATAAAATAAAATTATGCAATTTATAATTAGAAAGAAATTGGAATTTGTGTAAATGTTTCTTAATTAAAAATTATATTAGCAATAATAAACAAAAGTAATTACCTACTTTGCATAAATTATGATAATAATTGCAATTTGTTAAAAGAATAAATGGATGTTTAAAAAATATATGCTAACATTTAATTTTAGTTATAACAAATGATAGATTAAAAGGTTAACTTAAAAATTTCATTTTATTAGATTTTTACAGACATTTCTTGATTAAAAACATGTCAATCAGTCATAAAACATGCTAATAGATGGTTTTAGTTTGTTTTTTTTTAAAAAAAGAACACATTAAAATTGAATAATTTATCTGTATATATATATTAAATATTGAAAATACAAGCATTTATGTGTTATATTTGAAATACAGGCATTCTTCATATATCTGATCTTAAATAGGGGATTTGAACACAGACTCTCAAGCACCCTTCAACTATTAACACTATCTCATACCACTGATACAAATGACCACACACCTGTAAAAAATATAAATAATCACCAATATAGTCTTTTGTGCTGAACCAACATTCATCAGCTGGTCCTGATCATAATCTCTCCCACATATATACAATCAGTGCTCAGTTTACATTAAGATAGCAAATCTCACATTTTAATGGACAGGCTTCAATCTACTCTAACCTCCAACTCTTCAGCTTGTATCAGTGATATGACCACAGTATTAATATTTTGAGGGTGCTTGAAAGTCTGTGTTCAAATCCACTATTTAAGATCAGATATATGAAGAATGCCTGTATTTCAAATATAACATATAAAGCCTGAATACTGCTCATACCTCATCTATGTATTTAAATGCATAAGTTCCTATACATGAGGGGTCAGAGTGACTTGATGTCAACATGGGCAAAACAATAATATTAGCATCAGCATGGGATTTGGGCATTCCATCATCAGATTTTCAATGGTATGGATGGCTGATTGAAGCCTATCCATTAAAGTGTCAGAATTTTCTGTCTTAATATAAACTGAGCACTGATTACATATATGTGTGGGAGTTGATGATCTGGACTAATTGATGAATGCTGATTCAGCACCAAATACGAATGTTGATGATTATTTATCTTTTTTACATGTATGTGGTTATTTGTATCAGTGGTATGAGATAGTGTTAGTAGTTGAAGGATGGTTGAAAGTTTGTATTCAAAGTCCCTACATTATATATTACATAAATTATAAATACATATTTTTATTAATTACTCTTTAATACTGTCTTTAAAATATTGCATTTTATTAACCTTGTATAGGAAACTTACATTTAATAAATTTAAAGTATATTGATATTTTTATATATTTTTTTCTAACATTGTATTATTTAGTGTTGTAGTAGAATGATATATCTAAACACTAATGCTTTTTTATGGTTTTCCTGCTAAGGAAAGTATTTTTTTTAATAAATCTCAGATTAGACAAGTGAATTGAATGGAACTGTTGGGATTGTCCCTTGAATGAATGCTTGAATATCACATTGGCTTCATGAATGATTGATTATGTTTTATTTTTTCTCTTCTTTTGTTTGTTTGACTTTTTCTTTCTCTCTTTTCACTCATATATCACAATTCTATTTATAATTAATGCTTATTTTTACAATTCAAGCTTATGTATGCAGACATTTAAAAAAACGTAATGCCTATTTATATATATGCTTACTGCCAGATATTTCTCTGGTTTGATAAATTAGTGATTATAATCAAAAGTTAATAGTTAATAAACATTAGATAGAATTTACCATAGCTACATTTTCTCTTAAAAGCTCTTTATTTATATTTGCACCTTATAATCAGTTTTTAATTAGTTATAGAAAATAAAAAGATTAGCGTGTATTTCTAAGCACCTTTATAAATTTAAATAGCTGAATTCTATCTATTTTTTTTATCTATAAAAGTGTAATATACTTTTTTCAAAGTTTTTAGCTCTGATTACTATTCATGGACACATAAAAATAAATTACTAAGACTACCTGAAAACTATCTTAACTACTAATATTCTCTTAATACCTTGAATTTTCAAAATAGATTAGCTATAAGCCGTGAAAAAGTAAACTTAAAAGACTACATTGACTTTCTGATTTTGCTTTAATTAAATACCATACGTATAAAAAGTAACTTCTACCGTCATCCGAGGATTTCAACTTCCAGAGCAAAACTGAATTTTGCTGAACAATTCCCAGGTAAGCTCAGAGTTTTGCAGTAGCAAGGAATAAAGTAAGTTTAAGTGAATTGATCGTCGAGATGCCGACGAAGTGATCACTGCCAACAAAAAAATTCTTTTAAAATAGAAAACAACTTTTACAATAATAAAAATTTTATAATTATTAATGTAATCAAAAAAAAATTTTTTTAAAAAATATGATTAAATGATAAATGTTTTTCAATAATAAAAAATAAAAAGCACGTTTTATAATTAAAATAATTTTAAAATGATCTGTTTTAAATTCAAAGTATCTGACTTAACGTTTAATCATCGTACTTTTATAATAACAAAATTTTTTTTTTACTTTTATTAATCTTATTTGAAATCCATTTGAAAACAAAATGTGCAGATTTTTTTTTATTAAAATAATTTAAAGTGAGATATAATTGTCAGGAAAATTTATGATCTTATATTTTTTATACAAATAAAAATCTTGTGATGTGTCTGTTACCATACTTGGAATTCAAATTTGAGTTAAGTAAAATTCAAATTTTTTTCAAGACTTGCGACTTTTTCTCTGTATCTGGTTCATTGTTATTCAGATCGAATTCAATGTTGGTCAATAAATAGTGTATATACCCCGCATTTGGTACACCCAATGAATACTGTCTTAACCTTCATGGTTTTTTTCTGATGGGCTGAATCATTTATGAAACTTATTATTGAAATATATATATCAGGTTGAATTATTGAATATTCTAAAAATAAAGACATCTTTATTTTAAAAAAATTAGGATAATAACTATAAGAACTATGTTTTCAATGATATAGTTCGAAATTTAATTGAATAAAGTATGCAGATTTCAAAATTTTGCTTGATTATTAAAAAAGCTTAAAAATTATAAATAGTGTCTATATAATTAAAATCTAAATGTAAAATAGTACCTATAATTTAAGTAATTGTGTGAGCTGCTCTTTTAAGTTTAATGTTTGAATTTTTTTTTTTTTAATGTATTATATTAACATGTAAGTTGTTATTAAACTTCAAAATTTTTCAACTTATTATAATTAAAATAATTTTAAGTGCTATTATATATATATATATTATGTAGTTAACTATAAGTTTTATCATCTACCACTAAATGGCATTTTTGAAGTCTAATAATAAAAAAATTAATCTTTGTCAAAAAAAAAATTATGGAACTATAAAAAAATAATTATGCTAACATCATCATTATTATCACTTTCATCTATTATTAGTCTATTTCAGAATAAAGGTCTCTCCAAATTCTGTTCATCTTTTTCCATGTCTAGCCTCTCTTATCCACATTACCTTAGCACACTTTCTTATATCATCCATCCATTTCACATGTGGTCTCTGTCTAGGTCTTTTACAATCTCTTGTAATAACCTTCTACTGTCATCTCTTTTAGTAATATGTTTAGGCCAACTTGACTTCAGTCTCTTAATTCTTTCATTACTGACAGTAATACTTGCTTGTTCTCTCATTCATGTATTTTATTTTCGATCATTTTTCATTACTCCTAATTTGCATCTCTCCATAATAAATTTATTTTGTGGTTTGAAGTCTCTATATTTCTTTTCTGTTAAGTGTCCAAGTCTCAGATCTATAATTATGAAATAGTAAAACACATTTATTAAATCTTTTTTTTCCAAACACATAAGCATTTTTAATACTAAATTATTTTTACCAAACACATTCCAAACAAGTTTAATTCTGAGATCAGTTCATCCATTATGTTTTCATTTTTAGTATAATCTGACTATAGTATTTTTATTAATCTTTATTTTTTACTTTTGGGAAAATCCATTGAACATTACTTTAGTCTTTTTAACAATTACCTTTATTTCCTACTTATCTCATAATTCTTGCAACATCTTCTAGACCTCTAAAGCATTATTTACAAAAATAATTATATCATCTGAAAAATCTAGATGACTTAAACAATCTCCATTTTCTTTTACTCCTTTAGCTTCCCATTTTAATCCACAAAATATTTTTTTGCAAAATTGCTGTAAATAGTTTTGAAGATATGAAATCACTCTGTCGTACATTCTTCTCAATGTTAATCTTTCTAGTAACATTATGTAATGTAAAACATTATGTAATATAATTGATGTTATGACATTTTTATAAATATTATTCTGAATATGACAATATCCTTGATCTATATCTTGATGATTCTTTAATCATTGAAGAAATGCTTTTAAAATCAAATGCCTTTTTATAATATACAAATCCAAAGCATAATGGCAACTCATATTTATTTATCCTTTCTATAGTTTTCTCAATACTTGGTTATGATCCAGTGTACTAAACCCACTTTTAAATCCAGCTTGTTGTTTTTTGGTTGGTTAAAATCCAAAGGTTCCCTGTAGATAAGTTGTAATTATCATAATAAAAAATTTGTATGGAACTAATAAAAGAGGTAAAACTCTCTATATGTATTGCCACTCATTGCAAGTCAGAGTAATCAATGGATACCAGAAGGCTTGTGCATAAAATTCCTATCTAGTGCCTATTTATTCAGTATACCCAGACTAGTTTCTGACTTGTGACCTTTGCCAGTGAGGATCCTTGGCTCTGAGAGCACTGTACCTAGGTCTTAAGATCTAACACAACCCTCCAGCAGCCACCTTTTATCTCTACTTAACTACAAAACCATGAGTCTTAAATTGAAAATATTATATTTTCAATCCAAGCTCATTAGCTTATATAGTCATATAGATCTGAACTCAGTTCAGCCTTCTGGCATCCATTGATTACTCTGGCTTGCAATAAGTGGCAATATGTATAGATAGTTTTGCCTGTTTTAATAACAGTTATAAGTAAGCATAAGAAATAGTGATCATGTGATATTTATTGGCTTAAAACCAATCCTACCTAATAGGATAGTGGTGTCTATGGTTATTAAAGAACCAAAGTCAATTGGTACTGAGCTGAGTTCAGATCTATATGACTATATAAGCTAATGAGGTTGAAAATATTATAGTGTTTTCAATTTATGACTCATGGTTTTGTAGTTATGTAGAGATAAACGGTGGTTGCTGGGAGTTGTATTAGATCCTAAGATCTAGGTACAGTGCTCTGAGATCCAAGGCTCCTCACTGGCAAAGTCCACAAGCTAGACCCTAGTCTGTGGATATTGGATGAGTAGACACTATATGGGGATTTTATGCACAAGTCTTCTGGCATCCATTGACTACTCTGGCATGCAATGAGTGACAATACATATAGAGAGTTTTGCCTGTTTTAATAACAGTTATAAGAAAGCATAAGAAATGATGATCATGTGATGTTTATTGGCTTAAAACTAATAAAATACTGATAGGTCTGTAATTTTCAATAACTTCTGTATCAACTTTTTTTAAACATTAATATTAATACTGCATTCTTAACTATCTAAGACATAGTTATCATTTAGACGTTTGGTACATAACTTTGCTAACAATTTTTTCTATTTCTTCACTTGCTTTTTTTTAAATATTAATTATAATTTCATTATTACTTGGAGCTCTTCCCTTCTCATAGATTTAATTGCATGTCTCTCTTTTTCATTTAAAATCCTAAGCAATTTAGAAATGTAGATATAGGAGGTACCATTTATTGTTCTTTATTGCTATATAATTCTTGATAGAACTTTTCTATACAATTCAGAATATCAACTCTCTTTTTATTCAATTTTTTTCCTTATTACAGAAAAAGCTTCTTACCAGTACTAGTATGTTGTTTTATACTCTTGGGACTTTTTTCTTTTATAGATTTCTTTGCTAATTCACAATCATAATTTTTTATACCATTATTAACTCTTTTTCATACCTATTTATTCAATCCTTTCTAATGCAACATTTTTATATATTTTTATATTTTCTATATTTTCATAAATTTTTGTCTCAGTAGAAATTTTTCTGGTTAATTGTTGCTTTTTTGTAGTCACTATTTTTGTTGCAGTTTTTAAAAATGTATCAGTTATTTTCCTATTGATTTTATTCAAATTTGAAAGTTCAAAATCTGTTAATATTTGAAAAAAAATTGCAAGTTCTTAATTTAAATTTATTGGAATGTTTTGATGATTATGGATAACAACTGTGAATACTATTTTTTTAATAATGTTTGTCTTTCTAATTTTGCATTAATATGTATCTTACATCTCACTAATCAATGATCATTTCCTATGTTGAATTTATTAAGATCATTACAATCTTGAAATACATATTTCCTATTAGTCAAAATATAATCAATTCTGCTGTATCTTCATTTACATGCTTCTGAGTTCATTTCCATTTAGCATTTTTATCAAAAATTATAATCTATAGTTGTTGTTTTTTTACAAACTCTACAAGTCCATGTCTCTCATTTCTATCATCATAATCCAATTTACTTACAGCACTTTTATCTTTCAATTACTTACCAATTCTGTATTAAAATATCTCATGACAATTTTAAAATGTAAAATAATTTTAAAATAATTGTAACAATAAAATTAACAAATATTTTTTTATTAAATTATTGCAAAACTGAAGATCTGACTATTTTTAAAGAATTTTTTTTCAGTTTCACCATTAGAATAACAACTAATAAGTATCTCACTCTTCAAATGACACTAGATAATTAAAATTTTTATTGAGGTTATTTGGGAGGGGGAATGGTTAAATTAATAATGGAAACTTTTTATTTGTTTAAATGTAGGCAACTATAAGTTTTCATTTTTAGTATATGATTTACCAAGAGTTTCACTGTATCATCATAATCATCAATCATTATCAATCTACTGAAGTATGAAGGTCTCTCCAAGTTCAATCCATCTTCAATCTTTAGCTTCTCTTTTCCACATCACCCTGCACACTTTCTTATTTCATTCATCGTTCTCACATGTGGTCTCTTTCTGGGTCTTTTAAAATCTCTTGAAATCCAGTTTAAGACTTCAACTGTTCATTTATTATCATCTCTTCTAGCAATATTTCCAGTCCAACTCCATTTCAGTTTTTTAATTTTTTCAATGATGTCAATAACACCTGTTTGTTCCCTTACCCATATATTGCATTTTTGATCTCTTCTTGTTACTCCTAACATGTATCTCTCCATATTTTTTGAGTGATCTGAATTCTCTGTGTTGCTCTTCTATTAAGTGTCCAAGTCTCAGAGCCATAAGTGAGAACTTGTAAAACACATTTATTAAAAACCTTCCTTTTCAAACACATAGGCATATTTCCTTTTAGTATCAAGTTATTTCTAACAAAAGCACTTCAACCAAGTTTAATTCTATGATTAATTTCATCCATTATGTTTCCAGCTGTATTAATAATCTGACCAAGGTATTTCTAGATGTTAACTTCTTCTAACTCATCATAATCAATCTTTATTTTCATATTTTGAGAAAATCCATTGAACATTACTTTAGTCTTTTTATCATTTATCTTTAATCATACTTTCCTACTTTCATCTGATAACTCTTGCAACATTTTCTGCAGCTCTAAAGCATTATTTTCAAAAACAACTATATCATCTGCAAAATCTAAATGACTTAAATAATCTCCATTTACTTTCACTCCTTTAGCTTCCCATTTTATTCCATAAAATACTTCTTGCAGCACTGCTGTAAAAATTTTTGGAGATATGGAGTCACCCTGTCTTACACTCTTATCAATGTTGACTTTCCTAGTATCATTATGTGATATAATTGTTGATGTTGCATTTTTATAAATATTCTTCAAAATATGATAATATCCTGGATCTATACTTTGATGATCCAATGCTTTAATCACTGAAGAAATGTTTATAAAATCAAATGCCTTTTCATAATCTATAAATCTAAAGCATAATGACAACTCATATTCACTTGTTTTTTCTATAACTTCTGTCAATACCTGGATATGATCTACTTTAGTAAAACCACTTTTAAATCTAGCTTGTTCTTTTGGTAGGTGGAAATTCAATGTTCTCTGTAGATGAGTTGTAATTATCTTGGTCAAAATTTTGTATAAAATGGATAAAAAACTGATAGGTCTGTAATTTTTAATATCTTTATCACCTTTTTTAAATATTAATGTTAATACTGCATTCTTCCAATCATCTGGTTCATCTTTATCATTTAGACATTTGGTATATAAATTTGCTAATTTTTTTTCTATTTCTCCACCTGCTTCTTTTAATATATCAATTATAATTTTATCATTACCTGGAGTTTTTCCTTCCTTCATAAATTTAATTTCATGTCACACTTCTTCATTTAAAATTCTGGGCAATTTGGAAAATATAATAGATACAGGAGGTACTTGATCTTTATTACTATATAATTCTTGATAGAAGTCTTTTTCCATCTCATGATGTCATCTTTCTTTTTAGTAATAAATCCATCTTTTTTTCTTAGTGCAGATATAAATTTCCTACCAATACCAAAATGTTGTTTTACACTCTTGAGATTTTTATTCTCTTTTACACCTTTCCTATCTAGTTCACAGTTATCTTTTCTTATATTATTTCAACTTTTTTCTACACCATTTTACAAAATTTGAGGTATTCATCCTTTTTAATGCATCACTGTATACCATTAAATAATTCTGTAGCATTGTTAACTTATTCTAAAAATATTGTTTATATATAACATTATTATTAATTTCACATTAAATTTCAAATACTTATTATTATCATTTAGTTTATGAATTAATTTCTGATTGATTAATTTGGGTATGTGTTTAATTTCTTACAGATTACTTTTTCACTGCTTTTATTTAGAACCTATTGTTTTATTGTAAATTATTTTTGTATTGCTTTATTTGTTAAAAGTCTGTTTAGTAAAATCAATAATATGTATGTTTAATTTTTTACTAATTATTTTTATTAATTTGATTGCTAAAATGTAAAATGTAATATTATGATTTCAAATTTTAAAAATGTAATTCATTGTTATAATGTTGTCATTGTCATCATCATCATCATTATTATTATTATTTTATGAAATTCCACAATAATAAGTATATTGTTTGGATGCAAGTAATTTTTAATAAAATCTTGGCATATCTTGATATGTCTTTCCATTTGTGAAATCTATTTTCAATCCAATATCAGAATTGCATTTCTTCATCATAAACTAGCAACTATTTAAATACAGTGACTTAATTAAATTTTTTGAGATAGGCTTTTTTGATCTGGCTTTTTTTATATTTATGGTTAATGCAGAGATTGTAAATAGAGCTGCAAAGCATGCAATCTCATTACCCAAGTACAATTTTTTGTTCCAAATCCAACATCAAATAACTCATAATTAATTTAATGATTTATGCAAAATCATACTTAAGAATTCCATAATCTTCTAAATCCTTTTTTTTCTGATTTTCCAATGCTGGGCATTATGCATACTTTACATATTCATACATACTTATAAACAAAAAAGGAAAAGCTTGAAAGCATTATTACTCTGCATATAATTAAAGATTGAAATGTAGTTACACACTTACATAATCCTATTGTTACAACTAATACAGAGAATAATAGTATAAACAAATCTTATTACAATGGGTTTTATACCAACCTAAATGTTTAATATTAAGGTTTAAAAAAGAAAGAGAGAAGTTATGTGTTAAATTAAATTTCAATTTATTTTTACTAAAGTTCTTCTATTTTCAGACATTGAATAAATGTATCACTGCCTCATGATGTATTCTGATTGATTCACTCATTTTAAATAGCTCATGCATTAAATTTTTTTCATATATCCTTGGGTATTTGCTTTTAAATATTTAAACAAATTTATACATTATCAAATTGTATCATTATTTCAAACAACAGATATAAACAATTTCTATATCAACGTAATTAACAAATTAAACTTAACAATTGCAGCACAAATCAAAATTATTACATTTTGTAAATTTATTAATAATTTTGTTTACAAATTTGTTAAAATAATTCTTTAGAAATTTTATTTGTAAATTATAACTATCCAGACTTAGTTATTAATAAATATGATTAAATATATCTGCTTTTAACTGACATTAAATGTTTACCTACAGCCAAGAATTTTGATATTTTTTTAAAATACATGCGTTCAAATATCTTATATCATTAAATTAAATTTATTTTTTTTAGTAAAGAGAAACTCAGAGACATCAAAAAATGTAACTAAGACTCCATGATGCATTTTATTATATGCAGTAAACATATAAATGGAAAGTAGGAATATTTAATACTTATATATCATATAAATGATATTTAATAAGTTCATATTTATGACTGATTATTGAAGTTTATTTTGTCAGTTACTTTAATAATCTTTACACTGTTTAGTACATATTGTTTAAATTAATTGTGCTCATAATTTGGTAAGATAAAAAAAAGCAATGAAAGAACACATAGATAAGGCCAAAAAGACGACTTATATATATTTGATAAGCCAATCTCAAAACATATAAGACAGAGGAGATATTTTTGATTGGGCATTGTTTATAGATTATTTTATTTGCAGTCATCATTTAAAAATTTATTAATTATAGGTCACATCAACAATATAACTTCAGAACCTGTCATATGTATTGTAAAAATGCAAAAGAGAGGTGCTTTTAACCAGCCAATTCTCACATTGGGAGACAGCTTATGTAACAACTTCTCAAATAAAAAGTTTTTCAAACAAGGAAGGGAGAGAAAATTTATTCTTAGTCTCACACTTTAAAAATTAACCATTTAATTGGGTATAGAAAAGAAGAAAAATATAATTTATCTTTTTTATTTTTAAAAAAAGAATAGTAAAGTACATTATTCTAGAACAACTATAAATTTAATAAAATATTATTTCTAAGCATTGCTTTTGACCAGGTCAGTCAAACGATTTCAATATTAGTTTTAGAACCCCTTCTAATTTTAATCAAATTTTGAACAATACTAAAAATAAATTATCTCCAAACCAAGCTTTTGGAAATAGTTTATAAAATTAAATGTTACATATATAGCTTGCAAATAAGCTCTTAACAACCTTTCCAGAATATCCCCAACCCCAGACCGATTTTTGCTACTGCCATCCTCAATGAGGTGCTAGGATATTCAAGCATTAGATTAAAAATACCAAGATAATCCCACCACTTTATCTAATGGCTAAATATTAAGTAGAAAATCTGAAACTTTCAGACATCCATATGTCTTCCAATCTAGCTATCTAACTTAAATAGCCATATGGGACTGAACTAAGTTCAGATACACCATATATTAATTGCTCTAGCAATATAAAATTGCCAAAGCCTTAATAGCAAAAAATAAAATTACACAAAAAATAGTCAGATGTCATATGACCTAATTTAACAAGTTTGTATTACAAATATTATATATAGAGCTTGCAAATAAACTTTTAGCAAGCTTTGAAGAATATCCCCAATCCCAGACCAGTTTCTGCTACTGGCATCCTCAATGAAATGCTAGGATATTCAAGCATTAGATTAAAAATACCAGGATAAGCCCAGCAGTTTATCTAATGGATAACTATTAAGTAGAAAATCTGAAATTTTCTGGTATTTTTAATCTAATGCTTGAATATCCTAGCACCTCCCTGAGGACAACAGTAGCAGAAACTGGTCTGGGGTTGGGGATATTCTGCAAAGTTTGTTAAGAACTTATTTGTGGGCTCTATATATAACATTTGTAACACAAGCTTGTTAAATTAAGTCATGTGACATCTGACTTGATTTGTTTTTTATAATAAAATTAAATGGAATGAACCAACATGTAATGCAATTTATTATGATGAGTTTCATGCTAACTTTGCTACAAAATTAGCACAAACAAATATAAATATAAATGCACTAAAAAAGACCCAAATATTAAATCTATATTTTTAGAACATGAAATGAAGTTTGGCCATAATTTTGATCGTCTTAATATTAAAGTAGTTTGCACTGAGTGTAATGATTGAAAAAGAAAATATAAAGATGCATGGTTTATTGCAAATAATATCAACACAATAAACAAAAAAGAGTTATGCATTGCATTATCATGTAAATGGTATATAAATTATTGACTTATAAATTCTATTTATATCAACTTACAGTAGTTCTATAAATATGACTGACTTGATTGAAAGTAATGCTTAGAAATAATATTTTATTAAGTTTATAATCTTTCCTGAATAGTGTCCCTTTACTATAATTTTTTTATATTCAAATTAAAAAATGAAGTAATTTATTGGATTACTTATTTTAACTTATAAATTTTATAAATTATACTAATAGTCAGATGAGTATTATTTATATAAATCTAATAGATGATAAGCAAGGGAATTATCCATGAATAAAAAATTTACACTAGGTTTAAGCCAGGGCACTACTCCAAACACCAGGAAAATCCATGGGAAAAGTGTAAACATTTTTCAGCATTACTAATGTTATATCATGACTAGGTTGTTGAGTAAAAGCAATTGTGTCTCATTGGCTATCATTATTGGAACCCTTTTAAAACAAATAACATATTTTACCAACAATGTAAATATTTCACTAAATTTAAATGGTGAGAATTTATGAGAAAAGAGAATGGAAACTAGGCTAACAAATAAAAATAAATGTTTATTACACAATAATACTTTCTGACTAATTAATTCAATACAAACATATACCATGTATACCAGTTAAATATTCTGATTAACTAACCATTATACAAATAATACAAGTAAAATATTTAAACTATTATAATTATTTGCCTGAATTTTGATATATAAAATGTAAAACACACAGCTCAAGTAATTATAATTTTTACAACATGTTAGGTGATCACCCCTTGAGATTTTTGGAAAGTCTTTTGTTAAAAGACTTTGACTGATGATCCCATTTGTTAAGATTAATCTTTTCCAATCCTTTATGGGTGTTTTTCACTTTTAGCATTATAGAGTCTATTCCACTAGATTTCTTTCTTTTTTTTTTAAACAAATTAAGATATTAAACTTCTTTGGCTGGATTTACATTGTTGAAGTAAACTCGGACTATGTTTCTTCACCTGCTGCACATACTCCTTGAGATAAGACTTTCATTGATATTATATTTTGGAAAGATATATTATGTTGCATAGGGCAAACACAACTTAGAATGTTGCAGGTTAAGCTCAGTCACATGTCAGGCTTTTGATGAATACTCTCTGGATAAGTTATTAAGGGCTACATTGTGATTGAGTTAATGAACACATACCCTGGAAATTCAGCAATGTATTATTGGAAAATCTTTATAACACTAAATTATATTCATCACCCATGGCTTCTGAATTAGTATCTTGAAGTTAAACAGACTGTAGATCTGAGTAAAGGAAAATTATGTTTACAGAGAGAGAGTAATAATAAAAATTAAAAGATTATTGTGTTTCCCACTTTGGAGCAAACTGGACAATAAAGTTACCAACAAACACACAGTCCAGAAAGAAAAATCATCATGGCCAATAAGATTGGAGAAACATCAGTAGCGATTGATCTGAAAATTTGGATGTAAGGGAGGCATAATACTATAAAAAGAAAGGAAGAAAGAATATAAAAAATTGGATTTTTATTGATTGAGTGGTGATGACTAGTTAAAAATATTTTGTGGCTTTATTGCAGACTCCACAATGTAGGAGTCTCACAATGGATTTTATTTCCCTTATTTGCACCAACTGAGGTGGCCTCCCAAATGATAGTTCTTGAATAAATAACAAGCAGTGGTTCTGACTCCAAGGAGAACAATCAATAAAAATGTGATAGCTGGGATGGACTTCAATATACCTGCAGCAATCTAGAGGATTCATCAAGATATACCATGGAAAGTATAAACTTTTGAATGCAATATTAACTTTTAAATCTTAAATCAACTTTCAATTAGTAACATAAGCATAACTTCTAAATAAGAAAAAAAAACAAGCAAAAGAACTCTAAATTATATATTAATATTTCCTTTTTTATGTACAATGTTTGCTATCAATCATTTTCCTTTTTGTTAACTAAATTACTAAATTTAAAGTTAAGTGTAGATGGCTACATAGATTGATTAAGTTTAGGTTTGATTATGTGGGTTTAATTTTAGTCTACTTGTTTCATAGTTGAATCAAGGCTGATATGTCAATATAATCTTGGGAGGCACATTAGATTCTCATTCTCTTATGCCACATTATCATATAGGGCATAGTACCCAGATGAATGCATGGCCCAAAAAAATGAAGCCATCATGTTGTTATTGGGAATAGAGGTATTTTCTACACCATTTGATTTCGTACGTTCTATGGATAGGGATTATAAGTCAGCAAAGACTGCTCTCCCTCCATATGAAACATTTCCTTTTCAGTATGTTTATATATGATTCCTTCACTAAACAGATGCATATTCCTGTACTGGATGAGAATCATTTCTTAAATAATATCATGCTACAGATGCAGATTCCTGGAAGCATGGTTTTATGCTAACATCTTCATTTTGCATTGGCCATGTTGATATATCAATAAGCTAGCATAGGTTTAGATGTGAACTTTTAACCTGTGGTTAAATTGTTTGAAAGTCTTTAAATGCATATTCTATGTAGTCTATTTGTGCTTAACACTATGAAATATTAAATTATATAAAAATTTCCATCTGTGCATATTAAGATAAATATCAGGATTTAAATCTATTTAATAATGTTAAGTAATCTAATTCTCAAATCTGTTTTATATATGTTATGTGCTAATAAATGTTTATCTTATTAGTACTGACAGTGATTTATTATTTTATCTTTATTAATAATACGTTGAAATATATAATTAAAAATAAGTTTGAAATGTTAGATTATGATGCTCAGCTTCTCTATGAGCTAGTGACTAGGGTTATCAGCCAAAATGGGAGTTGAACCTTACCCATATGTATCGGCCTGCCCTGTTATGGCAGATAGGGAAATGTTTCCACCTGACTGTTATAATATATTTATTAATGTAAAAGGAATATATAATTTGGTATTTACAATATATACACTGTTATACTCCAGCTATCATTGACAAGGTATAGCTTTTAGTTGCTGTGCAACTATAAAAAATAAGGGGCTTCATATGCTCTTATAAGTTTATCTGTCATTTCCAGCTATACCATATCAGTCTGTCTTAGGAGTAGGCATGATGATACTTCTGGATGTATTCTGATCATTTACCTCATGTCTGATGTAAGCTCTAGCAGTTTACAATCCTAAATCATGAACTTATCTCACTGCATTAACTGTATAGGTTTCATTTCTTAGACAGTCAACTTTAATAATTTTTATTTCCATGCCTTTATTTTCTATGAAATAAAATATGAAAAACACAAACATTTTATCCAACTTGTGATTGCTGCCATTGGTGAAAATTGCAAAAAAAATTCAGTCTTTTTTATATCAATACAAAATATTTGAAGAGTATACAGCATCAAAATATTTTTAATAAAATTGTTTTTGATCGTCCACTTCAAAATTTTTGGGAACGTTTGGAATCCTTGAACAATCTACTACATAATTTTGATGTATAATCTTAACTCCTGAATGATTGATGATGTTTTATTAAATGAAATGCCATCATCAGCTCAACAAAAATGAGTTTTTTACATTCATTAGAATATTATTTGATTAAAAAGACATTAATTTTAAATGCTGAAGATAATGCCTGATAATTATTAATATTTTTTTAATTTATGTAATCTTTTATGTTTGATTGGCCACTGTGATTAATATTTAAAATTCTGACATATTTTGCAATTTCTTCTACCTTTTTAAATAAAGGCTATTAGTTTTCAAATTCTTCTTGAAATAAACATTTTCTTTTTGGCATTTTAAAGGGATGATTATCTGTTAAAATTTAATTATTTATAAAAAAATATTTGTTATATTTACAATAAGGAAAAATAAACTTAGCAAAATTATCAATGTATATATATATATTTATCAGTGTATATTGTATACTCGGTCTTGTTTATTGTTAAGTTATATTATTATTATTGGTGATAATGGCAATAGACAACACACAAATAATGGCACTGACACAATGGAGTCAAAAGTGACTGTTACAAAATAATATGCATGCTCCAGATCCACTTTTGCTTCCACTCTCAACCCTAAACCCTTATCATGATCTTTACAACTGAAATGGAAAATTGCTTCCCTATAAGGTGCTAGTAACGAATGGTTAACAAACAAGGACAATTAACTGTTCTAAAAGAATATGTTGGGACACTGAGACAAAAAAATAAAACTGTGACAAATCTGGGAAAACTGGGATGTATAAGAGTAATTATAACATTAATTAAATCAAAAACTACAATAGTTATTCCAGAAGTAAAAACATACTAATTGAATATAGCATAGTATAAAAAAAAAAAAATAGAATATTTTGACTGAATGCTAAGTAAAAGGGGATTTTCTATCCTGAGTACATCTAATACAAAAAATGAATCTTATAGACTTAGGGATTTTCTGCAGGTCATATTTGACATTATTATTTTATGTGCCATGGGATTTATATCCTATGTAATTTATTGTATTATATAAGAATGTATTTTATGTACATTTTGTAAATTTATTAATATTTAAACTCAAAACATTATTTTTAATACGAATTGCTTATTTAATTTATTATGGCTAGTTATTGATTGTAACAATATTAAAAATTTAAATCAATAAGCTCTCATATTAAGTGAAAATTAAAAAGTGGGGAAATTTATCCAATATTTTAAGGTGAGACAAAAGAATCTCTCTCATAGAACAGACTTTTTTTATATAATTTTTTATATAGTCTCCTTAAATAATATGTAACTTTTATAATATAATATATAAATTAAAGATGGCATAACGTTAAATAAAATTCAAATATAATAAATGAATATAAATCAAAATAGTGCTACCTATATTTAGAAATATCATGTCTAAATCACTCAATATACTTAAGGACAAAGCAATCTATTAGAAGAGAATTTCTTTTTATGTGTGTTGCATGCTATTATGTTTCTAAATACAGATACCAGTGTTTAAACATTCTAGCATTGGTTTGTATTTATTTTCTTAAAATATGAACAGTTTTCAATATAAATGATGAACCTATATAATATTATTAAAGGCTGCATAAATGTTTCCATTATTTTGCCCAACATACATATATATTAAACATCACATGCTCACTATCTCATACTAGCACATAATTGTTATTAAACAATTCAAAACAAAGCAAAACTCTCCATATAGTAGTGTCATCTTGTGCTAACAAGAGCAATCAATGGATGCCAGAAGTCTTATGCTTAAAATCCCTAACTAGTGCCTACTCATCCAATATCCCCAGACTAGTTTCTGGCTTGTGACCTTCATCAGTGAGGAGCCTTGGATCTAAGAGCACTGCACCTAGATCTTAGGATCTAATGCAACCCTCCAGCACCCACCTTTTAACTCTATTTAACTACAAAACTATGAGAATGAAATTGAAAACACTATTAATATTTTCAATCCAAGCTCAACAGCTTATATAGTCATATGGATCTGAACTCAATTCAGCACCCATACATTTTGGTGTCTTTGGCTCTTTAACAACCATAGCCACCACTATCCTATTAAGCAGGATTGGTGTTAAACCACTAAACATCACATGATCACTATCTCATACTAGCCACAAGCCAGAAACTAGTCTGGGGATATTGGATGAGTAGGCACTATATAGGGATTTTATGCATAAGCCTTCTGGCATCCATTGATTGCTCTTGTTAGCACAAGATGGCACTACTATATGGAGAGTTTTGCTTTGTTTTGAATTGTTTAATAACAATTATGTACTAGTATGAGATAGTGATCATGCGATGTTTAGTGGTTTAACACCAATCCTGCCTAATAAGATAGTGGTGGCTATGGTTGTTAAAGAGCCAAAGACTTCAAAATGTATGGGTGCTGAATTGACTTCAGAACCATATGACTATATAAGCTATTGAGCTTGGATTGAAAATATTAATTGTGTTTTCAATTTCATTCTCATAGTTTTGTAGTTAAATAGAGTTAAAAGGTGGGTGCTGGAGGGTTGCATTAGATCCTAAGATCTAGGTGCAGTGCTCTCAGATTCAAGGCTCCTCACTGATGAAGGCCACAAGCCAGAAACTAGTCTGGGAATATTGGATGAGTAGACACTAGATAGGGATTTTATGCATAAGCCTTCTGTCATCCATTGATTGCTCTTGTTAGCACAAGATGGCACTACTATATGGAGAGTTTTGCTTTGTTTTGAATACGTATATATTCTTAATTTTTTCCCGCATATTATAAATATATTTTTTCTTTAGACTATTGTTACAGCATTTATAAATGCAATTATAGATTAAATGAAAATTAGTAAAAACTTATTTTTTTGTGTGTTTGTGCGTGTAATGTTTTTTTTTTCTCTTTAAATTAATAATGTACAATTTTGTGTTTCAAATTTCAACATCGTAAAATGATCTCTTAATAGTGAGACCTTAATAAGATAATTGGCAACTTTTCTTTTTATTTATTTAGCATATGTTGAAAGAATAAAGTCTTGAATGTATTTTTTTTTTTGTTATATTTAATTGTGTAATATATACGAATAGAAATTTATTGGTTTGTTAACATGCAGACATGTGATATTTTTAAAAATATATCTTCGAATTACTTTTTATTAGAAGTATTAAAAAAAGAAATTACATTTGTGTGTGAAAATATATTAAAAAAAAACAACAGATATATAGCGACTCTTTAAATTATTTATCTTTCTTTTATTTATTTGATGTAAAGCAAACTGTTGAAGTATTACTGCATTTTTTTTATATTAACATCAGTCTGAATATAAATAAATTTATTTACATTTTAAGTAATTCATAATTATCGCAAATAGATTGGAGGTTTTGAGTAATGAATTTGAAAAAGAACAAGTAAGATTATATTGAAAAATGCCATTTGTAATGTTGAAGTAAAAAAGAATAAATGAAAAAGAAATATATATAAATCATGAAGCAAAAAAAAAAAAAAAAACTGACTATGAGCATGAAATTGTAAAGAATATGATGAATAATAAAACTTGAGAGCAAGAGAATAGGAAAAAAAACATGGTCCAAGTATTGCATATCTGATGGTTGCAACAATAGATAGAAGGGGCTTGAAAAAATTGTAGGATTGATGTGCAATATCTAATTAATGATGATAATATTTACTTTCAATATGTGTATCTATCTGACCGACTTTTGTCTATTTTTCTGCTTTACTTTTATATCATTAATGAATATTTCTATTTTATTTCTTAGAAAGTCTTATAATAATAAGTAATCAACAGTGAAGAGATGTATAGAGGGTTTAAACTCTTTGTCATGATGTATTTAAATTCTTTATAAAAATGGTGGGTTTGAAGTCTTTAGTTATAACTTACACAAAAATAAAATAACCTCATTAGTTCAAATTATTGAGATATTTAAAAACTCAATGAAGAAAAATTAAACTTAAAAATACTGTTTTTATATCATATTAGGATGTGGTATCTGAGAAAAAGCCATTTTTATTCAGATAATGCAAAAAAGTATTCCAAATTTTAATAGTAGCAATAAATTAATTTATGATTTTATTATGAATAATTATAGAATTATTGAAATAAAGAAAAAAACAATTTTTGATCAGCTAGGTGGCTAATTTGTTAACTATTTTTGTGTATTTTGTTTTTAATGAGTAAATTATTTCCCATTACATCTATGTTTTTAAAAAAAATATTACAAATATAAATTTAAAAACAAAAAATATTTTTAAAAATAATGTATAATCTTTGCAAATAAAAAAAAAGAGCAAAGTGATAAAAATGAAAAGTAAAAAACTTCATTTGTAGTCTTCATATTAAAAAAAAAAAAATTAGAAAACAAAATTTCTGTCAGGAAAATGAATCTTAATGAGAAATACATTCAAGCATTGAAATTATTTTTTAAAATATTAAAATTCTATTTACACAAAAAATAATAATGATGTTTTTGAAAGTCATTATGCTTATTTGAAGAGTAGATATTCTTAGTCACTTTCTCTTTATTATTAACAAATTTTAAATGTATAATTTTCCTCTAAAAAAACAATATTAAGTAAAAGCAAACATAAACATCATATACTTATAAAAAAAAATCAGTTACTTAATTAAATTTTACAAAAATAACAATAAGTAAGTAATTATAAATTTATTTTAAACACACAGTATTATATTAAGTAATAATTACTAAGGTTGTAACCTCAGGAATATGCTTCTGAAAAATGCGAAGGTAGGGGGACCTCTACAGGATAACCACAAGCTTATGCCTTGGACGCATATTCCTGAGGTTACAGCCTTAGTAAATATTACTTAATAAGTAAGTAATTAAATTATATACAAAATTTCATTTTCTGACTTTACAAAAGCCAAAGTCATGCATATTATCTTCTCATAAAATTACAACTTTTTATTTTTTTGAATTGGCTTTTTATTAGATGGTAATCTAAGTATTTTAATTACAAATAATATCAATCAAAACCCATTTTAGCTTCAGTTCTTGCCATCAAAAATGCCAAATGAATTCAACAAAATTACAATTGAATCACCACAAGCCTAATTGAAATGCCAATGCTAAGAAAATGGGATGTGCATCTGAAAAGTTTAAAGAAACACACACACTTAATTTGAAAACTTATATATTCCTTTTCAAGTGAAGCAAAACTAACAGAAACTACAAAGAATTAGATTAGATTGATTGGATTGCAGATGATTTGGGTTGAATTGCACTATAAAAACAAAGAAAAACTATAAATGTTATGCAAATTTAATGTCTAAATGTTCAGAATTCACAGATAAAAACAAAAGTATTCTCAGCTCATTTATTTTAACACTATTGTTTTATTAAATCTGATATTTTAGTTCTTGAATATCATATATCCCATGCTTCTATTTTTTTATTTATTTTATAAATAATGTACAGGTCGAAAAACACACATTGATCCAAAAAACCCCTGAATACAGGTAAAGTACCTCGAGTCCGACCATGTACAAGATAGATAAATAAGGTACATCGTGAATTCTGCCCTATTTACCTATATCCCCAGGTCAAAGATCTAATCAATGGCCTTTCTCGACGATACGATCGAATTCCTTTATTTTCACTGTGCCGGCAGCTGGGTCTTAAAGCATGAGATTCGATTTTATTATATTTAAATGAGAACTTGGGTGATTGGTTGATAGGTATGTTTAAAAATCAAAATTTATTTAAAATAAAAGTAAATAAAATGATTCTAGAACACTGGAAGTTTGTTTTAGTTATATATATATATATTTAAAATCATTGGACATTCTACATTTGTTATTTTACATTAGTTTAAACTCAAGCTCAAAAAAAAACAAAATACAATTTTTAAATTAACTTCATTATTGTACGAGTTCCTGATGACTTTATTTTTATTAGCGGTCAGCATTGACATTATTGAGTTTGTACAATTTATTTTGTGAAGTTTATACATCCTTACTTTTGTTTACATTTATTTTCTTTTTTTTTTAAAAATAGCAAAAATTATTTCATAATTAAATAACCACGGATTTCAAAATTCCCCATGCACATTTATTACAAGCTTATAATATAGCGATAGGTTTAAACATCTGCCTAATGCACATATATAAGAATGACTTAAAAAACATTTCTATTGAAAAAGATATTAATTAAATAGACGATTGTAGTAAGATTAATTTAACGTCTTACTCCATTAACATATATAAAAAAAAATTGATTTTTATTTATCTTTATAAAATTAATAATTTGGATTTTCAATAACTAATGTTTTATGACATTACTTGTAAATAACTTTAAAACTGTAAACGATTATAATAATATATATATATATCAGTCAATTATCAAAGCAAACAAGTCACTTTAGTTGGACTTACAACTAAAATCAAGCCTATAAAAATTATATAACGTGAATTAGCCAAAACCAAACGATTTTAACTAATTACACAAATGAACAAAAGAGTCGATTACTCAGGTCGAAGATACTTTCAGTAGAATCATTTCTCTATGGCTTACGTATTAGATAGGCAAAATAATGTTGGGTTAATAAATATACGAATGCAAAATGGGGAGAAGAAACGTAAGTAAGAAAATAAGAACCGGATTACGAACACTCTTATGTCTATTCCAACAAAGAATAAAAGGAAAATCGATACATCCACATGTTGTGTCCATGTATCAATAGGAGATAGGAATTACAAAGAGTCCTCATATTCACCTCTACAAATTATGCTGACAAACCAACTCTATCTGAAACATGCTGTCCATTTCACAGGTGTATGCAAAGAACAGAAGCTAACTCCAAATCACAAAATCTATGACCATTTTAGGTCTGTTCATGAGACTCCAAGCATTATCTTATAATTATTAAATAGGAATGAATTATAATTAAATAGCCTTAAAATGATCTAATACTACATAGAGAACAAACTGTGTAAACAACTACTTTATATAAATATTTAACATACAAAAAAAACATGCTTATAGAAATAAGGGAATTTAATTCTCAAAAAAATCCCCCCTTTCCTTTTTCCTAACTTAAAAAAAATGCATGATAATTAACTGACGCTAACCAGCGGTGCTGTTACTAGGTCAAAAATCCATAACATATTTTATTTTATTTTGAATTACAGAAATATAAAATTATAGAATCCCATTCTGGGAAATCTATAATAAAACTGTTTAAAGAAATTACAGCATGTTTATTTTGAAATATATATATTCGACATAACTTCACTTGCGAAATAAAAATAGATCAAAATTATTTTATTTTAAAATTAAATCGTTCTTTCCCAAACTCCCTTTAATAAACATAATTTGCTCTCTTATCAAATTACTTTGAGCCCAAATACAAAAAAAAACAAAACATGAAGTAATCTCATGCTAAAATTAATATAAAACAAATAAATTCATATTCAATTAATTATAGATATTAAAAAATTACAGTGAGCTTGAGTTAATGAAAACATAATTTAAAAGAAAACGCTAGAAGAGTCAGTTCAAAAAAATTCTTAATAAACATTAACTTTTGACATTTTTTTTTTAAGCTTTATGAAACAACATTTTAGATTGTAATAATAATTTTAAAATCTTGATGACAGGATTTAAGCTCTTCGGCATTTTACCTGGAGTTCACCAGTATGAGTTCATGGGTGAACCTTGATGGCTGGTGGCATTTGAAAGCAGGTTCTGGCAGCAACATAGCGGAAGATTTCAGGTCTCAGGAAAGAAAGGGCAGCGATCTACCCTTTTTACTCCTCGATCATCATAGCATGCTTTCTATGACTCTGTCTGTTCTCTCTCTTGTCTCTGGTCACTCTCTGTCTGGTCTCTGGTCACTCTCTGTCTATTACTTCCTGCTGCCTCAGGTGATTTTTTAGAAAAACAATGGCAATTGTTTTTATTCCAATTTTAGAAAGTTTGTACCTCGATAAGGATTAATATATTTCAGTCTAATTTTATATTAGTTTTTACTTTAGATAACAATGTAGAATCTCTACTAATTAATGAATAGAGATTCCACAGTGAATGGATTTTGGTAATTTATCTATTCTTTTAATTTAAACATTTATTTTAAACTTCTTATCGAGGTACAAATCTTTTCAAAAAGGCCATCTTGGATTCTTATACTGAAAAAATCAAACATTTTAAACATATATACATCTAAACTATGAATTTAGTTAATTATTTGAATTTTTTTTATCATAAATAGAATAACAGTGTGTTAGTATAATTATACGATCCAAAATAAATTTTAGGATTGATTCAGGATGGTTATAAAAATGTTAAATTATTTTTTTAGAATAATAAAAAAAAGCAAATGTTACTAAATAAATAATTAGGTGGGTCAGACCATGAAATGGCAAATCTGAATCAGATTTACCATTTCACACTGCCTCCACTTCACGAAAAAAAATATCTATACATATATTTTTTTTAACACATACACAAAATTTCTAAAACTTTCCAGGTCACAGAGTCCCAACCAGCTATTTCTCACACTACCTACTCTTTGGTTACAATCTGAAATGTCCTTCTCATTTCTTAGTCCAGTTATAAATTCCTGTTGTTTACTAAAAATATCCATCTAGATTAAGTACTTTGTGCTATCTTCCTGGATCTGGTGGGACATATGGCTTTAACTGCCTAGCATTAAAAGTTCCTCTATTTCCTTGCTCTCCTTCTAATAAAAACGCATTCTCCTGAAATTTTCTTTGGATCTTGTAAGGACCATGGTAAAGCAGGAAGAATTTTTTGAATTCCTTCTTGGTCGCATTACTTGGTTTTGGTGCTCTAAGCCACACCATATTCCCTTTTTGAAATTTCTGGGGTGAATTGTGATATCTTTTCATTCTTACCTGGGCAACCCTTTCCATATGGGCACAGGCCTCCTTTTGGTCCTCTTCAGGGTGGATAATCAGATCTTTTGGCCAAATTTTACCGAATATTTCGGGACACGGTTTTTTATAGTGGAGCCTTTTTGGGGTGAATCCTGTAGATTCATTCAAGGTATGGTTGATGTACCCCACAATTTCATCAGTTCTCTTAACCCCTCCCCGATGATCGTGAGATGTGTATGTGCGGAAGAGCCTTTTAATTTCTCTCATGACCCTTTTGTTCCACTCCTGTGTCTTTATCACTAATAGAGGTTAAAAATCTTTCCATCTCAGGGATGGTGTCAATTTGGCAGCTTAACATCATTCTTAGGACCCATATGGGAATATTGTTCTTTATAATGCATATAATGCGTGCATCAGAGTATGGGAAGGTGGTTAGGGTTCGAAACTTCGCCACTTGTTTAAAAAAAATTGGGTAAAAGTTCCTTGATGGATACCTTGATATTTTTCAGCTGTCAAAGTCTGAATCATATCTTCTTGGTGCTTATCACTCCAAAATTGCCCTATCAAAGCTTGTTCATATTCTTTGAAGTTTTTGGGTTACTGTGCTAATGACCTCCACCAATCCTTTGCAGTGTTTTTTAAATAATGGCTCACAACAACCACTTTCTCAGCCTCATCCATTGCATGAACATGGATCAGTTCCCTCAGGCTTTCTATTTGCTCTATGGGATTCTCTCCGGGCTCGCCTTGGAACTCCTGTATATGGATCAGTTGGGATATCAATGATGGTCCCTGTGAGCCGCTTGAAGGTGTTTGAACTTTATTGTTGGTGGTTTTCTCATTAGCCTCTGTTTCTATGATGGCTATTCTTTGATATAGGGCTTCTTGATGCTTTTGTATTGTTCTCTCAATTTCATATTTCATTGTTTTCATAATGCTGTTCATCATCATCTTTGAATTTTCCATCATTATGAACATCATCATCTCTTCTGCATTTTCCTGTTGCTCATCCACCTACTTCTCTTTTGTGGGATCCATCTAAAACAGAAAATCTTTTTTAAAAAAGTTATATTATTATTATTTATTTATTTTTGTATACTTCACTTAAAAAAAATTTGAAATTTTATTCAAGACTGCTCTTTTCTCTTAATTTATTGTGGGATAAACAAAACTCTATATATTTATTTAATTTTAACGGGTTACACCACCCTTCCCCCCTAAAACATCTCCCATCCTACTACTACCTGCTCTGTTTACTGCCTTTAGTTAAAATTTTATTTGCCAATCAGCTAAAAAAAATTTTTTTAGCAGAAACTTAACTATTTTCCTATGTCAAAAAATAAATTTATTCTTTTTACCTCTGGTTGCTTTCCTGTGCCTGGACAGATTTGTCATTGATCATACATCACTTAGTTGAGAACAATTGGTTTACATGATTTAATTTACATTTAAGTTGTTACTGATACATTTAAGTTGTTACTGACTCTTTAACCATTTCATTCTTCCAGGTTTGAATCTTAAATAACACTATTTTGTGTTTGAAAATATTGAATTAAACTATTGGCAAATTTTTTTGTATGGGCGCCAGCCAATAAAATATATATGCTTTATTATTAACAATTTATTTACCCAAGTCTCTATTAAGAACCATTGGTTGCTATTACACATTTTTCATTTAGTTATTTTCTTATATCACAATATTTTACAGACTGAAGATTTATTTATATACCAAAACATACAGTATTTGGTTTATTTTTCTTTTACATTTTGCACATGAAGAAAAATCACAGATAGAAAAAAAAATCTCATATATTTTCTTTTTTATTTTGAGTCTGTGTACATATATCACTTTTAGTTCTGGGTACCAGCTATTTGTGGACCCATTATTCTTATTCTCTACCACAAAATACAGCAAAAAAAAATACATGTGTATTTCACACATTTCATTTTATCAACATATTCATCATGTGTAGGTATTTATCTAAAATCCCCACCATTTTAGAGCATCAAAACTCAGGGAAAAAAAATTTTTTTGCACATATACATTATTTATTACTGTGTCAAAAAGCATAACAAAAAAAACACATTATATACATTAAACATTATTCAGAGTTTTGCAGTGTGTGCAAAAGATCATACAAATTTGGGGGAAAAAATCTTACATATATTTGTTATTTATGTAATTCAAAAAAAAACTTATATATATATGCTTAAAATTATACAGGGTGTGGGAATATCTAATACCACCACGATGGGCATCCAAAAACCCGGAAAAAAAATATATGATGTACCGGTCGAAAAACACACATCGATCCAACAAACCCCTGAATACAGGTAAGGTACCTTGAGTCCAACCATGTACAAGATAGATAAATCAGGTACATTGTGAATTCTGCCCTATTTACCTATATCCCCAGGTCAAAGATCTAATCAATGGCCTTTCTCAACAATACGATCGAATTCCTTTATTTCCACTGTGCCGGCAGCTGGGTCTTAAAGCATGAGATTCGATTTTATTATATTTAAATGAGAACTTGGGTGATTGGTTGATAGGTATGTTTAAAAATCAAAATTTATTTAAAATAAAAGCAAATAAAATGATTCGAGAACACTGGAAGTTTGATTTAGTTATATATATATATTTAAAATCATTGGGAATTCTACATTAGTTATTTTACATTAGTTTAAATGCAAGCTCAAAAAAAAACAAAATACAATTTTTAAATTAACTTCATAATTGTATGAGTTTCTGATGACTTTATTTTTATTAGTGGTCAGCATTGACGTTATTGACTTTGTACAATTTATTTTGTGAAGTTTATATATCTTTCATTGTGTTTACATTTATTCTTTTTTTTTTTAAATAGCAAAAATTATTTCATAATTAAATGACCATGGATTTCAAAATCCCCCGTGCACATTTATTACAAGCTTATAATATAGCGATAGGTTTAAACATCTGCCTAATACACATATATAAGAATGACTTAAAAAACATTTCTATTGAAAAAGATATTAATTAAATAGACGATTGTAGTAAGACTAATTTGATGTCTTACTCCATTACCATATATAAAAAAAATTGATTTTTATTTATCTTTATAAAATTAATAATTTGGATTTTCAACAACTAATGTTTTATGACATTAGTGGACATTGCTGGCATAGCTTGTAAATAACTTTAAAACTGTAAGCGATTATAATAATAATAATAATAATAATATATATATATATCAGTCAATTATCAAAGCAACCAAGTAACTTTAGTTGGACTTACAACTAAAATCAAGCCTATAAGAATTATATAATGTGAATTAGCCAAACCCAAACGATTTTAACTAATTACGCAAATGAACAAAAGAGTCGATTACTCAGGTCGAAGATACTTTCAGTAGAATCATTTCCCTATGACTTACGTATTAGATAGGCAAAATAAAAGCAAAATAATGTTGGGTTAATAAATATATGAATGCAAAATGGAGAGAAGAAATGTAAGTAAGAAAATATGAGCCGGATTACAGACACTCGTATGTCTATTCCAATGAAGAATAAAAGAAAAATCGATATGTCCACATGTTGTGTCCATGTATCGATAGGAGATAGGAATTACAAAGAGTCCTCATATTCACCTCTATGAATTATGCTGACAAACCAACTCTATCTCAAACATGCTGTCCGTTTCACAGGCATATGCGAAGAACAGAAGCTAACTCCAAATCACAAAATCTATGACTGTTTTAGGTCTGTTTATGAGCCTCCAAGCATTCTTTATTAACCCAAGATCTTATAATTATTAAATAGGAACGAATTATAATTAAATAGGCTTAAAATGATCTAATACTGCATAGAGAACAATCTGTGTAAACAACTACTTTATATAAATATTTAACATACAAAAAAAACATACTTATAGAAATAAGGGAATTTAATTCTCAAAAAAATCCCCCTTTCCCTTTTTTCTAACTTAAAAAAATGCATGATAATTAACTGACGCTATTCAGTGCCGCTGTTATTAGGTCAAAATTCATAGCATATTTTATTCTATTTTGAATTACAGAAATATAAAATTATAGAATTCCATTCTGGGAAATCTATAATAAAACTGTTTAAAGAAATTATGGCATGTTTATTTTGAAATATATATCTTCGACATAACTTCACTTGCGAAATAAAAATAGATCAAAATTATTTTATTTTAAAATTATATCGTTTTTTCCCAAACTCCCTCTAATAAAACATAATTTGCTCTCTTAGCAAATTACTCTGAGCCCCTGCGAGTGAAGCTTGTTGAAATACAAAAAAATCAAAGCATGAAATAATCTCATGCTAAAATTAATACAAAACAAATAAATTCATATTCAATTAATTATAGATATTAAAAAATTACAGTGAGCTTGAGTTAATGAAAACATAATTTAAAAGAAAGGGCTAGAAGAGTCAGTTCAAAAAAATTCTTAATAAACATTAACTTTTGACATTTTTTTAAGCTTTATGAAACTACATTTTAGATTGTAATAATAATTTTAAAATCTTGATGACAGGATTTAAGCTCTTCGGCATTTTACGTGGAGTTCCCCAGTATGAGTTCATGGGCAAACCTTGATGGCTGGTGGCATTTGAAAGCAGGTTCTGGCAGCAACATAGCAGAAGATTTCAGGTCTCAGGAAGAAAAGGGCAGTGATTTACCCTTTTTACTCCTTGGTCATCATAGCGTGCTTTCTATGACTCTGTCTGTTCTCTCTCTTGTCTCTGGTCACTCTCTATCTGGTCTCTGGTCACTCTCTGTCTATTACTTCCTGCTGCCTCAGGTGATCTTTTAGAAAATCAATGGCAATTGTTTTTATTCTAATTTTAGAAAGTTTGTACCTCGATAAGGATTAATATATTTCAATCTAATTTTATATTAGTTTTTACTTTAGATAACAATGTAGAATCTCTACTAATTAATGAATAGAGATTCCACAGTAAATGGATTTTGGTAATTTATCTATTCTTTTAATTTAAACATTTATTTTAAACTTCTTATCGAAGTACAAATCTTTTCAAAAAAGCCATCTTGGATTCTTATACTGAAAAAATAAAACATTTTAAACACATATATATATATATCTAAACTATATAAAAAAATTCAAAGTTAATTTTTTGAATTTTTTTTTATCATAAATAGAATAACAGTGTGTTAGTATAATTATACGATCCAAAATAAATTTTAGGATTGATTCAGGATGGTTACAAAAATGTTAAAATATTTTTTTAGAATAATAAAAAAAAGCAAATGTTAATAAATAAATAATTAGGTGGGTCAGACCATGAAATGGCAAATCTGAATCAGATTTACCATTTCAATATAAAGTGGAAATTATTATAAAATACAAAGTAATAGTAAAAAATAATGGCATAAGTTTTATTATAAATAAGCAATAGGAAATAGAATTGCTGAATTGTTCTTACTTCTAATATGTAGTAGCTGTTGTTATATTTAATATGCCAGATAAATATAATCTATAGCTTATAGAAGTGTTGCTTAAACTTTCAATCATACAGATCAGTTTTTCAAAAACTAATTGATGAAAATAACTGTCATTTAAAATTAATAAGAGAAGATTTTAATGCAAACATTGGGGTTTATATTGATAATAAATAGTGAGATTAAAAAAAAATAAAAAGCAAACTATTTGATTTTGCTAAAAGTAAGGAGTTATTATTATTATTATTATTATTATTATTATTATTATTATTATTATTATTATTATTATTATTATTATTATTATTATTATTATTATTATTATTATTATTATTATTATTATTATTATTATTATTATTATTATTATTATTATTATTATTATTATTATTTATATATAATTTTAATGCGCAAATACGCGCACAACAACCGAGCTTCATCAGGATTAAATAACAATATATTATAAACTTAAAATAATTATAATATCTAAAGAATAATGCCCGAGTGCTTTCAAGAGAACTTAGCTCTCATAATCATGGGCAACAAAGAATAAGCATAGCGTGTTGGTATATGCTAAAATATGCTGATATATGTAAATTAGTTGAAAATTAATGTGTCAGCTCTAAATGATCCATTTCTTAGAGATTTTGTAACACGCATCTTTCCTATTCATAGCCTTATCATCAATAGCAATCCAACATGCTTCTTTAACTTTTCTCTTAATGTCATTTCTCTCCCTGCAAACTATTCTTGCATTTTTAGGTTCACATGCATGACCAGCTGATTTCTGATGTATTGCAAATATTGAGTTGCAATTTGGGTCTACCTGGGCCTTATTGTAAGAATATCTGTGCTGGGATAGTCTTGTAGAAAGAGTTGCTTTCGTTTCCCCATAGTATGATGCCATGCAGTTATTTTCTGGACATGAAATATTATATACGGCCTGAGAGGTGTTGTTGGGTGTTATAATGTCTTTGGTGTTATTAATAATTCTATTTGTATTAGGGGGTGTATGAAAGCTTAGTTGAAATTCTTTATTAAACACTGAGTAAAACTTTCTATGGGTAGTTGCAATATATGGTAACAAATTTCTATTTTTCTGCTGCTTAATAACATTGCTGTTTAATTTACTGTAAAAATTGTCTAATCTTCCTATCAATTGTGTAATGCTTGAAGCCGAAATCTAATAAATCATTTCTATATAAGATTAAGTTTGCCCTTTTGTCCGATTCAAATCTGCAAAGTTGCTCATTCCTATGCAAGAAAGACATTAAACCAGCTAATTTATGAATAGAAGGCATGTTTGAAGAAGGTTGAATATTGCCTCTTTTTTCTATTGGTTTTATAATCATTGTATAATTTAGTCTTTGATCCTCTCTTTGCACATACATATCCAAGTATTTAGTTTTCCCTTCACGATCTATTGCAACTACCCATAGAAAGTTTTACTAAGTGTTTAATAAAGAATTTCAACTAAGCTTTCATACACCCCCTAATACAAATAGAATTATTAATAACACCAAAGACATTATAACACCCAACAACACCTCTCAGGCCGTATATAATATTTCATGTCCAGAAAATAACTGCATGGCATCATACTATGGGGAAACGAAAGCAACTCTTTCTACAAGACTATCCCAGCACAGATATTCTTACAATAAGGCCCAGGTAGACCCAAATTGCAACTCAATATTTGCAATACATCAGAAATCAGCTGGTCATGCATGTGACCCTAAAAATGCAAGAATAGTTTGCAGGGAGAGAAATGACATTAAGAGAAAAGTTAAAGAAGCATGTTTTATTGCTATTGATGATAAGGCTATGAATAGGAAAGATGCGTGTTACAAAATCTCTAAGAAATGGATCATTTAGAGCTGACGCATTTATTTTCAACTAATTTACATATATCAGCATATTTTAGCATATACCAACATGCTATGCTTATTCTTTGTTGCCCATGATTATGAGAGCTAAGTTCTCTTGAAAGCTCTCGGGCATTATTCTTTAGATATTATAATTATTTTAAGTTTATAATATATTGTTATTTAATCCTGATGAAGCTCGGTTGTTGTGCGCGTATTTGCGCATTAAAATTATATATATATGTATAGTAAGCACCTGAGTTTAATAATTTCTTTTTATTATTATTATTATTATTATTATTAAAAATTTAATTTAATTTTTTTTTAGAAAAAAAAATTTAAATTTCTTATTAAAAAATTTAATTGGTGTTTAAAATTAAATTGATTTGATATTTATCTGATAATATAAATATTCCTCAAGTCATAATAAATGTAATATCATACTAAACTAATTCTTCGCACACATTATATATATATATATATATATATATAATGTAATTCTTCGCACACATTATATATATATATATATATATATATATTGTAATGGTAAGAATTGTCCCTCCACATAACAAAATCTAGAACATGGCAAAATACGCTAAAGCTGATTGAGTAAGGATACTGGGATCCAGAATCTGACCAACATTCAATCCTTGCACCTCTGCTCAATGATCTAATACCCTATGGATGACACTTCTCAACTTACACAGACATTCAATTCAACCTCGGTCTGGCAGTCACTCAGCATAAAACAAATGACTCATAAATTAACTAATTTAACACTGATTTGGTCAGATATACACACATATGACTAAGTGATTAATTAATATATCAATTATTGACCTACATATAGATATAATGATGTATGTGCAATTAAATCTAGAGCTGGATAAAGTGAACTCATGGACAATAAAGATAAGGAAATGAGTTATATTTTAAATATTATTAATTTAATAAAACAATAAATAGTAAATCAAATAATACACAATTATGTGATGAGAATGTGAGATATTACACTCGCAGGCATTGCATAACTAGTGAGATTAATATTACGTATCTCATTATAAGTGTTTAATAAAGTGTAGTGCGGTATTGGAGTTTTATGCCTGTATTAATATGCCAAATTTCTAGCTCTTTTGTAGTTTGCTAGATCATATGATGGAACTTTATAGCCAAAGTTATATAACTAACTTAATAGTGCTCCTATGGTGACTATCTATATCTCTAGTTAAGTTGAGCACATAATTAGGCTCGGAGATATGCAGGTTAGTGTGTTAACCTAGATTAGGGTATAAACTGATGCTAGATGAGAATTTAATATAAAAAGGAAGAAAACTGGTTTATTATAGGTTTCCTTATATACTCTATGGCACATATTAAAATATTAATTAAGCAAAAAGGTGTGAATAGGTCATTATTCACAGGCTTCAGTCTCAAAGACTCAGTTTGCCCTAAAACTGCTCAACTTGCTACGAATAGAAACATTAGTAGTTCAGGGAGTCGGATAAGCATTAATCATGAATAATCTAGGTCCTTGTGCCCTAGTTCTAAAAGTATGCTTTAACCTGAACTAAGTGGATAAGAGTGACTTCCGCCAACAACCCATCAATAATCATGCAGCAAGCAGATAATTTTACATTGTGTACTTTGTAAGGACACATCCGCAACTTATACATATATAATGCAAAAACATAAAATTATATTATCATGCCTTAAAATTAGATAGCATCTATTTGCATATCTACACAATCCAGTTCTCAAATTTAGTATTTCAAATATACTATTTAGGGACTAAATTAATTAGTAACCTAGTTTAAGATTATCACCTGCATCTCAACATATATAAATCTAAGGAGGACAAAGCATACTGGTGGGGTAATTATGAATAAAACATTAAAATATGCTTTGAGAATATCTCTGAGGCTAGTTCCTATGATGTATGAGTTACATATATAAATAGTTATAATTCATAACTTGAATTAAGCAAACTACAATTTTAACTAGAGAACGACTGATTATTGTAATGTTAATACCCAAAATTAATCAGTAAAATTATATGACCTCAAAACAGTGAGTGATAAAGAACAATAATAATTCAATTATTCATTATATTTTTTATAGTGAAGATTTGAAATTATATTCGCAGATCGATAAGCTAAAATTATATTTATAAATACTTGCAGTTTCGAGTCATTTGGCATATTAAATACATATATTAAAATGATAAAATCATAGAATAAATTGAATAGATTTAGAAATAGGCATAAAAGACTGCAGAAAATTATACATTTAAAATAGATTATTAGAGTTTTACATTTTAAAAGAGAATTCAAGTTTTACAATCAGGCAAGATTTAGCATTTAACAGTCTTCTTTGTAGGTTTTAGTAAAGGTGTTTGGGAAATGCAGATTTAATAAATAGCTAGCTTTTAAAAGAAAGAATTGAAAGTCACAGTTTATAAACAGAGCTCTGAGAGAAAATTTACCATTCAGTTGTTATTGCAGTTCATTCTGGATTACAGTTCTGGGTACTTAGGAGGATAATAAGTTGACATTTTTGGTGATGATTTAAAGTTAATGGAGAGTTTTTTATGGGCTGTTTCTGCTTTGCTGGTGTACGGCATTATATTTTATCAGACCAAAGTCTTTTCCATTTCCCAGATAAGGAAAGAGGCAGTGATTATGGCCTACTACCCCTCCATTTTGAAGATAAAATGAGCGTAGGTTCTGCTTACATATTTTAATATATATATAACGCCGTCCCGTTACAATATATATATATGACCTCCCTTTGGTGACAAAACTCTTAGTATTTATACTTTTCAAACTCTGGCCACCTGTTAATTTTTATGAGCTTGTCCATAGCTGAAAAGTCCATTTATTTATTTTAGCAAAACATATTTAATAGCTACAACTAGTAGAAAAACCCATTTATGTTTTAAAAAAACATTTTTAATTATGACAACTAATTGAAATTTTGTTTTTCTGCATTATTTTGTTATTAACATTTTATATTTACCAAATCAAGTCCATGCTATTTTAGGACCAATGCATGACCTACTTTGAAAATTTTTTACAAAAATCAAATATTATTTTGACAAACTTACTTTCATAATTAGTAGAAAACTAATTTTATAACCATAAATGCAGAATAACAGGAAATATACATATGCAATTTCAATAATACAACAATAAAATTGGCTAAATAATTTAACTAAAATATTTCTTAAATTAAAAATATTTATAAAATGAATATACATATATGTAATATATACATATACTATTAAATTACAGACATACTGCACGCATATATATATAGTAATTTAATATTACAGACATACTGCACGCACATATATATAGTAATTTAACATTATTTAAATGGGTACTCTGAGAGGGTTTAAACCTGGCATATAGATAGATGTGTGGGTAAAATATGTGAAACAGGCAGGTGGATAAATCTGACTGTTTCAATATATATATATAAAATTTACACATGCATTATAAATTGTGAACATTTCCAATCAATAAATATTTTAAAAACAAGGGCAACCATCCATATTAGATCTCACTTTTAAATAAATCAACATCCATTCACAGTTCTGTTAATAGAGTGTGATTTTATTAAATTTCCAAATATTTAAATCATATCCTTACTACTAAAGTTTTAAATCATCAATCCCAGAGAACAGAAGATATCTCAATTTAATCACTTGAACTAATAAACCATATTAGTTTAAATTGATGTAAATATTAAATTGCATAGTGTTTTTAGATATGATTTAGATGGAAGCAAATTATCTTGTATATATGTGACCCCCATCAATTAATATTTTAAAACATGGGCAGCCACTGTATTTAGAGCTTATTTTTAAATAAACCCAACATTCATTGGCAGTACTGTTAATAGAGAGTAATAGAATGTGTGATTTACTAATAAAAATAAGCATAACTGGCCACCATATTTTAAAATATTTATTAATGGAGAATGTTCACAACTCGTAGTATATGTATGAAGATAGCTTGCTTACAACTATATATATATAAATAGCTTGCTTACAACTATATATATATAAACATAATGTTATTTAAAGTTTCTTACAGTTATACTTTATTTTAATTGGGATTTATTATTTGAACCTTTACTAGTAAAAAGCTGATTTAAAAATCTGGCAGTTTAATAAAATCATGCTCTTTTAATAATACCATAAGTAAATATTGGTTTATTTAAAAGTAAGCTTTAAATATAATTGGTCACCCATGTTTTTAAAATAATTGTTGATTGAAAGTGCACATTTTTAGTTTGCCTTCATTTAAAGTACATACATATCTAAAAATGGTGTATTATCTAATATTGTAATGGTATGCATAGGTGCCAAGGGGAGGTGAATAGAGACTTCAGCATACACTATGAATTAAAATTTCCAAATTGTAATAATACAAATTGAAACAGCATAAAACTGGAATGAGAGAAATAAGTAAGTTCTTTAAATCCTAAACATCTGGACCATCATTACAAAAAATGACATTTTACTTACATAATAAATAAATAGAGATCAGCAAACTTTTTCAATTATACGTCCAAATTTATTAATAATTAGCATAATAATGGGCTAGCTTTTGGAATAACAACTTATGATTACATCAAGCAAACTCATAACATAAACAAAAGAACATATTCAACTCTACTACCTCTCTCAACACTTAATTATCCTACTCTCAGGTTTAGCACAATTAGTGAGTTTTCATTGCTCTCCAAAATATAAAATAGAAACAAAGAGAATAATTTATTGAATCTAATTTATATGTGAAAATGACTAACTATAAATAATTTATTAATATTCTAAAATCCTTAATGTTAAACAATGTAGCAATTTGTTAGTGTTTATTCAAGTAATCATGAGCATCTAAATGTCCTCGGGGTAAAAAAAATAATTAAATTAACATCAAGTATTTCATAATGATTCAATGTACCATAAGTGATAGAAAATTTAAATAAATCACAAAGTCACTTTAAGTGAAGTGAATGGGATGTCTTTTATTATGATTTATATTTATTTTTTTTTTAAAATCACAATAGTGATAATCAAACAACAACATATAATATTTACTTCTTTTACAAGTTTTTATTTGACTTGAGCAGCATTCTTATTCACAACATTTGTTACCAATATCTATTGAGTGATGTTTTGGGTCTGAGTGAGAACCACTTATTTTTTTACATAAAGAAAATATAATAATAATAATAATAATAATAATAATAATAATAATAATAATAATAATAATAATAATAATAATAATAATAATAATAATAATAATAATAATAATAATAATAATAATAATAATAATAATAATAATAATAATAATAATAATAATAATAATAATAATAATAATAATAATAATAATAATAATAATAATAATAATAATAGTAATAATAATAATAATAATAATAATAATAATAATAATAATAATTTCTTAAAATAGATGGTTCAAAATCATAGATACGTTCTTCAAGGTAGGATCACTTTAACTTTTCAATCAAAAAATCAACATTCTCATCATACTATACTAAATAAAAATACTTGTTTTTTAAAAAAGACTATACTTTTCTTTTAAAACATAAATGTCAATTTCTTACATCTAGTCATTTACAAGAAGGCTCCAATTATGGCCAAAAGAATTAATATATTTAACTATGTCACTGCTAATTCTGGGAATTCAATAAAACTTTATCATTAGACTACATATCTCCTAATATACTAAACTTCCATGAATAATAAAAAAAGGAACTCCTAATCTCCCATATAAAGAAATAATGCATGTGATACATATATATTATAATGGTGGGGGGGGGATTAGTCTTACTGCACTGCCATACAAGGGCACCACCAAGCTATTCGAACCTGGAAAATATATATAGTAGGCAGATACTTACTGTTAAGATCCAATTTTATTTTACATTGACCATTAGCCCTTGCCACTAGATCAAGGAGATGCAGAGATTTATAATAAGTACTTATTCAACACTTCATTCAAAAAAGATTTGAAATCAAAAATAAATTTTTAATATTAAAAAAATAAAATAAGCTACTGCCAGTAATAACACACAAAAAACATTTATTAATGCACATATATAAATATTTGAAATTGAGGAATAAAACTTATCTTGTTTAGATTTTAATATTAATTTTAAATTTAAATTATTTGGAGTAAGCCCGCACAGATGGACAGTTTATAAAAGTTTGTTTTATAATGTTGAGTACAGATAAGTTACATAGATTACTCAGTTAAAAACTTTTCACAAAACCATTATTCAATCTCAGACTAAAAGTTCATAGCCAAACCAATGTTTGCTTCCTGATATACAGATGCAACCAATACAACATGAAGATGCTAACATAAAACCATGCTGTCATATGCAGCATGATATTATTTGAAGAGAAGTGATCTTTGCTCAGAACAGGAATGAGTGACTTTTTGGCGAAGAAAATCATTTTGAAAAAATATTTTTAAAAAAATGCTACATATGGGGGAGAGCAGTCAATCTGCTGACTTATAATCCCTATCCATAGAGCTAAAAGGGGTCAATGTCAGAAAAATACATCTTCATCCATTGCAATGCATGTATGCTAAACACACTTCACATTACATTGATATAAACACCCATATATCCCTCCACCAGCATCAACCTAACTATGAAACAAATAGCCCGAAATTAAACCCTCTCAAAAAAAATACATAAATGATTCAAATATAAAGTTATTAATTGAGAATTGCTGAGGGAAATTTACAATAAAGTAAACCCAATGGCACTCATCATAAGGTGCCGCATTGACAACAACAACTTAAAAGATATACGAATAAATATGTTTGGACACTCAGCATGAGATGTCATATTTACCGATATATATATATATATAGATTTTACGCATATGAAAATCAAAAAAAAAAAAAAAACTAAACATTAATGAATCTATGCAGCTACCTATACCCAACTTAAATTTAATATCTTTTAGTTAACAGATAAGATGAAATAACTTAGTTTAATACAAGAAATACCTAAACAAAAAAAGAAAAATGGAAATGAATGAAATAGCAAACTTATATAAAAATAAATAATAATTGATTTAGAGTTCTATCCTTGGTCAGATAAGAGTCCATTTATATATATATATATATATTACTTTTTTTTACAGATTGACTTTTTATTGAAGATATATTTATTTAAAAGAAAGTTTAATTGGTAAAAGTTTATACTTCCTCTTTGATCTTGATGACTCCTCCAGATTGCATTCAGTTTATGGAAGTTCTTGCTGATCCTATTGTTTGCTAATACTTTTTTGGAGACATAACAGCTGCAAGCCATTCATTTGGTCAAGGACTATCATTGGGAGGCATTGGCTGGTGCATGTAAAAAAAATTAAATCTATTGCAAGACTCCTGCATCGTGAAGTCTGCAATATAGCTGCCATTCATATATAGCTTAATAGTCAGAATCCTGCAACAACCATTATTTTTCCTTTTATAATTTTATGGCCTTCTTATCAGAAATCCAATGGATCAATCTAGCATGATGTCACTCATTCTAATGTTTCATTTGCAGTCCATGTTGTGGCTTCGTGCTTGCATTGGTCAATCTAATTTTTTCATTCTCATATCTGACCTTTTAATTATTTAAGTGCCCCAAGAACTAGTTTGCTTTAAAACCATCATTTAATTAATAAAACAATCATTTCCATTTTCTAAGATTAAACCTGATAGAAATCATTTATTTTTATTTTTAAACTACCAATCTTTATTTTTTTTTTACAAAAAAATACTTTCAAATAATTTTTTTTTTAAAAATAGTTTTAAAGTTTTACATCTGTGTGATATATACATGTTAAACACATCTCTTTTAATTTTGGCTTTTAGTTTTTAATAAAATCAATTTTTATTTACAATCATTTTTATTTTAATTTTAAAATAATGTAACGGCATATGTATACTGTTACAATAGAAAATATTGATATAATAGTATTTCTTTCAAACATATCTTATGATGAAGCTATAAATTATTTACTTAAAGGAAAAAATAAATAAACTTTAACTATAATAGCAAAACATTATGGGTATACCTATAAATGGTCCATGTGAAAACAAACAATAAATTGAATAATGAACATTCATAATGTACTTTGTATATAGCATATATACATAATGCATATAAATTAAAACAACAACAACAAAATAATAATATGAAATGATACCTAATATCTTATTATTTATCTTGATAAATTAAAATCAATTGTGTACACTTTTTAAAAAATGATCAGATAAATTACCATTTAATATCTGTCTTTTTTTTTAAAAATTGACAATTTTCCGATACATCTTTATTTGTACTTGCATGGATTGAATCAATATGTAAGATAACCTTTAATGACAAAGGCATAAATTCTGAAACCATTTGAAATTGGATTTTCTTGAAGTATCCTCTTGTCCTGGATAAGATAAGATGGACCAATGGAAGCTGACACAATTATTTCAGATGTTTTAGATAATCCTTAAGGTGATTTCAAGGATAGGTATAGCTATTTATTTTCCTAGTGATTTTTCTTCAAAGGCATGCCTGTTGAAGATTTCCCTTTCTTCCTACAGATAATAATTACCAGGAAGGATTGAGCTAGGGGTAGAATTACTAGAAAGCAACTATTCCTCTACCCTATCATTCTTATTACAATTGACCCATATAAAGTTTTGCAATTACATCAAAGTAAAAAAAAAAATGAAAAAATTGATGTCATCAAAATTCTTATTTTTCTTTTAATGGTTATTGCCAATAATTCCCTTCAGTTACTATGGCATCTTTTACACTTGCACAAGAAATTGACTTGAAATCTATTATTATAAGTATTGATCTCCCAAAAAAAATCTTAATATTTTACAGTGGTTAAAAAAAGTATTAAAATATTTTTTACCGTATTAATTATTGTATTGTTTTGAATAATTATATATATTTTATTATAATTGGAATACAGACATTGATTAATAATATATATATACATATATAAAAGATATATTTTGTGGGTTCATCCGTGTTAAAAATTTTAAATAGTGATATTCCGACATTTTGACTTGGTCACACAAGTCATCTACGGGGAGATAAAAGGTAGAAAGATGGTTGTAGAGGCACTACAATCACAGATTTGAATAAATGTTAAAGTTCCACCAATAGCAAAAATGTTAATTTTAAAAATATTTTTTTAAAAAAATCTTTCCAAACAGGAGGAACTTTGCATGTATCATCTTGCTTATTGATACAATCTGGCCTTTTAAGTATCTCAATGGCTTCTCTAATTTTGCACTGGTAGAGATTATCACATCTAGATATGATCCTGGTACTAGAAAAATCAATTTTATGACCTGAATCTATAGTATGGAGTGAGAGTGCTGATGATGATGAGTGTTGTTTAACTGCATTACTATGCTCATCTCTCCTAACACTGATGCGACGATTACTCATACCTATGTAAGAATGCTTTACAATTTTTACATGAGATTTGATAAACACCATGAGATTCAAGAGGGATTGAATCCTTAGGCTTGGTTATTATATTGCTAATCTTTTGATGAGTAGAAAATGCTGTATCTATATTATAGTGTTTTAATATACATTCAATACTGTCTGTAGTTCCTTTTACATATGAAACACAAATCCTAATAGCTGATTTATCATCTTTTTGTTTCCTATTTTGTCCATTTTGGGCTTGAAATAAGGCTTTTTTATAAATTTATAATCATAACTATTTGCTAATAAAACACTATTAATATGATTTATTTCCTCTCTCAGATGTGAATTGTCTGAAAGATTAATTGCTCTATTTAAAAGAGTTTTGGCTACAGAAACTATCTGAGTTGGGTGATGATGAGAATGGAAGTGTAAATATATGTCCGCGTGTGAATTCTTTCTATAAATCAAAAAAGATAAACTATTTAATGTTCTGGTGACTAGAACATCAAGAAAAGGGAGTTTTCCATCAGACTCTGTCTCCATTGTAAATTTAATATGACGATGCATATTATTTAAATGTAAGAAAAAATCAACTAATTTATTTTTTCTATGTTGCCATATGACAAAAGTGTCCCCTATGTATCTGAGCCGAATGAGAGGTTTTAAAGATGATGATTCTAAAGCACGAGTTTCTGTATTTTCCATGAATGAATCAGCTATTACTCCTGAGATAGGTGAGCCCATAGGAGTACCAAAAACTTATCTGTAATGCTGTCCATTGTATACAAAATATGTATTCAAGAGACAATGTTTAATCAAAGCAATAATATGGTCTGGTAAATTGCAACATTGTGAGATTATATTTAAAGCTTCAAACATTATATTTAAAGCTTTTGTTTACAAACATTCCAATTGATGAAGCTTTAAATATAATCTCACAACGACTATTCACATGATTATCCAATCACTTTCCATACATCTAATACTAAGCATATAATTTTGTTAATAAAAAATATATATATTTTCTATCTTTTTTTTTTTCCTTTTTTTTATATTTACAAATACGTAAGCATTTTTACTTTCTCATTATGATATGTTAACAATTTTTAATTCCCTTTTTTTATTAAACTTCAATGAGTCTTGATGGATCAAAATCATTTCTCTTTTTTTTTTTTTAACTTTAATATAATCGTTAAATTTCTATTAAACATGCTACACATATAAATAAAGCAAAGTAAATAAATAATGAACATTATGGATTGTCTCTTTCATTTAAGGCTAAGTCTGAAGACTTGATATTATTGTCCACCAACACCAATTACCATTTAGTTCATTTATCTTGAAAAATAGATAGATACTCTACAGACGCACATAAAGTTTCTTTAATCAAGAGGTAGCTACACAGTTATTAATTTCTCCAAATAAAGCTTCTCAAATTTTTTAAACTAAAAAAAATTTTTTTACTTATAAATAGTTAAGAAATTAACCCTACCATTTATTTTCCAATCATTAGTTTCTGTATGAAAGAAATTAAAGGTCACAATATATATACTGTAATGGTGTGAAATCATTAGAACAGAAATATGAGAAGATAAAAAAGATTCAATAAGCCTGAGAGATCAGCACAGAATTATAAGTAAGTTCCAGCATTACACAAAATTAATAATCATTCATCATCATGAATTATCAACAATAAAAATGAATCAACATTCAATCTTGCGACTGGATTTAAAATGGGTCTGCTATAGATGAAACATTTTTTAGACCTTTTTAACTTGGAGCAGATTATTTAAACAATCATTTGGATGCACAAACTTAAATGCTAATCCATAAAAATATAACAATTTAAAAATATTTCTGAGCTAATAAAACACTGATCATCATCAATATTCTGCCACTTAGTGCCATTAATGTACTGGTCAACTATAAACTTAATTTTAAGTAAATAATTAAAATAAAATGTAGTGTGGATTATAAAGGCTATCCCTTTTGCACTATCCTGCATCATCATCATCTGGATGTCCATAACCCTAAACATAAACAAACTTCTTTTTATAACAGACTGTTATGCATGAATCCAGCTTAAAGAGCAAAAACTCTATAATTGTTACTGTGATCAAGAAATATAATACAACATATAATAGTTCATAATATTTTAGGGTTAAATAAATTCACTGAAATAATTTAAACAATGAAATATAAATTTATTAATAACAATTAAATTAAAAGAAAAATAAATTCTACTGAGTATGCCATAAATATAAATAAAGTATTTTGATTTTATTTAATACTATAAGCTATTACATTGTGATTTACAAATATTTCATAAAAGGTTTACATAAAATACATATATTAGCACACAGCTGTCTACATACAAAATAAACATATTTAAATTGTGATAGACTAATAATAAAATTCAACAATTCATTTTAATAATTCATAAAATATGATTGTTTTAACATATATGTGTCTACATGACACTTATCTACATAAGCATGCAGATGTGCTGTAACATATAGGAATCATCATATAATGATAAAAAATAAGCAATAACATTTTAATGACACATAAATAATGACTATGCATAAATAATGACTGTATTCGTGTTTATATGTGAATATTCATGAAAATGTATGCACACACTGATGTTTATCTCATGTGATATTTTAATTAGTTAAAGTAATAAACTTATTAAAAATATATTTTTTCCAATTAATTCCATGTTGAAAATATACATAAAATTTGCACATGCATGTGTATACATATAAAATAGTATGAATCAATGTTATTAATTCATTCATTATTTCTAATGGTAAAAAAAAAAAGAGAAACATTTTTATTATTTCTAATGGAAAAAAAAAATTATTGTGAGATTTCAGTTTGGGATATTGTTTCTCTTGATTAATTATAAACATTTTTAAAAATATCACAGCAAGTTTTTTTTTTGTTTCCTAATCTAGAAGATTTTTGGAGTTTACTCTTTTTTTTTCCAAAATAAAATCATCTATGAGTCAGTTCATTGTTTTTAGACTTATAATTCAAGCAAAAATTATTTATTTGTTTTACTTTTAAATTAAAGATTTTAACAATAGTCACTTTCACTGAAGAGTTTAACTTTTAATAAATAAAATTGTAAATGCATCTTACTTTTAGTTGAATAAAGTTATTTACTTTTTAAAAAATTGTAAGTTAATAATTACAATTGTCATTTTCAAAAACTTATTTAAAAGAATATCATTCTCAATATGTAAAACACAATACTCACTAGTTGTACTTTATATGTACAGTACATTGGTCTGTGCTTCACTGCATATAGACAAAACATTATAAATATAAACTAATTCTTCAGTAAGCTGATGGACTCTTTTGGTAAGCAGGCCCTTTTAAAACAGTAGACTGGCTTATTATCATCATTAGGGAAAGTATAATCTGGTAACTGTTGTCATACATACAGTTAGCTCCATTTAGTATAAAATTTGATAGACTTCAGGCATAGCAGCCACTACACAAAATATACAAGGTAAAGAACTACAGAAAAGCACACACTGGTCTCCATGTGAATCAAAACTCCTCCAATGCTGCATTAGCAACAGCCAGATTTATTGTCCCTTCCTTTCAGTTACAACTTCTTAGTAATTCTACTATTGTAAAACTGTTAAAACATCCCCTAATCTTTCTTTTTTAATTTTTTTATAGTCAGGATCAAAAATTACAATTATTAAAAGCAAGTTTTCTTTATCTTGATTGAAAAAAGTTAATGACTCTTTGCAATTTATCTTAATTCTTTCAAAAACAACTTTGCAGAATTTATCAAAATATGTTACTCAAGCTTTAATTTTAAAAAAAAATTAATCTTATCAAAAGAAATAATGGAATTTTATAATTATCAGTATATCTATTGTAACATAAAAACATGCTTGTTTTAATTTTAAAATCAAGATTAATAATACATTAATTAGACCTTTTTAATCATTTAATTTATAATATTTTTAATTCATATTTATTTAATTATTAACTACTATTTCAGTGTAATATAGAAAATATCTACAAAAAATTTATAACTATGTTTATTTCTATTTTTCCTTTCAATTTTAAATATATATATTGTGACAGTCAGAATTGTATGATCAGCCAACAAGATTCAGAGATCTAGCAAAAGTACTTCAAACCCAGCATGTTTGAGATATGGAAGTCATGGAACAGTACTAAGCTTTAACCTATTTGCCAGTGCTCCAAAACCTTCACTATCCAAACAACACTCCTGGTGATACTAATGGTCATCATTTTTTTCGGTTCTGGTGGTCAGGGTAAACAAGGACTCTATCAATTCAAACTTAGCCTGTTATGCACTAGAATTATTAACTTAAACTAAAATACTCACCAAATACTTTGATACAGCTCAGAATATTATTTCAAATATTTTATAGGTTTTGGATATATACATATATGACTTAATTAAGTGTGGACATAGTTGGGTGATATGATAAACCAGGGAATGACATGACAACTGTATAGATATATATTATTTATTAACACAATTCATTAGAAGATAGAACTAATAACAATGTTTGGAACTTATTATGATCCATGTATGGGTGTTACATTTAAACCAAAAATAATAATTACAATATTTAATTATCAGTTATTGATAATGGTACAATATTTACATATCACTAGGATAAATGTATGATTTTTACAAAGAGTTACAATATTCACCTATCAGTTATTTATAAAGGTACAGTATTTAGATATCACTAGAATAAATGTATGATTTTTTGCAAAAAATTACCTGTCAATAATGACAACCAAGTTTATAAACTAAAAATAACAATTACAATAATAAACATCAATATTAGATGTGTGAGAGCATTACAATGAAGTTCATAGCTTTAATAATGACAACAGAAGTTATGGACAAGAAATAATAATTTCAATAGTATTTAAACATTAGTGTTAGATTGTGTGTGCATTACAATGAAGTCATACTGGCATTTATGACAACAACAATTATAAATCAGTATGATATTGTATGGGTATTACAAACTAACCAGAAACAATAATTACAACACATAGTAAATATCAGTATTATATGTGTGGAAGCATAATACAAATTTTTGATGTTGATAATGATAATATTTGATCAAGAAATATGCCACTATAAAAATTAATATGCCAATCATCAAGAGTAAACAAAATACCTGGTTAAATTAAGCTAGAAGCCAGAAATATATTTATAATAAATTTATGTGTGTGTTCACATACTTAGGGAAAGCTAAGTATATTTTTTTTATTATTATATTTACTTTTAGTATTCCCAGCAGGAGTTATGGACCAAAACATAATTCTAGCTCCCTCTATTATCAATAGTTATATGGTAAATATGGTTTATCTATCCCATACAGCATTACCAACAGGCATGATCAAGAAATCTAATTACAGAAGATCAGTGACATCTGGGTTTGAATCCTGTGCTGGCTATATTATTATTGGCATTGGCAGATGGCCAATCTCCATTGTTGAGCAATAAAATATAGAAAAGTTCCTATGAAAACACATTCACAATCAGCATGGCATATGTAGAAAATAATAGAGCATGTGGGACTTTGAATCCCTATTGTCATAGAGTACCCATTTATCGGCTCAAGAACATGGCTATCTCCAGACCAGTAAAATATCCATCTGGCAGCTCACACAGCATTACTCAACATATATTCATTATTAAAAGCCATATAGGCACAGATCATTCAATAAAGCAACACTGATATATTTGCCCATAAAAAGCATTAACTTATATCTGTATAGATATTTTCTTAAACCTGTGTTTCATAAGTAATAATGGGAAAATTTAAGATAACCATATCCTATAGGCTATAAAACGCCCATGTGCTTAAATATACGCTTAACCACAAAATGCTAAAGAGGCAAAAACACTACTGCTGAGATAGTACTTTTTCCCCAAATGTATGCATCACTAAATATATATACAGTGAGATGAACACATACCTTTGTAATAAGTAATATTGCCCATTTTATATTTAAGAAAAGAAGCATGATTCTTATTATTATTTTTTTTAACACATAAATAAATGCATATATATATATATCATTTAATTGTTATAAAGAACTTTAATCAAATCTAAATTAAATAGATAATGGTTTTAACACTCATTTATATTCTTAATTTCTATTAACAAGGTATATAGAAGTAAATGGCGAATTTTAATCCAGATATTTGATTTTTTTTCTCTCTCTCTCTTTTTTTTTTAAATAAATGACATTTTATCCAGCCAGAATTAGATGATGATTTAAGAATTTTAAGTTTGACTATTTGTTACTTTACCATTATAAAATAGTTACCACTCTCCCACTTTAAGATTTGAAATAAACAAATTTATGCATAAAATTGATCTAATAGTAAAATATAATCATCCAATAATGGCTGAATTTGGCATAGTTAACACTAATCAAGAAAGTGTATATTTTATAATTAAAGAGAACATACTGGCATATCTCAAAATAAATAATAAAAGCACATTTATAAACTTCAAAGTAATCTTTCATTCCATTTTAGAATTAGACATTACACTTACTTATTTTTCTACCATTAATGAGTAGAAATCTAGTTATAACACATGATTGACTTGTTAAAAACAATAATAAAAAAAATGAAAACACTCATATATATCACTGTCCTTTTGAAACACATTTTTTTAAGATAGTCTTTTACCAATCAGTTATAAAACTGAGGAAATTAAATATTCTAGAGTTTTTATAATATATAAATATTTTTTTAAAAACTGAAAGTTCATACTTGTAATGACATCACCTTGATGAGGTAACTATCTTCTTACTGGCTCGTCTTTTTATTTCAGGACCCTTTTGGCCTTACTGGACATAGTAGACATAGTACAGGCTGGGTTCAAAGTTGTTTCTCCATTTTCTCAGTGGCAGCAACATGGAACTAATTGGATTTCTTTCCTTCCCATAAATGCATTTTTTTAGAGATTTCCTCTGAGAGGGGAAAGGTAAATTTTATCTACTCAGAGGTCATGGTATCTGACATCAGCTTAGTTCAGTATCTATTAGAGAGAGTCCTTCACTTTCATTTTTACTCTTGAAACAGTCAGCTTTGTCAATCCTACTGTTTTACCTACTATATTCTATAGTAGTATTTTTATATATATAACCATTGCCAAATCCTTGTATATCATGTTAATATTATATTAAAAACAGGCTAAAATTAAACCTAAATGTGTTAATCATGTATGTGTGCATATATCTGAACATATAGTATGAAAATTGCATCTATATAAGTAAATCATAAATATGCACATATATATTTCTGATAATAAATAAATGGAAAATGCATTTTATGTGTAACATCAGACTACATATATGTGAGAATGAATAATGTTAACAGAATTAAAACATTAAAATTTCTTTATTTAAAATATTAATTCTAAAAAGTAATATTTGAAGTTATTATATAATTCTGCATACCACTAAATTAAAGGGTTGAGTTACATATATAACAAAATGTTTTTTAGCTTTTAGATTTGTTTTTCTAGAAAGAATGGCTCCATAAAATTTAATCCTTCTCACTATAAAATGACCTAGTTTCAATTTAAAATTAGAATTAGATTTAAAATTAGAAATATGAATAAATTACTGTGAGTGACTGAGGTTAAAACTGACCAAACAGAAAAACAATCACAGTGGGATTCCGTGATTTTTTTAGAAGCAGCAAGAAAGCTGGAAAAGTGAGTCTAAATATAATGTAATGAAGGAGAGAGGGGTGAGCTAATATATAAGCTGCTGCAGCCATCTTTGAAGGCATTCATTCATTCATTCATTCAGTCTAACATTATTTTGAACAAAGTTCTTGAAAAAGTTGTGATGATGATGGTGTTGGGGTAGAAGGCTAAATTCTTTGCCTTCTGGACCTTGGTAAAAGCTACCTGATGTGGGAAGTAATGCAGTGAGACCCACCACCACCTAAAAGAAGTTCCTCAATGATGATACAACTTTCCAGCAGAAAAGAAAATAATGGTAAACAAACTCCTTCAATTTTAAAGCCTTTCAACTAAAGTCAACTAATTATTATAAGCTAGCTCAATCTTTAAACTCTATAGCCATAATAATAGTGCAGTTTAAACTCATCTCTTAAATGTAATATTATTTTATTTTAATTATAAACTCTCACCTGATTCTGGTTTATTATTATTAGATTCTAATTTGAGAACTTAATTTCTTACCTGAGTTATTATTTGCATTAATAACACATTTCATTTGTTGATATGATTTCTTTATTTATTGGTTTATTTGCTGAACTCATTTATGATTGATTTAGTTTTACGTATTCATCCTATTTTGAGTTATTAAAAGTTATTTAATCTTAACTTGCTAAAATCCATATTTTAAATGTTTTAGTATAAGTTTTATTATGTATAATTCAAAATGATCTATTTTAAAATAATAATTAAGTTTCTAAGTTATTTTGTATATTTTAAGTTAATGATAATATTTGCCCCAATTAATTCTCTTAAATAACTTAGAATTATCTTAAACTGAATCAATCAAATATCAGCTAAATGTCGTATAAATTCTCTTTTAAACCAAGCTAAAACAAAGCCAAATTTCAGATTTCACTTATGTAAAATCTTATTTTAAATCTACATTTCTTTTAGTTAAATCTATGCCAAATCTTATTATTTTTCAATTATGTATTTGTTTAGGCTATATTTATTCAAAATGGAGTTTTACTCTTAGTTAAATCATTAGTGAGAAGTCATTATTTATTCTCACGCATATAATGTAATTTCGCATATATTAATGCACAAACCAAAACTCTGTTTTAAAATGGATAAAATGTCTTATTTAAGATATAATTACAAGCTTACAGCTATTCTAAGATAGATTTGCTTTAAATATAATATTTAATCAATATTCAGTTGAAATAATGACATACAGCATAAATCTATAATTCTATATTGTAATTTTCCTTAATATGCTGTAATCCTCCCTAGAAATATAAATGCCTATATAGATAGCTTTATAAATTGGATTCATAAGCTTTCCTTAATAGTATAATTATAAATACTATCATATGAACAGTTTCATGAAGGTAACTATTGTTTAGCATCTTAAGTTGTTATTATATAATAATGTTGTCAGCGGTGCATATGTGACCTTAAGAAATGCTACGGTGTACTCACTTGTTGCTGTATTCTTTAATGGGCATATGTGTTAGGACTACACCATTACTCTTAGTTCGGACAACTACCTTCTCCAGATGGCAGATGGGTTCTCACCTCCCCATTCTGCATCCTCAGTCAGTAGAACAAGACTCCACTTCAATTAATTGTTCAATCATCCAGACTAAAGGTCTCTTATTTCCACAGTAATGAGTTCGGAAAAAAAGAACCGGTACTTGGTACAAATCCCATGAATAAGGCACACATATGAGATGCAAGGACTCATAATTGTATATTTTCTATACACCGTGGTATCTGAAGTCTGACTGCCATTTGTCAGTTCATAATAATTATATTTTTTCAGCTTTGATCTGAATCTGAATCCAATTTAATATAAATAATAGTTATATAGAGAATATATTGATTATTTGTGCTTAATAAAATATTATGTTCTTTATAAATGTTTATATTCACTTCTACTAACTCTAAGATAAATCTAAATCCTATTATATAGCATAAACTAGGCATAGATAGTTATGAGCAAATGCACTAAATTATAATGTAATATTTAGGCTCATGAAAATGTATCTTCCAACCTATAATTTTTTTATCACCTGCAAGTGATAGATATACATAGCTAAGTAAATTAAATATTTGTAACCTAAAAACTATAATCACCTGTGAGTAATTAAAGTGCTATATATAAACCAGAAATGCTTATATCTTAAATCATAACCTATGAGTGATATACATATATATGATAAATCGAATAATTTGTAACTAGAAAATTAATAACACCTGCAAGTGATTTTACCTGTCATATATATATGTAAATCAAGCTTGTATAACTCATCCACAAATAATTATATATATACAAACTATCACCTGTGTGTGAACCCAAACTTAAATGTAAACTGTATCCCTTAATCACCTGCGAGTGAGGCAATACATATAGTCATTGTATATATCATTTCATTCATTATTTTAGTATTTAACTTTTATTAAATTAATTTTAAATTTAACTTTGTTTCATGTCTCAGTGTTGTTCATCATTAAGTCATTATTTATTATTTATTATTAGTTATTAAGAATCACTTCCTTGTTTAATAATTATATCCTAGCCACATGATATCTATATAGCTATACTAGTTAGAATGTCAACTTTACCCATGGTCTCTGCTTTACTGATGTTTTACTGCCGGCATGTGATGAAGGAAAATACTTCTAGGACTATATCAGACCTGTGGTATCCACTACTGTATTCTGGTTGGCCTTGGGATGATTTACTAAAACTCTAGATTTTGTTACACGAATGTATATATTTGACCGTTACACTCTTAAAACTTTTTTTTCTTCTTTTGACTTTTTACCTTTGACTTCAACAACTCTCTGTTTTTAAAAACTCTTTTACTTTTAAACTCCTTTACTACCCTCTCTAGAAAAAATAGCCCAGTATTTATATGCTAGTAACTTTAAACAAAACTTTTCTCAGCACAACCAAAAATCAGTACAGCCTTTGTTTAATCTTATATTTTTTTCTTAACACCTGTATCATAACTGCCTTTGTTAGAAATGAAAATAGACTGATTGACTGATCTTTTTAATTTAAAACTAGTTAGCAAAATCCTATTAAGATTAAATTAAGGTACAAAAATTTTGATTACATTTTTAACTGCCATTTAAAGGTGAGAAATAATTAACATTTCCATGCAACTATATGAATGTTTCAAAAAAATAGACTCATAAATAATGTTATTTCCAAAGAAAGAATGAGTCAACTTATATGTTCCATTTTTCTTTGTCTTTTAGGAAAAACATATAGACAAAGGAAATTTTTTTTTTCCAAATATATAACAAAAAAATGTATTTCAATAAAACAAGATATACATATATGTCCTCTCATTCAGATATTTGATCTATAAAATCTATATATATACTATTTTTAAACAACATGAAGCTCTGTGTGTGCATACACACTGTTCTTGCTTCAATATATATGTGTGTGTGCATCATTATATATTAGTCTCATATTTCTCCTTTATGAGAAAAAGAAAAAGAGAAGTGAAACACCAAACTAACAATATTTTATATAATATACATGTGTAATAAACACAAAATTCATACCTCAAACTATGTACTCATCAATTTTTTTAGAGATTTGACAAGCAGCTGACAGATAGCAAAATGGATAGTGACCTGCAATTCAGATACAGATAAAGAATTTGGCCACTGGATTATGAGTACACAATGCATCATGAATGCCAAGAGAGCTACCTCAATTTAGACATTATAAGCTACATACAACCCAAATAATAATAATAATAATAATAATAATAATAATAATAATAATAATAATAATAATAATAATAATAATAATAATAATAATAATAATAATAATAATAATAATAATAATAATAATAATAATAATAATAATAATAATAATAATAATGCAAAAATTCTAGCAAGACTATGTTCCTTTGAGATTGAGGACCTGGAAAATACAGAACTGTGTCTTACTCTTTTTCTTGAAGGCTTAGATGCTGGAAATCATGACAAAACTATGTTAACTAGACTATGATGAAACAATAAAAATATGAAATCTTAAAGTGGGTTGGAGCAATATCTGAAGAAAAAACTTCAAGGAGTTGTATGAACATATTGCATCTTTAAGCCAACAACCATACCTTCCATTCATCATCAAAACTAAAAGTACAACTAAACAAACCCCAGCAATCAAAAAACCAATGTAATCTCCATCATCATGCTTTGATTTATTTGTTCATATATGAACTCCTTTAATAAACATAAAAACTTCTATTTTATAATTTATTATCAAATTATAACAATCATCCTTTATATTGTTTTTACATTTCACAGTAATATATTTTAAATTAATTCTGCATCAAAATACAGAAGTTTGTTTTCATGTGTATTTCTGAGATTCAAGTCATGTGGTGACTGACCATCAGAACTTTTGATCATTGGGTCCATGCTGTGTACCAACTGTAACAGGATAAAAAATGGAAAATTAACAGAAGATAATCATGGATTATAATGTACCACAATTGAATAGCCATTTGTAACAGTACACCACAATAGGGCTGAATTATTAGATGTGATGGAAAACCATTAGCACTCCCAAATAAAAAATATATAATTAAATATAAAAGGAATGATAATGAATATAATGAACATGAAAAAATGAATCAATGAGCAATTAGTTTCGCAGATCAACACAGAACTAACTATAAGTAAGTTCAACAGAATTACACAAAAATAATAAAAAACCTCATCATGAATAAAAAGAAATTAACAATCAATCATGTGCCTGGATTTGAAATGGGTTGAAATGGGTCTACTATAGAACAAGCTAATTATTTAGCCCTTGCCAGCTTCGGACAAATTATTTACACAATAATTTGGACACATGAACTTAAATGCTAATCCATAAGAATGTAACAATAAAAAAATAATGCTGGGTTGCTAAAACATGATGATCATCATCAATGCTCTGATAACTTAGTACCAGTATTATACTAGCCAACTATAAACTTAATTTCTAAATAAATAATTAAAATGAAATGTGGTGCATGGACTTTAAAGAATATCCCCTTCATGCTATCCAGCATAATCATCATCTGGATATTCATAACACTAAACATAAATCTTTTTTATAAGAGACCATTATGCACTAATCCAGCTAAGAGAGAAAATACTCTAATTGTTACCATGAAATATATATTTTTAATAACAATTAAACTAAAATGAAATTAAGGTCTACTAAATATGTCATAAATATAAATTCAGCATTCTGATTTTGATTAATACTATAAGCTATCACATTGAGATTTACAAATACCTCATAAGTGATTTACATAAAATACATATATCAACACACAGACATACCTGTATAAAAAATAAACATATTTGAATTGTGATAAACTAATAATAAAATTCAATATTCATTTTAATAATTCATTAAGTATAATTGGAATTAACATATATGTGTCTACATAACACTTATTTACATAAGTCCACAGACATGGTATAAGATATGGAAGTTGTCATATAATGATAAAAATAAGCTATCACATTTTAATGATACATAAATAATGACTACACATAAATAATGACTGTTTTCACATACATATGTGAATACCCATGGAAATGTATGCACACACTGATGTTTATATTATATATTTTAATATGTCAAAATAATATCCTTATTAGAAATATTATATTTTCACTAATTAATTCCATGTTGAAAATATACATAAACATTACACATATATGTATATATAAAATAATATGAATCAAAGTTCTTGATTCATTCATTTAATGGTAAAAAAAGATTTTTTTTTTTTTAAAAAAAAAAAGAAAATTATCATGAGATTCAGTGTGGAAATTTATTTTTTCTTGGTTAATTATAAATGGCTTTAAAAATACTCCAGAATGTATTTTGTTCCCTAATCTAAAAAGATTTTTGGAGTTTACTTTGTTTTTTTCAAAATAAAATCATCTATATATCCTTTGTTTTTAGATTTATAATACAAACAAATATTATTTACTTGTTTTGTTTAAATTAAACATTTTAGTAATCATTTCCACTAAAAAGTTTCACTTCTGATAAATAAAATTGCATCTTACTTTTAATCAAATAAAGTTATTTACCTTTAAAATAATTTTGGAATTTAAAAATTACAACTGTCATTTTCAAGAAATTATTTAGAAGTAATATTATTCTCAATGTATATATACACTATTAACCAATTGTATTATATATATATGTTGAAACGAAGATTTTCATGGGTTGTATATATAAAATACATATTTTGTGGGTTCATCCGTGTTAAAAAATTTTAATATTAATATTCCGACATTTCGACTTGGTCACACGAATCATCTAGTGGGTGATAAAAGATAGAAAGATGGTTGTAGAGGTGCTACAATCACTGATTTGAATAAACATTAAAATTCCACCAATAGCAAAAATATTAAATTTAAGAATGTTTTTTAAAAAAATCTTTCCAAATAGGACAAAGTTTCCATGTATCATCTCACTTATTGATAAAATCTGGCCTTTTAAGTATCTCAATAGCTTCTCTAATTTTGCACTGGTAGAGATTATCCCATATGAATATGATCCTGGTACTAGAAAAATCAATTTTATGACCTGAATCTTAGATAGTTTCTGTAGCCAAAACTATTTTAAATAGAGAAATTAACCTTTCAGATAATTCACATCTGAAAGAAGAAATGAATCATATTAAGTTAGTGTTTTATTAGCAAATAGTTATAATTATAAGTTTATAAAAAAAGCCTTATTTCAAGCCCAAAATGGACAAAATAGAAAACAAAAAGATGATAAATCAGCTATTAGGATTTGTGTTCCATATGTAAAAGGAACTACAGACAGTATTGGATGTATATTAAAATGCTATAATATAGATACAGCATTTTCTACTCATCAAAAGATCAGCAATATAATAACCAAGCCTAAGGATTCAATCACTCTTGAATCTCATGGTGTTTACCAAATCTCATGTAAAAATTGTAAAGCTTCTTACATAGGTATGAGTAATTGCCACATCAGTGTTAGGAGAGATGAGCATGCTAATGTAGTTAAACAACACTCATCATCATCAGCACTCTCACTCCATACTATAGATTCAGGTCATTAAATTGCTTTTTCTAGTACCAGGATTATATCCAGATGTGATAATCTCTACCAGTGCAAAATTAGAGAAGCCATTGAGATACTTAAAAGACCAGATTGTATCAATAAGCAAGATAATACATGCAAACTTCCTCCTATTTGGAAAGATTTTTTTAAAAAACATTCTTAAATTTAACATTTTTGCTATTGGTGGAACTTTAACGTTTATTCAACTCAGTGATTGTAGCACCTCTACAACCATCTTTCTACCTTTTATCACCCAGTAGATGACTTGTGTGACCAAGTCAAAATGTCGAAATATTAATATTAAAATTTTTTAACACAGATGAACCCGTAAAATATGTATTTTATATATACAAACCATGAAAATCTTCATTTCCACATTATTAACCTCTACAGGGAGGAAATTTTTAAACAGCTTTGAGTATTTGAAAGAACGTGGATTAAGAAATGTAAATTACTTTGTAATTTATCTTTTCTATTAGTGTGTAAAAATCCCAATGTTATACCCACTTGCTGTAAAATTGTGTTTCACAAGAACAATTATAATATTAGTAAAATTCTAAGAAAAACAAGCAATATTATTTTAAACTCTTTTATTAAAGAAACTCAGAAAAATTTAGGCAAAATTGATAAAATATTGCTAGATTTACGTTTATTCCTTAGTAATAAAATACATCCTTTATTGTGGACTAGTTTTGATCGTATAGCAAATTTTAGATCGATTAAAGATTCGGAATTTGTAACAGTGAAGCAAAAGAAAGAATTACAAATGCTAATTACAACACAGTCACCAAACATTATGTATCCAAAACAAAAAGCCGTTTATAATTTATCTAAGAAAGCCCTCTCTACAGATGAAGTTTTGGTTTTAAAAAAAGGTTTTAATTTTGTTTTAACACCTTCCTGGATACCTTTTGAGAATATTGTTTGTAATGTTGAATCAGCTCTTGATAAAATAGATTCTTCTTTGGCTGATTTGGCTAGAGCAGAGATTTGCAATATTTTAAAAAAAGCTAAGCTTCCTAAAAATAATATTTCAAAGAAAGAAAGACAAGCATTAAATAATATAAAATTGAACAAATCAATTGTTGTACTTCCAGCTAACAAAGATAATGCCACAGTTGTTATGGATTGTGACATTTACCATAATAAAATTTTAGATCTGCTTAATGATAAAACTTATAAACTATCAAAAAGAGATCATACTATGTATTTGAAAAAAAAAAAAAGCTATTATTAATAAATCGCCTATTGAAATAGAGATAAAAAATAAAATAGTCCCTCATGAAAAATCTTGTGTCTGTCCAAAATTTTATGGACTTCCAAAAATTCACAAACCAGATACCCCCCTTCGTCCAATAGTAAAATGCAATAGGATCTCCAACTCATATTTTAGCTAGATATTTATCAGATTTCATTAAACCTACATTCCCATCTATTAAATCATATATTAAAAACTCTTTTCATTTTATTTCTGTTTTAAAAAGTTTAAAAATTAATGCTAATTACATTCTGGTCAGTTTTGATGTCATGTCTTTGTTTACAAACATTCCAATTGATGAAGCTTTAAATATAAGCTCACAATGTTGCAATTTACCAGACCATATTATTGCTTTGATTAAACATTGTCTCTTAAACACATATTTTGTATACAATGGACAGCATTACAGACAAGTTTTTGGTACTCCTATGGGCTCACCTATCTCGGGAGTAATAGTTGATTTATTCATGGAAAATATAGAAACTCGTGCTTTAGAATCATCATCATTAAAACCTCTCATTTGGCTCAGATACATAGATGACACGTTTGTCACATGGCAACATGGAAAAAATAAATTTGATGATTTTTCTTACATTTAAATAATATGCATCCTCATATTAAATTTACAATGGAGACAGAATCTGATGGAAAACTTCCTTTTCTTGATGTTCTAGTCACGAGAGCACCAAATAGTTTATCTTTTTCGATTTACAGAAAGAATACACACAGAGACAGATATTTATATTTCCATTCTCATCATCACCCAACTGAAATAGTTTCTGTAGCCAAAACTCTTTTAAATAGAGCAATTAACCTTTCAGATAATTCACATCTGAAAAAAAAAAAAATCATATTAATAGTGTTTTATTAGCAAATAGTTATAATTATAAGTTTATAAAAAAAAAAGCTGTATTTCAAGCCCAAAATGAACAAAATAGAAAACAAAAAGATGATAAATCAGCTATTAGGATTTGTGTTCCATATGTAAAAGGAAGTACAGACAGTAATGGATGTATATTAAAATGCTATAATATAGATACAGCATTTTCTACTCATCAAAAGATAAGCAATATAATAACCAAGCCTAAGGATTCAATCCCTCTTGAATCTCATGATATTTACCAAATCTCATGTAAAAATTGTAAAGCTTTCTTACATAAGTATAAGTAATCATCACATCAATGTTAGGAGAGATGAGCATGGTAATGCAGTTAAACAACACCACTCTCACTCCATACTATAGATTTAGGTCATAAAATTGATTTTTCTCGTACCAGGATCATATCCAGATGTAATAATCTCTACCAGTGCAAAATTAAAAAAGCCATTGAGATACTTAAAAGGCCAGATTGTATCAATAAGTGAGATGATACATGCAAACTTCCTCCTATTTGGAAAGATTTTTTTAAAAACATTTTTAAATTTAACATTTTTGCTATTGGTGAAACTTAACATTTATTCAAATCAGTGATTGTAATGCCTCTACAACCGTCTTTCTACCTTTTATCACCCAGTAGATGACTTGTGTGACCAAGTCAAAACATCAGAATATTAATATTAAAATTTTTTAACATGGATAAACCTGCAAAATATGTATTTTATATATATATATAAAATACAATACCCCTTATAAAATATAACATATATATAAAAAAAACTTTAATGGTAAATACAATATTATAGTTTAAATTCTTTTGTAGCGCTTTCAATTATGTGGTAATCCTCGTCAGCTTTAACTGAATTTCAAATTTTTTAAACTTAATGTTATGTATATTTCTATAAGCAGCAAATATGGCCATACACAGATTATGAAAATATACGTAATGTTAAGTTTAAAAATTTTAAATTCAGTTAAAGCTGATGAGGATTATCACATAATTGAAAATGCTACAAAAGAATTTAAACTATATTATTGTATTTACTATTAAAATTTTATACATATATATAACATGGTACCTTTAATCTGTGCTTCTCTGCATATAAATAAAACAGTATGCATTTAAACTAATTTTTCAGAAAGCTGATCTCTCTTTGTAAGCTCATCTTTTTTAAAACAGTAGACTGGCTTATTATCATCTTCAATAAAGGTACAATCCAGTAAATGTCATACAAACAGTCGGCTCCATTTAGTCTAGAGTTTGATAGACTTCAGGTATACCAGCTAGTACACAATACATAGAGGCTAATGAACCACAGAAAAGCTGGTCCTGGCATCCATGTGAATCAAAACTTCAATGTTGCACTAAAATCAGCCCAATTCACTGTGCCTTGTCTTAAGTTATAACTTCATAATAACTCTATTATTGTAAAACTGTCAAAAACTTCCCTAATTTTTTTTTCAATCCTTTTATAGGCATGGTGGAAAAAACATGGTAGTTAAAAGCAAATTTTCTTTATCTTGATTGAAAAAAGATAATGACTCTTTTCAATTTATAGTAGTTCTTTCAAAAACAACTTTGTAGAATTTATCAAAATATGTTATATAAGCTTTAATTTTAAAAAAATTTAATCTAATCAAAATAAATAATGGAATTTTATATGTACCAATATCCATTATAACATAAAAACATGTTTGTTTTAATTTCAAAATCAGAATTAATAAAATATGTTAAATATATAATGAATTTATTTTTAAATTCAAAATTATTTAATCTTAATTGTTATTCCAGTGTAATATAGAAATATCTACAAATAAATATTTGTCTGTTTTTATTTATATTTTCCTTTCAACTTTATACATACATATATATATATGTGGGGGGGAGGCACACACACTATGATGTCATTGTATGTCATATGACACATAACCATCTCAATAAATATGTTCTATGTACACATGACAGTTTACATTATATAAGTAAACAAATAAATCTATAATGTAAACACATTTTAATATTTTAGATATTAATATATTAAATATAAATATTTTAAAACATAAATATTTTTAAATATAAATTAAGATTTTTACAATGATTTATATAGTTTCTTTATTTACTCTATACATTATCACAGCCATTGACAAATTTCAGGTAAAAAATTATAAAAAAACAAACAAAATTTATTTTTCAAAATATAATATAATAAATTAAAAAATATTTATGAAAAAATAGTAAATTGTTTTGGAGTTTAATAATTTATTCAGTTTCAGTCTACAAATAAAACGATGAGTTCCATTTTTACAATTCATATGTATATTCTCGTTATAAAAAGTTTTTATATGGCAGGTTGCTGATGTTTATGGAGCATACCAACATTAGTTTTACAAAACCTGTTGATGTTGTCATTTTGTAATTTTTTGATGTTGGTAGTTTTTATTCAGTTAATTATAAATGACTACTATTTTTCACTGATATTCTTTTGGAAGATACATATGAAAAACCCTTATTGTAAGTTATATACTGTTTTTTGATTTTTATTTATTACAAAATTATTTTATAATTGAAAAATTTAAAATCCAGTTTATTTTGAATGTATACCCATCATTGTTTTAAAGTAAGATTTATTATTTTACTGATTTGTTTTTTTTAAATGATTGACTCATTATTAATCCAACTAAAGCAAAAATATTTAGTTAATTATTTTTATTTTTTCCAATTTTATAAAGAATATATTTATAAAATAAAATGTTTATAATTTAACAGCACAGTAGAAACCTTTGAAATAAAACTTACTGAAAACAGCCACCTAGTTAATGCGCTAATTTTATTTAATTTTGTGATATTACTACTGATCGATTTTTTTTAATTATTACCCTGGATTAATAGTACTATTTGCACTAATGTAAATAAATCTCAGATGCTATTATATATATTATAATCTAGGTTTTGAATGAATATTTTTTTTTTTTTAAAAAAAAAGAGGCTTTTGTTACTCCTAAATTTTGCAATTAGTAAACAGAAGAGATTCTAATTTTTAATTATTGATTCATGAGTGCAAAATATTTTCTTCATTTATTTGAACTAGCCTAAAATGTTGTTGTTGTTGTTGTTATTGTTGTTGTTGTTGTTGTTGTTATTATTATTATTATTATTATTATTATTATTATTATTATTATTATTATTATTATTATTATTATTATTATTATTATTAAGTTTCAACAATAGTAAACTTTATTGATCCTTTTAGTTACATAGTATTACAATGCCATAGCAAAATACATGTTGAATCTTATTATTGTCAGTTCAATTTCAAGTGTTACAATATTCATTTTTTTTAAAAAGTACATATCTATACAGGTAATTTTACATGATTCTATCCACTTTAGCAATGTTAATTAATCACATTATTGTCCAATAGGGGCATAATCTGGACCATGCTTTTTTTAATTTTTTTTTCTTTATAACTTTGCTGTTTGTCTGAGCAGGGAACAAGTAGCTGCATAAATATCCAGGCTGGTGATTTGCTTGTCTCTAACTTGCATTTTATTCAACTTATTTTCAAATGTGGCTGGATGCCTTCTGGGATTGTTACCCAATACAAACACACACCTAGTGCACCAAAGTGCATATAGGCCCTTATGGCTGGTATAGACCTTCCTTTGTAATTTGACAATTTGCATCATTGTAGTATTTTTTGTCTGTATTTGCCCTGCAGAATGCATCTCATCTGCTGCAAGGCCTTGCAGTTGAAAATTATATGCTGTAGAGTCTCCTCAGCCATATGGCAAAGGCCACAGAATGGATCAACTGACCTGTGCATTCTTCTGTGATGTAAAAAAAAATTGGTAGGTAAAGCATTCAAATTCATCTTGATTATAAAATCTAGGAACTTAGGTTCTAGTTGCCATTTTCTGTATTGCTTGATCAGATATGTGTTGCCTATTTTTAGTATTGATGGGATCTCCGCATTATAATTATTTTGATGTATAAATTTATATATTTCGCAATATTTATATTTTTGGTCCAATTGATTTTATATTTTTGGTCCAATTGATCTGGAATTGTTCTTTCTCTCCTGCATTGGTAGATGGTGATTGCTAAAAAACAATATTTTGGAGAAGGCCTATCTGTATGTGTTATCTGCTATAAGTGTCTTAATTTAGAAAATTGAGTGAGTATAGCAATTATAGCATTCCTCATTTTGAATGTTTGAAATGTTTGTAAGCTATGCAATCCCAGTCCATTTGCTATAAGTGGGCGATTCAGTTTTGCCATTGAAATTTCCACCATCTTTTTCCCCCAGATGAGCTTGCAACATATGGAATTAATGCATGCCATAAATTTTTTTGAAAATTCAACTACAGACATGTAATATGTTATCTTGGTTATTATAAGTTTGTTAATCAGTTGCACCTTTGCATATATGGACAAATATGCCTTTGAGAGTGATTCAGCTATGTGTTTGACTTCCTCTTTGAGCTTGGCTTGTATCTGACATTTCATTCCAGTGGCCACTAGAAAAAAGGAAAGCCTAGGAATGGAGCTGGTTTTACTCGATACATTGGTCCACATGGGTTTCCAGTGAGTAGCATCCAGGCTGCAGACTTTTCTAGGTTTATTCTCATTCCATATTTCTTTGAGAATTGTTCAAGCACTGCCTGAAACTGTGGTATTTGCTTCTTTGATGTCAAGAAGACTGTGATAATGTCCATGTATGCGAGACATGCAATCTTCTGTGTTGTACCAGGTATTTGAACTCTAATGAATGTGCTATTGATTCTTTCAAGGATTAATATAATAAATAAACATTAATGCAATCAGAGAAGACCCTTGGGATAGTGACTGCATTGGGATGAATGAGGGTGAATTTCAGCCATTCATAGTAATATACAGTTCTCTGCTCAGTATCAAGTTTGTAGTCGAATATAGCAGATCTTTGGGTATTTTAGTCTGCTTGAGCATATCCAGTAACACAGGGATTCTCACTGAATCAAAAGCTGAAGCAATATCTACCTGCACTACTACTGTGCTGTTTTTCTTCCTCACCCTGGTGGCTATCATCATGGTCTTGAATAACAATGCTGCTTGCCCTGTTGATGATGTCTTCTTTGCAAATTGTGATTCACTGATGGTTGGTAAAATATAGGGCTCAATTTTATCTTTTATAATTTTTCCAATATTTTAATAGGAAGTGGCCCCATAGATATTGGTCTAAGCTCATTTGGCATTGGTATGCCTTTATTATCATATGGCACTATTGCCATGGGATATATCCCTGTGGTTGGTTTAATTTCTTGAGCAAGATGGTTTGCTAATTCCTTGAGGTATTTAGTTGTAAAAAAACTTAAATGCTTGAAAATGAACAGTGGTATCCCATGTCCACCTGGATGACAAGCATTGCTGATAGTTTTCATTTTCTCTATTATATCATTCTCACTAACTGGTAATTCACCCTCAACCTCTCCAAGCATTTTTGCCTGAAAAAAAAATGAGGCTCTGCACTTAACTTTTTTTGAAAAAATTTGAACAATGTCATAATCATGTTATGGCCAGTGAAGATACCATCCTCAGTCTGTATGGCCATTGTCACTTTTATGTCTGGTACATAACCCAAAGCCCACTTGATACACTTGCAGGTCCATGTGTGTTGTTGTGCCATGAAAAGCCTATTTTTTTTTATCTTCAGATATTCTTTCAGTGATTCACAGGTCTTGTTATAAGCATCAGTCAGCTTTCTTATGTGGATTTGGATGTTGTGTGTTGGAGTCATCATCATTAGTCTTTGATGTAGCTGATCAGCATATTGCAGAAGTCTTGATGGTGGTGTTTGATTTCTTGTTACATGATCAACGTTGAAAGACAAGATATGTATAAAAGTCAGGTATTGCTGTATAGGATTGAGGTTCATCCCTTTAACCTTCTGCAACAGAATATATGTCTCTGAGAAGAGGAATTCTGTTGCATTTGTTGGGATAAGTACTCTTATTGTTTTTGTTAGGTTGTGATTAACTGCTTGCAACTTTCCTAGATTGATCATGATTAACTGGGCAGAATGATCAGAAAAAGTGGTTGGGACCAATTTTACTTCCATGAGGTGATGCAGCGATGGTGTGTAAAAGACAAGATCTATTAATGTTGCAAAATGACCATTATGAAAGGAGACAGCCCCTTCTGGCAGAAAACCTTGTCCACTAATCAATGGTATGGCTATTTTATGTAGTGATTTCTGTATAAATTCTTCATAAGGTGAGTTGCAATCCCCAACCAGAACAGTGGGGCTTGCATTCATGGCAAGAATTGAATTTATATTATAAATTATAGATTCTATCTTTTGATTTTCTACTGGCATATATACAAGCATTATATTCATTGTGATTATTTTTTTGAGTCAGTGTTATTATTAGAAGGTTTGAATCAATGTAAAGTATTTTGAAATTTTCAAAAGGATAATCTTGAGCAATTACTATTCCAGTTCCTGCAGATGGGGAGAATGAATCTCTGGAACATGCAGAGAAACCCTGGCCCCTCAGGTAGGTAGGTGGATTTATTGCTGAGCCTGCATATATCTTTGTTTCTAATAATCCTGTTATATGTGCTCGGATTTGATTTATCCAATTTCTGACTTTGAAATTTTTATTTATTGCATTAAGTCCTCTGACATTTAAAACAGCAATTTTAAGTTTCATTAATAATTTTTTTTTCTTTGAGTTTAGGAATTCATGTCTTCGTACTTTTCTTACTCGATTTCTACTGCATCTTGAAACACCAGTCCACTCTCTTCATCCACTGCTACAGCCCAATTATATATATTCTGCTCACTGTAAGGATTCTCTTGTTCAATTCTCATCTTTTTATATCTTCTATCTTGTTTTGGTGGATGTCCTGGTTTGTGTCTATATTCAGTGTGCATTTCTATTTGGGTAGGCAGATCTGGAGTAATAGCCTCCATCATTTCAGCAGATGTTTTATTAATAATTGTTGACCATGGTATGACTTCAGTTGAAATTTTGCATCTTTTATCTACCTGAATCACATCTTCAGTTTCAGTCTCAAGTGCCATAATTTGCGTGTAATCTTTATTTGCACTCTTTGGCTGATTTTGTTGGTCACATTTCATATGGCTTATCTTTGCTGCAATTCTCTTATCCTCTTTTTCATTGTTTAATCTCTCTTGCTTGTCAGCTTGAGCTTGGCTTTCCTGGTTTGCCATTTTAAGCTTACTTTGGATATTATTATATTGTATGTTGTCCAGTGGCTTATTTTCCACTTCTAAGCCAACTAGTTTACAGTTGGCCTCAATGAGTTTGATGTGTTTTATGTTCTTGTCTGCCATTGCTTCCATTGTATCTTCTTTATCTGTTTTTTGCTTACTTTGTTTATTATGTTGTATGTTATCCAGTTCCTTATTTTTCCCTTTTACATCATCTGGTTCTCGATCACCCTCAATGTGTTTGGTATGTTTTATTTTCTTGTCTGTATTTGTTTTATTTTCTGTTGGTTCAATTATATCTTCTTCATCTGGTTGGCTTATTTCTCCACATTTTTTATTATTTTTTTGCATACTGTCTATATCTATTTTTGATCTTTGGTGTTCACCAGGTGTATCTTCTATTTCAGTCTCAGATTTCAGTCTTTGATTGTTATCTTGATTTCCTTTTTTTGATTGTTTTTTTTTTGATGAGGCTTTATCTGTTTTGGACTGACTTCCATTCTTTTGCCTTCTTTTTCATTGGTTAGTTTGTCCTTCTCAAGCAGCTGTGATAGTACTGACTGATCAGCAATTTTCAGCAAACTTTGCTTCTTATTTCTTTGTATATCATCTATTTGTTTGTAATTTTTTTGCATGTCATCCATCTCTTGGTCACACTCTTCATGTTTGGTGTATTTTCTCTTCTTATCTGGCCTTGGCTGATTTTCTGTTCTTTCCTTTGTATATTCTTTATCTGTCATTTCTGTCCATTTTTTTTTATTTTTTTGCATGTCATCTATTTCTCGGCCAGTCTCTGGGTGTTTGGGATTTTCTATCTTCTTGTCTGTGTTTGATTGATCTTCCAGTTGCTCTGTTGTGTATTTTTTAATTAATATTTGCTGTGTTTTTGCTGTTGACTTGTCATTGTTGTTGTGCTTTCTTCCACAGTCTATTGCCAGGTGATCTTTACTTCCACATACAAAACATTGTGGCCTAAGTCCTTTAATTTGTATAGCCAGTATTGCTTTCTGATCCATTATTATGCTTGGAATGTCTTCAGATCTATGCCTTCATTCATTTTATCTTGAAATAAAAACTGTTTGAATAAACTAGTGTAGGCGTGTCTGAGTGATATATTGACTTCATGTATATCGGTTGCACAAAGGGTTTCATTAATTTTGTGAAATCATGTATATTATACCCAAAATAGGTATTTTTAATAGTGCTCGTGTGATAGTTTTGCATCTCTCTATCTACAATCACAAGAGCATAATTTTCCAAAGTCTTAATTTTTTCTTGAAAATCTATACATTGTGTTTCATTAATGAATTCTACCACCAGATATCTTGAGTTGGTATGCTCTCCTATGGCTGAAACTGAGCTCCACATTTTGTTGTTAGATAACTCTTTATATAGTAATTCCTTTGGAAACTTGTATAAAGAGAGATTTCTATCTGTTGCTGCTAGGACGATTGATTTATTTGAAAAAAATCTCTTAAATGACATGAATAATTTTTTCAGTATGGTTTCATTAAATCTGCGATTTACCTCTTCCACTTCTTTTTTTAACCAAACATTTTGTAAAGGCACATCGTTATCATATTGATTCATATTTATATCATTTACTTCATTCAGGTCATCCTGATTGGCCCTTCTAAATCTTGGGATTTGTTTTGCATTTTGCAAATTTAATTCAGCTATGTTCGCATATGTTGTCTGTGCTCTAATGTTGCTATGTATTCGTGAAGTCTGATTCGCGCCAAACTTTATCTTGGATTCTGATGTGGACGCCATATTGACAATATATAGCGTCTGAATAGCGCTTAGAAAAAAAAAAATTGTAAGCAATAAATCACTTACTTTGTGAGTAAAAAGTCCATTTTCCCTGATAGGTGTGAATATTAATTATCTTCAGGTGATGTTTTAAGCAACTGTTTTTTTGGCAATTCAGTATGTTTTATATACTTTTGTTGGAAACGTTTATCTAATTCATCTAACTAAAGACACAGCAGGACCGCATATTATTATTATTATTGTTGTTGTTGTTGTTGTTGTTGTTGATTTGGAAAAATTGAAAACTACAATAGGACAAAAAGAAGATATTAATCTTGAAATAGGAGGTAATAGTAATAATAAATCAACAGAAGTTGATTTAGAAATTATAAATAATGATTGAAAACTACAATAGGACAAAAAGAAGATATTAATCTTGAAATAGGAGGTAATAGTAATAATAAATCAACAGAAGTTGATTTAGAAATTATAAATAATGAGAAGAAAACATTAACAATAATGGATACTAATTGTTTACCTTGTCGAGAAACGTTTGTTTTAGTGCAAAACCTTTTGAATATTGTTACGGATTTGTCTACTGAAATTAAATTATTAAAAAAAGAAACTATTAAAATGAAAAATATTTTATTGAATAATAAAGTGTTTGATAATGGTTTTGATATTAATAATGATATTATTGAAGCTAAAATTGTTAATGAAAATTACATTGCTAAAAATAGTCAGGCTGGTGATTTTATTGCTGTGGCTTCTAATTCCCCCCTCTTATTTAAGGAGAACGGAAATGCCGAGGAAACAATTGGTAAATCTCAAAAATCATTAGACAAATCTAGCTATAAGTCAAATAAAGTTGATAAACAAGGAAATAAAATAAATAAATCTTCAGATAATAGCATTTTGAATTCTACTATCTACTGGATTTAATGAATCAGTTCCGGTTTTTTATGAAGATAAGACATTAAACAAGTCATATGCTTCTTGTTTAAAAGATAATACTAATGAAAAAATAAAGGCTTCAAAACTGTGGTTTATAAATAAAAAAAATGTTAAAAATCTGCGCAAAATATTATTGAATATTTAAAAAATACGTTGCATATTAATACTGTATGCTATAAATTAAATACTAAATCCAAAAAATATTCTTCTTTTTATTTGTCTGTATATGAATGTGATATAGACAAAGTGAATACAGGAGATATTTGTCCTGATCAGGCTATAATATTATCTTTCTATGGAAATTTGAAATCTTTAAGAGGTGATGCTGATGACATCATACAGGATGATATAGCATTAAATTATAATAATGATGCTGAAAAAGTAAATGAAAATATTTTGCTGCATGATTATGATAGTGAGAATAGTAGGCAAGGAAAAGATATAAATTTAGAAGAGACTTCTATTAAGTTGTGTAATAAATAGCAATCATTGCATTGTTATTATCAAAATGTACGTGGAGTTAGAACTAAGACAATTGAGTTTAAGTCTGAACTGTTACTACATGAATATGATATTATTTTAACTGACACTTGGTTAAATGATGGTATTAGTAATCTAAATATATTTGATAATAGATACTGCTTATACAGATGTGATAGAAAATATATATATGAAACAAGAGGTGGTGGTACATTGATTGGAGTTCAAAAATGTATTAGGCATACTGAAATTAATATTAATAATGATAACATTGAATCCTGTTGGGTTGAAATAGATTTAAGAAGTAAAAAGAAAATATTATTGGGTACTGTATATTTTAGACCTACTCCATTATATAATGAAATTGATACATTTTTGACAAAGGTTGAAGATACTTTAGTAAAATACAAATATGATGTTATTATAGTGGGTGATTTCAATGAACTGGATTATTTGATTTGTAATAATAAGGCTGTTGGTAAAAATAACAAACTATTTAGAATAAACATTTTTGTTGAATTAATCAAATTAAATCAATTTAATAAGTTTACTAATGATAAGGGTAAAATACTTGATCTATTATTTAGTACCATTGATTTTTTAAAATGTAATTTGGCAGATCAGGCTCTTATATCTCCTGATTCTTATCATCCATCTTTGGAATTTATAATAGATGGATCATATGAGCATATAAAAACTTTAATAGTATATTCAAAGATTATAGACATGGTAATTATTATGATCTATATAAAGCCTTGGAGAATACTGACTGGAGTGTAATTTTTGTAGAAAATGACCCGAATGAAGCTGTAAGTAAGTTTATTGATATAATTCAAAATTGTTTGGATTATTACATTCCTGTTAGATATTCACAACATAATAATAAATATCCTAAATGGTTTTCTAAAGAATTATGTAAGGGACTTAATAGAAAACATAAGTATCATAGATTATTTAAATTGGCCAATGATAAAGAATTATATAAGAAATTTAGTGCATTGTGTGTTTATACAAAAAATATTATGAAAATAGATTATGATAATCATTTAAATAGCATTGAAAATGGTTTTAAACACAATCCACAAATGTTTTGGAATTATATTAAAAATTTAAATATTGTTGGGAATAAAAATTACAAAAATAATTTAATACAGCCTTCAATGGATGAATTGGTTAGTTGTTTCACAAATATGTACTCAAATGTTACTGAAAGTGATGTGATTAATATTGAATCTGATAATGAAAAAAATTGGAATATTGATGTAGATAAAATTAATGTTACTGATGTGCTTAATGCCATAAACAAACTTAAATCTAAATCATCTATGGGATATGATAATATTCCTAATTTTATTATTAAGGGTTATGCAGATTGTTTGGTAATTCCATTGCGTTATATAATTAATTTGTCCATTGAAAAATGCATTGTTCCTGATATGTTTAAAATCTCTAAGATTGTGCCTATTTATAAAAAGGGAGATAGAACTGATCCAGGTAATTATAGACCTATTTCGATACTGTCTTCATTTGCTAGGATTTATGAAAGATGTATTTATAATAATATCATTACAGATATGATTAAGGTCTTGCTTAATTATCAACATGGTTTTGTATCTGGAAAGTCTGTTGATACTAATTTAATGGTAATATCTGATCATGTTGCTCATTCTCTTTCTGAACAGAAACAACTTGATGTTATTTATTTTGATATGTCACAAGCATTTGATAATGTGGTGCATAATCATCTAATATATAAACTTAAATTAATAGTAATTAGTTCTCATTTGATTGCATGGTTTATTAATTATTTGGAAAATAGATGCTCCTACATTTATATGGATAAAGTTAATTCTAAGCTATTCAAAAATAAAATTGGGGTACCTCAGGGTGGAATATTAGCACCTTTACTTTTTAATGTTTTCATGTTTGATCTTGATCAAAATATTAAAAAAAGTATCATACTTACCTATGCATATGATTGTAAATTATTTAAAAGAATTAGTACATATGATGATCATATTGATCTTCAAAAAGATATTATCTATTTTAAAGAATGGTGTAAATTTAATAATATAAAAATAAACATAAGTAAAACATGTATTGTCTCTTATACCAATAAAACAGATAGATCTGTTTATCATTATATGATTGATGAAGATGTTATTATATATAAAGAAGTTGTTTCTGATCTTGGAATTATATTTTGTAATCATTTTAGTTTTAATGAGCATATATAATATATTATAAATAAAGCATATAGACAGATGGGATGTATTTTGAGATTTGGTAGAGACTTATCTCCTTGTATAAAGTACATATTATTCTGTTCTCTTGTTGTACCTTTATTGGAGTATGGATCTTCTATATGAAATTTGGATTTGGCTTACATTGAGTCTAAAATTTCTAATGTAGAGAAAAGATTTATTAAACTAATAAAGGGAGGAAATTTAAATCTTAAAACAATATTAACTGAAAGAAGACTAACTAAAGATATGGTATTTTTTAAAAAGTTGATTGATGGAAAAATTGATGTAAACAATTTTATATCCAAAATTGAATTAAGAGTTCCTTCTCATTCACTAAGGGAAGTGTACACATTTAATATTAAAAAAACTAAAACCTCTTTTATAAATAAATCTGTCATTAACAGATTACAAAAGTTATATAATCAAAAATTTAATAACATTGATGTTTTCTGTGATCATTTTATAAATAATGTTAAAAAGAAATTGAATCTACTGTAGATAACATGTATTTATATATATTTTAATTATGAATTGTAATTTTCCTTATTGTATATTTTTTTATTAATGTTATTATATTGAATAATGTTTTGTTTGTTTTGTATATTTTTTTGTAATCTTGTGTATTTTTTTAAAGCGAAAGTGTTGAAATGCACGTAATAAATAAGAATTGAATTGAATTATTATTATTATTATTATTATTATTATTATTATTATTATTATTATTATTATTATTATTATTATTATTATTATTATTATTATTATTATTATTATTATTATTATTATTATTATTATTATTATTATTATTATTATTATTATTATTATTATTATTATTATTATTATTATTATTATTATTATTATTATTATTATTATTATTATTATTATTATTATTATTAGTAGTAGTAGTAGTAGTAGTAGTAGTAGTAGTAGTAGTAGTAGTAGTAGTAGTAGTAGTAGTAGTAGTAGTAGTAGTAGTAGTAGTAGTAGTAGTAGTAGTAGTAGTAGTAGTAGTAGTAGTAGTAGTAGTAGTAGTAGTAGTAGTAGTAGTAGTAGCAGCAGCAGCAGTAGTAGTAGTAGTAGTAGTAGTAGTAGTAGTAGTAGTAGCAGTAGTAGTACTGTTGTTGTTATGATAATAATGATGATGATGATCCTAAATTTTGTAATTGGTAAACAGAAGAGATTGCAATTTTTAATTATTGATTCATGAGTACAAAGTATCTTCCTCATTTATTTGAATTAACCTAGAGTGTTAAAGTTTCAGTATATTATTATTATTATTATTATTATTATTATTATTATTATTATTATTATTATTATTATTATTATTATTATTATTATTATTATTATTATTATTATTATTATTATTATTATTATTATTATTATTATTATTATTATTATTATTATTATTATTATTATTATTATTATTATAAAATAATAATATATAAATAGTAGTAGTAGTAGCAGCAACATTGTTGCTTGAACCCCCCTTATATAGAGGTGAAGTATGCTTCCTGGTCAGTAATCTAAATGTATATCATTGTGGGATCAATGTCTTTTATTGAGTTTTATTTTGAATTCAAAGTTATTGCTATAGATTGGGATGGGGTGTTTTTTAAATAGATTGGCTGAAGTGAAACTACCACTACAAAAGTCTCCATCAATTTTTGAAGTCTTGAATGCTATATCTCAGGTAAATATTTTTCAGAATCCCTGGTATGACTCTAGTGGTGCTCATCAATCTTTAACAAGAGCAAAATTATCTGGTGTCTTAACTATAGTTTTGAATCATTTTCTTATACTTGGGTCTTGGAATTCACTACAAGATGTCTTGGATTGGGGTGGTATGCAAGTCAGGGCACAGAGTCCCATAGTATATGTTATTTGCCTCATATAATAAAGCCATTGGCCACAATATAGGAAATAATTAAAATCAGTGGCAGATAAAACTATTGAGCAATGAGAAAAGAATCAGCAGAATGTGATGATTATACCCTGTGAATGGCATTGTTGAAACTTTCATTAATGTTGTTTAATATTGTTGTCTATGTAATCTGGGGAGGGGCAAAATTTTCTATATTGTCTTGATTAGATAAGTCAAGGTTTTTAACATCATTATATGTAGATTTTCTAAATCTAGTTACTGGCTTTAAATCTAAAAAACTAAGGCTGGTTTTTGTAATATAAGTATAGATGCTTTTGTGGCTGCAGGGTCGCCTGGCAGTCAATTGCCCTAATGCTTGATGTCTGCACTGTGATCATAAATTCATATGTATTCTCAATGAAAATCAGATCTTCACTAAAAACAACACACATTTATAAAGAAATGCTGATTTTCTGTCACAAGTGATGATACATAGTTGATAGATCTTGGTGTACCAATCAAACTGATCATACCTCCATCATAATTACTTATGACTACAGTCAAAATACACTACTGATAATACCTCCAAGATAAATATTTACAACTACAGCCAAAATACACACCAAAATGTTACCAAACATTCTTAGATGAACACAATACTCAGACTAACTTAATTGCACCAAATAATGAACAATCAGATTCTCAAGAATACATAATTAATAACTCAAATCCTGACATAATGGAAATTTTGGTTTCATGTTTTTCATCCATTGAGAAGTGCCCTTCAGATTTTGTTGTTAAAAAAATCTAGATGTTCAGGAAAAAACCATGAAATAAAAAAATTAAAAACACTTCTAAACTCAGCATAACCAACTACTCATCAGATGACTCAATATTCATGGACTATAACCTAGATCATCATCACTCTCAATCACCATTTACAACTTACTTATAGGAAAGAATCTTGACCTTGATATATCTTCTAGTCATGCTGCTGCCAGTTCTTACTACCAAAAACAAACATCAGTCAACTGCCATTGATGACAGCTCTAAAAAGCTTTTATTTGTACCTTTGCTAGCTACCCATTCATAAGACATATATCTCAAAACTAACACTCTTTTTATAGCATCTTTTGATAGTCATTTTTTTGCTATATTATTAGGTATGAGGCTAAAAATATCATTCTTTAATGTTCATTGTTTGAACTCAGGCCCAAAAATTCATCAGATAAGTAAGTAGATACAAATTACACAACCACACCTTCTAAATTTTCTAGAGACAAAACTATACAGTGCCTCTCAAACTGATACAGCCACCTACCTAGATGCCCAACATTTTGTGCTTGCTTCAAGGATTTATCATCACTTTCAAAGGGTACTGGTCTGATCTTAACTCAAACCTGCTCCTTTTCTTTCTTCAAATTAATTTACATTGACTCCAACTTGCTTTTAGTTATAACACACCATGAGAAGATTATTTTTAATGTGATATTTCAATACATACTTCCTGGTCTTATAGTTATAACAAGATTAATACTCACCATTAATTCATTATTCCCATCAACCTTATCTCTGGTCATTCTTCTAGGTGACTTTAATATTAGCTTTTCTACGTTTGTTTTTGCTGGCTTCACCAACTTGCATTTCTGTTAGTGAGTGCTGATTTTTTTTTCCTATAGATTAATCTCATTCTATAATCATGGGCTTGTCTCTCTCATAAATTTATGCTTTTACTTTCTTATGCTTCATCATCTAATTAGTCTTACACATAGTTCATCATTCTTTTCAGACAATTGAGCCCCGATGTGCACACTTGATTTAGATGCTGCACAAACAACTATTAGTCTTCATAAAACAAAATACTCCTCTCTACAAACATTACTGATTTATTATACTTAGAATCATACATAATACAATTTAAACTTAAAGATATGTCCATTAATCCTGTCCAGCAATATCTCATTTATAAATATATTAACTTTTAACATCAGCCACACTGTGCATGCCATCTCTCCACCCTCCAAACAATTAGCCTTAGCTGATGAACTACCCAGGAGAATTACCATGTATGTGAATCTAACCTTAATATGCCTACACACATTCAAAAACTTTCATACTGAAATAACAATACATGCAACTCACTGGAAGAGCACCTACAACAAAAAAGAAAATCTTCCTGAATAAACACCACATATGGACCCATGGGTACATCTGTTGGACTTTAGGCTAGCCCTTCACAATTGGATTTCCCCTAGCTCTGGAAATTGATGGAGTAATCAAAGCCAGATGAAACGTGATAGAACTAATCTGTAAGCATTCAAAACAGAAATTGCAAATGTACAGTCTCTTTAAACCCAAAGTAGACCTCTTTGGACAGCTGACATTAAATACACCTTTTTAGCATTTCTGATTTTGCTCTCTAGCTTGCCACAACATTCAAACAATGGTCACCCTGAGGCCCATGGAATACCCAAATTTGTCTTAGCACACCCTAGTTATTTCACCATAACATACCTCTGTGACTTAGCTAATTTCTTAGTACAAAAGTTATATAATATGCAAGGTTTATATCCCATCTTTCAGTTCCCTTCAATAAAAACCTGATCAGATATCCAATTTATCCAACATCTTACCTATCTCCATGAGATCAAAGAAAATAGAACTGCATATACTTCTTCTAATATCATCTATGCAATATGTCAAGAAAGGCTCATCCACTGGTCAAGCAATTCTTATATTTAATATAATTTTAAGTCAGTTTAAGAATGGAAAATATATGTTCTGGTGGCTGTACAAATTTATACTGAAGCAATTTCTAATTCACATGCTCACATTGACTATGATACTCCTACTCTTTTATATGCATTTATCAACCTATTACAATGCTGAGAAATTTACATAACTCTCAATGGTGGGACACCAACTTCTTTTGTTCCCAGTCAATCAGTGCCATGGGAATCACCACTCAGAACATTATCATTTGTGTATTACATTAATTCTCTCATAGACAAAATTCAACAAAAAAATCCAGGTATTCAAATTCCAAACACTAGTTGCATATACCCTGCAAGGCCTACATGGATGATATTACTGTTTTCCTTGCCTCCAAAAAGCAATACTTGATGACTATAGCACAGTATTTAAACTTAAGTTTAATTTGAACAAAACCTCTTCATGGTTTCATTACACTTGCAAACCATTATCATGGTCAACATTTTGCTTTTTTTTGGATTCTTTTTTATCTTAAAACTACGAGTATGATGCTAAAAATTCAAAACAAACTTAAAAATGATGCTAAAAATTTAAAACAAACTTAAAAATGATGCTGAAAAGGATAACTATCTCACTCTTCAAGACCTATGTTTCAAAAATATGCCTTCTCAACCAATTTTTTATCACAAAAATAGCTTACTACTTGCCTATTATCAAGTTTTTTAAATCTTTTAACTCTTCTATTTTTTCACTTTGTTGAAAATTTCTAACTCTTTTCTATTTCTTTACTTTGTTGCAAATTTCTATGGCATGGAAAATCAGTTTCTATCTCTGCCAAATGTCTTAACATCAGCACAAAATAAATGAGGCTTTCACTCCATACATGTTTTCCATATCCAAACAAATATAAATCTCTTAACTGCCATTATAAGATTATTTTCAGCAATAGAATGTATCATACACATGATACCAACAGTCAAATTACTATCATCACATGGATTTCTATCATCACTTATGTGCCAATTACAAAGTATCCACAACCAAATGTCATCAAATATAGGTAAGTATGCCTACTGGAACATTCAAAGTCTACTACTTCCAAATCTACTTGTTGATTATTCCTCCCCAATGCTAGTAATAAATAATAGGCAGTTACTTCATGCATTCAAAAAATGGTCTCTACAGCCAACATTTTTTTACTTCCTCCTCAAACTTAACTTATACTCCCTACCCACATCCCACTTCATATGATACCATAGACTGTAAATAATAATTGACACTTTCCACCCAGACATGTCACAAAAAGAAAACTCAGGATCATCTATTTCATATTTGCTCAGCACTAATATGCCCTCAGGAATTCATGTTAAACACATATATGCAAAACACTCACAATTTACAGCATAATTGAGACATACAGCAAAAACATCAATTCAGTTATTCATGTAGAAACATTAAGTTTGTATGATTTTGCCTTGGCAGCAATACCTGTCATCAGTTAACCACATTTACCAACAAGCTTGAACAACTGAGAGCCAGGAATAATAAACTTGCACAACCAGACATCTTTGTCACTACATGGTCACTTCTGTAAGAATGATCAAATTTCTAATCATATGCCATAATATTGCAAACATTACTTGAATTTTTATTTGAGACACCAATAAATTACCTTTCCATATATTAAGAACAATAACAACCTTTGAAAAAGTTGAACTAATGTTTATAATCACAAATAACCAATATTCCTATTTAACAAAAGAATATTTAATAAACTTTTGCAAAGACAACCAATGACAACCATGGACCATCAATTCTTCACAGTCAATTTAACAGAAGAACATTAAATCATTCCTTACCTTAAAACTATATTTGTAGTCAGTGATTATTATTATTATTATTATTATTATTATTATTATTATTATTATTATTATTATTATTATTATTATTATTATTATTATTATTATTATTATTATTATTATTATTATTATTATTATTATTATTATTATTATTATTATTATTATTATTATTATTATTATTATTATTATTATTATTATTATTATTATTATTATTATTATTATTAATTTCTTTATTTGCTCTTGGGCTTTCTATCTATCTGTTCATTGTCATCTTTTTTTTTAAAGTATCTCTAGAATTAAATAGAAAATCATTTTTTAGTCATAAAATGTTCTAGTTTTTTTTTTCAAATTTAGCAGTTTGTGTAGATTAGAATTTAAACTATTCAAAGGTATAATGATGGCTTTTAAATCCCAAATTATAAAAAAAAATGTTTGTAAAGTCTTAAAACCTGTTACCATATTCAAAAATACATGTAGGATTATTAGACTGAGGAAAGAAAACATTGTGATCTAAATTGGAAGACAGGGCAGTGGAAAAAAATAAAAATTGACTTATTCAATTTTAATGGGGGAGTTCAAGAAAAGTTATCTTTAGAGATATTAAGATCTCTTTTAAAATCAAAAAAGGAAAGTTCCTATGAGACATTAGACAAAGTGTTCAATCAATATTATATTTATGGATGTTCTTTTTAGTTTTTGTTCCTCCTTAGAGAGATGAAGTTAACCTTAATCTCAATTTGTAGAAAAACGAAGTGCTGAAGAAAAGAACAAGTCTCTGTTAGCAGTTAAAACTATAAGCAGCTTTAAAATGGATTTTGATTCAGTAGCGTTAAGGCTAAAAAAAATTAAAGCATATGTAAAGATTAATTCACATTATTAAATTATTCTCAAAATTCTAGTCTTGAATCATCCCACCCCTCTCCCTTGTTGCTTTTTTCTTTTAAAAGCAGAAAAAAAATGCAGTCATTTTTTAAGTATCAATAATTATGTCTATATAGTAAACATTTATATATATATATATATATTAATAACTGAAATACAAGTTTATTATATACCTGTATCAATATATGTAGTATGTAGGGTATATGAGCACAGACTTTCACACGACCCACCATTTTCCACTCCATTTCATGACAATGATACACTTGAACACATATGTCGAAAAGATTAAATAATCACCAATATATGTATTTCATGCTCAACCAGCAATCATCAGTTGGTCCAGATTATCATCTCTACACATATATGCAATAAGTGCTCAGATATATATTAAGACAGCCAATCTTCATACTTCAATGGACAGGTTCAATCCATTCCGCACTCCAACTCTTCAACCATCCATCCAATTGAAAATCTGATGATGAAACACTCAAAGGCCACCCTGAGGCCGAGATTCCCATCACACCCATGTAAACTTAAAGTCAATCTGACACCTCATGTACAAAACATAATTCATTTAATATATATACAAGGGATGGACAGACATCTCTACTCTGTAATAACTGAAATACAGGTTTATTATATACCTGTCTCAGTATATATAATATATAGGGTATATGAGCACAGACTTTCACATGACCCACCATTCTCCACTCCATCTTATAACAATGATACACTTGAACACGTATATTTCGAAAAGATAAATAATCACCAATATGTGTATTTCATGCTAAACCAGCAACCATCAGTTGGTCCAGATTATCATTAAGCTACACTTATATATTAAGAAACAAAAGAAGATAGGTAGATAGATAGGTAGGTAGGTAGGTAGGTAGGTAGGTAGGTAGGTAGGTAGGTAGGTAGGTAGGTAGGTAGATAGATAGATAGATAGATAGATAGATAGATAGATAGATAGATAGATAGATAGATAGATAGATAGATAGATAGATAGATAGAAAGGTAGGTAGGTAGGTAGGTAGGTAGGTAGGTAGGTAGATAGATAGATAGATAGATAGATAGATAGATAGATAGATAGATAGATAGATAGATAGATAGATAGATAGATAGATAGATAGATAGATAGATAGATAGATAGATAGATAGATAGATAGATAGATAGATAGATAGATAGATAGATAGATAGATAGATAGATAGATAGATAGATAGATAGATAGATAGATAGATAGATAGATAGATAGATAGATAGATAGATAGATAGATAGATAGATAGATAGGAAAGCTACTGGTATATAATGTACTAGTAAATGAGTTTATTATGTCATGTAAACTTTCTTTAAATTGTAACTTTCCTTTGCATTTAGTACTTTCAATTATACTTTATATTTTATATAATTATTTAGTTTATTATATTTATTTTTTGGGAGAAGAATTTTTAAATTTTTGTAACTCGATAATTTATTTTATTTTTTAAATATTTCCATTATTTATTTATTTATTTATTTATTTTTCCCATGTGTCATAGCATAGGCCGGGATGCGAAGCCACAATTGTCTGCAACCAACTACTTGCTTGTAAGGCAGCTGCGATGACCTCTCGGCTAACAATTATTTGTAAAGTTATTTTATTATATACAGTATATATATATCCAGTTTCACACGTCAATTTATTTCCAGTTTTTATACAACTCAAAGAAATTGCAGTTGTTGACCGAAAATCATAAGTGAATAAAAAATGTTTTACAAACTCAAAGTTTTACTTCAAGCTTATGTTTGTCATTTTCAAAACACGCGAACATAATTTTCGCGCTAACGTGTCACTTTTATACTAAATTTATATTAAATTGTTGTTGATAACATTATTATATGTTTGGTACACCGTACTTCAATTTTTAAAATTAGTATTTTTTTTTTTTAATTTAACCAATAACTGTAATTATTATATTAATTTCTATTAATTAAAGTAAGAAATGAAAATCAATGTTGAAAGGAAATTACATTAATATAATATTAAAATTTTAGTTATTGTTTAAATAGAGCAAGATTTATATAAATACAAAAACGAAGAGGTATATATTGTTCATCATCTATATTTCCTGACTCATTCTAGGCTACCATATATGTGATCTTATTAATGCTTCCATCTGTATTATTCTTGGTGTCTTATGTAATCATCTAAGTATTACCTTTAAGCCTTTTGATGGTATGAGTATGCAGATATAAGAGAGCAGCAATTTTATGGAGATAAACATTTGGACACATTTTATACAAGCTTCCATACATAGTTTGGTTGATTTTTTGGTCATCCCTACTGTATCCATTTTGTATCATTTTATATCAGGGATCATTTCTCTTTTAATTTTCAACTTTTCATCATTTTAAAATCATGGAATATATGTAACCCATGTATACATTTGTAATTCATAATATAATCTTTATCTGAATAACATTTTGTATATATATGTAATTCCTATGTAATCTTTGCACTAATAAAGTTACCTTTTGAAACCTAATAATAATAATGATGATATAAGTTAATTGTTTGCAACTGCCCATAAGTACTAGTAAATTTTAATTAAGAAAGATCTGTCTTTCAAGAATAAATAACCACAAAACAAAACCTTTACCATAAATTAACATTGTAATTTTTTATAAACTGAGAAAATATTATTTATTCTTTGAAATTCTACTTTTCAAAGAACTTTATCTTTTTTTTTTTTTTTTTGGATTCTTGTAGCTAAATATTAAATGTAAATTAAAATTATATTTTATATATGGACTAACCAAGTATAATTTTTGCTTTATATATATATTGAATCGCCCACCTTCTTTATCTATAATAACTAACAATGACCGAATAGAAGGAAAAAAAATGAATACTCTACCTTCCATACTATTCAATCTTTAAAGGTGTTTGGTCCTCAGGTAAAGTGCAAAATATCATTGGCAGCAAACTACCAATAATATAAACACTCGGCTACTGGACAAATACCAACCAAATAAACATTTATTTTTTAAGGTAAACCCTTTAGGCGCCAGTTAATTACATGTACAATCAACATGTTTATCTGATCAGCACTAAATCCAGTACATGAGCCTTCAGCTAGCTCAATGGATTGCAACTACCTTTTAAGAAAAATAAAACTCCATCCTCTCTAATAATCCTATCTCAATAATAATGATAATTTACTGAATGAGAAAACATTAATGTCTTTAACAACAAATCCTTACTTTTAAAAAAATATAGTGTCTCTATTCTTTTAATTTTAACTTAATTGTTTCTTGTTAATAATTAAATCTCTCCATTCTCATCTTACTAAAATATTGTTCAAGATAAATGTGTGTATTCAAAATATAAACGTAAATATTTAAATGACATTTTAAGTATTTCTTTTTCTTAATAAACAAAAAACAATCATTTTGCTTTATAAGTTAAACACACGTACTCTTTTCATTTTAAATAAATATTTTAATATATTATACTTTTCATTTTAAATAAATAATTAATACATTATATTACTCTTTTCATTTTTAAACAAATATTTTAATAAATTATATTAAATAAAGTATACTTGACATATTAGATTAAGATACACCCATTCGTACACACAATGTCTTTAAATATAATTAAATACAGAAGCCGATATCGTTTATGCTTCCTAAATATTATTTTGTAACATTTAAAGTTTTATTTATCACAGTTTATTTTTTATTTATTTTGAAAGGAAATCAAGAATGAGAGAATACTAAAATCAAAAGTTATTTAGATTTGGAAAGTTCAAAATGACATACGCAGCCCAATGTAGTTTCTCTAAAATTATTTATTACCAGTTAGCGCTAACTTCAAAGCAAACCTTCCTCGACTCCATGATATTGTACAACTTTTGTGAATTTTTCAGCGTCGACACTCCGGTATTTTCTTGTTTTACTTGATCATGATTTACCCTCCAAACTTCCTGCTGATGTTTCCGCAGTGAGGTTTTCAGCCGATTGTACAATATGGTAATTTAACACTGCATCATTTTGGTAGTCATAACAATTTATATAATTGTTATATCTGTAACTTCAAAAAATATATTCAAATGTTTTAAAATATTCAAAATAAAATGGAATGTTGAAAGTTTTTAAAACGTCTTAACAATGGAAAATTTTTGTTATCTCTAGAATCTATTGTCTCGTGAAATTACTGTCATTTACTTTGCTTTGATTGGGCTTTTATTTTTTCTTCAAAACTTCTACACATACACACACACATTTGTTTTATTATAAAACAAAACGAAATTCTCTTTATTACTATTTTTTCCTTTTAATACAAACTAATCAAAATAATATTAAATCATTTTATTTATAAAATCGACTTTTTTACTTCTTTAAAATAAAAAAAATCCCACCCTCTTTTAAAGCGTTTATTATTTATTTTCTTTAATAACCCCCCCCTACCTACTCTTTAGTTTTTTAATTTTTCTTTCAACTTGTAACTTTTATTCCCACTTTATTTTTTTAAAAAGACGAAATTTAGGAGATATTACTATTTTTAAATACCATTACAATTCAATAACAATGTACTTCGGTACAATATAGATATATCTTTAAGAATAGCATTCTTTTACTATTCTAAAATTTGCAAATTATCTGAACAGAGTAAAATTCAATTTTAATTAGGCTTAATATTTTAGTTTCTAGGTATCCATAGCTATCCTAGGCAATCATTCAATATTAGTTGTTGAATTTGTATCATCATCATCATCATCAACCATTATCAATCCACTGCAGGATGAAGGTCTCACCAAGTTTAATCCATCTTCTCCAATCTTTAGCTTCTCTTCTCCACAACACCCCTGCACATTTTCTTATTTCATTCATCCATCTCACATGTGGCTTCTTTCTGGGTCTTTTACAATCTCTTGAAATCCAGTTTAAAATTTCAATTGTCCATCTATTATCATCTCTTCTAGCAATATGTCCAGCCCAACTCCATTTCAATCTTTTAATTTTTCCAATAAGGTCAGTAACACCTGTTTGTTGTCTTATCCATACATTGCATTTTGAATCTCTTCTTGTTACTCCCAACATACATCTCTCCATACTCCTTTGAGTGGTCTGAAGTCTCTGTATTGCTCTTCTATTAGGTGTACAAGTCTCAGATCCATAAGTAAGAACTGGTAAAACACATTTGTTAAAAACCATCCTTTTCAAACACATAGGCATATTTCCTTTTAGTATCAAGTTATTTCTCCCAAAAGCACTCCAACCAAGGTTAATTCTATGATTAATTTCCTCCATTATGTTTCCATCTGTATTAATAATCTGACCAAGGTATTTGTAACTGTGAACTTCTTCTAATTCTTCATAATCAATCTTTATTTTCATATTTTGAGCAAATCGATTAAACATTACTTTAGTCTTTTTAACATTTATCTTTAGTCCTACTTTTCTACTTTCATCTGCTAACTCCTGCAACATTTCCTGCAGCTCTGAAGCATTATTTGCAAAAACAACTACATCATCTGTGAAATCTAAATGACTTAAATACTCTCCATTTACTTTCACTCCTTTAGTTTCCCATTTTAATCCACAAAATACTTCTTGCAGCACTGCTGTAAAGAGTTTTGGAGATATGGAGTCACCTTGTCTTACACCTTTCTCAATGTTGATTTTTCCAGTATCATTATGTAATCTAATTGTTGCTGTTGCAATTTTATAAATATTCTTTAAAATATGACAATATCCTGGATCTATACCTTGATGATCCAATGCTTTAATCATTGAAGAAATGTGTATAGAATCGAATGCCTTTTCATAATCTACAAATCCAAAACATAATGACAACTCATATTCGTTTGTCCTTTCTATGACTTCTCTCAATACCTGGATATGATCTATTGTACTAAAACCACTTTTAAATCCAGCTTGTTCTCTTGGTTGGTGGAAATCCAAAGTTCTCTGTAGACAAGTTGTAATTATCTTGGTAAAAATTTTATATAAAACTGATAAAAGGCTGATAGGTCTGTAATTTCTAATATCTTCTTTATCACCTTTTTTAAATATTAATATTATTACTGCATTCTTCCAATATTCCGGTACATCTTTATCATTTAGACATTTGGTATATAACTTTGCTAAAATTGTTTCTATTTCTTCACCTGCTTCTTTTAATATATCAATTATAATTCCATCACTTCCTGGAGCCTTTCCTTTCTTCATACACTTAATTGCATGTCTCACTTTTTCATTTAAAATTCTGAGCAATTCAGAAGATGTAATAGATATAGGAGATACTTGTTCTTTATTACTATATAATTCTTGATAAAAATCTTCTACCAATTTCATGATGTCATCTCTCTTTTTAGTAATAATTCCATCTTTTTTTCTTATTGCAGATATAAATTTTCTACCAATACCAAAATGTTGTTTAACATTTTTGAGACTTTTATTTTCTTCTACAGCTTTCCTTGCTATTTCACAGTTATACTTTCGTATATTATTTTCAACTCTTTTCCGTACCATTTTACAAAATTCGAGATATTCAATTCTTTTTAATACATCATTTTTGTATATCTTCATATTCCTTCTTTTCTTCATAAATTCTCTAGTCTCAGTAGAAATTTTATTAGTCAGTTGCTGCTTTTTTCTACCAGCTATGTTTGTTGCAGTTTTTAAAAGTGTATCAGCTATTTTCATATTAATTTCATTCAAATCTGAATCATGTTCAAAATCTCCTAACACTTGAAACCTATTTGTAAGTTCTAATTTAAATTCATTAGAATGTTTCTGAAGATTAGGAATATCAACTGTAAATATTGTTTTTCTTAATAATTTTTGTCTCTCTAGTTTTACATTAACACGTAACTTACACCTTACTAATCGATGATAACTTCCTGTGTTAAATTTATTAAGAACATTACAATCTTGAAATATGTATTTTCTGTTAGTCAAAATATAATCCAATTCTGCTGTACCTTCATTTGGATGCTTCCATGTCCATTTCCTTTTAACATTTTTCTCAAAAAATGAATTCATAATATAAAGTTTTTCTTTTTCTGCAAACTCCACAAGTCTATGTCCTCTCTCATTTCTATTACCATAACCAAAATTACCTACAGCAATTTCATCTTTCATTTGTCTACCAATTCTAGCATTAAAGTCTCCCATAACAATTTTAAAATGTTGTTTACTCTGATCAAAAGCCTTTTGTACATCCATATAAAAATCTTCTACTACTTCATCACTATGAGAACTTGTTGGGGCATAAACCTGAATTATCTGCATTTGGTATCTGCTATTAAGTTGTATAATTAATCTTGCCACTCTGTCCGATACACCATCAATCTCCACTATATTGTTCTTTCACTTTTTATTTATAATGAATCCTACTCCACTTGTATTTCCAATATGTGTGCCTTTATAATAGAGTATATGTCCATTTTTTAAATCAATTGTTTTTTCTCCTTTTCTTCTAACTTCACAAAGTCCAATAATGTTCCATTTAATATAAGACAGTTCTTCTTCTAATTCTTGCAATCTTCCTGCACTTGAAAGAGATCTGCAGTTGTAAGTACCTAAATAAAAAGTCATCATCAAATGGCAGCCTGGGTCCACAATCATGGGATTCTTAGCACCCTCTGCCTTTGGCACCAACCGCTGCCTTGGTTGGTGACTTTACAGCCTCCTGGGAATAAGGGCCATGCTTTATTTTTGTCTGTTATAATTGTATATATGTATTGGAAAAATATTTATCATTTACACAAACATTCATTCTGCCTTATCAGGCACTGAGAAGAAAGACCATGGTGTTTCTTGATCTTAAACTCAGAGGTAAAAGGCCAATAAACTCACCACGCTGGCTAATGCATGTTAGTGAGCAGCTCATCCATGTTCGTATACTATATGAATAATCACATAGTAATAACAGCTGCAACGACAAGAATGTATGGAGAGGACATTAGGAATTTGCCCTGCTCAGTTCCTTTAAGGCCTACAAGAGGAATCAAAGGGTCTCCTTTCAGTTAATATCGTGATAAACAAAAAAACAACTCAAATTCTTACCATCTGGTAATTAGTACACATGATGAGTAACGTTTTTTTTATTGTTTTTCTATAAGAAGTTGTTTGAGGAGTCCAAGTAATGAATTATTTAAGGTCTATTTTATATGTCATTGGAAAATATAATTAACAATTATTTATTAGTTTTTAAAAAAGAGAACGACAAAAATTAAAAGTTGAAAGATTAATTTTATGATGATTATACAATCCAATCTCTGTTTTTAATCTCTTGTGATACTATCTTTTAACATATTATATAGCAAACTTTTATTATCCAAAAGCCTTCAATTATTTTCCTAATAGCAATTTTCCATTATATTTTATTTTCAATTATATCCTCTCAATGAAAGCATTTATGATTTTATAGTGTATTTTGGAATTGGGATTTATTTTATTTTCAAAAAAAAGAACCAAACTAAAAAAATATGTTATATTTCACCATAAAATATTTTTTAAAAAATAAATTTGTTATCATTTATTTTCTTAGCATAAAATTTCAATAGATATGTGTCTTGCATTGGTGGTCGAGAGGTCAGTGCAACAGCCTTGCACTAGCAGGCAGTTGCCTGGGTTGCGGGTTCGCATCCTGGCTGATGCTATGACACTTAAAAAAAAAATTCAATAGATATGTGTATTATAGTAATAGACTCAACAATATTCATTTCTAGCTAGCTAATAAAGAACATGAGTTTTTTTAACATTAATTAATAAACCAAAGTCTTTATGAATTGAATTTAAAGCTAAATGCACTTTGTAAAACATTTTTCGAACTGGCAAAAATAGTACAATCATCAGCATACTGTAAATCCAGAATCTAAGAAGATGAAGTTTTTGATTTCACTTTTAAACAATTAAATTTTAAAAAATGCATCATCCATAAACAAATCTGTATTGTATCTTGATTTCTGTTTGGCTACCTATAAACAATTGCAAAGATCAATGTCATAAAAATTGAAAATAGTGTTGGAACAAGAATGCATACTTGTTTAACATATTTTAATTTCAAATGCTCAAAATTTTACCTATATTTGTATAATATGAATAAATTTTAATGAACAACAAACTAATTTCAAACAATACCAATTAACTGAATCAAATGCCTTGTCCAAATCAATAAAAGCAATCAATAAATCACTCCTTTGCTTCAGTACTCTTACTGTAATTGCTGGGCAACAAAATTCATATTGTAACGGTCAGAAAACGTGTGACTTGTAAACATAGTGCAGAATTCGACCACCATACAGAACAGCAGCACCATCGAGTAGTGAAGCCACCCGTGGTACTGAGTTCGAACATAGTTTATCAGTTCCACAATACAATCCATGAAACAACGCATCTGATGTGACATTAGTAAATATTTCCTTAGGCACGGTGGTCAGGGATATGCAAGAGACTCATGATTTTATTCTCGAGCTAGCCAATAACCAAACTAATATTAATTAAACATTTATATTTCCATAATCGAGGAAATATTATATAGAATGGGTATCGAATAAATGAAACGTAATGCAGACATATAGTTTAAAATTATTTATTAATACATTTTAATAAAACAATCTAATAATATTTTATGGACTAACAGCTTCAGTAGTGGGATTTGCGACATGATTATATTTTAAAGAATACATTTATTTATTTAGACATTATTTTATATTGAGGATTTCAGTAGCGGCATTTCCGATACTGAAATGTTTACAAAAGAAATTCACTTATTTGAAGGCATAATCTAGCTACCTAAAAGTCTCGAGTAAGTATTTCTAATGCATGCCTGGAGGGATTTATACCTTTGCAATGCAAGAGTCTAAAGTATGGGTTATAAGAGTAATGGCAGACATATTTATTTAATTAAAATATTTATTTATAACTAAGGGCAAACATTTATTTGAGAGTGATTTATGAAGATAATGCAGAGGCGGAGTGACATATAGAATAATAAAATTAAGTAAAGGAACACGTGGTACGCTTTAGAAAGGCGATATGGAATGGCAGTATATCGAAACTGCAATGCCGTGAATGAGTTTATAAGAATGTCGAGCTGGTCTCTGCCATCGGCCCGACGAAGTAAGGTGTCACAAGCATAACCAGGGACAAGCGGTCCATGTCGCAGTTTTTCCGGCTGGCTGCATGACATTATGCCCACTTGTGTAGGACAACTGGGGTTAATTTCAACCCTGAAGAATCCAGAAATTTCACGACAGAATGGGTCATCACGTCTCTAAAACATAGCGCATGTTTACTGTATAAACGATTATGATGAGATTTAAGATAGATTTCTTACTAGGCCCTACATTATCAACATTTACTAAAGAATGTTGGCGACTCTCAAAGAAATGTAATTTGATGGAATTATTCATTAATGATTTAATAAATACAAAACAGATATAAATTGGGAATTATTGTAACTAATACGTCAGCCATTTGCGAAGTACTAGACCCCTGCATTACAATAAATGATGCCATTGAATGCGTGTCGATTTATATGGCAGTTAAGTTATTTAGGAAAATACATATTAATGAAAATGTGACATGCATTCACTGTTTCAAACGATCATAGATTTAAACTTGAAAATAGAGACAATTGTGAGCATGCAATAATTAGATAATAAATATAGATAAAATGTAGATTTTAAAAATACGCACCCAAGATAGAATGAGGTAAGCTAGATTAGTAAAGAAATTTACACATTAAATTAATTATTCAATTTTAGTTATACAAATGGTAGTTTTACATTTTATAATTTAGATAAGTAGTATGAAGAAGAGCTATAGCATATTATTAGAGTACTCTAGAACTTGAATACATTTAGGTACCTGTTTTATAAGAAGTTTTCTGATTCCATTAGTTTAGCAGAAAAAAGTTCACGAGTGGCAATTCTTTCTTGTATTTAGATATTCATTTAATTTCATGGCAGCAGCAGCTTTCTCATTCATTTCAGGCAGCAGATCTTCATGGTGAATTTATGATGGGCAATGGAAAGTTCAGCATCTGATAGGCCATCTCCCGATGGAGAATAATCTAGGTGCTTTACTCGGTCATACCTTGGCAGGAACAAATTATTTTATTATTTTTGGAGACTCTCAGTGATCGAGAGCAAAGCTAAAATTTAAGTGAATGTCTCTAGCAAGTCTAAGATGGCCTCTTTTCTTATCTTGATCTTTCACATTTTTGTTAAGATATTTTTAGGTTCTACTTAATCTGCCCTGAGGATAATCAATGCATTTAGTTGGTTTTTAATTAAAGAAAGCTGCCGTTCTATTGTTTACATTTTACATTTACTAATTTTGGGGAATTTTTCTTTAATTAATCTATTATCTATCACTGACCGATGCTTTTAAATTTCAAAAACAAAAAGGGAACATAAGATTATTTTAACTTTTAATTAAATATTACATCAGATATTTTTAGAATTATTATTAAATGAAATTTAAACAAAGCAATAAATACGAACTTTATAATCCAAAATAAATGATTAAAATTATACAAAATTATATAACTAAAAGAAATCTAAATTATATTATTTTATCCCTATTTATTGCGTTTAATTTGAGATCGAAATGTGTGCATGTTTATGCTGAATTCTACATATATTTATACATTTTTAATATTGTTACACACACAATTCGATATCAAAAAGTTTAAATTTGGGCGGGATAGACCGGTCAGTGAGAGATGACAGAAAAAGGTGAAACTTAAGATTCGAATACGAATCTTACTGTTTCAATATCTGTAGTGCTTTTTAATTCCATAAAACAACATTGAATTTGTGGTAACCATCCATCTATAACTGAAAGCAATTTATTCAATAAAATTTTTGAAAGTACTTTTGATGTAGTTGATAATAATGACATTCCATAACAAGAATTACTACAATCTTGTCTATTCCCTTTGTGTTAAAAATTGGAACAATAAAAGCATTCTTAAAATTGAAAAGCACAATTTCATGGGTTCAGATGTTTCTAAAAATTTTCAATATTTATAAAGCTAACAATATTTTTAAACCTCTCCAAGTATTTCATCAAGACTGCAACCATTTAATTTTTAATTTTTTAAGATTATAAAGAGCCATTCACCAAGCTGAATATTTTTGTCCATGTCTAAATGAGGAGATAAATGATTGCATCATTAAAAGTCATCATCTTAATTCTTGTATCATCATTCAAAAAAGCAAAATAATTTCCTTCACTTATTCAAAATATTATTATCATCATATGAGTCTGAGATTATGCTATCATTTCTCTACTCCATATGTTGTCAATACATTACAAAATATCTAGAATTATCACAATTAGTGAATTTCTGTATCCTCTTTGCAATTGTAACCCTCCCATCATTTTTAAGTCATTGTAAGCCATTGAACTTTTGTATTCAGATATTTATGTGTATTATAAAGTTCCACATTTAATCTATTATTCTGCCAAATCTGCCAAGCAGAATAATAAACTCACTGTTAATAGAATCATTATCAGAAAACCAGTCATGATATTTCTTTTTAGTGAATCTAAAAATAAATTTAATTTACTTGTATCCATAGCACATTCCTCAAGGTAATTACATGTTCAAGTAATGTGACAATACTGAATATCTAAATTAGCAATTTTAGTGTTTAACGCATTAAAATTTAGTACATATAGTAGATTTTAATCTTGGACTATACTAATCAATGATCTGTTCAAGTGTTCTTTTTAATGTAAATTGATTCTTAACTACAATGTAATCTATTAACTGTCATTATTTTGAGCATGGCTACACTCTGATTCCTTTATAATGATTTTCCTCTCTAAATAAAGTATTTATCATAGTCAGTCTATATATTATACAAAAATTTAATAAAGACTTTTGAATTTACAGCTATGCCAGTATTTCCAATAACTTTTAGTTTGTACTAGATCATACATTAAAATCTCCAAAAAGCTTAAAAAATCTTTTAATGGTTGCATTGAAGTCTCCAATAAGGTTAAAAAATATTTTAATGGTATAACTGTAGTAATGCTATCCAATAAGGAATAAATGTTTTCTATCTGTGAAGGTAAGATTGGAGAATAGTTACTAATAAAAATGAACATTAGTATCATTGTGCAAGATATGTTTAATATCATTAGTTTTTTATTGATACAAAAAAATTTTCAATAATATAAAATTATAAATTAGATTTTACAGAAAATCCCATATCATGTATTCATTTTTCATTAATTGATCTGTCTTTCTAAAAAGCTTGGGTCTACACATCTGTTCTTGTAAACTTATTTCTTGTGGAACATGAGTTTTATCAAAAGCAGCTAGCTGCATTATTGTTAAATATTGACAGATCCTTTCCCAGTGTTGTCCTCTATTTTCATCTTGAAGTGCTTTGTATCAAGTAAAGTTTACACATCTCAAGTATGTATATATAGATACATTTATAATATGTTTAGCATTACTACTGCCTCTTGCTTTACCATTACTATTGATATTATTATTATTATTATTATTATTATTATTATTATTATTATTATTATTATTATTATTATTATTATTATTATTATTATTAGTATTAGTATTATTATTATTATTATTATTATTATTGTTTCTATACTATAATCTGAAAATTATGACAATCTAGACTATTTTAAACCATATTTTCTAGGCCCATCCACTTTCATGATAGCAGAGTGATTCCTAAATAGAACTACCTAAACATACAATATTTACCAGTTGAAACACATGTCTTATTCAAATCCAGTTACAAACAGGTTTTTTTAGAGATTCTACTGCCTCCAACAAAAATCATAAGTAAGGACTATCTCAGTCATTTTTATCTTAATTTTTGAGGTTTTGAACTAAAAATATAGAAATTGGAGTCAGAAATGCTATGCATCTAGTTAAAGAATGAAAATGTTGTTGCAACACACAATCCCATTATAACATTTATTATAAGATGTCCAATGACATGAGAAGCTTAAGGAGATCATGCCCTATAAAAACATAAGTGACTGAAAAAGGATACGAATATAATAGTAAAGAATGTTGCATCAGAATCAGTATACAGATCACACTCTATTCTATAAGACAACTGGAGCTTTTAGGAAGTATTTATTTGGTATTTACAAGTGACCACCTCAAATGCTCACTTCACTACTGACATCTTTTGAGCTTATTAATAGTCTAATAATAGCATCTGGCATATGAATATATCAGACATTATTGACGATTACAAAGTACTATTCTTCTGTTTATATCTTTTCGTTTATATTAAGTGACAATTTTATTATTCTATCAAAGCTTCTGGTATTACGTATAGCTTGTGATCTGTTAAAGAACAGATATTACGTTATGTTGAAGTTAAAGGCAGTTTACCGTCTTCATATATTTAATATTAAAACAATCTATAATTAAAGCAAACATTTTTTCGAATCCAGCCGGCAAACTAATAATATCATTACAAAGAATTAAACACGATTATATATATATAGTTAATTTGTGTATAAATATGAAAGATTGAGAAATTACTTTTTTTTAATATTTTCAAATAAAATTACAGGATTCCATTCATGGCTGGGAGAGGAGAGATGAAAAACAACAATAAATCAAGTGTTAAAATTCTAAAACGTCAGTTTTTATATGAATTTCGGAGAAAACGCTTCTGTTCAAGATATCTTTATTTGTAATAAAATTTAAAAAAATATTATAAATCGGATGAAATTAATGAAAAATATTGATATTTAAAATTTTATAAAACTTAGAATAAAGAAAGTAATTATAAATAAAAAAAAACTTAATCGGATTAAAGAATTAAATTATTTTTGAAACAACAAAGACTAAGTCTTAACATGCTTATGTCTTGGTCAGATGTGTCATGCATATAAAGAGAGATTTCTATTTTATTTCACTTACTGTTGAGCAGAGATTTCATAAAACTTAAAACCCACTACTGAAACCCAAAAAATTTTTATAATGCAAGATATAATAAAAAAAGCACAAAACAGTTAAGAGTTTTTAAATATTATTATATGTTTTCCAAAACTAATAATCAATATGTTTTACAGTTTGCAATTCTTGTGGCATGCTTTGCCAAGTTTTCTGTTTGACCTATGCATTATCTAAATAAACATATAGCCTGAAATTGGAGCTTTCTATACCTATAAAAATGCCTGCCCAATTGAATGACTTTCAAAACAAGATATTGCTCAACGATGGATAAGAAATAAGGAAGTCAGGCCTTTAGAACCATAAAATCCAACAAATCATATGTGCAAACAAGGAACTCAGAAATGTACAGCACAATTGATATTTTAATTTAATACCAGTAATAAATAATGGAGTTAATATATATATATATTGTAAGTAATCAGATTGGTATATGTCACAGTATTTAAAAAATAAAAAATAAAGAAATTTGTTGGTTTTGTTTAATTTTTATTTTAAATGATCTATTGATAATGGAGGTGTTGAAGTATTAAAATTAACCAGGTAACTATGGCAACTATACTATTCAAACAACATTCTTATTTATTATTAACATTTAGCATCAATTTATAAATCTGTTGTGATCAATTTCAGAGAAAAATATAAACAAGTAAATAAATAAATAGATTTTGGAAATAGTTAAATGGATCAAAAAACAAAAGTCACAAAAACAAACAAACAAACAAAAATAAAATAAAATAAAATATATATATATATATATTTCTACCTGGACATGTAGAACATCTTTTATATATATATATCTTTTGTCAGCAAATCTGTTTTTTATCAAAAGAAAAAATGTAAAGTTATAATCATCATTTTTAATCTTCTCTCACATGTTATATAAGATAATATATACATTATACATTTGGCAATTTAACAATCTTATACATGCATATCTCATGAAACAATGTAGTAAATAAATTATATGAACGTCATGATTTATAGAGTGTTTACTTCTTATATAAATTAGTTAATAATTATATAATATCTATGTTTCCAGGTGTGTGCATGAATATCTATAATTCCTCTTGTAACATGATTCAAATTCAGTTCTTGTTACAATATGAAAGGCACTTTTTGTTAGGTTGAATCCACCTAAAACATAGAATCAAAGGATTATCAAAAATTGATTTATATTTTATATAAAAAGTTATTGGTCATGTTGCAAAACATTAGAACTATTCAAAATTCATATTTTCATTAGAGCATGAAGTAGTAGCATATATATTCAGAAGCCTTCAGAACATATTAATTCATACTCCTGGTAAGTCCATTTGTGATGAAACTACACAAGATAATGTTTATAGTAAAAGTGGTATAATAGAGTTTGGATATATTTCACTTGTCACATTTTGAATGTGATAAAAAGCATATCCCTCATAGCTACCACAAAAAGATACCTATCTACATTGCAAACTGTTAAAATGAGTTTCATGTCAATTTTTTTTTATACATACAACACAACATTTATACATTGTAAGGTGATGACAATGGAGATCTACATGGGTATTATTTCCATGTGATCAATGTTCCAGATATGGATATATATGGTTATATGAGCCAAATATTATCCTTGAAAAATGTCTTGATTAATATATAAAACTAGGCTCTTGAAATTCTAAATTAGTTTTAATTTACAAATGTTTAAATGCCATATAAATTGAATATAAAATGTAAACATTAGAAATTGCTGTGTCAAAACAGTGCCAGATGGCTTCAAGGGTTATTGCTTGGATGTCTATCCCATCAATATTGAGTGCACTTTTGATTGGCCAAATTGACATGACTCATATAGCAGTTATATATTTTTACTGCAGATAAACATGGATGTGTTTATCATAATACATATTTATTCCTAGAAACATCATTTTTGGTAGATAAATATGCATTTGTAATCATAGAAATTAATTTTTATCCATTCAAACCAGAAATTGAACCTGTCTTTATCAATGACAAAATGAAGGTCTTCTCTATTCACTTTATGTTTTTATACACTTCAGTTATGATATCTAAAATACCTTTTCTTGTTATATTTATTATGCCACAAAGATATAATTTATTTTTATATAGTGGTAGTGTGGTGATGTTTTGCATGGTGTGTGAAAATTACTGACATTACAGTATAAATATTAAGGCGTAAACAAAAATTTGTATTTGTTTCTTTGCATACATAAAATTCCATGTGGATACATAAACATTGTATCTTTCAGGGCAAACCCACCATTTGGAATCTCTCTTTATTAGTTATGAGGCCTTATATTATTTAATTACATTATGACCAGTAAATTTTGTGATGGCTTCATCGATTGCAATTTCTTTGTGCATCTATAAACCTTAAAATTTACATTGCACTGATCAATAATGGGCAAAAAATTTTAGATGTTGTCAGAGTTACTACTTTTGTTATTTAATATTTTTTCATTGTTATTAAAATGCAGATATGCAAATAAATTATTAAAACTTTTCAAAGTCATTATGTCTGCAAAATAAGGCTGTCTTAGACTTGAGTCACAGTCCTAAATGTCCTTCAACTAAACTACATGTGCCTTGCAAAAAATTCCCAATACCATTCCAAAAAATTCAGATAACACATGATCTAAAATACTTTTTCAATTATGCTTTTTTTTCTTTAGTAGCATATTTGTATTGGTTTCATCAACTATTTTATTACATTTTTTTTATCAAAAAGGTAAATTTAAAAAATCTAAAATGTAATATTCACATGTAATGGAGAACTTCAAATCTGAAATCTATGTAAAATTGCCTATATTCAACATTGGGCCCATTATGTTACATGGGATACTAGTAAATTGTTGAGTTGATGGGTCTGGTCTATGTTTTCTGGCTGGTAAAGGAGATTCTCCTTCTTTTGAGGACAAATTATGATTAGATTATTTGTTTGAACTGCTTTTTGACAAATTATCTTTGGAGTCCAACAACCTAGAAATTGGGAATTTTAGGAAATCTTTAATGATTGAATCCATTTCTAAATTTATTTTTTCAATTTCAAAATTCAACGTCATATTTTTTCCATACAATCTAATAAACTGAAGGGGGGGAGTAAATGAAAGTAGATAAATAAAAATTTATTAAGAAATCCAATTTTTGTCATAAAAAAACATGGCATGTACCTGTTGAAAGAAAAACAAAACTTAAAGAGGAATAATAATATTCCTATATGCATAGACCATTTGATTTTTCTGCAATTTTGAAAGAAAGAGAGAAAAATTATAAACATTTAAAAATGAACAATGTTTACACAATGCTGATACAAACCATTAAAGTCTGCAATGTAAAGACAATCTGCCAATCCTGAACTGCACAGTTTTTATGGCATCAATGATATCTGTTTTTCATTCACATAATTTTAGTTGAAAATGATTATGATCTGAATAATCAAAAGTACTTCTATATAAATTATGAATTACATTTCTGTTATCAGGAGCCATTTGATTTTTTTATATTATTTGGTCCTCTCTGACTTTTAATCTCCAAATGAATTTGGCCAAATATGATTTCAAATGCTCCTGCGTTTCTGTTATCAATTGCTGGAGCCACAAGATTTTCAGTTTAGACTGCTAAATTAAGATTCATATCTATTTTGCATGAAGATTTATAAAATAATAATTATAAATAAAAGTCAAAAAATATTGCTAAGTAAAAAAGATATTAATTCAGTTGCTACATTTTTTTCATTAAATAATTCATTTACTCTGCTTCTTATCCACTTTTAAAATAAATTTTTAACTATTCCTTCTATTGAAAGAGGGGCTGTGGCAGTTTTGCAAAAGAAAGAAATACTGCCAACTAGGATGCTGTATCAAAGAAATCATGAAATGAAGCTCTTTTTTTGGTTCATGTACTTCCTGGCATTGTAAAAAATCTGATTTGTCAAAAGAAGGTCAACCTCCATCGTGGAAATTGGTTCATCAATGATCATCTATCATTCTCATTGCCATTTGTTTTTTGTATTGCAACACATTCGAGTCACTTTTGGGTGCAATTAAAATTGTCTAGTCCCCAGAATTTATATTATACATAATATTTTACCTATACATTTAAAAAAGAGAAGAAAAAAATCAAATGACTCCCAATAGCAGTAAAATAATAAATTATTATTTATTTTTATTACAATTTAAACATGACCCACCACTCACGACTCTATCCATATCACTGAAGATTGGCTATCTTAATATATATCTGAGCACTTATTGCATATATGTGTAGAGATGATAATCTGGACCAACTGATGATTGATGGTTTAGCATTAAATACGTATATTGGTGATTATTTATCTTTTCAACATATATGTGTTCAAGTGTATCAGTAATATGAGATAGAGTGGTGGGTGGTGTGGGTCATGTGAAAGTCTGTGCTCATATATCCTATATATTACATATATTCATACAGGTATATAATAAGCCTGTATTTCAGTTATTACAATTTAAAATAATTATAATGAAATACTAACAAAATTAAAATCTTTATTTATGGGGAAATATTAATAGTCGAAACCATAGTTATGATAAAAAAAAATATTAGTAAATTTTAAATTTTTTCTAGTATTTTTATTGCTATACTTTTGTAATTATTTGATATATATATATATATATTGTAACCGCCCCGTTCGATGGCTTCCATGCCGAAAGCACATTAAAGTCACTTCTGTGAATCTGCTGTGTTCTTGCGTCTGGGGGGTTACATAATGTTCAGTGAAGATAATTTCAAATACATATACACGTACGCTTTTATTTATTTATACATAAATTCGGATCGAATGCAAGTAGTAGGCGCAAGGAGAACTTTACAAGAGTCCGCCACATATGTGCATAAGCTCACTCAACTATATCACAAAACATGCCCGTGCATCACTCCAGTCGGAAGCAAGAAACAAACACAGCCAATATCACCTTTCAAATTATATCGCATATGTGACCTTTCAATCGCGATCAATCAGACTTATCGTATTAGGACCCGCCCTATATCCCATACAACAAATCAATCAAAGCTTAATATTAATCTAAGAAAGGTATGGTAATATAAACATAAGTTTAATCAAATCCCAACACCAAAAATATCAAATGCATTCATTCATAACAAAAAACAAATTGGATCACTCCAGCACTCATTCCCTATCATATAAATGTGAATTGAAATTCCAATCAATCAATAACAAAATACTAATTAAATAAATGGTTTATTTTAATCTATTTAATAACAATTTTATGCTGGTATATGACTGGCAAGCCGAGATAAATTAACTATAGAATTAAATGAGACTTCGCACATATATTTAAAGGATGTTTACTTGTAGACAAACTTATTCTGGTTAAGTTCTTTGATCATTCATTTCTGGTCACGAGTAATTTTATCATTTACTTAAATGTTTTTCACTAGTTATTGTTTTTAAAGTTTATCTACTCTGGTGCATAAGTGAGTACGATTAATTTAAAGATAGCTACCTGTGGAACGTAGACAGCTGGTAAGAAGGATCCTGAGCGATGATTTCTTCTTTAACTAAACATTCTGGCAATTTGTGAGGTCTTAAAAGTGTGTGTGGTCCTTAGGTGAAGTTTCTCCGGTGTTACGAGCATCCTAGGGGCAATCAGATGAACGGAGTGCGGAGGTCCGGCGGTCAAGCCGCGAATTTTAGGTTCAGCAACGCATCTCTGTTATACTATTATCCGAAAGTTAGATCTTATTTCTCTGGTAAAAAGAAAACTTTCTTTACAAAATCAGCTACTTAATTATTCCAAGCACATCGGTGATTCTTCTAATTCCTTTTTTTTTTTGCAATTTTCCCTTGTAAATTCTCTCTTCCCCTGCCCTCACACCTTGAATTTTTTTCATCCAATCTCCCCCTTGCACCTGTGAGTCCCTTCATCCAATAGGTCCATCGAGTATTAACTTAATTCAGCGATTTCTGGGATCGTTTGCACCACTTTGGAATTTAACTCAATTTGGCCATTTTTTCAGGCATTGTTTAGCTGGAGACAGAAGTCTGGGTTGTACAATAGCAGTGTACACTTTTTCTCACTTTTGTTTCTAAATTCAGCTTATTTTATCTAGACCTTACCAACATATATCCAGCTTATTGTTTCATTTTTACTAACTTTACATTTACTAATTACCCCCCATTGAAAATAATTTTAGATCGCTTGGAATTTCAGAACATGTTGCAAATTAATCAATTTATTTTCTCTTTTTGTTCAAACATGATTTAAATGACTTAATAAAATGTCAAACCTGTGTTCAATCATTCATCTTTCTTTTTTAAAAAAAAACAAAAAAAACAAACTTACAACTAATGATTACATATTTATTCTCAAAAACAACAAAATAACAAAAAAACTCTTTTACTCTTATTTCAATAAATTTGACAGGTACTCTTATATAGCTGTGATCATGCTCTAGAAATGGGTGTTTCTCGTTCATTATTAAAGCAAAACCTTTTTTTTAAAAGTTTTGTACCTGTCATTTATTTCGTCAATTGCATATATATTTAATCTAACATCATATGCCTGGATTCAAATCCCATGTAATGCTATTCCGTTACATATCTCCCCGCCCGGTGTAGAGTAAAATCCGAGGTTGCGGATTTTAGCTCTGAGAAGGAGCCAAGTTATTCAGCCCTCTTCAGTGCCCTTGCATTGAAAGTCCCCTTAATCACTTTTCCTCATGCCAGTACAAAGGCATTATTCCCGTATGCCCTGACGATCTCGTATGGGCCATCGTAGAGGTCACGGAATTTCTTAAATATTTTCTGTTCTGGCCGACTGACCAGATTTGATCTTACCATAACTCTGTCTCCCACAGTGAATGTGTTTTGGATTGGCCTATCGGTCTGCCTTCGCATTTCCCTTAAAATCTGGATCAGATGCTCTGCGGTCAGACTTTTTTTTTTTTTTTACAATGACTATAACGGAAAAAACTATATGGTAATCTAGGGTCTGCCACGATTGACGACAATGGCCAATGGGTTTCGTGCATCCCTGACAGGAGGTATGGGGATGGATCTTTCCGAAGTCCCCTATGCAGAATACGATCGATCTCTATCCAAGGTTTTGGAAAGTCTGATCCGCCCAGCAATAACGAAGTTTTGGGAAGTGAGCTGGCAAGGACTCTAATGAAATGTGTTGCGTGATTTTCCGCACTTAAGTTGGGCCAGCGTCATGTGCCAGCCTTCTCCTGGTCTTGCAGGGTACTCCCTGGTCAACCCACCAATTCCATTTCCAATATCATATGTCGTTTCATGTCACAGGTCATTCCCAGTTTGTGGCGTCTATTTCCCATGTGAGTTCCTTTAAACATTTGTCTTTGTGATATCCACGGTCGTCAATTCATTTTTCCCTCCATCCTCTAGGTTAGTATCGATCCGGTGGTACTCGCTTTCTGGGTTGTTCATTACTAGACCTCTCTATCTGCCCTCCTATCCCCTCTTCTTGTTCAAATTTGGCTATCATTTCCCCCATCTCAAGGATCCCTTTACAATCCCTTCCCAGCATCATGTGTCTGAGGGTGGTTGGCATATTGTGCCTTATTATTGAGATGATCTGCATCTCCGTCATATGGTATGCAGGCAATTGTTGAAGGCTCGCCACCTGCCTATAATAAAACTGAGTGGCCATCTCACTGGGCCTTCCCCCATATTTCTCCCTGGTGATTCTAAAATAAGTCCCTTCTTGACGTGCTGTGTTCCAGAAACACCGCAAAACTTCTTCCTTATAATCCTCATATGACCAGGGTTTAAATTCCAGAGTCCTCCACCAGTCTCTCGCTGGGCCCTGTAGATATCTGCTTGCAATATTTATTCAGTCAGGTTCTCTCGACATTGGTTCTCCAAACAGATTCCTGATGCTTTCGAGGTGGTCCATTGGGTTTTCATTTTCTCCTGCCCTAAATATTTCTATCTTCATCTGTCTCTCTGCCCATACATGACTTGTGTCCCATTGCGACATCTGCCTTTCCCATCTCTTCTCCATCTCTTCCATCCTTCTACCCACATTTCCCTGTCCCTGGTCTGCTTCAATCCTTTGGATTCCCTGTCCCCACTCTCCCAGTGCTTCTCGGACTTCGTCCTGGTGCTGTCTAATTTCCTAACATGCCTCCTCCATCTGCCTGATAGCTTCCTTCATCCCATCTTGATGCCTATTTCCCTTTCCTACATCATCCGTTAGTATCTCTACCCTTTCCTTTAGATCATTCAGGTCTGTTTTCGTTTTGTCCATCTCCATCCTATTCTGGTCTATTTTTTCCTCAACATTGGCTAAGCTACTATCTTCCCCTTTGTTCTCTTCTGACTTCACTTCCTTTCCCCTGAGTAATTGCCTTATCTCCACTTTAAACTCTTCCCTATCTCTTCTACGCTCTTCTCTATCTTCCCTCATTTCAGCCATCATTTGCGTCATCATCTTTATTAATGTTTTAATATCCCCTTCATTCTCCGTATCCTGTTTTTTAAATTGTATTGGACTCTCCCCCATCTGTTCCCACATGCTTTCATCTGGGTTTTCTTTCATTGTTTAATATCTGATTTATAATTTATAGTAATCCATGGCTCGTTACCTACTACTCCGCGGGTCCCACTGACTGTCTTATCCTATCCTCAGATGCTCCTTGCCCTTCAAAATTTCCACAGCTCCTGTCATTCTTCCAATTTGGTTTCTATCGCTCATACTATCCCAGGTCCCTCTGTTCCCTCCATTTCCATTCAGCAGATATTGATTATATGTGTGGCTATATCTATTATACGGTTATATGCGTCTTTATATATATATATATACGCTATGTTGACTTCTTTCTTTAGCCCCCTTTTCTTTTTAAGCAAAACACAAAACTCCTAACAAGATCCCAGTTACAGTACTTCCTTTGTGCAAGAATATAAATACGTCTTTTAACGATGTATTTTTTTTTATTTTATTTGCGCTTAAGTTATTTGCATTTAATTTTAACATAGAAATTAATTTATGAGTTTGCTTCCTTTTTATATACGATATTTCTTCCACGGAATCCCACTATTCCACAGCCTTCTACAACTATCAAGTATATTCGGACGCTTGATTATTTTAGTGCTAATAAGAGAACTAAATCCCTTTCCCACTCCCTTGAGCAACGTTTGATGATATTATTTTATGGTGATTCCGAAAATTTCACCCCGCTTTAATAGATAATTTATTCTGTTATTTCACGTGCCCTCTCTCTTTTTTTTTTTTTTTTTTAATATATGTAACTTTGAGTTTTATTTAGGCCGCTACATGTAGTTTCTTCACGGGGTTTCTTTATTTAAATTTGCTTTCATTGTTAGAAACGTCAGCTGTATCCACGTCGGTCCAACCACTTGAAACAATAGTTTCAGGCCACGTTGACACGCCAAATGTAACTGCCCCATTTGACAGCTTCCGTGCCGAAAGCATATTAAAGTCACTCCTATGAATCTGCTGTGTTCTTGCGTCTGGGGGGTTACATAATGTTCGGTGAAGATAATTTCAAACACATATACACATACGCTTTTATTTATTTATACGTAAATTCGGATCGAATCCAAGTAGTAGGTGCCAGGAGAACTTTACAAGAGTCCGCCACGTATGTGCATAAGTTCACTCAACTATATCACAAAACATGCCCGTGCATCACTCCAGTCGGAAGCAAGAAACGAACACAGCCAATATCACCTTTCAAATTATATCGCATATGTGACCTTTCAATCGCGATCAATCAGACTTATCATATTAGGGCCCACCCTATATCCCACAGAACAAATCAATCAAAGCTTAATATTAATCTAAGAAAGGTATGGTAATATAAACATAAGTTTAATCAAATCCCAACACCAAAAATATCAAATGAATTCATTCATAACAAAAAACAAATTGGATCACTCCAGAACTCATTCCCTATCATATAAATGTGAATTGAAATTCCAATCAATCAATAACAAAATACTAATTAAATAAATGGTTTATTTTAATCTATTTAATAACAATTTTATGCCGGTATATGACTGGCAAGCCGAGATAAATTAACTATAGAATTAAATGAGACTTCGCACATATATTTAAAGGATGTTTATTTGTAGACAAACTTATTCTGGTTAAGTTCTTTGATCATTCATTTCTGGTCGCGAGTAATTTTATCATTTACTTAAATGTTTTTCACTAGTTATTGTTTTTAAAGTTTATCTACTCTGGTGCATAAGTCAGTACGATTAATTTAAAGATAGCTACCTGTGGAACGTAGACAGCCAGTAAGAAGGATCCTGAGCAATGATTTCTTCTTTAACTAAGCATTCTGGCAATTTGCGAGGTCTCAAAAGCGTGTGTGGTCCTTAGGTGAAGTTTCTCCGGTGTTACGAGCATCCTAGGGGCAATCAGCTGAATGGAGCGCGGAGGTCCGGTGGTCAAGCCGTGAATTTTAGGTTCAGCAATGCATCTTCTTTATACTATTATCCGAAAGTTAGATCTTATTTCTCTGGTAAAAAGAAAACTTTCTTTACAAAATCAGCAACTTAATTATTCCAAGCACATCGATGATTCTCCTAATTCCTTTTTTTTTTTTTTTGCAATTTTCCCTTGTAAATTCTCTCTTCTCCCGCCCTCACACCTTGAATTTTTTTCATCCAATCTCCCCCTTGCACCTGTGAGTCCCTTCATCCAATAGGTCCATCGAGTATTAACTTAATTCAGCGATTTCTGGGATCGTTTACACCACTTTGGAATTTAACTCAATTTGGCCATTTTTTCAGGCATTGTTTAGCTGGAGACAGAAGTCTGGGTTGTACAATAGCAGTGTACACTTTTTCTCACTTCTGTTTCTAAATTCAGCTTATTTTATCTAGACCTTACCGACATATATCCGGCTTATTGTTTCATTTTTACTAACTTTACATTTACTAATTACCCCCCATTGAAAATAATTTTAGATCGCTTGGAATTTCAGAACATGTTGCAAATTAATCAATTTATTTTCTCTTTTTGTTCAAACATGATTTAAATGACTTAATAAAATGTCAAACCTGTGTTCAATCATTCATCTTTCTTTTTAAAAAAAAACAAAAAAAACAAACTTACAACTAATGATTACATATTTATTCTCAAAAACAACAAAATAACAAAAAAACTCTTTTACTCTTATTTCAATAAATTTGACAGGTACTCTTATATAGCTGCGGTCATGCTCTAGAAATGGGTGTTTCTCGTTCATTATTAAAGCAAAACCTTTTTTTTTAAAGTTTTGTACCTGTCATTTATTTTGTCAATTGCATATATATTTAATCTAACATCATATGCCTGGATTCAAATCCCATGTAACGCTATTCCGTTACAATATATATATAAACTAAAGTAGTCAGTACATATATCAAGTTACAAGTAAGCCACTAGCTACAATCAAAATTTAAAAAATCACTACCATTAGTAGTGGAAATATTCAGCAATATGTATAGTGTAGCCACATATCAATTATTCAAATTTAAATATTTACGTTTTTAAATTTATTTAGTTCACGTTAAAAATATAAATTATGTGTACACATTGATCTAGGATTATTGACAAATTATTACTGTATCCTAAGTAACCTTGTTTAAACCAATAAAATATCACATTACTTTAGCTACTAATAACTTTGTTTACATATATTATTCATTTGTATATGTGCAATAAATAAAACAACACTTGATAAAGTGAAGGAATTGCGATTCGATAATTGATTCATTCATTAATTAGTAATTATAAATCTTGAGTCATCTATATATATTGTAAACTTGCATTGGTAAAACATACTAATAATTAAATCCATCTTAGTTTTTCAAAGAACATATTTACAAGGTTTTTCCAATCATCATACTTATTAGCTATGTTGAAAAAAAGTAAAATATGGATTAAGGATTAAATACGTTTTCTCCTATTCTTTTATTTTTATTATTTAATTAGACATTGACTGTCTGATGATCTCTGTTTAAATATTGTTATCTATATTTGGAGTTTAAGTTTTAAATTTGTTTACTTATTTATATTTACATATGTAAAATTTTAATTCTAAATGCATCAGCTTATTTTGGTCTCTGAAACATCTATTTTATGCTTATTATTTTAAGTTTTAACAACAAATTTTACCAAAGATTTATTATCACCTAGTAATGTTTCCAAAAAAAAGGGTAATTTAGCAAGTTATGACACATAAAGTGAAGAAAATGAATCATTTTCTAAACAGTCTATAATTACTTCAGAATGATCTGTCTGTTGTAAAAGTGGTAAAAATTGTTTGCCTTTCACAGATCTTTTGGATACAACTGCATCTCTATGAACTGACATATTTTTTAATTATGCAAATTATGCATATTTTTAAGACTTTTCTCTCTACATCTTGTAGTTTATTATAATGAGTAAGTACTTGTTATTATCAAATATCATCATTACTAATCATTTCCTAATAAGAATTACAGTCAAGTTTATCTTACCTACAATAACTGCACAATATGTATGTTCAGAGAAAGCTTCAGGTTTATGTTCGATGTAATCAATAGTGACAGTGATATTTTTTTCTATAAATTTCTTACTTAAAAAAATCTTGAATTTCAATCTTATAAGCATAATATTAACAAGACTTAAAATATTTACATCTTTTATCTTTTTATTAGAATTATCAAGTTGATTTGATTACTGTGACTGTTTGATACTGGATAATATATATATATATATATATATATATATATATATATATATATATATATATATATATATATATATATATATATATATATATATATATATATATTAGCACTCTCCACTTAGTCATTGGTCATACAGAACATCTGATGATTTCTCTTTAATTTTTTTCTTTTGGAGTTATTTAACTTTGGCATCTGAAACAAAATATTTAGGCTCACAATATTTCTACAGACTTAAAACATCTTTAGTATATTTAATTAGTATGCTTTACTTATACATTTTGTTGTTACATTTCTATGCCTTAGAGTTTTTTATCACTAGAAATGAAAACAGATTTTAATACCATTTTAATAAATTATTCTGCAATAAAATTTAAAAAAGGATTATAATACTGGGTAGAGACTTGAACTTTTGGCAATGAATTCCAATTAGATGTACCTGAAATAACTTCAAAGAAACAAACAAAAAAATTTAACTGGGATTTGTATAAATTCTACAATAATGAAAATCAAAAAATAAAATAGAATTTTTGATTTTATATTAGAAGCAAACAAAACAAAATGAGTATTTACATTCATAGAGTAAAAAAACAAAAGCAAATATCTTATCATTATTAATGATACCAAACTCCTGAAGTGGCAGAAAAAGAATTCTCTATTCTATCACTGCACTAAATCATGTAGACCATTGCTAATTATATAAATGTTGAATACCAAGTTTTGCTATTAAGTAATAATATTGTTTAATATTAATCTATTTAACTAATAACATATGTTGTCTTATTAATCTGTAGAACTCCAATTTAATTCTAAAAGCTAACAATATTTACAAAATATAGATTGTAAAATTTTCAAATGCTTTTCAAGTTTATTCCAACATTGATTTATTGATTTATGGATTTTTTTTAGTTTAGGATAAGAAAACCAAGACTATTAAGCTGTTTAAAGTTAAGTTACATTTCAGGTAAACAAAAATCTTTTTATTAAATTTAATCTATTTAGATATGCAAAATAAATATTTTGTTTGTAAGAGAGAAAGATTTACATGCTCCACCATCAGAATGGCAATAGAAACTTATAGTTCAAATAAATAGATTTTGTACCAGGAATCAGCTTCTCAATAAAAAGTACTAAAACAATTAATTATATTAGTCTGTAATAAATTAGATATAATTAACTAAATGATTACTTAATAAAATATTTTACATCTCACATCTGTAGATTTTTTTTCAGGGAATTATCCCAATGGAACCACAACTAATAAAGAATCACAAAAAGACATCAAATTCAGTATTGCTTTCATGTTATTGTTTTTCTGGTTTATAGTAAGTATATGCATTAGGTTCTCAGCCCAAAGGCAGATGGCGTGATTAGATGGATTATGCTTACACTTTATTCAGATAGTTTACCAATATTGTCATTTTGTTAACACAATTTATTCGACTATTTAAATTTTAGAGCTGCATTACAAACTTAATAAATTCTTATATTATTAAATTTGTAAACACAAATTCTAAGCTTTGTTCATTATCTTTTTTAAAAGAAAGAAAAGAAAACAAACAATAACAACACTCTTTTCATAATAAGAAAATACATTCTAATTTTCTGATTTGTCATATCATTTTATAAGACTTAATTTATGCATTTAGTTTTACGGTTTATTTTTAAACAGTTATTGCTTTTGGCTTAGATTAAGTTTGCACATACAATTTTAATGTGATTATTTTAACATATATTTATATAATTATAAAGAGATTGTAGAAATTTATTAAAAAGCTCTTAGCTTTTAGTTGAACAAAACATTTATATTTGATTAAAACAATTTAAACGTTTCCTATTTAAGATCAAAGTGACTAATAAATAGATTTCTACAATTAAATTTAAATGACTTTTTGCATAAAAAGTAAACTTTAGCATAAAATATAATACTTCTACTGAAAAAAAATAACACATTACATCATTTTATTAAAAAAAAAGTACTTTTTATGCTTTTTTGCCATTGCAACTGATTTATAATCAAAACATATATGCCATTAGGGACAACAAGATGGGTGAGAAAGGTAATGCGGTATGCAAAAAATCTGGATAAAAAATTTATATTAGTATATTTGTATAAAATATGGGATGATTGTGTTAGGAGGATTGTTGGGTGTTATAGTGGTAAGGAATAGGATAAAAGAATAGATAGGAGTTAGAGAGATGGAGAACTAGTATGAAGAGTAAAAAGAGTTTAAATATATATAGAAGTAAACAGAATATTAGGTGCGAGTTAATATATGATAATAGTAAGGAAATTAATTTATTGTTTAAGGCTAGAACGGGATCTTTAGCAACAAGAGAATATACATGTAAATGGAAAATACGGATGATTTAGTCTGTAAATTGTTTAAGAAAGGAATAGAAAATATTAGGAATCTGTTAATTGAATGTAAATGTTTGAAAATAGAAAGGGTACATATAAAGAAGTTATGGAAGAATAAATATGAAAAAAGTGATTATACGGAAAGTGGATTATTGGTTTTTATGCTGGGTTTTGGAAAGGATAAGGAAGATTTAGATATAAAGGCCATATAGTTGACAAAGATTATGTTGTGGAAATGGGATGGAGCAGAATATGGGCAAACTTAGACTGGAGAATGGAAAATAAAGTCGCTAACAGGTTTCTCTGGGCATAATTGCTGAAAGATTCTTGACTTCGTTTAAGGAAAAGCTACAGTACATCACATCACATCACTGATTAAATTTCATCATTTTTTTTTTCCAAAAAAAAAAAGCCACTGTTGATTATGATTTTATTTTTATTTAATACATATTGAACGTGCTCACATTACATTTTATTCCTTTATTAATTGGTTTATAGCAAATTTATTATTAAATAAATAATTATTAATAGTTTTTTTTATTACGCGTACCTTGTATCTGCTTAAAAGCTTTATTTTACTCACACTTATTTCTGAAATCATACATGTTAAAATTTTATAAAATAGTTGCCAAAAATGTTCACAATAAAGTATTGTTTGAATTATGAAAAGAAAGGTTTGAGTTCTATTTTCCCCACATTAAATAAGTCTGACTACTTCGTAAAAAGCAACTTTTTTAAACATATACTTAATTGTGTCAGTGTGTGTTTATTGTTAAATAAATAATTGTTAATACTTTTTCAGAATACTGTATTTTTTACTACAGATGCTCCTTCCTGTCAGATTTTTAATAACAGCTTTATATATATATAATTTAGCTATTTTAGTTACTAATTAACAATTTACATCGGGAATTCACAGTGAATTACAGTATTTGGTACTAGATTAAAAACAAATAATAAGCTATTTTCATAGTATTAAAAATAATTGATACCTTTAAAAATTGACATAAATTTTATAAAATCAATTGATAATATTAGGTTCACTTAGGGGATGAAATTCTGAATTATCTTTGGCACACATAAATATCATAACTAATATTTGGATTTAAAACTAAATCTTGGGCTTATTGTAGTTGTATGACATTCTCACATCGCAGATAGTTTTATGACAATAATTCAATACTTTTATGAATAATGCAAACTGCCACAGAGGTTGGTGAAGGGCCACATTGGGGGACACTTTGTGTAAGCAATAGTTAGCAAAGGGCTGCACCTTTTTTCATGACACAATAAACACACTGCTTTATTCCCTGTATTACCAAAAAAATATTTGTTTGTCCATTCTTCATTAAACACACTACATTCATCACCAATTTTACATTTTTTCAGAGGGTTCATGTTTTCATTAAAGTTTGAAATGTATCTATTTGGTAATGCAAAGACAAAATTGAAATTAACCAGATCAACTGGAAAAGCACTGCACATTGTATCTACATTGCACATGTGTATTGATGAGGCCATTCTAGTGGAAAATAGGAGACAAATCTTCGGTAGTTCACAGGAAGAAAATCTCAGTTCAAGGCAGATTTTTCTGATTGTCTTGGCAGGCCGCATAAAAACTCTTAATGGGCCACATGTGGCCCTTGGGCTGCTATTTGCCCACCCCTGGCTTAGGACATTTATTTTAGAGCTAAGAAATATAAAGTACATTTAATTATACATTAGATGAACAATAAAGGATCTTTAAATGAAGCAATTAGCATATTCTCTTTTCAAGCTCTTGATTTGGTATTCACAATTAGTATGTCAAATAAAATAATTATTTGCTAGCCTTAGTACTGTTGTTTAGCTTGAGAATGTTAATAGAATTGATTGTTACAAAGAAACATTATTTTGGAACTTATTTAATTATTTAATTATTTATTATATTGAATATTTCTTTTTATTCTTTTGTTTGCATTATAATTAATTCATAAAAATATTTCATTTAACATATATAGTTCTCAGAAAAGATAAATTGATATTTGCAAGATGGTAAATAAAAAGTAATTCTTCAAAGATCTCATTATATAAAAATATCTGTCTTAGTTTGAGTTCATTTTAAACTATGGGTTTGAAATTTGTTTTATAATAGTAAAATCAAAACAAAAATTATTATTGGTTACTAGAGCAGTACTTTAGTTTGAAAATGTCAATAGTAATTGGTAATAAGCTAGAAACATCAATGCTGAATTTATTTCTCTAATTATCACCTTAAATATCTCTATTCTTCCATTTTTATATCATAATTAATCTATAAAAATATTTAATTTAACATATGTAATTGTCAGGATGAAATGGACAGCTATAAAAAAGCCTTCTTTTAGTTTAAAGTATATATATATATATATATATATATATATATATATATATATATATATATATATATTGTGACCTTCTGGTTTGGCACCAGAAATAGTTATTGTAGTAGTGTGGTAGTATATCAGTAATATCTGATATAATCCTCTTTTTAAAAAAAATGAAATAACATGAAATTTTTAAAAAAAAATTTATTTTGACTTAAAACTGTAATCAATAGTAAGTATAGGTATAATTAAAAAGATTTCTTAAATGTTTAGTATCTTGTTTTGGGGTATAATCAGAAATAGAATAGGGGAGTGGCTTCTTATATGTATAGTCATACAGTTTGGGTTGATGCTTACTTGTTTTATTTGCTCATAAAGCAGTGTTCAGTTTTGTTAGAATGAATTTCTAGTCCATTTGTTTTATACATTTTCAATTTATAGCATAAACAGTAAAATATGTTTCACTCATCATCATTCACATTGTCATGTCAGTCATATCAGTGTAATACCTATAGCCTATTACTACTGAATATTCATGCATTATCCAACTTCATTTTTCATTCACATGTTTCATTAAGTCATTAAATATCCCACATTAAATTCAAATATTTAATTATATCAATAACAGTATTAAAAAACTAACTTAATTACATTCTAAATAAATCAATAAATTATGGACAAGGGGATTATATAATGACAAATACTGTAAAATATATTATTTATTAAAACAACTGTCATCAATTTTACTCTACTGCTTTAAAACACATTTAATTATTAGTTCAATTTTTTTTTTCTCATTTATTTAAAAGACTAAATAATTTTTTTTTCATCTCTATTTTTTTTTACTGTCTCAAGTTTTTGCATAATTAAGTAAGTTTGCAAGTGGGAGGAGTGATTGACAGTCTTTTCTGGTGATGTAATGTTATCATAAACAATTGGAAGGGAACAAGGTGATGTAATGATTATTAAAAAAAGTTTATAAAAGAAATTATTATTACTTTGAAGGTCAGTCTATTTTTACTTCTTCAGTCAGTCAGTCAATTATTAAAACTTTTACGAGGGCAGTTATAACTAACCAAGAACAGCTATAACTAATTTATTTAGCAAAGTTTAATAGTGAAATTATTTTTCCTCTTCCAGAGTTCAAGTTAAAATTTAATTATATTATTTTGTTTGCGAAATGGGCACTTAAAAACCACTAAAACATATGTCAATTTTGCTCCAGCTGATTATTCAAATTGTCCCAATGTTATGCTAAAGTACATGTAAGTGTTATATTCTATTATTCAAGATAAATTATTATTTAAGAAATGGGAATGTTTAATAGGACTGTAAAATTGTTTTATTTAAATTTAAAATTAACAGGGAAGGATAAAAGAATGTTTGTTCATTTTATAACAATTAAGTTTTTAAGCTTTAATTATACTATGAAGGGAACAACTGCTACGTGCTTCATTTATGTGTGGGAAAGATGTGAACTGGCATTGAATGTTCTCAGAACTTTAATGAACAAATTTCATGCTAAATATAAAAGAAACTCAAAATTTAAAATATACACAAGAAATATGTAATTTTATTGTCATATGTATTAGAATAGCGGTGTAATTATTTCTATTTTTACCTTTGGAAAAGAAAAATATAAGATTAAATATGTCATTAAATGTACTTTAATAATTATTTGTTCTTCTAGACTACTAAGAGGAATGAATTATGAATAGAAAGTTGTTGACATTGCTGTATTAATATTACCACTTAATTCCTTTCAATATATATTATTAATTGAATAACTACATATATTTCTGAATGGCTTTATGATTGTGAAATCAAATGTTAAATATATCCTAGGAATAAAGTACAAGCTTCTATTTTATTTGCATTATGAAATATATTGTTTAATTAAGGAAATTCATTATTTACAACGTTAATAGCAATTGATTAGTTGATAACTAAAAACATTGGATGTGCTTTTATGGATTCAACAGAATATTGTTTTGTTTCTCCTGGAGGAAATGTGTTGTTTGTTGTATCAATATTTATCCTTGTGTGTTTATTGTTTAATATTCTTATTATTCATTTGGAGACATGACAAGGAAAGTCATGTAAAAACTATTGATAAACTTTGTTTCATTTAAGAAGAAGAAAGAAGAAAGGAACTTTATTAATATTATTTAATAGCATATTAGATGGTATTAGTTAAGAAATGTTTTATTATTTTAAATATGTTTATTATATGTATTATTATATTTTTGTGTTCTCCTAGAACTTCTCATAAATGTACAGTATTAACTCTTTCCCCGCCTCTTATGAGGCTCCTCATCGACATCTGACATCACTCTAACTCAGCCAGTTTTTATACGAAAATATTCGTTAAACACGTATTGAATTCGTTTTTAAAAGTTCTGTAAGATGGTGCCATCTTCCGATTTATTTTACAAGTAAAAAATTAAAAAAAACGCATTTAAACCTAAACAAAGAAGGAACATTATTTGTGATTGGTTCTTAGCATGCTCTCAGCCGAAAAAGACATTCTGATTGGCTGGAAAGAACAAAGAAACTGCCTGATCAAAGAAAATAAAGAAAAACGCTGAGATTTTTATTTCGAATACGATTTAAATTAGTATAAAATTATATTTGTGGAAATTAAAAAGTATTTTCAGAGAGAATAATAAAAAAACAAAATTATTTTCGAAAAATATTGAAGATTTTAGTACAAATATTGAAGATGTAGTAAAAAGAAATATTTACTTTTCTATAACGTAAAAGTCGATCTTTTTGTTCATATTATAGCTTTTATGTTGCCGATATTGAATATTTTAGAATAAATAAATAGCAATTTATTTTTGAAAGAACTTTCATTCTCTTCATAACCTGAAAAATTAATAATATACTTTTTATAAACATATCTGAGTTGAATTTAATATTATAGGCAAATATGTTTTAACAATAGGCTTTGTCTTCAGTTTGTGAGTTGGCCAATTAAAAGATTTGATTTTTATCTGATACAACCAATAATAAAATTAGTGGTTAAAAGGTTAATGGAAGATATTGTACTGGTAATTTTTTTTTATTATTGTTATTATTTTAATAAGATAAGTATGGTTATGCATGTGTTAATAATCCATGCACATAATAAAATGAATGGAAGAATCCATTATAGCTTAATAGGGGTAAATAAGTATTTAAAAAAAAGAGTTCATTATATTAAATCTTACCGTATATATTTTTTTTATATATAAATTAAAATACCATTATTTTCCATAGTTATTTCATCTATAACATACAACTTTATTATTTATTTAGGTTCAATTTAACTACAGATTTGTGCCAATATTAATGCATTATATTATATTATAAAAAATTATTGATCTTGCTTTGTCCACCATAATTACTATTTTATTCTCCAACTGTTCTTTGAACATTACCAAGTCCTAAATATTGTCAGATATGAGATATTTATCTTTTATTAATTCCAGCAGTAATAATTAATATTTTAACAGTAATTCTTTGCTAACTGTGATTTTAAATGGTCTGTATATCATATGCTTATGTGTGTGTGTGTGTCTATTATCAAACTTATTTATAATTATATGTAATTGCAAGTAAAAATGATTTTAAATCAATCGGATTCGGAAAGAAAAGATGATCAATCATTTGAAGAATTAGAAAGTTATTTAAGAGAGAATTATTATTTCTTTGTTATGACTGAATGAAAAATATTTTTGTGACTATATGCTATAAAGTTCATAATGTTTATAATATTTTATGGGATTGAGTTAGTGTGTTTGTTAGTTGAATATTTAATATGGGTAGTTTGCCCAGTGCAGTGCAATGTAATGTATGAAATTGAATATTCCTTTTCTTATCCATGTATTGGAGTATTTTTGATAGGAAAGGATTGAATCCTCCTTTTATATTTAATATATTGAATTAAATGTGTATGAAGCTAGAGATGTTCTCTCCCTGATTTTCATTTGGTGATGAGTTATTCCACCAATTATTGAATTAAATGTGTATGAAGCTCGAGATGTTATCTCTTCAATTTTCATGTGGTGATGAGTTATTCCACCAATTATTTAGTCTTAAAGATAGACTTGGAAGTTATTGTGGTATTTTCCTGATTTGAAGTATAGAAATCTTTTATCCCATGTATATTGAATGTTTTCCAGCTTATGCTATAGCCTACTGTTTGATGGTTTATGATAAAAAAAAGAATAAAAGGAAAGTATAGTGTCTTATAAAACAGCTGTATTATAGTTGATAAATAAAGATTGGTTGATCATCACTTCCAACCATATTATGATTATATTGAAATATCATAAGCAAACTGATTAGATTGATTAACATTATTTATTTATTTATTTTCTTTGACACACAGCATAATACAGATTCATGCACAGATTGTTAATTTTGATATAAAAAAATTCATTATTAATGTAGAACTTTACTTATCATTTTAAAACATTTTGTAGTAATCATTTAAGCTTCATCTCATTGATTTTTATTATTTAATCATAATTTGCATAAATAATTAAGCAAAGATAGGACATAGTTAATGAATACAAGGATTTACTTTATTTTGGCAAAGCAGAACCTAATTATTCAATAGAATACTTTACTTTAAAACTACAAAGAAAAATACATTTAATTAATAGAAGTATTTATTTTCTTTGGTAAGATAGTCCAATATTATTCTTAGTTTAAATCCCCTTGTTTTAATTTATTTAAGATAATTTTAAAGTAACAATGCAAAATCTTGATTTGTTCAGTAATTAGAATATTAATCTATGTTGTTATAAATTTTTAGTTAGTAAATGAGTGATTTTCAGCAAAATGCTGAATAAAAGATCCTTTAGTAATCAGTTACTAAAAGTGTAAGGCCATATGCATTTTTTTATTTTTGTATAAGTCTATCAGAAATCACTGATAGCTAAAAAGCGATTTCTTTATAGCAAATAATAGGGACTTATTTAGTTCATTTAATGTTTCAAATAAAATGTTTACCAATCTATCAAAATGTTCTGATGAATGAAATATAGTAGATGTAAAAGTTACTGAATCACGTTGTATTATATCTTTTTGTATAACCTGTACTCAATAATATTAAATCTGTTTGGAATTTGTGTTCATAACAATAAAAGAAAAGTAGATGTTGATTTAACTATTTTCTATTTGATTAATAAATATTTTGTTATCTAAATTTGTATTTGGAGTTTCTTCTACAACATTCATTCATGTTTCACACTTCCACGCATGCTTATACATTTATTTTATTTAATGTAACATAATTGTATTTTGTTTAATTATAATAAATCTCCAGATATGATGATGTTGATTTCCTTGATTCAAACACTATATGAGGTGCCAATTACCTACTGATCATTTTTAATAGGGTTTTGTTATTTAATTTCTTTAGATGATGAATTGAAATCAAAACATGCCCGATTTCTTTCATTATCTAACTGCAAGTATCTAATTAGGGTATTGTTTGGTTTATAAGATTATTTTCATAGTGTTAAATAATAATTTGAGTTATAGAAATGTTAGATCAAGCCATACCATAAGTTAATTCCCTGAGATCTTCAATATATAATCTAGATTAGATAATAAATTCATTTAGCCAGATTAGAGTAGTGAGTAATTAAAATTTAGTACTGATAGGTTTAGTTTGAGTTTAGATCTAGTGAATTATACATTGCAATTTCTGAAATTTTTTTTTTTTTATTTTAGTTATTAGTTTAATTGTATAATATAGTAGTGGTTGTATAGAGTATTATTAGTTAATTTTAGCTGGTAGAATTTTACCAATTTAATTTTGTCTAGCATAGAACTTAATAGATATTTATTTCTATTAGTAATAATATTTTCTCTCACATCTAATGTACATTGTACACCTCATACTCCTCTGTATCCCTCAACTGAGTTAGTTTTAGGTGAAAGCTTTAATTAAGAGCCTCATGAATAGATTTAGGTAAAATTAAATAAATATTTTATTCTATGATCCATAGAATTGGCACCCCCGGGTAATTGTTAGTGTTGGTGATAGGTGTGAGGGGTTACAGGGGGAGTTTTGGACACCCAATTAGTCACTTGATTGATTAATGGTAGGGTAGTTATGGGGATGTTTTTCGACATCTAATGTATTGGGCCTGATGATAGATAATGATGATGATCATATGTGCTTTTTGGTGCACCAAACATGTGGGGCACAATGATGGAGTGATGATGATGATTACAGTGGGTTTTTTGGATGCCCAACATGGTCACCTGATTGATTAATGAACGATGTATTTTGGGCTTTGATTTCATACCCTATACTAAAAAAAAATATGAGAATTAATTTGCTAATAATTATGTCAGTTTAAATTATTTTATTTATTTCAATAATAACTTAGTCTATCAGGTATTATTCCATAAAATCATATGTATTTGGATCAATGTCATCTATTCATGAAATATAATTTTTTTTCCCTTATCATTATTTTATTTTCAATGTGTGCAAAAACTAATGTTATGTTGGAGAATTGGGATAGGCATACTATAGTGTTTTGATATATTTTGGGTGATGATGGAGGATTTGGATTGTTGGTTGAGGGTAGGATTGATGTATCTTGTTTTCTCTATTATAAATATATCAACAAATTAAAACTTTGCTAAAATGGAAAATATTGATATGTGTATTGATTTGGGTGAGTCCCAAGAGATATTGTACCCAGATGTAATCGTGTCCTCTCCTGATATGGATTCAGGAAATGAAACAATGAATGTAGTCATCAAAGAAGAAAGTATGTTAGAAAAGGTTCCAGTCAGTAGAAGTGAAGACCACTCACAATTGATTAAGATAATAAATAAAAATATGGCTAGTCAAATGTCAGAAATGATGCAACAAATGATGAAACAAATGTTAGCAATGCAAGAGAAAAATTCAAAAGAAATGTCCGAAATAAAGTCAGAGATGTCAGGAATGAAGTCAGAAATGTTAGGATTAAAATCAGAATTATCAGAAAAAATAGATAGAAGTGCTCAAAAAATGTCAGAAATGAAGTCTGAAATATCAGGAATAAAGTCAGATATAAAGTTAGAAATGTCAGACAAATTTAGAGAGCATTCAAAAGAAATGTCAGAAATGAAGTCTGAAATATTTGGAATGTCAGAAAAAATAGAAATAGGTGCTCAGTTAATAAGATCAGACATGTCAGAGAAGTAACAGAACTAAGAAATAATTCCCTCATACAAACAAAAAGATTAGAGGATAAAATTGAAGATCAGACTGTAGAGTTGAAGGAAGTTAGAGAAGACATGAAAAGTCAGATATGTAGATTGGAGGTGATCGAGGTAAATGTGAAAGAATGGATCCAGCAAATCAGATTAGACAATGAGGAATCAGTCTTACAACTTAAAGGAGATATTAAAGAAAGCTTTAGTAAGGCAGAAGTGATGATTGAAAATAAGGGACAGGAATATCAAATGTTATACAAGCAATATACTAGTGAGTGTACTATTGAATTAAATCAGAAAGTAGAGTCATTTGAAGAGGAATTAGAAAATAAAAGGAGTATAGGGGAATATCAAGTTAAGATTGATGACCATACCTTCAGAATAGGTAGCCAAGTTGAGGAATGCCAAAATCAGATGAGAACTTTAAGCTCACAATTAGAGATACAGAAGTCAGACCAAGGTAGAGTCGGTCAGATTGTAAGTGATCAAGTAATGCAAATCACGAAAAGAGTAAGTAAGTTAGATGATGATGACTTAATATTACCATTTTTAAAAAAAAGCCAACCAATTGCTAAGTTAATTTGTAAGGATCATAATTTCTCTAGAGATGAATTAAAGGCATACAAAAAGATTGAAGCAATAGTTAATGAGGAATTAAAATTTTATAAAAGTGAAGTTATAAATAATTTTGAATATATCAGGAAATGTTATGATAAAAAGGATGAGATTATCAAATTAGCCAAGTTTGGAATAGTTCCTTTAGGCATAAAATGCCCAGAAATTGTTAAAAATATGTTGTTTAAGATCAGTGATATTACCAGAAATAAATTTAAAATAAAACCAAAAGAATAATCTCAGAGTATGTTCTTGATTATTTAGAATATAAGATGAAGAGAAATTTGTGTAGGAAAGTACTTCATGGAGGTGCTGAAGATGTGAGATCTGATATAAAACGGATAATGAGATATTTTCATCAAGATCAAAAAGTTGATAAGCTAAAAATTAAATGTAAATTTAAAAATGCACATGAGTTTAGTATGGACTTTTTAAATAAAATTATTGATTTAGAGGAAAAATTAATAAAGGCTAAGTTCAAACTCAAGAAAGAAAAAAGAAAGTTAGTGAATATGAACAATCTTAAAAAGGTTAAGAATAAAAAGAAGAATGACCAAAAGGTTAAGGTTAGTTCTAAGACAGTGAGGGTGAAATCTAATGAGAAAATACTTATTAAAAAGAGAGAAATTAATGATGTAAGTACAAGATTTAGAGATACCTAGAATATTCGCAGCCTGAGACCCTTTCCAACCAGAGTTTAATAGTTGGCATGAAATTTATAAAGTCTGAATGTTTAATTGCATATTTTCCATGTTTACAATTAATGCTAGTGTATGATATTTAAATTAGTAATATATTATTGTTGTTGCTAATTGCATATTTCATTTTTTTTCCATTATAAGGGAAGGTGAGTTGTGACCTTTTGGTTTGGCACCAGAAATAGTCGTTGTAGTAGTGTGGTAGTATATCAGTAATATCTGATATAATCCTCATTTTAAAAAAAATGAAATAACGTGAAATTTTTAAAAAAAAAATTATTTTGACTTAAAACTGTAATCAATAGTAAGTGTAGGTATAATTAAAATGATTTCTTAAATGTTTAGTATCTTGTTTTGGGGTATAATCAGTAACAGAATAGGGGGATGGCTTGTTATATGTATAGTCAGTACAGTTTATGCTTATTTGTTTTATTTGCTCATAAAGCAGTGTTCAGTTTTATTAGAATGAATTTCTAGTCCATTTGTTTTATACATTTTCAATTTATAGCATAAACAGTAAAATATGTTTCACTCATCATCATTCACATTGTCATGTCAGTCATATCAGTGTAATTCCTATAGCCTATTACTACTAAATATTCATGTATTATCCAACTTCATTTTTCATTCATATGTTTCATTAAACCATTAAATATCCCACATTACATTCAAATATTTAATTATATCAATAATAGTATTAAAAACTAACTTAATTACATTTTAAATAAATCAATAAATTATGGACAAGGGGATTATATAATGACAAATACTGTAAAATATTTTATTTGTTAAAACAATTGTCATCAATTTTATTCTCCTGCTTTAAAGCACATTTAATTATTAGTTCAATATTTTTTTTCTCATTTATTTAAAAGACAAAATAATTTTTTTTCATCTCTATATTTTTACTGTCTCAAGTTTTTGCATAATTAAGTAAATTTGCATGTGGGAGGAGTGATTGACAGTCTTTATCTGGTGATGTAATGTTATCGTAAACAATTGGAAGGGAACAAGGTGATGTAATGATTATTAAAAAAGTTTATAAAAGAAATTATTATTACTTTGAAGGTCAGTCTATTTTTATTTCTTCAGTCAGTCAGTCAGTCAATTATTAAAACTTTTACGAGGGCAGTTATAGCTAACCAAGGACAGCTATAACTAATTTATTTAGCAAAGTTTAATAGTGAAATTATTTTTCCTCTTCCAGAGTTCAAGTTAAAATTTAATTATATTATTTTGTTTGCGAAATGTGTACTTAAAAACCACTAAAAGATACGTCAATTTTGCTCCAGCTGATTATTCAAATTGTCACAACATTATGCTAAAGTAAATGTAAGTGTTATATTCTATTATTCAAGATAAATTATTATTTAAAAAATGGGAATGCTTAATAGGACTGAAAAATTGTTTTATTTAAATTTAAAATAAACAGGGAAGGATAAAAGAATGTTTGTTCATTTTATAACAATTAAGTTTTTAAGCTTTAATTATACTATGAAGGGAACAACTGCTATGTACTTCATTTATGTGTAAGAAAGATGTGAACTGGCATTGAATGTTCTCAGAACTTTAATGAACAAATTTCATGCTAAATATAAAAGAAACTCAAAATTTAAAATATACACAAGAAATATGTAATTTTATTGTCATATGTATTAGAATAGCGGTGTAATTATTTCTATTTTTACCTTTGGAAAAGAAAAATATAAGATTAAATATGTCATTAAATGTACTTTAATAATTATTTGTTCTTCTAGACTACTAAGAGGAATGAATTATGAATGGAAAGTTGTTGACATTGCTGTATTAATATTACCACTTAATTCCTTTCAATATATATTATTAATTGAATAACTATGTATATTTCTGAATGGCTTTATGATTGTGAAATCAAATGTTAAATATATCCTAGGAATAAAGTACAAGCTTCTATTTTATTTGCATTATGAAATATATTGTTTAATTAAGGAAATTCATTATTTACAACATTGATAGCAACTCATTAGTTGATAACTAAAAACATTGAATGTACACTTATGGATTCAACAGAATATTGTTTTGTTTCTCCTGCAGAAAATGTGTTGTTTGTTGTATCAATATTTATCCTTGTGTGTTTATTGTTTAATATTTTTATTATTCATTTGGAGACATGACAAGGAAAGTCATGTAAAAACTATTGATAAACTTTGTTTCATTTAAGAAGAAGAAAGGAACTTTATTAATATTATTTAATAGCATATTAGATGGTATTAGTTAAGAAATGTTTTATTATTTTAAATGTTTATTATATGTATTATTATATTTTTGTGTTCTCCTAGAACTTCTCATAAATGTACAGTATTAATGGAAGATATTGTACTGGTAATTTTTTTATTATTGTTGTTATTATTTTAATAAGATAAGTTTGGTCATGCGTGTGTTAATAATCCATGCACATAATAAAATGAATGGGAAAATCCATTATAGTTTAATAGGGGTAAATAAGTATTTAAAAAAAAGAGTTCATTATATTAAATCTTACCGTATATATTTTTTTTATATATATAAATTAAAATACCATTATTTTCAATAGTTATTTCATCTATAACATACAACTTTATTATTTATTTAGGTTCAATTTAACTACAGATTCATGCCAACATTAATGCATTATATTATATTATAAAAAATTATTCATCTTGCTTTGTCCACCATAATTACTATTTTATTCTCCAACTGTTCTTTGAACATTACCAAGTCCTAAATAATGTCAGATATGAGATATTCATTCTTTACTAATTCCAGCAGTAATAATTAATATTTTAACGGTAATTCTTTGCTTACTGTGATTTTAAATGGTCTGTATATCATATGCATGTGTGTGTCTATTATCAAACGTATTTATAATTATATGTAATTACAAGTAAAAATGATTTTAAATCAATCGGACTCGGAAGGAAAAGATGATCAATCATTTGAAGAATTAGAAAGTTATTTAAGAGAGAATTATTATTTTTTTGTTATGACTGAATGAAAAGTATTTTTGTGGATATATGCTATAAAGTTCATAATGTTTATAATATTTTATGGGATTGAGTTAGTGTGTTTGTTAGTTGAATATTTAATATGGGTAGTTTGCCCAGTGCAGTGTTGTGTAATGTATGGAATTGAATATTCCTTTTCTTATCCATGTATTGGAGTATTTTTAATAGGAAAGGATTGAATCCTCCTTTTATATTTGATATATTGAATTAAATGTGTATGAAGCTAGAGATGTTCTCTCCCTGATTTTCATTTGGTGATGAGTTATTCCACTAATTATTGAATTAAATGTGTATGAAGCTCGAGATGTTATCTCCTTAATTTTCATGTGGTGATGAGTTATTTCACCAATTATTTAGTCTTAAAGATAGACTTGGAAGTTATTGTGGTATTTTCCTGATTTGAAGTATAGAAATCTTTTATCCCATGTATATTGAATGTTTTCCAGCTTATGCTATAGCCTACTGTTTGATGGTTTATGATAAAAAAAGAATAAAAGGAAAGTATAGTGTCTTATAAAACAGCTGTATTATAGTTGATAAATAAAGATTGGTTGATCATCACTTCCAACCATATTATGATTATACTGAAATATCTTAAGCAAACTGATTAGATTGATTAACATTATTTATTTATTTATTTCTTTGACACACAGCATAATACAGATTCATGCACAGATTGTTAATTTTGATATAAAAAAATTCATTATTAATGTAGAACTTTACTTATCATTTTAAAACATTTTGTAGTAATCATTTAAGCTTCATCTAATTGATTTTTATCATTTAATCATAATTTGCATAAATAATTAAGCAAAGGTAGGACATAGTTAATGAATACAAGGATTTACTTTATTTTGGCAAAGCAGAACCTAATTATTCAATAAAATACTTTACTTTAAAACTACAAAGAAAAATACATTTAATTAATAGAAGTATTTATTTTCTTTGGTAAGATAGTCCAATATTATTCTTAGGTTAAATCCTCTTATTTTAATTTAGTTAAGATAATTTTAAAGTAACAATGCAAAATCTTGATTTTTTCAGTAATTAGAATATTAATCTATGTTGTTGTTATAAATTTTTAGTTAGTAAATGAGTGATATTCAGCAAAGTGCTGAATAAAAGATCCTTTAGTAATCAGTTACTAAAAGTGTAAGACCATATGTATTTTTTTTTATTTTTGTATAAGTCTATCAGAAATCACTGATAGCTAAAGAGCCATTTCTTTATAGCAAATAATAGGGACTTATTTAGTTCATTTAATGTTTCAAATAAAATGTTTACCAATCTATCAAAATGTTCTGATTAATGAAATATAGTAGATGTAAAAGTTAATGAATCATGTTGTATTATATCTTCTTGTATAACCTGTACTCAATAATATTAAATCCCTTTGGAATTTGTGTTCATAACAATAAAAGAAAAGTAGATGTTGATTTAACTATTTTCTATTTGATTAATAAATATTTTGTTATCTAAATTTGTATTTGGAGTTTTTTCTACAACATTCATTCATGTTTCACACTTCCACACATGCTTATACATTTATTTTATTTAATGTAACATAATTGTATTTTGTTTAATTATAATAAATCTCCAGATATGATGATGTTTATTTCCTTGATTCAAACACTATATGAAGTGCCAATTACCTACTGATCATTTTAATAGGATTTTGTTATTTCATTTTGTTTAGATGATGAATTGAAATCTAAACATGCCCGATTTCTTTTATTATCTAACTGCAAGTATCTAATTAGGGTATTGTTTGGTTTATAAGATTATTTTCATAGTGTTAAATAATAATTTGAGGTATAGAAATGTTAGATCAAGCCATACCATAAGTTAATTCCCTGAGATCTTCAATATATAATCTAGATTAGATAATAAATTCATTTAGCCAGATTAGAGTAATGAGTAATTAAAATTTAATAATGATAGGTTTAATTTGAGTTTAGATCTAGTGAATTATACATTACAATTTCTGAATTTTTTTTTTATTTTAGTTATTAGTTTAATTGTATAGTATAGTAGAAGTTGTTCAGTGCATATGGGTGATGGGAGGAGGTAAAATATAGAGTATTATTGGTTAATTTTAACTGGTAGAATTTTACCAATTTAATTTTGTCTAGCATAGAACTTAATAGATGTTTATTCCTATTAGTAATAATATTTTCTCTCACATCTAATGTACATTGTACACCTCATACTCCTCTGTATCCCTCAATTGATTTAGTTTTAGGTGAAAGCTTTAATTAAGAGCCTCATGAATAGATTTAGGTAAAATTAAATAAATATTTTATTCTATGATCCATAGAATTGGCGCACCCCAGGTAATTGTTAGTGTTGGTGGTAGGTGTGAGGGGTTACAATATATATATATATATATATATATATATATATATATATATATATATATATATATATATATATATATATATTGAACTGGGTCAGAGATTGTCACTCTGATCACTTTCTTTAGATCTTGATTTTAACTCAGGCTGCATGTTTCACTATGGCAACAGACCAGCCCTTCAAGCAGAGAAGTATAATACCACAGATAGATGAAACATCAATGGTATCTAAAACCAGACTGAGGCTATACAAAGTATAAGCTATGATCACATTTCTAGGTTATAGCACTTCTTGGCTATTAGATTCAAATCCCTGCCACCCAAAGCACTTTATTTGTTTTGGGGATAACCTCAGGTGCCAGCTAACCACAGGTTATATAGTCAGCATGTCTGAATGACAGGTACCCAATCCAACACTTGACATATCCCAAGCTAGTTTCTTTTGTCCATTGTGAGAGGAGAATCATTGACACACTTGCCCAACATTTATAGCTATTTTTAAATTAACCTACTAATGATGCAGTTATAAGAGAAATGATCAAGCAACAACTAAGCAAAGAAATATTTTATTTTACACACACATATATTTATAATACAATATAATAAAAATTATTTATAACACAGTATAATAAGAATTTATGCATGCAATATTAAAGATTATGTTGGCTATAACTATTAGAGTTCATTAAAGTTCTTTCATTCACATATATGTGCAAATCTTTAGAATAGAAGAAAAAAATGATATTTACCTAGGATTTTGGATAGCATGTCATACTTTCATGAATTCAGTTTCCTGTTTGTTTCCTTACTTGTCAACTACCAACCAGTTGACCTTTGGATACCATCAATGGTTTTGCCTTCTTATTGATTTCCAGTTTACAATGAGGGAGAGAGAGAGGTTATCAGTAGTTCACTGATCACAAGCCCAGGCATTAGTTCCAGGTGGAGAACATCTAATGGTACTGAGAACTGGGATTGAAGGCTAGCTGAACACTTCAGGTGTTGTTTAGCACTGCCTCCTGCTAGGTCAACTTCAGTTAAGATAGGTTGAGGCACATGCATCCTGGAAATGTGAATAGCTTTTTGCCATCTTCATTTCTTTAATTTCAATAGTAATACAGCAGTGTTGACTAATAATTTTACTGTGTCTGAAACAATCTGACTAAAAATCTTTTGTCTTTTTTGTCTTTTATATTTTTCCTCTCATTGTTTTCCTTTATCATTCTTAGAGCAGTTTAATTAATTTTGTATTTTGACAATTTTATATTGCTAAAGCTATTAATATATAGTATATCTAAACTTACTTCAATCCCATATGGCTATTTAAGTTAAATAGCTGGATTGAAAGTTATATAGATGTCTGAATATTTCAGATTTTCTACTTAATTGTTATACATTAGATAAAGTGCTGGGCTTGTCCTGGCATTTTTAATCTGATGCTTGAATATCCCAGCACCTCACTGAGGATGCCAGTAGCAGAAACCCATCTGAGGTTGAAGATATTCTGCAGAGCTTGTTAAGAGCTTATTTTCGAGTGCTATATATAACATTAATTAACTTTGCATTCTTTTTTAATTTAATCTCTTGATTAGATTAATCTAATACTTTGATAAGAGTTTTCATGATCTTTTTTAATTAATCCAATTGTGTGTTATCTTTTCTCTTATCAGCCAGGTAATTTTTAATTAATTGCAATTTTAAAAGTTTTCTTTTTTATACATTATATTTTAGTCTGGTTTAATTTAGATTTATTCATTTTTTTTTTTCATCCATACAGTTTTTTTTTTAATTTATAAAAAGAGCTAGTTTCAACTTTTACTTAAAATTATTTTCCCCCTACTTGCTTTTTAATACTAGAACTTTCTTTTATTTTTAAAAGAAAAAGGTGATACAATACTTTATTTTTGCAAGTTTGTGTAACTCTTTAAAAACATATTATAGTTTTCTATATTACTATTTTCACTTTTTTTTAAATCAATTGGATCATTTATTTTTAAATAATTAAATATGTAATGCAGAAAATATGAGGGTTTTTTTTAATATATATATTCTTCAGTGGTATATCAACTCCCCCCCCCCCCTGTTAGAGAGGTAAAATGCATCAAATCAACCATTTTATCTCTAATAATTTATTTATAGCTTTTCACTTAATTATTTACTTATACTTTTGGTTTCTATGATACCACTTTTAACTTTTATTTCTTTATAAAGAAAAACCTTTCTTTACCATTTATATTTTTTTACTTTTTTTTAAATAAGTTTTAAAATTGCAAAGATAAACTACCAGAGTGCTTTACTTGCACTGCTCTCCTTTCCAGGATGTACTCTATGTTAATTCCAACAATTATATCATGTGTGATGACCATGAGGGGTAACATGCATCTTTCTGATGTGTACAATGGTTTGAATGCTGCATATCACATAATAATCTGACTTTTATCTGACTTACATGCTAAACACAAAAAAATTTACCTTCTATGCTAGGACTTTTCTATCAGCCAATTAAATGAGCCCATGACTTCCTCCAATGGGTCTGTATTCTAGAAAATAAAATGAGGTTGTTGCGAATGGCAGAATTCATTGACTGACCATTTTGGCTTAAGCTATTAACAATATTTATTATGACAGGTGGGGAACTTTCCACCAAAGAACTGACTTGTGGATTATGCTGGTATTTTTCCAGTGTACATATTTGTATATGGTATTGGGACTATTTCTCCCAGTGTGATTTAGATGGGCCCAGGAATCTCTCTACAGGATCCTCATCCTATAGGTCTATCTCTTATTTCCCTATTATAGATACTATTTTCACATAGCATGATGGCCTACTCTTACTATATCTTCCTCAACCTTCACTTTCTCACACCATCCCCCTTTACAACTCCAATCCATCTGACAATCCATACTTCTATCTGACAATCCATACTTCTATTAAAAATTATTTTTATTCTAGATGTTTATTCTTTATACAAAATTCTATTTATTTTATTTATTTAACTTTATTCTCATTACCATATATTAATTCTCTAAAAAAAAAAACATTTTATTTATTCAACTTTATTTATTTCGCTTTATTTTCATTAACTCTCAGCACAAAAAAAATATTTTATTTTACCTATTGACTTTTATTTCTGTTATTAACTCTAAAAAAAACATTATATTGTATTTTATTTATTTCTACTATTATATACTAGCTCCCAAAACATTATTTTAGTTCATGTATTTCTTTGTTTATATATTGATTGTAAAAAAATATTCCTTTATCTTATTTTGCTTCTGTTAATAATTTTCACAAAAAAAAACATTTTATTTTATTTATTCTGCTATATTTATTTCACTTTATTTCCATTAACTTCCACTGCAAAAAAAACATTTTATTTTATTAACATTATTTCTTATAATCCATGGACAAAATTTATTTATATTTTGTTACCTAAAAGTCTGTCCCATTTCTTTTAATCAAACTCACTTAACCTTTGTCAGGAAGTTCCTTTTTATTTGTACTGTCCTCACTCAGACCAAGGAATCTTGACCTACTTCCATACCTGGCTTGGTATTCCAGATTTATTTCCAGATTGCAGTTAATACATTGATAATTTCCTTTTCTTTACTGCAAACATTTTTATCCCAGCTGTAATTTCAATATTTATATTTTCCATTCTTTTAAAAAGTTTTAATTTCTTCTCTTTGGCTACATAATCAAACCTCATGCTGTCAAATGCTTTAAGTAACTCAGCCACTTTCTCAACTGCTCTCTTTTCAGTACATAATTTTATTTTTATAACTTTCTTTACATTAGCAGGACTATTCTTTAAATGTGCATATATTTTTATGCTTTTTCTCCCCCACCATGAATATTTACATTTTTACTTTCTGATTTACCCTTCTCTTCCTCATCTTTTAATGCTACTATTTCTATTCTTTTTGTCGTGTCACTTATGTCTATACTTTCTACTCTACTTTCACTTTTTAATTTTATTACATCACCTCTTCTGTTGATTTAATTATCTCTGATATTTCCTTTTTAAACTTTTCCCATTCACTTTCCAATCTATCTACTCTCTCTACTAGCTTATCCATATTTATTCCTATGCCATCTATTATATCCCTATCTTCTTATCACATTATATTTATTTCCAAATCTCCACCATTCTATTTTTCTTTCAGTATTTCTGTTTGTCTTCCCATTTGTTCCTCTTTCAATCTTATCCTTTCTTCTATACTTATATTCCCTTTTTCTATTTACTCATTTGCTTTCTCTTTCTCACTCTTCAGGTCCTCTTCTTTACTTTGAGCCTCCATTTTTGCTTTGGCCCTAGTTTTCTTTATAACACAAATTTTATTTTACTTATTTTTATTTTTTCTCATATTTTACTCAAATGAAGTGTTTGACCACTTCCAATCCCTTAGTCCTTTCTAATTCCCATCTTACCATCAATACCCCTAATATATATAAAATATTTATCTCTCTAGTTCTTTCTCCTTTTTATTTACATTTTGATATTTAATATTATAATTTGTTTGCTTTGGTCTATTCTCATCTCATACTGCTTTTCAATTTCAACTTTTATTACACAATTTGGTATTTATTTAGAATTTAGTTTCAAACTTTTTTTTAATTGTGATTTTAATTACTCTGATAATTTGTAGTACTTTGGCCCCCATGATGGAAAGACAATTTAACTGGGTCAAAGAAAATCACTCTGATCACTTTCTTTAGATCTCAAATTTTAACTCAGGCTACACTTTTCACTAAGGCAATAGACTGTGGCCTTTCAAGCAGAGAAGTGTAATACCATGGATAGATGAAACATCAGTGGTACCTATAACCAGACCAAGGCTGTACAAAGTATAACCTATGATCATATTTCCAGGCTATAGCACTTATCATCTGCTAGATTCAAACCCTTGCCATCCAAAGCACTTTATTTGTTTTGAGATTAACCTCAAGTTCCAGATAACCATGGTTATATAGTCAGCATTCCTGGACAACAGATACAGAATTCAGTGCAATATTCCAAGCTAGCTCCTTTTCTTAATTGTGAGAGGGGGATCTTTGGCACAATTGCCCAACACATATAGCTATTTATAAATTAACCTACTAGTGATGCAATTATAGGAGAGACAATCACTCAGACAACAACTAAGAAAACAAATATTTTATTTTACACATATAATTATAACACAATATAATAAAAATGTACATATACCCATGCACATATTTATAACACAGTATAATAAGAATTTACATATGCAATATTAAATATTCCATTAGTTGCAACTATTAGAGTTCTTCTTTCATTCACATATATGTACAAATCTGTACAATGGGAGAAAAGAATTATATTTATCTAGGATTTTGAATAGTATGTCACACTTTCATGGATTCAGTTTCTTGTTTGTTTCCTTACTTGTTGACTACCAACTGTTTGGCCTTTGGTTTCCATGATGTTTTTGGCTTCTTATTGATTTCCAGTTTACAATGAGGGAGAGAGAGATTGTTCATAGTTCACAAATCACAAGGGAGACATGAGTTCCAGATGGAGAGCATCTGATTGTACTGATGACTGGGATCAAAGGCTAGATGAACACTTCAGATATTGTTTAGCACTGTATGCTGCTAGGTCAGCCTTCAGTGAAGATAGGTTGAGGCACATGCATCCTGGAAATATGGATAGCTTTTTGTCATCTTCTCTTTTTAATTTTAATAGTAATATAGCAGTGTTGGCTAATAATTTTTCTGTGTCTGAAACAATCTGACTGACAATAAATTAATCTTTTGTCTCTTTGGTCTTTTATATTTCTCCCTCTCATTGTTTTTCCTTATTGTCCTTAAATCAGTTTAATTAACTTCATATTGCCTTAATTAATTTTTAGATTCCATTTTAATCTAATCTCTTGCTTAGATTAATCTAATACTTTGAAAAGAGAATATCTACCATTATCCTAAAATGTAAATCATCTTCCAATGAAAATATAAACAACCTGATCCTAACTTAGAATTATATTTGTCCCAAAGATCAAAATCTGAATTTCAATGATGTCATAACCTTCTTGGTTAATGAAAAATGACATCCAACTCTACAGCATTGATACTCATCAAAAAAAGTTTATTAGAGTGATATTTTAAAATCTGTGAATCATTTTACCCAAACAGATGTGCCTATGTACAATAATAATACAACTACATCCATGTAATACTGAGATGTGGAGATTTCACATTTAAAGTCAAATTGTCATACTTTTCTTTCAAGATATACTAAACATACAAAAATGCCCACATGTGCTAAATAAGCCTAGATTTAGGTAAGTCAATTACATGGGGAGATAATTTTCTTCCTTAAGGGAATGGTGATCATCTATTAATTTTATAATTTGAATACCAAATCTAAACTATTATAGATTAACTCACCATTATATTAATGAACCCTAATACAAAAAGAATTTTTTTTGAAATTAAAATCCTACACCCTTTTACAATTTATGATGCCAGTCTCTATTAATTGTTCACTTTTAGGCCAATTAGTTGTTGGCACCAATTGTAATGAATTTGCAGTTGTGCAATAAAAAATAAACTAGCCCAATTATTGGATGTCAATTGTAATGGAATGGATTGTAATGCTAAACTCTTATTTAATTATTCCATAGATTTGGGCAGTATTTGTGATAAACTGCATCTATGTATGAGAAGATAAATTTTAAGCATGGTTCAGTCATTGATTGATAATTTTAATATGACCTATGTGACTACCTTTAATGCCAAAGAGCGATGATAAGAGACTTAATTGACTTATTCTCAGGGTTTAACATGACCAGTAGATTTCATTACTCACCAAAATATAAACTGGAAGCAAAGAAAATTTTTGTGATTCCAATTGACATTTTCAGATAGAAGATTATATGCCAAACAATATATTAATTAGTGATGGCTTATGCAAGTAATTATTAAAATGTATATTGGCAAAACACAAAAATTATCATATAAGTAATTCTGGGTCTCAAGCATTGCCTAATGACCTTTGTACTGAAAACAGAAAAATAAATAAATAAATTTCAAATAAATTACAAAGTCATTTTATATAAAACAAATGGTATATTCTTTAGTTTAATTGTGGTTTAATTTTCTTTTCAAATGGTAATAGTTTTATTCAAACACATACAATAAATGGTTGTTTTCTAAATTTTCATTATAATTCAATATTATTCAAATTCACAATGTTTTCTAACAATATGCATGGATTAATGTTTGTATATAAATAAGAACAATCTACTGTTCAACATACAGAAAGATGCAATAATAGGAGAATAATGAAAATTATAATAGTTTCTTAAAATAATAGCTCAGAATCATAGATATGCTCTTAAACATCAGATCACTTAACTTTACACAAAATTATCAGGATTCTCTTCATACTGTGCTGAGTATCTATATACTCATTTTTTGTTAAAACTATACTTTTTTTTAAATGGCAAATACTAACTCCTCATATTTATTATCTACAATAGGGCTTCTCTTTTGCTTCCAAAACTTAATATCTTCCTTTATATCATTATTAATTCTGAGGATTCAATAAATGTTTATCACTAGATTACATAACTCTTAATACATGAAACTTCTATGAATAAAAATATAAAAACAACTCCTAGTCTCATATATAAAGAAATATGCACATATAACACAAATATAAAATGTCTACAGCCTGATCTACCTTTTGAATGTATTTTATGATGAAGTTATGAATTAATTTCTAAAGAAAAATATTAAATAATTATATTAAACATTAAACATTAATATAGTACATGTGTATATTTATAAATGATTCTTATGAAAACAAATGAAATAAATTTAATTTTCAGCATTCATTGTGTACTATGTGTATAACATATATGTATAATGCATATAAATTAAAACAACAGCAGAGTGGTTTAATGACAAATTACATATAGTATATTACTATTTATGTTAATGAATTGAAATTTAAAGTAAATTTACTTATATAATGTGCATATATAAGAGATATGAATTAAAGAACAACAGAAATGTTTTAATAATAAATGACATCTAGCATTTTACTCTTAATATTGATGAATTAAAATTTAAAATCAATTTACTTATATAATGCATGTATATCACCATCATTATCAACCATTATCAATCCACTGCAGGATGAAGGTCTCTCCAAGTTTAATCCTTCTTCTCCGTTTTTTTCTTTTCTTCTCCCCCCCCCCCCCCCCCCCTTTTTTTTTTTCTCCCCCCCTCCTCTCTGTTGTTTTTTTTTTGGTTTTTTTTTATTTTTTGGTTTAATTTTTTAAATTTTTTTTTTTCTTTTTTTTTTTTTTTTTTTTATTTCCCTGCCCCACCCCCCTTCTTTTTATTTTTTTTTTTTTTTTATTAATGACCTTTTGTTTGTTTTTTTTTCTTTCTTTTTGTTTTTGTTTTTTTTTTTTTTCTTCTCCCCCCCTCCTTCTCCTTTTTTTTTTGGTGTGGTGTGTTTGTTTTGTTTTTTTTTTTTTGTGTTTTGGTTTCGGTTCCATATAAAAAAGAAGGAAAAAAAAAATTTTTTTAAAATTCCTTTTTTTTCACACATACATAATTTTTTTTTTTTTTTATTTATTTTTTTTTCCAAAAACACCCCCACCAATTTTTTTTTTATGATTTATTTTTTTTTTTCTTTTTTTTTTTTTATTTATATAAAATAAAAGTAATTTTTAAATATTTTTTTTTTTTTATTTATAATAAATAATCTTTTTTTTTTTTTTTTTTAAAAAAAAAAAAAAAAAAATTTTTTTTTTTTTTTTTTTTTTTTTTTTTTTCCTTTTTTTCTTTTTTCCTCTTACATTTCCTCCATCTTTTCCTCTTTCTCTGCAATTTTATTTAAAAAAAAAACAAAATCTTTTTAAAAAAAAAAAAAAAAAAAATATTTTCCTTTTTTTTTTTCTTTTTTTTTTTTATTTTATTTTTTAAACAAATATTTTTTGTATGGAGGTTTGGATTGAAATATTGTTTTCTTTTTTTTTTTTTTATATATTGCATATGAATCAAAATAAAACAGAAAATTGTAATACTAAATGAAATCTAGCATATTGTTATTTATACTGATTGATTAACATTTAAAGTTAGTTTACATATATAAATGGTTAAAATTTAAAATCAATCATATAATAAAAAAATTTAAAAACTGTATTAAATTAATTACCATTTAATATTTTTTTGTGTTTTATTGTGTTAAAAATTGACAACTATTTGATGCATCTTTATCCACCAGTGTAGAATCAATTAATACGTAGAATAATTTTAAATGATGAAGATGTGAATTTATGAGCTATTTGTAGATGATTTCTCAAGATGTCTTATATCCAGGTTAAGTCGTAGTGTATCAATTGAAAGTGACAGACTGTCTTTGACTACTTAGGTAACATTTACATTGACTTGCTGTCTATAAATACCTATTCATTTTTGGGTTGATTTCCACTTAAATGCATGCTTATTATTAATTTGCTTTTCTTCCAATGGATGTTAATTACTGGGTATGATGAGATGGAAGGAATGAACTATATCCTCTATTAAAGTTTTTAAAAAAAATTATTATAAACATATGTTTTACAGTTTTTAACAAAAAAAAATATAAATAATAAATAGCAAAATTACATCGCAATCAATTTCAAAAAAATACAATGTAAACACATTTAGTAATTCATATGCCAATATTTTAATCATTGATATCATTAAATGCAAATACTTTAAATACAAACCAATATCCTTGTAAAATCTATATACGCAAATATATTTTTATATCACCACTACCATTCTCAAATCCCAAAATCATAAATAAATGCATATACCAAATAAAAAATGAGTAAGAAGTAAATAATTATAACAACAAACAACAATAACAAGTAATGGACCATTTTCCACATGGTGGAATTTGCAACTTACTACAATCAGAATTAGTATCTTCCTGTAGGATGGTTTGAGTGATACAATGAAGAGTCTGATAAATGATTGCATCCATCTCCAATGGCTAGCTCAAATAATTACACATTTAATCTGAACACAATTTAGATTAGTTCACCTACTCCCTATCCCTATTTCAGGTTCCATTATGCCACAGATTTCAAACTCAGGGAGAAATTGTGGTTAACTCTTTTCAGGGGTGAATCTACATATATAACAATATCCTCACTTCTATATAAGTGCAGTGAATTAATGACATAACAAACTAACATTGCCAAGATACTATGATATAATAAAAAGAGTGTATATATGTGTGTAATTTAGATAATATGTAGTTATGCTAAATTAGAATGATTTAGATAAATCACGTAATTTAAACAATATATAAATGGTTATACTAAAATAATTTGGTTTTGATAAATCAGAGACTTCTTAATGTTTCAAAATAGATAAACATGTTTTAATTTAACAAAGGGAAATTAAAAACTGTTCAAACAAAAATTCTAACAATTTAGTGAGTACTTAGCATGCATCCCTAACATTTCATTAGATAAATGATGATTCAAACCATTCCCTTTCTCTCCCTATTAAGTATGCATCATTTACACTATATATTTACAAATTTATTATAATCTAACAAAAAAAAATTCTAATAAGTTTAAATTTGAATCCAAACAGTAATATAATAGGTTGTATTCTTACAAGTTGCTTCATTTAACAAAATTCATCTTTCTTCATAAAGAATTCCCCTATATATATATATATTAGTAGTCTATTGTTAATAGTAATGCATTCGAAAAGATGAATTTTTTCATAGAGAAAAAATTATAAAAATAAACAAAAGTTAGTTAATTAATATAACAAATTAATAACAACTCTGTTCTGTAAATATTGAAAGTTTTTAATGTGGTTAAAGATAAATTTTACCTCCATATTAAGTTGAGTAATCTGTCAAGCTTGTCCAAAAAAGGAAAACTAGATTTTATTAACTACAAAATAAAATATTTGTTTACCCTATAAGCTATAATTCCCTTTTTTCCTTTCATAATTAGAAAAATGAATTGATCCAAGCTTGGCATGTGCTTTCCCATTGTTCAAAAATAAATTTAGAGTTCAAACTGTCCACTTAAATGGTTTGAATAATACTTCTGTCTTGAAAATGTTTTATAAAATGTTCTTAAAGCTTATAACAAAGTCTCTTGATCTTGCAGATTCAAACTCCTTTAGGAATTCTGACATTGATAGAATGAGCATTGTTGGTTGGCTTCTACAAGGTGCTGTCCTCTCATGGCATCTATTTCATCCTCTGATAGTTGATATACGGGAACCAAGATAGAAATTAATTTTATAGAAAGTTGATATGACAATTAGGCATTTAATAGATGAATTAATATTTACATCTTCTGATAAACAATACAAAAAAACTCCCAAAAAAACTCTTCCACCCCAATATATTTGGAAAAACTTTTAAATAACATTAATATACTTAAATAAAAAAAAAAAATAAAAAAAAAATCTATTTCTATGGTATATATATTAATAGCACAAAGTTATTATTTTAATAATATGCCAACGATGTTTTGTTATTTCTTTATAATTTCACATTTGATATTTTATTCTTCTAAATAGTTGGTGACTAATAGAAAACTTCTTCGAGGGTAGATTTGCAATCTTGTAGAAGAGTTCCTTGTTGGCAAAAGTGATATATAATAAAAATTGTTTTGATTTAATCAATCATCTTTTCAGCAATTAAATTTGAATCTGCTAGAAGTTTTTTTAATCATGAGGTTTATATATATATTAATTGTTGAATTATTTGATGTTTTCGATTAAATAGTCAAATAATAAACTTTTATCTTTTGAACAATGATTTGCTTGGAATGCTTGACACATCATTTTCAAGTTTAAAGTTTAAATCTTGATTAGTTTTTATGGTTATTAAACAATAGATTTGCTTTTATTTCATATATATGTGTCTAGTTAATGAAATATTTGTATTTAAAACAAATGTTTTTTAATAAACATTATTAATATACGTGTATGTTAATTTTATTATTATGTTGATCTCAGTTACTTATATATTAGTTTGTTTATTAAAGTATTGATTTGTAAATGAGATTTGTACACGAGTGTTTATATGCTTTGTAAGTAACCCTTACAATATATTATAATGGGATTTACCGTTTTCCATATATATTTTACGCATATATGTAGTCTTGTACAATTGCGTGTATGTATATATAACGATACACGTATATGTGTAATGGTTTAAAAAAATATTTATTCTTAAATTATTCCATTTTATTGCCCCAGCATATTTATGAGCATCAATTTATGACCTCAAGCACCTATTCCATATTTCTATAAGAATTATGCTGGGAGACCTGGAATACCAATATGGAAATGCCCCTGGACTAGCTCAGCTCAGGGCTGGTGGTAAAATTTACCGGCAGTAGATCTAACTCTCTTTTTTTTTATTTTTAAAAAAAAAACTCATAACAGAAAAACAAAACAAAAAAAACCATTCATTTTATATACATTTATTAGCTATGATATTTACGTATGTATAAAAAAATATATATTATTTACTTAAGTTAAATTAGTGTCTCTTTTCTCTTTTAAATCAAAGATTCATATCAGTTCTCTTTTTTTCTTTGTTTGCTCCTTTCTCTTTTTGCCAAAACTCCCACACACACAAATATGCTATTATATGTATTTTGCAGCGAAGATTTAATTGGACTAATTTATACACTAATAAATTCCGTAGTAAATAGTTTAACCTCTACGGGCAAAGAAAAAATTTTTTTAAGTTCACAATTGTGTCAAATAAATAGTTTTCTCAAATTCGTGGAGTAAGCTTACTAAAAGTGACATATATAGATGTAATTAGAAAGAAAATATCTGGTTTCCCCAGGGAATTGATTGAATCCTCTTGGTGAAAATGGAATCTCCGGTCCTTTGTCAGTGAACGAACTTTGTTTTTTTTTCTTTGAAGTTCAGGTTCCATGGCTAAAGTCTGTTTATTTAATCATTTTCTTTCTCTTCTGGCGATTCAATATTGTTGCTTATTGAGGTGAATTCTCTGGGCTTGACGTCCCTTCTCCGCTATCGGCAGCTGTTATACATTCGGGGGCAAAGGATTCAGACCCTCCACACGTTGAAGCCTCTACCCCAGCCTGACCATATTTTATCAAAATGTATATCATGTTGACCATCCGCTTTCTTCTACCTCCAAATTTATACTAAATAATTAATTTAATTTTTCTTTAATTATCAAACTTATCTTTCTTTTCACTCTTTTTTTTTAATTATATTTCCATTAACATTCCATATGCCTTTGTTAAAATGCACCACAAAAGCTTTTTACATCTATTTCTTTCCAATTAATATTTAATTAGTATTAGACATTCCATAATTTTTATAATAATTACTTCCATTGTTCTGCAAAATTAGTCTTTCATCTTGATATTTAAAGTTCTTTTGTTGACTTAATATGTATATATTTAAAAGTTTATCAAACAAAATATTTTTTATTTTTATTTTGTGAATTTTTCATTTTTAATGGTTGAAAAACACACTCACACATATACATAGCGATGTGTATAGCTGGGTTTGGCAAAAGAGAGAAAAAAAATCAGAGCAAGTGTATAACCCCCCATATCTCTTCTATGAGTTCTTTTTAATTAAAATAACTAAATCAATTCTGTACAATCACGCAAATGACCATTGATTGTACATCAAACTGTAAATATTAATTTTGTTAGTAAAGTAATATATATTTTTAATAATATGTTAGTAATAAGATATATATTTTTTTTAATAATGCGTTAAGTATACGGATACGTATTTGTCTAATTATCACAACAGGGTTTAATTATACCTGCCCTGTTGCAATACCCCCTCCCGGAAGCCTTCAAATATGGTCTATATATTTGAATGGCTCCTAAATCTCATGAACCGTTCATACCAGCATGAGGCTTGAGGAAACGAGCATTGTATGATCCTTTTACCTCCTGCCCAGTATTCACCCAGAATGCATTATCCCCCTGACACTTAACAATAGGGAAAGGTCTCTCATACAAACTGCAAATCTTCTTACAGATAAATTTTCCTGGTTCGCTCACATGTGAGGTTTTCACCATGACTAGGTCACCCACTTTAAACCAATGAGGCCTCTCCACTGTATGTTTGTTTCTTTCCTGACTCCTTTTCAAAAGTGTATGATATGCCTGCTATTGGTCCTCCTCCACATTTATTGGCTTCTCCTTTGGTCCTGGTATTTTGGCCTTGATTAATTTAGGGGCATGTTTCTCAAATTGGAGCCACATGGGAGAGAACCCTGTGGATTCATTAACTGCCCAATTTATGTAGTTCAGTATTTCTGGAATCTTTTTAACCCAACCTCGGTGATTAGTTGTGATGTATGTCCTAAACAACCTACCCAACTCACGCATCACCCGCTGACATGGGTTTGATTGTGGATTCCTAATTGATGTCAGTATGTGTTGGATCCCTGACTTCTGAACCCATGCTTTCCATTCTCCAGAGATAAATGGTGTGCCATGATCCGATAGGATGCTTTGAGGTTTTCCTATCACTGTAAAATAACCACAAATTTACTGAATAGATCATACACTACCAACAAGTATTTTTTTTTATTAAAGGCAGGCAATGGTCCATAATAATCTATCGCAATCATCTCACGTGGCTTCTTTGAAATTATGGAGGTCATTAACTGCATAATTCCTATTAGCAGACTTAGTTTTCTGGCAAAGTTCACATTGCCTGATCATTCTCACAACAGTCCAATGCATGCCTGGCCAATAAAACCACTGTCTGAGCCACTGTTTGGTTTTCCATATCCTATAGTGTCCATATATTTGGTGGACATGAGTCACCACTGCATTCCACATTTTCTGGGGTATTACAGGTCTCCAACTATCTGGTCCCCTTTTTGTTCTGTATTGGAGAACAGCTTGGTCAAGTTTGTATCGGTTGATCCAACTTCTGCATTCATCATTGTTTTTTTTGTATTCCCTTTCAATTGTGCAATTGTTTGACATAACTGGGCATCCTCCCTCTGACACTGGGATAATCTCTTAAGGTCATTCTCTACCCCTTCATTAATCCTTAAGTCTATTCCAGCCACAAATAAATTTTCAGCTTTAAGATGACATGATGGCAAATGCACTGGGTTACGGCTAAGAGCATCAGCTACAATGTTATCTGACCCCTTACAATGCTTTACCACATAATTATACTCTTGGAGGTATAGGCTCCACCATACCAACTGACTATTTGTCAGATAACTATGGTTAATAAATTCTAAACTCTTATGATCAGTAACCACAATTATTTTTGATCCCAACAACAATGTGCGGAGTTTTTGGAATGACCAAACAATGGCCAAAGCTTCCATTTCTGTGGCAGTGTAATGCTGCTCTGGACCCTTGAGCAACCTACTTAAGAAATACAGCACTTTTACCTGACCAGCCTCTTGAATCTGTGATACTGTTGCTCCCAGCACATACCTGCTACTGTCAGTCTGCACTACAAAGGGTTTCTCAAAATTGGGAAAAGCCAGCATTATGTGTTTCATGAACCCTTGCTTTACCCTCTCAAATGCCTGGCTTTGCTTTTCACCCCACTCCCACACTACATCTTTTCTCAGTAATCTAATTAGTGTTTCCATATGTTGAGCAAACTGCTCCTGAAAATGATTGTAGAAGCTACACATACCCAAAAAAGATCATATGTGCTTTTTGGACCTAGGTATTGGGAAACCTTCAATGGCTGAGATTTTATCTGGGTGTGGCTGGACACCCTGTGATCCTATAAGGTGGCCCAAGAATGTAACTTTCTATTGAAATAGCACACTTTTCTTCAGGTTTACCTTGATCCCTTTATTCCATTATCTTAAAAACATTTCCACCTCTTTGGTATGTTCTTCCATAGTAGCCGATGCCACCAATACATCATCCACATACATTGTAACTATTTTCTTGACTTCAGCAGATAATACCTGATCCAAACATTGCAGTAAACCAGCCCCACTGCTAATCAGGCCGAATGGCATAGGGTTAAACTGATATGAGCAGCCGTCATATCTAAAGGCAGTATACTTACGATCTTCCGGATGCAGCCTTATCTGCCAATAGCTTGCTGTCAGATCAAATGTTGAAAAATTTTTTTTTCCTTTAAATCCAAGTAATTCTTGCATGGGTGGTGGTATGTTACAATCTGGGACCGTGATTTTATTCAACTGCCTTGCATCGAGACATAACCGTACAGAATTATTCTTTTTCTTGATGACGACTATCGGTTTACAATAAGCCGAAGTGCTTTTTGATATAATACCCCATTCCAATATTTGATCTATCTGCTCCTTTACCTGCTCCCTATATTGATGAGGAATTGGGTATGATTTTGTCTTAAATGGTTGTGTTTTATTTACTTGAATCCTTTGTTCGAACCCTGGGATCATGCCTGGCCTATCTGAAAATACCTGATTATATTCTTTCAGTATCATTGTTAGTATTTCCTTCCCTTTTCCCCCAGTTATCTTCACCTGGTTTATTTTTTCCATTATCAAATCATCATTGTGTTCTTCGACAACTTTCACAGCACCTATTGAACTATCCATGCTATCCATTAAAAATTCAACCACCTCCCCGTTACACGTGGCTTGTCTACTTTCGTAGTTCAACTTGCACTTATATTTATATAAAAAGTCAGTTCCCAATAAAACATCACAAATCAAATTTTTTCATGATTAGGAATACATGGGGGCAACTTACTCCATGGATTTTGACATCCAGCCATATTTGCTTGGGTTCAACCTTGGCCTTTCTGTTGTTGGCCATTGCCACTTGTACAGCTTTCAATGGCAGAACAGGTATATTTGTTTGTTCTCTGGTGAGTTTATGATACAATCTTTCTGTTATTACAAAGACCTGACTCCCTGAATCAATAAGCGCTTCTACTTTGGTCTGTCCTGCTGCTATCTTTATTTTCAGACATCTTTGGCATGCATAACTCGGTACACGGTCCTCCCATGAACAAATTAGGTTCCCCATGTGTTTTGAGTTCGGTTGCTATCTGAATATTATGTCTTTCCTTTGGTCTATTTCCTTTTTCTCTCAAATCCATCTCATTTCCACACTTATTTCCATTTGACTCAATATCTCGTCTATTTCTTTAGACGGGTTATCTCCTCCTTCCTCTAGCATCAATCTTATTCTTATTGGCAGATTTCTGCAGATGGTCTTCACAATCTGTTTCTCTGACAAATTACATGCTTCTAATGTCCTAAGTGTGGCTACTTGATGCCTAAAAAAATGAACATATTCCTCTGGTCCATCCTCTTGAAACTTCTCTCTTATCAATTGGCATCTAATGTTGTCCTGCCTTTCTTCACTCTAGAAAACTCTCTCTAGGGCTATCTTGTAATCTAAAAATGTCTGCAGTTGGTTTAGCAATGAATTCCACCAATCCATGGCCAGCTCTTCTAGGTGGTAAGACACTATTATTGTTTTAACCTTGTCTGATGTTCCATAACACACAAAGTATCTTTGCAGACTCCTAAGGTGCTGTGCTGCCCCCTTCCCAGACTTTCTTATGCCTTCAATATTTCTTAAGTATATATATTTATAATTTTACCACAGACCGATCGATATTTCATTATGTTGTTTCGACTTACTCTTGTGTTTCACTTTATAAAACCCCGTTTTGAAAACTAGTACAGATAGACTATTGTTATTTCAAAACCTTTGTTTCAAAGTTAGTTTCAAATTCAGAAATTGTCGAATGATTATAAAAGCAAAAAGTGAAAATATATTAAAAAGCATAGCTACTGTGTGGATGTAAATTAAATATAATTCATTTCTCAAATTTCTTTTAAAATGACATTAATTTAATATATATATAATAAATTATTTTTATCTGGTTATGACATCTTATAGTAATAAGTAACAGAAAGCCAAAATAATTATTTTGTATCTAATTAAAATGGATTAATTATAAAGGTTAACCACTTAAAACACTCGTTTACTTTTTTCTTTTAAAATATCTGTATTACTTTTTTTTTAAAAGAAAAAAAATCAATCGCGAACAATAAAACTTTTACATTCATTATTTACAAAAAAAAATCCATAACAAACTGAAAATTCTTTAAAAAAACAGTCTAACCTAAACTGATTACTTTATGAAACGCTTTTATCTTCTGCACTCAGTTGGTATTTTTCATATAGCCTAAAAAGTTTTTTTTTACTTATAAAACTCAATATTAACTACATCCAACTCTGCCAATATAATATAATTTTTGTTATTAGCTAAAACAATAATGATCTGACAAAACTGATATGTATACATTTATTTACTTTCTCAAAAAAAAAATCATGCTAAATTCTTTCATATTTTTCTTTCCCTCATTGGCCTACTTCTCTTCGATGTCCTTGCATTGGGTCACCATTATAATGGGATTTACCATTTTCCATATATATTTTACGCATATATGTAGTCTTGTACGATTGCGTGTATATATATATAACGATACATGTATATGCATAATGGTTTAAAAGAATATTTATTCTTAAATTATTCCATTTTATTGCCCCAGCATATTTATGAGCATCAATTTATGACCTCAACCACCAATCCCATATTTCTATAAGAATTATGCTGGGAGAACTGGAATACCAATATGGAAATGCCCCTGGACTAGCTCAGCTCAGGGCTGGTGGTAAAATTTACCGGCAGTAGATCTAACTCTCTTTTTTTTAATTTTTAAAAAAAAAACTCATAACATAAAAACAAAACAAAAAAAAACCATTCATTTTATATACATTTATTAGCTATGATATTTACGTATGTATAAAAAAAATATTATTTAATTAAGTTAAATTAGTGTCTCTTTTCTCTTTTAAATCAAAGATTCATATCAGTTTTCTTTTTTTCTTTGTTTGCTCCTTTCTCTTTTTGCCAAAACTCCCACACACACAAATATGTTATTATATGTATTTTGCACCGAAGATTTAATTGGACTAATTTATACACTAATAAATTCCGTAATAAATAGTTTGACCTCTCTGGGCAAAGAAAATAAATTTTTAAGTTCACAATTGTGTCAAATAAACAGTTTTCTCACATTCGTGGAGTAAGCTTACTAAAAGTGACATATATAGATGTAATTAGAAAGAAAATACCTGGTTTCTTGGGGAATTGATCGAATCCCCTTGGTGAAAATGGAATCTCTGGTCCTTTGTCAGTGAATGAACTTTGTTTTTTTTTTTTTTGAAGTTCGGGTTCCATGGCTAAAGTCTGTTTATTTATTTATTTTCTTTCTCTTCTGGCGATTCAATATTGTTGCTTATTGAGGTGAATTCTCCAGGTTTGACATCCCTTCTTCACTATCGGCAGCTGCTATACATTTGGGGGCAAAGGATTCAGACCCTCCACACATTGAAGCCTCTACCCCAGCCTGACCATATTTTATCAAAATGTATATCATGTTGACCGTCTGCTTTCTTCTACCTTCAAACTTATACTAAATAATTAATTTAATTTTTCTTTAATTATCAAACTTATATTTCTTTTCGCTCTTTTTTTTTAATTATATTTCCATTCACATTCCATATGCCTTTGTTAAAATGCACCACAAAAGCTTTTTACACCTATTTCTTTCCAATTAATATTTAATTAGTATTAGACATTCCACGATTTTTATAATAATTACTTCCATTGTTCTGCAAAATTAGTCTTCCATCTTGATATTTAAAGTTCTTTTGTTGACTTAGTATGTATATATTTAAAAGTTTATCAAACAAAATATTTTTTATTTTTATTTTGTGAATTTTTCATTTTTAATGGTTCAAAAACGCACTCACACATATACATAGAGTATAGCTGGGTTTGGCAAAAGATAGAAAAAAATCAGAGCAAGTGTATAACCCCCCATACCTCTTTTATGAGTTCTTTTTAATTAAAATAACTAAATCAATTTGGTACAACCATGCAAATGACCGTTGATTGTACATCAAACTGTAAATATTAATTTTGTTAGTAAAGTAATATATATTTGTGATAAATATGTTAGTAATAAGATATGTTTTTTTTAATAATGTGTTAAGTATACGAATACGTATTTGTCTAATTATCACAACAAAGTTTTATTATATCTGCCCTGTTGCAATATATAAATACATGAATCCCATATCAAAGTCAAACCCAATTTTTTTTGACAACAATGACATTTTGATAAAAAGGGTGAATCTTTCCAACCTTTACAATATATATCTATATATATATTGTAATGGTCCAAGGTGGGCAAGGTTTGACTTAATCAATACACCCTACTAATTGCACCAAATTATATTATATAAAACATCAAAGAGCTTTATTAACAAATATGCACCACAAATCAAAGCTAAATTGAAAAGGAACATAGGGTGATAATGATATAATCTTCATTATATCCCAAAGATTTGTTCAGCAAATTGTAATGCTATAACAAAATTGAAAGGTTTGTATTGGCTAATGACCAAATTATAATAAATATGAAAATGAGGAAACCAGTATTTTAAACCAAAATAGTATATAACTAGTAATGAGAGAGAATGAGTTAGTTCTTTAAATCCTATATAAAAGTTTCCTACTTCAAGTGTCCTTTAAATTCTATACATCTAGACCATCATTACAAAAAGGTGGTCTTTTAATTATATAATAAACAAATAGAGAATAAGAAACTTTCTTAGCTATGTGGTCAACTTTATTGGTAGTTGATATAATAAGCTAGCTTTTGAAATGACACCTATAACTAACTAAATCAAATGCATAACATAAACAAAAGAAGGTATTCAACTTTATCATCTCTCTCAATACTTCAATAGCTTGCTCTCAGATTTAACATTATTAACAACTAATGAAACTTGATTACTTGCTAAAATATAAAGTAGGAAGAAAGCGAATATTTTATTAAATCTAATTTATATTAACAAACAATTAAATATAAATAATTTATTTAACATCTATAAATCATTAATGTTTTATATTATAAGTGTTTATTAATGTTTTCATAAGTTATCATTAGCATTTAAATATTCTCAGGCTAAAATAATTAAATTAACAAACTCATGTATTGCACAATGATCCAAATGTACTTATAAATGATGAAGTTCTTATATATAGTAAAATAAGTGGTATATCTTATTTAGGATCTGTATTCCTTTTTTTTAAGAATGACAATAATAATAAAACAACAAAGCATAATATTCATTTTTTATTTTATAGCTTTTTCACCTGATTTCTGACATTCATGTTTATAAAATTTGTAAACAAAAAGTTTATCAAGTTAGATTTGTATCTGAATGAAGACCATTTACTCTTTAAAAATAAATAAGATGCAATAATAGTATTAATAATAATAATAATAATAATAATAATAATAATAATAATAATAATAATAATAATATTAATAATAATAATAATAATAATAATAATAATAATAATAATAATAATAATAATAATAATAATAATAATAATAATAATAATAATAATAATAATAATAATAATAATAATAATAATAATAATAATAATAATAATAATAATAATAATAATAATACCGCAGCAAATCTCTGCTGAGGTAAGAAGCAATCCTTAAGTTCTCCGATGTAAGTATTTATTTTTTACTTTTGTTCCAACTTGTTATTTGCAAAACAAACATAATACAGGAAAAATTGAATTATATAATAGATTAATAGTGTTTTTTGAAAAATATCGGTGTGTTTTAATATCTTTTTTTAAAAAATAAAAAAAATACTGACTTGAATCAGAATAAATCATGGCTACTGCCCAGTCAAGCGTGAGCGAATTAACCACCAATACGAAATTAACAACATCGTTAGTTTCAACATCGCCTATTTCGTATGCAAAAGTACTTAAAAGTAATAGCAATACTACAGCACCAACTCAAATACCACGCTTCCGTAGAACAAACACAAATGATATAAAAAATCTTGATCTAAACACTCGAGAGGAAAATCAACCCCCAGCCGCAATCTGGACAAAAGAAATGCTTGAAAATGTGATGGACCGTTTCAGTAATACGGTGCCTCGTACGTTATTTGAAACATTTCGCAGGTTTTTTTCACCAACTTCGTTAGTACTAGCAGTAACCGATAATCAATGCTCATTATATCGTTTCCCAAAAGCTTTATTATATGAAGCAATCACGCAAAATGCACTATGGGAAACAATCTCTTGTATCGCCGAGCATCCAAATTCTCGATATATAACCATTGATTTTTATACTCAGCAGCAAAAAGAACGTTTTCAATCCACTATTTTAGCACTTGATAATTACACACTCGTAATTATAGAAGAAAACCAGAAAAATATAATTACTGGAGTGCTTAAAAATACTTATCTTAAATACAACGTACAAGATTTTCAAAAAATGATAAACCCGTTTGGAAAAGTAATTGCCCTACAGCCTATATATTTAAAAGACACACCTATACCGATATGTAGTAATCGTTTTGAATTTAAAATAAAACTACATAAAAACGTAGATGCCTCAACGATTCCAACACAGATTACAGATCAAGAAGCGACACTCTCTCTTCACATAAGAGGTCTAAAGCCACTTTGTTTTGGCTGTGGACAGAGAGGACACCTAGCAACTCAGTGCGATAACACAAAAAGCAATCACTGTGAACAAACTAAAATCCTCTCCCCAGAACAACCCAGTGATGAAAATAAAATTTATAATAACACTACATCCATTGGCAACCCAATAATAGAAACCGGAAAAAAACAGGTTCAAACACCCACAAACAAAAATAATAATGGAGCAGAATTGCCTATCCCAAAGACCAACCAAAAAAATAATAACACAAAAACTAACACAGAAATCCAAGATTCAAACGAAAATAATTCTCAAGAAACCACAACACAAAATACAGCAATTACATCACAGGATCAGCATCTCAATAAAACAAAATGTGTACCAAGTAAAAATCAACAAACAGAAAGTAAACACACACAGTTATATAATGAAAATATAAATCCAGATAATATAAAGATACCAATAATAAAAAAAACTACAATTATAAACAAAACTGCATCAAACATAATGAATGAAATAGAAGCCCCTCATCCAACTATTCAAGAGAATACACCAGAGGGAAAAAGAAAGCCAGGTTGTCCACCAAAAAATCATGAATCCAAAAAGGCAAAAAAAAACAGACCAAAAGCACAACTCATCAGACATATACAATTTAGAAAATGATGAAATAGAAATGGATGTAAGCCAACAACAAATGGACACCTGTTCGGTTTCATCACAAATTGCCTGTATAGAGTCTGAAGCAATATTAAATGAAAGAAAAACTGATAATAAACCCAACAATGTCTTAAATATGTATCAGCATCCATCTACTGCAATATAAACAAACATTTAGTATTAAAAATAAAATAAAAATCAATACCCTGTTAAAAAATTATTTAAAACATGAAGATAAAAATTGGATCTCTCAACATTAGAGGCTTAAATGCCACCAAAAAACTTTTTGATCTCAAAAAATGGTTACATACAACCCAACCACACATACTGGGGCTTTTGGAAACAAAAATATACAGCAGCTCTCAAATTGATCCATCAAAATATTTAGTCAGCCAAGGTTTTTGTGCCTGCTCAAGGCAATCATCATCACCATCAGGTGGCACAGGCATAATTATTTTCCCACAACTGCCCTTTCGATTCTTTTAAAATTATATATATTGACTCTAATCTTATCATATTAACACTCCATCATAAAAATATCACACTTAACCTAGTATTTGTATATATACCACCAGGCCCTGTCATCATCTCCAGAATAATAGCAACAATAAATTCAATGCTTACAGCAACACCAAATCCCATAATACTCCTGGGAGATTTCAACATGACCTACCAAACTTTTGTCACCAAATGGATCCATCAAATAACAATCCCACTTATGAGTGCTGAGGGTTTTCTCCCATCAAACTCAATATCTTTTAATAACAATAGATATAAGTCACTTATTGATTTGTGTTTCTACTCACCAATGTTACATCATTATTTTAATCTTGAACTCTGTCCATCTATAATCTCAGATCATGCTGCTCAGTTCATCACCCTCGACCTAACAAAAATACAAAATACAACAATAGCCCTCCAAAAGACTATGCGAATACTTCTTCCAGCACAAACAACTGAATTCTTATATTCAGAAACATATATAATGCTCCAAAAACTTCAAAACATGTCACTCGATCCAGTACAAAAGTATATAGCATTCACCAATATACTTTCTTTCAACATCAATCATATTACCTGCAACTCAACACCCCCCACCAGATTATTAGCATTGGCAGATGAACTACATAAAAGAATAACCATTTCCAGACCAACTACAGATAATCAAACACAAATTAAAAAACTTACAGAAATGTACAACAATACATGCAATACACTAAAGCAATATGTAGCAATAAAAAAGAAAAAAAATATGCCTTACACAACAACATACTTGGACCAGAGCATACATACGGTGGGCATTGGGATACCCATCCACAGTCAGAGTGCCTATGGCACTTGAAATAGATGGCTCTATAACAGCTGGACATAACATGATAAACCCAATATATCAACACTTTAAAAAAAAACTGCAAAAACAGAGAGTGTACATACCAAATGAAGACATATTTGGAGACCCTGAAACAGACACACCAATAACAACAACTGACATTGTATTTCAACTTGCAACAATAACAAACACATGTCACCCAGGACCACAAGGAATCCCCAAATTTGTGTTCAAACATCTTAGTCACTTCACAGCAAAATACCTGTGCGATCTAGCCAATTACATATCCCAAAAAATTTACAACATACAAAGTCTATACCCAATTGCAATGGTTCCATTTAACAAAAAACCAACAGCAATATCATCTTTATCTAATCTACGACCAATTTCAATGGGACCTTTAGGAATAAAAATTCTTGAAAGAGTGATAAAGGAAAAAATAGAACAACACATACTCCCTGTGTTATCATCAGCACAATATGCCAAAAAAGGATCATCCATTGGCCAGGGTGCCTTAATGTACAAAACAATTATCGAAGTAGTAAAAAAAGAAAGAAATATGCACCAATTATAGTTCAACTAGACATTGAGGCAGCTTTTGACTCAGTGCCTATAGCCAAATTATTAGACGTGCTGAAAAAAACAACAACACCTCCATCCCTACTATATATAATAGCCAATCTGCTACTCAGCCATGAAATTCACATCACATTGAATGGAAAAAAAATCACCAGCCTTCAGACCGAGTCAATCCATCCCACAAGGATCCCCCCTAAGTGCCTTGCTCTTTACAATATATATAAATCCTCTATTAATAGAGATACAGAAAAAAATAAAAGGCATTCAAATTCCAAACACTGCTTTAAATATATCATGCATAGCCTATATGGACGATGTAACTGTTTTCCTCCCCTCTAAAAAGAACCTCCCCATATTACAAGAGATAATCAAGAATTATACCTCAAATTTTAATTTAAAAATTAACACAAATAAAACTGCTGCATGGTCAATATACACAGGCAAGCACTGTACAGAGATGTTTAATGGTAAACCATCTGCTTTCCTTGGTTTCCCATTCTACCTTGGAACCAATGGAATGAGGCAAAAAATTCAAAATAAATTAAAAATAGATGCTGAAAAAATCACAGCCTCACTTGAAAAGTCATACCTGTCAATATATGCAAAGGTAGCACTATTTAATCAACTTATAACTACAAAAATTACATACTATACACCTATAATCAAATTTGCAAAAACATTCATATCTAAAATCTCATCAATCTGTAACAAACTAATATGGAAGAGAAAGACAGTGGCAATCTCTTTAAAAAATCTGAGCAGACCACCACATAGCAATGGACTTGGACTCCATACAATCAATGTTTTTTACACACAGAAATCAGTAAATCTAATAACAGCAACCATAAAAAGATTTCCAGACCTGGAGTGTGTAATCAGTATAATACCCACAGACAGACCACCCCCTTCATATGGATATCTATCCACACTGATTGAAGAACTCAAGCCAATATACAACAAAATATCACTCAATAATGACAACAAGTATACATACTGGGACATTTACAATATACTACATCCAAACCAGACACCCAATCTACATCCATCAGTTCTTGGAATAGACAACAGGCAACTACTGCAACAATTCAGAAAATGGTCATTAGAACCAAAATTATTCGATTTTCTACTTAAGCTTAATCTCAATGCTCTACCCACAACCCATTTCCTTAGATTTCGTAGATTCTATACCAATATAGACCCCATGTGCGGGCTATGTCATAGAGAAGAAGAGACACAAGATCATTTTCTTCATTCCTGCAGTGCCCTAGAAACAATACGTCGCACAATGTTTACCACATACAGAAAGGCTATCATTTCAATTGATGAAATAATAAATACATTTAAAAAAGGCAACAACCCTGCTATTCGTGCAGCAACATACAGCCTTTATGCCTACTGGTGCACCAGATGCACTTTTGCACTTGCCAATAACCCTCGATGCCACCCAGCAACATATTCAATAAAACTAGAACTGTTAAGAAAAAGAGACAGCATCCTAGCTCAACCAGATATATTTGCAGCCACATGGTCACACTTGAAACAGAGATCCAGTCTATGAAATATAAAGACCAATAAGATAGATGATGACATTTTCAACATCAGCATTTTTTCCAACTTTAAAAAAAAAAATGCAAGCATAAACTGAACTAAATAGAAGACCAAATTTAAAAACAAGAAGAAAAAAAAAAGTATGCAGAAAAGATAAAGACTTATATACTGAAAGTTGTAATTTGTTTTTCATTTGTAAAAAATCAATATATGACTCTGTAACTTTTTAGACTCAATAAAGTTTTGCTTTGAAACATAATAATAATAATAATAATAATAATAATAATAATAATAATAATAATAATAATAATAATAATAATAATAATAATAATAATAATAATAATAATAATAATAATAATAATAATAATAATAATAATAATAATAATAATAATAATAATAATAATAATAATAATAATAATAATAATAATAATAATAATAATAATAATAATAATAATAATAATAATAATAATAATAATAATAATAATAATAATAATAATAATAATAATAATAATAATAATAATAATAATAATAATAATAATAATAATAATAATAATAATAATAATAATAATAATTCAATTCAATTCTTTATTTATTTAATGTACATATCAACAGCATTTAGCCAATTATAGATTGCACAATAATACAAATCTAAATAAGCATTAAAAAAAAAAAATAATAATAATAAAATAAATAATACCAATAAAATAGAAAATCAATAAAATGCACAAATAAATAAAAAGGCAATATATCAAATGAAATTAAGGAAAATATTTTTTTATGAGGACTTTAGTGAATTGTTTAAAATCCAAATTAAAAACATCATCATTACCAAAATCTTTGTTATAAGTTCTAGGTAAACGAAATAAAGGGGAAAATCTTAATACATCAGATTTACAATTTTTCAGTTCAAAAACATTATGAGTACGAGTATTATAATTTTTTTTTTTAGTACCTAAGTTAGAAAGCAAATTAGATACAGAAATATTCTGGGAGATGAATTTATGAAGAAGTTTGAGATCTCTTGTTTTTCGTCTCAGTAGTAAATCAATATAGTGTTCATTACTTAAACTATTTAATTTTGCAAATTTGTCAAAAACAGACTGAATTCTTATGATATCTGTCCTGTTATGAGGATTCCATATAATTGAACCATACTCCAAGATGGGAAGAACTAAGGATATAAAAAGTTTAATCTTTGTAAATTTATTAAATGCTTTTCCATATCTGTAAATAGCTCCTACAATTTTAAGAGATTTATTCACCATAAAATTAATGTGATTACTGAAAAGATCCATTATTGGAAAATATTATTCCGAGATCTCTTTGATGATCATTTGTTATAATTTTAGAGTCCCCAATATAATAGGAAAACCTTAAGACTTCAGATTTTCTAGAGTAAGAGACAATGGAGCACTTATCCATATTTATATCTATATAATTATATTCACACCAATTCAAGAAATTATCTACATCACTTTGAAGTAAAAAACAGTCATTAATAGAATAAATATGCCTAAAAATTTTGCAATCATCTGCATAACATAGAAGATGTGAAAATTTAATGCATGTTTTTAGGTCATCAATGTATACATTAAATAATAAAGGTGCAAGAACACTGCCTTGAGGCACCCCAGTGAAGCAATAATAAGGTAATGACAATTTACCATTAAACCTCACACAAGACATTCTATCCCTAAGAAAAGAGTCAAACCAATTAATTAATAATTTAGAAAAACCTAACCTACAAAGCTTCTGAAGAAGAATTTTATGATTAACTCTATCAAAAGCCTTGGACATATCAAAATAAACAACATCTAACCTAGATTGATTCTCAATTGAATTTGAAATGTGATCAAAAATAGTTAGCAAATTTGTTTCAATGGACCTATTAGGCAAAAATCCATGCTGCTCTGGTGCCAAAACCTTAGAGACATCCAAGATAATTTTATTATACAAACATCTTTCAAAAATTCGAGCAACAGTGTGTAGAATTGAAATAGGCCTATAGTCACTTACCAAATCTCTAGATCCTTTCTTAAAAATAGGAACAACTTTAGCAATTTTAAGGGATGTAGGAAAAGTACCATTTGCTAAAGAGCAATTAAAAATATGCAAAAGAGGAGAAGCAATGTATTCAGCACATCCTTTATAAATGAAAGCTGGAATATTGTCAAGGCCCACACTAGAATGTAATTTAAGCTGCCCAATAGCAAAAATAACATCAGATTCAATAAATGAATCCAATGTTATTCTTTCTTCAACTAGATCATTATTTTCAGTCAAATCAGTAAAAGAATTAGATTGTTTAAAAAGCTCTGAGAAATAATGAGAAAAATCATCAGCAACTAGATTAGAATTATTATTCTGTAATTTTTTTTTTGTAATACCTGAATCCTTAACTAGAGACCAAAATTGCAAGGGATTATCAGAAATATGACTTTCAGTATTTTGTATAAATTTTTGAAAATCTCTATGATATATAACCTTTGACAATCTTCTATAATTAATAAAATTGTTATAATAATTTAAGTTCTTAGTTTTCCAATATTTACGATGATGAAATGATTTCCTTTTAATAATTTCTTTAAGAGAAACTGAAAACCAGCGAGGAAAACGTTTAGTTAAAAAAATTTTCTTAGGAATGTATTTGTCAATTAGTTCACAAAATGATTGTTCAAAAAATCTCATACAAAAATCTACATCAGATGAAGAATACAAATTTTTCCAGTTAAAATTGGATAATTGTAAACAAAGACCCAAATAATTTCCTTTTCTGTAGTTTCTTTTCATAGTTTTAAAGGGACAGAGTCTATTAAATTTAATATTAATATAAAATTCTAAGGGAGGATGATGCAAGTCAATGGAAAAAGGAAGAGAAGAAGTAGTTAAACATTCAATTGTAGGAAAATTACTGAGAATATAATCCAATGTGTGATCATTAAAATTGGTGTATGGATTAAATTGTTTTAAATTCAACAAATTGCAAAACCGAATCATTCTCAATGCTTTAGGTGAAAAAGGGACAGAATCTATGATAGTAGTACCCGAATATAAATCCGGAATATTAAAATCTCCGGTAATAATAAAATTATCATAGCCAATCAGAAAATCTTCAAGTGATGTCAAAAAATAATCAAACTCCAACAACGACAAAGTGGGTTTGAGGTAAACATTACCCAAAATAAATTTAAAATTGTGATTTAAAGTAATTTCACACCATGTAGATTCACAAAAAGAAGAAGAAAAATAAAGTTCTTTATAAAAAACATCTTTATGAAGAGCAATCAGAGTACCACCACCTCGAGAAATATTATCCATAGATCTGTCAGTTCGCAAAATACTAAATCTATCATCAAGAAAAGAACAATCAGGAAATTGTTGATTTAGCCAAGTTTCTGTAAGTAAAATAAGATCAAAATGTTCTGTTTCAAAAAATTGCTTTATTTGAACACATTTAGTTCTCATACCTCTGACATTCATATAAAAACAAGACAGCCCTACCATATTAAATTAAAAATAAATCCAAACAAATAAATAAATGATATCAAGTAAAGAAAAATGTAAGTAAGTATAGTGAATAAAGAAAATAAGAAATAAAAGAAAATAAAGAAAATAAGAAATCAAAGAAAACAGAAAATAACTAAATAAATACCACTAAAGTTTTAAAGAATTAGCCAAAGTTCCATAAAAAAAACAAATGGAAGCACCACGAGGCCATAAATTGGAAGAGATTAAATCATTATGTTTATGAGCAGGAGCAGATATATAAAAGCAAGAAGATTTCAAGTTATACATATTAATTTCATGACATATGATCCTAGTTCTTAAACGTTTTTCAAGAAAGACCTTAATATTATATGAATTAAGATTCACTGGCATATTAGAAACAAAATATTTATTACATTTTGTATTAATATTATTAATAATATTATTATGAATTTTAGAAATACCAAACCCCCTTTCCACAGGTAGTCTACCTTTTTTACCAGAAGTTGAAAAAGAGCATCCCAAACCATTTCCCACATTAACCTCATTATCAATATAATTGTTATATTTAGAGAAATGCGAATAATTTGCTCTATGAGTAAAAAAACCTCTATCAGCATTCGCTAGACAATTTTTTTTCCTGAAATTAGATTTAGAAAAGTCACCAGAAAAATTACTATTATACTTTTTTGGAACAGAAATGTGAATATCCATCCTTCAATATATACTTTTTATCAGGAAAATTATCATAATATCCCAGCGATGAATTATTAACAGAAAAGCCAGAAAACTTGTTAAATTTTTCATCATCATTAAGTCTAGAAAATTGTTTTTGATATTTATCAGACTGCCTATAAATTTTAGTTTTATAAACTTTTCCTTTATTGTATCTTGTACGATTATCAATTCCACATCCAATATATTCATCACATGAATGAAAATCCTGATCTAATATCTTATTATTACCTTTATAATCAACATTATAAATGCTATTGTTTTTATTTTTATCTTTTTTCCCAACACTGTTTTTATCTTTATCTCTAATAAAGAATGAGGACTTGGGGAGAAGGTTAAAGCGCTCTCCAAAATGTTAGATGCTACGCGCATTTTAATTGTAAAATGCAAGAATAATATAGATAAAATCGTCAAATTTAATCTGCAAAAATAAACATACAATTTAATAAATTACTCTGATCTCGATCTCATTTATTTCAATCCAATTCAAAATTCTTTATATTATATATGTGATTTCTGATGCATTAATTAGTTTTAAATATATATAGTTAATAAATTCCATTTTTTGTTATGAGTCTCATTGCTTCTCCGTGACCTATGTCGGCCGTGTGGAAAGAGGTATACTACGTGTAAGTTCAAGGTGGTCATTCGTAGGGTCTTGAGTCTTGGAGTCCTGGCTTACGAGTTGAAGTGCGGTCGGACTCGGGAGGTTACAGTCCTAGTCTGGTCAGCTTCGGTCTCTTTTGCTTGGATTCTGAATTCTGTTACGCGAATGTACAAACTTGACTGTTACATAGTATTTTTTTTTATAATAATAATAATAATAATAATAATAATAATAATAATAATAATAATAATAATAATAATAATAATAATTCAATTCAATTCAATATCCATTTATTATGTGCATTTCAACATTTACACTTTAACAGAAATACATAATAAAAATAAAAAAATAACAATGATAATAATTAAAATTAAAAAAAAAACAACTATGGGCAAATACAAGCTACATACATAAAATTATATATACATATATGTTCATAATTATACATTTAGTTGTTTTTTAACATTCATCACAAATTGATCGCAAAAAATATCAATATTATTAAAAGTTATATTATATACTATTTGCAATCTATTAATAACTGATTTACCAAAGAAAGTATTTTTACATATATTAATCTTGAAAGTTTGCATTTCTCTTAATAAACGACAAGGTACTTTCAATTTTATTTTTGATATACAGTTACTGACATCAATTTTCCCCTCAATCAACTTTTTCAGTAATATCATATCTTTCAATATTCTTCTTTCTTTCAATACTGTTTTAACAATTTGACATTCACCCATTATTAATTTATTAAATCTTTTTTCAATATTTTAGACTGAATATTAATCAGATTGAAGTTCCATATACAAAAATTATATTCTAAAAGTGTAACAACAAAAGACAAAAATAACCTATTTTTTTATGGAAATAGATAAATCTCTCCCATATCTCAAAATACAGCCCATCTTTCTGTATGCTTTATTATTAATATATTAAATATGTACATTAAAAGTAAAATTGCTACAAAATATAATTCCTAAATCAGATACAGTCTCTTTATATTTAATAACACCATTCTCAATTTTATATTGATAAACAGATTTTTCAGTTTTATTGTATAGGAAACAATGCATGTTTTATTAATGTTAATCTCCATATTGTTATACCTACACCATATAATAAAACTATCTATATCCTTTTGAACCTCAATATGATCACTATAAGTAGTAATTCTTTTAAATAACTTGCAATCATCAGCATAAGTAAGTATCATACTATTTTTTATGCTATGATCAAGATCACACATATAAACATTAATAAGCAATGGTGCTAATATTCCACCCTGAGGAACACCTATCATATTATCAAAAAAAAAGAGAATTAGTTTTATCCATATATACATAAGATTTACAACCCCTCAAATAATTGGAAAACCACTCAACTAAATGAGGACTAACACCCAACATTTTAAGTTTATACAAAAGTCTAATATATGAAACTTTGTCAAATGCCTGAGTCATATCAAAATATACAACATCTAATTGCTTTTCATCAGATAAGGCATGAGCAATATGATCAGATATCACCATTAAATTAGTTTCAGCAGTTCTACCAGATAAAAAACCATGCTGATAACTAGGTAATACCTTAATCATATCTACAATAATATTACTATAAATACACCTTTCATAAATCCTAGCAAAAGGTGACAGATTTGAAATAGGTCTTCCCCTTTTTTAAAAATTGGTATAATCTTATCTATCTTAAATATATCAGGAATAATAGTTTTCTCAATTGATAAATTAATAATATAATGCAATGATACTACCAAACATTCAGCACAATCCTTGATAATAAAATTAGGAATATTATCATATCCCATAGAAGATTTCGATTTAAGTTTAGAAATTGCAGTACACACTTCAGAAATTGCAATTTTATTAACATCTATATTCCAAAAACTCTCTTTATTAAATTTAATATCAACCATATTATCATTATCTGAAGTACCTAAATACATATTTGTAAAATGATTGACTAGATCATCCATAGAAGGCCTAATTACATTATATCTACAACTCTTACTTCCAACAATATTAAGATCTTTTATATAATTCCAAAACATTTGTGGATTATTCCTAAAAAAAATTTCAACTCTATTTAAATTATTATTATAATCTCTTTTCATAAGAGTTTTAGTATAAGCACGCAAACCACTAAATTTCTTATACAATTCTTTATCATTAGTTAGTTTATATAATCTATGATATTTATGCTTTCTATTTAAGCCCTTACACAATTCCCTAGAAAACCATTTAGGATATTTGTTATTGGTATTTAAATAATGCCTAACAGAAATATATTGATCTAGACAATTTTGAACTATACCAACAAAATTATTTGCCACTATATTTGGATCATTTTCCATCAAAATTACATTCCAATCAATGTTCTCAAAAGCTTTATAAAGGCCATCATAGTCACCATGTTTGTAATCTCTCTTACTATTTACCATAGGTTTTATATGTTCATGAGAACCATCTATTACAAATTCCAAAGGTGGATGATAAGGATCAGAGGGCAAGGTAGCTTGATCAGCCTCTTTGCACTTCAAATCATTCTTAGTACTAAACAATAAATCCAACATACCACCCCTAAAATTAATAATACTATTAAGTTGAATCAATCTAACCAACTCAACAAAAAATTTTAATCTATAAAGTTTACTATTATCAACATTCTTATTACTGTCTTGAATAATCAGCTTCATTGAAATCCCCAACTATAATAATATCATATTTATATTTCACTAATATATCCTCAACCTTAACTAAATATGCATCTAAATCATTCATCGACAAAGTAGGTCTAAGATATATAGTACCTAACAATAGTTTATTTTTATTTTTTAAACTAACTTCAATCCAACAAGATTCAATATTATTATCATTAATAATTATCTGTCTATGCTTTATGTCTTTTTAATAGAAATCAAAGTACCACCACCTCTTGTTTCATTATTATAATTTCTATCACATCTACACACACAATACCTATCATCAAATATGCTAATATTATCAATTTCTTCTTTTAACCAAGTCTCTGTTAAAAAGATAATATCATATTCATTTAATAACAATTCAAATTTAAAATCAATTGTCTTAGTTCTAAGACCATGAACATTTTGATATAAACAATTCATGAATTGCTATTTATTACACAGATTATTTTGCAAATTTATATCTTGCACTATAGTGCTAATTTCATCAACATTATCAGTCAATATAATATCTTCTGTCTTTTCTTCAATAATCTTATTAATATTTAATCTAATATTATCCTGTGTACTATCAACATTAAAATTTCTTAAGTATTTTAAATCCCCATAGAAGGGCATTATGACTGCTGACAAAGACCAAACATTACTGACCAAAACTTTATCAGATTCAGATTCTTCTATAGATAAATAAAATGAAGAATATTTTTTAGACTTTGCATTCAGTTTTTAACACACACTATTTATATCTAAAACATTTTTTTAAATGGGCAATCACATCCACAGCAGAGGTATCATTATCCATTCTAGTAAGAAAAAAAAATTTAATTTCTTTCTTATCTTAACAGCTTTTAAAACATGATTAACCTGATTTCCTATAATAAGAGAATTACTTGCATTTTTAATATTTTTAGGCTTATTTTTTTCATAAAATACAGTTTTAAAACCATCCTTTTCTTTATCTGTACAATCTTTCAAATAAACGGCATATGACTTTTTAGAAGTGTTATCTTGATTAGAAATCCCAGATGATTCACATGACATTACATTTGTTTTCATATCTGACTGACCAACCTTCACTTTAATTACTTTATTCTCCTGTTCATTAAATTTAAAACTTGATCTATCAGTGACACTAAAAACTGCCTCCTTTTTTAATTTATCAACTCCTTCACTTCTATTTATAGTAGGGAGTGGAGGGAAATTTAAATCAGAAACAATAAGTTCACAAGCTTGCTTTTCTTTTTGCTTGATGACAAGTTGACTTTCTTACTTATTAAAAACAACAGAATTTCTGCCTGTGCTTCCATAATCATTATTTTTATTTATATCCAAATTTAATAACATATTTTTATCGTAATATTTTCTTCTTTCAATAATTTAACTTCACTTGATAAATCTGTAACAATATTTAAAATTCTATTCAATAAAAATGTAGATTTTTCACAAGATAAACAATTATTGTCCATTTTAGGTAGATTTTTTCTCCTTTATCAAAACAATGATTAGAAATAGAATTAATTTCTATTAATTTCGAAATGTCATTACCTTCATTTTCTAATAAATTTTGACCATCAAAAATATCCAAGTCTTGCAAATCATTTATATCTGATACAATAATCTCCATTTTGTTTTCATTGACTTCCATTACGTTATTACTACTTGAATTATGATTACATTTATCACAAATATAGGACTCCATTTCTATTTCATTTTTATGCAATGTTATTCCATTAGATTTCACATATGTTTTATGAAACTTATTATTGCATTTAATACATTTAATTCTTGGCTGTTTTCCAAATATAAGATCACTGCAAAGAGCACATGGTGTACCTCCCATAGCACAGCAGAATAATGAATAATAATAATAATAATAATAATAATAATAATGATAATAATGATGATGATGATGATGATAATAATAATAATAATAATAATAATAATAATAATAATAATAATAATAATAATAATAATAATAATAATAATAATAATAATAATAATAATAATAATAATAATAATAATTGATAATATCAAATGGTTAAAAATCAAAGATACATTTTTTCCTCAGGATCATACTAATTTTTCAATTAAAAAAAATATTAATATTCTCCATGTACTATGCTAAATCTAAATATATATTTTTTAAACTACACTTTTTTCTTTTGAAATGCCAAATGCAGACTTTTTAAACTGATCCTTGTTACAGGTAATCCTCAATTATGGCCAAAATAATTGATATATTCCTCTATACTATATTTATTTTTCATAATCTAATGAGAGATTTTGTCACTAAATTATAATAATTTGAATAAATATCTGTATATAATAACCACTCATAAATGATAATGGAATTTTTTATGTTTATGTATATAAATACATGCATATAATATACAAAATATTAATATAACAAGCTATCTTTCAAATGCATTTTCATTATAGCTACAAATTATTTGCCAAAAGAAAAAATTAATAAATTTCAATAATGATAATAATATCAATATGTTTTTTATATATAGAAATAGACCTCATGAAAACAAACATTAATGAAACTCTTGTAAAGCATTCATTATGTGCTATGTATTGTAATGGTCAGATTTGTACATTTATGTATCAAAACCCAGATCCCAGGAAAAATACACTAAAGCCAAGAAAAATAAGATGGTTAAGATTCCAAGTCAAACCAAGAATTAACCTATTCACCAGTACTCTATGATTCAACCCTTTATGAATGACATTACTGAGGTTACAGATGGGTCTCAATTTTTTTCTATGAACTGGTTCCAAATACAGAGAGACATGAGACTCTGAACTGAACTACACAAAGACTAACTAGGTATTTTTAAATAGACTAGTACCTGCTAATGGCTAAATAAAATAAAGTTAACACATAATTAACTATATTCAACATATATACTAATGGAATTGAAATTTGGATTGCGAGCAAAAGATACAAAACGAGGTTAAATTTAAATAGGTTTATTAATAAAATAAATTTTAAAAATAAAATAAAAACAAATAGTTTTACAATGCATTAAATGTATGCAGGTGTTACATAGTGGATGAGATTAAAACAATCTCATCTTACCATATTTTAATAGGTGTGTGTGCATGGTTATCAAAGGTATGCCTATTCATTGAATATGCCAAATCTATTCTTACATCATGATTTCAAATTTTACAAGTACATATTCTAGTCCGAGATAGATTATCAATATGACTGCTATGTATGTATATATATAAGACATTTTGTGGGTTCATCCATGTTTAAAAAATTTAAATATTGATATACTGACATTTCAACTTGATCACACAAGTCATTCACTGGCATACATAGAGCTATGGGGGAAAATAAGTGAAATATATATTATGAACAGGAATATACTGTTTTGGTATATGCCATATAAATATTAAATATATGTATTAAGATAAAATTTAAAAAATTAAATCATTCCTGATGGATTGTTAATTGGCATGACAACTAAAAAGAAAAAAACAAACATATATACTTTAACCCTTTTTAAACTTAAATATTTTGGTTCATCTTTATATATATATATCTTTCTTATTATTTTTTACATCAACAATTATTGTAAGAGTTTAATCTTGCTTGAATCAGATTAACATGGCCAATAATTTCTTGTTGACAAATCCTTGAATTTTATAAATAACTAAAGTTAACATTTTTTAAAACACGTTTTTTGCTTGGAAAACTAAGATTAACTAACTAAAACAGCAAATTTATTTCAAATGTTTTTATCACTAGAATTCTCATCTTAATCATCAGGACAGAATTAGTAATTCAATTTTAAAAGAATTTATTTTGCCTTTCAAGTGCATGCTTGTTGATAATTTTTTCCTTTTTTCAGATAATAATTACTTGGAGAGAGATAGAGCAAGAGAAATCAAATTCCTTAGGTACAAAATCTTCCTTAGTCAATCATTATTTAATATTACTTAATACAGATAATGTTCCATTAATTAAAATTTAGTTCCTAGGGCATTTTAGCTGACACTTTCATGAGACAATAACTATCTAAAACTTATTGTTACAATTGTTTTAAAAAATTAAATAAATGACTAATTATTTTAGATATCTAAATCATAAATCTTTTTTCTTCTAAAAAAACAAATTATATTTTTATACATTTTTATATATTATAATCATTAGTTTTTCCCAAAGTGATTTTCATATAGTTTCTTTATATATTCTGTATATATAACTACCATTTTGAAATCTATAATCATAAACAAATATATACCGCAAAAGTGGGAGGAAACAAGAAAAATAATATCAACAACAAAAAACTACAACAAAATCAAATGAAGAGAAAAAAAATTCCAACATTTTTACTACATTCTTGAAAAATATTATATATATTAAATAATCAATTCTATAAAAAAAAATATACATTAAACAAATAAAAATATTCATTTTTACTAGTAAATAATTCAAACTTTATATATAATCAAAAACAAATGTCTGTGCTTTCTTTAATTCTCTTATTTTTAGTGTATATATATTATTTTTAACATATATATACTGGTATCATAATCGACTGAAAGTATGGAACCTCCCAATTTTTACAATATATGTAAAAGATAAATTAATGATTTTAATATTAATTTTTAGTCTCCTATAAATTTAAATATTTTTAATTAACAATTAAAGAACAGCATTAGTGCTTCAAATATGACTCAGATTTTGCATTCTTTTGCTTGCCAAAATCCAGTATGTGAATCTATTCATTATTAAAAGAGGGAAAATAAAATCTAGATTGATGAAAGCTCTAATACTCATTTTTCTGAGAACATTTTATAATTTAGCATTGCCAATTGAATAAAATAATTTAAAGCAACATATTATCTAATATAACAGGTCTAAAATTAAAACTTTTATTAATATGTAGATGCAATTTTAGTCCACAGAAATGAAGATTGTTTGTAAAGGATATGACAACAAAAATGAAAGTCAAATTAGATAGATTTGTTGCAAATATAAAAAATGTTATTAAGTACTCCAGATAGTCTGTGATTGAACACATACTGAAATATTCTAAGTAAATATAATTTTTACGGAAGCTAAGATATAATTATGGTATTCAAAAGAGACATTAGGCTATTAAAGTTAATTATTTAACTCTAATATTGATAAAAACAAGTAAACATCACTATTTTGTTGTGTGTGTATGCATATAGATAGATAGATAGATAGATAGATAGATAGATAGATAGATAGATAGATAGATAGATAGATAGATAGATAGATAGATAGATAGATAGATAGATAGATAGATAGATAGATAGATAGATAGATAGATAGATAGATAGATAGATAGATAGATAGATAGATAGATAGATAGATAGATAGATAGATAGATAGATAGATAGATAGATAGATAGATAGATAGATAGATAGATAGATAGATAGATAGATAGATAGATAGATAGATAGATAGATAGATAGATAGATAGATAGATAGATAGATAGATGAGATAGATAGATAGATAGATAGATAGATAGATAGATAGATAGATAGATAGATAGATAGATAGATAGATAGATAGATAGATAGATAGATAGATAGATAGATAGATAGATAGATAGATAGAGAGATGAGAGAGAGATAGATAGAAGATAGATAGATAGATAGATAGATAGATAGATAGATAGATAGATAGATAGATAGATAGATAGATAGATAGATAGATAGATAGATAGATAGATAGATAGATAGATAGATAGATAGATAGATAGATAGATAGATAGATAGACAGACAGATAGATAGATAGATAGATAGATAGATAGATAGATAGATAGATAGATAGATAGATAGATAGATAGATAGATAGATAGATAGATAGATAGATAGATAGATATTAATACTAATATTCTCACAAATAAATGATAAATTCATAGTACTATTTTCAGAAGCTTCTATGTAATAAAAATATAATAGCCAAGTAGCTGGTGTTTCAGTACAATAACAAGTACTTTCCTCAGAGTTTCTTCTTTCTCAAATCATAAGAATGTATGTGGTGAGATTTAAAATCATTATTTCTTTCCTTTGTTATTTTTTTCTCATTCTAAAATTCTATTGGTTGTGAAGTTTAAAAAAATATTTTACTATCCAATAGCTTTTTTCAAATATTTTCTTCAATTCACACTTTTCATTTATGCTCTTAGGTTTTTTTAAAATCTCAATAGCTTCCCTTAGCAGTCTCTGGTCATATTGTTCAATTTTTGCCAGAATATGTGTTTTATTAAAATTAATATCATGGTTAGTTAATTTAATGTGTGAATAAATAGCTGATGAATTTGATTTTTCTCCCAAAAGATATAGAGATTTTTAAAAAGCCTAAGAACATAAATGAAACACGTGAATTGAAGAAAATTAACAATATTTGAAAAAGGCTATTGGAGGATAAAATATTTTTTAAAATTTCTCAACTAATAGAATTTGAGAATGTGGATAAAATAACAAAAGCAAAAAATAACGATTTTAAATCTCATCACACACATTCTTATGATTTCGGACAGAAGAAGCTATAAGGGAAGAAGTACTTGTTATTGTATTAAAAAGTCAGCAATTTTGATTCACAGCAGCTCCTAGAAATAATAGTATGAATATATATATATACGCACACATGAAAGTTCATTATCTTTATATATATATATAGTAAATCATGCACAAGTACGTCTATGTATTAATGAATGTATTATTTAATGAAATACCACATAAATATGAGATAATAATAATGTTATTTATCTACATCCTCTATTGAAGTTTTTAATGTTTGAGATTGGTTGATTTTTTAATCAAACATTAACATTTGAAACAATTGAAATTTCAATAGAGGACGTAGCAAAATACGTTAGGACTATATATATATAATTTAATTATTATATTTGTTTGACTTTTATAAGTAAAATTTTAATCATTCTATATTAAAGTAATAATATATCACAGTTAAGTCTTTGACAATAGATTACTGATAACAGCATTTATTATTTTTCCTCCACGACTCTTTTATACAATATTACCAATTTAGGTATATAAATTACATTATAATTATTAATAAAATAAACTCCTAAGTTCTAAAATCGTATTGTAAAATAAAAATCTCTTTTATTTAATGCTTAAGATAGCAATCATTATATTTAAAAATATTAATTAGATTTATTAAAAAACAAACTAAAGTTTTCCGTTTCTTGTTATTGCCTACTTAATTAAGCAAGATATACTGAAGATTTACATTGATGCTTCCTATTAGTTAAAAAAAACACATGAAATAATTTTTATTAATCATTGCTGTATTTTGATTAGAGTATTTTTTAATATAACTTTTCTCATAGTCGATTTATTGTTATTATTTATAATTAGACAATCTCGATTTCACCACTAAATTAATTTCAATAATATCATCACTGTATTGATTCATTCAAAGAAATTTCAAACATAATGAAAAGCTTTGTTTTTTACTTTTTACTAATTAAATAAAAACAAAAACAAACACAAAATTTAAAAAAATAATAATTTTATTAAAGAGCAGGTGGGGTGGTATAAATAAACTCTTAAATAACATTCTGTTGGCTAGGAATCTTTTCCGCATCTTTCCACAGTGATAAGAACAGTAAAAAAAAAAAAACATGTAAAAATTTTCTGTTAAATATTACATATTTCTAATTAAATGAGTAAAGAATACAGAATTAATAAATATCTCTAAGATGCTTTTCTATTGAACCAGCTTTATCAGATGGCTTAAATCATCAAACCCTCCCAAATGTTTTTAAAACCATTCATTATTTTCCTATATTATTTTATTCTAACTTAATTTACAAGTATAAAAGTCTTACACAAATTTTATGATAATTTGCCTTCTTTGAAATTAAATATATTAATATTATAAATAACTATTTATTAGACTAAAGACTGCTGTAATAACATTAGTATAGACATAGATAACAAATAATTAAAAGTTAATATATCTATTATTATAAATTTAAATCACTCATGGAATTTTTTATTTAATTTAAATATGCTTGCTGTTAAATATATATTTAAAAATCTTTTGTTATAATAACACTCTTTCAGAAAATAACCCTTTCAAAAAAATGCAGATGATGCCCTAAAATATACTAGCCTCTTGGTGATAATTTGCCATTAAGGTATTTGGAAGGGTGTAATATTTAAATAAAGAATATATTGATTTTTAACTAAGATTTTATGATTAACAATAAGATAGCAATATTCAGTATAATAATTAGTTGTTCAAAACACTGATATATTCATCTAAAAAATCGATAAATCGTCGTTAAGTTTGTACAAAAGGTTTATACTTGGAGATTAAGTTATAGCAAAGACACAATTCAACAAACAAATGATTAGTTGGTGATGATTTTACAGATTTTATTTTTTATTTTCTAGCTAAGACTAATTAAAAGACCATTTACTAACAAATAACTGACTATTAACTGCATAGTTTTCAAGAAAATAATCCTTAGTATTGTTACGGGAAATGCTCAGCAGCTGAAGTAAAATGTCTACCTTCATTCAGATTCAAATTCTCTTAGAATTTGAAATTAATTACGTTAATTGGTAAATATTTCAATGTGTATGTACATTATATGAATATTCAACTCATATGTATATATAAAATTGTTAATTTTTTATCTTAAGTAGCAAGAAAATTATTGAATTATTTTCATTAAATATTCTCTCCAGCAAGTTCTTTTTTTATATAAACTTACATTTTAAATATTAAAGCCGCCTTAATAAAATAACGATTATAAGAACAAATGAAGGCTAAACCATTTTAATCCATTTTCATTTTTAAATATTCAAAACTGTAATAATTTTTTTAAATTTACTTGAATAAACTTCACTTTTTCTTTATTCATTATCAAAGTAACTTATTAAAAAAAATTACTAAGCGAATTGAAATGAAAATATAAAAACGGTAAACAACTTAATAATTTAATTTAATTCAGCACAAACATTACAAGTCATTTACAGTATATGCTAATCGCGCAATTATGTATTGCAATTTCAGTTTGACTAACAAAATTCTAAGCGAGAGGTAATTAAAAAATATCTTGTTTATTTATTTTTGTGTTTTAAAAACATTTTTTACTTTTTTTTTTTTTAATATGAAAAGAGAATTTTATTTTACATTAATTCCAAAGTGCTTTAAATTGATTTTATTCATCATGGAAGACCGCAGTGCGCAACCTGTAGGTAATGACACCTCAAGCGGTCGCAGAAATGTGGTTAGGGATTGTGAAAATTTTGGGTTCTTGTGTTGGATAATAAATTTTTAATCAAAAAAAAACAAAAAAGTAAACAGTATTAAAAAATACATGAAATCGGCTCAACCTCATTATTGTGTATTTGAACACTATTGTGCTTAAATATTTCATTCTTTATATTCCAATCCATTTTGAAAAACCAGCACATCATAAAGGTATTTCACTTATATTGCTTTTGTCCTTCATGTTAGTATCCTCCTATCGATGATACATGGTACTACGTTTTTGAATGTACACATTTTCTAAAAGTGCTAAAAAAGTTGTAATTGCTACAAATCAACAGATCTATTAAGAACTAAGTATTATTATACATTTTTTGTTAATAGGCAGATTTTTAAATGATCTTATATCAAACTGTACGTATTAAAATATAATATAAAGATATGTGTGTGTGGTAAAATGACATTTATTATTACTATCTTTATAAACTTATAATAGAATGATAACATATAATGAATGGATCATGTAAATTTTCAGTTTGATTATGGGGTTGCAAGTGTAAAAGGATTGCGCTTCAAATAATCGTTAATAAATCTTGAACGATGGGTAAAAATCTTAAACTTTAGAGAAATCCAATTTTTTAACAAAATTTATTTTAGCCATTTATTTACATTGTTTTCAAGGTTATAATAAATAAACACTGAGTGATGTACAGACATAGAATCCAAGCTTCTTTATAGTTCTAGATAATCTAAAGATCATACTTATTGTTTTAGGAATAATATCAGAGATGACTTTAAGGTATTCGATAGTCAACTAGATGAATTGTGAACAAAAGTAAACATTTCAAAAGGATATGAAAAAGATTTTACTAAAATAAATAACTAGGATAATGAAAATAAATATCAGAAAAAAAAAAAAAAACAATTATATTTTAAAGTAAAATAAACAATCTTCTATCATTATTAGTAAACATGAGATAAAAATGAAATATTCATAAATGATTGGCTGCAAAATGTCAGTGGATAAATTTAACCAAAATAACAAAGAGCAAGCAGAAGTTCTATGTCAAATAATCTTTAACAAAAGAGATGGGATGCTATTTGACTTGCTATCTTTTTCAAAAGATACAATGATTGATAATCATACATCAAAAATTTTACAGAAAACTGAAGAAGGGATAATAAAAGCATTGACCAAATTATGTTAATTAGTATGGACTAAAGATTGAAAAAAAATCAATTTATACTTCTGTATCAAAGCAAAAAATTTTGATATAATACGCAAACAATCATAAATTATATTTGGTATGATATGCAGATCAAATTATTTGAAAATATACCAATGCAAAAAAGAACTGTCAGAGAAACAATTTAGTTTCAAAAAAGAATTGACAAAATAATATTTCTAAAGATTGTTGGATAATTGTAAGACTATATATATATATTGTAACCGGCATACCTCCGGTATATATATATATATATATATATATATATATATATCATCAACCATTATCAATACACTGCAGGATGAAGGTCTCTCCAAGTTTAATCCATCTTCTCCAATCTTTAGCTTCTCTTTTCCACAATACCCCTGCACATTTTCTTATTTCATCAATCCATCTCACATGTGGTCTCTTTCTAAGTCTTTTACAATCTCTTGGAATCCAGTTTAAAATTTCAATTGTCCATCTATTATCATTTCTTCTAGCAATATGTCCAGCCCAACTCCATTTCAATCTTTTAATTTTTTCAATAAGGTCAGTAACACCTGTTTGTTGTCTTACCCATACATTGCATTTTCGATCTCTTCTTGTTACTCCCAACATACATCTCTCCATACTCCTTTGAGTGGTCTGAAGTCTCTGTATTGCTCTTCTATTAAGTGTCCAAGTCTCAGATCCATAAGTAAGAACTGGTAAAACACATTTGTTAAAAACCATTCTTTTCAAACACATAGGCATATTTCCTTTTAGTATCAAGTTATTTCTACCAAAAGCACTCCAACCAAGTTTAATTATATGATTAATTTTCTCCATTATGTTTCCATCTGTATTAATAATCTGACCTAGGTATTTGTAAATGTTAACTTCTTCTAATTCTTCATAATCAATCTTTATTTTCATATTTTGAGCAAATCGATTAAACATTACTTTAGTCTTTTTAACATTTATCTTTAGTCCTACTTTTCTACTTTCATCTGCTAACTCCTGCAACATTTCCTGCAGCTCTGAAGCATTATTTGCAAAAACAACTACATCATCTGCAAAATCTAAATGACTTAAATACTCTCCATTTACTTTCATTCCTTTAGTTTCCCATTTTAATCCACAAAATACTTTTTGCAGCACTGCTGTAAAAAGTTTTGGAGATATGGAGTCACCTTGCCTTACACCTTTCTCAATGTTGATTTTTCCAGTATCATTATGTAATCTAATTGTTGCTGTTGCATTTTTATAAATATTCTTTAAAATATGACAATATCCTGGATCTATACCTTGATGATCCAATGCTTTAATCACTGAAGAAATGTGTATAGAATCGAATGCCTTTTCATAATCTACAAATCCAAAACATAATGACAACTCATATTCCTTTGTCCTTTCTATGACTTCTCTCAATACCTGGATATGATCTATTGTACTAAAACCACTTTTAAATCCAGCTTGTTCTCTTGGTTGGTGGAAATCCAAAGTTCTCTGTAGATGAGTTGTAATTATCTTGGTAAAAATTTTATATAAAACTGATAAAAGGCTGACAGGTCTGTAATTTCTAATATCCTCTTTATCACCTTTTTTAAATATTAATATTATTACTGCATTCTTCCAATCTTCCGGTACATCTTTATCATTTAGACATTTGGTATATAACTTTGCTAAAATTGTTTCTATTTCTTCACCTCCTTCTTTTAATATATAAATTATAATTCCATCATTTCCTGGAGCCTTTCCTTTCTTCAAACATTTAATTGCATGTCTCACTTCTTCATTTAAAATTCTGGGCAATTCAGAAGATGTAATAGATATAGGAGGTACTTGTTCTTTATTACTATATAATTCTTGATAAAAATCTTCAACCAATTTCATGATGTCATCTCTCTTTTTAGTAATAATTCCATCTTTTTTTCTTATTGCAGATATAAATTTCCTACCAATACCAAAATGTTGTTTAACATTCTTGAGACTTTTATTTTCTTCTACAGCTTTCCTTGCTATTTCACAGTTATACTTTCTTATATCATTTTCAACTTTTTTCCGTACCATTTTACAAAATTGGAGATATTCAATTCTTTTTCATACATCATTTTTGTATATCTTCATATTCCTTCTTTTCTTCATAAATTCTCTAGTCTCAGTAGAAATTTTATTAGTCAATTGCTGCTTTTTTCTACCAGCTATCTTTGTTGCAGTTTTTAAAAGTGTATCAGTTATTTTCATATTAATTTCATTCAAATCTGAATCATGTTCAAAATCTCCTAACACTTGAAACCTATTTGTAAGTTCTAATTTAAATTCATTAGAATGTTTCTGAAGATTGGGAACATCAACTGTAAATATTGTTTTTCTCAATAATTTTTGTCTCTCTAGTTTTACATTAACACGTAACTTACACCTTACTAATCGATGATCACTTCCTGTGTTAAATTTATTAAGAACATTACAATCTTGAAATATGTATTTCCTGTTAGTCAAAATATAATCCAATTCTGCTGTACCTTCATTTGGATGCTTCCATGTCCATTTCCTTTTAACATTTTTCTCAAAAAATGAATTCATAATATAAAGTTTTTCTTTTTCTGCAAACTCCACAAGTCTATGTCCTCTCTCATTTCTATTACCATAACCAAAATTACCTACAGCAATTTCATCTTTCATTTGTCTACCAATTCTAGCATTAAAGTCTCCCATAACAATTTTAAAATGTTGTTTACTCTGATCAAAAGCCTTTTGTACATCCATATAAAAATCTTCTACTACTTCATCACTATGAGAACTTGTTGGGGCATAAACCTGAATTATCTGCATTTGGTATCTGCTATTAAGTTGTATAACTAATCTTGCAACTCTGTCCGATACACCATCAATCTCCACAATATTGTTCTTCCACTTTTTATTTATAATGAATCCTACTCCACTTCTATTTCCAATATGTGTGCCTTTATAATAGAGTATATGTCCACTTTTTAAATCAATTGTTTCTTCACCTTTTCTTCTAACTTCACAAAGTCCAATAATGTCCCATTTAATATAAGACAATTCTTCTTCTAATTCTTGCAATCTTCCTTCACTTGAAAGTGATCTGCAGTTGTAAGTACCTAAATAAAAAGTTGTCATCAAATGGCAGCCTGGGTCCACAATCAGGGGATTCTTAGCACCCTCCGCCTTCGGCCACCAACCGCTGCCTTGGTTGGTGACTTTACAGCCTCCTGGAACTAAGGGCCATGCTTTATTTTTGTCTGTCATAATTGTATATATGTATTGGAAAAATATTTATCATTTACACAAACATTCATTCTGCCTTATTAGGCAATGAGAAGAAAGACCATGGTGTTTCTCGATCTTAAACTCAGAGGTAAAAAGCCAATAAACTCACCACGCTGGCTAATGCATGTTGGTGAGCAGCCCATCCATGTTCGTATACTATATGAATAATCACATAGTAATAACAGCTGCAACGACAAGAACGTATGGAGTGGACATTAGGAATTTGCCCTGCTCGGTTCCTTTAAGGCCTCCAAGAGGAATCAAAGGGTCTCCTTTATTTATTGCAGAATAATCTTGAATTCAGTACACCATGCCAAATTATGAAAAGTTATTAAAAAATGTGTATTTTAGAAAATTTCAGTGCTTTTTCAAAAATACATATATAAAATTTATAGTTAAAATAAACTGTAGTAAAACATTAATTTTCCACTGACAATAATTTTTTTATTTAATTTGTATATGAGAAAATATAAATTGGATTCAGAATTAGTAAAAATAAACCATCAGTGATTTTACACATGCTGCTGATACCATTTTTACAGCTGGAAATAATATCTTTTTTTTTATTAAGAAATAAAGATACTTTAAGTTTTTTACTAAGAAAGTTAAAACATAGAGGGAAAATATGGGATTACAGCTAAATATTCTGACAAAGTTTATAATAAAATCAGCAACTGATTTTAAAAATTTTTTTTATCTTTTTGGATAAGTAATAATTAATAGAAGAATCCATTATTTAAGAGATTCATCACAGGCAAGCAGTGGAAATAAATTAAATAAGAACCATGAAAAAAGGTTTTAGATATAGAAATATTTCTTAATAAATCATCACAATTATTCAAGCTAAGAGATTTCTTTGGATTCTATATAGATGGAAAAATAAGACATTGAATAAAAATAATACTAAAATAATTATCTTTGTAGCACTGGTAATAGACTTGTTGAAAATACCATAGACTGCAAATAAAAAAAATGATACATATTTGAACATATTACAACTGAACTTTCTGTTGAATCCCAAAATACAGAATGGGGGAGATAGTGATCATGTGATATTTGAGTGGTTTAACTGAACTTTCTGTTGAATCCCAATAATCAGAATGAAGTTGTCACAATTTGGTCATATCATGAGAAAATTTAGTTATAAGAGTACAATGTGAAGATAAGCTTATTGCAAAAAAAAAAAAAAAAAAAAGAATATTAGATATGAAAGCTGATTTATTCACTCATCATAAAATTTGTGTACCATAAAGTATTAATGCAAAGTTAAATATTATAGATTAATTAGGAGAAATATTATTTTATGACTTCCAGAAACTGAAGTTGGCTAAACAGCACTTAATAAATAAATAAATAAAAGTTTAATAATAGAAACTGTGCTATGAATATAAAAATAGGTTTCATCTTAAATTAATATTATTTTACAAAATAATACTTATTATCTTATGTCAAAAGCCATATTATATTGCAGTATAGCTAAAAATAATTACATAATCTTTTTAAAGCAATACTAACAACTCACAGCAAAATAGTTTATTTCTTACTATAATCTATTTTATTATTAAAAATTGTTTGTAAACAATATTTTTCTTGCTAAATATATTAAAAGTCACTATGAAATAATCTAAAGATTTAAAATAATAATTTTTCACTTAAATTGGATGTTGTTGTTTTTTTGGAAATAATAGCTCATAAAATACAGACTTTTACAGAATCAATACATGGAGGACATGACTTTTTTGTTACAAAAGGTGTCCACATACAGAGCTTGATCGGTTTGACTTTACCTTTTAGGTGGAGTTTATAGAAAAAAAATATATTTTTAACACTTTTTTTCATATAATATATATTGAGTTTTTTGACATTCCAACAGCATTAGATTAAAGTTGTATAAAATTAGAAAAGAATGACACCAAACATATGTGTAAAATTTAAAATAACTTAATTTTATACATTACATAGAATCATCAATTATGAATTTTTGCAAAATATCTTAGGTTAGATGTATATTTCTAAGTTCTCTTTTTGAAAAAGATTATTTATTAACAAAGTAAAAAAAAGATTGAAAGAATTCAATAACAAACAGTATATTATCAATGATTTCAAACTATTTTTTTCAAAAGACAAAAAAAAACACTAAATGATTCAAATATCTTAAGCATTTCACAACATTCAATCTCAGTAATAAAAAAAAACTCTAGAATAATTTTTAATTTAAAGAAATTTAAAAAATATCTATAAGTAACATTTATATATTTTAACAAATTTTATATAAGTGTTTACAAAATAAGAATTTAAAATAACCCTGATCGAACATGTTTTATAAAATCACCACCTCCATTATTTACCTCCATCACTTCTGTTATTACCATGGCATTATCTGATATTTTAGTGGTTTTATTATGATATTGAGGAATTCTACATTACTTCTACAGTATTCTTAATTGAGTTAAATATGAATAATACATTATAAATATGTAAGTCTGTATTTGAGTTTTGGTAATTATTGGGACTAAGTATAATAAAAAATTAATTAAAAAATTTTAAAGTTTATTTTAGACATAAATAGATCATCTTCATCAGTCTTATCACTCCTTCATCACTGGATTGGTAAGCTATTATTGTTATTGAGTGTGTTAAATATTCATAAAAAAGGAGACTACATATGTGAAAGTTATTATCATTGTATGAATGCCTTAATAAATGAGAACTTTTTGATAATTAAACAATAGAAAGCTATTTTAATCTGCTGGATTATTATTTTTCTTAATCCAATGAAATTTTTTTCAGTAAAATATGATATAAATTTTTCATCTCTCTGTTATAGATTTTGTGGAAATAACATTGTGAAAACTTGTGACTATATGGACTCATATATGGAATAGTTGTAATTCACTTTTTTTTTGTTTTTCTGTAAGTAAATATTTGTTATTATTATTTAAGAAATTTTTCATTATTTGTTCACATCATTCAACTTATCAAGCAGAAATCATTTCCTATATTGATTAAATTTTAAATGCTTATAAAGTATTATAAATTATTTTAAGGGTACATGACATTGAAACTGATAAATCAGTTTATTGAATTATTTAAGCATTAATGTAACATCTAAGAAAAATGTCTTTTGCTTAATCCTTTAATATTTCTGGGGTTTTTTTTCAACATTTTTCTTTATCTCACACTCAATATAAAATATATTATTAAACATTATTACTTATCAGAAAATAATAAATTTTACTTCATTTGATAGTTATTTTTGTGAAATAAATTTTAAATGTGCACATTTTAGTTTTATAAATATTTAAAAAATAAGATCATAATCAAAACAAAAAGATTACACATCATCATTTCTAAAAAGATTACTTTAATTTTACAAAATCAATGAAATCTTTATTATTTTTGATTTTTTTTTAAAAAAATCTGAATGAATATTTATTTATTTCTGTTATATCTAACAAAATATGCTTTAAAAGTTTAAATTTTTTTTACATTTATTGCAAAATTATGATATTTTCATACTCATAATTATAATTAGATTGCTGATATAGAAAGCTAAGCTTCTAAATAGTTTCAGGCCATATTTACATTACTGCTTTTATAACATTCTATTTTTGAAAATAAAATATTTCCATTCAAAATAAGTTATTAATAATTTATATTTCTTGATATCTAATAAATGTTCTGTAAATTATTGTAAAAAAAATCTAAAATCATAATAAATTCACAAATAAACACATTTTTGATCATTTGAATAATTTTCTTTAAACAATGTCATAAAAGTCATGACATTTTATGACCTTGCCATAATACAATAGCTTCACTTATCAGGGTGGAGCTTAATTCTTTTGTTTAGAGTTTTTTTTTAATATCTTGCCATCTATTAAATTTTTTGAAGTAAAATTTTATATTATAATGTATGTAGAAATGCTTGTGGAAATTATAACTAGAGGGAGAATTAGTGAAACCATGAATATACTCACATGAAAATGTCACATGGCTAATAAAAAATTATAATTTAATTTATCGCTTTGCTTATTTCAAATCAGTGTACATATTTATTCTAAAATCATTTTCATATTCGAACATCATATTTGTTATTATATGATAAAATTTAGTTTATATTTAAAAGACTTTTAAGGATAGCTACAAAATCTCTTACTCATTCTTAATATCTGAGTGTAATCCTAAATTATTCATTGTCATATTCCAAATTAAGAGATTATGTTTTAGTTTATTTAAGTTACTAATAATATTGTTATACTTATGATAAGACATTAGCTTAAAGGAAGTATATGTCTTATTTATTTTATTAACTAGTATTTCATTCAACACTGAATAAATCTAAGAGTCATGAGAATTTATGAGATCATATTACCCTGAGATATCCTGATATAATTTCATGAACTATTTTATTAAATTTATTTTGATATTAAAATTTCACATTTAAAAATGAATCTTAAGTGGCGCAGATTTTCAAAGAACATTTTAAATTTAATAAGAATTAAATAATGTTTTTTTCTGATCAAAATTTTACATTTAAAAATTTTTAGAAGATGAATAAAAAATGGTAGTTGTATTAGATCTTTGTAGAAGAAAGAAATTTAACTGTAACCTTAATATCATATGTTCACCATATTATGATTCTTTTAGTTATGCTACAGTGAGATGAGATTTCTCCTCTTGATTTATTAATAATATTAATTTGTATTTTTATTATTATAATGCTTCTTCTATATATCTTTTCATTGTGGCACATATTATGAATCTGCTGAGCTTGGCTACCAAGATATATTTATCCTATACTTTGTGCAGTGTCATTGTTGTATGCCACTGCTCATATTATCCACACACTTTCTTTGAAATTTAATCTTACAGTTGTGGGTATGATTCACATGTTTGGCACCTTTGTAACCTAAAGAAAGTGGGCAGATGATACAAACAGTTGCACACAATAATGATGCTGCACAAAGCACAGACTAAATATCTCTCAATAAATATGTTCAGTGGGTTAATAGCATATGCCACAATAAAAACATTTATAGGGGAAGCATTATAATAAAATATAATAAAAATACAAATTAATACTATTAATGTATTAAGAGGTGGAAAAATCTCAACTCATTCTAGAATAAGCAAAAGAATGTTAATATTGTGAACATGTGGCATTAAGGTTACATTTAAATTTCTTTCTTCTATTAAGATCTAATACAACTATCATTTTATCCATCTTCTAACGATCTTCTAAGCATTTCATTGCTTTTATCAGATAAAACATTTTAAATTCTTATTAAATTTAAAATGTTCTTTAAAAATCTATGTCACTTAAGATCCATCTTTGAATGTAAAATTTTAATATCAAAATAAATTCAATAATATCATTCATTAAATTATAGCAGCATCTTTGGGTAATATAGACTCATAAATTCTTGTGATTGTTTAGATTTATTCAATATTGAATCAAATCCTAGTTAATTAAAACAAATTAGTCATACATTTGCCCTAAACTAATGTTTTATAATAATTATAATAATAACAATATTATTAGTAACTTAAACTAAAACATGATCTCTTAATTTGGAATAAGACAATAAATAATCTAGGATTACACTCAGATATTAAGAATGAGTAAGAAATTTTGTAGTCATCCTTAAAAATCTTCTAAATATGAACTAGGTTTTTGTAAATTAAATTTTATCATATAATAACAAATATGACCTTCAAATATGAAAATGATTTTTAAAAAAACATGTGCAGTGATTTGAAATAAGAAAATTAAATTAGTTAAAGTAATCCAAAGTGATAAATTAAATTATAATTTTTTATTAAGCAAAATATATATTTCTTCGATGTTATATTAATGCTTAACTAGTTCAATAAAGTGGGTCTGATGAGTTTCAGCATCATTTATTCTTTTAATAAATACACTGAAAATAATTTATATTTTATAAGCATTTAAATTTTTAATCAATATGTGAAATGATTTCTGTTTGATAAGTGGAATGATGTCATCAAACAAAACTATGAGAAACTTCTTAAATAATAATAACAAATATTTATTTACAGGAAAACAAAAAGACAAAATTACAAATATTCTATATTTGAATCCACATAGCCAAAAATTTTCACAATGTTATTTCCTCAAAATTTATAACAGAAGGATGAAAAATTTACATCATGTTTTATTTTAAAAAATTCCATTCAATTAAACAAAATAATAGTCCACCAGATTAAAATAACTTCCTATTGTTTAGATATCAAAAAGTTATCATTTATCAATGCATTTATACAGTGATAATAACCTTCATATACATAGTGTCTTTTTATGAATATTTAGCATACTCAGTAATAATAATAGCTTACCAATCCAATAATAAAGGTGTGATAAGTCAGATGTATATTGTCTATTTATGTCTAAAATAAACTTTTAAAATCTTTAAAATAATTTTTTATCATACTTAATCCTGATAATTAGTAAAGCACAAATATAGGACTTACACATTTACAATGTATTATTCATATTTAAGCCAACCAAGAATGCTATAGAGATAAAGTAGAATTTCTCACTATCTTGATAAAACCACTAAAAATGCCAGATACATCCATGGTAAAGTCTTACACATGCTTTATTAAACATATTACACACTACAAATAAAATTAATCTTCAAATAATAAAATAAGGCAAAGTGAAAGTATTATGGCATATCTTATAAGGTGCACATACTTTTGAGGGCCAGTAAAGAATTTAGAATTCTGTCACTAGTCAAAAAAATAATGGAAATGGGAATCAGAGACAAAAATATTAAATAACAATTGCCTTTAAAATATAAAAGGCCTAAGCTACAATCTCCAAAATATATGCTATGAGCATATAAATGCTACCAACACAATAAGTAATAAAAAAGAAAACAAATCTTACCATCTCTTTTGAAAAATACGCTAACAAAATAATGGAGAATAACACTACCATCTTTAAAGATAGTGGCATATATAAGCACTCCTACAATATAGAAAGAACAAATCTACTATTTTTATCAAAAATACTACAGCTAACAAATGTGAAATATGATAAATAACAATAAATTATTCAAAATATGGTTCTATTAACAGTAAGCAATAAATAGTCATAAAATAAATAATAGAAACATACATCTACTGATTCAAATTACAGCAAAACAATATACCTTCATAAATAAATATAATTCATATTTAAAAAGGGAGATACCTACTATTTTAAAATATGTTAATATCATAAAATATTCTGAGAACTTTAACTTATAATATTTCAAAATGTAGCATATGCAATATGAAAATAATATGCACATAATAAAACATGATATACAAAATCATAATACAAATAAATTCAGCCTTTCTATAATTAAATAAATAAATTAAATAACAGTTCTTCTGCTTCTTTCTGTAATCATTCTTCATTAAACTTGAACATGAAGAATGCTGGTAACAATATATTGTGGACAGCAAACATATCCATCATATAATACAATGTAACTATGATATTAAAATGTATAATATAATTATGAAATTTAGAACATGTTTCTCTTGAATATCTTTAATGATATGACAAATAATTCTCACAAGTATATAATAAATTTATGGCCATTCATTCAATACATTCATGGATTTAAATTAGGATAAATGTTCATGATATTACAGTAAATATATCTCTCAAATACTTGAATTCAGGTATTTAAATTAATCCATTATACAAATTATTTTAAGTTTATAATAGTAATAAATATTGTATAATAAAGCTCTTCTGATAAGTAACATTTATCAGACATTATTAAATATTTGCAGAAAAAAAATATTTAATTCAAACATCATATTCACAATCATAATGGTCTCCATAGCAACATTCAGAGGTAAGAAATAATTTGCAGGTTTAAAACATTTTTGCAGGCATTATAAAATAATTAAAATGTAGAAAAGTCATTTAAGTTTTTTAAATATAATATCCTTTTTGCAGGTACATTTTATATTTCCAATTTTTATCAATTGAAATATTTTTAAATTTTACATAATATTTATTAATAATTCTTTGTAAATTGATTTTCATTATTATCCTGCCTGGACAAAATGATTTTTCTCTTTTAGGGGAAACAAACAAAAACAGTTATAATAAGTAAATTCTTCCATTCTGTTTTTCCAATCATAATATAATGCCTTTTATTACAATACAGCACAAATAAATTATTTTATTGATGCAAAAAAATATTATTAGTTTAACATTCTTTTGTATATTTAATAAATTTGTAAAATGTCTGAAAATATATTTGCTATATCAAGGTACACTTCTTATCTTGAATTTTAAAGTCTTTTGCTTTAGGTAAAAGAATTTGAGACCTTGACATAAATAAATATTTTTAAGAAAATATCAAGAAATTATTAATAATTTCTATAATGTCCTTTCCACTAAGAAATGTAAATATTCCATAGCAGCTTTAATTATAACACAGACATTCAATAGGACTTTCAAATTGACAATGTTCTTAAATTATAATAATGGCAATAACAATAATTTTTGAAGTTTTCCAAGTCAATAAATTTAAAAAATAATATAAACATTGTAATAATACATTGCACAGGCTAAAACCTGTATTTATATATGTAATATAGATGGGATTCGAACTCAGACTTTCACATGACCCACTACTCTCAGTTCCATCTCATATTGCTGGCCCACCTGATCACACACTACCAACAAAACTGGCAGGTATAGAAATATCATTTCCACTGGTGTTTCTATTCAGATAATTGTGTCAAAATAGTTTTAAATTACTCTATCATACTAAACTACAAAAATAATCAAATTTAAAGAAAATTACACTTTTGAAAAATGTAAAAAGATCACTGCTACAAATTGATTTCTGAATGATATCAATTATCAGTCTTGCCTTATTTATACTATTGATCATGTGACCATTTTACCAGACTGTTTATTAATCTTTTAACTTACAATCTCTTCCATGAGTAGTTCAAATCCTTGATCTATTTATCACTAGGAAAGATTGTTACTCAAAAATAATTTAATATTCAATTTTATAATAAATCAGTTATTTTAAATCCTGTCTAGACAACTGAAAAAAATTAATTAAAATACTTATTGGTCAATAAAATAATTAATTAAAATTACTAAATATCATGATAAAACAAAATATTATATAATTAAAATTTACATGGCATTTTTAATAAAGCAAATATACCAAACAATATGTAATACACTTAATTATCCTTTTTTTAAATCTAGAAAAGTATTTCATAATGTTTTAAATTGTCTTTCAGAATATTTTGAAAATAAATAATATTAAATAAATATAATATTTATTCATTTATTCAATATTCATTTATTCATTACTTTAAAATTCAACCTTTAATTACTAGCACTATTAAACTCTTTTCTAATTAAATTAGTCTAAAATATTTAACTAGAATATTATATATTAACATTAAAATGAATTAAAATATTATAGCTTCAATTGATCCTGGTTTATTAACTTTAAAAATTAATACAAGCTTTTTAAACATTTTAAATGATTAAATCATAACTAAACTAGCATTATCATTTTAAAATGCATTATTTATCATTAACATTACCAGCTAATTAAATATTTTAATGGTATATAAATGAGAAATTGTAAAAAATGAAATGAGTTCCAGCCTAATACTTCTAAGTTGTAAATTTCTAATTTCAAAATTAAATATCAGAAATATATTAATAAGACTCAAATTACTTGCTAAATATAATTCAGAAACAAAGGCACATTTCATTGAATCTGGATTACACTTTGGATATCAAATAAATATAAATAATTTATTCTAATATCTTAATCTTTTAATATTCAATAATGTAGTCATTCATTGAAATTTAAACAAGAATAAAAGAGTGTACCAATATTCTCAGGGTAAAGCAAATAAATTGATAAAAATTAAGCACTATCACATGACCCATAAACCTAGATAAGTAGTGTAATCTTAAAAAAAATTAAAAAAATGATGTCAGTCTTAAAAAAAATACTTAGTTTATGTTTTATTTATGTATATTTAACAATGACAATAAATAATAACAATAACAACATTAGTCATTCCATCACAAAAGCTTTCTAGTTCATTTATGGACAGTATATTTGAATAAATATATAGCATCATATGTTTATATAAGTTTTATTTTTATAAAGATCATCTCAATTATATAACTAAATAACGAGTAATATTTTAAATTATTAATGATTAAATAATTCATAGTGATCAGAGATCCATTTTTTTGGTGAATAATTACTATTTTTTTCAATTAAATTATCTTTAATCTAAGAGATACATAACTGAAATATAGGCTTATTATATACTCGCATCAATATATGTAATATATACGGTATATGAGCACAAACATTCACATGATCCACCACTCACCACTCTATCTCATATCACTGATACACTTGAACACATATATGTTGAAAAGATAAATAATCACCAATATACATATTTCATGCTAAACCAGCAATCATTAGTCAGTCCAGAGATACATATTTTTCTTAAATGACATGCTTATAAATAATTAAGTGAAAAACTATGCATCAAGAAAATATTTTATTCAATAGTAAAATACCTCAAATATAACAAGAGAATTATATATATTATAATAGAATGGGCTCAAACCCAGTCACAAAAAATATTATAGATGATAGTCATTAAACATATATGTAGATGTATATATAAATTTAATTTTATTCCATGGTGGTGGCTACATAAATACACAAACAAGGGGGGAGGGGCTCTGTCATTTTGAAATGATGTATATGTGCATGCTACAAATGTGTGTGTGAATGGGTTTGGTAGTTGAAGAGATAAAAATGAGGTTTTATTTCATGTTATAAAAGCCTAGAAGTTTCCATCAGAAATGAAAATTTTATTTTCTTTTGTTTACAAGAAAAGCATGAGGTGAAAAAAACTTTTCACACATCAACTAAAATCTAGTTAGGCAGCAACTGGAAACAGGAAGTGAGAGCAAAAGATCCTTTTAGAATTAATGGAGGGAAATATAAAAGAGAGGCACCCATAATTCTCCTGGTCTTGTCCCTGCAGAGCTTGAGTCATTGACAGCAGAATCGTTAATCAAATTTTAAAAATTTTAAATTTTAAACTTATCTAATGGTGGATCAAAATGAAATGTTGGGGTAAGATCATAATGTATCAGGCTCGAACCCCTAATTCCCATTAACTGCAGCTGCTATGTTTAACAATTAAGGATGCCTCTGGATTAAGATAACAACCAACATCAAAACCAAAGCAGAGTCTCATCAAACAATGGCTGATAAAGAAAACAAAGATTGGAAATCATCGCAATGAATTCTATGTTTATTACCTGCATTTATCAGAACTCTTAAGAGTAAACAAAATATTCTTCCACAAATTCCCCAGGGATATTCAGGTAAAAGAACTTTACAGATTGATTTTTTTATAAAAATAAAAAAAAGAAAATATTAACCATTTTCCTAATGTGCGCATGAAAATCCAACTAACCAACAAAGAAAACTTTTATTAAATTCTTATTTGCGGACATTAATGTTGCAATTAGTATATGAAGTCACATGGAGTAAACTCTTTTTATCGATCTTCGCTACCGAACTCATTTATGATAAAAATATTGGAACAAATGTTGCATGTGCATGTATCAAAAATGGTAGAGTTTTAATTATAATTATGTTTAAAAGGGTTGAGGATGGAATTATATTCGTTTTTCTTAAAGATCAAAAGAATAATAATGGTCTTTTGAAGTAGTTTAAATAAAATCTGATTTGATAGTGAAATTGTATTTAGAAATCTTATTGTGATATTTTCTTTGTATATTTTTTTGTGTTTCAAAACTCTTACTCCCATTTGTGACGTCACCTGACCTGAAATTGCACTAGCCAATGGTCAAAAATCTCTCTCACATTCCTTAAGACAGTGGTTCTCAATGGTAATATATTCACTTCGCGTAATTCTTATATTCATATAATCCTATGAATAACCATAAATATGCATTGGAAATGTATTACAGTTAATGAGAACGAATTCAGAAGAGGTTTTGATCAATAGTGATTAAGTCAAAACAGTTTTAGTTAAATAGACATATGTAAGCACTTATGTTTTCCGTGTTGTAAGTGTATTAGATGAAACTTATTATATAGTGAGGAGGGGTTTTATATATATACACACACACAGAATGCTTAAGCTTCATCAATATTTAATAGGCATTTAATAAACAATACTGTGACAATTCTATGAACTTCTATTTCTTTAACACATATTTAGAAATTACTTGCTCTAAGTTTTTAGGATTCTGGATGTGTGTCATTTTCATTAAAATAAAAATATCACAAAGCAAATTCATCTTTGAATGTATTCTGATGATCAAATGTGTTATAACTGAAAATACATATATTAATAATAATGAAAAGAATTTAACAACTTAAATAGACTTTATCTAAATATAAATTCTTATGCAGATCTAAATTAACATATTTATGCTATACAATAAGTATGTGTGTCTTATGAATCACATACGATTTAATTATAAAATGCAATAACTGTTTTTTAATTTACAATTTTTAATAAGGAAATGCTAAAAGAAATGTACAGGATAGAAAATCCATTCTTTTTTTTTTTTTGAAGCTTTAGTATGGTTTTAAAAATGTCTTTGATATAGTTTTAATTAAGGGTTTATAGAATTTTAAAACAGTTTTGCAACTTTACTAATAAACTCGCAAGCATGTGTGTACCGATATCTATCTGTCACATGACTTACAACCCAGACGAAATGCTTATAATTTAGCTGAAAATAAACTAAAGAATTCAATTTTAAACAAAAAAAATATTTTTTTAACTAAAATAATATAATATAACAACTTTTAAAATAATAGTTCGATATTATGAAATCAAATATTCACTTTCTACCACTATATTACTATTAATAAATAAATATTTTACATTCAATTATTAAATATTAATTTTTATTGCTCAAATATATTATTTATTTAACTTCAAGTTATTACTTTTAAACTTTACTTTAACCCTTTATTTACAAGACTTATTAATGCAGTATTTATTATGGCCAGTTTTCCCAACCATACATTATTATAATTTATCTTTAGTTAACTGTTTTTTTAATATTAACACAATATTACACAGTAAATATTCTTATTTGCTTTAACTAGACTTTTTAAAAAGATCGTCAACACGACATATCCATCATACCCCTAACAAAAGGGTACAATATATATTGTAACTGACCATGCAAATTAGCTGAGGGTGATACACATGTGCATCCCACATTCTGACATCATAAAATAGCAAATGTTTTTTTACAGCCCATTAAGGTCAGAGAAAACAAGAGACTCTTAACTATTTTATGTAAGTTATCGATTGCAAATAAATATTACAAACAACCAAAAATAATTAGACAAACACAATTTATTACAAATATATAACAGATCTCATATACTTTAGTTAATTAATTTGTACATTAATTTAAGGTAAATAAACTTTTCCAAATTTTATTAGATTAATTTAATTTTAATTATACACAGATATAGTATATGGTGGTATAAAAATTTAAGACAATTGATACTGTTTTAGAATAATATTAATATTAATTGTTTGAATTGATTCCAATCTACTGCATAGACTCTTATCTGTTCTCAACTACAATCACTGCTGGTCTAATGCTAACTGATACAAACTTATAAATAAATGCTGATCTTACTACTTGATTGTTATGTTCAGTTACTGATAATGATATTAGTACCCAATAAGTAATAAAATATATTCATAAAATACAGGAATTCAACAATAATTATATAAGAATGCATACATGGAAAGATTACATGCCTTCAGAAGGAATTAAACTTTAACAGTATATATAGCATACAGTGACTGATAGTCACATATATATCACTACATGACATGTATGAAGAAAAAAGATGCTATGTGATAGGAATTAATCATCTACTGCACATCACTGTTTAAATAAGATAATGATTGTAAAATTTCAGTAGTCACAAATGATGTTACAACCATCTAATACTAACATATTACATTAGAATGAGAATCAGATGTAAATTGCAATCTGAATTGATGGATACCAGCCATACATTCTTATCAATAATAATAATTCAACCACAAGACTAAAACTGATCTCTATTTAACAGAATCCCAATTTAGCTTGTCTTTGCAGCAGATTTGCCTCCCAGTCATAATTTTAAAGATTTTCTGATTTAACATATATTAAGTAAATAAAGTGGAAATAACTGATTAAAACTATCAACATTTAGTAGCACAGCAAGAGATCATGATTATAAGCTAATTACCTTTATAGAATAATTTTGATATGCTTATATTGTCTCAATTGTGGTGAAAGTAGAAGAAATAACTATCTCTTGCCATGCTTTCTCATAAAAATATTAATTACATAACTATTCATTAACCCTTTAACCTCTAATTATATTATTGGTTGTATGAGGTAAAAATCAAATCTTTTAATTGGCCAACTCACAAACTGAAGACAAAGCCTATTGTTAAAACATATTCGCCTATAATATTAAATTCAACTCAGATACGTTTATAAAAAGTATATTACTAATTTTTCAGGTTATGAAAGAGAACGAAAGTTCTTTCAAAAATAAATTGCTATTTATTTATTATAAAATATATTCAATTTTGGCAAATATAAAGTGAATGTCTAAACAAAAAAGTGCTGACGCAAATGCTTTTTTTCAATTTTACGTTACGGAAAAGTAAAGATTTCTTTTTGCTAAATCTTAAATATTTTTACTAAAATCTTCAATATTTTTCGAAAATAATTTTGTTCTTTTAGTATATTTTTTAAAAAACCTATTTTAATTTCTCATTTTATATTTTTTTAATACTTAAATTACATTCGAAATGAAAATCTCAGCATTTTTCTTTATTTTCTTTGATCAGGCAATTGTTTAGTTTTAAATGCGGTTTTTTTGATTTTTTTACTTGTAAAATAATTTGGAAGAGGGCACCATCTTACAGAACTTTTAAAAACCTAATCAATAACTGTCAAACGAATATTCTACCATTAAAACTAGCAGAATTAGAGTAACGTCAGATGTCGACAAGATGCCTCGTAAGAGGCGGTTAAAGAATTAATTAATATATTTCATTAAATCTGAGACAATAATTAACTAAATATAAGTCTAAAATTTACACTTATTCTTTCAAAAGTTCAGGTTCAACCTTTAAGTATGGGCAAAGTTGGTTTTTAAAACCATAGTTATGGTGGATGAAGGTTTAAATCATTATTTCACATTCATTTTGAATGTGTAGATATTAATTAGATCTTGGTTTGGTGACTGGTTCTTCCTGTAGCACTGAACATCAGTTTTTTCTTCTCCTAAGGTGGATACATAGCAGTCATATTCATATGATTTCTTCTGTTGTTGATAGCTTCATTAATGTGACTCAGCAATGGCTTTATGGTCTGCCTCTGCCAGCTTGACAAAGCAAGAAAGATAATGACTTCTCTACTATTGCATGATAGACTTACTAGAACTATCAGATAAAAATTTAACTAGAGCAGAATAATATTAATGGCAGAATGATAATCACTAACAGAATAATATTAACAAATGCAGAATCAAGATAGAACAATAGAAAAGTCAATGTGAATGAAATTTCAAGCACTATTTATATGATTTGGAGTTATAATATTTGTAAAATTCATACCAATCTCTTGTCATTTCGATTCTTTAACTTATTGGCCATAGGTAACTCCATTACTTCCACTGAGGTCTGAATTTATTTATCCAATCCCTATTTGTATGCTCTTATTTTTGAGTGGAAATAACCTTTTTAATTAAATTATTTTAATCATTTATCTTCTAAATTTTAATCTAGTAATTCTGTTTACAAGCATTTTAATATTTTTTTAGAGTGTCATTTTCACTTTTTTTTTATTGTTAAAAGAAAAACATCCTTTTTTAAAAAAAACTACTTTTAAGTTATATTTAAAATCAATTATCTTTTTAAATTTTTAAAAATATTTTGCATTTCATTATGCTGTATATCTCTATCTGTGCATTTACAATATAAATTTAATTTTTATTTATAAAAGTTTATTAGAACTTTAAAACTTAAATTTTGTTTGTAATTTTTAACATGCAAGGTATATATATATATATATATATATATGTGTGTGTGTGTGTGTGTGTGTGTTTGTATAAATATCAATTATAATCAGTTTGACCTTTGTCTTGTTTCTCACTTTATTAACTACAAATATAATGATATTTTCAAAAGTCTATGTTCCATCTTCAAATGTGAATGACTGTTATTAGGATGACTGAATATGGTCTTGCTTGCAGGATGTGCAGAATCTGAAATTGCTTCAACTAACAGTTAAGTATTTATTTCTGCAAAATAATAATTGGAATAAACAAATGGAGTTAACCAAGAATTCTCAAAAATCAAAGTTGGAATATTAAACTTTTTTTTCTGGGGATATGGATAGATAGTTGTTTATTACAATTCTTCTTTTACACAAACATCACGTTAATGATCTCTGACTGATGTAATCTGCCAAAATAACACCAAACAGTATAGCAAAACTTCAGACAGCTGAACATGTTTTCTGATGCATCTTGATAATCATGTAGACTTTAAGTGAATTTTCTATTTTTTTAAGTAATGAAAAATAAAGCAAAATTAACAGACAAAATTTTGTTAGACCATATGGAAGCATAAACAGAATAATAGTAGTAATAATAATAATATCCATGTTTCCTCCTTGCAATTCTTGTAATATGTCAGCAATTTTCATAGTATTTTTTAAATTATCTAACTCCTCGAGCCACTTACTATCCAACATTCATGGTTAGTTATCAAATCCACACACACACACCAGCCAATAATTTCTTTTTAATTTCTTTTCAAACATTTTAATATTCAATTACAAACATCAAATATTAAAAAAATAATACAGAATTGTTTTAAAAAAATAGATTACAAATCTGTTTTCCAATGTTTATAAATAGACTGGTACACACATCTTTAGTTATTTTTACCATTAATATTATTTATAATAGCTATTTACTATAACCCAGTTTTTCCCTCTTTTCATTTTTTATTTACTTTGCATTTTTATTACAAATTTAAATAAAATAACTTTAAATATATTAAAAATACTAATAAAACTTGAAACATTTCATATATTAAAAAAAATGTAAATTGCAACCCATGTCAAATACATTTAAGTAGATATACATATAAAAGATTATAAGATGTTTATTCTTTAAAATAAATAAATAAATTGTGAAGTAATTAAGAAACTTTCTTCTTCTTTTATAAACCCTTTTTAACCTATAACTATTGTAAGGATTGAGTTGGTCAATTGTTACAATATATATATTTATTTTAAGTTTAAATAAAAGTATTCTTATTTTAAATTAAATAAAAATGCTTTTTATTTTATGTTAGATAAGAAATAAAGTTTTCTTATTATATGCATTTATTCTTTATTGAAATAAAAATATTTATTTAAACAAAGTTTTTAATTAACAAAGTCCAAGTAAAAAGAAACAACCTACAGAATATTAAGTTTTTAGATAAAATAAATTAAATATCAGCAGTCAAAAATTAATAGTGTATTGTCTTATCAGAATTAATTACTCCTAAAATGATCTGTTATTTTTGATTTGTAATTCTCAAAATTTTAGGTTGTTTAAGAATAGAAGCTTTTTTACAATAAATCATCTTTAATTATGTAATTAAACATTCTTTAGAAAAAATCTTGAATATAAATGGCAGGCAGCAAAATTTAATATTCCTATTTTTGTTTCACCTTGTTCCTTCACCATGATGATCATCAATCAAGAAGTCACCTACAACTAATGGGATATTGGTCAAGGTCTTCCCAGATACCATGAAACTTACCATGCATTGTTTGCTTACACTTAAAAAGTTTTTCATAAATGAATTGAATCCACTTACCAGAATAATCTTCGTCCTTGAAATATATAAATCAAATCAATCACATGCAAACCATATAAAAATTTACAACTATCAATGAAAAACTGGGGATGACAAAGCAAATAATGCACAGGTATGTTGAATCCAATTATGACTGAATGCTTAAAACCAATGAAAGAATACACAGAATTATATAAAAGCAACATAAACTTTGAATTCCCATATAGAACTCTTGTTTAATAAATAAAAAATGTATGTAAAAAAAAATATTTTATTTATCACAACATAGTTTGCTGCACTAAGTCTGATCTGAACTAATTATACGAAAGTTATCTTAATTTGTAGATATTTTATTAACTTCATATAAATTCTAAAAAAAAAAAATTTTTTTTTACCTATAGTCTCCCATTATTAGTTTTTTAATCATTGATCTCTTAGTTAATATTTTTTGTTATTATTCTTTTTTAAAAAACTAAAAAATATTGTGTAAATTATAGTTAAAGATTTAAAATTATATTGAATTATTTTATTGTTGATTTTAAGAGTAAAAATAATGCTAGTTTTAAAAATAAAAAAGAGAGATGCTAGGGTTAAATTCTATAGTTAATTATTTTAAAATATCAGAATCAATAGTGTGGCTAAATCAGAGCAAATATGTCAATGGGAATTATTATTTAAAATTAATATCTCTGAATAGTATCAGATTTTTAATAGTTTATTAGGATCAATATTTAAATATTTTATTTTTTAAAAAATATGGGAAAGAAAAAAGTAAAGGAATTTCATTGCCAACCTGTTAACGCTGATGGAATTTGCCTTTGTTTTATTGAATTGTTTATGTAGGTTTGACTTGTTAGTTAAAAGTTTAAACAGATTCTGATTATATTATATATATGTGTGTGTGTGTGTGCGCGCGCGCGTAACCTAAAGCTCTGGTCGCAATTGGCAGGAACAAAAGACAATGGATTGAGATGAGTGCATTTATGTGGACTTTGAGATTAGATGTACATTTATGAAAAGTAAATTAAAATGAACATGTACTTTTTTATCCTCTAACAACAAAAATAAATAATTATTATATAAAATTGTGATATGTATAATTATTACAAAGATTAAATTATTTAGGGTATTTTTATAGATTTATCAGAATAATCTTAATGTGTTCTTATGTGCATAGACTGGGTTGCAATGTACAATGTATAAAGACTTACTCTAAGATAAATGAGTGAATTTATTTAGCTATGGCTAGATATTAATTAATTTAACAGAAACGTTTATTTTTAACTGTGTGACATGCAAGAAATGTGTTTAATAGAATAGATGCAGATTTTCATTAATTCAGCAAACACTTTATTCCACCATTCTGCATGTTTAATTAAAGACAGTCAATATTTAACAAACTTTTCTTAAATAAATGGCATAATTATAGTATAATAATATATTGTACCCTCACTTCCAGAAATATATAATATAACTTAAAATATGACTAGCTCAATTAAATCGTTATGCTCAGCTAAAATATGTATAACTATTATTAATATATTTTTATAATACTATATTAATCAGATTTAGTACAACTAACAGAAAATTAATATGGTTCAATATCATGCACTAATTAAATAAGTATTTATTAAATCATGAGACTATGAAGTGAAGTTACAAGTAGTAATATGAATTTACATTGAGCCCATGTCTTCAAAGACATAATCTCAATGGCATAAGAATACTATTACCTCTTTATTATCTCACTAATACATCTATAGCACTCCTATGTCTTTTATAAAATTAACTAACTTCAATAATAGCAATAAATAAATCTCAATCTTTTATCAAAGAAATATAACTAAATAATCTCAGGTTCTTTTAATTATATTAAAGTAATAATACTTCTTGCAGATAGGCATGATAAGGGATTTAATATCAAACCTAACTACACCTAACTTATAATAATAATAAATAACTAATAATAACAATTTCCAATGTATAAGTTAACCTTATCTATTTTATTATACTACTAATCATTAAGAAAACAAGTAAATCATCTACATGTCTTTCATCTTCCTATAGTATCTTAATTGAGAATATAATAAAATCTTATAATTTAATAATATGTGGCAATAAATAATATTATACTCTTATATTGTGTATTATAATTATTTCATGACCATTATAACATAATATGTTAATGTTAATGAATTTTATAAATTATATTAAGAAAATACTGTACTTCTTTTTTAAAATAATAATAATTTAATTCATATTGTGCAAATATTATGTTTTATTCAAATTATCTGTTGTCAAATGCTGTGGTGCAAAATAATGAATTCGACACACTTTTAAAACAACTTAAACAAATTTATTTACATCAACTTTAATAAACAACTTATATACATTATTTACATTATAAGTGGAAATCAAGAAAAATAAAATAAGAAAAACAATAATACAAGATTCTTACATTGTTATTATTTCCATAATCCAAAATAAATAATCAATACATTTCTTAAATGTTTTATCAGTAACATTTAATTAAGTTTATGAACTTATATTTTACTAGATATCACTTATAATCACTTAGTACAATAAAAGGCTTTTATGTAAAATATCACTTATGTAGCACATGTAAAATAAACAAACTTTAATAATTAAAATGCTACTCCATTTAAGTATTCTAGCTATTTCTATTATAATGTAGCTATTATGTATTACATGTATTATTAGCATTAACTAAAGATCAACTAATGTATAGATTGATATAACTTTATAATATTATGTGACTTTTATTGATTACATAATTATTTACTTCATTCTGACGTAATTTCATAATATATGTCTTACCAAAATATGCAATACATATATGTTCTTTTCTTAAAAAAAAAATATTTTTAAAATTATTCAACAATTTTGTGAAGACAAAATTTTTATTTATAAATTACCAATTTTTATAAAGTTATTATATTAAAATAAAATTCTATGATTCTTTTCCATTTAAACTATTATTCTTCTCTACTTGTTATTCCTATTCCCTCTTAATAAAACCCTATCTTCAAATATCATTCTAATCTTATTTAACTTCAGTATCAGCTTACCAATTTTTTTTAAAAAAATGACTATCCAAACTCTATTATATCTCATCATCTATATCTGATAAACCCTTCAAACAAAATATAACTTTCTATATAAAATTAATTTAACTTGTCTAATAAAAAATAAAAAAAAATATAGATATATTTTTTTTTTTACTTCTTACTAACTTGAAAATAAATATAAATGACTCATACCAATATAATAAATCAAATTCCTAATATTGTAACAGAAAACATTAAAGTGTATTCACAAAAGAATCATATAATTATTTCTGGATAACTCTTATGACGTTGTAATAAATTTATATTATAAAATAAAGTATGCATATTAAAATAAAACTATTATTGATAATATTATGCGTGTATGTTCTTTAAATATTTATACATTCACTCAACAATCAAATAATACTTGGTTTATCTAAAGAAAACAAAGCAAAAATACATTAAATTATTAATATTATATAATTATTACCATAAATGATACTCCAATTTATAATCAGCCAAACGATGTCCTCCAGGATTATAGTTTTACAAAATAATATCACATTTATACTCAACAATTATTCTTAAAATATTACGTGTTGTAAAATTATATAAAAAAAATAAACTTTAGGAAATTAAGTGTTATATTAATATGTAATTACTTTTAAAATGTACCTCTCTTATCTTTGATAGATCAATAAATAATTAAATATCTATGTTAGTTAAGAAAACAAAATATGTTACATAAAATCCAACGGTGTCTTCTTTCCACCCACAATTGTTCTTTTTTCCTAGGCACAACATTTTACCAACATCACATCCTTTTCCGGTACATCACGTGTTTAAACAGTTTTTATGAAATAAATGGAAAACGTTTTTTTTAAAAAAATAAGATAAAATAAGTTCCACCATAAAGAAACAAAATAATAATTAAAACAGTTTATAGGATCCGGATTTATTTAAAAGTTATTATCTTCCTAGGATTAATCAATAGTTAAATGTTTAATTTAAGTTTTTTATAAAAATTGACTTGGATATCCTCGTATACTTCTGTGCGCATTTCTTTAAATATTCAGCAAAACATTTTTTAAAATTTTCTATATAACCAGCATATAGAATTTAAATATTATAACGTTTTTATAAGTATTTATTTATCAATTAAATTTCCGAATTATCAGTTTTTTTTTTAAAAGCTATCAACATCTAGTCTTTTAAATAACAAAGACTTAATAAGGCAAGTATTTCTGCAATTATTATTAACTTCCATATCTTTACCAAAAGATATATTAAAATATATAATTTTAAAATACTTTCTTCATAAAGAAGTATTTATTTTTCTTTAAAATATTTGTTTATAAAAAATTAATTATAATCGACTTTTAAATTCATATAATGTCCAATATATTATTTTTATCCAACTAGTAATTCTCCTAGTTAATCCAGCGTTCACTATATTTTTAATATAAAGTTTCCAACACATTTTATCGATATACGATATTTTCATGATTATTTGATAGTAAAATTGAGCCTTGATAGAGACGATCAATAGGGAACTATAAATAAATTAGCACTGCATATTAAATGGTAAACTTTTATAAAATTATTTAAAACTACTCTCTTATAAATTAAGAAACTATTACGAGAGCGTCTATAATTGTTTACTTAGCTATATTTCATAGCACACTTCACTTAAAAGAAATTACAATCACCCTCTGAACAATTGAACCTTGGTTTTTATACCGAAAGAAATTACCCACTTGATTGGTAAATTAAACAATCACCTTGCTAGCCTATTTACATATCTTACCAACAATACGAAATTAAAAATAAATATTGACTTATTTAATATTTATTATTTATTACATTACTTAATTCTTAAATTAATTTTTATCATTTATTTAAATCCATTAAACATTTTTTAAAAAGATATGTTTTACTTTATTTCACTTTTAACTTTTATAAGACTATTTTTCTAAACAAACTAAGTCTATTTTTTATTCATTATATTTTTTAAACAGTATTTTAAAAATCAGATTTAATATTTCACGCTAATTATTTTTATTTTTATCTCGTGATAGCCAATATAATATTTATAAATTTTATAATAGAATTTTAAAACAGTTTTGTAACTTTACTAAAAAAAACTTACAAGCATATGTGTACATATGTCTATCTGTCACCTGATTTACAACACAGATATAAATGCTTGTAATTATCTAAAAATAAACTAACAATTCAATTTTAGAAAATAAATATTTTTTTAAAACAAATAATATACTATAACAACTTTAAAATAATAATTCGATATTATAAAATCAAATATTAATCTTCTCTTATATACTATTAATAACATAATATTTATATTCACTTACTAAATATTAATCTTTATCAATAATAAATATATATGCATTTAATTTTAACTTGTCTTTTTTTAAAAACTTTTAGCTTTAAACATTTATTTACAAAACTTATTAATGCAGTATTGATCATGGCCAGTTTTCCCAACCATATAATATTATCATTTTTTTTTTTTTTTTACTGAAACGTCTCTCTCAAATATTAGCACAACTTCACATATCAAATATTCATAGTTTACTTTAATTAAACTCTTGAAAGATTATTATAAATAAAATCAACATCATATAGCTATAATATATCTTAAATTTAAAATTTTTAATAAATTGATATAACAATTGTATGGAGACCCATACAAAAGGGCACAATATACATATATAAACTTTTCCCAGCAGGTAATATTATATTACAATTAGATTGACAACTTAACACTGGTTTATTGAGCAAGAGAAATACTCTGTTCCAAAGCACAAGATAAAACTTTTGAAAAGCTAACAATAGCCACCTTATTTTTTCAAAAGTTTTATTTTGTGCTTTAGATAAAAGAGTATTTCACATATGCAGTAAACCAGTGTTGAGCTGCCAATCTAATTATATATATATATATATTGTAACCTTATATTTTAGTATAAAGATCGATATAACTGGTATAAAAATTTCTCTGTCTTCTTTTGGTGATTTGATTGGCTTGGTTTGCATTTTGAACAGATTATTTTCTTGCATTCAAGATAATTTATTAAAGAGAATAAGTAACATTTTGCCTTACTTATTGTCTGTGTTATTTTAATGTATTTCAATTGCTTCTTTCCATCCACTGATTTGTATCAAAATATGTTTATTTTTTTAGAAATTGACAACACATATTAAATTTAGTAAAATGTGATTGAAAATAATAATAATTCTTATTTATTTAAAATAGTTTTAGAAATTATTTTCATTGAATTAAAAAACCATTTGTTTAACTAATTTTAATTATTATAAAAAAATATAATAATTACGTGTGCGTTTCAATGTAAAAAAAAGAGCGTGATTAAAGAGATCGTCTGAGATAAGGTTGCTGTTGAAAAAAAGAAAAAGAAAATGGTGTAAGAATAAAATGTATGCAAAATATGATAAGCTTATTTTTTAAAAATAGTTAATAAGTAAATGGATTTACCAAAAAGTTTTCTACAAATGTAAACATTAAATGGTGGTATTTAATAATAGAATGAAGTGCTAAATTTAAAAATCTGTTCAAGTCAGCTAGCCAAGTGGATCAAATCGCTAATAATTTTCCAATATTTACACTTAAAAATATGTCGGAGCTTTCAAATTTAAAAGTAGAATTAATTGCAGGGAGGTCAGTATGTTTGGAATATCTTATTATTATACAAATTGGCAACACTAAATAAATGTTTTAATTACAGAAGTTTTTTAGATATGAAAACTTTTTAAAAAAAAAAAAAAAGAAGAGATTTAAAATCAAAGTTAAATGTTAAAGTTATTAACATGGTTTAATATTTCTGTTTATAATTTAAAATAATATAGCATTGATTATTTATTTAACTATATACTGTCAGTAATGTATTTGCTATTTAATTTCTTTACTATTTGAATAATGGAAATAGTCTTCAAATAATTAACTAAAACTACTTTATGATTTTTATCGTCAATTTGGAATTATTAAATTATTTGCTCTGGTTATTATTCCTAAATTTAAATGTGGATAAATAAATATTAGCCTGGATGTTATAAACTTGGAACAGTTTTATATAGAAATATAGAATTTAATAACTTATGAAGAACATTTTCATTTAAACTCTGCATGTCATGTTTTTGGAATTGTTTTATATTCATGGAGCCACGTAAAATCATTAATTTAAAAGTGCTTATAATAACTAGGACCAATAGATATAATTACATTTATGGAATTCAACTATAATTATAATTATTACTTTGTGTATTTATTGTTCAAGACATTCTTACATGGATTTCACGGAGCATATGTATTATTATAAAATGCTGTACAATTTAATTTATGTCACACGCACACCTGCTAGAATTCATGTATTTAAGTAAGAATGAATTAATTTAATTTTATTGTTATATGAAATTGTATGTGAAGTTCATGAGTTATATTTTATTAGGTTTAAATTAAATTAATGGGATTGAATAAAATACTTATTCAAGGGAATAGCGCTTGCGAAAAAGTTTGAAAATTACTACTGAATTTATGATATGTGTCAACTTCTCACGAAGTGTTTTATGAGTCTTTCCAGAGTTCTATTCCTATACTAATGTCACTTATATTACATTGTTGCTATGTTTTTATTTTAAGCAAGATAATTTAATATATTAATTGTCCTGATTAGTGAAACACTTTTTATTATGCATGAACCCACATCTGCTAAAATGCTAGTGTTTTCTGAATGGCAGAATAACTGAGGAGGATTATTTTTGCACTTTAAATGTGAAGTAAATAGTAATATTGCTTTATAATGTTAAAGGCATTAATCTGTGCTGGTGGTTAATCTGCAGATTACTTAATTGCCACTTTCTGTATTTTTTTTACACTTATTCCTGCGCTGGTAGTTAATCCGCAGAATTGTGTAATTATATTTATTGCTTTATGATGGTGTATAAATCCACAAGGTACTCAGTGTTATATAATTCCTATGTGTAGATGAATGCATCCACAGGAATATGATTTTACTTCATAAATATAAGTTTGGGCAAAGTATTTTGGTTATTCTGCTAAAATCATCTTCTTCCATTTATAAGCATAATTTATAAGTTAAGTCATAAAGTGTAGCAGGACATTCTATCTAAGTTACCTCATAATAATTAACTGTTTGTTAATTAATATTTTATCTGAATTGAAATTTAAATTTTCATTTTTATTTAGCGTTAGCATTATAGCTAAATCCTACAAATATAATATTATTTATTACATTATTATAGGTCTACAGTATAGGTTTATTGGTTCTGGAACTGATACATTGGATATTTCATGATTTGATGTTGAATTTTAGTATAATTTCCTCAAGACATCAATTATATCAATTTGTAATATAATGTATGGTTAGGCTTTATAAAACTGTGTCTATGATATGTTATTGAAGGAAGCCAATGGAATTATAATTTATTTATTTATTTTATTTGTTTATTTATGTATTTTGTTATTACATTAAACATCAATTACTTATTAGTCATAAAAATTGTAAATAAATATTGATTTATAATTAAACTTACTGCGTCGTTGCTATTTGTCATTCATAAAATCAGAAATCATATATCTTGAATAGAGCATACATTGAAGTACATACTATTGTCAACATGATATAAGAGTTTAGTAATATTTTGAGAAAAACATTTGAATGCTTTTGTCCTTGGTAGTTTATGATGTATAGGGTATAATAAAATTCCATTTACCTTTTTCATCATTTTAGCTTTGTGTAGTTGATTCTAGTACATGATACAAAATTGATTATTAAACTTGTAAACAGATCTACCAGATAATGACATGATTGAATGTATTTACTTAATGTTTTAATTGTCATTCATCAGTATAACAAGAGTCTCATTGATATTTATTAAATTATAAAAAAGAACCCAGGTATTTTATGTTTATTTATTATTGCAAAGCTCTTACCTAGACTAGCATTTGTATTAAAAATCATATATGTAATTTTAAAATTCATAATCTTTAGTAGTTCCACAAATTATACCATCTTGTCCATGGTCAGCCATAAGGTCTCATGCAATGAAAAATCGCAAATTAAGGTTTGAAGGATAATAACATTACATACTTATAATTTGTCTAATGTATTTTCACATACTACTATGATAGGTCTTTGCAGTATACCCTGGCTGTGATCAGGTTAGATCATAACAATTTTATGTTATATCATTAGTTTTGTTTGTTATAATTTGCTCCAGATTTCGGTTATAGTCTTTGGTGCATAATATAGATGGCATGATATGCTTTTGTTTATAGTTCTTGGCACCACAATGATTGGAGCATTCGGTTAGAAAATTGATGGGTACAATTCTTGGCTGCCCAATAATTAGAGCCATTGGTTGCAAAGAATTCTATTACAGTTCTTGGTGCCAATGTGGTAAGCATTGGTACATTCCTTCAGTCTATTAGGTTATAGTAAGGTGGGTCTGATTATAGTAGTTCTCTGACATCAAGGTATTAGGCTTGATTAAGGTTGATGATTACAATATATATATATATATATATATATATATATATATATATATATATATATTTCACAATAGATAGGAAGATCAAATGGTAGATATAAAACAAAAGGTAAACTTCCATAAGGCAGTGTACAAGGGAATAATCAGTTTTATTTTTTTTAGACTTCAAATATTAGTTTTGAAATATTTTCAAATAGTAAATATTGTATTTCTTTATAACAATTTAACAAACAATTAATGAATTGTTTTAGCAATGGCTATATATCCAGGTACACATAGAATAGTGTTTGTGAATAAACAGTAAGTAAGATCATGAGTAGTCAATCTTTACTAAATTGAAATATTTACAACAAATTCAAAAGGAATAAATTGTTGATTAAATCAGAAGAAGTGCTAGTAATTAGAAATATATAAAATTTTGTACATTTATACATAAATGTGTAGGCGTGTGTATAAATAATATTCACAAAATTAGGAAAATGTGTTAGAAAGACTAGCAAAACAATAACTAAAAGTTTAGATAATTAACCGCCTTTTTGCTAGTTACGGCTAAAAATATGACCGCTCTCGTCATTCAAATCCCATTATTTTTAACATTATGGTAAAGATTTTGCCGTCATTTGAAAGGTTATAAAAAGTTCCATAAGATGCTGCCCTCTCTTGAATTATTTTACAATTAAAAAATCAATAAAACTGGTGGTGAAGGTCTAACAAAGGAAAAAGGTGTTTTTTTCTTGAATCTGATTGGCTGTTAAATTTGGACAACAAAGAAAATGGTTGTCAATAATTAAATTTCTTTTCTTTCATTTTGAAAATGATAAATGAATGTTTTAGACCATTTTAAAAGTATTTTTTGACAAATTATAAATTATTTTGACAAAATATGCTAAAATAAAATTATTTTAGAAAAATAGTTAAGACTTTAACAAAAATTATTTACTTTTCACAACATAAAATTGGGAAAGAAATCACTGACGTCAACAAAACTTTTTGGTTGGTGAGTAATTTTCATTTTAGATTTTCTGCTATCGAATATTTTTATAATTATAAATAAAAATTTATTTTTGAAAAAACTTTCGTCCACTTTCATAACCTGACTAATTATTAATATACTTTTTACAAATGAAACTAAAATGAATATAATATTAAAAGATGAATATATTTTGACACTTGAGTTTGTGAATTGATGCTTGAATTTGTGAATTGACCAATTAAAAGTTTAGACTTTTACCTCACTCGGCCAATAAAATAATCAGCAAAAAGGAGGTTAAACATATTAGATTTAATAAATATGTTTAAAGTAGTAGAATATAAAACAATGAAATTATTGATATGAAAATGTTAATAAAATTGTATTAATCTAATAATGTTTATTGACAAATATTTATTGCTCTTAATAAGGTTTGTTAATAAATAGATGAATGAATTTTATTTATTTGTTTATAATAAATTGATGTTAAACATTTTTATTATTATTATTTTATTGTTTTATATTTCCAAATAAATACACATTCCCACCAATTGAGAGAAAACCATAGGATCTCATTTAATTATTTAGAGTACTATGGAGACATCCCAGAAATCAACTACAAAGAGAGATGCATTGTGGAAAAATTTGATTTTATAGGAGAAAACCTAAAAATACCTGCAAATTAAAATGAGAAATCAGTCTATAAAATTTTCAGAGTAGTGTAAGATCATTTGTGTTTTTATCCAAAATCACCATTTTTTGTACCTACCTACTCGAGGATGATAGGTAGAAAACATTATCTAGGAATCTGACTCAGACAGGGTCGGGTCTCCACATCATTTCAATAGCAATGATGGATATATTTTAAACTAAAATATAAAAAAAAAAAAAAACAGTGCATTTTTTTAAACATTTTCAGTTAAGAAAATTTGAAATTTATGATATTAAAATTCTCAAATATCCAGCTAAAATTTGTTTCAAAAAATAAATAACTAAATTACGTTTCTCAAATTTTAAAGGGATATGCTTTTAATATGTGTTCCAGTAAAATTTTGAGTTATTTTCCCAGAATTTTATCAAGTAAAGGAAACTTTTGGCAAAGGATTATGGAATATCTTTTATATAAAGAAAGAAATAATATATTGTTATTAAATAAAAATGATTGAAATAATTATTTTTAAAACATCGTATGCATAAAAGTAATATTGTGATCATAGTACTTGTTTTAACAAAGAGTTTTTTTGAAAATTTTATGTGCTTTATACATGTGAATATCATGTGTATTTCAAGTTCAATAACTCAAAAAAATTTGATATATATATATATATATATATGTGTGTGTCAAAAAAATTTGATATATATATATATATATATATGTGTGTGTGTGTGTGTCTGTGTGTGTAATAAGATATTACATGCAGAAGAAAAAAGATGGAGTTAGATTAATAATATCATAGAGTTGTATTAACTAACACTGATAATCTTTGAGAAGAAAATAGAATAAATAAAGTGAACTTAGCCCAAAAAATCAGAGAAGCAAAAAAAACCAAGTATTTGGAAGATTATATTTGTAGTTAAAATTAATATACTTCTGGGGTAGAAGTCAATAATATTATATTTGAAAAGAAAAAAGTTTAGAAAAAATATCAATTTAAATTCATTTTAAAAAATAACTAAAAGTTAGTTTAATTAAAGATTCAAACATAGATAAATTAGTAATAGAAAGAGTGTTACTGTCTAATTGTATTAAAAACAGATTTTGGATAAAGATTGTAATCAATAAATTAATTGAGATAAAAGATGATTCAGAGTAAGATTAATCATAAATGATAATTAAATTGAAAATTGTAATAATTACTACAGAAAAAACATACTAATTAAGTAGATTAATATAAAAAATAGAAGATAATGTTTTAACTGACTTCAATTCTGAAAACTGACCATTATAGAAAAAAGGGAATATTTAATCCAGATATTGTCCTGCCTAAAGAAACCTAGGGATGCTTTGCAGGTCATATTTGACCTTTATTATCATTTTATGGGTCATATGTTTTTATATTCTATATATATTCTTGTATTATATAAAAATATATTTTGTACAAATATTTATAAATTTGTAAATTATTAAGTTATGAGAGAATAATGAAGAATAACAAAACAAAAATTAGATCTATAAACTCTTATGTGGAATAAAAATTTTATCAATTGATTCTAATTTGAAGTGAGGCAAATAAAGTGTTTGGGTATAAAATTGTAATTTCAATAATCCACTAAATAATATATGTCAGTAAGATTCCGATTTTGATATTTTAATACTACTCTTTTCAACATCTTTTATTTCTTGTGCATCTAAATTCAAATCATTCTATTCAAGTAACACCAGGTGGACCAATTTATCTTGGTGAAACAAAAATATAAATGATCCATGCATTAAATACCCACACTATTAATGTAGTAAATAAATACTAATTTTGATATTTTTGTATATAATTACATTTATTAAATAACTTTATTAGTAATATAATAAATATTGTAGTGAAATTTTATGGATTAAAATAAAACTGAGAAAGGCATTGGAAATTATATATTTCTCAAAGTTTGTTTTAATACATATATTGACTATACTTCAGTAGTAAAAAATGACTAGTCAAAATAGATATTTATTTTATATTAATGAGTAACTTATAGGCAATTTAAGATTTAAATTGATTCTCATATAAGTTATTACTTAAAAAACAGAAAGTAAAAATGAGGTCATTTGTTTTGAGAATTGAGACTTATTAAAGTTTTATGAGTCGTATAAAAGTCATTTTTATTGAACTTTAAATTTCAATTTTTCAATTTCTATATATAAAAAAAATCCAATTCTATTCAAAGCTAGAAAAAAAAAATCTAATAAGAAGCTAATTAGGGTAGAAATAGATTGGTCATTTCTTTGACTTGACTGTCTGGAATATTAACTTATCATTTCCTCATTAATAGCCAATTTATTCTTAGAATGAGTACCAAATAAATGGAAATAATAATGCTCAGAATAATATAATGTATATATATATATTCTGATCGAATAACGATTTGATATTTATAATAGAAACATTTATTTATTCATTAACTTTATTGCTGTCAAAATTGTTCTAATTGCTAATTAAATAAACATTTCGGTTATTTTATATATAAAATCAATCTTATTTATTTAAATTGATTGCTCTCTTTTTAAAAATTGAGAGTTGTATTGAGTGTAATTAAATTTCCAATTGCTTTTACATTTTTAATCTGCAGAAAGTAATTTATTCCATTAAATATTTCCGTTGTCGTTGTCATTTTAAAAAGTAAATTTAAAAATCAGGTAATATTTTGCTAAAGACTTTTTAAAGTCGTTTAATAAATTAAAAGGTTGGCGATCTTTTCATTTTACCTTCTTACATATGCTTTTTTTTTAAGTTCTTACTTACTAAATCGATTTTTTTTTTAATTCTTTTGAAAATGTACTTTTTTTTAAAGTTCTTTATTTATATATCTATACAACATATTTATAATATAAATTTGAAATTTTTCAGCTTTGATTTGTTTATTCATTTATACAATTAATTTCTTTTATAAGCTTATCAATTTATTTATCTTCATTTATATATAAATACTAGTACACTTAAAACTTTTCATTCCACGTCACATTCCTGAAACATGTGAAGAAAGATTATCTAAAAACAATAAATGATTAAAAATAATTATTAAGTATTTATCTAAAGTGATTGTGTCAATAAGAAAGTTGATATTTCTAGGTCAAATAACAGTAATTATATATTGACAAATACTGAACAAATAATGAAGACGTGATAGTTGTGAACTGGGACAGCTGAAGAGTGCTGATTTAGCCAGAAATGCTTCTTGGGAACATTTCTGATATGTTTCAAGAATATATGATGAAGTAAAATTTTCGAATATATATAAAGATAATAAGTACATATAGAGAAGAAAGGAACGAAATTGGATTAATGATACATGTGGAAAGTGTAATAAAAAAATAAAAGAGATATGTTAATTTTTAACTGAATTTAATGTTTATATTTTGGGTAAAAATAATATGATAATCTCTACTATAATAATGAATTAATAATAATCATTAATGTATTTATCTAAAATAGATGGTGCCCAAAGTGTTAATTCAGTGATTTTGACATTTGTAATCATATGATTACTGATATATGGATCTATCTTTTTATATAATATTATAGATAGATATAAATACAAATGTATATTTATCTACTCTTTGAAATTACAATCAAATGTGACATGTGATTTAAAATATATATTGTATAGATTGAAAGGACTCATTTTTACAGTCGATTATAATATATAATATATATAAATATTAAAAAAAGGAATGAAAGAAAGCAGAGATTTTTTTATGCATAACGTTTTGATTTATAATTGGTAAAAGATAATGGATATCTTTTATTAGTTATATCTATATAACTACTTTTATAGAATTAATTATTCAATATCCATTGTGATATCTTTTAAGATTACTGTAGAAAATGTTGCAATTTTTTTCTTTGTTTATTATCTTTTTTCAATTTTGTTGTATTTTTTTGCAGTTGTTATTAATTCTCTTGTTTCTTTCTCATTTTTGGAGTGTATATTTATTTATAATTGTAAATTTTGGCAATGATAATGATATATACAAAATAAATAAAAAAACTATATGACAATTACTTTAGAAAATGCTAATGATTAAAATATATACAGACAAATCTGTTTGCTAAAAAATTACAAACACATATTTATTTATTTTTATGTGTCCTGAACTGTTTATATCTATTTTAGATATCTATAGTATTTATTTGTTTTGTTTTTTGTTTTTTAATGATTGTAAAATATTAAAAAAAGAAAAGTTTTAAAAAAATCTCCACGTGAGTCAACAATAGAGTTTGACTAAATAATTCACATGAAGATATCAAGTTGGAAATGATATGGCAATCAATGATGCAATAAAGGAAAAAGAGATATGAGATTGTTTTTCTATTATTATTACTGACAATATTTTTTGTATGGAAAAGAAATAAGAACAAACTTTGTTCTCACTATATATTTTTTTCATCTACTTAAAGAAAAATTAAAGAAACTTTATCCTAATTAAATATGCATCAAAGAATGATTGTCTAGAGGAAAGTTAGCTGGGAGTGATTTTTCTTACCACCCCGACCGATCCACCCAACTTCCACCTGAAAGAGGGGGGGAAGTCATCAGCAGGCATGCACCTGAAGAAAGAAGAGAAATTGTTTTAAATGACTGACTGCCCTCTGTCCTGAAGATGCAAATAAACACTGCAATGGTAGAAGCAGCTCAAATAATTTCATTACTTTTATTAGTTGCCTCAGCATGACATGCAGAAAAGATAAAGTCAATTTTTACTAGTAAGAAAACTTATGTGTTCGTCAATAAAAGGTTATCTGTTATGTTAAGAGAATTCAAGAAAGGATGCTTCAAATAATTCTCAATTTAGATAGATAGATAGATAGATAGATAGATAGATAGATAGATAGATAGATAGATAGATAGATAGATAGATAGATAGATAGATAGATAGATAGATAGATAGATAGATAGATAGATAGATAGATAGATAGATAGATAGATAGATAGATAGATAGATAGATAGATAGATAGATAGATAGATAGATAGATAGATAGATAGATAGATAGATAGATAGATAGATAGATAGATAGATAGATAGATAGATAGATAGATAGATAGATAGATAGATAGATAGATAGATAGATAGATAGATAGATAGATAGATAGATAGATAGATAGATAGATAGATAGATAGATAGATAGATAGATAGATAGATAGATAGATAGATAGATAGATAGATAGATAGATGGATGGATGGATGGATGGATGGATAGATGGATGGATAGATAGATAGATAGATAGATAGATAGATAGATAGATAGATAGATAGATAGATAGATAGATAGATAGATAGATAGATAGATAGATAGATAGATAGATAGATAGATAGATAGATAGATAGATAGATAGATAGATAGATAGATAGATAGATAGATAGATAGATAGATAGATAGATAGATAGATAGATAGATAGATAGATATTTCAAAAGTTAATTAATCTGTTTAATTTTTTTTTTCAAAAAGGTATATACACATTCGTTTGTTTTTTCTTTCGTTAATGCCATAATAGAATCACTTTTATAGTTTTAATCAGTCAATTGTTATAAAATCTTAATAAATCACATGTCCCATAAAACATCACATGACTTTATTTTAACTATTGCTATTTATTAGCAAAGTATTTTATTCTTGTTACTTTATGTCATAAACTAAAAACTAGTCTGGAAAATATTTAGACGGAATCATATTAGATAAGAATTTATTATGCATTACTATCTGGCATCCATTAATTACTCAAGTTTACATTAAATGATATTAAATCTGTGCTTATGACTCTTCACATTCATTTTATTATTTATGCAAATAAAAAATACCATGTTTATGTCATCAATTACATAATCATTATCAGAAAAAAAGTCAAGATGTTTTTTAATAAACCCAAAAACAGATTAATTTTCTATCTCGTAAAATAAGAACTGTTGAAATTTATCACAAATTGCAAATGTTTCTAAAGATTAAACATTTTAATTGCTTACAAATATATTTGGCTTAATTTTAACACAAGCTATGAATCTGTGATTTGTTGAACAATTTGCATTTATTAGTTTTCAATTTTTATTTTTGACTAATAATTATAGTATATTCTAAAAGACATTTCTATCTTCTTTGTGGCTATATCCAGGTCTAAATAAAGGGTTTGACAAAGATAATCCATGTACAGCAGAAAAATTCAATAACAGCATACTATTTGAGTTTATAAATTGATATCATTATTTCCAATTATTTGAAGCACTATTTTGCCATTCTTTCTTATAAAATTATTAAAGTTTACAAAAAAATAAATTTACTAATACAACATTATCTAACAAAAATTAAAGGCTTTCTTTTATGAATTCTCTAATTGTCAGAGCTTAATGCTCAATAAAATATCTAAAGCATTTTTGACATCATTGATCTTTCACTGATACATATAAAAATTTCAAAAAAAAAAAAATGCTGAATTAGATCATCATAAATCCAGCATTGTGAAGTCACTTTTTCCCAATAATCTTTTTTTTAAAAAAAAATCTCAAAGACAACTATCTAATTAATTAAACTTTATTTTTCCTTGCAAACAAATTTTGTTGAGAGTAGTTATATAAATCTTAAAATTGTATACTTATTATCTATAATTATTGTTCTACAATTGACTATGGTCAACATAATATAAATTACTGTTATAATGTATTAGATTTTCTATTATAACAAAACCCGTATTTATACCTCTCACTAGACACGTATATACTATCAAATATGTATGAGACATATTAATATTTAATTAATCAATTCGACCTAAAAAATATTACTATTTAAACTTGTGGTCATTCTCGCAACTGTGATATATCCCCAATGCGTATTTATGGTGGTCCAAGGACACCAAGTGCCAAACTTATATGGATATAAGTATTACGTGAAGTAGATATATCACCAACAAGAATACTATTTACGGAATGTGAGAGAGGTTCTGACCACCAGCTAGCTCAGTCTCATGGTCGGGTGACGTCATAGCCATGAGTAGGTATGAATGGGGTAAAGAGTTCACTTTTATTTCTATTTTTAAGTCTAAAAATATCTAAACAATCCTAAACCAAATAAAATAATTTTATAAACAATCAAACTGAGTCAGTACTTTACTTTCTTGATATATGTTTATTGAATAAAAAGAAATAATAATAATATTTAGCACTCTGTCATTTTTCCCTTTTTTTTATCGCAATCATATGTCATTCTCTCATAGATCTCACAACATATCTTAAGTAGCGAAAATCAATACTACGAAAGTTTGTATCATGTGACTTTTAACCCTCGTTGCTTTCATATGTCCATAATGGAGTGACACTTTAAAGTTATTTCACAAGTCACCTTTCACTGATTATAAAAACACAAAAATTTCTTTTTTATAAAGAAGATTTTTAACAGATTAATAATGAGAGTTCTTTACCTGCTTTCCCGGGAAGTAGCAGAAGCAATTTTTATTTATTTTATTTATTGTTCTATAGTTCCATTCCTCAGGTAATTAGGCCATTCAAGGTAGTGATCTTAGATTTTTCTATGTCCGTTGGCTGATGAGGTTTATTTGATTCCATGCTGGAATTATGTGTTATTCAAGGTATCCTGGTTTTATGGAAGCAGCTGCAGCAAGTTGGTATCAGGGCTTGAATCTGATGTGGCTTTTCTTACCCCGACATGTCTGTTGAAATCGCCATTGTATAGTTTTAAATATTCACTCATTGAGTTGTTTACTATTGTAGCTCTGCCAAAAAAAGATCCTATGCATTCTGGGTGGCTCGCTTTTATAGCCCCCTCCATTGTTTCTAGAAGCTTCTTTTTTACCTCACTTCCGATCTTCAAGGTGGAATAATCAGATCCGTAGAAGTGTGATAACTTGTGTCGTCATTTCTGTTTTAATATAACAGAACAATAAAATCCCATTCTGCCGAAAAACTCTAGTTTTTCAACTCTAGTTTTTCAACATGAAACAAAAAAAAAACCTCGTTTCTCTTTTTTCACTACTCAATTCATTTATACACGCATTTATCACACACACACATATATATATCATTAAAAATGACAGAGTCCCTCCCCCCCCCACATGTTTATGTATTTATAACCACCACCACGTAATAACCAAATTAAATATTAGATATATCTTTACATATATATATATATATGACTACCAATTAAATACTTTATTTGTGACTGGGTTTGAACCCATTCTGTCACACTATGTTAACATGTTTTTCACTCCTTCTTACATCCATTTTTATATTTTCCATGGTAATTATAAACCTCATGTGTTCCATATGTTTTTGACATCAAAAATCTCTAAAGTAATTTATTAAATCCAAAAATCTCTGGAATTTCTTAGTATTATTTAGTCTCAGGCATATAATTTTTATTTCCAAGATCCATTCTGGAGTTATTATTAATTTATAGATTTTCTGCTATTTGTCATATAACAAGTTTGCTAAAAATTCAGTCAGTTCAAATCATTGCTAAAATGTACACACTGAACTCAAATAAATAATTTTGTTTACATCATTTAAAAGTTTAGCAACTATATGTATCATTTAGACAAGTTCAGGTTAATTTTGGTTTCTTGGCAAAAATATAAACATATAAAAACCAATCATGTTGCAGATCATCTGTTTCATATTTGATCAACATTAGATAGTAGCAATTTCATTTGCATTTTTAATGAAAGTATTGACAATTTCAAGTCATAAAATAAAATATGGTTAATAGATTAATGGAAGATACAATGCAATAGCTTCCTCAAAATGGTAATTAATTCAAAATCAATTATGATGTGTTGGCTATTCACCAAACTATTCTAAGAGAGTCTGTTTTAACTGGTGCTTTTCCTTTTTAAGAATTATTTTTCTACTGATATTTTTTTATCTTTTTTCAGAATCTTTACTGATTTTTTATTGATTCAACATGTAGACTATCATTAGATTTTTTTTACTTCAGATTTATTTATATCCTGTTTTTACAATATGCTTTTAACACTTAACATTAAATGAAGTCTGTATTTATTTATATCAGAATAATTTTTATAAGACATATTTATTATGATATACTTACTACATACATTATATTATTATTTTATAAATGATTATAAAAGAATAGTTTTTTATTTATGATAACCATTGGAAGAAAGAAAAATTATGATTGAACATTGAACTTTGTTCTCTGACTCTCTCAGTTTTAGTGTGTTATAATTTTGAATATTGTATTTAAATTTGCCATTCAATTTACTATAAGAAGAGGCAATTTATTTTTTTAAACCCCCACTAGCAGGCAAATCTGATATAGTTACAAAATCTGATATATTTTCTTAAATTATGCAATTCAAATTCGTTTGCATGCATTAAAATTAGTTTTTCTCTTTTCTGTTATATTATCATTTTACTAATAGTAATTTTACATGGAACATTTGTTTTACAAAATTTTTAATAATGTTATTAATTCTATAGATCTATTTTCTTTATAATTTCTTACAATAGTATAATTTAGTTATGTATGTATATATATTAAATATGCATGCACATATATAAGAATATATAAATTTGTTAACTCATCTATCAGAATTTTTATTAAACTTTTTTGATCATGCAAATTTGTAATACAACTAGTTCAAGTTTCAATTGAATTTATTCTGTTACAATATACATGTATGTATAAATGTAAAATATGAGAACAAACAAGTTTATATTAATATTTTAAAAAGGTAAAATATTTCACAATGAAATATAAACTGGTACACCTAATTTTTTTTCTATCCTAGCATGTTAATTCAAAAAAGGATTATAATGGAACTAAATATTTAAATTCTAAAAAAAAAAGGTAAACTTCTTTGTGATTCTGAATAAATACATCAAATATTGTATACATATATTCCAGCACATATAAATAAATATACATCCAAACATGATACATATATAAATGTGAACCAGCAATGGTACAAAAAAAATCATATTAAATTTTCCAACCCAGTAATTTTAAACATAAAAATTGTAAATATTTTGAAATTACAATTGTTATTTATTCATTTATTTATTTTTCTTGTATAGAATATGTGAACAAATTTCCAATGAATTCTTAATTAGCCTTAATTCTTATTCATGTTTTTTGTTTTTTTAATTTGTCTAATCACATATTCTCAATAAAAATTATATAAAGACTGCTAAGATCATTATTATATTAAGTTAAATGGTCATAGAATTTATATTTGTATTTTTTTTTTTTTGTTAAAGTAAAAGTTGACCCTTCGAAATGTATAAAATGACAGTCTAAAATTTCACTAAGTGTCTAACTATATTTTTGATATTACCTTTTTAACCTACACATATAAACATAGCACCTTATAATTGTTTTCATGAATTCTAAATTTGACAGAAAGTAAAAAAGAATTCAGTTGGAAATTTATTTCCCAAAGCATTAATTTTATGTATTTTATATTTTCTATAGTTTATTGAAATTAAATTTACTATTTTGCTTACTTTGTGCTAAATTTTGATTTTCAATTCCCATGATTAACACATTAATAATTGTCATATTCATTTTCATTCCTGTATTCTTTCATTAATAGATTATTATAAATTGTAAAGTTAGATATATGAATTAATTATGAACTGCTTAATTACATTTGCTTCATTTTTTATATCCTATTTAAATGATAGATATTTAGCATTATTGAATTTTTATTGCCAAATTGCTACAATTTTTGTTCAGCATTTCTTCTAACTACAAACATTACAAATCACTAATCTGTCATTTTGGTTTCCTTTTTTTTTCTACTTATGTTATTAAAATTTACTATAATGTAAATTTACAATTAAAATAGTTTATAATTAAGAACCATTCTAGTACAAATTATGAAATTTATTCTGCATTGTATTCAATAATTTACTCAGCAAAAATTTTAGAAATTCCTTATATATATTTCTTTCTGTTATATTGTAAACCATTATGACTACCATATTCATTTTATATCATCTTATTTTATTACAGAATTTATGCATACTACAATTACATTAATTTATCACGTTAATTTATGTTTTAGTAATTAAAATAGCTATTTTTTTAGTATTTACCCTTATATCAATCCATTTTATTATTAAAGTTTAAAGTTGTCATATTTATGTTGTATTTTGATGTACATCCATTGGTAAATAAAAAACTTAAATATTTACTAATCATGATCTTATTTTATTATAATGTTTACATAAAAACCTCCAAGTTTGTGTTATCGCTTAGCTTAGATTCCAGTATTAACTACAGTTAATGTCTTCCATGGTTGAAAAATACTCCAATGAATTTAAACTAAACCCTATAATCATTTTTAAATAACAATCTTATGAAATATAGCTCATATTTGAAAACTGGTTTTCTATTAAAAACTACTCCACAGATAGCTACTTAAAAAAATTAGTAATTTGCTACAAATTTTTAGTTGAGATGGTGTGTTAAATAAAGATAAATAATGAGGAAGGATGCATTTAGAATTGAGTATTTGGAATTCTATAAAATGATACTGATAAGAATTAGTGATTATAAAAAGTACAATTTGGAAGTGATGAGAAAAGCTATAGAAGAGGTAAAAAGTATCAAATATTTTTAATCAAAAATGACAGCACTATTATTAAGAAGAGCAATGATATTATGAAATGAGTAGAAAAAGACTGCAAAAGTATTTACAAAAATAAAAGCATAAAAACAAAATTGCTCTCAGAAAACTTGAGTTTGAAATTTCAAGTATTTTAAATAAAGAGGTAAAACATAAAATCAAATCTATGAACATTATAAAATATTCCAGAAAGAAAAGAAAAATTTTAAGAGATATTTTTACAAAAAGTGAACAAATAAAAAAAAAATGGCATGATTAAGTGTATAAATGATAAAAATGTATCAGAATACTGGGAAAATATAATAATAATAATAATAATAATAATAATAATAATAATAATAATAATAATAATAATAATAATAATAATAATAATAATAATAATAATAATAATAATAATAATAATAATAATAATAATAATAATAATAATAATAATAATAATAATAATAATAATAATAATAATAATAATAATAATAATAATAATAATAATAATATTGATATTTAATAAAAGTGAATATAAGATATTAATAATTATAGTCTTAACAATATTCTGTCAGTTCTATATAAGGTTTAAAACAGCTTTGGATTCAAGCCAGCTAAAAAAAGTTGTATTTAATATTTGCTTAAAGTATGAAAAATTATATACAAGTATTATAAAATAATGTTATAGAAAAAATCAATAAATAAGACCTAATCATTTTGCTTTAAATCTGAAGATTATAAAAGACATTTGTTTCTATAACATCAAATATAGTCAGAATATAATTAAATTCTTAAAAATATTCCATTAAAATACAATAGCAGACAACAAGGTAAGCATAAGAAGATTAACTACAGTGGGATTTAATCTTTTCAAAACCTTTTATTCTAGTGTTGCAAAAAAATATTTTATGAATGAAAACTAAAGGAATAGAAATTTTACAAATAATGTGATTGCTTTTATAAATCATGCTTCACAACATAAAAAAAAATACCAATAGTTATTCTCAAAAAAGAAAAAAGTAAAAAACTTCTATAAATGTTCAAAAAACTAAAGTTTGATAGTTATAAATTAGAAAAAGTTAACAAGTAACAGATAAAAACATAATCAATAAAATTAATCATGAAGTAAATAGCTGTCTTGATCTTTAACATTAAAAAGGAAAATTTAATAAATTGTGTTTTGTCGGGATTTAGATATGGATCTGAGACTTAGCACTTAATAGAAGAGCACCACACAGACTAAGATTATATTGTTAAATACAGAAGATAAGTGTACCAAGGAGAAATTGAAAGCAAAATGTATGGATAAAAGCAAACAAGCATCACTGGTATAATAGGAAAAAATTAAATGACTGAAATGGAGTTGAGCTGGGGATTGTGCTAGAAAAGATAACAATAGATGGACAATTGAAGTTTTTAAGATCGATCGATACCGATCGATCCCAAGAAACCATAAAAAAAAAAAATAGCAAAATCCATACATGAGATGGGTGAATGTCGGAAAGAAAATTTGTTGGAGTGATATAAAAAAGAGAAGCTGTATTAAGCTTGGAAAGTCTTTCACTTTGATATAGATTAATAATTGCGGAAGTTGATAATGACAATGAATGTATCACAATTTTATTTCAGATTTCTAAACAATAATGAAAGTTGGTTATATTGTATGAGTATGTATTTACTGATCATACATTTACATAAATACTAACACGATTAACAAAGATTGTTTAATGTTTTTATAATTATTTGATATTTTACTAATTTGCTTGTAGATAAATCTAACTAATGAAAAGCTAATTATAATATTAATTGCTATTTATGTAATTAATATTTATTTTATAAAAAGAGATTTTAGGTCTTCATTAAGGATTAATAATGCCTTTAGATATTAAAATCATTTATGTAAAACAATTGATAAATTATATCAAGCATAATTATAAAAAATTGCCCTCCAGTTTAATTACTTTAGAATAAGATCCCTCCCCCCTTGACATTAAACAGCACGAGACTTCAAAAATATTTCGTAGTTTAACAAAACTTCAACAGTTTTTCTCATCTGTAGAAAATTCTAGGAAACCGTGGGGAAAAACATAATAAAAATGGAAAGGGTTCCTCGTTTACATTCAGTTAAATCAGGATCTCCAATTTAACGAGTCAGATGCGACCATTGAGTCAGGTTAACTTTAATCATTAATGTTATATATATATAAGGAGAGTTGACTATATTAAATAAATAAGGTAAATGTAAGATTTAAAATATATATATTCATTTAATATATTAGATAAAGAACGAAAGTAGTTTTATCTCAACAAAATAAATAGTGCTTGTCCCAACAAAAAATAAATTTAAAACTAAATATCATTAGCTACACTCAGAAATAAATATAGCCATAAAAACTCTACGGGAAAAAAAACCAAGTGATAAAAGGATTTTAAAAAGGCCACAAGGTAAATGTCAGTTTTATGTACAGTATATGTAAAAAAAAAAAAAAGGAGCCTTATTACTGCAAACCAAATATTTTTCCAACAGCGTCAAAAAAGATTCAAGAGAAGGTATTATGAAGTTTGCTAATTCAGTAAAAACATTAACCAGCCTGAAAATAAATCACTGCAAAGAAAAGTTCATTATATTGCCTTTCATAGAAAAATCGCCAAAAAGAAAGCTTTATTCACTAAGCTGTCAATTGGTTCTCAGTCTTCGTTTTGTCATTTATATAAAAATAGTTAGATATATATTTAACAGCTAATGTTAAATTATTAGTTAGGTTACTTATGGATAAATAAAATTCTAAATTTTAACTAGACTGGATAATTTCATAGTAAACAGTTATGATTCTATGATATAGCAAAGGCCATGATCAGTAACTTCCAGAATATATCTACATATGGAGAGAAAAAAGCAAAAAAGATCAGATTATACATATGCATATATTGTAACAGAATAAGTATATGCCGTTACATTATTTTCAAATAAAAGTGAAAAAATATATAATCACCCTCATGTAGCAATATATATATATATATATAAAGAATTTAATAATTTTATTTAAATTAATATGTATAATGCACAGATGGCAAACTAATTATATAATTATTTAAAGTCTAAAAAGATTAATTTAATATAAAAGAATAAAAAAAAGTTGTTAATTAGTTATTTTTAATCTTAGAATGAAAATGATTTTTTATATTGATGTAATAGCAGACAGGCTCGTGGGCATAAAGTCAGATAAGAGATAAATTAAAAAAAATACTAATGATAAAATTTTGAGTTCCCAATCTAAAGCAAGTTGGCCAATAACAATGGAAATAAAAACACATTCCACAGAGAAAAGCCATCATCACCAATAAAAATAGTACCAAGCCAGGCTAGATCGATTCTGGAATTTGATGATAAAAATTCACAAAGATGTAAAAAGAAAACTTTGAAGTTGAGATTTAGATTGGGATTGCTCTTGCTGATTTCATGTTATTTAAATATATTTATAAGTGTATTGTGATCACCAAAATGTAGGGCTCAGCAATAATTTACGTTTCCTGTGTTTGCACCGGCTGAGGTGGTCTCCAGAATATGATGGTTCCCAGAAACTGGCCAGCAACAGACTTGTCTCCACCTAGACCAATATGAATTGGAAAGAACATTGAATTGTGTGATGCATCAAAAACTGCAAAGACAGACTTTACCTACAGCATTGGAAAGTATAAATTTTTGTTTTTAATGAAATATGAACATTAATTATATAATATGAACTTTTCAAGTATTTTAAGTGTCACTTAACTTTTAAAAGAAATCTTTCTCTTATCTCACTAAAATTTTTAACTATTTATATTTTTTTATATATGTGTTTAATGTCATTGCCATTCTTCTAAATTCCTTTTAAATTAATAATTTAAAAATAAGCACAAATGATTGCATAGATTTATAAGATTGTTAGTTTAAGGTATGTTAATTTTGAGCTAATTGTTTTGTAGTTAAATTGGTGCTGTTGGATAGATGTATGGATGCTTTATGTCAATGTAATCTGAATAGCTGCATTGGATATTCATTCCCTTGTAGTGCATTAGCATACAGGGAATAATACCCACCTGAACATATGACCCAAAAATGTAGCCATCACATTGTCAATAGTCATAGATGTATTTCCTATGCCATTGATTTTCTTATGCTCTAATTGGGACAGTAAGCCAGCAAAGACTGCTATCCCCATTTATAGAGCATCTCATACATATATTTCAAATAATTTTGTTTTTTGTATGACCAATTGGGCAGTGGATCATTTCTGTCTGTTGGTGAGGTTTATTAATGATCATAGGGAAGATGCTCATTCCTTCCCACCATGATTATTTAGTTCTCAAATGATATCATGCTACAGACATAAATTCCTGTTAGCATGGTTGTGTTATACTAATAATCTTATTTTGCATTGATCACATTGGTATATTGGTTTAAACGTGAGATTTTAACCTAAGGTTAAAAGGGAATGGGTTGGTTATATGTGGAATCTATGTTGCTTGTTCACGCTTAGTAAAATATTGAAATTGTAAAATCTATTAAATGCTTCCATCTGTGCATATAATTCAAATCAAACATATTTACTAGTTAATTTAATTTTCAGAATTTTCCTTTTAATATGTGTGTGTGAGTAATAGTAAAATGTTTTGTTTAATTAAATTTTGGCAGTAATTTATTTTATATATTTTATTAATATTTAAAATTAAGAATTAATTTGAATATACAATGTGATATTTTAAACTCAGATTATCCCTGATCTAGTGACTGTGCTTTTCAGTTCGATAAAAGAGTAACCTCTCCCATGCACATTTGCCTACTATGTAAATTTTCTAGGTTTCATTAGCCTAGTGGCACCCTGTATGACAGATTACATTAGGGAGGTTCCGTCAACCATTATATATATATATATATATATATATATATAATATGTATTCGTTTCACAATATATGTAATATACAAATCAATATATATATATATCAAAATACAGTACAATTTATATAAATTATATTCTTTTAGAAGTACTTTCAACTATACACTTTGTAGTCTTTATCAACTATATAACGTTGAATAATCAAAATGAGACAACCCTTAACAATACCCATAGTTCAATTCAGATTTCCCACAATTCTGTTATCTTAACATTTGATGACTGGTGATTCATTAACATTTGATGATTTCTTGAAATCAACATAGCCTCTTTTATTTTACGTTTATTATGACAACGTTCAATTTGAATAATTTTCATATTTTTATAATCAAATTTAAATCCATATTGACAAGATTTATTATGATCAAATATAACAGATGATGAAGGTTTATTTACATCTGTTCCATATTGATTCTCTTTTTGAATTCTATTATATAAAAGCATATGTTCTTTTATTCTCTTCTCAAATGTACACTTAGATTCACCAATGTATTGTACGCCGCATCCTCATATCAATCTATATATAATAGAATTTTGATTAAACTTTGAATTTTGAATTTTAGAATTATTAAGCAATCTATTTATGTTATTTGTAGAGAAAAAAGCAATATGACACAAACCATTATAAATTTTCCTAATAAACTTGACTTGCTCATCTGATATAAATGGCATTGAAATCCATTTCATTTTGATATTTTTATTTTTAATTTTATTATAGTGTTGATTTCTTTTAAATCCTTTAATAATATTAGCAATAGCATTTTTATAATAACCAATTTTTAACAAGTCATTAACAAATAAATGTACATTTTTAATTTTATCACTAGAATATTTGCATAATTTTTCATTTCGAAATAAGAATGATTTCAATCCAGACAACTTATGACACATAGGTACATGTGATTCATATGGAATAAAACCTCTAGTTTCAATTGGTTTAATTAACATAAGATAATCCAAACTGTAATCATTAAGAGTAACTTGAATATCCAAGAATTTTATGGAATTGTATTTCTCTTTAGTTATAACCCATTTTATATCCTTAATCTCATTTAATTCATTAAATAAATTGATTATTAATTCTTGTTTTCCACAAATAAAAACATCATCTACATATCTATGATATACTTTAATTTCTTGATATTTCAATTGTTTTAAAATTTTACTTTCATATGTTGATATAACAAAATTACAAATTTGAGCAACAGCAGGAAGACCCATTGGCCAACCAAAATTCATTTTATAATATTCATTATTAAAATTAACATAAATATTTTTATCAATAAACTGCAATACTTTTATAATAAAATTTATAATATCAGACTTTACATTTTTTGAAACAAGAGCATTATAAATAATATTAATTGATTCTATTCTATCTATTGATCCATACATTTCATTTATATCAAAAGTACAAATTGTGTCATGTAAATCTATATTTATATTCTTAATTTTATCTACAAAATTAAACGATGATGAAATAGTATATTCTCCAAAACCTAAAATATCTTGAAGTAATAATTCAATATATCTACATGTTTGATAATAATATGCACCACCAAAATCAACCATCAATCTTAATGGATAATTTTCTTTATGTAGCTTTATATTCGAAAATATCCTAGGGCAAATAGCAGATGATGGATATAAGTTATAATATGTATGACTATCAATAGCTTTATTCTTAGCTTTTTTTTAAAATTTCAATTATAAATTTCATGCGAGATGTATCAATATTTATTATTTCACTATTTTGAAATTTAAGCTTTTTCATTTGATCCATAACTTTTTCATTATATTTCGCTCTTGTAAACAAACACATACAAAGGCCCTTGTCCTCCTTTAAACACACTAAGTCATTATTTAATAGGAAACTTTTAAATTTATTAATTTGACTTAACCATTTATCATTCCTATTATATTTAAAGTTTTTATTTTTAACTTCTTTAACAATGTTATTACAAATATTCGCATCACACTTAATCACACTAAATGAATGTTCTATTGCAGAATTCAATTCAAGATTACAATCTTTCCATCTACCACCAACATATTTCAATCCGAAATTTAAAATATATTTTTGACTGAAATCCAAATTTATACCAGACAAGTTCACATAATTTTGATCATTCATTTTATCTGGAAAATTTTGCTATTAGGGCTTGGCTATATTAAATTGCTAAGCCTACTAATATATGGGATCTCTGAATTTAGTTCAGGCTCATATAGTTTCTTTGGTTAAAGGACTGAGTTTGAAGACATGTAGGTGTCTGAAGATTTGTATCTTTTTCTTAATATTTAAGAATTAGATAAATGCTTGGCTTGAGTTAATATTTTGAATCTTATGTCCTAGCTCCTCACTGATGAGAGCCATAGCTCAAAACCGGTCTGGGGATGGGGACCATCCTAGATAAAGGCTTCATGTATTTTCTCTTGTAGTTATCATAAAAAAAAAATTAAGCTTGTTTAGAGCTAGTAGCAGGCTCTTTATATATATATATATATATAATAAACAACAACCAATTTTCTTTAAATTATACGTAAATTATTAAATACAATTTTGTCTATAGAGTGCATTTTAATTTTAATTTTAGAAACCATATTTCTAGGCTTTCAACACTTAACTATAATAATATGAGAGTTGTATGTGAAAAAATGGACTATATAAATAGGAAATTCAAAAAAACACCCGCAACCAATGCTACAACAGCAATGTTAATAAATAATTTGACCTTTGCTATTTTAATATTAGCCATAAATTTGACAGAATGTATTGAAAGCTTGCTAGCTACTTCTAAATTGAAATTAAATTTTACTAGATGCAGTTACATTTGATTATTTATATACATATATGAGTTGCTAAATCTTTAATCAATCAATTTAATTCATAACATTTCTGAATAGCACACCATAATCATGTAATCTCATAGCCAGTAAAAAAGATATCAGGCTTATCTCTGCATTGTTTATTTACAATAACTTTGCACACATTTGTTAGTATATGTGGTAAAATGGGTAATTCTTTTATTAGCTTTTATGTTTAAAATATGTAAATTAGCCCATTTACATATTAAGAATAATAAACAGACACTACAAAAGTGGCAAACTGAATGGAATAATACAGCTATGAATATGGTGCTCACCATCAAAAATTCACTACACCAACATGTGCATTTTTATTCAATCTCATTTATGGATTAAAAATAATAAACAGACACTATAAAAGCAGCAAACTCAATGAAATAATACAGCTATCATTATGGTGCTTGGCAATGAAAGTGTGATATGCCAAATAGAAAAGTGATGAAAAAACTCACTTCACAAGGCATATTAACATATGTATGTCAAGCTATTACACTAAAAAGATTAAAGTTATATATATTTGTGTGTAAATTTGATTGCAAATATATTTAGGCTTTAAAACCAGATAGTACATAATTGTGTGCTTTTGTATAAGAGCAGGATATTGCTTTCAATGAAAAGCTTTCTATATTAAAACCCTTAGTTCAACTTTTAACTAAAAATGATTTTCAATTATATTTATATCTATAAGATAAAGTTTACATTTATATTATAAGATCTTTAAAATTGATAGTATCTATTCACTTTATAATACTTAACCATGATTTCAGAATGATAAATGGGTTCATAGGTCATATTTAAAATATGGCTATTAAATGTGATATGTTGGATTATTTTTATTAGAAAATATTGAATATATAAAAAATTTTAAACTTTATTTAAACTTTTTCAAATATAAACAGGTTATTAGTAATAACATACAAATAGACAATACAGGTTAGTAATTTTTCTCCACTCTTCTTCAGGTGTTGCTGACCTGACCAGTGATAGTATTTACATAGGAGGAAAACTTGCACCTTTTGATTCTTGAATATCAAATTTAAGGCAAATGCTCTAACTTTTCAAATACTGAATTTAAAGCAAACACCCTAACCAGTTGATTAGAGGGTTTGCCTTAAATTTGATATTTGAGTATCTAAAGATGCGAATTTGACCCCTATGCACATAATGTCACTGGTCAGGTGAGCAACACCAAAAGAAGAATGAAGAATAATACTACTTGGAAATGTTATGTAATTACTAACCTGTATTGTCTATTTGTGTGTTATTGCTAACAATTTGTATTTGAAAAAGTTTAATTAAAGTTTAAATTTTTTATACATTCAACATTTATTAATACATGATAGAAATAGTCCAACATATTATCTCATCTAATATACCATCATCACATATCTTTAGGCAAATGCAAAATGGCTATTAAATAAATTGAATGTTTTATTTATATCATCAATTCTGGCATTGTCAGTAAATATTTTCTTAAATTATACATTTCTTGATGCATGGTCATAATTGTTCTTAACTGTCAGAGATTGTCTACTTCCATTTAATCTATATATCCATATATATATATATATATATATATATGGATATATATCATTATATATATATATATATATATATATATATAATGATTGCAAGTGAAAATATGTTCCGAAGCGATATCTACAAAAATCTGAATAAAAACTTTGCTACATAAAACATACAAATGTGTACTATATGAAATCCTAAAGGAGTGAACAAAATGTAGGAATTTAATAAACAACATTATCACTAATAGCAGGTAAACAAGATGAATAAAAAAAAATTCCTTTGTCATTTCTCTTTGCTTAGTTAAAAATTGGAAATAATATAAATATTCCCTTTTTGCTATAAGTAAATACAGAATGAAAATTAAAAGATTATATTCATGTAATAGAAATAACTTTACTTTTTGATGTTGCCAGACAACTATCGATTAGTAATAATTAGCAATCCTCCTAAGGCTAGACAAGTTTTCTCCATTCATACATAATAGTTCTTTCAGGGAAATTTATTAAAGTAAAAGAGATTCTCTTTCATTTTAAACCCAAGTTCTTATAAGGATTTGGTGTAGAAGTAGTCTGATATCATTTTTACTGTGATGATATGATAGCTCATAAAATTATGAAATGCAATCCAATGAATTAATTTGATTGGTTATATGTTCACAATTTGAGTATGGAAAAAAATAAAAAAATGGAATCATTATACATTAGATCAGTGATGACTAACCTTAGACATATATGTCTGCACTAACACCCTTAAGAGTCACAGGTGGAATGTCTTAGATATTGAAAGATATTGGTATTCTGATGAAAAAACTGCAATAAATCATGTATAATCATTCTCAATTAAAGCAATGGTAGGTTTCAATACATTGTTAGAACTATATTTTATAGTTAGCCTATTTCTACTTTGTTTTGTAGTTAGAATATAAACAACGAGTATTTTAAGTTTACATTTTTTTTCTTAATTATAATAATTTCTATATAGTTACGTGATATTATAAAAATTTTATAGTTAGCCTATTTCTACTTTGCTTTTTATATTATAAGCAAAGTTTTAATTTGACTTTTGTTTGAAATTCATTCATGCATTTATTCCAAGTCTCTACATTAAATAATACAAGTTTTAAACATATTTAAAACCACTTTAACAGATAATATAATCCACAGCATTAAAATTGAATTTATCATTTTGTTAAATAACGTAAATACTAACAACTTATGATGATATTGCAACAAAATCTACTAAATAGCATGATAGAAAATAAAATGTAACATGATTGCTATGAACATACTGGTAATAAAGGTGGAAACCCTACTAAAAGAAGTAGTGGTAATCTTGCATGGTATGTAATTATCTTTCAGTAATTGTTAATTCTCATAAATTATTACAGCTTAATTATTGCTGTATACAATTGTGCTATTTTGAAATTTGTGAACCCTTTAATGATGGCAACTAGAACTAATAAAAAAATAAAATTATCACAGAAATAAAATGGAAGAAATTTCTAAGATATCTGGACTGAACAATATGGTTCTATTGATAGAGGTAGTGAAATTATCAGTAAATTGTGTGGTCTGCTATTTGTGAGAAGAACGTGGAATATAAAAAATCATTTTGAAACTAAGCACAAATGGCTCCTAAAAAAAACTTTTGGCAAACACAAAGAATACATATTGGAACATTTAAAAGTAGTAGATCCATAATTAGGGACATTTAATAAAATTTGTTTTATGACCTTCAAATTTAGTGACCACAAGTTACAGTATTTCACATGCTATTGTTGAACATGGAAAATTATTTAGTGATAGTGATTAGATTAAAAAAGCTTTTGTAAAGAATGTACCATTTTAAAAATACTTTCATAATAATGAAGCTATTCTAAAGCTTGTGAAAGAATTACCATTAAGTAGGAATACCATTGAAGACAGTGTTATATCAATGAACGCAACTATAGAAAGGCAAATACTGTAAGATTTGAATTCATACTGTTATTTTTCCATTTGTCTCAAAGAAACTACATATTTCATCATCAGCTTAATTGACTATTATTGCAAGATATGTTTACAGTGATTCTATGCATGTGGAATTGATAAAGTTAGAAATTTTACCTCAAGTTATGATAGGTAAAGACATAATGGGATTGTGTTGTTAAAGTGTTCTGTGAGAAATAGATTTATGAAAAATATTTCAATTACAACTAATAATGCACCTAATATAATTAGCTATAATATTGGTTTTACCAAATAATTTACAAAATTTGTTGTTTATCCTCTGATTTGTTTCCATTGTATTATAGATCAGAAGACACTTAAAGAATTAGATGATGTAATAAGAATTGTGAAAAAAGTAACTAATTTTATTGCTGCCAGGACTTTAAACAAATGAGAATTTAATTTATTTTTAAGCAGAGTTGAATCAGAGTGAAATGGTCTATTAATGCACAATAATACTTGACAGTTGAGTTGTGGCTAAGTACTTGAATATTTTGTTGAATGTTTAAATGAAATTAATTCATATTTAAATATGAAGAGAATGGAACATGAATTTTCTTAGTTGAATAATTCTGCTTGACTTAGTAAACTGATGTTTTTCACAGATTTTTTATTGTATCTGAATAAACTTAATATACAATTGTAAGGTTTTGAAAATGTGTCAATGTTATGTTCAGCACAATCAAGAGGTTTGAGAATAAACTCAAAATATTTCAACATGATTTAGAAAGTAACAATTTTACATATCACCCAAGAATGAAAAAATTTTTTAATAAAGCTAACTCAAAAAATTGAGAACAACATACCAACCAATTTATCAAAGTTCTAAAGTCAGTAACCAAGCAGGTATTTTCTAGATTTGAGAAATTATGACTGTTGGAACAAACCAATTTATAAGGAATCCTGATAAAACAAAATTCATGTATCTTAAAATAGAAGACTTTTAATAGTTGGATTTAAAAGACGTAGGAAATAAAACTATCTGATTTTCAGTGTAATCCTATTTGGAAAAGAAAGATTATTTCTCTTTAAAATGAATTAGAAAAATTTGGGTGAGTAGATCTGCATTATACAATGTAAAAATTCAGACTGAAATTTTAAGTATGTTGAATAGCTTTTCCAAAAACGTTCATGCTCTCAAAATCTTTTCTAAAGCTCTTCTAACAATTTTCTCTTCTACATATTTTTGTAAAACTTTATTTTCCACTTTAAATAATATCAAATCAAAATGAGAAATAGATTGAGCAATGTTTTGAGGACTTTCTGTGTATCATTAAAATGTACACACTACAGCCCATCTTTAAAGCAACTATGTAAGTTTGTAATTGCACTTTATTAAATTAATTATGTATGAATTCACAGATTTTATGTTCTATTAAATAAATATCCTAATATAATATGTGTAAGTCACCATCTATGATTATGTAGTTAAATTTATAATGCATGTATATGAAAGTGGCATATCAACAATGTTAATATTTTAAAAAAATAGATATTTGACACACCTGGATAAAAAAAGATTCGCTCTTACTGGTTTAAATAAGATAAACCATAAATAAATAGTATAAAATAATATTTTTAGTAATGTTTATAATGATATAAAAACTCTGTACTTCTATAAAAATTATTTATAGTTAGTATTTTTTAAAATTATAAGCAGTATTTATATTTTAATGAAGCAACCAGTTTTTCTCTATTCACATTATTATTATCAGTTTTGGTTGCTATCAAGTTATTATCTGTTTCTGAAAAGCAATTGTTTTTGACTTTTCAGATTGTTCATAATCACATTCAGTATATGCAGCCCTTTTATATTGTTTACATCCTTAAATCCAATATGCTTTTAGATAAAACATGTATTAATTTGCGAATATATTTACAAATAAATATAAAATCTGATATAACTAGATAAATAATAAACTTAAAACAATGGTTAGTAATAATTAATCAAAATTAATTATTTGTAATATTAATATGAAATAAATAAAACTAGTTCTCTAAAAGTCAGTATTTCCTTACATAAATCTATAAGTTGTGAAATGGTTCAAATAATGCCACTGTTGATATAAAGGTATTCACAGTTATAATAGATATGTTTAGAGTATAATTAGCAGAATTCATTCCTTTTTCTATACAGAACATGAATGTAATCTGAAAAAGTCATGTGAGACTTTGTTTGGTGAACTAAGATATATATTCCATCAATATTTTACTCCATAATTATTTGTTGATATTTATATTTAAAAATGGGTAAATAAATATAGACAGAATCTCTAAATTATTAGAGTTTGGTGACAGAATGTGAACATATTATCATAAATATACATCCATGCTATAATAATGGATCTAAATAAATTGTAAACATTGTTATGTTCTGTGAAAGGTTGATCATATATATAGCATTGTGTTAATATTAGTCTTATTTTTGGCCATGTATGTCTTTCATTTCCATTCTTTTAACTTTAATGATACATAACTAACCTTATATATATATATATTACTTTAAGTTAAAAAATGGTTCTGCTTTTTATTTATTTCAAAAGTTACTTTCAGAGTTTCACAAGTAAGACGTCTGATAATGTTATTTCTTTTAAATATACTTTGGCTATTACTTTTTGCTTTTTGAAATGTTCTTTTATATTAAATAAAAATTGTCAAATATTTTTCTCTGCTAACACACAGTCTAATTTCCACTAAATCGTAGTTATGGCAAAGCAATTATTGATTGTAATTTAGATTTTTTTTATCTAATATATATATATTGTAGCCAGTTGGCTTACATAGCATACACTAATATAGTGTATGTGCATATATATACGTAAAATAAAGGAAAAGTAGAAATAAATACAGAATAAATTTTTGTAGATTTTTTTTTATATATTTGCTAAAATAAAATAATGATAAGCAAAGGGTTAAAAAAATAATTATGATTAAAATAAAATTGTTTTATAAATTAAACTTTTAAAAGGTCTGATAAAAAACATTATTTGTAATTCTGATTTTGAAATTAAATATAGGCTTGTTTTTTTTTTTTTTTGATAATTTTAAAAAAAAATGTCTATTTTTGAAATCTTTAATTAATTTGTAAATTTTTATTGTCTAAATGAAAACATGTATATCTTTTCAAAAGGCTTATCACACCTTTGGTCAAATTCCAAAGATTAAAGTAAAAACATGTATATGTTTTAAAGGGATTAGAGAGCTAAAAAAATAAAAACTCTGTTTTTAATCAAAGTGTTGTTAACACCTCAGATGAGTTTACAAAAGACTGATTAAAATTTTTTCAGTTAGTATGGTTAGTGATTTTTGAAGAGAACAGGTCAGCTGCAGAGTTGGTTACAATATTTTGTTGCAACTTGATGAAGGGCAGCAGTTGGTTTTAGCTGACCATATAGTTGGCAGAACATTAGATTGGGGAGCTGCTACTATTTTCCTTCACAGGAGTTTTGGTTTTGAAGCTGGGTCACTTCTAAATCAATAGCCAAAAAAAGAGGGCAAAATAGCTAGCAGAGTTATATAAAGCTCCTATGAAGATCTAAGGACAGTCCAGTAGCTTCCTTATAGTTTACTGCAGTTTTGATTCATGAAGCCAGGGTCACTTCAAATGCATCAACTAGCTGCTTAAATATGTTCTAGAAGACAGCTTGACAAATGCTTGGACTACAAAAGTAAGCTCATGGTATGCCAACTAATTACTTGAATACTTTTTCTTGATTATGACAGTCACTAAAAACCAAACTCATCAAGAAAAATCTTCCAGTTTGCTGAAGAATTAATTAAACGTATACTGCGACAGATAAAGGCAGAGAAATACGGATAACGTATATAAGGAAGTTTTAAACAATTTCCTCAGTAAAATGACATTTTTATAACTGATAGAAATATATAAAACGATATTAGTTTAAAATCGTTTATTAAAGAAAAAAAACTGTTTAAAGTTATATTTATAATTTAGAAAGAAAAAAAAACTACAAAGAAAGTTATAATTAATAATCAAGAGAAAGATTTCCAAAAATCTTTTAAACTAGGAAAAAGAAAGACATTTTAAATCAATTAACTGTCAAAAATTTGATAGTACTTGTTTCAAGAAAAAGACTATTCAGCAAAGAGAATAAAATTGCTAGAATAATCTGTAATAATTTTATTGTGATAAATACTAATGGTATGTAGATAAATTAATATATCGCACGTCTGTGCAAATTAGATATATATATGCGTTTCAGTAAACCTACTATGTAAATGTATTTCATTTAACTGAAACTTTAATCATTTATTATATTTATATATAATTTAAGATTTGGATAATTATTTTGCAGCAAGTCAAATAGGTTATTTCACGCACGCACACACATGTATATGTGCGTATGTTATCAATTATAACACATATGTAAATTTTAATCATTTTTTTTTGTTGTTGTTATTGAATGTCAATTGAAACAGATTGATTGTATATTATAAATCGCGCGTCTGTGCGCATATATGTAAACTATAGTAATAATATGAATTGTAAATTGTAATTACTTAAATCAATGTAATAATTTGAATCTTTTTTATAGTAATTTTGTCAGTCACAAATATGATAATTTTTTTATATTGTATTATAATCAAAATCAGAAAATTCACGCACATATGTGTGCGTGTATATGTCAATTGTATTGTAAATAACAATGCGTGTCAGGTAGATACTTATGTGTAAAATTTTAATCATCTTTCTAAATTAAATGTTAATTCAAACATGTTTATTTTGTATCAAGCTACATGCCTGTGTGCTGAATGGGTTTTAAGTAAACCTAATTTATTAATCATGTAACTCAATGTATACTTTTCATAATCAGAACCCTTATAAGACCTTATTCATTTTTTTTTTGTTATTAATAAACTTATATTTAATTGTTAAAAATGGTATTCCATCATCTCTTGTTCACATACAGTAATAGAGCCCATGTTCTCTGAGCTAGATTTCGGACACAGATAAATGGGCATGTGTTTAGTGCTTTGGGCATCCAGAGATGATCATCATCATCCTGGTTGGCGCAAAAGAGGATACTCTTTAAAGCCCATGCACTATCTTTTATTTTACTTTAGTCTTATTAAAAGTTAAGTTTATAGTTGGTCAGTACATTAATAGTACTTTAGTGGCCAGAGCATTGATGATGATCAGCATGCTTTAAATGTCCCAGCATTATTGTTCTATTTCTGATTACTGTGTACTTTTAATGGATGAGCACTAAGCTGGTGCATCCAAGTTATGTTCATATAATTGCCCAAGCTGGCAAAGGCTCAATTGTTAGCCTGGTCTACAGAAGACCCATTTCCAATCCAGTCACAAGGTTGACTGTTGATTTATATTTTTTATGGTTCAAATCCAGCCACAATATGGTCTGTTGATTTTATTCTGATTTATTGTTCTGATTTGTTCATTCCCATTGGGTTTGATGATGAATGGTTATTTCTCTCTAGTATTTACTTATACTGATATTTACTTTATAATGCTGGTTGATAATAATTATGCTTTAGTTGCTCTTTTGAGTTAGCTTCTGATCTCTCAATGTTCTCACAGATTTTGATATCATGTTCCTACCATTTCGATATCACCCACCCCATCCCGTTACAATATATATATATAGTGTATTGCAATAGCTTTGCTTATAAAAAAAATAACTTTTTTTTTCTGTTATACTGTACTTTTTATTTACTTTTATAAATATTTTTAAACATGTGTACGTATATATATATATATATGTCCACAGATGGCGTTCTACCAAAAACACCGATCAAGCATATGTTTTGTTTACATAAATGTCAGAGTAGTATTCACTATCTCTAACTATAATTCCACTTTCAGATCATGATTTCAAGCGATTTGCTATCATCAGTGAAAGACAGGAATAAAGAAACTAGATCTAAACACAAACTCTGAGCGTCTATGAAACAATTTCTATTCAGCTTGCAAGCGTGAATTTTTTAGACACGTAATGTCTTCAAACTCAGCATAGCAAACCAGATAGCTATATGGGTCTGATCTCAGTTCAGCATCACCACATAGTAGAAGCCTCTGCAATCTATATCATTGCAAGAAAGACCTCAAAGGTACATTTATGAAAAACAAAAATGCAAGTTAAAAAACTTGCTAACGCTTGTATTTATGTCCACAGATGGCGTTCTACCAAAAACACCGATCAAGCGTATGTTTTGTTTACATAAACGTCAGAGGTCTTTCTTGCAATGATATAGATTGCAGAGACTTCTACTATGTGGTGATGCTGAACTGAGATCAGACCCATATAGCTATCTGGTTTGCTATGCTGAGTTTGAAGACATTACGTGTCTAAAAAATTCACGCTTGCAAGCTGAATAGAAATTGTTTCATAAACGCTCAGAGTTTGTGTTTAGATCTAGTTTCTTTATTCCTGTCTTTCACTGATGATAGCAAATAGCTTGAAATCATGATCTGAAAGTGGAATTATAGTTAGAGATAGTGAATACTACTCTGACATTTATGTAAACAAAACATACGCTTGATTGGTGTTTTTGGTAGAACGCCATCTGTGGACATAAATACAAGCGTTGGCAAGTTTTTTAATTTGCATTTTTGTTTTTTATATATATATAAACAAAAACTCTACAATAAACTCTACAATATTCAGTATACCAATAAAGAAAAATAATAGTAATAATAATTGCCATCTTATAGCATGCATTTAAAAACAAATCTCATTAAAATCACACAATATTAACATTTCCATGTGATGCCAACTTTCTATAATTTATGTATATTAACATAATTATATTGTTTATTTAGTAAATTATTCATCATATTTATAAAATATGACTAAAGTTAATCCAAATACTGACAGATTAATGATTATGGAAAGGATGCTGTTGATAAAATCAACAAATGTAATATTATTTATGCAATAGTGTGCCAGTGTGGGTCCATTTACCTTGGTGAATAAATTGAGCATTGAAAAATAACTTATGAACATAAACTTTTATATAATAAATTCCAATATTCTGTGGATAGATTTATATTCATATTTTTTAACATTTAGTTTTTGGTAATGGAAGTTTTTGCTTTGCCAGTGTTTTATTTTGCATGTTAAAAACAATTTGAAGGGGGGAAAAACCAAAAGACAACTTATTAAGTAAACAATATAATAGTGTTAATATACTCAAATTATGGAAAGCTGGTTTTTCATGTGAGAATGTTAATGTTATGTAATTTTACTAAGATTTGTTTTTTATAATTTGAACTGTTAAATACTACTCAGGATGGCATATAAGTTATTAGCTATTATTTATTTATTTTATATTAATATAGTTAATGCTGTAGAGTTTATTTCACAATTTTTTATTTATTATATTTATTTTATCTGATGTTATATATATATATATATTGTAACGATCCGGAGAAGGCGACTTAACGTAAACTGCACTACGGGCGCCATCTAGGCATTTAAACCTAGAAAAATTTATAGAGTAGGCAGATACGTAAGTCAAAAAAAAAATTTTTTTTTTTTGCATCCGGTCGTTAGCCCATGTCACTAGCTCAGTGGAATAGCAGAGATTTAATAATATAATCTAAGAGTATATATAAAAAAGAATAAAATAAGCCACTGCCAGTAATTAACAGACAAATATTTATTTATGCATATATATATATATATATATATATATATATATATATATATAAGATTTAAAATTATGTTAGTATTAGTTTTACATTTTAACATTTAACATTATTTTTAACTTTACCTTAGATTTTAATTTACATTTTTATTTCTATTATATTATAAGTTTACATTTTAATTAAGTTCGCACAGATGAATTTATGAAAGCTTGTTTATAATGTTGAATATAGATCGGTTACATAGATTTCACGGTCAAAAACATTCCAAAATAAACATAAACAATCAAAATACAAAATTATTGATTACTGACAATTGCGGAGGGAAATTTATATGTAACCCAATAGTATTCACCATAAGATACTTGCATTGTCACCAATAACTTAAAAGACATTCGAATAAATACATTTTAGATATTCACCGTAAGGTATCATTATTTATCGAATGTTTATATATTTTGATCAAATATGAAAACCCAAAACATACTTAACCGACAACCAATCCATGCAAGTGTCTATAAACAATTTAAATTTAATGCACTTTTTATTTAGGGTCAAGTATGAATAGACCACATAGATTTGCTTTTGAAAATAGACATTCTATCCTATTTAACCTTAGGTTAAAATTCGTAGTCAAACCGGCATCAATTCATCTGATATATCGATGTATTCAATGTAATAAAATACGGCAGCACAAAAAGTTAAGAGAAGAAATTGCTTCTCATGAGATAGGAATATTACATCTATCTGCAAAGAAGAGCAATAAAACAAAAAACTCCATAGAAAGGAACTGCGGTATCCGACTTATAATTCCTTCCATAGGCAAACGGAAGTGTGTGGCGTATGAAGCGATTCTGCCCATAGCGAATCAATATTACATCTACTAATCACACCGATATATCCAATCCATTGACCCAATTTAACCACGAAACAAATAACCTAAGATTACCCTCCCCTAATATAACTCTACAAATCTATACAGCCATTCACGCCTGACTTAAGTTTAACATTGATATATTTTAATTTATCGGAAAACAGAAATCATAAATAACTTTAAAGAACAAAGTTAAATAAATGGAAATGATTTTAAATAAATAACTAACAAATACATCAAATAACATTATTAATGAAGAATTTAGTTTGGTCAGATAGGATTCTATTGCATTATTTACTAAAAAGTTTTAAAATTTAGAGTTCTTATTGTTTCAAGTGAATATAAAGTTCTTACGATTTTTAAAACGTCCAACTTTATCCATTGCTTGCCATGAACGTGAATTCCCATGCCGTCCTAAAGAGGTTAATGTTCTGAAGGCCGATTTATTTATCCATCCAGAGATTTTTGCTTTAACTAGTCCTCAATGTATAAAACGATAGTTCATTTCTTTTTCTTTCCTAGCAAAACTGAAAGGATTGAATCGTGCATCTTTTTCAATCCCTTCACTTCCACACTAACACATATCTCTCACATCGTAATAATCATTAACTAACTAATAATTTCCAAACTTGTCCTTTTTATATTAATGTGAAGGATTGAATTTACATTACGTCACCGATGCGATGGTCCTTTCGCTGCGGTCCGATTCCATAGGGATTTCTTCTTATTTGCTAACAGTTTCTATTGTTTTCCTATCTGACCGATGTTTTTACATTTAAATGCCCAAGGCTGGTTTACATTTAACTAATTAACAATCATTTCCATTTCTGATTAATTAACCTGTTTTCCAAATCAAAAATATATTTAAAGATAAATTTAAAGATATAATTTTATCTCCAAATCTTTTTAAAATTTAGTTTTAAAATACTTTTTCTTTAATAAAGTTTTATTTTAATAATTTTTCATTATCTGTGCGATTTAACATATATGAGTTTAAGATGATATTTAGTTTCAATTTTTAATTCTTAAAGAAAATTTTTAAATGCGAACTTTTTAATTTACTTTCGTGTTTAATAAATATTAAAAAAAAACAATGTAACGAACGTCTGTGCTCGTTACAATATATATATATATATATATATAACCATGACAAAGCTTTTTAATTTAAAAAACAGAAATGTATATGCAATTAAACATAAAATTATTTATTTTATAAATTCGAAAATGCTTTATTCTATATTTTTAATTTTCACTTACTAATTTGTAAACATTTACTCAAATACAATATTTCTTATGTGCAATATTCTTTACTATTTAGTAAATCTTGAATTTCAATCATAATAAAGACTAATGATGTACCAAAAACTAAAATTATACCATAGAAACATCATGAATTACTTTTTTATATTAAATTCTCCATTGGATTTTGTAGAAAAAATATTATTGTTGTTTGTTTATTTTTAAAACAAATTCTATTTATTCAAATAAAATATTGCATTGCCAAAAGAAGAAAAAAGGTAGAGAAATATATATTTATAATTATATTTAAAAGCCATTTAAATACAATCACAATTGAAGGAAATATGTGTTTGTAATTCTCAGAATAATGTATGAAATATTCATTTTGGCTTCTGTCAGTAAAGAGTTTTTGGAATTATAAAATTTTAAATTGCATTTGTTTTTTATGTTTATAATTTTATACTCAAAAAAAAGTACACTTGTAAAAACATCTTAAATCTAGAGAAGCCTTATTCCTGAAAACATAGAGCAAAAGGGAAACTGATATTGTTAAAAAAATAGTCAAGGGTTTTTATTGAAATTTTATTGAGAATAAAAATCTTGAAAAGAATTGAATGTCTGCATCAGTGCTCTTAAAAAATATTTTCAAAAAATTTTTAAAATGTTCTTCTCTCTTAAGGAATAAAACTGTGCAAAAAAATTATTTCAAAAAATAATAATATTACAGAATAATTTTTGTTGAGTTGGTCCAAGCTTCATAAACAACAATGATAATCTGAATAAGCAGATTAAAAATATGTTTAAAAATAAGTTGACTAATGTCGAGGAAGCTAATAAAACAAAACTTATTGGATTAAAAATATAACTCAAGCTAATAAAAAAAATACCAAGTTAACAAATCGTAAATTAAATCTGAATTAATCATTATAATATGAGTTCTTCAACTATATATGATTACAATCTATCATTCAAAAGCACATTGAAATACATATATTTAAAGATATTTCTTTCAGACTCTTATCCTAGAAGAGATTTATCATCCAACTTTTAAATAGACAAATTATAATACAAAAATATAAATATAAAAACACATATAAAATTAACTATTGTACATATTTTAGTTTTTATATCGAACTGTACAGTTCAGTTTCAATGAAAACTAACATCAAACTTTTAAAAGCATAAACAAACTTACACTAATAAAAATCATAAAAAATTACTGATCTTTGATTTAGCCATTCAATATTTAAAACTTCAAATTTTATTATTTGACTAGTATTTTTACAGCAATGAAGTGATATATAAAATAAATTAAGTATTCAAGTCTTAAAGATGCTGGATGCTATATATAAAGAGCAAAGATTCTGAAACATCTTGTGCCCAATGAATTATACCATCCAATCCTATTCATCCTAACATTTTCATTTGTTGATAGTTTTATTCTTTATTATTTCTATTTTTGAAGGGGGTGGGGTATTTTTGTTAGCAACATTAATTATCTTTCTAATTCTGCTTTTTAGGCTAAAATATTATATATGTATAACAGAATATTTTTTAAAAAAATACATAACATTTTTATTGCTAAAGATACAAATAAGTGAGTGATTTTAAATTGATAACTTAACTCTTATAAACATGATAAATTTATTTGCCTCCTGCATTTTTTTAGTATTTATAATTGTTATGCAAATTTTAATTTAATGAGAAAAAATATTCGTTATACAAATTGTTTACTAAAGAAACATTCATTGCAGCAAACTCCATTGTATTTGATTCACTTGATACTTTTCCTAAAGTTTTTATACTGACAAAGATTAGCATTGTAGACACTATAAATTTGCCCCCCTATCATCTTCCAGAGTTTCTTTGAAATTAAATACATGATATTAGAAATCTATTTAAAAATCACAAAAAAGTTTCACTCCCTCAACATATGTCAAAAGACATACATAGACATAAATATTCAATTTATCAATGTTTTTGTTGCTCTCAAAAACATTGCATCAATGTTAAAATGAAATCCTTTTACAATTACAAGGGAACAAAAATATATCAAACTTAATAGCTGTGACTTTTATCTAAATGTAGCCATACAATAAGACTGCTGATGATATACTATACACCTGGGTCTCGTTTTATGTGGTAGATAGGTTCCTCAGAAAATGTGCACAAAAAAAATTGCACAAAAATAAACGTAACTTACCTTGAAAAATGGAGGATAGGTTCCTGTAATTTTCAGAAATTGGCATAAAAGCAAAGCAACAAGAAAAATTGCTTTAGAATTTGCATTAAAAAAATAAGGAAATAAAGTATGACTAGTAAAAAATTTCAAATATATAAAAAAAATTAATATAAGACAAACATTTTACTTTTTTTATTAACTACAGTATTTAATTTTACATTTTTTCATACATATTTTAGTCATTACTGCTACTTTACAATATGAGTTCGTTTGTGAACTAGTGAGAAATCATATTCATGACTGTTGTACAACTAGTGTCACTTCCAGTCTTGTGCTGTTTCTACATTTAAAAAATGAGATGCAATCAAAACAAAAAGATTAGACATTATCATTTGAAAGATTATTTTCAGCTTATAAAATCAATAAAATCTTTGTTATTATTAATTTTAAAAATCTAAAAAAATATTTATTTCTGTTAATATTTAACAAAATATGTTTTAAAAGTTTAAAAATTTTCAATATTTATTGTGATATTTTTATACGTATGTATAAATCTATTATTATTTACTCATTAGTATAAGTATGTTATTTACATAGAAGCTAAGATTCTGAATACAGCTTATGGCCATATTAACATAAGCTGCTAATATAATGTTATATTTTTGAAAGAAAAAAAAGTATTTCAAGTCAAAATAAATTATTAATAATTTAAATTTCTTGATATCTAATAAATATAGTGAAATATGAAGGATATTAAGAAGAAACATGAATCGCATAACTTCAAAATCACATTAAAATAATCTGCATAAAATGAGACCCAGGTGTATTTAATAATACTTTTATCAATTTCAATATACATTAAACTTGAAAAATAAGCTAATAATTTGTTTTGTTACAATAATCATAGTATTCTAAAGGAAAATTATAGGCTCTATTTCAGAAGGTGATAAAACTGATATGTTTATTGATAAAACAATAACATGAAAAAATAATATAATAATAGTGAAATAAAATATTGATACCAGAGTATCACTGAGATGATCCTCTACATAGTTTAACACAATATCTCAATCCACTTTTGGATGCTCAAATTACACTGTAGACATATTATTCATTAAATGGATTATCTCTAGTCTAAATGACCAATAAAAATTATTAATATGAAAGAATATAAACTTATATACATTTATCTCAAATAAATCACATTTAAAAATTTCAATGTATCACAAAACTTTTTCCAGTATTTTTTACAGAATAATAATAAAGAAAAAATTTCTCAAGCTTAAACAACTGCTGTTGGATGATTATTTTAGTGGGATGGGAAAGACTTATTGTAGTCTTTAGCTAAAACTATTTAGCTAGGTATTTACCACCTGATAATTATATGAATGACTGAATTGACCATTAGCTAGTATATGACAAAAAATTTTAATTTGTTTTAAAATCTTTATTGCCTCTATAAAAACTTCTAGGTTGTAATTGATTTAACTTCTATACCATAAACACTGAAGCACACTGAGTTCAATCGTTAAACCATCTGTTAACACAGAAATATGAATTTGCAGTATATTGATTCTTCAATTACTGCACACAAAGTTAATTTGCAAACTAATTAGTTTAAATATTACAACAGTTCAATGCTCACCAATTGACAGTTCATACAAAGTTCTGATTTCCATTGAGCTGTGTTTGAAAAGTACACTTTACACACGATAATAAATACTTGCATTATAATTTTGAATGTATAGTTTCTACATCTAACTTCTCTTCTTTCTCAACAAGGGTAATTCACAATTCCCATGCTGTTCTCTTGCAATGGATGCTCTGCTCAAATTTACTGAATACACTCTGTATTTCCTATGTTGATCTCTTCTTTCTCAATGAGGGTAATTTGCAATTCCCATGCTGTTCTCTTGCAATGGATGCTCTCAATATGTCCGCTGTGGTCTCCCATCTTTATGGGCTCTTTCAGCCATACCCGTGGACTACATTTCCACTGGGTTCTGGTCATCAACTGCAAGCACTGACGTGAGATATCTCTACTCAAAAAACTGCCCTGACATAGTTGTTACACAGTCTTTTATAGCTTTCTGATAATTGCAGCAATTAATTACGTTGTCCAATAAGGTAAGATCTCTTATCTAGAAATATTTGCAATCAGCAAATATTTCTTGGAATTATCGTTCGCCATTTTTATGCCTTAATTAAATTTCTCAGTTATCAGTATGCGATCTAAAAACAACCTCTTGAATACTTACTAGTTTTTCTGAAGTGCATAAACTTGTGTGAATTTTTTACAAAATACCACATCTTCCCCCACTCCAAAAAAACTCTTGTTGCGATTCCTTGGTGATGTTTTTCTATTTCTACTTTTCTGTTATTTCACTCAGAAATGTTCAATTCAAAATTGCTGCTGAACTTCTTCACCAGTTATGTTCAATGGTGACTGTGCAAGCATGGTGGAACTCAGCTTCCGATGGTGACTGCACAAGCGTTTTATTTCCAAACATTCACCAATGTTTCATTATGTAAACTTTCAATAAAAACTTTAGCCATTCACTTACATTATTAACGTTTTATTAACTGGGATTTCTATTTTCACCTGGTTTCCCCATCTATGGCTAAACTTGCTGTAGTGCAAACTTATTTGTTACTCACAGGTTCCAAATGCGACTGCGCCAGATTGCAGTATATTGATTCTTTAATTACTGCACACAAAGTTAATTTGCGAACTAGTTAGTTTAATTCTCACAACAGTTCGATGCTGACCAATTGACAGTTTATACAAAGTTCTGGTTCCTGCCGAGCTGTGTTAGAAAAGTACACTGTGTACACACAATAACGAATACTTGCATTATAATTTTGAATATATAGTTTCTACATCTAACTTCTCTTCTTTCTCAACGAGGGTAATTCGCAATTCCCACACTGTTCTCTTGCAACGGATGCTCTCAATATCTCTGCTGTGGTCTCCCATCTTTATGGGCTCATTCAGCCATACCCATGGACTACATTTCCACTGGGCACTGGTCATCAACCACAAGCACTGACACGAGATATCTCTACTCAAAAAACTGCCCTGACATAATCGTTACACAGTTTTTTATAGCTTTCTGATAACTGCAGTAATTAATTACGTTGTCCAATAAGGTAAGGTCTCTTATCTAGAAATATTTGCAATCAGCAAATATTTCTTGGAATTATCGTTCGCCATTATTATGCCTTAATTGAATTCCTCAGTTATCAGTGTGCAATCTAAAAACAACTCTCGAATACTTACTAATTTTTCTGGAGTGCATAAACTTGTATGCATTTTTTACAAAATACCACAGAATTAATATACATCGTATATGTGATATATATGTGTACACGTGCACGGTTTGACGGTTTGACGAGTAGAACAAAAGATAATGGAGAAGATTGCTTATCTATAGAACAATAAGTTACGTTAGTAGGCAAATAGTTAGTTGAAAGTATTTCCCCATTAGAATATTAAGAATATATTTTGTTTATCTTCTATGTTTTCATTATTTATAAAATTTTGATCAAATAAAAAACAAAGATTGTGTTTGAAACAAAAAACATCTCAATATCTGATTTGAGCAGCAATTAATATTTTTCTATTACGGAAAGATTAAAATGATGAATTTATATGGATATTAAGTATATATTATTAAACCAAATAAATTAGATAAAGTGCTAGAATGCGCTCTTAAACGAATATAGATATAAAAAAAGGCAGAGCAACTCGAACTATAAAAACTACCTTTTTTTTTTATTTAGTAAATTATAAGGTCTTTAATAATTTAATTTAATCTTATATTAATCATTCTGCTAAGATTTAACTTTAGTTAGTTCATGTGTTAACTTTGCACTTGCTGGTCAAAACATATTTTTTTCACTCTTGTATCAATAGAAACCTAAAAATGGTAAATGTAAAACCTTACAGTTTCAGACATGTTACAAATGCTGAATTGAGCAAAAGAATTAGCTAAAGTTAGTCGTGTTTCATCATTTTTTATGGAAAAAAATACTCATATGTATATGTGTGTGCGTAGTTTTAAAAACGTAAAATATTCAAAATAGCCAATTTATATAGCAAAGAGTTCTCCAACTAGATCTTATAGTGTATTAGTGAAGAAGATCTTATTTACTAACCTTGCTACATTATAGGGTGGCAAGAGTTTGGATAATGTTTCACTCACGAATATTACATATTTACTGCCCAATATTGGATAGATATCTGAGTAACCTCTATTTAAAATTTTACAATTACAAAATTAAGTTAATCTGCGTTAGTTTTGTAATTTGTGAGGATTATATAGAGCGGCTTTTAATTCTATAAAAAAAATTAATTAGATTAAGGAATCTAAATATAACATTATTAATTAATTAAAGCGATTTTTAATCAATAATTTTTTTATTGCATTGTATTTTTTAAAATATTTATGCATTAGTAAAGACGAGTGTGGCAATGTATATATTATAAGGTTTTTTTTTTCTACTAACGGAGTTCAAACTTATCCACAAATTTAATTTATTTTAACTGCAGCAGATATATCAACCATAGAATTCTCACTTTAAAACCGCTTTCATTAACCACATGCCTAAGCTGATATTTTTAACGGTAATTATTGAAGCTTTAAATTGAAAGGTCAAATTCTTATACATATAGTCTAAAAATTTAAAGTTAATACTACAATAGTAAATAAAGAATAAAACTTAATTGTAAATATTTTATTATTATAATGACTTGGTTATTTTTTTATTTAAATAAATATTTATCTCAAATATATATATATATTAAAATTTAATATAAATATTTACAAAAAAAAAAAACAAATTGAATTAAAACATTCAGTCAAAATATATTAAACAAATATTAACAAAACTTCAAATATTAAGTCATTAAAATAAATTTTAAAAAATATTAATACATTAACGAATAATATATAAGTATATATTTAATATAAGACAAAAAATATGTAGTTATAATGATTTTAAGCACTAAAATGATGGATTAGCAGACATTTTCTTTCAAAAGATAAAACTGTTCAGTCTAATTCAAGAGCTAAAGATTCCTAAATCAAATCTAACTGAAATAAATATAATAATTAGATGATTTTCATGGACTTTATAAAGTGAAACAGAAGTAACTGCAACTCCTGATGAGTTAGCTTAACCAATAATCAAATGTCAGTTAACTATGAAAAAAATTAAATGATACCACCATTCTTTTAGCTCTGTCAATAATTAGGCTTTGTTTACTGAAGTTAAATATAGCTCAATGGGAGTTGCAGTTGTTTCCTTTTCAATTTCATAGCTAAAATTATTTATAGAAACTTTATAGGTGTAAAAATTTAAACTATAATGAAAATTTAAAGGTGAATCACACAAAAAAGCTAGTTTTTACATTGATTGTTGTGATGAAATCATAACTGAAAATATTTAGATGAAAATTCCTATTACGTTTTTAATATTAGCATATATATTGTAATAGTTATCTTATCTTGATTGTACACAAAGTAATATCAAGTTAATAAAGCAAAAGGATAAATGTGTATGTAGATGTGGACTTTAAAAGTGGTCTATCTTGGTGTCTTCTACTTAATTTATAAAGAATCAAATTGATGTCCCCACAATATGTCATATCTTGCATTTTATTTTGGTCTTAATTTCTTGTTTGCTCGGTGGATGCTTTGATCTCTATCTCAAGTTTTCCTCTAAAAAATTAAACCCCACACACAAAGATATTTAATATAAATATACAATTTATTATTAAGTTGGTATTGAACTCATATTTATAATTATAACTAACCCATTTATAATATATTTTTAGTTGAATAAGATTTTCTATATTAAATAAAGCTCCATTTTTGATGTCAGTAATTTTACCTATCTTGATCTTAGTTTGATTTTGAACTCACTACTTACAATCCTAAATAGTTTTCAATGTGGTATGTGTGCTGATAGAATATGATATATTTCAATATTTATTCATTTTGAATTTTTTTGTGCAAATCATATTAAAACTACTCTTTAAGCATTTTAAATTTTAAGACATTTTATTCTAGGCAAGGATGGAAACTTTTATAACTTTGTAATCATGATTAATTTATTCTACTTAAATAGTAAATAATATACTTGGGTAATCATAGTGCACCAGAAAATAGATTGAAATGATATAACTAAATCTCAAGTGTTAAATATTAATAAATATATGAATATTCTCTATTTTTAAAACAAAAACACTCATGACAAATTAATATTTTACCCGAGATAAAAGATTGATTCATCAACACATAACTTTAAAACTATTGCAGGATTTTCATTGTTATTTAGCTTTGATCATCATTCACTATACTGTTTCATATATATATTCTCATAAACCTTTATAATAATAACATGAAAGGCTAAAACATTCGACCAATGTGCCTTAAAAATGCTTATGTGACAGCCAATCAGATGTAATAATGACTGCATATGGAACTCTCAATTCAAAACACAAGCCAGAAATATGAGCAAAAGATTGAACCCACCTTCTTCTCTACTTACATTTATATATAAATAACCCAGACTCAAGCATTCTGAAATAAGAGTGTGAAGCTTAAAACACCTCCACATTTAATTCACTAAGTATAATATATAAATAAACAATATGAAATCTGTCGATTTACTATAAAGCACTCTTTGAATCTAATGAAATGATAGTAACAAATGTAAATGCATTAAATTTATTAAGTGCAAGCAGTTGATATAATAATAATGTGAAAGGCTAAAACTTTCACTGATGTATTTATATATATGGTACATAAGTATGTGTGTATATATATGTTACATGATATTATTAATAAAATGAAAAGGTGTATATATATGTTACATGATATTATTAATAAAATGAAAAATAAAATTATATTTCAATATTTTATTGTTTGGAGTAATGAATGTAATCAGTTTCTGGACATTAATTTCAGACTGATTAAATAATAGTCACTAAATTTCTGTGATTAAAAATATAAGGTAATTAAAAATATAACTAATTAGAAAAAAAATAAAGATCAAATGAATTGATAGCAGGGGTAAAAATTCAAGTATTGGGTAGAGTTGGAGAGTATAAATGCTGCAATAGCCTATTATCCAAAAAAAGAACAGCAGCAGCAGAAAAGCAAAAATCAAAAAAAAAAGGAGAGAAACCAATGAGAGTTTTATAAGTGTAGTTGACCAAAGAGTCTATAGAGAGTTTATTAACCAAAAGACTTTTACGAGGCTCCTCGTAGGTCACTCTAACTCAGCCGATTCTTATGCTAAAAAATTTGTTCGATACATTTTGAAGAGGTTTTTAAAAGTTCTGTACGATGGTGACCTCTTCCGACTTATTTTACAAGTAAAAAATTAAAAAAAACGCATTTAAACCTAAACAAAGAAAGAACATTATTTGTGATTGGTTCTTAGCAAGCTCTCAGCCGAAAAAGACATTCTGATTGGCTGGAAAGAACAAAGAAACCGCCTGATCAAAGAAAATAAAGAAAAACGCTGAGATTTTCATTTCGAATCCAATTTTAAGTATTATAAAATTATATTTATGGAAATTAAAAATTATTCTCAGAGAGAATAATAAAAAAACAAAATTATTTTCGAAAAATATTGAAGATTTTAGTACAAATATTGAAGATGTAGTAAAAAGAAATATTTACTTTTCTATAACGTAAAAGTCGATCTTTTTGTTTAGATTATAGCTTTTATGTTGCCGAAATTGAATATTTTAGAATAAATAAATAGCAATTTATTTTTGAAAGAACTTTCATTCTCTTCATAACCTGAAAAATTAATAATATACTTTTTATAAACATATCTGAGTTGAATTTAATATTATAGGCGAATATGTTTTAACAATAGGCTTTGTCTTCAGTTTGTGAGTTGGCCAATTAAAAGATTTGATTTTTACCTCATACAACCAATAATATAATTAGCAGTTAAAAGATTAAGTTAAGTGATCAGAGAGTTGACCAAGGTCAGTTGGTCTCCCAATGAAGTGTCTATAAGCTAGCTTAAAATGACTGAGTCCAGCAAGATGAAGCAATTTTTATATGCCTGTGTTGACAAAAAATGCATTGCTAGACCAAAGCTGAGTGTTTGTTCATTTTTCACTGCCCATCTCTGAAACACCAATAGCCAGATGCAGTAATGTATCTCTGACTTGTTTTTTCCAAGGCTTTTACCTGCCATGAACTAAATGTATGAAACCATACCTCACATAATACACTGAGCCAGGAGGAAGAAACCAGAAACTATAATAAATGCATACTGTCAATATGACAGGATCAGAAGACAGGGGTGATCACCTAGATACTGTATTAAAAAACTAGACAAATATGTCTATACATCATTGATAGAACTTTTAAATTTTGTTTCAAGTGTGAACTTTTAAATTGTATTCTAGGTAAAACTTTTAAATGTCATTGCTAGTGCTAACTTTTAACTATATGTAAATAAGCACATGATTATTTAAAATATTGTAGTTTGAATAAGTGTTTTTATTATGTTTTATATATTCCTTATGGTTTTTTTAATAAATATGTTGTAAATTATTGGTGTAGTCTCTCTCTCTCTCTCTCTCTCTCTCTCTCTCACTCTCTCTCTCTCTCTCTCTCTGTCTCTCTCTCTCTCTCTCTCTCTCTCTCTCTCCATTTACCTATGGAATCAATAATCTTATTTAGATAGTCTCTGTTATGTTGGTCTCATGTTTTAATAGATAGCCAAATGTCAAGTGCTTAAAGCATGTTAATGTCATCTCCTGGGATTTAGTCTAAGGCTGGATGGCACCTATAGGGTTAAAACCTATTATAAATATCCCCATGAGATGTGTCATGCTTCAGGAAGGTGACTGTGGATTTGTATATTTTTTATTAAATATCAGTCTGACTGGGGGTATGATTAATATGTAAGTATTGATCATATTTACTCCTCTGCTTAAATAACAGGGTCTTAAAATAAAATATTAAAGATTAATATGAGCTAATAATGTAAAATTATAAATAAGTATAATAGCCATAGAATAAATCATAAACAATTAAATTCCACTACAAATATCATCCAACATGAGAGCCCAAACATTCATTTTCATTAAAGTAAAAATAGAAAAAAAAATGTGTAATATAGATAAACAGCTCACAGAAATAAAGAAATATAATAATTAAAGTAAAATGGAGGGAAGAGAACAGACAGCACTAATAATAATAATTTTATATGTTGAAAGAAAGATAAGTGAAGTGAGTTTTGTTAAAATAAAAAAGATAGAATATATATATTATTTTCAATAAAGAAATTTTACAACCTTAAGTACAATATTTCACTTATGTAAAAATATAAACTTATGTAATATTATAAAATAATATTATGTCAAAACCTTTTATTATAGTTTATTATTATACAACAATTACAATAATCACACATATATTTTATCTTTTATGATTTAAATGATTTTTAATTTAAATATTAGAATCATGAAATGGAGTAGAAATATATCTGTCAAATATTAACAATACTTAAATCTTCTACATGTATCATTATAATGGTCAAATATCTAATATAATTTATTTGTCCATAATGTTGTCACAAATACATAATAAATAATCAATCAAAGAAGACTGAAATAAACAACTATTAATAACTATATTTAAATATTTATCGAACTGGCTTTGATATATATATATATATATATATATATATATATATATATATATATATATATATATATATATATATATATATATATATATATATAATCAATAATTAGAATTGGATTGAATAATGAGACCGTGAATGGACTAGATTACTTTAACTATAGCTTTATTTTTTTCAATAAATCATAATTTTAAAAAAATCTATCAGAACTTACATAGTACATGAAAATGCATGCAGGCATTTAATGACTGAAGAGTGTTCAGGTATTCTCTTTGTCCAGAGTCAATTACAAAGATATTAAGACAAATAATTATTATTCTTTAAGCAAGATGAATTTAACAGGTGTTCATCTTTTAAATTAATGATAGCAGTATATAAATAAATCATCATTGATTTTGATAAGTCAAAATTTAAATACAAATATATAATGAATTTATATAGTGCATAAAAATGCATGCAAACATTTGATGTTTGAAGAGTGTTCATGTATTCTCTTCATATAGAGTCAATTACAAAGATATTGAGGCAAAATATTATTATGCTTTAATAGCAATATATAGATCAATTACCACTATGTCATGTCTATAAAGAAAAATATGCCAACTCTTCTTAATTTGTGGCTGTATACAAGTAATTTGACTAAACCTTCATTAATACTTATGATGGATATTACTTATCCATCTTTATATCTATTAATTTAGCCTAGAATCAGCTAGAATAAATTAGATTGAACATGCTTTCAAGAGTATCTCAGTCAATTGCTAAAAGTAATGTAATAAGGAGTTAGAGTTGGCTGCTCTGGATGTACTAATGCACCATAGCACCAGCAAATAACAGTAGTAAAAGTTGCTCAGCATGTGGATTGGTAGATCAAGGGTTTCTGCAATAAACACCAGTACCCTGGGACTGATCATCATGCTGTGAGAAAAGAAACATTGCATTCAGAAATGGTGGGGGACTCATGTGATGGCCTGGTCTTAAACTCAGGTTTCGTGACTGCTCTGCCCTATGAGAGGAAGATGTGCTGGCTTAACCATGGCTCCATCTTAAAGATGTAAATATACATAGCAGCAAAATGAGAAAAATATTTAAAGAAATCAATCACATCCACCAAGGAAAGAGAATAATAAATTTAATATTCCATATACAAGAATGATAGCTTATTATCTTGATCAATAGAAGCCAACTCTTAGGTAGCATGAGAAAAAATATATGCTATAGATGGAGTAGTTATATACACCTGGGTCTCATTTTATGCATTAGATAGGTTCCATATAAAATCTGCATTAAAAATATTGCATAAATATAGACTTAACTTACCTTGAATAACAGGAGATAGGTTCTGTATTTTTCAGAATTCACATAAAAGCAAAGCAACAAGGAAAAATTACTTTAAAATTTGCATTACAAAAATAAGAAAATAAAGTATAACTAATTAAAAATTTCAAATATTTGAAAAAAATTAATACAAGACAAACTTTTTTTTTATTAACTACAGTATTTAATTTTACATTTTTCATACATATTTATTCATTACTTCTAGTGTTCATTTGTACACTGGTAAGAAATCAGATTCAATGTGATGTGATGTGATGTATTGTGGCTTCTCCTTAAATGAAGTCAAGAATCTCTCAGCAATTATGCCCAGAGAAACCTGTTAGCCACTTTACTTTTATTCGTGATGTGATGTACAACTAGTGCCACTTTCAGTCTTGTGCTGTGTTAATGGTTTTCTGTTTCTATATTTAAAAAATGAGATCACAATCAAAACAAAAAGATTATACATTATCATTAGAAAGATTATTTTCAGTTGATAAAATCTTCATTTTTTATTTTAAAAATCTAAAAGATTATTTATTTCTGTTATATATAACAAAATACATTTTAAAAGTTTAAATATTTTTGAATATTTATTGTGATATTTTTATATGTAAGTATAAATCTATTATTATTATTATTATTATTATTATTATTATTATTATTATTATTATTATTATTATTATTATTATTATTATTATTATTATTATTATTATTATTATTATTATTATTATTATTATTATTATTATTATTATTATTATTTACTCATTATTATAAATAGATTATTTACATAAAAGCTAAGATTCTAAATACTGCTTCAAGCCATATTCATGTTAGCTGCTAATATAACATTATATTTTTGAAATAAAAAAAAGTATTTCAAGTCAAAATAAGTTATTAATAATTTAAATTTCTTGATATCTAATAAATATAGTGAAATATGAAAGGTATTAAAAAGAAATATGAATTGCATAACTTCAAGATCGCATTAAAATAATCTGCATAAAACGAGACCCAGATATATATTCTTTACTTTTCCAGTTCAATCTAATTAGTTATTTATCAAGTAATTAATATTTTAAAAGGAGGGGGAGTATATTTGGAGGGATTTTATAAATAAATTAATTAGAAAATATACTTATAAATATTTTTCAAGGTTAGTTTTTTTTTTCTTAGTATAAAATAAGTTTAGATTAATTTCTGACTGAAACAAGCCACATTTCACATTTAAAATCAAATAATTACTAATAAAAATAAAATAATAATGAGTGCAGAGTGAGACATTACTATTTACATAAAAGGGTTTTGAAACAGCATGCAGAAATATTAGGCTATAAAATAATTATGTGAAAATGTTTTAATTACTCTCTTCTTAAAATATTACATTTAGTGCTCACTGTTTCAAAGTATCAGCATATAATACAATAAATATTTTAAACTAAGTAATTAAGAAAGAACTATAGATATAACTGCAGTGATATAGTTTTCAATTAGGAAAAATATTAATTCATTTTCTTAATGAAAGAAATTTTTAAAAAGCAAGTAGGTCATTTAAACATTTTGATAAAGTAGAAATTGAGAAACTTTAGCATTTAGAATAATTTACATTTAGCGATTAGTTAGCTAACTTGAATTCAAGATTTAAGAGTTTAATGAAGTGGTATAGAATTAACATAAAATTAACACAGAGCTCTGTAGTTTGAAGGTAATTTACCATTTATTAATACAGGTGCTTGAGCTGTAGTTTGGTGAGATTTCTGGGTGGCTTGCAGCATCCTCTTCTTTTCATGGTTAGGCTGTAGATCTTATGGTGGCATGCTGGTTGTGACAGTGTCAGATAGAAGCAAACCCATCATCTTCATTGTGGAGTGACAGCCTCAAAACATGGCCTATTTATAAGTTCATCTTATCAGCCTTAATACCTTTTAAGAATTTGCTTTGCCTTAGGATTATATTTTTAAATTAATTTTACAAATCATATAATTTGATTTCAAACCTGCTGATAAGTTTTTGAGGTATTATAACTTTTCCTTAATTCTAAATTTTAATTAAATTTTCCAAAATCAATAATTTTGATTTCAAATCTATCGATAAATTACTATGGCATTATAGTTATAACTTTTCTTATGGCTATTGTGATACCATTTTGTTGTAAACAGTTTTAATTAATAAGGTTCCAAAATAGCTTAACTTTTATCTGATACAATTTCAATTATCCAATTTTTTTTAAATGACTTTTAATTTGATCTAAGGCAGGTGTGGCCATTAATTACATTCTTGTTTACAACAAAATCAGTTACTAACCAAACATTTTAATTCTAAAACAAAACATTTAATTTTAAATAAAACTTTTCAACATATATGACCTTTTAACATATTTTAAATCAAACTTGTTTAAAATATTTTACATATCTTTTAATAATAGATTTAACATGTTTTAGATCATGCCACCCCTATATACATTATAAATGTAGGTTGGATTATATATCCACATATGAATTAAAATAATAGCTTTATTAATAAATTGACCCCTGTCATTTCTTAACATAATAAATCATTTTATTAAAATACTATGTGATACTAATACTAATATGCTATAATTTTATCAATCCTGTCTAATTATAGCATTCTTTCATAAGTAAATATGTAATATTGTTTTAAACAGCTATGATAACAAATTTTAGCTTAATTTTTAATATCATATAACTATTTAAATGAGGTTCGAATCTAGCACAGATGAGTGGGCTATTAGGTTGATGATGAAACAGCAAGAGATTAGGAGGTTACCATTTCAATATATATATATATATATATATATAAACAAACAATTTCATGGTAAAAAATATTTTTTAAATTCTTTAGTAGTGCTTTCAGTTATATAGTAATCCTCATCATTAAATGAATTTATTTAAAGCTGATGATTATTACTAAGTAATTGAAAATGCTACTAAAGAATTTAAAATATTTTTTTTTTTACCGATAAATTGTTTGTTTGTATATTACATATAATATTTTTATAATGGGTATTATACTTTTAAACACACACATACACACACGTATATATATAATTCAAATGAATCTATTTAACACAGTATCCAGATTTTAATAAATATATTCTTTACTGGAAGTACTTTCAATTGTAACACTGACAATCTTTATCAATCATCAATTAGTACTAATTTACACAAAATAATTTTTTTTATATTACCCATCATTTAATTCATTCAAATTTCCCACAATTCTGTTGTTTTTATATTAGCTGATTGTCTATTCATTAAATCCTTTCTATTTCTAGATATCATCATTGTTTCCTTAATTTTTTGTTTTTCATTACATCATTCAATTTGAATAATTTTCATATCTCTATTATCAAATTTAAAACCATAATTACATGTTTTATTATGATCAAAAATAATTGATGGAGTATTTATACATATTGAAGTTTTATTTCCTTTTTGTATATGTTTATACAATATCCTATGATCATTATATCATTTTTGTAATGTACACTTTAATTTCCCTATATATTTCAATCCAGAACCACACATCCATATATATACAATAGAACTTAATTCAAACTTAGAAATCTGGGTTTTAGAATTATTTATCATATCATTTATATTATTTGAAGAGAAAAAAGATACCCTACACAAACCGCTATAAAGTTTATTAATTAATTTAGCTTGTTGATTAGATATAAAAGGAATACAAATCCATTTATCATTTTTTAATTTACTTAATATTTTTTTGAAATATATTAATATTTTTTATTATTACTTTTATTTTGATTATATGTTTTAATTGTATTATAAATAATATTCCTTCCATAACCAACATTTAACATATCCATAACAAATATATTAATATTTTCAATTTTATCACTAACAAACTTACACAAACAATCATTTCTAAATAATAATGACTTCAAACCAGCCAATTTATGACCAATATGAACTCTAGAATTATATGGGATATAACTCCTAATTTCAACAGGCTTTAAAATTATATTATAATCTAATACATTATTATTTCTTTTAATAAATATATCTAAAAATTTTATAGAATTTTCTTTTTCATACAACACCCATTTTACATTATTAATCATATTTAACTTATTAAATAAATCAACTATTGTTTCATTATGTGCACATACAACTACAGCATCAACATATCTATAATATACTTTAATTTTTTTAATATTTTACCTGAGGTAATATTTTTAATTCATAACTAGAAATGAAAAAAAAATTACAAATTTGTGATACTAACGGAAGACCCATTGGCCAACCATAATTTATTTTATAAAAGCAATCATTAAATTTAGCATATATATATATATACAAATCTTAATATTTTTATAATAAAATTCTTAATGTTAGCTCTCTCTCTCAATAATTTCTATTGATTCCATGTGATTAATTGAACCATACATTTCAGGTATGTCAAATGTACACGTAACATCATTATTATCTATTTTTATATTTTTGATTCTATTAATAAAATCAAATTTATTTTATACAGTATTCAAAATTTTCTGCTTCAAGTTAAACATATTTAATGCATAGCAAAAGTTAATATTTATAATTTTATTTATTTATTAAGTATTTTATATGTCTATCATATAAATAATAATAAATATTTAACTAAAGTAATAGTATATGTCCTTCAACTTTATAATAAATTCACATATGCATATTTCAATCATTAATTAATGCACACTTTGTTTAAATTAATGTCTGTTAAATAAAAATATTATTGATATTATAATTTTATATAAAATGATTGGGAATTTATATTTCTTTATAAAATAAAATAAAGTAATATTACCACTTTTGTTTAACTTGAATGGTATGAAATTGAATAATAAATATATGTGTTTCTTCAGAGTCCATAAATAATCCATGTCGAAGTTTGTTATATGATAATTAAATGGAATTACTATTATTAGCCATTAGCTTTGGATTGAACAATATTTTTTGTATAATATTTCACTTTTTAGTTGATTGATAAATATAGCAAAATATAAAGTATCCATTGATTTTAAAGATAGATTGGTCTTAATGCAATTCACTTATTTCATGTTAAACTTTCCATACTAATCCTTGGAAAAAATAGTACCAAATGAAAGATAAATCCCCCCTCCCTCTTATTATTTTAACAATCCATATAATATAATTAATCCACAGTTAAATTTTTTAAATCGTGAAATTTGAAGATAGTCTCTCCAGTTGTATCACTCAGTTCAATGTCTTCTTCTTCCCATTTCTTATTCAAAAATTGTGCTTTTTTACCACTTAGACAATAATTTTAAAAAACTTTTATTAATTTTCCTGGCATTCTGTTTAGGTCTTCTTAAAATAAACTTATTTACATAAGTAAAAATATAAAAAATTATATTTTATAAAATGCAACAATAATTATTAACCAAGAACAATATATTACTTCTTTTTTATTATTTACTATAATCAATAACTAATGACAGTGTTAATAATGTATATATCCTAAATTATTTAAATATTGATGTGTGTTAATTACTCATTCATTTATTACTGTAATGCACACATATCATGTATTTTCCAGGTTGTTTATTCATTGTAAATTCTAATCATAATCTTTACAAATCATATTTTATATAAATCTCTTAAATAATAAAAACAGAACTTTAAGTTTTGATTTTTTAATATCTTTATATATATATACTGAGACAGTTATGTATCTCAGGACATACATTAACATAGTAGAGTGTGTGTGCAGATATATATATATATATATATTTCCTTTTATATATATATATATATATATATATATATATATAAAATTAAAAGGAAAAGTACAAATAAACAAACAAGATTTTTTGTAGATATTTATTAAAAATAGACACTAGAATAACAATTCAGGGTTAAATAATAATTTTGATACTTAAAATTATTATAAATTATTTTAAGTCAAACATTTTAAAAGGTCTATTTAATGTTTTATTTTGATTTTGATAATTAAAACAAGCATGTTTTATGTTACAATGGATATACTAGTAATTATAAAATTCATATCTATTATAATGAGATTAAGATTTTTTAACTAAAACTTATATAACATACTTTGATAAAATCCTACAAAGATGTTATTGTAAGAATTAAGAAAACTTTGAGATAAAAATTTGGTTTTAATTAAGATGAACTGAAAAGAATCATTAACATTTTTGATCAATATAAAGAAAGAATTAACTTAACTGTTGTTTTTAAATTCCACAGTATAGTATCAAAAGGTGAATTCAAAAGAAAACAAAGAATTACAACATTATAATGCATTATTATTATGAAGTTATAACTGAAGACAAGTCAGCTGATGCTAGTGTGACAATGGTAGAATTGAATTCACATGAAAATAATGGTCCTGCTTTTTTCTGGTTCATATCTCAGATGTGTATTAGGGAGCATGCCTGAATACTTTTCCTGAAAAGGTCAATAGGCCAGTCTAGATATTTAGAATAGACCAGCTTACCCAGAGCATCCAGTACTAGCCATCTTACTAAAAAAATATTATGCTGTCATTTATACATACATAGCGTATCAATATGCAAAGAAGCACAAATCTATAATTACTGCCAGTTATATAAAGATTGTCCCTGCTGATATTTGTTTTATGAAGAATAATATCAAGCACTGGTGGAAGAAGTTAGTTGGTTTTAAAGATAAATAATTTTTGACTAGATTATTGAACTAAAAAAGGAATAATAAATGGTATTTTCAGTTTTATTTTATTAAAAAAAGTAGACTTTGAAATCTTATTGTAAACAAAAAACAAAAATTCAAAGAGATTTTAAAAAGAACTTTACAAATTAGATCTAATAATAATGTTTTATTTTTTAAAAAAATTTTTTTTTTTACTTAACAATAAAAAAAATAATGAACTAATGAATAATTTTGATTTGTAAAAATATGCACTTATATGTGCATTGGTTTTATATATTTTTTAATGCTTTAACTGCCTGACTCATAAAAAATATGAGAAGATTTGACGTCACTCTAAATCGGCTACTTTTTGTCCCACGTATACATATGATACGTCATTGAAAAGAAAATCAAAAGTTCTGTAAGTTGGTGACCTCTTCAGAATTATTTTACAAGTAAAAAATCAATAAAAATGACCATATATGTCAAACAAAACCAAAGCACCACCTTCTCACCACCTTTTCTTGAATCTTATTGGCTGTCAAATTTCTGTCAGAAAGGAAAATGGCTGCCAAAAAGTAAAAAGTTACGTTCGTTTTGTGTTTTATTTCGAAAATGATAAACGAATGTTTATAACATTTTAAACAATATTTGAATTGAATTACAAATTATTATTGATAAAATAATACTAAAAGTCAAATTATTTTAGAAAAATAGTTAAGATGTTACCAAGAATTATTTATTTATTGCTACATATTTATCGTAACGTAAAAGTGAAAAAAAAATTATTACATCAGAAATCTTTTTGATTGGTCAAATAGCGGTTACTTTTAATTTCACTGCAATTGAATATTTTTTAAATTATGAATCAAATTTTATTTTTGAAAAGACTTTCATTTACTTTCATAATCTGACAAATTATTAATATACTTTTTACAAACGAAACTAATGTATTTATATTATTAAAAGTGAATCTATTTTAACAATTGATTTTGTTAAAGTTGTGAGTTGGCCAATTAAAAGTTTTGATTTTTAACTCATTTGGCCAATTATATAATCATTGTTGAAAGGGTTAATAGGGAATTAATTATGTCTTGTGAAAATATAATATGGTTTAATAAGTTCATTATTTTTAACAAATAAAATATCCTAGATTTAAATGCTACCATGTGCTCACATTTGAATAAATAATCATATATATATATGTATATGTGTGTGTGTGAAAGCAGTCAGTATTTATGTGCCATTAAAATGTGATAGCTTATTTTTTATTATTATATGACATTCAAATATGTTATAACTTGTCTGTGTGCTTAGTAAATTACAATGTGATAGCATATATTTTTGTAACAATACAATAGAATATTTTTTGTATTTTAATCAAAATCAGAATACTGAATTTATATTTATAACATGCTCAACAGACCTTAATTTAATTTTATTGTTATTGTTTTTAATTGATAAATTTATATTTCATTGTTGTAAGTTATTTCAGTGACTTTTTTTAATTCTAGAATAGGTTTAAATTGAATTCATGCATAATAGTCAGTTGTATAGATTAAGGTTTATGTTTAGTATTATGGACATCCAGATGATCCTGGTTGGTGCAAAAGATTATCTTTTAAAGTTCATGCATTACATTTTATTTATAGTTTGTATTATTAAAAATTAAGTTAATAGTTGGCTAGTACATTAATAGTACTAAGTGATCAGAGCATTTATGGTGATCATCATATTTCAATATCTCAGCATTATTTGATTTTTATATATATATTGATGGATTGGCACTTAAGTATTGCATCCAGTTTATTGTTTGTATTCCTGCCCTAAGTTTGATAGTGGCTAAATAATTAGACTGGTCTATAGTAAACTCATTTCAAATACATTCACAAGATTGACTATTGATTTTATTTTTTGATTGTTCATAATGACGAATAATTATTATTATTCTCTGTAATTCTAGTGAACTTACAGTTAGTTTATTTCTTGCTTATCTCTCAGCGCATTATATTCATTATAATCATTCATTGTATATTTAAGTTTAATATATTAAGTGGGATTGATGATGATGAGTGTCATCACCCCAGGATTCATTCATAACTTTGTACCATTACAATATATATAGGCATGATACAAAAAAGTGTGACAATAAATAGTAACTAATTCTAAATTAGATAGGTAAAACTTGTAAAATAACTAGAAAGACAACACACATTAAAATGAATGAATGAGATCAAGAAGTTTATTGGAGTAATATGTAAGAAAGGGCAATGGATCAAAAATGATTATGATAATAATAATTATAAAAATAGAAATTAATGAAATTCATTACACTGTTTTTTAATATAAATTGTAATAAACAATATATATATATATATATTGTACCAGTTCAAAATCCCCAAGTGGTCTTATACAGCTAGACCCATATATGCACCGAGCATGAAGTGACGTATGTTACAAAATGGGAAATCGATAACAATTCTCCAAAAATATTTTTGGTTAAATATAAATAAATATCTCTAAAAAATTATTAGAGGAAGTAGATTCAACCTAAAATTAGGTCAATTGAAGCCTTCCCTGTTAAATTATTTCACAATTGTCCGATTAACTATATGTGGACCATTTGGAGTCTTTACACACCTTTAAGAGCACTGAAATGTTTTACTTCAGCCTCTAGCACCACCCCCATTCAAGACGATATTGTTTATTTTCCTTTTCTCTCCCGAGAGAGTGTGCAAAATATGACTGGTCATTATCGAATATTAATAATTCAAGAAGTTCGGATTGGAATAAAGGAAACAATCCAACTCCCCGGTAAGTTACCTCTATCTAGCTCATTATATATATTCTTTAAATCTCAGGTTACTAAGTGGGTTAGCATTTTGATTAAATAACTACAATCCTATCTGCTAACGAATCACCAGAGTATATTGAAAATTCATTTACAGAAACAAATGCATAAATACATAACAAAAAAAATATTTAAAGGATTGCACAATGGGCATGATCTATATCCCTTTTCCTACTTTAAAGTAATAATTCAAAAATCAAATGTATGCAGCAATTATCATATGTTACAAAAAAAAAAACAATTTAAATACAAAGGTCAATCTTGATAATATATGAGTAAATAAAAAAATTATTTATATATATAAGAAAAAAAACTTGAATATTATACAAAAACAGAGAAGATAAATGAAATAAAATAAAAAAAACTATATACACTCATCTGAACTTGTTCTTCCATTAAGTTCAACTTTCATGAACCACACGGCTACTTAACAGGGCAGATAGGACTTCCTTTCACCAATATACCTATGAGCCTTTTTTCCATCAGGGTCTGCTGTTTCTCCTATGGCATTTTCGGGCTTGATAGACGAACAGGTGGTGCACTGCAGCTAGAGGTCTACTCCATGAAAAAGTAGTAAACTGGAACAAACAATAAGGCCATCTTCTTGATTATAGGTCGGTGAATATAATTTTCACGTAGATATATATATATCACTTTCTCAGCTGACTAGTTATACACCTCAGCTATATGAATACTTGCTTGTGACAAAAGATTATGCTCAACACATATGTCAAATATGAATTTAAGTTCTCCAAATATGACTCTTCTTTCTTTTTTTAAATGGATCGGGGATTCATATTGTTGATAGCTTTTCTAAAATCCATTTAATAATCCTCCCATGATCTAATGGCTAATTTCAAATTTCCTCTCTTCTTTCTATTCTTTAAACAAGCCAGATACAACTATAATTTTTAGCGAACACATATCATTTCTCCTTTCTTTCTGCTTTGTTGTTTTATACCATTCCATTACTTAGACACGCTGGAGCCAACTCTTATTTTAGCAAATATATATCATCCTATTTATGGAACAAGCTGGAAACAAAGTTTTTATTTTCTTAAACATCTGCCATATGATTGCTTTGGTGAGCTAGCAACAACTGAACTCAATGCCCCAAGTAAGTAGCACATTTAGTCCAATTAGTACAATTGCAATACCCCCTATGAACTATTTCATCAGCCAATAATAAGACTATACCTTTATATTACTTTACCGACTTTCTTTCACTTTTTATGTATTAAAATACGACTTTCTCTAATATTGGAATTTGTATAGCTCCCATATTGATTAATTACACCACCCATTATGCTTACATTGTTTTAGATAAAATCAACTTTTTGGTTTTATCTTTATCCACGATCAACCAGAACAAAATTTTATTATACAAAACATTTTTCTTTTGTCAAAAGTAGATTACAATTGACAAAAGGTTTTTTCTTTTTTTTTTTTTTGATAAATTAATATTAATTACCAACCATCTTATTCTAATAAATATAAAATTTAAATTCTAATAAGTACAAAATTCAAATTCTATTTAAACAATTTTTAGGAAAAAGAAAAAATACATTTCTATATACGTGTATCGGAACATTTATAAGTGGTAATAAACTTAAATACAAAAAAACTGTTCCACATGTAAACAAATGTTACAAGCTTAGTTTTCCTTTTATTTAATAGATTTGCTGTACGAATAAAATTATTAACACATATACTGCATACACTTGTATCGTGGATATAATAGGAATATAATATAGACCAAACCCATTTATTTATGTACTATATATAAGTACCTCCAAATACACATCTAAATTATAAATTTAATAGATTTGTTAAAATTACACTTTTAATCTGATAAATTTTAGCTGTGCTGAATCTTCAGCAACAGCCAAAGATTCAGCAACAGCCATTTTGTGCATAGCCATTATACATGGTCTGGCACATATATATATATATATATATATATATATATATATATATATATATATATATATATATATATATATATATATATATATATATATATAAAAAAAATAGTCATATGAATTATTACAAAAAATAATAAATTACATTTAGTTCTCCAACACTGAGACCAAAATTAATTATTTTTAATTTTCTTAATAAAAATTATTCGGATTGTTCCTTAGTTGAGATATTCTGTTGGCATTCTGTAATAGCATTAATTGTTAACACTCTCATACTGCATCAGCACTATAACAATTTTAATTGTTTCACTAGTGATAAGCTTTATATTTTAAATTTAATGTTAAACCATTATTATTTATTTGGATATAATAAATTTTATTTCATTTGAAAGACATTTTTATTTAGAAACAATAAATGCAAAAAAAATTACATTTGATATTTTTTAAATATATTGTGTTCAAAGCAAAAACACTATTTCATCATTAAACTGTCAGAAAAGATAAGATTTTTTCAGAAGCAAATGAAACCTTTTTCATTTAACATTTTAAAAATGTGTATGAATAAATATCAATATGCTTTAAAAGTTTTTTAAAAAATAAGTTTTATAATATTGCAATGTTTTGTAACAGATTGTCACTGATTATATATTTGCAATCAGCTTGTAACTGCCTTCACTGCAGTTTGATTTATTCAAAAATATAAGATTCTATTTTTAACAAGATACAAAGCAATAAAAATCAGTCAACCTGGGGTTTAAAAGTGATTGAAGTTTCAAAATTTTCAGATATCCTAACATCTACATAACTTTTTTGAAATTAAAATATTATAAATAAAACATATATAAAATTATCAATACTTGTAAACAAAAGTTAGCAATTTTTCTCAATAGGTGATGAATTGAAACTCATATGAATTGCTTTGGAGAAAAAATTAGAATAGTTAATTTCTTTAACTTTTCATGTTCATCTCCAATATACTTTTTGCAAAACTATTGAAAAAGTTTTGCAGATATAGAATCACCCAGTTGTTTATTTTTCCCAGTGTTAGAATTTTTAGTATTATTACATAATCTAATCATTGCTGTTGCATTTTATTAAATATTCTAAGTCTATATTATGGTGATCCAAAGTTTTAATTACCATGTAAATGCTTATTTAATCAAATGCTTTTCATAGTCTACAAATTCAAAGCATGTAGGCAACTTACATTCATTGGTTTTTGTATAACTTCTCTCAATGCTTGGATGTGATTTACTATGTTAATATCATTTAAGTCTAGCCTATTCTTTAAATTGATAAAAAGCAATGGTTCAGGTTGTAATTACTAATATCTTTGTTGTCATCTTTCTTAAATACAAAATTATTACAGCATTTTTACCAATATGTCTTTATAATTTAGACAATGGATATATATATATTGAACTGTGTTCGAATATGTGGATTCAAAACATCGGTCTCTTAGGCAGAGAAGAACATACTCGGAGAGTATGTATGCCCAAACGATAGCTATAAAGTATATAACTAACGTTACATTTCCAGGACATAACTTCTTCTCGGCTGTTGAGTTGAACACCATGTCCAAAGCACTTTTTTGTTTGTGTATAACCACAGGCGCCAGCTTCTTATTCTAAAGGAATACTAAAAGAATAGACAACGCACTTTGAACAGTGGCCACTAACTCAACACCTAAATCCATGACTAGCTCAGTTGTTTGTAACCACTAATAGATTATACTTAATTAGTGGTTAAAAGACTTGATAAAAGAATTGTAAAAGGAGTTGATAAAAGAATTTGATAAAAGGAATTGATACAAAGAATTGACCGACAAATAAAGTTTAATTTTAAAGATAATTTATTAACTAACATTTATTTACTAAATTTAAACATTTTATAATTCTAATAAAACACACATATTTTAAATTAACATTTCTAAATGGTTTAAATATTCCTATAGATTTAATAACAGAACACTCTAATTTAACTAATAAATATTGATATAATGATCATGCACATATTAACTCATGTACACACATAATAATAATAAAGTATTACATAGCATTTGGAATTTAATCACACATATCAATAGTTCATTTATGCATGATATAAAGTTCATATAATTAGACTCTTGAAAGATTTGTACGAATTAATGCAATGCAATGGCTATTACAGTATAAACGAAATAAGCAAATGTTTTTACCTAGGCTTTTGAATGTAGACATAGAATTTTGTTCTCTATGGTGGCTGCTTTCGGTGAGGATATTTCCATTATGAATGCTTACCAGCTGGCTGGGACTTTTCCTTGATGAGTTTCCTGATTTTCACGATTATTACTATTGGAGACAATTAAATACCGATGGAGATTTTCTAAGTTGTTACGTTGACATTATTTCATGGGCAGATCTTGCTGTTTTCATCGGACTTTTTAGGCTGTGGAGAGGCATGAATTCCCAAAATTTTCTCAACACTTCATTTTGTTTCTTAACTGACTCAATTAATTTCTGAACAGCACTACTCAATTACTTTGTGAACTGCACTCACTCAACTAATTTGTGAACTGAACTATTGTCCGATAAAAAAGTCTATTTATACCTGCGACATGCTATCTTTTTATCTCCGGCAAAGATCTGTTGTCAAAATTCCAGTGATAATCATTTGATAAACGTGTTTTGAAAGATTACTTAATTAGTAATAGCCATGCAAAAACGTATTGTTTTATATTAATATTAATAGCCATTGCCATGTTATTTAATGATAATCTTCTTTAACTTTCATTTATTTATAATAACATTTATTCTATTGTTGACAATCACACATATATATGCACATATATTAGTTTTAACATTATTTTTCTTTAATTAAACTTGAATGAAAAGAGATTTGTATGTTTTAACTTTTTAAATTATATTTTTACGAATTCTAATAAAAACTCTTTACTTCCTTTTATAACCCTTAGTTTAATTTCTCTAACGAAACACCCCTCTCCCCTTCTGAAATTAACGATAAAAAACTATTTGATTCTTATCTTTTCTGAAAACAAGCTGCAATAAATTCAACATTTAATTTTATGTTTCTTTTTTATGAAAAATTACTTTAATAATTTTTTTTTAGATAAAATTATATGTGCCTATATCAATATAGGTACATTACACCGCCCTTCCTTTTTGAGAGTAAAATGTGTCATTTTTGACCATTTTATCTCTGACAACTTTAATTCTTAATTTTTTTTTTATTTTGTTGACATGTTATTTATTTATTTAATTCGATCCCTTTAATTAAACCTTTTATTTTATTCATTTATTTAATCCTATAATTGTTACTGTTAACTCATTCATTTGACCTACTTATTTAACTTAGATTTTATTGATTTTTTTTAACTGTTTATTTACAAGCATTTCTTCTTACTTAATATGTGCATGGGGGGGGGGAAATCTTTTATTCTTCTTAATTAATATGTGCGTGGGGAAAAAAATCTTTTATTCGATGAAGCCTCCTTGTCATTATTATTATTCCTATTTCATTTAGTATAATTACCGCTTGTCCAGTGGCTGTTTTTCTCTTTTCACTAACCTCAATGACCGGGCATTATATGTTCCCTTTTCCTCTATTCCCTGTGCTATCACAAACACGTTATTACCATATTGCTGCTTGATGATATAGGGGCCGTTGTATATTGGCTGGAATTTCTTGTATATATGTTTTTCAGGATGACTCACTGGATGAACTCTCACCATGACCTCATCTCCCCTCCTGAATATGGCCTTAGGTCTTCTCTGCCTCTTCTGCTGTAACATGCCCATTTTTCTTAACCAGTTAACTGCTTGCTTAGCATCTCTTCTCTGGTTGATTGGATTTATCTCCACTGGCAATTTAGTCTCAAACAGATACGGATTATTTCTTCCAAAATGTAGTCGAACAGGTTTGAATCCTGTAGACTCATTTTTTGACGAGTTTATCATGTTGATTATTCGTGATGTTTCTTTCACCCATTTGCGATGATCATCCTGTATATAAACCCGAAATAAATGCCCCAACTCTTTCATAACCCATTCACATAGATTAGACTGAGGGTTACAAATCGACGTAACTATATGTCTTATCCCATGCCTGTCCATCCATTTCTTCCATTCGCTAGATATAAAGGGCGTTCCATGATCCGACAGAATTCTGTCTGGAATTCCTACAGTCTTAAAGTATTGTTGCTCCAATACTCGAATAGTCTGTCTTGCATTAGCTTGAGCTACTGGATATGCCACCACCAGCTTCGAAAACATGTCATATGTTACCATGAGATACTTCATTTTATTGAATGGAGGCAGAGATCCATAGAAGTCTATCGCTAGTAAGCTGTTCGGCATTGGGCATATATAGGTTGCAGCGGCCTGACTCCTGATGTGTTAGCAGGCTTGGTTGCTGAACATATGGTGCATCTACCAATCACGTCTGCAATATTGGCATTCATTCCTGGCCAGTAGAACCAATGACTCAGCCATCCTTCCACTTTATTTGCCCCATAATGTCTGTAAGTGTTATGCACATATTTAATTATTTGCTTTCTCATGGCGACCGGAAGAATAATGCGGGTTTGTTTGTTTTTTCATAATACACGCTATAAGAGTCCTCCCTTTAAATAACAGTGATTTCAGTCCCTCCACAGAGGATTATTGGCTGTTTTCGTTACAGGCTGATTACGTAAATACTCCATTATTTGTCTGCAATCGTTATCTTCCTCTTGCTGCTCCTTTAATCTATGCAAATCATCTTCTATCCCATTTCTTTTATATATTTTGGCGGCAGCTATATATGCTCTGTCGCAACTCAAGTGTTGTTCTTGAGCTACCAGATATCGGCTTAAAGTGTCTGCCACAATATTCTTCTTGCCATGATGATGAGACACTTTGTAATTACATTCTTGCAGGAATAAGCTCCACCTTATTAGCCTGCTATTATTCAAGAAGCTGTGATTAATAAATTCGAGGCTCTTATGGTCAGTGATTACTACCACCTCAGAGCCTACTAAATACTGCCTGAATTTCTTGAATGCCCACACAATAGCCAGGGCTTCCTTCTCGGTTACAGTGTAGTCCCCGTCCCGTCCCTTTAGTATATGGCTAATGAAACAAAGAACCCTGTGCTGTCCCTTTTCCTGTATCTGAAATAGCATAGCCCCCAATCCAAATCCGCTGCTGTCCGTTCGTACAAAGAATGGTTTGTCGAAATCAAGATATGACAGCATAACTTTATTTAAAAATCCCGCCTTCATGCTCTGAAAACTATGCTCATGCTGTTCATTCCACACCCACGATTTCCCTTTTCTTAATAACTGCAGTAATGGCTTCATGTCAAGTGAAAAATTTCTATAAAATCGATTATAGAAATTACAGATTCCGAGAAAAGATTTAATATGTTTTTTATTCCGGGGTGTGGGAAATTCCTGTATTGCTCGGATTTTTTCAGGATTAGGTAATATCCCTCTTTCTGTAATTATATGACCTAAAAACTTGACCTCATCAGTCATTATCTTACTCTTATTTAAATTAATTCAAATCCCCTTTCTCTCACACTCCCCCAGCAACATTTCTAAATGTGCAAAGTGCTCATCTATACTTTCCTATGCCACCACGATGTCGTCCACATACATTATAACTAAATTCTTAATATCATCTGACAATACTTGGGGCCAAACATTGTATAAGCCCTGCCCCACTATTTTTTAGCCCGAAGGGAATCCGGTTAAAATTATATGCACGTCTGTTATATTTAAATGCCGTATATTTCTGATCCTCTGGATGAAGTTTGATTTGCCAGTAGCTGGCAGTTAAGTCGAACGTCGAAAATATTTTCTTATTTTGAAATTTCAATAACAATTCGCTCATAGGCGGTGGAGCATTAGTATCAGCTATTGTTATCTTATTTAATTGCCATGCGTCCAAACATAGCCGAATTGATCCATCTTTTTTTTTACAGTTACGATGGGGTTATTGAAAGGAGATGAACATTTAGATATAATTCCCCATTTAAGCATTTTGTCTATTTGTTCTTCTACTTCACATCTATATTGATGAGGTATGGGATATGCACAGGCTTGATATGGTTGGTCTTTCATAAGCCTTAACCTGTGTTCATACCCTTGGATTACCCCAGGAACCTCAGAAAATATGCTTTCATATCTATCAAATAATTTCTTCAGTTGGTCTCTTTGATTGTTATTTATGCATCTTGACTCATCCACCTTTTCCCCTATCTCTATTTCCATTACTGCGCTTTGTGCATCACTCTGTTTATTTATCTCATCCTTTTGGTGTTTTGTAAATGGAATTATTATGTTGTTTATTTCTGCCTGACTTCATTTATAATCCAATACACAGCCTGTTTTGTACATAAAATCCAAGCCTAATATAACCTCATAAATCAGACCCTCCAAAATCAACAGCATGTGCATATATTCTCCCTCTGCCATGTGTAATTTCATTCATGCCTGTTTGGATGCCAACTTCACCTTCTTACCATTAGCCAACAAAACATATACTGTTTTTAAAGGCAATATTTTAATTTCCAGGTCAATGTCACTTATTTTATTAAACATTTCCTGTGACATTACCGATACCTAACTCCCCGAATCAACCAATACACTAGTTGCAATCCCCCCTACCTTTATCTCTATCTTTGGACAGCTCTGAGGTGCCATTACAGGCGTGCTCTCTTCTCCACTGCATACCAGATTCACTACTTGTCTATGAAAAAATTTAATAAATAACTCCCCCATCTGCCACCTGTCCTGCTCTACTTGAAACTTAACCTTTTCCATAGTTTGCCAACAATGACCACTTGTATTCACCGAACATTGCCGGTTTTACACATAATGAATTCCACCAGAGCTGAGCTTCTCCCTGTATGTGACTGCAAGCTAAGGCAATTCTTGCTCCCTCCCTTAAACTATTCAAGGTTGCAATGATGTTCCAAGCTCTCTAAGTGATCACTCGGATTCTCCCCTCTGTTCCCCGAGAATGCTTTTATTTTTAGCAGCTGATTTACTGCCTCCATTTTATGCATGTGCTCCCATGTTTTTCCATTCTCATATTCCCTTTCTAATGCCTCTACTCTTTTTCTTAATTCCTCCAGCTCTATATCTTTTCCCATTTTGAAACTATATATTTTATTTTTTTCAAACTAGCGCTTACGTTAGACTAAATTTACTATACGATTTATTTATTTATTTTTCTTACTAAGATGAAAACTCATGCTAACTCCACCCTTTTAGTCCTTTTCACTACCTGATCTTAATGCTTTAACTCTGCCCATAACATCTAATTGACTCTGATTTGATAGCATAAATGTCAAAATCTCTTTTCATTTCGAAAAAAAAAATTTTTGGTCAATTCTTTTTTTTTTTTTAAATTAAAACACTTTTACATACGTAATTTAACTTTTTAGATTTTTATTTTCAACAAAAACAAAGTATTTAATTAACTGTCATTTATGACAAGTTCGGCCCACATTGGGTAAAGCCATTTGAACCGGGTTCAAATATGAACATTCGAAACACCGGTCTCTTAGGCAGAGAAGAACATACTCGGAGAGTATGTATGCCCAAACAATAGCTATAAAGTATATAACTAACGTTACATTTCCAGGACCATGGGCGCCAGATGCTTATTCTAAAAGAATACTAAAAGAATAGACAACGCACTTTGAACAGTGGCCACTAACTCAACACCTAAATCCACGACTAGCTCAGTTGTTTGTAATCACTAATAGATTATACTTAATTAGTGGTTAAAAGACTTGATAAAATAATTGTAAAAGGAGTTGATAAAAGAATTTGATAAAAGGAATTGATACAAAGAATTGACTGACAAATAAAGTTTAATTTTAAAGATAATTTATTAACTAACATTTATTTACTAAATTTAAACATTTTATAATTCTAATAAAACACACGCATATTTTAAATTAACATTTCTAAATGGTTTAAACATTCCTATAGATTTAATAACAGAACACTCTAATTTAACTAATAAATATTGATATAATGATCACGCACATATTAACTCATGTACACACATAATAATAATAAAGTATTACATAGCATTTGGAATTTAATCACACATATCAATAGTTCATTTATGTATGATATAAAGTTCATATAATTAGACTCTTGAAAGATTTGTATGAATTAATGCAATGCAATGGTATTACAGTATAAACGAAATAAGCAAATGTTTTTACCTAGGCTTTTGAATGTAGATGTAGAATTTTGTTCTCTTTGGTGGCTGCTTTCGGTGAGGATATTTTCATTATGAATGCTTACCAGCTGGCTGGGATCTTTCCTTGATAAGTTTCCTGATTTTCATGATTATTACTATTGGAGACAATTAAATACCGATGGAGATTTTCTAAGTTGTTACGTTGACATTATTTCCCGGGCAGATCTTGCTGTTTTCATTGGACTTTTTAGGCTGTGAAGAGGCGTGAATTCCCAAAATCTTCTCAACACTGCATTTTGTTTCTTAACTGACTCAATTAATTTCTGAACAGCACTACTCAATTACTTTGTGAACTGCACTCACTCAACTAATTTGTGAACTGAACTATTGTCCGATAAAAAAGTCTATTTATACCTGCGACGTGTTGTCTTTCTATCTCTGGCAAAGATCTGTTGTCGAAATTCCAGTGATAATCATTTGATAAACGTGTTTTGAAAGATTGCTTAATTAGTAATAGCCATGCAAAAATGTATTGTTTTATATTAATTAATATCTAATAGCCATTACCATGTTTTTTAATGATAATCTTCTTTAACTTTCATTTATTTATAATAACATTTATTCTATTGTTGACAATCACACATATATACGCACATATATTAGTTTTAACATTATTTTTTCTTTAATTAAACTTGAATGAAAAGAGATTTGTATGTTTTAACTTTTTAAATTATATTTTTACGAATACTAATAAAAACTCTTTACTTTCTTTTATAACCCTTAGTTTAATTTCTCTAACGAAACACCCCTCTCTCCTTCTGAAATTAACGATAGAAAACTATTTAATTCTTATCTTTTCCAAAAACAAGCTGCAATAAACTCAACATTTAATTTTATGTTTCTCTTTTATGAAAAATTACTTTAATAATTTTTTTTTAGATAAAATTATATGTGCCTATATCAATATAGGTACAATATATATATATATCTTTCTCAACAATTTTCTATTTCTTCACCTGTTTCTGAATCTTTTCCCTTTATCATCAATTTAATTGCATATCTTACTTCTTTATTTAAAATATTTGATAATGTAGATGTAGTAATTGTAACAATATCTTAGTGCTTATTTATTATTAGTAGATTATTTATTATAGAACTCTTTATAAAATTTTATAATAGCATCTCTCTTTTTAGTAATAGTTTTATATTTTCTTCTTATGGCTGAAATAGTTCTTTTCCAAATCAAAATGTGTTTTATACTACTGTGACTTTTATTACTCTTAAACAAACTTTTTTACCAGTTCACAATTATATTTTCTTATGTCATTATGAACTCTTTTTTATATTCTCTTACAAAACTCTTAGATATTCGTTTTTTTAATGGATCATTTTTTAAAAAAAATTATATTCTTTCTTTTTCTAATATATTTTTTTTATCTTTATAAAAAATACTGGCAAATTGCTACTTTTTTGGACAGCTATTTTTTGAAGTTTTTAATAAAGCATCAGTTATCATACTATTGCTTTTGGTCAAGTTTGAACTATCTTCAAAGTCTGTTAACATTATAAAAAAAATTTCAAGTGGTAATTTAAAACCTGCAATGGCTGCAACAGGTTTTAAATATATATAGATTACAAATGGTATCACATACCTCTTTTAAGAAGAGTATTTGTTTTATATAAATAACTTTTCAAATTTGATTTTTTTATTATAAGCATTATTTACAATATACATTAAAATGATTGTATAAAAAATTAAACAAATATAACGACAAAATCCCAAAAACTAAGAAATAAAATTATTTTTATTTGAATAAATTTAATTAATTGCTTTCTTATAATCAATTATTTGAATGAACAAAATTTTCTTTTTATTATTGTTGCCATTAATTACAATAAGTTTTATAAATCTACTATTATTAAGCACTGAAAATCTGTAATTATACACAAGGAAATTAATTCTCCAATCATGTGAACATGTAGAATTTTATAATAGTTATGAAATAGTGCATGATTGAAAATTAATTTCCTTCTGCACAATAAGTTTTATATTTGTCTTAAAAAGTAGAAAAAATGAATCATTTGAAAAAGTTGAAAAAAAATTAGAGATTTATAGTAAAGCAATATGAGATACCACTAAATCAGAAAAGGGGACATTAAATTTAAACTATGCAAGTTAAATTCAAATTAATTTGATTTTTGAAAAATATAATCATACTTATGAAGATATTAAGATGGATACATGTTCAATTTAAAAAATAATATGAAATTAAGACATTTGAAATTTGATAGTAGTATAATATACCACTTGTAGCTGTTGAGAGCTAAATTTATTGGGGTGTTTCTGAGGGTTCAAAATATTAGCTTTCTAACAGTGACTTTTTTAATAATTTTTTATCTTTTGTTTTGCATTAACACATTACTCACATCTCTATTTGCTATTGCACTGAATTTATTAAGAACATTACAATCTTGAAATATATGTATTTTTATTAGTTAAAATATAATCTAATTCTGTTTTGTTTCTTCATTTGGATACTTTCATGTCCACTTCTCTTTAACATTTTTCTCAAAGAAAAAATCATAATATAGTTTTCTTTATCACAAATTCCATAAATTTTTGTCTTCTTTCACTTCAATTATTATAACTAAATTTACCCACAGAAATTTCATCTTTCAATTGTTTATTAATAGTATCACTAAAGTTTGCTATTATAATTTTTAAATATTATTTGATCTATCTTCTACTTCATGACAATGAGAATTTGTTAGGGCAAAAACCTGAATTATTTGCATTTGGTACCTTTCATTAATATAAATAATTAATTTTACCATGCTATCTGATATATGGTCAATTTTCATAATGTTGTTCCTCCACTTTTTATTTATAACTCTGTTGTAAAATAGATGTCCATTTTTTACATCAATAGTCTATATACTTTTTCTTTTAATTTCATAAAGTCTAACAATATTTATTTAATATTAGACAATTCTTTTTCTGATTAGTGAAATTGTTTTCACTTGAAAATGATCTATGTAAGTAAATAAAATATTGTAATAAAATGGCAACCTGTGTTCACAATGAAATGATTTTGAGTATATTCCATCTTTTTCCACCATCTGCTTTCTTGCCTGACTACTTTATAGAACTTCTAGAAATGAGAACTATAATTTAGTTTTGTTTGTCATAATTATATATTTTTAAAAATATTATTTGGTCACACATTTACATTACCTTCAAAATAACGCAATTAATGTTTCTCTTAAAAACTATCAGACAATTGACAAGAAAGACTCTGATATTAGATGTGATATGTTGGACTATTCCTATCACCTAAGAGTGAATGTTGACTCTATAGAAAATGTTAAACTTTATTTAAACTTTCCAAACACAGACAACTTGTTAGTAATAACGCACAAATAGACAACACAGGTTAGTAATTAAACAACGTTTTGAGTAATATTATTTTTCACTCTTCATCAGGTTTTGTTAGCCTATATGCACAGTGACAATATTCACTTAGAAGTTGAACTCGCACCTTTAGATTTTTGAATATCAAATTTAAGGCAAATGCTCTAACCAACTGAGCTCAGTAATATACTATCATCACAAGCCTTCAGACAGAGACTCTGATATTTTTTGATTCTAAATGCAGAAGTAAAAAGTTAATAAATTCACCATGCTGATTTGGTTCACGATGCTGACCATTTAGTAATAACAATTGCAATGACAAAATCAATAGAAAAACATTAGGAATTTCATCTACTCAGTTTAAAAGTGCTTAAAGAGAAGTTAAAAAATATTTTTACAATCAAAGCAAACATAACTTCTGAACCTTTATCAAGAATAATAAAATTTATATTCATACATGAAATTTCAGTAACGATATTGTTATAATTAGCTAAGAATTTAATACCACAGTTGCTAATAACAAAAATATTTTGAATACTTTTAATTTTTTAAGCAAATTATTTAATAATAATAATTTCTTTTACTTTATAGCATTGAAAAAAGCTTATGTTTTGCAGAATACTAATGGAGATTTTTAATCTAGAAATAAGCAAAATAATAACATGACAATGTTTTTTTTTTTTTTTAACCAAGCGCAATGTCTAAGATATTAATAGTGTTTAGATATATTAATAAAAGAGTTGCATGCATAGTGAATAATAATTGCCAACAAACTATGTATGATGATTTGATTAATATTTCTCTTTTATCTTATTATAGCATAACACTAACATTAAACAACCTGCTCCTGAAAAAGATATCTCAAACAGTTCCTCATAAAAAAAATTGATTACGAAAGTATTATTTATTAAACTTGTCTATACCTAGGTAATGTTGTTTAAAATGTTTTTATCGTTTTCATTTTATTCTCTACGTAAAAATAATTTTGATACTGATATATTTATCAATATTGGATGGCTCTGACAAAAAATCCTAATTGAAGTATGAGAAAAAAAATTTAGCAGAGATTCAAACCTAGAAGTATACGCAAAGTAATAAGATGCATGTTTGCAATATCATGAGACTTTGCATAGATAGATAGATAGATAGATAGATAGATAGATAGATAGATAGATAGATAGATAGATAGATAGATAGATAGATAGATAGATAGATAGATAGATAGATAGATAGATAGATAGATAGATAGATAGATAGATAGATAGATAGATAGATAGATAGATAGATAGATAGATAGATAGATAGATAGATAGATAGGTAGGTAGGTAGGTAGGTAGGTAGGTAGGTAGGTAGGTAGGTAGGTAGGTAGGTAGGTAGGTAGGTAGGTAGGTAGGTAGGTAGGTAGGTAGGTAGGTAGACAGATGGATAGATGGATGGATGGATGGATGGGTGGATGGTGTACCGGTCAGAATTGTATGCTCATTTAACAAGGTTTAGAATCTAAGCAAAAGTACCCTAAATCCACTCATGCCCGAGATACACAGGTCAGGAGCAATCATGAATTCTGCCCTATTTGCTCTTCTCTAAAACTATAACATTAAGAACAATACTACTGATGATGACAGATGAAATTTTATTTATTCTGGTCCTGGAGACGCAGTGAAGAGACATGAGATCTACAGGGTAATTATTATAAATAGAGAATATTAAATCTTGGCTCAATCAGATATCTTAGGTGAAGGGGAAAATCTACAAATTTAAATGAATTGCAAACAGCTAGCATTGCGAAAGAAATATAAATTATAATATAGTATTCATCCAGAATGAGCAAGAATAGAACAACCCAGAGATAAATATCCATTTAAAGTAATTAGTTATAATTTCTAATATTAATATTATTATAAGGATTAAATGAGATTCAATGAATGAGATTCAGTAAGACACAACGCATGAGTAATTATTAACCCAATAATTTTAATGAACATAAACAATTTTTAATTTACATCAGAAATATAGCACAGATTTAATGCGTCAATAATTTGCACATAGGCAAATGGCTTAGTATGCTAATGAGCTGCAAATAACAATACATTAATGTTACTAATGCTATGATCATTACTTTAAAATAATGATGAAAAGACATTTATAAATTCACCTCCAAAGAGAGGTTTACTCTTGACATAACAGTTAAACTACTTATCATTCATGAGTGCATCTGGGCCTGTACAAATGAGGAAGGGGTTAGCTTAAATAAGCCTTCCTGTGACAATCCTCTATTAATTATTAAATGAATGGTTTATAAACATCGCTGTGCCATGTCTTATAGATAATATAGAACTACACATAAGAAAGAAAACTTGCAGTGCTGACTAAAATGATAGCATTAGAAATGAAATACATGTCTGTCTTTGGACTGGAAGGCTTTATCATATATAAGAATCCGCTTGTATTTATAACAAGGCAGTATTTGAAGAGATGAGTGGTAAGGTTTTCATGATATATTTGCTGACATTATCCAATGCAGAGCCTTAACAATCTAACATTTGTCCTGAGATCGGTGCTACCAAATCTCATTCTTAGACAAGTTACATGAAGAAAATCCGGGACTTCCAGAGGAATAAGTATGATAAAGCAAAATACAAATTCTTGAAAATGCTATCATAAGTAAGCAATGTGAATATGGCTTAAGTCTTAAATGACTAATGCATTAATTTAAGCTTAATAAAGTAACAGAATCATGCGTAATGATATGACAAAATATTAACCTGCTCAGCAACGTATGTAAAATCTTAGCAAATTAGGATGTCAAATATAGAAGAGAGGAAAATATAATTTTCCTATTTAACAAACCCCAAGTATTCTTAAACGATATTATATTATAAGCAAGTTAATGCTCAATGGTATAAAAGCAATAAATAATTATCAAAATAGATTAATAATCAGATTTATTTAGAGAACATAAAATGTATTTAAATCGATAGCGTCAACAACAAAAAGTTTATCTTATCCCATAATATGACTTTTTAAACAATCTGCCATTAAACATATATTTCAAAAATATTCAATCGACCGAACTGCGATCAATAAGGAAATTTTACATTTAACTATTTAAATATTCCAAATATTGGAATGATGGTTGAAATAATATAAATTCACTAGATTGAAACATTAGCATACTAAAATTAATTCAATAAAATACATAGTTTAAAATCAGTTTTGCCGTATGAAAATAAGATAACTAAAGTGTGAGATTTTAAAAACTAAGATAGATTTAAAATACATAATTCTGTGCTAGCATTTTATAGAATGAGATTTTTAAAGCTTTAGAGAGAAAATCATAAATTTAACAATAACGATAACTGGGCTTATAGTCCATTACCAGATAAATAAAAGAATACATTATAATTAGAATTATAATTAGAATTTAGGAAAGAAGTGAGGAATATTAAGAGTTCATTTTCGGCAAAATGGATTATCTTTAGAAGTTATGGAGGCCATTTAGAATAACGTATACGAAGTTTAAATGTGAATGCACAGTCAACAAGACACAATGTTAATAAAATAATGATAAGCATCTTCCAATTAAACAGAACAGTTCTCAAGTAGTGATGGAACGGCAGGAAAGGCAGGACAAAGGTGATCTAAGATCAGGGAGGCAAATCTTCCCCTACTCACAAGTCATCCTGTTTTCACTCTCTAATCGAACACAAGAGAAGAGTGATCTGAACTCATTTTGCACATTTCTAGAACTTTTGCTCCTCCTATACTTGAAATTTGGCAATATTGGAAGATGTAAACAGATACGCATTATTTAAACGTATTTCTTAAAATTGGAAATAGCTTTAAAAATATGATTTTTGTTAGTTTGACTTGAAATGGTTAAATGAGAATGACATTTTTAAATTGTAATAATACTTTCTAGAACTTCTGGCATTGCTTTAGCTTTACATTAATCGTATTTATTTTTATATCTGTAATACATATATGCACTTACACAATTATCTAAGTGAAGGGAATTTGCAAGCTTGGAAATAAAATATACTTAAGTTAAAATAATAACACAACTGGTTAAACCTAACCATTTTGAATAAACAGGGTGGAAATTATACGTGTATGTGTGTGCCTAACATTCCTGGATGACCAAATGAATATATATATAAACTGGTTCAAACCCTACTTTAAAGGTCCGTAATGTCATCAGGCAGTGAAGCTAAATATGTACCACAGATTTACCACTTCAATAGATAGATAGATAGATAGATAGATAGATAGATAGATAGATAGATAGATAGATAGATAGATAGATAGATAGATAGATAGATAGATAGATAGATAGATAGATAGATAGATAGATAGATAGATAGATAGATAGATAGATAGATAGATAGATAGATAGATAGATAGATAGATAGATAGATAGATAGATAGATAGATAGATAGATAGATAGACAGACAGATAGATAGATAGATAGATAGATAGATAGGTAGATAGATAGGTAGGTAGGTAGGTAGGTAGGTAGGTGTGTGTGGGTGGGTGGGCAGGCGGGCGGACGGACGGACAGACAGACAGACATAGATAGATAGATAGATAGATAGATAGATAGATAGATAGATAGATAGATAGATAGATAGATAGATAGATAGATAGATAGATAGATAGATAGATAGATAGATAGATAGATAGATAGATAGATAGATAGATAGATAGATAGATAGATAGATAGATAGATAGATAGATAGATAGATAGATAGATAGATAGATAGATAGATAGATAGATAGATAGATAGATAGATAATGTTTATAATTCAACATTTCCTATTATGGATAAATATGTGAAAGTGATTTTTAACTTTTTACAATCATCACAAATTTTGTTATCTTAGTATAAACTAGGATTTATTTAAGAATTGCTGAATAAAAATCCAAAATTCTTAAAATAAAATGAGTATTAAATATAGATGAGTAATACTTTAAACTTTTTCATTATTATTGTTAAAACAGTTGTCTACATAACAAATTATTAATAGGAATATCTTGAAGCAAGCATCAAAATGCAATTTAGGTTTGATAGTACAGTTTTAGCGAAAAACAATTTGCATAGCCAATTTTAAAGAATGGTACATGGTAGCTGCGATTTTTATCTAGATTATTGCAAGGAAAATTCTTATTATATTTAATGTTACATCTATTAGTTTATGCAAATCTTTGAATTTTTTTCTGGAGATGCTTGATTATTTTTTTTTAATTCAAAGAAATTATTTAACTTTAAATTTTTACAGATATATATATAATCTTATAAATAAAAAGTAATTCATTTTTGGTTTTATATCAATCAAACAAATACTATTGTTAAGACTAGATCATGTGATTTCTGCTTGCATTACCACTTTTTATTATTTGTCACCTTGTTACATTATAGCTATAACTTTATCTAGATATTATACAAAATTTTTGTTTGTAGTTTAATGTTAAATAGTATATTTATATAGAAAGATATTCAGATTAAAAACATCTCCAAATGTTGGGTTTTAAATATGTAAATTCTTACAACTTTGCAATAAAAATAAAATCTTTCAAAAATAACATGAATTCCTTGTATATTCTTATTAAAAAAAAAAGCCAATCTAAATAATGCAAATTGCAAGAATAAAATTAAATTAGTATAAAGGTTAATCTTTTTACAAAAAATTAAATATAAATAAATAATAACTAGATTAAGGCTTCAAATAATAATATTAATTCTTTATATATACGTAAGTATTAAATCTGAATCGAAGTTTTAGCAAAATTAAATTATTTTTTATAATTAATATTTTAAAAGTTTTAGAACCACTTTGAAAAAATTAAATAACTTTAAAATATATAAAATGTTTAATTTGTATTGAAAAATAGAAAAAAAAACTTATGTCTGATCTTCCAAATAATGGCAGATGCTAGTTCCTAATATGACCAATAGGTGTTTGAAATGCTGGAGAAGAGAGATGCTGCACAAGTATAATATTTAATTCCCGTTTTCATCAATTTTTATTATTTCAGTTAAACATCACCAAGTTCATTCAGAATCTGGAAAATGATTTAGATTGGGTTTAAACCCAATATTTTTGGAAATTTATTCTATTTTGGGTCATGGAATGGATGATACTGTAAAATAAACTAACTATAAAAGAACAATTAAATTATTACTTTTGAAGGCATCTTTTTACCTTTTCTGTTTAGTTCAGAACCATCATATACTCTAATTATTTCTACCATACGTCAGAAGATGACGATTCTCTCTGGTTTATTTATCGAATGAAACATCAATAAAGAAAATAAACATCAGGTAATATTCATTTGATAAATGTTGGAATGAAATTTACTCATACACAAAACTATTTATAAAATTATCATTATTTTGAATTTGGCCTTGTGTAAATATTTATGAGCTTAACCATTATTTTATACTTTTTAAATAATTTATTTTTCTTAAATAATTTACTTTCAAATTTAAATGGCATTTTTTCTTTTCTCTAACACCTACTGGTTTTTAATGTAGCTCAAACACTACCATGAACACATTATATATATTATTGGGACTGCAGCTTATATGTGAATATGTTCAAGATTTTGGAGTACAATACTTTGGAAATAAATTTTAATAATAATTGTCCTCATTACTATATTGTCTTAATCCTCGTAAATAATCAATTCAAATCATCCTCTTCATAATAATATTGCTCATTGGCACAACATAATTGAAATCTCTCAAGATTGAAATACTTCACAGGTAGAATCAATCAATAAAATTGCAAAGGAAAGTTACAATCATATCAATAAACTACATTGATCAGATATAACTACACATATATAAGAAAATACAAGCTATGCAAAATAACTATTAAAATATTTTCTGAAAAGGATGTGAAGCAGATCCCTAATGACTGCATATGGCAAATAGGAAGAACCTTATCATCAGTACAATATTTATCACTGAAACATCTACATAGAGTTTATGGTATATATAACTGTCCTTGAAAACCACAAATGAGCAAGATTAATAGTAAATAGGAAGACTTATAATACAAATAAATATACAGTTTTGCACTTAATTTGTACAATCATTCTGTAAGTATTCAGTGATAACTGATTATATTGCATACAGTATTGGCAATAAAGTATAAATTAGTATTATTGTTAGCAGCCATCTATAGATATTTCACTAATTTTTTAATCAGGGAATTAACAATTATTGAATCTTAATATTAGAGATGTATAATTAGAAGGTAAGAAAGAAAATCTTCCAATAATAATATTATGTTTATTTTAAGAATATAATATTTCATTTCAAAAAACATAAGATTAAATTAGATACAGTTTAAACAGTATTTTGACAGAAATAGCCCAGTTAGTGCAAAATATTGATCCAAAGTAGTAATCCAAAATAAAATTTAAAATATTAATTTAATGTAAATTGAAATTAGCAGAGATTTTATATTATAATTGATAATGAATACAGAAAAAGAATGAAAATCTTTGCAAAGGCATGAAAGAGCAAATACTGTGCAGTAAATAAACTATTGAACATATATATAACATTACAAATCGATGTCTGTATTTTTTCAAAATAATATACATAAATTTATAAATAAATATTAGACAATACAGTACTTAAAAGTTTATAAAATATATATCTATAAACATCACTTAGGAGTGCTTTCAACTATCCTTGTGGTTTTTGTCAACTGATACTTTAAAGGTCAACTTTCCCATAATTTCATGATGTCAACTTTCCTATAATTCCGTGACCTTAACATTTGCTGCCTGCTTATTGATTAAATCTTGCATGTATTTATATATTAACATAGTTTTCTTAATTTTTATTTTATTATTATTTCTTTCAGTTTCCAATATTTTTATGTTACTATATTTAAAATCAAAATCCTATATACATGATTTATTATTTAACGTTCGACTATGTGTTTGTTTAAATATTTGTAAAATCTATATTTGTGTTAATATAAATACACATGTAAACTATAACATATATAAATACTATTTCTATATTAAATAAATAACCACCATCTTAACAATAAATTTTATACTCAAGCGCTTTCAAAGGTCTAAGCTTTCATTTTCAAGAAGTAGCTGGAATAAAATATGCAAATTAGTGTGGACTAGATTTTCATTGACCTAGATTTGCCATCCTGGAGATGGCATAAAATGTTTTTTTTTATTCATGGCATGGACATCAGAGATGATATAATATGCCTCCTTAATTCTCCTTTGCAACTCTTGCTGCTCTCTGCACACCACGAGGTTTGTCTGGCCTGTACTGGTTCCTGTAGAAGCTGTGTGCTGCACAAAAATAGAAGGGTTGGATGGATCAGCCAGAGTATTATTGTATGCATATACATGTTGTGCAAGTGTGGTATGGATGGATGGCCTAGTCTCACCATAATATGCCACCAGGAAATTATTGTTACTACATGCAATCTTGTAAATGGCCTGTTGGGTGTATATTGGGGGGATGTGGTCTTTAGTATCGTTTACACATCTGTTGAAATTGGGGGGGAGAGCAGTAACACAAGCTAAAATCATTACTAAAGATTGTGCATAAATCTTTATGTATATTTTTGATATATGGCAATAAGATATGGGGTTTATTCTGTTTATTTTTTTAAATGGGATGGTTTTTAAAATTTCTAATAATATTATTGATTGTTCTCTCATTATATTTTGCCTTTATTAATTTATTTCTGAACATCTCAATGTTCTTTCTTTTATCAACTTCAAAGCTGCACAGATTTGTGTTTCTGTGTAAGAAAGATTTCAGACCAGCCATTTTATATGTATATGAAGTGTTTGATGATTGGTGTATATCACCCCTAACATTGATCGGTTTAATGGTCATTCTATAACAGAAATGATGGGCCTCCATCTTCACTTGTAGATCTAGATATTAAATGCTATTCAGACCTTCATTTTGAGCTGTGTTTATGTGTAGATGTCATGCTGTTATGAGGTCTGTCTTAATGTCTTCTATTATTTCTTTAGGTGCAGCTACAAAAATGTCATCCACATATCTAGTATATAGCAATAAACCATAGCCTACATATCTCGGTATGATAATTTGTTTGTATGCATTTATTACAATGCTGGTAATGATTCCACTCATTGAAAGACCCATTGGCCAACCATTGAGCATGTGGTACCATTCTTGGTTGAACACAGCATACATGTTTTTCTTCATCCAGCTCAACAGAGATATGACAAATTGGACATGATCTGACTCATGCCATGTCTGGTGAGTGCTTGTTTTACTATTATTATAGATTTAGGTCTGTCGATAGACCCATACAATTCTGCAACATCAAGAGCTGTCATCTGTGTATTTTTGCTCTGGAGCCACATTCTTCAGTCTATTTACAAAAGTTGAAGGATGACTTGATGGTACAATCCCCGTAGCCTTTGGCTTGGGTAATCCATGTATTTACAGTTTTTGCTGCCTTGTAATAAGGAAAACCACTGAAGTCGATCATCAGTCTCAGTGATACACCTTCCTTATGGACTTTAGCATTTGAAAATATTCTTGGAGGGGTAATTGTGGATGGGTACATTTGGAGATATTCAGCCTTAGAAAACACTTTTAATGTGTGAGGCCTGAGAATGGTTGAGACAAACTTATCTTTATTCAATCTAAAGTTGATCTCTGGGACTTGTATAGATTTCAGTTTATCTATTTGTTGTTGTATTTTGTTTATGTAGTCCTCAGTATTCATAATCACAAATCTGTTTCCTTTGTTTTCTTTCATGACCATGATTTTATTGTGATCCATAAACCTTTGTGTTGTTGCTGTTTTATATCTCCACTGTTTATGCCATAGTTGTATGGCCATGTATTGTATAAATCTAGTGATTTTAGCTATATAAGAGTCTTTGAGTGGATTATTGTCCAAACTGGCTTCAGTGTCTGCCACTAGCTCCATTTTACATAGCCTCCATCCTTCACTGACAAATCTAGGGCCTTTACTCAACACTGTTTTTACAATATCTGAAATGTGAGTGTTTGTTAAATTTATAAAGATTTCTTGACCCTGCAAAGCTATCTATCTGTTTTGTTTATAGGCTATAAATTGGAGCTTATCATTAAATTTTGTTTCCAATTTGACTCTTAGTCTGTTACTTTTATTGATCATATCTGGTGGAAGTACTCCATTGTTGAAAATAATTTTGAACCTGTTGTTTGCTATTGACAATTCTCTTCTACATTGCATGATCACTTTGTTTAATATTAGTGCTTGTACTTGTGCCATAATGGCATTTGTGTTATGTATTGATGTGTTCAGCCTCATGTAACAACACCTTGGGTACACTTTATGATTTCTATACCTGATCAGAAAATTTAATCTTTGCCTGTATTTACACACCTCCAGCAATGATTTCAAAGCCATTCTATTATATGTTGTAGGCTCCATTACACTAATATTGAATATTTAATGTTCAACTATATGTTAGTTTAAATATTTGTAAAATCTATATTTGTGTTAATATAAATACACACGTAAACTATAAGATATGTAAATACTATTTCTATATTAAATAGTCAATCACCATTTTAACAAATGATAAATTTTATACTCAAGAACTTTTGAAGGTGTAAGCCTTCATTTTCAAGAAGTAGCTGGAATAAAATATGCAAATTAGTGTGGACTAGATTTTCATTGACCTAGATTTGCCACTTCCTGGAGATAGCATAAAATGTTTCTTTTTTATTCATGATGTGGACATCAGAGATAATGTAATATGCCTCTTTAACTCTTTTTCACAACTCATGCTGCTCTCTGCACACCACATGAGGTTTGTCTGGCCTGAACTGGTGTTCTGTAGAAGCTGCATACTGTGCAAAAATAGAAGGGTGGGATGGATCAGCTAGAGCCTTATTGTATGTATATCATGTTGTGCAAATCTTGTATGTATGGATGCTCTAGTCTCACCATAATATGCCACCAGGCAGTTATTGTTACTACATGCAGTCTTGTAAATGGCCTGTTGAGTGTATATTTGGGGAATGTGGTCTTTAGTATTGTTTACACATCTGTTGAAATTGGGGGTGTTTGATGGATTAAATAATATAAAGGGCTTAAAATGAATTAAAACAGATGAAAATTCAATGAATATTCAATTTTTAGATCTCAAGATAATTAGAAACAAAGATAAACTAGATTACTATATGACTATTAAACCAATTGCAAAAAGAGGATATATTTCATATAAATCAAAAGTACCAATGTCACATAAAATGGCAGGTTTAATAATCTTTGTAAATATTCATCAGATAAAACCAAAAATATTGAAATTTATTATAATGAATTTTTTGGATATAGTTATCATTATGTTTATTATACTATTAAAAATTTTAATTCTAAATATAAAAATAATATTAATAATGTTAATTCTTCTCAAAAAAATTTGGATATTAATATCATATAATTCAAATCAACAGGTAAGTTTCATTAAGAAAATTTATAAAGGTATATGTGACATTGCATTTTATGCCTCACCTACATTAAATAAATTAATAAATAACTCAAAAGATAAAATCTTATTGGCAAATAAAAATTGAGTCATTTACAAATGGACATGTAGGTGTGGCAGTGGATATATAGGTGAGTCAAGATGCACATTGGAAAAAAGAACAAAAGAGCACTTGTTATTATTAAAAAGGGTTCAAAATACAAAACAAAATTATAAAAATAATAATAATTCATCAGCTTCCATTTTTTATGACCATAATAAATCATGTATATATGGTTTTGTATTTAAATATAGTAATATCAAATATTGGAAACTGAAAGAAATAATAATAATAAAAAATTAAGGAAGCTATGTTAATATATAAATATAACCAAGATTTATTCAATAGACAGGCGGCAAACATTATGATTATGGAATTATGGGAAAGTTAACATCATGAAATTATGGGAAAGTTGACATTTCAAAGTATTAATTGACAAAAACTACAAGGATAGTTGAAAATGCTCCTATGTGTCGTTTATAGATATATTTTTTATAAACTTTTGAGTATATATATATATTATGTTTTCTATTTTAGACTTATAATTTTATAATTAAATAGTGATAAAAGATGGCTGCTGGAGGGTTGCATTGGATCCTAAGATCTAGTTACAGTGCTCTCAGATTCAAGACTCCTCATTGATGAATTCTACAAGCTAAAAACTAGTCTGAGAATATTAGATGAGTAGGCACTAGATAGGGATTTTATGCACAAACCTTCTTGCATCCATTGATTACTCTGACTTGCACTGAGTAGCTCTACTATATGGAGAGTTTTGCTTTTTTTAAATTCAATACTATTAAAGAACTTTAATTTAAACAAGAAACCATGGCAAAAATTAAAGAAAAAAACAAAAACAAATGATTAATAAGTCAAATATTAATGAGAAGGAATTGAAATGCTATTTTTAGAAGGTGATACAAGTGAAAATACGCTGATGTGTATATATGTATCAGATCCTATTTGTTATTGGACAAAAAAACTTTCAAATGTTTGTATATTTATTAAATACTTCTTTGATTTTTAAAATATTATTTTATTTTAACTAATCATATGAACGGCTTCTTAGTTCTTTACCTAACTAAAGAGACAAATGTGAGTGTTTTTATATATCAAAAACATTTTATTGTGCTTTTAAAAATGGACGAAAACAAACTTCCATTATAAGTAAGTCAGTTATAATATTGGTGAGTACAGAGTTTTTATTTGTTTATTGAATAAAAAATTCGCATGTATTTGTATATATATTTATTCATTTATTTGATTTTTTAAATATTGTGTTTCTTTAAATCTTTCTTTTTAGATCTTTAATTAATAAGACACATGTATGTGTATTCTTATATTGTGCTTTTGAAAATGGTCAGAAAAAAAATTCCATTATAAGTAATTTATTATAATATTAAGGATATTATTTATTTATGTAATATGTATATATTTATTTAAATAAAATAAAAATTAATATAACATTACAATACTAATAAAAAAAGCTAAACTTTACTAAAATTCTTCTACAACCATGGTTTCATCTATTAACAAAAAGACTTTTATATATTTAAATAAAATCTTTATTAACAAAGAACAAAAATTATGTACACTTTTACAATAATTATTTACATATAAATTTTAAATTACAGATTTTTATAATTATTCATAAGTTTCTCCTTTAATTAAATGATGCTTTATTGATCTATTTAAACTATAACTATATGTTGGACTATTTTCATCATTTAATGTTAACTGTTGGTTGTCTTTGAAAAAATTCAAAGTTCATTTTAACTTTTCAAATACACATTCAATTCTCAGTAATAGTACACAGGTTAGCAGGTAATACAACATTTTGATTGGTAACATTCTTCATTTCTCTTGTATTTTTGGCCTGACTGATGGCAGTACTAACATGAGAATAGAATGAGGGGCCTTTAGTTTTTTGAATACTGAATTCACGTGACACTCTAATCAACAAAGCTATTTTGTCAAAGGCAAAAGTTAATAAAAATTGTATGTATGTACTTATCTGTGAAGATTCTCCTGATTTCTTCACTTTTGCCTTACGAACGAGGTTAGTAAGTGGTTTTCAAACATTATCTAAATTAATTTACCATAGTCACATGTTCATTGTACTTTTGCCTTTCTGTCCAATATTTTTGTTTGTCCTAATTAACATATGTTTGTTGGAATGTATATGGTCTGCTACTTTAGATATATCTGTTTTTTTCTAGTAATTAGTTTCTCTTGCAAGAGATGATTCATTTCACTAATATATATCTTTCTGCATCCACATTCACTTCCATTTTTCAGCATTTCAATTTTTTTCTTATAATGTGCTATGACTTTGGAAACTAATTATGATATATTAATTGCAAACTTTGTTAGTTTATCTGAAATCCCTTTTATATATAGATATACTACAATAACTATAATTGATTTTTCTATTGATATTTGTCTTTTTTATTTATTTAATATTGTCTTAATTATAACTAATGGATAACCATTTTTAATGAAAGTTTGTTCTATGTAGATCTTTTCTTTTTCAAAATTACTAGTTTCTGAACAAGTGTTCTTTGATGATTAAATATATATGTTATTTTTTGTGGGGGAAGGTTTCCTAAACTGTAGTTTTGATTTTTCATAAAAATGTCTCATGACAAGAGTATCAGTGAAAACTATTTATTGTTCCTATTCCAATCCTATTTTAAATTTAATTAAAGAGGATGGGTTATTAAGGTATATTATAAATGGTGTAATATTGCTTCACCATATGGCTATCGTACTGGTCAAAACATGTTTATCATCTAACATAAGCTGGAACTCACAAACTCTACTTCAAACACAGTTAAACCTGAGATTTAGGTCAGGGACCAGCCTGGATTTGAACCCACTCTCTAAGCCCCAGATTAAACACCTAATGGATAACATAACACTGATGGAACATGAAAATTAATTTTAAATTCAGCCAACTAACAAAGCTGAGGAAAACAAAGAGACATCTATTAACTATGACTAAATTAAAATATATGTAAGTTTGGCTGTATGTTTGGAAGTGGAGAAAAGAGGAATTTGAACTACTTAGACAAGTTGGATAATAAAAATTAGTTTAATATAATAACAAATTATTTACATACATTTATAAATTAAGTACATTAGTATGTGCATGAATGAGCAAATGGTCTACCAAATGATAGATAATTATATATTGTCATTCATGCTATTATTTCTCATATGCTCTTTTATTAATTAAATAATATATACTATACATAAACACACATCTTTTGTGGGTCCAATATTAAGATGCCAATCAATTATTAAAAAGAAGTTACATAATATTGCCATTAACGCTTTGATTTACATTTCTGAAACATGGTGACTAACATTATTACTTCGAGGAGCGCTCTGAGATTCATTACAGATATAATACAAACTATTTTCATGCCACTGAGGTTGTGAAAATAAATAAAATATGTTTGAAAACATATTTGAAAATGACATGTGATTATATGTCAAAATATTTAATGAAACTTCTGTTAATTAGTGCTGGTAAGAAGAACACTTTATTTTTCCCAAATCAAATACTCTTAAATAGATAAATAACAAAATTCGATGATGAGATTGTATAAGACTGAAATAAATTTAATTAATAAAACTAGAAGTAATTGGAATTTATATATATTTTGAGCAGAGCACAAATTTAATATTATTACAGCACTAAAATTAGGTCATAAGCAAAAGAACTAATAATATGAATAATATGCGGTACCGACATAGGCAGAGAACTTAAAGATAAGGGCATGCTTCTGGATGAAAAATGAAATGGATAGGCATGCCGTGGTTATCGCCAACATGCAGGCCCTTTTGTATGAAGAACGTGGATAAGCATAGTGTGTGCCAGACTTAGGGATCACTGCCAGAGGCCCTTTTATATGAAGACAGTGGATATGCATGTGTGCACCAAACTTATGGGATCATCGCCAGAGGCAATTTCATACAAAATAAATGTTCCGGATAGCTCAACTATCTACAGAAGTCTTGCATTGGTGGTCAAGTGGTCAGTGTGACTGCTTTGCACTTGCAGGCAATTGCCCGGGTTGTGGGTTCATGTCCTGGCTGATGCTATGACACTTAAAAAAAAACTATCTACAGAACGAGATATGAGAAGAAATCTATGGGTTTAAACTTGTCGCAACCCCCAGATTAGAAGATTAGAATCATATATATATATTGTAACAAACGGGGTTCGAATACAAGCGTATGTAATATATTACTAATTGCGAGTGTTAATGTTGAGCGACTATATACGAAAAGATATATAAGTAAATAGTCAATCGAACCCTGTTACAAATAGTGTGAATGTTAGGCGGGTATGCTTATATAAATATATTTGTATATGTGAGTATAAAATGTGTGTGTGTGATGGTTCCAAGCAATTATATACGGAGCTGTATAAGTTGTAATTGATTATTCGTATATATTTTATCCGTTAAAATTTTTCTTTAAGTCTGGTTAATAATATTGTCGGTAACACGTGTTTTTTTTTGCTAATTAATCTTTTGAACATATGAAGATAGAAATAGGAATAAATCAGTTGCTGTAGGTGGTTTAGTAATAACTGGTGTCAAGAAGTCCGAAAACGGGTCAGGTGGGTATCTTTGGAAAACAATAGAAGAACGGGACAGTGGCATAGGGATATTGGAAGAAAATTTTACAAAGTTAAAGAGTGAAAACAAAAGAACTTTTTTTGTGGGCTCGAGAGGAAAAAAAAGAAAAAAATGCGGTTTGGACTACGGAGTGTGTGGACGTATAAAAATTTTCTTAAGAAGTTTATTAATATTTCTCACACAAAATGTCGGGGTAATTCCATAGCGCTAGTTTCATTAACCAATCCAATGGACAGTTGTCGTGGAACCCATCTGAAGTGGACCTACGAACTTCGCTATACAAAAGAGTTCTTGTTCATCAAGTGTAATGGCGACGAAAGATCTATGAAATGGGACCCTTTCATAAAGTGAGTGAATCATCTACTCCACCTCCAAAATAAGCTATTCGATATACCATATTGGAAATCCTTGCCATCCGTTATATCAACCAGACCAGTATTCATGGAGAATTATAAATGCGGCCTTGTCTTTGACCGTGTGAACGGTCGATGGTACTTAAGGTAATTGACATTTACGCTAAATATATGTTCAATGAATGCATCTTGGTAAAGAAACTAGTGTTACCTCAATATTAATTGCTATAATAAATCTCTTTTAAATTAAATAAAATAACAACTTTAAATAAACAGCTCTGATGTATAATTGCATGATTTTGATGCATATATGAATTATATATATGTGTGTATCAGTGTAAATGGGCTGTGCGCTTGAATATTGATATATTTATATGCATGTATAAATGATATTTTATCGGTATTAAGTATGGTAATAAATAGAGTAAATTGTATGATAACATTCGGGTTGAGTTATTAGATTTATAATGGATAAATTATCGGACAGAATAGATAGACACATAAGACTTAGTTGGGTAGTGTTTAGCTTTGTTCTCTAGTTAGACTATAGTCCCCAAACCCTGAGATTGAGCTGGTATGGATGCGCTACCATAAGCAGAGGTATATCTATATACCCGAACCCTTATTTACGTTTTCGATGAGATAATTCTTATCCATGTGTAAGATTGGCGCGTGAGATGGAATCAGACCATGATCACAAATATCCTCACTCGAAGCTATGGGTAGAAGCATACAATGGCGATATAAATTATAACGGGTAATACTATAATGGCGTCCCAACTAACGGGGCTGCGAATGTTAGAGAACGGGCATTTAAAAGGGCATCCTAACGTAACGTAAAAAGAGCGTACAAACGAGAGTTGGAATTTTTTTTTTTTTAAAAAAAAAAGAAAAAAAGAGAAAAAGGGAAAAATAAAAGCGATAGTTTGTTATAAATCAGAAAGAGTTTGAATACATATTGGTAATATAGTAGATGGGCATATTTGGCGGTGTGAATATACGGATAGAAAAGTTCTCGAGTGGTCAAGGGGGAAAATAGCATTGAGGTATGTCCTGTGAATATATATAAAGTCATAGTTTATAAATCGAGGTTGAAGAATTTATCTAACATTGGGATATTATAAAACAATATCGCTCAATATGATAATAAGGAGGGGCAAAGGTCTATCAGGTGGGTCATGCAGTGGACCACTGGAAACCGGGGTGACGAACCTGGCACGTAATTAAAATAGTAATAGAGAGAAAGTGAAGCCAAAAAATAAACAGAATGGGGAAAAGCAGAAGGCGACGGAAGAGAAGGAAGTAAATGTATTGGAGAGGATTTTAGAAAGATTAGAAGGTCTAGAACTCCGATTTCAGGAAATGGACGAGAGGTTCAAATGGAGATTTCAGGAGATAGAACGGAGACTAGGGATAGAAAGCAAGGAAAGGGCAGAGAAGTCTGACAATAAAGAAGTAAAAGGAAGTTTAGATGAAGGAGAGAAGAATATAAAACAGGGGCCGAAGTCTAGTGAGATGAAAAGACTGGAGCATATGGGCAAATGTAGGGGTGTGGTGGTACACACCCACGTGAACCATTTTTAAAGATACGGCAGTTTGAAGGCCAAATGGGGGAAGCTCCTGTGGAACATCTACAAAGCCTACGAAGATACTTTGGCATGAATCCCATGCCAGAGAAAGGTAAATTGGTGGTAGCATACAGCCATCTAAGTGGGAATGCCCAAGAGTGGTGGGACTCATTGTCCCAACAGCCCACAACCTTCGAGGAGTACCAGAAGAAGATACGAGAGACTTTCTGGTCGGAAGACTGCCAGGAACTCGTGCAGTACCAAGTGATGCGAGAGAAATATGAGGAAGAAAAGGAAGAAAATTTCTCTCAATTTTTTCATTGCCAAGTGGCGAGACTAAGGACACTGGACGCGTGTCACCTATCTGAAAGCCACATCATTCGAATTGTAAGGCACAATATGCCTATGAATGCGGAAAGAATAATGTTGGGGGTGAGGAAGGCATCCATCGGAGAAGTGGCAGAGCTGCTTAATGCTCTGGATATGAGTATATATGACCATAACACACCGTTGGAGCGAGGGAAGGAAGTTAAAGATATGCAAAATATTAAATTTGGGATGGAAGAAGGACACACTAGTGGGGATGCCATGCATAGAAAAGGTGGTGATGATAGTCACAAACCGAGGTGGCAATACGAACTGGAAGCTCGACATCCGCCAGATAAGCCAAAGTTCATCCAAGAAAAGAGATCGTGGTCACCGAAACAGAAAGGTGGTATCGAGGGGAACAAAGGATAAGGAAGAGTCATTTAAGAAGCCATTCAAATACACAGAAGGTATTTGAAGGCTATCGCACCAGGGGGTATGTAACAAACGGGGTTCGAATACAAGCATATGTAATATATTACTAATTGCGAGTGTTAATGTTGAGCGACTATATACGAAAAGATATATATGTAAATAGTCATTCAAACCCTGTTACAAATAGTGTGAATGTTAGGCGGGTATGCTTATATAAATATATTTGTATATGTGAGTATAAAATGTGTGTGTGTATTAACGGTGATGGTTCCAAGCAATTATATACGGAGCTGTATAAGTTGTAATTGATTATTCATATATATTTTATCCGTTAAAATTTTTCTTTAAGTCTGGTTAATAATATTGTCGGTAACACGTGTTTTCTTTTGCTAATTAATCTTTTGAACATATGAAGATAGAAATAGAAATAAATCAGTTGCTGTAGGCGGTTTAGTAATAACTGGCGTCAAGAAGTCCGAAAACGGGTCAGGTGGGTATCTTTGGAAAACAATAGAAGAACGGGACAGTGGCATAGGGATATTGGAAGAAAATTTTACAAAGTTAAAGAGTGAAAACAAAAGAACTTTTTTTGTGGGCTCGAGAGGAGAAAAAAGAAAAAAATGCGGTTTGGACTACGGAGTGTGTGGACGTATAAAAATTTTCTTAAGAAGTTTATTAATATTTCTCACACAAAATGTCGGGGTAATTCCATAGCGCTAGTTTCGTTAACCGATCCAGTGGACAGTTGTCGTGGAACCCATCTGAAGTGGACCTACGAACTTCGCTATACAAAAGAGTTCTTGTTCATCAAGTGTAATGGTGACGAAAGATCTATGAAATGGGACCCTTTCATAAAGTGAGTGAATCATCTACTCCACCTCCAAAATAAGCTATTCAATATACCATATTGGAAATCCTTGCCATCCGTTATATCAACCAGACCAGTATTCGTGGAGAATTATAAATGCGGACTTGTCTTTGACCGTGTGAACGGTCGATGGTACTTAAGGTAATTGATGTTTACGCTAAATATATGTTCAATGAATGCATCTTGGTAAAGAAACTAGTGTTACCTCAATATTAATTGCTATAATAAATCTCTTTTAAATTAAATAAAATAACAACTTTAAATAAACAGCTCTGATGTATAATTGCACTATTTTGATGCGTATATGAATTATATATGTGTGTGTATCAGGGTAAATGGGCTGTGTGCTTGAATATTGATATATTTATATGCGTGTATAAATGAGATTTTATTGGTATTAAGTATGGTAATAAATAGAGTAAATTGTATGATAACATTCGGGTTGAGTTATTAGATTTATAACGGATAAATTATCGGACAGAATAGATAGACACATAAGACTTAGTTGGGTAGTGTTTAGCTTTGTTCTCTAGTTAGACTATAGTCCCCAAACCCTGAGATTGAGCTGGTACGGATGCGCTACCATAAACAGAGGTATATCTATATACCCGAACCCTTATTTACGTTTTCGATGAGATAATTCTTATCCATGTGTAAGATTGGCGCGTGAGATGGAATCAGACCATGCTCACAAATATCCTCACTCGAAGCTAAGGGTAGAAGCGTACAATGGCGATATAAATTATAACGGGTAGTATTATAATATATATATATATATATATACGAAGATAGCCAAATGTCAATAACACAGTAATGATAAATGTCACTAATGACATTGAATAAATTTTAATGTTTTAAAATAAATGACCCTTATTTGAGTACTATAATTTAAATAAATAATATGCTATGCCGCTATAATATATATAGAGAGAGAAGATTTCATTTAATAAAATATACATGAAGATTTTATTTAGTAAAAGAAACATTAAGATTTACCCCCATCCTTTTTCTGCTATTTTTAAATAAATCAATTCCACCTTCATTGATTTTACAATAACTGGAATATATAAATACTCTATTTGATATTTTAAGCATATACTATTTTAAGAGTATAGAAAAAAAATAATTAGCAGTTATATAGAAAACAAATAATTGGTCACCTCTTCAGAAATGAATAAATAATATTTTAAAATTTCAAAGCATTAATTAGCCAAAGTTCTGGATTCAACCCAGGTAGAAAATCCAGAGTTAAACAAATATACATTTTTTTATACTAAAACATAAATAAAATGTTGACTCATAAAACAATCTGGCAAGCTTATTAATTAATAATGTGTTGTTTTAAATGGATGTTAAAAACCTTAATTCATGAAGGTTTACTTAAAAGAAGAAAAGATTTTAGAAATTCAACTCGTCAGATTATTTGAAATTGATGCATTAATAATAACTAAAATAGACATATAAAATTAATGATAAATAACTATAAATAAATGACCGCACCAAAATTAAAGAAAGTGAGCATATGAGAGGATTAGATATAAAGAAATCATTTGAGAGCAAAATTACATTCATAGATTTATATAAAAAAAAAACAAAGTCAAATAATACATGAGAAATCTTGGTAGTAGAATTCGAGATTAATTAAGTAAGCTAGTTTTAGTTTCAATGGTGGCAGTTTGGAAGTTACTTTGCAATTTTAAGAATCCAATTTAGTATGGCACATGCACAGCAATTGAAATGCAAGTTTTTCAATGGCAGTAAGTCTCTATTAGCATTTTTAAAGTTCCCCATCAGGCCTTTACTTCACTTTAGGGTAGCAAAATATTATTATGGCAGCGGAAGATGACTCACAAGTGTTGGGAAAAGCTTTTACTAGATCATTTTTAGATTTCAAAACAGCATAGTGTCTAGTAGCAATCACTTCTCTCAATAGTATCTAATCTATATGTGACTCAAAATTCAGCCATTTTATACTCTTGCCCGGGTGGTTTTGAAATGCTTTTAATCACTTAGTTTTAGCTTTACAATCTAATCTCTGATCTTAAAATTCTTACTTTTTTTATCGATTGTTTTTGAAGATGCAACAGTAAGATAATGTCCAAAAATAAATTCAAATCTATTTTCATATTAGAAATAGATTTGAGAAAAAATGTTTATAATAAAAGAAAATCTTAATTCCATTTTAAGTAAAACTTTAATTAAAAATACCTTCCCCAGATTAAAACAATCGTGTTTTCAACCCTTTAATTATTTTTAGACAATCAACTGTAGCATCTTCCATATTGGATTTTACGAAATATACAGTTTAACCCTTAAACCGCTAATTTTATCATTGGTTGTATCAGATAAAAACATATTGGATTTTACGAAAAAATACAGTTTAAAAGAAAAAGTTGTACAAATAAAACATTTACAGAAAAATCAATATTTTGTTAGTATTTTACTCCTATATATATATATATATTTGAGCCACACCTATAATACTTTAATAAAAAAAACTAATAATTAATAAAAAAAAGAATTAATAATAATTTTAAAAAAATTGTTAGTGAAATGTTAAAATTTTATAACTTAGGAGCGCATCTCAAATATATACATAAAATAAATATATACGACAAAAGAAGCAGGATGGGATATAGGGTTTAAACACAGGTTAGTAGGTGGAAACATGAAACTCAATCTTAAGCTAAGATTGACTGCTTCACTATACAACAAATGTACCATCAGCATACTAAAGTTAGACTTTGGGTGCAAATGGAAAAGTATTTATGTCTACATTATAAGTTATTTCATGTAAATATTGTTAATTAATGCTGGAATGATAAATCCTTAACCATACTTTGATTATACTAAAAGAATTTTGTGTTGTATTAAAAATATGTAGCTGTTAAAAAATATTAAGGGTTCCATTATCTTATTAATAGGAGTTATTATTCTTGTCTAATCTTATTCTTTTAGTAAGCAGAGTTTTGTCACAGGATATATTTTTTAATAAACTTTCTATGTCAAGCTTACCAATATGTTATTTTTTTATATTTTTATGTTCTTGATTATTTCCATAAAGTACTTAGAATCCCTGATAAAGAACTGTATCTAGTATGCCAAAGAACTAAAACTTTGATAAAAAATTTTGACAAATTTTGTCAAGGTAAATTTCTAGAACTAACAATAGATCTTAATGAAATAGGATCCATATGGATTTTAGTGAACCAAATATCAGGTTATAATTTTTTTCTGAATCAGTGAAATACCATAATAATGCTATAATGAATAATATTTCAGGTTATAATTTTTAACACCTTGTCAGGGATGTAATCATAAACATATGACCAAAAATATGTGATAAAAACATAATAAAAGTGAATAAACTCATTCCCTATCCTGCATCAGAGTGGTGTATTGAAAATGACTACTATAAATTATTACCACATAATCCTTTCTGTATAATAACTGCAACTTTGATTTTGTAATTAGTTAAAAAAAATGATATTTTTTTGCATTGACTTGCAGTAAAAAAATTATTTATTTTCTTATTATAATTGAAGTATTTATAAACACTGAATGATTGCAGTTTTGGTTGGTTTGAGAGATTTAACAGCTTTCCTAAATGAAATGTTGATTTGGGGTTTTTTATGAGTTGTCCCTAAAGGATTGCAATTGTGAAACTTTGAAAAAAGAAAGAATAAATTTTCAAAGGTTTTACAAATTCAAACCTCAAACTGCATTACAAATATAGAATGTTTTCTTTAGCTGAGAGGCCATCGCAGCAGCCTTGCAAGCAAGCAGTTGGTTGCAGATGGTTGTGTGGGTTTGCCTCCCGGCCGATGCTATGACATATGAAAAAAAAATGTAATGATAAATACTTCACAAATTTGTCAATCTAATTATATAAAAACATAAAAGAATATAAAAAAAACTTTGTAAACTTATATGTGCATGTCAAAAGTTATACTGTATTAAGCAATATATCAGTTTTATCAGTTTAATAGCTTAGCATATAACAGATGCTAAAATTTTTGTTCTGAAAAAAATATATCTTTATTACATATAACATCAATTGAGGACATCAATTGAGAAAGTTATTTTAAAATTGTCTCAAGAAAACATAGCAAAATCACACTGGAGAATAAAAAGAATACTTGAGAGACACCAAAATCCCAAATCAAGTATTTTAAAAGATAAGAAGAAAGCTATTAAATCTTTCATCATAGATAAATCCATAATCATTCTTTCTGATAACAAATTCAATATCAGCATAGTAAAGGATACTGTTGGTTATTATAGAATATTAAGAGAGCCTCTAATTTCAAACTAATACAAAAAGGCAATAAATTAAATATCAGCTATAGAAACAAAGTTACAAGCATTACTTAGAAAATCACAGATATAATTCAGAAAAAAAATTAGCACCATATCTTAACATTAATGCTGGTTTAGCACAAATATGTATATTGGAAATCATTTAACTTTTTCACATGTATATGATCATGCATATTGGTTGTATAAGATGGAGTGGATAATTATAGGGTTTTTGTAAGTCTAAGTTCAAACTTCTTCTAATTACAAAATCCCTTATCTTTTTGGTCTATCTATAATCTCTAATATTCATGTCCAATTAAAATATTTTATTAGTTTTAGAAATTTGTCTTATCAAAATTTTTCAATATTTCTTCTCAAGATTCTTAGCCTTTAGCATGCAAGAACATTCTTTTCTCACGGATTCTAAAAGCTTTGTGAAGTTAATTAAGAATAAGAAAATAATTAACATATTGGCAAGCTTTGAGGTGAAAAGTTGATTCACAAATATACTTTGTGATGAAGTATTGTCTACTGTAAGGAAAGAATTAAATAATGATAATATCTTACAAACCAGAACAACTTTTCTTATTAATAATATAATAGAACTTTTAACAACCTGCACAACAACAATATATTTTCAATATAACACAGAATTCTTCCAATAAAATCAAAAGATGACATCATTTACAAAAAAAAAACATGAAATTACACCATAAATATTACTCTATTCCTGTCTACAGTCTGATTTATTTTCTATATTGATAATGTACTGGTCAAAATATGTTGATCCATCTAACATGAGCTAGAACTGAATGAAATGTAGTTCAAACCCAGTCAAGCCTGAGATTTATGTCAGGGACCAACCTATATTCGAACCCATTTCACAAGCCCAAGATCAAACACCTAATAAATAACATAATAATGATGGCACATGATACTTAATTCTTAAATCCGGCCCACTAGAAGAGTGAAAGAGACAATGAGACATATTTAATAAAAGAATGCATATATATATTGGAATGTATGGAAGTGAAGAGAAGATAATTCGAACTACATAAAATATTTAATAAGACATTTAATAAAACAGTAAATTGACTATATATTTATTTGAATGTGCATGACAGGATGATTTATCTGGAGGTAGAGAGTGACATACAATTCATCATGCTATTAGAATTCATATGGTCTTATGAATAAATGACATATTATATCTAAATAGGTATATTTGATGGGAGGGTTCGAGATTACTAACAGTTGGTGCATATACTAACTTATTTGCTGTGATATTACTAACAGTTGAATGAATTTTGAATATTTAAATAAAAGTAAACTTTTCTAAAGACATTCAACACACAGATTAGATGATGAAAATAGTCCAATATAAAATACAACTAGAACACCATCATCACAAACTTTCAGGAAAACTTACAACATATTTGAATTAATGCTTTAATGGTGGTTCTGAAAGATGATGATTAATGTGCAAATTTCTGGAGCATTCTAGGAATCATTATACATATTACATAATCTATTTTCACACCATTTCGGTTGTGAAAATCAATAAAATATATTTTTAAAAATGGTTAACTCGTTAAGGATAATATTTGTGAGTATTTAATACAATAAGATACATTTATTTGCTTCGTGAACAAAATCTTTTTAATGATTCTTTAAATTTGGGTTTAAAAGAACATTTCATCTTTCTAACAAATGTATACTCTTAAATAAATGGGATAAATTGTGATGGTGGGACTTTTTAAAAAAAAGCAAAACAACATCATTAATTAAAGTAATTATTACTATTAGAAATATATATACACACCTGGGTCTCGTTTTACATGATAGATAGGTTCCTCAGAAAACACATGCAAATGAAATCATGCAAAAATAGATGTAACTTACATTGAAAAAGGGGGGATGCGGTCTGTGATTTTTCAAAATTCGCCGTAAAAGCAAAGCACCAATGTAAAATTACTTTAAAATTCACGCAAAAAAAAAAAAATAAGGAAATAAAATATGACTAATAAAAAATTTCAAATTTGAAAAAAAATGATACAAGACAACTATAATATTTAATTTTATTCAAAATAATATATTTTTATGCATAATTTACAGTACAGTAATTTACATTTTTATACACATTTTAATTATTATAGCTATTTGCCAAAAAACACGTTCGTTTGCAAACAACTAGCGCCAACTTCACACTCATGTTGTAACAGTGGTTTTCTGGTGACAACGTAATCAGTAATTAATCTTTGAGATGATGATTTTATTAATTGTTTATGAAACTAACAACTAAAAATTATATTCTAATTTTTGTCTTTAATTTTCAATTCCGTTTAAAAATCAAATTTCACATTAATTTCAAGTCGCAGTAAGTAATTTTTAAATTGTTAATTACAATTAATAATCAGATTTTAATTTTTAATTGTCAAATCTAATTGTGCCCACTGCTATTACTGACCTTTTAAAAATAAACTTGTGGACACTAAATGATTAATAATTGATTACGTTTTTTTTTTAAAAAAGCAAAAACAGAATGTGATTTAAAATGCAAAATTAACACGTACAATGTTTGAACAAATTTGCATTATAATCTTGTAAAATTTAATGTGTGTATATATAAAATGTGGAAATTATGATTTTAATTTCATTATTGCATAAAATCTTACTATTATAAAGCACTGAAAATATTGAAATTACTAAGATGAAAGTTGAATTCCAATAATGTGCTATTACTTTCAATATAATGTAAGTGCGCGAAATTTATTATTTAAAGTAATAGTGCATTATCGGAGTTCGACTTCCGGTTAAACACGAATCGCGTAACTTCAAAATCGTGTTAAATAAGTCCGCGTAAAAAGAGACCCAGGTGTATATATATATATAAAAGCAAAGTGCAATTTTACTGTTACAGCATTGAAATGAAGTCATTAAATAAATTAATAATAATGAAAGGAACAGTGCTAATATGAGGGCAGAAGAATCTGAAGTAAGATCATGCTTCTATGTGAAGAAAACAAAGTGGCAAAGAGTCATTCTTTCTAGGGTACTGCTTAGAGAAGTTTAATTATGCTTGGCATGGTTTCCATGGTTCTCTGGTGCAATCGATGTGAGAGGCCTTTTATACAAAAATAATCCTGGGAAGGTCAACTGCCCACAGGATAAGTCATGAAGAATGTCTATGGGTCTAAACTCATTGCAACCCTCCAGACGAGAAGCTCATATTAGTTAATATACTAAGCTGTATATCAGCAATGTAACATTACATTATGTCTTTAATGACATGAAATAGAAGTTACTATTTGAAGACACATGAACCTCATTCAAAAGCTATAATTTAGGCAATTAATGCTATGCGATGTAATATGTATGGGAAAGATTTAATTCATACAAAATAGATTTTAAAATTACCCCTCTTACTTCCTTGCTATTTAACACATCGAAATCTGGCCCCCATGGATTTTATAACTTTAGAATAATCAAATCTTTGAAATATTAAGAGTATAACATTGTAATACAGATAATATAAAAAGCAACAGTAACAATAAGAAGTCACCTTTTCAGAATTAAGTGACGACATATAAAATATTTAATAATGTTAATTTTTCAGTGATTTAAAAGTTATACATAAATAATACCCTTTATTGATGCATTAAAGAAAATCATGAAATTAGGTCAACTTGAGAAGCAATCTGGCAAGCATATTAATTAAGAATGTACATAAATCTCCAAAGGGAGGGGATTTTATTAACCTCAACCCAAGAAGGTCTGACTAGATAGGGAAAATAACTTCATACATTAGGCTTGCAAGATTGTTTAGATTGGCAACTTAACATAATAAAATAAAACATAATGTAAAATTAAGAAAGGAACCACACCAAAGTTAAAGAAATAACAGCATATGACAGACTACATATAAAAGAAAAATTATTAGTATGAGAGCAAATTTACATTAATAGTTAAAAAAAAACATTTAATTTAATAATTTTAAATAAGAAATCTGGATAGCCAGGATTGAGACTAGTTTTAGAACGAATTAGATGTAAATTTCATAGGCGGTTCTTAGGTTAATTACTTACTGTATTAAAGTCCATTTTAACAGTTCGGCTTCAGCATGGCAAATTAGCAGGATTTAAACAATTTCCAATGTAGTAGCAAGTTTCCATCAGGCATTCTTCCATTCTTAGATCATACTTTCTATCATTTTTGGGGCATCAGTGAGATGATTATTGGCAGTGAGAGATTGACCAGAAAAGGTGAGAAAAGGTGATTTGTTTGACTATTCATTCAACATTTTGAAAAACAAAGTAGTGTGAAGTATTTTGGCGATGGCTAATCTAACAACTAGTTCTCTCTAGGCAGTCAAAAATCAGCCCATTATATACTACCCTCAGGTATTCAAGGAATGCTTTTAATATTCTTTTTTTAATTTCATTCATGATTGCTATCTATTAGGAATTTTCTCATTTCCTTCACCTATTGTTTTGGAGATGAAACCTTTAGATAATTTGTCCAAAAATATATTCAAATCTATTTCCAGATTAGAAATAGATTTGAGAAAATGTTAGTTGCAAAAGTAGAAATTCTTAATTTGATTTCCTTTTTTACCTTTAATACAATTTAATTAGACATTCTTTCCCAAAATTAAACAATGTAAAATTTCCACCCTTTTAATTATTTTTGGACAATTAACAGTTGCACACTCCATTTTGGATTTTTAAAAGAAAAAAATACAGTTTTTTAAATAAATAATTTAAATGAAAAGTTTTAATTTTACAAACTTAAAAAAAAAAAAATTTGTAAAATTAATATTGTGTTAGTAATTTCTCCTATTTTTTCAAATAAAGAATTTAAATGAAAAGTTTTAATTTTACAAACTTAAAAAAAAAAATTTGTAAAATTAATATTGTGTTAGTAATTTCTCCCATTATATATATATGACAATAGATGGCATTCTACCAAAAAGACCGGCAAGCGTATGTTTGTTTACATAAACGTCAGAGCAAGCATTCACTATCTCTAACTTTAGTTCCACCTTAGCTTGATGGTGTTTTTGGTAGAACGCCATCTATTGTCATAAATACAAGCGTTAGCAAGTTTTAACTTGCTTTTTGTTTTTCATATATATATATTTGAGCTGCACCTAATATATTTTGATTTTAATAAGAAGAATTAATAATAAATAATAGTAAAAAATATTAAAACCTAAACTTTATAACTTTTTAGGTGCACATCTCAAACATATATATAAAATAGATATACATGAATATAGGAGTGGGATGGAACATAAGGTTTAAACATGAGTTAGTAACTTGATAAGTATGAAGGACTATGAAGCTCAATCCTTAATTATGATTGACTGCTTCAATAATCATGTGTTGTATGTCCAACTGATAAAGACCTATTACAATATGGATGTATATCAATAATATTTCCTTCAATTAAATTTGTAATAGAATCAGATCAAGAACAAAAATTCACTTTCTTAGGTGTTTGTGACATAATTTCCATGTGACTTAATCAAAATTAATTCACAATAGTAAATTACTTAGTATATACATTGAAACCTGCCAAAAACACAAAATTTGGACTTATATATTATAAAACAGAAAAAACAGATTTGTTCAAAAATTAGTCATTTGGAAAAAGAAAAGATTTACATAGAACAAATTCTCATAAAGTGTGAGTTCTATAGCATGTCCTCAAGAAAATCATAAATAGATAACAAAAAAAAAAATTATAGATCCTACAGTGTATTCTTATATACCAAGAATATCAGACAAACTAAAGAAAATTTACAAACAATATAATAACAGAACTAGATTTTCAAATTCAAAGCATACTAAAATGAATCTAATTTTTAGAAAAGGTAAACTTGAAATTCTGAAATATGATAACTGCATTTATGAAATTCTATCTAAATGTGGAAAGATGTATATTGGTGAAATGAATCATACCATTGGAAAAGTGATTAAAAGAACACAAATTGATGATCAAAAAGCAAAAAACAGATGCAAATAAAGTATCAGACTATATACAATCAATGAATATATGTTCAATTAGTAAAAGCAATGACACAACAAAAAATATAAAGAAAAAAATTTAAAGAAACTTCTCAATTCACAATGGCAAATAACTTCATAAGTCAACCTAGTGTAACCCCTTGCCCTTGTGGAAAAAAATAAAAAAACAGAAGAACCTTCATGAATAATTTAAAGTTTTGACAGAGTGTTAACTTTTTCCTAGTTGGCTAGAGTGCCAAAATTTTGATTTCCATGCTAGTACTGTCACTGGTCAATCCAGAATCATCTTAGAAAAAGAGAAAAATAATACCAATTGAAATGAATGATTTCAAAAAATTTAAATAAAGTCTGATTGATGAAGATATTTAACAATTAATATTAGATTATGGAAATAGTCCTACAAATAATTGTAACTAAAATACCAACATCACAATTCTCAAGCATTATGTATATATGTATATGTAATTCGAGAATAAATTTTATGAATAATGTTCATATTGATTTACAAGTCTCAAATTCTCTGTTCTCATAACTTTGACATCAACTTTTAAATATACGTTTGAATCTAAAGTATGTCTGAAACTTATCATACAATTATTGTAAATTGAATGTATTTTATTCTTCGTTGTCTTTTCTACATTGTCATAGATATGAAGAGTATTTTATTCTTTGTATAATATATATAAACCACATGATTTATATAACAAACGAACAATTATATAAAACATTGTATCTAAATTAAATAAGTAAGCCTTTAATTTAGATATTATATATTATAAAAACTTGCAATTTGTCGACTTATTGTGTTATTTAGTTATGTACTATAATGTTTATAAATAATGTATATATATATAGTTAACTTAGTAAATTAAATTATTATACAAACATAAAAAATCAAAAGAATAACAAAATAATAAAATATAAATTTGATTATTCGTAATTTTTTTGTTTTGTTTTAAGTAAAAAAAAATAACTTCATTTAATTCATATTTATTTAACAAAGTTGAGAGTTATATACCGAGGGTATTTTAGTTAAGTATATTTATTAGGCCGTTTATTTTTTAATTTCATTTTCAATTCAATATTTAATTATGGTTAAAATACTTTTTTATTAGTTTTTTATGCCTTATAATATTAATTTTAAACATATAAATGCTCAGACATTTATAAAGAAAAGATAGACGTATTATTTTAAAAATTGTTTTTATTCATGCAGAATATGCTTTCAGTACAATATGTACCATAAACATAAACTAAATTACATTTCTATTATATTTAAGTATACTTGTTTATATTCAAATTCATTTTAATTTGTTTTATAGCTATGTAAATTTTATTTGAAATCTTCTTAAAGATGCCATTTCTTTGAGATATGGTGTTTTTTTTATTATGTATTTATGTTTACAGTTTATAAAATTCATAACTGTAAACATTTTTCACTGATATTGTGGGTAACCACATAAATCGTTAAACTTTCGAATCATCTATTATTCAATGTTATTAATCACTTTTGAAAAATATTACTTTTTGTCACTTCACTTTAGACTTATCATCGTTTAAGGCCTAATTTAAAAAGATTACTGTTTATATTTTGTAATTGTTTGAATTATCTATATAATTATTGCTTCATCTGTTTATATGTTTCTCATATCTCAATATAGAGGGCTCTATGGTCTTTTCATATGGTTAGGAATGGGATAAAAGAATAGATGCATTAATAAAGAATAGGGAGTTGGAGAGATGAAGAACTAGTATGGAGGGTAAGAAGAGTTTAAACATATATAGAAGTAAACTGAACATTGGGTGCGAGTTAATTATGATAATAGTAAGGAAAGTAGTTATTGTTTAAGGCTCAAATGGGATCTTTAGCAACAAGAGAATATACATGTAAATGGGAAAATGTGGGTGATTTAGTGTGCAAATTGTGTAAATAGAAAATATTAAGCATCTGTTGATTGAATGTAAATTCTTGAAACCAAAAAGGGTACAAATAATGAAGTTATGGGAGAATAAATATGAACAAAGTGATTATACAGAAAGTGAGTTATTGGCTTTTATGCTGGGTTTGGGAAAAGATAAGGGAGATTTAGATATAAAGATCATAGAGTTGACAAAGATTATGTTGTGGAAATGGGATGGAGCAGATTATGGGAAAGCTTAGGGTGGGGAATGGAAATGGAAGGTAAAGTGGCTAACAAGTTTCTTTGGGCACAGTTGCTGAGAGATTCCTGATTCCATTTAAGGAGAAGTCACAGTACATCACATCACATTAAACTATTTTTATATTTACTTATATATATTAATTTTTTATTAATTATAATGTTTGATATATGATAGATTATTTGTGCCTACATTTTTTGATTATTAGTTTGATATCTACTGCCACTGATTGTCAAAACAAAGGCCTTCAAATGTTTGAAGCACAATTAGTTGTAAGAATTATTTTATTAGGAGGAAATACTGTTCTTATTCTTTTGATATTATTATTAGGTACACCTATTATTATTAGCAATATATTTTGGAAATTTTTGGAGCTATTTTAATTCTGTTTTTGAAAAGTTATGAGTTATGATTGCTTGTGGAACATTTATATAATTTCAGCAAATTTCTTATTTGAGAGGAATGATGTAAAATTTTATTATGAATCCGCAAATATTAACTCAATATTACTAAGTAAACTCTTTTTTAAAAAAAAAAAAAAAAGAAATTTCCAATTTTAGTTGGAGCTTTTGTGAAATTTTCTAAAATAAAAAAATTAGTAAAAAAAAAAAAAAACAAAAAAAAAAGATGAATCTTACTGCATTAAAAAGCAGTGAAAAGATATATCTACATAGCCAATAGAAAAATAACACTTTCTTTTTATTGGTACTGTCAAATACTGAAGTGGGGAATAAGTATAATTTACTATAACAGCATTTACTACTCTTAAACGATTGCATTTAAAGCTACATACTGTATATATAATAGAAGGCTAATTCCTATTTAGACAAAATATTCAGTCTGACACAATTATCAATTGCACAAAAATGTATATACATTACTTATTTTTTCCTCAAAACTACCAAGCAAATGCTTTTTATATGGCTTTTTATTGTTTTGTATTTCAAAATAAAATTGTTGTGCCTGACTGCAAATAACATTAGTAATATATATATGTTCAAAAGATATATATATTACTATTTATTGTTGTGTTAGTAAATAACTGAAATATATATATATATATATATATATATATATATATCAGTTATTTACTAACACAACAATAATGAGGTTACAATAACTATACACATTTGTGCATGCAGACTAATAGTAAATGTTGCATTTGGCTTTACCTTGAGTTTGATAGGTTTCATCTTTTAAAAAAGTATACTGGAAATGCATCTTACTTTTAGTTGAATAATTTACACTAAAGTTACTTACTTTCAAATCTTATAATTTAAAGATTTTAACTGCAAACTTATTTAAAATAATGTATTTTTTTAATAAAATTACCAAAATCTGTTTATGAAGTAGGTATGCTATGCACATTTTATATACAATTCTGTAACATTGTTTGTTCTTCTCTTTCTATAGATAAAGCAGCATATGTCTTAGCATGGTAATACTAAAATCTTTCAGTAAGCTGGTCTAGTATAATCATGTCCACAGTAAAATAGTGTAATGTTCCACTGACATTTTCAGGGAAGATATAAATTAATTGCTGGCATTCAATAAACTCAATTTAGTCTCTAACATTATTTGGATTTCAGGCAAGACAGCTTTCTAATACACATTATGGGCTATGAAACATAAAAAAGCAGGCCCTTTACTTCCATTTAAATCCAAACTACCATCATGACACTAACTGCAGCAGCTGATTTGCACTTCCTGCACTTTTAGTTATATCTTCATAGTAATAGTAATGTTGTAAAACTGTTGTTATAATCTGTAATCTAATATTTTTTCCAATCTTTTTATAATCAGGGTGAATTTTTAAAAAAACAGTGATTAAAAATAAGTTTTCATTATCTTGATTAAAAAAAGTTAATGTTTTTCAATTCACCTTAATCCTTTCAAAAACAACTTTGTAGGATTTTTATTAAAATATGTTATACAAGCTTTAATTTAAAAAATGTATTCTAATCAAAATAGATAGTGGAATTTTGTAAGCCCAGTATATCTATTGTAACATAAAAGCATGCATGTTTTAATTTCAAAATCAGAATTAATAAAATATTAATCAGACCTTCTTAATTATTTAATTATAATAATTTTTTTAAAATTCAAAATTATTTAATTCTTGACTATTATTTCAGTATAATGTTGAAAATATTTACAAAGAAAGTTGTCTGTATTTATTTCTACTCTTCCTTTCAATTTTATATATATATATTTACACACACTACTATGTAGCATGTCATGAGACACATAACGATCTCAATATATATAATAGTGTTTAAAGGAAGTTAATTTGACAACAAATTGATATTGTTGATTGTTATTAATATTGGTAATTTTAAGTGTTCACTGCTTTCATATATATATATATATATTGTAATTAAATTTATTAAGAAAAGATTCAAATATAAATGTTACCTCACCTGAGTAGTCTATAATATATAAGATCATAATATTTAAAATATCATTGAATTAAATGAAACATATTTCTATAATTAGATTTCTAAAGATATCCTAATATCAATAATTAGAAACAATAATGACTGGAGACTAGTCATTTAAGGTGTCTGGCCTATTTCAAAACCTAGTTAGGCAGCCAATATATCATCAATAAATAAGTAGAAACGATAAACAAATTATTAATGGACAAACTACTATAACTCAAGAAATAGTATCAAGTGGGTGAGTACACTAGTAACTCAATAAAGTATATTCTCAATAAATCCCACAGTAGATTTTACCCACTTTCATCTCTTGGTTTGATGTCAAGTGCATATTTAAATAAATAACAAGTGAATATGGTCTAGTATGGCTCCACTAGATTATCTGAACTTAGACACAGTTATATTTTATAACCTTTTCACATGTACCAGGTTTGAATCCCTTTTTGTTACTTTATTTCTAATAAAAATGAGGAATTTTGCTTTTAGACCCATATCACTGTATGCAATAACATTTAGGTAAACAAAAAACATTTAAAATAAAGTGAAGTATATAAATTCATCAGACACAAATCATTTCCTAGATCTTAACATAATAAATAGTTTCAATATCTTTATAAGTTTTACCAGCTCAGATTACTATTAATTTAGGATGGCAATTCACTCATCCCTGCATGATATAGATGATGGAATGGTGGATATAATATTTATTCATGAATGTCAACTAAATACCATGAAATCACTTATTTATCTATGGCCTTTAAACATTTATCTATCTCATTAATTAAAATGTGATGATGACAATGATGATAACGATAACGATAATGGTTTCAACCACAGCTTTAGGACTAAGCCTAATCATAAAATTTAGTTTCAGAAATTAATAATTAGTGGCTAATCTTGATATATCTAATTGGAACTTAAATAGCTAATATTCACCTTGGTGATGAATGATCACAACTAATAAAAAAAATACTCTTAATGAAATATATACGCCTCATTTAATTAAAACAAATTAACATTTATTACTGCATTTCTAACGTATACATAAAAATTTCTATATCTACATGAAAATTGATATTAACAATAACAACAATAATCATAATCGACTGTTTTAAAATTATAACATTAATTTTAAATTCTTCCCCCTTTCCCGTAACTGGTATAATGTATTAAATTGGATGTCAAATTTGCTAAGATTCTCACTCCACCAGAAAATATCTCCAAAAAAAAATAAACACTCTTTTTTTCCCTCTTTTCTCTCTTGCACACATACCTTTATAATCTAATATGTAAAGTAGAATGATTAAAAATAAATGTTAGTAAAATTGGAAAGAGCAAGTTTGTTAGAAACAAGTTTTAAAGTACCTTTTCCTCCCCCTCTCTTCTAAGCTCTGAAATGCTATACTTTAACTTAAAGCACAATAATCTAATATTTTTAATACTGCCTATTATTTTACATTCACACACAATTACATATATGCAACAAGTATTCTTATATTATTATGTAGGTGTATTGAACCCATTATAACCAAAATATTATTTAAAAACAAAATAATACAAAAAAAAATATTTTACATATTAATAACATTTCATAACTTTAGGTTAATAGACAATCATAATTTTAGTACATACAAAATTATTAATGAAGCTTATGGTTATCACTAGTAAGAAATTCTTGGTTTCAATCGATCTTAGCTGTTTTAAAAGTTCTGAAATAACAAACAAAAATATACAACTTTATTGCTAAAGTTTTACTAAGTCTCTGATATCATAAAGAAAATATATATAAAACATTCATATTATTAGTTCTATTCTTTGGTAGCGACTTCCAATGATTCAAATTTATCTTGTTTAATGTCTATACTTTGGCAGCAACAATTTCCGTGTTTCTTTGGAACTGTCTCTTTAAGCGTATAATTATTTGATGGTGATGATTCTACTGAGGTTATTTGCTTTAATGGGAATTGTATTGGCACTGGAACTTTTCTTCCCTTCCTATTAAGCATGATTCTTTTAATTGATGAAGTATATCAGTTGTCTTTAGGTTTATAATTTTTCTTGGGTTTAAACTCAGTCACTGGATTCAATTTGTAGTAGATGATTCAATTTGTACTAGATTATTTAATACTTATCAATTGATTAATCATTTTCCTTCAGCTTTCAAATGCAGGTGAATCTTTTCTCTTACTGAAAGTATCGCATTTTTTTCAGTCATCAGGTGTATAATATTTTAATTTCAAACAAGACTTTTTTCTTATGTTTTTTTTTCTTCCTATATGTTGTGCTAGCACTGGGGGCCAGAAAAGCCTGAGATGAGCTATATATTTTTTCTAGCCCAACATCCTTATATTTAAATCTCCAAAAACTTTATATTAAAAAAATGTCTTTAAAATTGATATCTGATGAATCAAACGCTTGTCTCTTAGTTTCAATATTTAAAAAAAATCTCCCTCTGATTTTTCCCAGATGGGTTTTATACTTGATTTTTGAGTCAACTCACCCAATTAGAGTGATAGTGTGACTTTCTCTATCTGCTGGTTAAAGAAAAATATAAAAATCACACTATCTCAATTATTCAGATTAATCCTGTTTTGAAGTAAAAATTGTCTTAATCCTTTTTTTCTCATGTATCTGTCACAACTGTCTGAGTTTTTAACAGAAAACCAACTTTTATAAAAACAAAATTGTTTAAAAAAAAGCATATATAATTTAACAGATCTTCCTCTTCTTTTTCAATATGTAATAAAATGTACAATTATGTATGTAATATACACACACACTTATTCAACTCATTTATAAAGCTGGCCTATTACAATAATCTAAATGTTTTTTAAAAATTATGATTTTAATATCTAAAATTAAATTTTTAACCTTCCAATCCCCAATTATAATCATAGAAAAACAAAAATAGAAATAGAATAAAATATTAGAATCCAGTAAATGCAGGTTAGTTTTGAAGAAATTTTAATATCTGAAATATAAAACAATTAAATAGCTTACACATACACTGCCTATATATGTGTAACAAGTTATAACTTTACTTTTTAACAAAAAAAAATAACTATTAAATGTGTGTACTACTATTTTTGAGTTTTTATCAACACACAAACAAATAAAGAATATAACTGTTGCCCCCCTCTCTTTCTGGCTTAAGCTTTTAGAACTGGATCTTGTAGGGTTTAAACTTGGGTGCTCTACAGCTTCCTTTACTATCTAAAAATGTGATGATGATTTTTGTTCCACATTTTCTTTCATGCACATTACTACAAATTTAGCTACTGACTAAATAGTAATGGCACAACATATATATATGAAAAACAAAAATAAGTTATAATCACATAACTTGCTATCACTTGTATTTATGATCAATAGATGGTGTTTTACCAAAACCACCAAACAAGTGTATATTTGTTTACATAAACATCAAAAAAGTCAGAATTCACTATCTCTTTCATTTGCTCCACCTTCAGATCAGCTGAGTTCAAGCTAATTTGCTATCATCAGTGAATGATAGGGTTAGAAATTACATCTAAACACTGACTCCAAGCATTTATGCAAAAAGTTCCTATGAGTTTGCAAGCATGAATTTTTCAGACACACAATGTTTTCAAACCCAACCTAACAAGCCAGATAGCTACATGAGTCTGATATCAGTTCAGTTTCACCACATAGTCAAAGCCTCTGCAATATATATCATTGCAAAATCCCTTTAAAGGTACATTTATGAAAAACAAAAACAACTTATAATCACGTAACTTGCTATCACTTGTATTTATGATCAATAGATGGTGTTTTACCAAAACCACCGAACAAGTGTATATTTGTTTACATAAATGACAAAAGAGTCAGAATTCACTATCTCTTTCATTTGCCCACCCTCAGATCAGCTAATTTCAAGCTAATTTGTTATCATCAGTGAAGGATAGAGCTAGAAACTAGATCTAAACACTGACTCCAAGTGTTTATGCAAAAAGTTTCTATCAGTTTGCAAGCATTATAATTTGTTTTTGTTTTTCATAAATGTACCTTTAAAGGTTTTTGCAATGATATATAACTTATAAGTCATAATTTAGTAGTGGAAGTTATATATACTAAGTATTATTTAAAAGCTAATAAGTAAATAGCTTATATTAATTTTGTCACTAAATATTATTGGAAATTATGGATAATTTAACATGATTTTAGTCTGATATATAAAACAATTGTCAATATTTTTTTTCTCTTTTATTGTTTCTAGATAATTTGCCTTGGAGTATATTGGAATCAAAGATCTCATTTTAACTTTGAATGAAGGATAAACAGTATTTACAAAATATGGATTCTTTGACTTTTCAAGTTTAATTCAGCTTTCTGGAGTTCTTTAATGTTGATTCATATTTAAAATAAAAAATAAAAATAGTAACTCCTCATATTACTTTTTCAAAACATTATTTATTTACATTTACATATTTCACAAATATAAAATTATTCATAAATATATTAAATAACCTCAATATTACACATATTCTTTTAAATTTCTATAAATAAAGATGCAATAAAAGATAAATGACACCCAGAATACATTTTGTGCTGAACCAGCATTCGTCAGTTGGTTCAGGTCACTATCTTTTATATCTATATTATATGAAAAATATGTATTTATATTAAATAATTACATTTTGAATTACAAGTATCAAATTAACCAACATCGTTGACACTATCCACTTTAGATTTAAAAAAAACAGATATATTAATCTTTAATTGAGTTTTAAAGTTTATATTTGTGCTAGAGACAATCTCTAGTTTAGTAAATGATTAATAAAAGTGGATGGTATCAAAGATGTGGGTTGAGTTAATTTGACACTTGTAATTCAAAATGTAATTATAAAATTATTTCCATAAGAATTTTTTTATTTGTCTTATTTTTTTCACATAAAACATTTCTTGAAATCATATCTTTACAATTTCTGTTTTGTTTTTTATTAAAACACAGTTTAGAAATTATTTGAAGTTAAAAAGACAATAATGAATGTAATTAAACAAAGCAAAGCTCTCCATACAGTAGTGCCATCTTGTGCCAACAAAAGCAATCACTGGATGCCAGAAGGCTTGTGTATAAAATCCCTATCTAGTGCCTACTCCTCCAATATTCCCATACTAGTTTTTGGCTTATGGCCATCATCAGTAAGGAGCCTTGGATCTGAGAGCACTGCACCTAGATCTTAGGATCACTAGCAAACCTCCAGCAGCCACCTTTTAACTCTACTTAACTACAAAACTATGAGAATGAAATTGAAAACATAATTATATTTTCAATCTAAGCTCAATAGCTTATATAGTCATATGGGTCTCAACTCAATTCAGCAACCATACATTTTGGTGTCTTTGGCTCTTTAACAACCATAGCCACCATTATCCTATTAGGCAGGATTGGTGTTAAACCACTAAACATCACATGATCACTATCTCATACTAGCACATAATTGTTATTAAACAAAGCAAAGCAAAACTCTCACATACAGTAGTGCCATCTTGTGCCAACAAGAGCAATCAATGGATGCCAGAAGGCTTTTGTATAAAATCTCTATCTAGTGCCTACTCCTCCAATATCCCCATACTAGTTTCTGGCTAGGTGCAGTGCTCTCAGATCCAAGGCTCCTCACTGATGATGGCCACAAGCCAGAAACTAGTATGGGCTTATTGGAGGAGTAGGCACTAGATAGGGATTTTATACACAAGCCTTCTGGCATCCATTGATTGCTCTTGTTGGCACAAGATGGCACTATGGTATGGAGAGTTTTGCTTTGCTTTGTTTAATAACAATTATGTGCTAGTATGAGATAGTGATCATGTGATGTTTAGTGGTTTAAATGAATATAAAAAACACCATAATATATTTTTTCTGATGAGAAAAACTTTTAGCCTAAGCAGCTATCTTGTAATTATAAGCCAACCTCAAAAATTAAATTGTTGTCTTATAGTGATTTATATAAATACTGCAAAAAGATGACTGAAAAATAATATCATTTTTAAAAAATATTATTATTTCTATGCAGTATTTTAGAGATATTGTATATATATATAATCTGAACAAACTTTTAATATAATGGGATGACCTATTTGATAGCCTTAGTTGAGGCACCAAATATAATGGAATGGCATTTAATCATCCCAGTTGATATACCAAATATAATAGAATCGATTATATTTAATGCTTGGAAATCATTAACTTAATGCTTCATAGTTACGTTCGCCAAATATAACAAAATGGGTTATATTTAAAATCTAAGTTGTATATATGGGGATGATTAAATTCACTAGAAAGAGGATATGCATTTCACTACAATCGGACTTTGGGTCTTCAGGTAGAATGCTAGAAATGAATCAATGAAATACTAAGTCCATGATTATATCTATCTTTTTTATGCTAGCTCAATAATCTTTAATAAGGTTTAATATAATTTAGACTAGTTCATCCATCTTTCATCCCTCTTTCAGTCACCATTATGCCACAATATTCAAACTCATGGAGAATTTGCAATCAGCTCTCTTCAGGGAAAATCCAAAACAAGTTATTATTTATATGCCTTTATATAAGCATTAAGTACAATTGATATTCATATGATATTTATAATACTAGCATATATATAATATAATTCAATAATGATTAGACAAAGAGATCAAGTTAATAAATCAATATTTAATAAATAATAAAAAATATAATATAATAGATAATAAAATATTAATAAACAAATACGGATGAATTTTATCATTTTAAAAATATTAATAAATAATATTTTTATTTTAATACCCTATGATAAAACTCAATACTATAATAAATTTTCAAAAATTAAAGAAAATAGTTTAAATTAACAGATATATAAAAACAATATCTGGGTTCAAAAATTAATAATTTATGTAACTTATTAATTTATTTACCGTTCTTATTTATATGTTTCATAATTACCAATATATAAGTACTATTTGCAATTGTATAACTTATGTATTATATGTATTTTTGATAAATAAAGTACATTAAATTTTTACAATATTACGTAGTAAATACAATATAATCTTGTTTAAGATATCTGTCAAATAATAACTATTCTTTATATCCCTCATCTAATTTGATGAATTATGTCAAGCTTTCAATTAATTATATTTAATAATAAATATAATTTTCCTATTAAGATATAATGATGCGATGCCAAATTTGAAATAAAGATAATAATAATAATAATAAACATATTAAAATAATATAAGCATTATTATAATATATATAAATAAATAATAAAGAAAACTTATTTATAATAGAGTTGAGAGTAGATATTGAAGTCTATAGTTCATCATCCTAATGAAGATCTTTTACGAAGTATATTATTAATCCATTGGTATAATGATGATTTTATTTATCCTTAAACTATAAACTGTTAATAATATCCAATGATTTGATTAATGTGAAATAAAATAAATATTCTTCGAATGTAGATGTTCTTAATCTTCATTTTTCTATTATCATTAGATGTTCTATATATCCAATATTTCAAAATAATTTAAAATAGCATGCAACATTGGTTTCGAAACCTTTACGATACAAAGCTGTTTTACTCAAAACACATTGTTTTATCCTATATATATATAATTATCTTAAATTTATATATATCTGAAGAATCACGGAGGTATTAAAACAACGTAGTTTCAAAAAAACTTAAACAGACGTTCTTTTCATTTATATTGCTATTCCTTTAAGACTTAATAGAAAATTAAAATATTTTCCTTGCAGACTTTTAATCCACAGATTATTTTAATTTGGAAAAGTTAATATTTAAATTCCAATCGTTGAACGGTAGTATTGATAAAAGAAAAAGTTATTTAAAGAGAAATGATTTTCTTTTCTTCTCCTTAAAAACAAAAGAACGAATCAATCTGCTCGTGTGTTATTACAAGTTCATGCTTAACTCAATTATCAATTGTTCGTTGACATTAAGATTTAATAATAAAATAAAAAAATATATAAGTATTTATTCTTAACTTCAAATCTGGCATTTTACTCAAAAGCTTAAGGTATGTATTATTTAAAACTCAAATGTATATATAAATAATATATATATATATATATATATATATATATATGTATACATAATAAAATAGTCAAATAAAAAATTATATTTATAAATAATTTCCTAAGAGATAAAACATGTTAGACCAATAATAACAACTGTAAGTTACTATTATAATATATATATATATATATATATATTCTAACCTAATAAAGTGATTCAATTCTATGAAATCACTTCGGAAAGCCCATACGCTTCCGTATAGGACGGATAGCAAACCCTATTTTACCTAATATAGCTCGACGTTTGGTTAGTTATAATAATTCAGCTACAGCGATATGCAGTTCAGACAGAGATAGAATTAAAAAAAATTATCATTAATAAAATAAATTTAAAAAGAAAATTTAGAATAACTAACATTCTTTCTCTATCCAAAACACATTCTCTGAGCTGTAAGTACTTGCACTGTTCGACAATGATGATGATGATTTCATGTCATTGTTAATATTACTGACTAAAATAAAACATTCATTAATTTGCCAATATGATCTCAATATTTTATTATTATACAATTAGAAGTTTCAATCTCTTAAGCCATGCCACGCTTGTAATGTTGATCATAATTGATCAATTCTTAATGTAAGAGCACTTATAATAATGACACTAATCTCAGGGTTCTCTGTTATTTTTAAAGAAAAATGCTCGGCAGTATTGTGTTGTCGCATATGACTGACATTCTGGTCGGCTATAGGAAACATTTACCTTATTTAAATTCCAGGTGTCTTCATCCACATATCAACTATTATAATATTTAACGAGATGATAACCATATTCAATAACAACGCATAATTTTGAATAATACAGCCCTTTTATCCAGAATCTCAGTCGGAATGATGAAAAGACAAGGGTGCTTTTGTGTCCTTCCATTATCCATGACAACACAATAATTTAACTAAGATTTATTACTTAGACACTTCACTTAAATGTGTACGAAACAATGTGCAACCAAAACCTACTAGTTTGGGAATAAAGTGATTTTACACACATATAAAATAAAATGTCTTGGTCTGAAGTTTTCAATTCCACAAATAATTCTTATTAAATTAAAATATACTGAAATATTCTGATCTGCTTACAATTGTCTATCTGGTGTATTGAATTTAAGATTTCATAAATGATTTTGGACTCAAGAAAGTATTGCAAGTATTATGCAAATACACTTTTATTTAGCACACAAGAAAAATGACTCAAAACAACTTGTAACAAGACTATAATTTATTATTAAATTTTAACAAGATTATAATTTATTATTACAGTTTAACAAAACTATCCTTTATGATTAACATAATAAACAAACATATACAATTTATTCGATCCCATATGGATAAAACAAAATATAACTAACATTAATTCGTCTATACTTTTAGACTTGGATTCGAACTACTTCTTCATCTTCTTTTTACATTTATGCAAATTGAATATAACAAAATAAATATTATTATCGATACATCAACTCATCCGTTTAGTGTATCTTATATGAACGGCTGCTTAACTTTATTAACTAACTATTTGTTTTAAAATAAAAATAATCTGATTCTAGGCAATGCGTACAAACGATTTTTATTATCATATCTTTAATTAAATGATAGTTTTTATTTAGATAACTTATTATAATTTATGGGTTATTTATCAGAAGTTACACTTATTATTTTAATATTTACCTTAATAACAACTGAAGTTGTTATACACATTGTATTCCTCAGTATAAGTTATATTGTGAGTGCTACTTAATCATTAACCCGAATTAAACCTAGTATTTGAACCCTCCATTGGCAAATAAAAATTTCTAAATCACGCAATTTTAAACTTACTCTCTCCATTGACTTACGTGTGGATTACCAGCACTATTCCGCTGCACAATCCAGACATTGATCATATATACTAGCACGCTATTTTTACTAAATGGATCTTGAGGAATTAACCTCCAATATACCCGTTATCTTGCCATAACTTTCTAAACAAAACACAATATTCAACACCTTCCATGGTGGAATTATCTCTATTTTCTCATGAGGAATATGGAATAACACTGAAGGTCTGTAGAGTTAACTACTACATTAAAATAGTTTGGTGGGTCCTTGCCTCTTACTTGGGCATAATAGGAACACACACCAAATATAATCCTCTCCTGGGATTTTAACGAATGAAATACACTAAATACGATATAAATTACTGATCGTCCTAACTCTGAGAAGCGATCACTTGGGTTATAAACATACCCGAATACTAGATTTATCTATTCCCCTCATGGAAAATAAAGCTTTTGGGGAGATCATTTTCCATCCCACAAAATAGATACATTACAATTATTACTTATGCGAATATTAAGCATATACCGATGCTATATCGGGGCAAGACAAGCAAATACACTAATTACACTAAATTTATGTTCCGGGGTATACTTAGATCAACGTCTGAAATCAATGGATATCACAGAATTAAAACATAATAATTTTCACCTTTGCCAAAGAAACATTCAACAAGTAATTGGTAGTATAGTATCTTGAACTAAATTAAGTGAATGCGTTAATAAAGAATAATTGGGAATAAGTTCCTCAATTAACATAGTATAAATTTGTTTCAAACTTTAAATAAGTAATATCCTGTATAGCACTTCTCTTTAATTACTTCTGATAATTTTAACTAGATATTTTACCTATTAAGTATCTAAATTTTTCTTCTTTTACGCATCTAACATATAAATTTATACCCATAATTGCATATCATAAGTAAACACATTTTATAAAAAAAAATTTTTTTTCATGTCAAATATAAATTTAACCTAGAATAATTACATGAAAACATACCTTTATGATTACAAGGTCATTTAAATATTACTTGACTATACAGCCTTTCACCTGTTGATATAAAAAAAAATACACATAATTTTACAAATTAGTAAAAAAAAATCATTACTTAACAAGTGCTTATTATCTCACTAGAAAAATGTTTTTCCGTTGGGCAATTTATCTAGATGAAGAACTTGATCCATTCGTAGTTCACGAAGCAAATTTAAAATAAGAAACACATTTTATTATTTCATTTCTATAAAAGTTGCCTCCATTCTGGTGCAATTAATAAATTAGGCAAAAAAAAAAAAACATAGCAGCGTTGGATGTTAACTCTTCCTTGAATTAACTGATATAATTTTGGGATCCAAGAAAACAATACATATTTTAACATGACGAATATTTGACGATAGACGATCACATATACAATTCTTTTCTTTTTACTATTGGCGATACGTATCATTTTTAGCTAGCTGGCTTATGAATAAAATAATGCGCGAATTTTCCAAAATACTATTATTATAAGGACTGCAGCTGACTTACGTGGATATAAAGTTTTAACGACTCCAATTGATGTATAATATAACATATTATATTATGGTTATAATTAAGTCACTAATGTTTGTAGTTTTTATTCCTACTCTAGGAATTGTAATTTGTCTTTAATAAGGAATTCTCCGTAAAATGCACACATACAAATTTTCCGATATTTGCCTTGAGAAAATTTATATTTTCTTTTTAAAAAATATACAGGTGCATAAGTAAATATCCTTGATCATTAATATTATTTTTAGATAATTTTCAGTGAATAAAACATATTTTAACGTGGGGAACTTACATTATTTTCAAAGCAGACAATTTCCTTTAGAAAGAGCGTGAAATTTTCTAGTTAACTTTCCTTGGCTTTTATAATATGTCTTTTAATTATAATTTTTCTTTTATACCACGAAAAGATAATTAAATAAGGTAAAGTTAACAAATAATTGATTATTTCCTGGAAATTACTTATATTACTTATTTTAAATATAATGACATTTTCCGTGATTGCTGTAGTCAATACGGTCATTTTGAACTTTAGCATAAGATAGTACATTTTTGCGTATAAAAAGCTTTAAAATAGGTAGATGGCAACAGAAAACAGAATATCTTATCAAATAGGATTAGCCACGCATGATATTATTAAAAATTTACTTGACTTATATTTATTTCTGCAATAAAAAATAATAAAAAATTTGTTACCGAATTTCAGTACTGCTTCCTCCTTGTAAAACTAATGTCAGACTAAACTTTCTTCAAAATTTGGCGGTCTTCTTTTAGCGACCTCTTACAGAAAAATAATCATTTAATTATAACATAAACAAAAGAAAAGGAAAAAAAAAACTTATTACAGTCATATATTTTTCCGTATGATTTAAATGGATTACAAAGTAATTTGACAAATAATGAAAAATAATAAATATACTTAATTAACAATGCTTATTAGTGATGTATAATTCTGTATACATTATTATCTAAAATAATTTAAAAATTACCAGAAGTTATTGTGCTTTATGATAAGATACTCATCTACTCTCCCTCTACCCATCCAAAATCAATTACTGTTTATGATATGTGCTTTTATACTATATTAAATTGCTCTTATTGTTAAAATTTTAATTAAATTATTCATGCTCTTCTTCAAAATGACATTGGATTACTAAATTTATTAGTTATTTGCTTAAAACACGTTAAAGTGAGTAAATAGCATACTTTATTAATCACTTAATATTATTATTATTTTACTTTTTTATTTCCTAGAAAAGGATAGCATTGTTTTCCTGTGGAAACAATGCCAAATAAACCAAGTGTCAATAACACTAGGTTACAATTCTCCCACCGTTATGAAAAAATAAAAAATAAAATAACACATACATTATTAATATTTCTTATTGTATTGCTAGGTCTATATCATACTTCTCTTAGAAGTTAATAAATTCAATCTTACAGATTTAATTTTGTTTAGGATATGGTAGTAAGCTTTGGGCATTATAGGTACCTCTTGTTCCATCAGGGGTTGAGACTAAAAAGGCATTCTCACCCACTTGTTTCACAATTTCATAGGGGCCTTCATAAAGATACATAAATTTTCGAAACATATGCTTCCGGAGATTACTCACATGGGGAGTTCTAATTAAGACAAAATCGTGGACTTTAAAAGGATGTGGACTGGTTTTGGAATAACGAGTGCGTTTATCACCCATCTTTTTCAGGTTAATTCTAGCCATTGCTTGGTCATGTTCCACATTAATATTTTCCTCTATTACGGGTAACGGTGTTTTTATTAGTAAAGGTTCAGGTCTACCAAAGTGTAGCCGAATTGGAGACATCCTAGTAGACTCATTAATAGTTATATTTATATAATTAATCACTTGTGGCAACTTATTGACCCACTGTTTGTGATCCCGTTCTATGTAAACTCGGAATAACCTGCTTATTTCACGCATGATTCTTTCACTTGGATTGGATTGGGGATTTCTAATTGAGCACATGATATGTTGAATATTTTGCTTTTTACCCCACTTTTTCCATGTACCAGAGATGAATGCAGTAGCGTGATCGGTAAGTATTGAAGCTGGTTTTCCTACTAATGGAATTTGATATGTTTCCAAGCACTTAATAACATTTTTAGCATCTGTTTTTGGAACTGGGTAAGCAGAGACATATTTGGTAAAAACGTCATACATCACAAGAATAAATTTTTGACGGTTGAAAGGTGGAAGTGGTCCATAAAAGTCCAGTGCCAATAATTCATTGGGCTGACTGGGCAGTATGGGTTGAAGTGTTCCCACATATGATTTATTTTGAAACTTGGTTTTTAAACAAATCTCGCATTCCCTAAGTCTACGGGCAATGGATTCAGACATCTTAGGAAAATAAAAATGTTTCTTCATAATAGGTTCAATTTTCTGAAATCCATAGTGTCCATATTGGGAGTGCACATAATCTATGAGTTTATTTACTAAACATAAAGGAATAATCACTCTCCAGGAAGTTTCATCTCCCCTTTTTAATTTCTTCATTAAAATCCTATCTTTAAACCTATACCCCTCTCTAATTCTATCTGCATATTTACTTTTCTGATCTAGTTTAGCTGGATCTGATAAGAAGTTAATTATTTTCTCCAGTCTAGCATCCTGTGCTTGCAGTAATTCTAAATTTGTGTAATCCCTAACTATTTCTTCCTCTAACAAACTGGACATGTTACAAATAATTATATTTTCAGTATTGGGGTTCTGATAATTAACAGAAACAGGATTGCGACTAAGAATATCTGCAATGACATTATCCTGTCCTGAACAATAGATGATTTCATACTGATACTGTTGAAGATAGAGGCTCCATCTAATTAATCTTTCATTATTGAGGTAACTCTTGTTGAGGAACTCCAAACTACGATGATCAGTTAATACTATAATTTTTGATCCTAATAAAATTTGTCTAAGTTTTTGAAATCCCCACACAACAGCTAATGCCTCTTTCTCTGTAGTGGTATAGTTAAGTTCAGCTCCCCTTAAATGTCGGCTTAAGAAATATAAGACTCTAGGTTCTTTATTTTCATTCATTTGGTATAAAATCACCCCTAAACCGAACCCACTACTGTCGGTTTGCAAATAGAACTCTTTATTTAAATCTGGATAGGCTAAAATTACTGTTTTTAAAAAGTTATCTTTAATAATTTGAAATTCCCTTGTATGTTCCTGGGTCCACCTCCACTTTTCACACTTTTTTAATAAAACAGATAAATGCATAGTATCATATGAAAATTTTTTATAAAACCTGTGATAGTAGTTACACAGTCCCAAAAACGATCTTAAGTGCTTTCTGGTCTTAGGGACGGGAAACCTTTGAATGGCGGCAATTTTGTCTGGGTGAGGTTTGACCCCTTCCGCACTAACCAAATGACCAAGAAAAGAGATTTCTCGAGCAATTAAAATACATTTTTCTAAGTTGATTTTTATATTATTATCTGAACATTCACAAAGAAACATGCTAAGATGCTGTAAATGATCATTTAAATTTTCCGAAGCAATGACAATATCATCGATGTATATAACTAACAAATTTTTCAGTTCTTTTGAAAAGACCATATTCAAGCATCTGATAAGGCCAGCCCCACTATTAATTAAACCAAAGGGCATCCTTTGAAAAATATAAGATTGGCCCTGGTAACGGAATGCCGTATACTTTTGATCATTTTTATGGAGTGGGATTTGCCAATAGCTGGCGGTTAAATCAAATGTGGAGAATATGCTCTTCCCTTTGAACTTCGTCAATAACTCCTGAATAGGTGATGGTATGTCATGCTCTGGGACAGTATGCTGGTTAAGTGTACGGGCATCCAGACAGACTCTAATGGATCCATCTTTCTTTTTGACGACCACTAATGGATTCACATAAGAAGAAGGACTGGGTTTAATTATCTGCCAGTCAATCATTTTGTTAATCTGCTGCTGAACCTCTGCCTGGTATTGGTAGGGAATAGGATAAGTACGCTGCTGGAAAGGTTCATTATCTTTCAAATTGATCCTATGAACATACCCTTTTAATATACCAGGTATTTTGGAAAAAACACCACGATACTGGAACAACAATTGGAAAAATGGTTTATAGTATTCTGTGCCAATAATACATGAACCATCCAACTTAACTTTAATATTTACATCAACTGTTGTCTCCTGTATGGTCATTAATTGATTCATCTGACTATTACAATTGACTATAAGAGGGCAAATCTCCTCTTTACATCCAAAAGTTTCATCTCTGTAATTAATATAACAATTATTTAGAGTCATGAAATCCGAACCAATTATGGCTTCATGAATCAAACCTGGCATGATTAAAAAGACATGCTCAAATTTGCACATATTAATTTCTAGTGTAATAAAAACCTGTTTATTAGATAATTTGGTCTTCTTTCCATTAGCAAGTATTACCCTAATCACCTTAGTTGGTAAAATTGGAATTGATTGGTCAGCTGACTGAATTTTTAAGTATGTTTCTTCAGACAACAAGGAAGCTTGACTGCCTGAATCAATCAAGGTGTTGACAACAATTCCTGAAATGATAATTTTTATCATAGGACAGTTGTATAAAATGGGTGGCTCAGACATTTTTCCTGGTTCCAAATAATCAATGTCCAGGTCTATATTATTAATAATCCACATCATGCTGTTCCCCATATGTTTAAAAATAGGGCCCCGAAGTGAGGAACATTCCTGCGAGGTCCTTTTTAATTTAATGCCCCGCTATTTTTACTACCTTTGTTATTTTTCTTTGGCATCGTTGGGATACCACTAGTAGAAGGTTGATTCTCATTTAGAATCCTTCTCTTCACTGTCGGCCTACTGAGGTGGCTATTTGGTCTACTATAGGGATTCGTCCTATAATATCCCTTTTCTTTACTTAACTTCCTTTTTCCCCCATATGACCTATCTGTGAAATTAATATTGTTTACCATAGGATGGGTGTCCCTATTTATCCTACTCCTATGATCCATATTCCTATCACTGGTTTCTAGCGAATCTAAAATTTCGACTACCTCTTCTATTGTATGTCTGTCAGCAGCAATCAAGACCTGCTCGATATGCCTCGGTAAATTATGGCGAATTATTCGTACAATTTGGGTCTCAGATAAAGGATAGGCTGTCAACGTTTTCAGTTTGACGGCCTGACTCCTGAAAAACTGAGTGTAACTGCCCTTATTTACATGGTACCTTTCCTGAGATATTTGATACCTGAGGTTGTCTTGGCGGTCTTCCCCCCAAAAACTGGCTAACATAAGATATTTAAAGTCCCCATATGTTTCCGGTTTTATAAATAACGATTGCCACCAATCTTTAGATGCCGCACACAAATGGTTTGTGGCAATGGCAATCTTCTCTACCTCAGACAAATGACATAAGGTGAACAATTCGTCTAAATTTTGGAGATATTCATGTGGATTCTCCAGGTATTCTCCTTTAAAGAATTTTATTTTGAGGAATTTTAAGGCCATGGAGCTATTACTTTCGGGCTCTAACATGACTTTATGTCTGGCCTCATTCAATGGATTGTACATTGATTCAAGTGGACTAATCATTGTATGTAACTCAGAGATTACGGGTTTATTATGATCATTATTGATTTCCTTAACCTGAGTTTCAGATACATTTTTACTATGAACAACTTTATCCATATTAAGGTCCATAGCTTGCATACGACTTTCTAATCCTAATTTATAATTTTGCCATTCACAGTCTATTCTTGTAGAACTGTCCTTAAGGCCTACATTTAAATGTTGAATTTGTTGCTTTAACTGGTTAATAGTTTCATCTTTCTCTAACTCAAGTTTATCTTCTAGTCTTTGATATACTGTATTCTCACACTGATTCATATATTCCCCTATTTCCTCTTTGAGATCATTATGTAATATTTGTGAATTATTCTTTAATATCTCATTAAAATGTTCTACCTTTCCTATAACTTGAATTAGCTCACTTTCTATATTTTTATTAATTTCACATTGGGTTACCTCTTGAGTTTCTAACTTAGCTATTCTGCTAGTAATCTGGCTCTGACATCCTTTTGCTACATTGTCAGGTTCAAGAGTTATATTTTGGACTTCTTCTTTTAAGTTTCTAAACTCACTCCTAGCACTATCTAATTCTCCCTTAATACATTCTATTTTATCCTTAACTTCACTGTTTAATTCTACATATTGACTTATGAAGTCCTGCTGAATAGCCTCGATCATATTTTCGGCCCTTTCCGACTTTATTTTTATTTCTTTCTTAATTTTTATTTCTAGTTTTTCGGAGGCCAATTTTGACTCTTCTATATGGTTCTTTAACTCTTCCCTTAGGTCTTTGATCTCCTGTACGTGATTGTCTAATTTACTGTCCAAATTTTGAATTTGACTTTTTATTTTACTTTCTAATTCACTATTTGAATTTTTTATTTGACTTTCTATTTTACTTTCTGAGTTTTTTAATTCACTATTTAAATTTTGTATTTGATTTTTTAATTCACTATTTGAATTTTGTAGCTGTGTAGACAAACTTTGTAATATTGTAAATATTTGGACTTGCTCATCCCCAGGTAGATCTTTATTTACTTTAGCTTTTTTCGGACTAACTTCATCTAAAGATTCTTGTTCCTCTCTTACTTCTACATGAAAATGTGGAGTTTGTGTATCCGGGGATTGGAGCTCTTGGGATTCTCCCAAATCCTCTGAAATATCCTGACTATCTTGGTTTTCACTCATATTTAAAATTTCACTCTTTCTGTTATTTGACAGTACTGAAATTAGTAATGAACTATTAATAATATTGATAAGCAATTATTGACAAGACATCCTGCCTCTATGCCTCTCCTATCAAAAACAATCTACACCAAAAACTATGTTCTGATATTTACTATCTCTAAAGTCCCAACATTAACTACCGAATATTCTTTTCTCATATGCTACTTGGTCCATAGAAATCTCACCAAACCATTATGTAATATGGTATAAGTGCTAATCACACCACCAGACAAGCAGATCATCATAAATGATAAAATCATTACAATATTTTATGGAATTACTTACAGACCATAACATTATAAACTAACAAATTTATTTATTCAGTGGCAAAAGATTATGTCATAAAATAGACATTCATATAATATTTTATGGCTAAAGAAACAATTTATCATTGGCAAACATTTTCAATCAATGAACAATTAATTCATTCACGTGCAAATACTATTTATATTTATTTCAAGAAAATTTTACCAAATTCTTCGTGGCCAGCTATAGCCATCGAAGGCCCCTGTAGTTGGGCGGCCATTTCTAACCTATCAAAAGATGACTTCACTTCATTTCTATTAAATCAATTCGGAAATCCTAAACGCTTCCGTCTATGATTCGGGTAGCAAACCCTATATTACCTAATATAGCTCGACGTTTGGTTAGTTATAATAATTCAGCTACAGCGATATGCAGTTCAGACAGAGATAGAATTAAAAAAAAATTATCATTAATAAAATAAATTTAAAAAGAAAATTTAGAATAAACTAACATTCTTTCTCTATCCAAAACACATTCTCTGAGCTGTAAGTACTTGCACTGTTCGACAATGATGATGATGATTTCATGTCATTGTTAATATTACTGACTAAAATAAAACATTCATTAATTTGCCAATATGATCTCAATATTTTATTATTATACAATTAGAAGTTTCAATCTCTTAAGCCATGCCACGCTTGTAATATTGATCATAATTAATCAATTCTTAATTTAAGAGCACTTATAATAATGACACTAATCTCAGGGTTCTCTGTTATTTTTAAAGAAAAATGCTCGGCAGTATTGTGTTGTCGCATATGACTGACATTCTGGTCGGCTATAGGAAACATTTACCTTATTTAAATTCCAGGTGTCTTCATCCACATATCAACTATTATAATATTTAACGAGATGATAACCATATTCAATAACAACGCATAATTTTGAATAATACAGCCCTTTTATCCAGAATCTCAGTCGGAATGATGAAAAGACAAGGGTGCTTTTGTGTCCTTCCATTATCCATGACAACACAATAATTTAACTAAGATTTATTACTTAGACACTTCACTTAAATGTGTACGAAACAATGTGCAACCAAAACCTACTAGTTTGGGAATAAAGTGATTTTACACACATATAAAATAAAATGTCTTGGTCTGAAGTTTTCAATTCCATAAATAATTCTTATTAAATTAAAATATACTGAAATATTCTGATCTGCTTACAATTGTCTATCTGGTGTATTGAATTTAAGATTTCATAAATGATTTTGGACTCAAGAAAAGTATTGCAAGTATTATGCAAATACACTTTTATTTAGCACACAAGAAAAATGACTCAAAACAACTTGTAACAAGACTATAATTTATTATTAAATTTTAACAAGATTATAATTTATTATTACAGTTTAACAAAACTATCCTTTATGATTAACATAATAAACAAACATATACAATTTATTCGATCCCATATGGATAAAACAAAATATAACTAACATTAATTCGTCTATACTTTTAGACCTGGATTCGAACTACTTCTTCATCTTCTTTTTACATTTATGCAAATTGAATATAACAAAATAAATATTATTATCGATACATCAACTCATCCATTTAGTGTATCTTATATGAACGGCTGCTTAACTTTATTAACTAACTATTTGTTTTAAAATAAAAATAATCTGATTCTAGGCAATGCGTACAAACGATTTTTATTATCATATCTTTAATTAAATGATAGTTTTTATTTAGATAACTTATTATAATTTATGGGTTATTTATCAGAAGTTACACTTATTATTTTAATATTTACCTTAATAACAACTGAAGTTGTTATACACACTGTATTCCTCAGTATAAGTTATATTGTGAGTGCTACTTAATCATTAACCCGAATTAAACCTAGTATTTGAACCCTCCATTGGCAAATAAAAATTTCTAAATCACGCAATTTTAAACTTACTCTCTCCATTGACTTACGTGTGGATTACCAGCACTATTCCGCCGCACAATCCAGACATTGATCATATATACTAGCACGCTATTTTTACTAAATGGATCTTGAGGAATTAACCTCCAATATACCCGTTATCTTGCCATAACTTTCTAAACAAAACACAATATTCAACACCTTCCGTGGTGGAATTATCTCTATTTTCTCATGAGGAATATGGAATAACACTGAAGGTCTGTAGAGTTAACTACTACATTAAAATAGTTTGGTGGGTCCTTGCCTCTTACTTGGGCATAATAGGAACACACACCAAATATAATCCTCTCCTGGGATTTTAACGAATGAAATACACTAAATACGATATAAATTACTGATCGTCCTAACTCTGAGAAGCGATCACTTGGGTTATAAACATACCCGAATACTAGATTTATCTATTCCCCTCATGGAAAATAAAGCTTTTGGGGAGATCATTTTCCATCCCACAAAATAGATACATTACAATTATTACTTATGCGAATATTAAGCATATACCGATGCTATATCGGGGCAAGACAAGCAAATACACTAATTACACTAAATTTATGTTCCGGGGTATACTTAGATCAACGTCTGAAATCAATGGATATCACAGAATAAACCATAATAATTTTCACCTTTGCCAAAGAAACATTCAACAAGTAATTGGTAGTATAGTATCTTGAACTAAATTAAGTGAATGCGTTAATAAAGAATAATTGGGAATAAGTTCCTCAATTAACATAGTATAAATTTGTTTCAAACTTTAAATAAGTAATATCCTGTATAGCACTTCTCTTTAATTACTTCTGATAATTTTAACTAGATATTTTACCTATTAAGTATCTAAATTTTTCTTCTTTTACGCATCTAACATATAAATTTATACCCATAATTGCATATCATAAGTAAACACATTTTATAAAAAAAAATTTTTTTCATGTCAAATATAAATTTAACCTAGAATAATTACATGAAAACATACCTTTATGATTACAAGGTCATTTAAATATTACTTGACTATACAGCCTTTCACCTGTTGATATAAAAAAAAATACACATAATTTTACAAATTAGTAAAAAAAAAATCATTACTTAACAAGTGCTTATTATCTCACTAGAAAAATGTTTTTCCGTTGGGCAATTTATCTAGATGAAGAACTTGATCCATTCGTAGTTCACGAAGCAAATTTAAAATAAGAAACACATTTTATTATTTCATTTATATAAAAGTTGCCTCCATTCTGGTGCAATTAATAAATTAGGCAAAGAAAACATAGCAGCGTTGGATGTTAACTCTTCCTTGAATTAACTGATATAATTTTGGGATCCAAGAAAACAATACATATTTTAACATGACGAATATTTGACGATAGACGATCACATATACAATTCTTTTCTTTTTACTATTGGCGATACGTATCATTTTTAGCTAGCTGGCTTATGAATAAAACTAATGCGCGAATTTTCCAAAATACTATTATTATAAGGACTGCAGCTGACTTACGTGGATATAAAGTTTTAACGACTCCAGTTGATGTATAATATAACATATTATATTATGGTTATAATTAAGTCACTAATGTTTGTAGTTTTTATTCCTACTCTAGGAATTGTAATTTGTCTTTAATAAGGAATTCTCCGTAAAATGCACACATACAAATTTTCCGATATTTGCCTTGAGAAAATTTATATTTTCTTTTTAAAAAATATACAGGTGCATAAGTAAATATCATTGATCATTAATATTATTTTTAGATAATTTTCAGTGAATAAAACATATTTTAACGTGGGGAACTTACATTATTTTCAAAGCAGACAATTTCTTTTAGAAAGAGCGCGAAATTTTCTAGTTAACTTTCCTTGGCTTTTATAATATGTCTTTTAATTATAATTTTTCTTTTATACCATGAAAAGATAATTAAATAAGGTAAAGTTAACAAATAATTGATTATTTCCTGGAAATTACTTATATTACTTATTTTAAATATAATGACATTTTCCGTGATTGCTGTAGTTAATACGGTCATTTTGAACTTTAGCATAAGATAGTATATTTTTGCGTATAAAAAGCTTTAAAATAGGTAGATGGCAACAGAAAACAGAATATCTTATCAAATAGGATTAGCCACGCATGATATTATTAAAAATTTACTGGACTTATATTTATTTCTGCAATAAAAAATAATAAAAAATTTGTTACCGAATTTCAGTACTGCTTCCTCCTTGTAAAACTAATGTCAGACTAAACTTTCTTCAAAATTTGGCGGTCTTCTTTTAGCGACCTCTTACAGAAAAATAATCATTTAATTATAACATAAACAAAAGAAAAGGAAAAAAAAACTTATTACAGTCATATATTTTTCCGTATGATTTAAATGGATTACAAAGTAATTTGACAAATAATGAAAAATAATAAATATATTTAATTAACAATGCTTATTAGTGATGTATAATTCTGTATACATTATTATCTAAAATAATTTAAAAATTACCAGAAGTTATTGTGCTTTATGATAAGATACTCATCTACTCTCCCCCTCTACCCATCCAAAATCAATTACTGTTTATGATATGTGCTTTTATACTATATTAAATTGCTCTTATTGTTAATATTTTAATTAAATTATTCATGCTCTTCTTCAAAATGACATTGGATTACTAAATTTATTAGTTATTTGCTTAAAACACGTTAAAGTGAGTAAATAGCATATTTTATTAATCACTTAATATTATTATTATTTTACTTTTTTATTTCCTAGAAAAGGATAGCATTGTTTTCCTGTGGAAACAATGCCAAATAAACCAAGTGTCAATAACACTAGGTTACAATATATATATATATATATATATATATATATATATATATATATATATATATATATATATATATTTTGATCAATATATATTGATTTGTATATTATATATATCAAAATACAGTACAATTTATATAAATTATATTCTTTTAGAAGTACTTTCGACTATACACTTTGTAGTCTTTATCAACTATATAACGTTGAATAATCAAAACGAGACAACCCTTAATAATACCCATAGTTCAATTCAGATTTCCCATAATTCTGTTATCTTAACATTTGATGTCTGGTGATTCATTAACATTTGACGATTTCTTGAGATCAACATAGCCTCTTTTATTTTACGTTTATTATGACAACGTTCAATTTGAATAATTTTCATATTTTTATAATCAAATTTAAATCCATATTGACAAGATTTATTATGATCAAATATAACAGATGATGAAGGTTTATTTACATCTGTTCCATATTGAAATAAACCTTCATCATCTGTTATATTTGATCATAATAAATCTTGTCAATATGGATTTAAATTTGATTATAAAAATATGAAAATTATTCAAATTGAACGTTGTCATAATAAACGTAAAATAAAAGAGGCTATGTTGATTTCAAGAAATCGTCAAATGTTAATGAATCGCCAGTCATCAAATGTTAAGATAACAGAATTATGGGAAATCTGAATTGAACTATGGGTATTATTAAGGGTTGTCTCGTTTTGATTATTCAACGTTATATAGTTGATAAAGACTACAAAGTGTATAGTCGAAAGTACTTCTAAAAGAATATAATTTATATAAATTGTACTGTATTTTGATATATATATTGATTTGTATATTACATATATTGTGAAACGAATACAGATATCAAACTTTATTTATTATATATATATATATATTCTGACCTTGTTATTCTGCATCCTCACTTCCAGATAATGTATGGTATAAAATAAAACAGGTTCTATCTCAGTTAATAATTAATAACTAAATATTCAGTATTAAAATTAAAATATTCCACTAGCTCAAATTTAAAACTCGAATAAGGTTCAATTTATAAAATATATTAAATAAATATTTAATATTTTCATGAGACTTGAAGTGAAAATACAGGTGACAAGATAGATTACATTGAGCCAATATCCTACAGGATACTACCTCAATGGCATAAGAACACTATCCCCCCTTTATTACTATTTCAAATAACAAACTCATAGTATTCTTACGACTTTAATTACTTCCACTCACTAAGACTAAACTAATAATTAAATTTTAATCTTCTATTTAATAATAATCTAGCTCAATAAAATAATCTCAGGTTCATAAAATTTATTCTAAGTTAATTTTAAAATACGGTAGTAAAATATGAGAAGGGATTTTATGTCATAATCTACTACACTTAAACTAATAATAATAAATAACAATAATAATATTCTTCATGTAATGATATAATAAATACGTGGTAGCATTTTAATAATCTGACAAACAAAATATGTGTGGCAACTGATAGCATATAATTTAATATAATATTGTGATAACTGATTTATGACCAATAAATAATGTAAGATTATGATTATTTAATTATAATGAATACCAATAAAATATTTAAAATTCTTAAGATAATTCTTTATTTATCTTTTGTGCAAAATTATATATTTGTTTCAGTTATTATGCATATATCGTGTTTTCATGCAGCAATGTGGAGAAATAAATAACTCTGACACAAAATTTTTTAAATAACAAAATTTAACAAAGTTTATTACTAACAATAAATAACTAAACAATTTATTTACATTATTTACAGTGGATATCCTTAACCCTTTTTATTTTACAGTTTGATCTACCTGGTTATAAAAAAAATAATTTATATTTCAATTATATTTTATTTAGATTTAGGACAAAATTTAAAAAAAATGTTATTATTTGGTTTCTCATCATGGTTAACTTATTACAAATAAATTTATCTACTTTATTAGCAACAGCATTTTATCTCTAATATTATTAAACTATCCTATTTTAAAAATTCATACTTAGAAACATTCCATAGAAAACAAAATTTTATAATGAGTATGGATTTCTCAAAATATTAAAAAAAAATTCATCTTGCAAAGTCAAAGATGTTACACAAACTATTATCCAAAATTCAGTACTAGATTTTAGTATTTATCACACAATGTTTACTAATCATAATATATTCTTCTTTAAGCCTTACTTTAGTATGATATAAGTTTAATCATTAATAGATTTCTGTTAATTAATAAACAAAATATACTATGCATATTGTTTACATAATCTACTTTGTACTATTGTATTTTAAAAGTATGCAATACTTATTTTTTCTCTTAAAAAAAAATAATACTAAAGCATTTAAAATTATTATCACTTTTAAAAATATCTTTGTTTAGATACCTTATTTTAAAAAATTTTATATTTCATTTCCGAAATAAAATTCAAAATATATTTTATGATTCTTTTCTTTCCCTAGGATACTTTGGATCTTCAATTTTAAGTTATAATATTCTGCTCCTTATAAGCAACTAAACTAATCTTATCCAAAAACGATAGCACAACCTTAGTTCTAAATTATTTATCATTTCTTTTAAAATATCTTACTAAACGATGCAGTTACATGAAATAAAGATAGCAAAAACAGATGCATAGGATTAAGGAAGAAAGCTAGAGTATTATTCTTAACATATCTCAAAATCATGGCACAGTGCGAAGAGGTAGGACATTTATCTGCCTAATATCCTCTAGTACAGGGGCGATGTTAAAGCTATTTCTTCAGCTTTATTAGAACATCAAATATTTAAAGTAATATAAACACTGTCCAATAAAATATGTATCAGTCATAGGGCTATGTTAACTATGCTGATAACCACATAAAGACTAAATATTATTCCCATTCCTTATCATATCCTATTTTAAATATACATCATCTTGGTTTCCTGCTAACTATAGTACTTCCAAGCCACTATCTCAACATTATTTCTCAAGATTTTTCTACATCTTACATCGATAAAATAACTGTCTGCATTTACAAAACAATAAATAAAATTCATTAATAGTTAAACAATCTTACTATCCCATAAGAAAAGTCTGCTTACTTCATTGCTCTGTATGTTTAATCATATACGATTTACTTAGACAATATTTGAATATCCCATATCATAAAAACTTTAAAAGAATCACATAATTATTTGTTATGTTGGATTATATTACTAATAAAAAAAAAAAAAAAAAAAAATTGTCGTATGCATATTTTCAAATCAATCCTATCTCATAATGTTTTTTAAAATGTTGTATGAAATGCGTTACATATAATTTAAAAAACTTTTACACTTCATTCTTCCAATTTATGGATGATCTAAAGAAAACAAAAATATACATTATAAAATTATTAATAGTTATTATTATTACCAATAACCTTTATCTAGTCATCGTGTTCAGTAGGCTTCCTTTGTCCACTTGAGCATTGCAGATATAGAAAAAAAATTCATACCCATACACTTTATATTAATATTTTTTAGCTAAATTATTAGATTGTTATATTATAAGATTTTAATATTAACAAATTAATGTTTTTATGTTTTTCCTAATCTTATATAAAATTTTAGATTTAAATTAGGTCAACAAAATAAAAAGAATCAAAACTATAGTTACATATTTTCTTGACGATAGTTCTGATAAGTCCAAAATACTTATTATTTTCTCTAGAGTTTTTTAAAATGTTCTCCAAGCGCGTTAAAGTTTAAAACAAAAATCATTATTAATCCATTTATTAAAATCTAGAAAATAATCCTTGTTTTCATTTTTAGGACGATAATATTAATTAATCCCTTGAAGCTTCTTAATCTTCTCTACCAATATTCTCTGCAGATCTGATGCATCAATCCATCTAATTTAATTTTAAAATATTCGATAAACTTTTAAGTACTATTGGTATTTCCATGGATCCATTTTTTTTATTCATCTATGTGTTCACTTCTATCTCTGTTTCCTTCTTGATACATTTAAAACTTTCGTTTGGTATTTTTTTATAAATCTCTTTTAAAATCAAAACTTCAAATACTTTTGAACAAATCTTTTCCAAGTACATTTTAAATAATTCGAAGACCGGATATTTTAATATCAAAAAACGCTTCTATAATATAATCTCCTGGGTTCTTTCTTAAATTTTGCACTCGAAAATATTTTTTAAAAATGTTACCTTTAGAAAGGATATAACATTTTACTCCATTGAATATCATATTATAAAATAATTCATGCAATATATGATTATCTTATTACCATTTTAAAAATATCTTGAATAATCTTATAAATCATACGTTTCAATACATTTTTAGACTCCGTATAATGTCCGAGCTGTGGTTTTTTTTTATGTACCAAAAAAAGTTCTCCGGTTATGCATAAATAAAGCTGTATCAATAAATATTCAAATATTTCTTCAGCATTACAATTTCTATCCATTTTATTTTGTAGTATATCCATTTTTATTGCGTAGCTTAGGTTAAACTTTTAGATAAAATACGACTGGTGAGTACTTTAAAAATTAGAAAATCATGTTGAACGAAATTATTAAAATATTTTTTTTTAGTTTATACTTTCTTTTGCAAAAATATATTTTTAAAACTATCAATTAGTTTTTTGCAGATAAAGTTATAAGAAAGTACTAAAAAAATTGACTAAAATAAAAGATTTTTAAAACACTATCTTTTGATAGTTGTAATTTACCTCTCTCCGGTTTCAATACATTATTAATCTCCCGCTCTATCTTAGTTACAACGATATTTATCGCTGTAAGGATACTTATTTCTTATTGGTCAATTCTTACCCCACTTGAAAACAAATTTACAGATTTTCAATTTATAGTAGAATTATATTTGAAAAATAAAATGATGACGTAATGAACCTAAAACATTACTTAAAATATTACTTTTAAATAAATTATTATTTTATTAAAACTATTTAAACATTACATATGATAGTTAACTTAATATTTATTATTATTTGCTTTTATGATAGGCAATAATTCTATCCAATTCTATAATATAACTTTGAAAATATTTTAAACTTTGTCATTATTTCAAACAAGCGTGTGTATAATAGTATACATTAAAAAACCACGTGATTACAACTTTGACAGACGTTTTTCTATCTATTTCTCTGTCTAGACTAATAAAATTGATACACTTATTATATTATATAATATAATTATAACAAAAATTTTGGAAGAACAATTTAGAAAATATAGAACTAGATATAATCTTCACCATCACAAAGTTTATTTCAAAAATATACTATATTAATTTTGACTATTTAAATATGATTACAAATCTAAATATAGCATTTATTAAATTATCAGTTTTAAACTATTAAAATCGAATTTTTAAATATACTTTTAATTATTTATACCTGTGTTATTTACTATGGCCAGCTTTTACAACCATATGCAACAATATGTAAAGCTTTATATAACTATTTCTTAAATGATTTTATATACTACGTATTTACTTTAGCCTCAAATTGTACTTTAAAGATATAATTGATTTAATATAATTAATGTATTAAAAGAACACATTCCAAATTTAAAATTTTTTAGTAATTGACTGTTATGTACTATTACTGGCCTATAGAAAAGGGCACAATATATATATATTTAATCTGAACAAACTTTTAATAAAATGACAAGCATAATACAAATATATAAATTATATATAGCAAGCCTCATTTACATTGTATTTATTTAAGATTTGCATAATGTTTGTATGATTTTTAAGTGATTTAAATTTGCATTTCTTATCTCAACTCCAACATAATGCGACCAGTATAGAAAATAGACTATTTTCTCTATACTATGTATGCATTTTTTCAAACAGGCTCTACTCATAAGTTAAAGATATTGAATACCTGCATCTGTACATCCATATTTACAGCTTGATATTTTTTCATTATACCACTCTCTTACAAGATAATGACTGGTTTCTATGCGCTTTTAATCTCTTCTGAAATGGTGAATAATCATTGTGCTGTAGAAATAGTCTCAAATTTTTAAAGATTTTATCAATGCACTTTTCATCTCAACTTTATCACATTGCAAACATTCACCACCACACAAACTCAGGCTACTCTCTTTCTCACTATGCATTATTTGTAACTTTTACTCATCAGGTGAGTGAATTAAAAATATCAAACATCTAGATCTCTACACTCATGTTAACAAATCAGTGTTATTCCATTCTTGTTAAGAAAAGGTGTCACTCCATTTTAAAACTTTATAGAAGGGTGAAAAAAAATGTGTTTACATGTTATTTATTGCTTTGTTTTATTTTGTTTTTTAAAAAAAGGGGAGAGAGGTTTAAATTTCTATGAAGTATTTTGATCAAACGAAAACATTTTATCATTATTATTATTCTTAATTCTTAATTTATTTTAATCTCTCATATTTATGATAATTATATTTTATAGCTCTAATAATCAATAAACTTTACTAATAAATAATTCATAACTGAAGGTCAATTATGCGTCATTAAATACCAATAAGTATAATTAATAAAATACTATGATTCATGAATTTGAATATATTATTACATCCATATGAAAAAAAGTTTTTAAAAATTTACTCTAGATTTATATAAATTTTTAATTTTAGAATCAGTCAGTTTTACAACACAAGATTTAAATCTATTTTACAGTACGTATATTTTTTCTTAATGATCCCATTGATTTATATAAGCAGATGCTTTTGCAATAAATTTTGATTTACATAAGCAAAGTCGTAAAAGATCAAACGAACGTTCTTTTTCAAAAAAGTCATTAAAATGTCAGCATATTTAAAGCCTATTATTAGAAAATAAAGATAACTTTAATATATATATTGTGTGTGTGTTAATGTACCCTTAATTTAAGTTTAAGTTTTTGTAAATTTTTTATATAAAAGATTTTTAAATATGTGTTATTTTAGAGCTAAAATAAACAAAGCCGCCATATTCAAATTCTAAAATAAATATTTTCAGACCGTTCATTTAACAGAATCATAATATTATTAATAATATTAAATTTTATGAAGTGAATAATAAAAGTTTTAAATGGGAATAACGTTTTTTAGATAGCTAAAAAAATTCACAACTGAGTTTAACAATTATTTTAATATTATTTGATAAAGGAGCATTTACATGTTTTTAATTGCAAAATAAAATGTAAAAAACTCACTAATCAATAACTGATTTAGCCCGGTGAATAGAACAGAGGTTTCATCCTATGACCTACTTTTAAATCTTGCTTTAATTTACTTTGTGTGTATATATTGTAACGGAACGGTCTAACCGCAGTATGCATAAAGATGGGTGGGTCCTTTCCGAAGCCTAAAAACGATGTATTTTAATTGTTTACCTTCATGCATAACTTCTTACATTAACTTCATACCTAAAGGAAAAGAGAAAGATTTAAATAACTGCTAATTGTACCCTTAGCTTTTCACCTACATATTGTAGTTTATTTCCGTTATTCCAGGTTTCGAACTCAGGGAGATATATATGATTTTCAGATTCAGGGAATGTTTGTATCACCAAATTTATCATATCTGTAACATGAATAAATGCCTATTAATGAGTTTGTGTATAGTATATTATACACATGTGCGATTAATGATCATTATATGTATATGAGGATATAACTTAGTAGAATTTAACCACAGAAAAATAAACCAAGAAACGTGTTTTAACGTTTAAATAATTTAATAAACATTTATACATGGATTAATATTTGGAGTATAAAGTTTACAACAAGATTAAGAAATCCCATTTAGACACCTGTGCTTATTCTTCATTCACATTTAGTTTATACCAACGTTTCCCATTCTGACTTCATGAAGAACAGCCACTATATGCCTTGGTTAATATGGACTATCTGATGGTTTAATAGACCCCTTGTTATATATGTTGTGTATGCGCCAAAAAAAAATTATAAGTTTAACATATAAAAAATAATATTTAAAAACAAATATTAATAATTGAAATGAATTTTGAAATAAACAATCAACGAATATAACAACATATCTTAGATAACATCTTACCTTATCTTTCATTCTCAATAATCGGATTACCTTATACTCAAGATTATATCTTATAAACTTTATCTATCCATAGTACTGACCTCATCATTATTATGAATTTTATAAATTTAATTTAAGTTGTTCAGTCCTATATTAAAATAAAGAAAATAAACCATCATATTTAACATACGAATAATTAATTATTGATGACATCAACTTAGATAGACTTCACAATTCATGTGGATAATGTTCTGATGGCTTATCTTTATAATTCATGGAAATTTCTTTATGTGTAACTTAGAATTTGAATATATGATGGAAGTCTTCGAACTGAAGTTTTGAAACAAGGAGTAAAAAAAAATTTTAGCATAGATCATTCCATTGTTTATCAATCCAGATGTATGGAGATAAGACAATTCCATATTGGCCTTGACAATTTCTAGCTCTGTGGGTGATGACTTCTCCTTCATGACAGTTTCCTTCTGCAATTAGCAATACATGATTGGTCTTGTCAATAATATATAAAATCTTTTTAGATGAAATTAATTGGAACAATGTTAATATTTCTTCTGCTATTGCATATTTTAATTTTAACTTCCAAAATTTATAGTGAGGAATCAATAATTATTTCTTTTCTTTTTTAAAGATTTGAATATTTTATTTTGTTTGTAGATTATTACTTTCTGATTCTTTGCTAAGTTGTTTTGGAAGTAAATGTTTCTACTAACTTTTTCAAATTGTAGAAAAAGATTTCTTTAGCAGTACTATGAATCTGAACCTGTTGACATGAACCTTTAAATTTTTCTTTTAAGTTCTTTATGCAGGGAATGGTGGATTTTTTTTACTCAGGTAAAAGGGGTTTTTTTTACTCTTTGAACAAAAAAAATTTTTTTTAGCTATTTATCCAGTAAGTTCTTACTAATTTTTTTTTTTTATTTTATTGATGAAGTCATCTTTGATTAAGCATTAGCATAAGCAGTTTGTTAAATATAATCATAAGCAAAGGTAATAAAATAAATATTGAGTTTTTTTATCTTAATATTATATACATCAATTTTTTTTGATTAAATTTATTCATCTGATCTATTGTACATCATGATATTCCATTGATTGGTTAGGTTTAACTTTTGTTTTAATGTTTATTTATGTTTGGCTTTAAATATTATGTTGTGAATAATTAATTAATACAAGTTTATGTGCTCTAGCATTTCTTGATTCTATCATTTACTAAATATCATTAATATCATGTGCTTGAATTCAGATTGGGTTTTATGGTGTGTGTTTCTTATTGATGGGGCGCTGTAGGCATCCATCACAATATATATATATCTGTTTTAACTTAAATAATCCAACGATTATTCACTAAGAAAATTACATGAGACCATATAAGTTTGAGCATCAAAAATAGTATATTAAACTTTAACCTAAATTAATCTCTAGCTTTTGATTTTGTCATTCTATCACTGTGCTAAACTACAGAATGCAGTGTTATTACTGATACGTAAATAAAGAAAACATATGAGCTTAACCTCCAAAAAATATGATCCTCCCTCTCCCCATTAGTATTGTAAGCTACATCACAACTAATAGCATTTATTTATTTTATCTGATCAACACAGATTTACTTGGGATTTTATCCTATATTTAAGTCACTAGATACTTATTTTATGACCACTAATGGAATGACTAATTATATTGTCTAAATGAAAGTTATCTGGGGAAAAAAGTAGTTATTTTCTTTAATTCCATGTTCTAAGCAGAGACAAGTTGTTATATTTTGACTAAACTACAGCCTAAGAATTCCTCATTTATTTTTTGAAATTTTATTATATATATTGCTTTCTGAATGATCATCATCGAATAAAATTTAAAGTTCCAAAATACGTTTTAATATATAAGTGTTAAGATTTCTTTGCTGGCTAGTATTTTTTTTTCTTTATTTTTATTTATAAATAATAATTTATTTCATTTAATTTAATATTATAATGAAATTTTTACTATATTAATGTGTGCGTATGTATGTATAAGTAATAATAATGATAATTGCAAATAAGTATTTAAACAAAACGAAAAATCTAGCCACTTATGTCAATCAAAAAAGATAAACAATTATTTTAATACAATACATATTTCAAAACTGTAAACTCTTTCAAATGTCCCAAAAATATATCAGTCCATTTCAATGCATAGATATAATGGTGGAAAATATTTAAGTTAGAAAGGAAGATTCTATTCAAAGATAAAAATAATAATACTTTTATTATAATTTATAAAAATTAAATCCTATATAAGGGAAAACTTGTTTTGATTAGACTTACTAAGTGCCTGAAATATTCCGTTCTATTTCCTTCTTTATTTATATGAGTCAGACTAAAAGGTTTTCCAAAAAATTAAATATTGATAGTTAAATAAACCTGTTTATAGAAAAAATTAAAATCTAAGATTTCTATATGATTACAATTGTATGTTTATTAAAGCTTTCTTTTTAAAAAATGCCCTGTAATATTTTAATAAGATAATAGATTAGCAATTTTTTGAAACTTAATTCCATGGTTCACTTCTCCAGCTTTGTTATTTTTAATGCTCCAACTTTTTATAAACTCTTGATCAATAAACCATTTTATTATTTATTTACCATTCTTAATCTTACTTAACAAAATATTGTAATTAAATTGAGGCTAACTTTGCAAAATTTAATTTTTCTTATATGTGATCTACAATTTAAAAGGGTGTGTCTCATGGCTTTATCATAAAAGTTGACTATCATAATTACCTAAAATGACCTTATAATACTGACATCCTCAGATTTTTTTAAATTAATAATTTTAAAACTATAATTGCAGTAAACCAGAGAAAAAATATAGTGATTGTAATGTCATCATAATTCCCAAAATAGCAAACATACTATGAAGTATTCACTATTGAGTTTGAAGTATTTTTAAATGAGGCAAATGCTTTAACAAAGTTGATAGAAATGATACATAAATTATATCTTTACTTACAAAATTTTTACTTATTTATTTTTTACCAATAAAAATCATTTTTCTGGCTTTTATATATCACACTGATTGTTTAGAACTCAAAAAAATAAATTCCATTAAGTTTTCAAATATATTTTTGCCTGGATAGATATTAATATTTTATAATAAGCTTATATTTTTATAAATTGAAATAATAAAATAATTGTTAACTTAGTATTTTTGAAGTAGATATATTATTTTCATAATTATATTTTAAAAAGATATCCAGTCAAGATCTATAGCCTTTTCATTTTTAAAATTATCTCAAGTTGAAGATTTCTTTTAGAATTTAAATGAATAGACACAAAGATATATCACTAAATTAAATCATTTTAATGGTTTAAAATATCATCTGCAGTTTTTTTTTTTTTTCAAAAATAGTTCATAACTTTCAATATATATATAAATGAATACACCAAACTTTTTCTTTTTAAAACTTGATTTTTATATGACTCTTATAAAAATATAACATTTCAACCATTTTATATTACAGTCTTTTTCAAGAAAAACTGAAAAATAAAAATATATAAATATAAATATCCTATATTCTAAACAAATTAAAAAATTAAAAAATGCTAAAAAATACTCTTTACTTCTCACTCTTTCTGTTACAAAGAATCTCAAAACTTTATCAAAAATTTTACATTTATATACCCATCCAAAAATATCCTAAAAGCATTTAATTAACAAACCTATTATTTTCTTTTTTCTTTTCTATTAACATTCAATTCAATTCAGGCTTAATTTCACTAATGTAAATTCCTTCCTTTATTATTCTTTCATGGTATAATTTTATACCTCCTAAAGGTTTTATTTCAAAAACTTTATGTTTAAATTTATTCATATGATTATAAATAGAAGAATTTCTACCACTTATTTGCTGTTTTAATCTAGATTCTTTTGTAGTCCCATATAAATATATTATTTTTGATACAATTCAAACATTTTATTATGTAAACTGAATTCATAATTTTTAAATTATTACACTCCCTATTATTAATAATTAAAAAACTTAAAGTTTTATTCCTTTTATAAATTATGAATTAAATTTACATAATAAAATATTTGAATTGTATTAAAAATAATATAGAGATGTCATATGTTGGAACTACAAAAAATAAATTAGAAACTAGATTAACCAATTATGTGTTTATTTTATTTAGACCCCGTAGTTAATTTAATGGGCACAAAAATACAAAATATGGTTTTTCAACATAGCATGTGCCATCTCTTGGTCAATTTTGGTCACAATTTCTTCATTTTAGGCTTATTTTATAGGAAATTAAAAATTTAAAATTGTAGTTTTAAAAATGTCCGCATATAGCATTATATTTTTTTTTAAAAATCAATTTTCTTTGCTGGCTATTGGAAGTTAGACCTGCCCCTTACTCTGATTGGATATCTGCCAAATCTTGGAATTGGGTTATAGGTGTTTCTAAATAACAAAGAAACTAAACCAAGAAATTCTACATGTTCGTAATTGATTTTGTAGTAAATAATCTATCTATAGTAATTTTTTACATTCATAAATAAGATATGACATTATTTTATAGAAATATAAAGTTTGATTCAAAAATGTTAAATATTACAAGAAAAAGAAGCATGGACAAAATCATCGTTCTTCAAGTCAGGTGGTTCACATTAACGATTGTAATTTGCATAGTAGGCATTTTTAAATAACAAAGCCAGAAATAAAAATTAAAGGTTTTACGTGTTCATAATTGATTTTGAAGTAAACAAGTATCTTTATTGTAATTTTTTATATTCATGAATAACATTTTGCACAATTTTATTGAAATATAAAGTTTGATTTGAAAAATTTTAAATATTACAAGAAAAATACATTTGGAGAAATAATCGGTAATAAAAAACAATTCACGCTACAAACCGTAATCAGGCATTTTTAAATGAAAAATTCAGAATTGAAAATGAAATGTAAAATGCTTTCATATTTTGAAGTAAATAATTATATCTATCAAGATTTTTCATTACTTTATGGAAATATGAAGTTTAATTCCAAAAATGTTAAATATTACAAGAAAAATAAGCATGAGCAAAATTATCATGATGGTTCATGCTAACGTAATTTGCATAGTAGGCATTTCTAAATGATAAAAACAGAGATAAAAATTAAAGTTTTTACGTGTTCATAATTGATTTTGTAGTAAATAATTACATCTATTGTAATTTTTTACATTCATAAATAAGATTTTATGTTACTTTTTCAAAATATAAAGTTTGATTTGGAAAATTCTAAATTTTGCAAGAAAAATAAGCATGCTGGAAATAAAAAGAGAATTATTTTGACAGCTGGAAAACTGAATAACGATACAGTTATTGGTTGGAATATAATTCTTTTGTTTTACTGCTGGCTATTTTTTAAACATTTTTCTTATATTTTTCTTCAGCTATTAACATTATTTTTAATTTTTTGTTACATTTAACCAATTTGAACCTAAAATTATTCAATTTTTAAAAGCTGAATTAAAAAAATTCTGTGTATTTTAGATTAATATTTTAACAATAGAAACCGGCTGGAAATGAAACGGATGAATAATATTATTCTCAGATTTAAACAGTGGACCAATACAAAAATTAGACAAAGATTAACTCTTTTAAATAAGTTAAAAGATCTTATTTATAATCATATGAATAAATTTAAACATGAAGATTTTGAAATAAAGCCTTTAGAATATATAAAATCATATCAGGAAAGAATAATAAAGGAAGGAATTTACATTAGTGAAGTTAAGCCTAAATTGTGTTAAATGTTAACAGAAAATAATAAAAAAAAATAATAAGTGTGTTAATTAAATGTTTTTACTGTATTCTTGGATGAGCATATAAATATAAAAAATTTTGATAAAGTTTTGAAATTCTTTATAATAGAAAGGTTAAGAGGTAAAGAGTATTTTTTAGAATTTTTAATTTTTGGATTTGTTTGGAATGTGCGATATCTATATTTATATATTTTAATTTTTATTTTTCAGTTTTCCTTGGAAAAAACTATATAATAAAATTGGCAAAACATTGGTGCGTAGTTATATTTTTATAATAGTTATATAAAAAATCAAGTTTTAAAAAGTTTAATATATTCAGTTTTATATTTTTAATGGTTATTTTATTATTTAAAGTTGATCAAAAATACTTTCTCATTTTATTAAAATTATAATTATTATTATATAAATAATTACCATTTATTTAATATGACCATGACATTATTTTTAGGTTATTGCTACTTTCAGATCAATGTGTGCTTTTGTAAATGGATATTATTTTCTAAATAATTGTTTGTTGCATAGATATGTTGAAACAATAAAAAAAATTTAATATGATCACAATCACAAATTTTCTGTATCTATATGCAATTTTAATCCATCTATTTTTGTTTAGACTTCTTGTAAATAAAGTTTTGCATTTATTATTCTTATTTAGCTTATGAAACTTTATATATTATCTATCCAATTCACTAATAACACAGTGATTGTCAGAAAATCAATCAGAACTTTTTTACAATAAGATCAAGAATAAACTTATTTATATTCACAATGTAAGAGAATTCTATACTTTAATATCATAATTGGGATAAAAGTTCAAACAGATAGTGTTAAAACTTTGAAACTTAAAATGAGTAGCAGCTACACCTAAAAAACAAACAACAAATTTTATATTCATATGTTTAAAATAGAATCATTGTCATTATAATTTTAAATAGGGAATATAATATTTTGTGATTTGACCTACAATCTGCTTATAAGTGCTTATAAAATGCTAACTGTTTACACCAACATTTAACCTTTGTTTTAAGTGTAGATGCATCCACATTTTTTTATATTGTTACTCAAGACAATAGAGTTTATAATAATTAAATCCTGCTTTAATAACAACTATTTTTATCTCTTAAATGAGCAATATACCTACCAGGATCTCATGGTATAATGATTAGCACATCATATAGGTAAGTCATAATCATGCATTTGAATCTGAGGTAGATGAAATATAAATATTATTTTTTGCTTATAAAAAGACTTTAATTTTTCTCCCATTATCTACGTTATAGCCATTCTGAAAGATCATAATTAAAAATTTCTAATCTTTTACATCACTAACCATCACTGCTTTTCAAAAACAAACACTTTGCATATTTAAAATATTTACATACTTGCATACTAAAAGGATTTTTTTAAAAGCACAGGGATAACTGATAACATAAAAAGATAATGAATTGATAAAGTGACTAAAAACATTAAAATAAAAATAAGGTCTCAAATAAGATATAGGAAATGTGATTTCAATAGATATCATGCCTATATATATTGATAAATCAACATTCCATCATATGGCTTCAGAAAATGGTCTTGGTCAGGTATTGCTTAATAATTACTTACTCATAACTTTCAACATTTGTTTATTTTATTATCTTACAATTGGAGATGTCTTTGATAGTTAAAATTCAGCGTGCACTGTAAACAATACCAATAAAACGTTCATTAAATAGTTCACTATAGAGAAAATACATCTCTAATATCTCTGTACAGAAGTCAATACTCAGCAGGCTAGTCAAATTGCAAATGGCAAGAACTTATAATTGCTAAAATTTTATTTAACAATAATCAGATACTATTTACTGACTAATAATTAGACGTTCTTGATACTCAGAAAATATCTAGAACTTATTTGGAATCTGAAAATGTTGCAATTCTAGTCATGCACATGACAAGCAAACGTGTAATTGCTACATGAGTTCTTGATACACATACACACACATCTACTAAGTTATTAATAAAACTGAAGACAAAACGTTTCTCCAGAACTTTTTCACAAAAGTAATATTAATCCTTCATTAATAAAATTTGTAAAGATTTTTTCCCATTGCTTTGCTTTCCAATTAAAATATCTTCTTCCTATTCATCACTGATTGATAACTGAAATATTATAGTGATTAACTACAAGCTGGAAATTGTAAGTTACCTAAAGCATTCGTCTTTTTCAATACTAAAGCTTCTTTTTGTTTTCTGTTATAAATAGATTCAGCAATTTATAACTGACCAGTAATTGCCATCATTGATCCAATTTCTGAGAACATTACGTATATTGTAGTTTATATACACCTGTGCAATATTACTGCACTAATCAGATAATATTAATTACTTAAATTTAAATAATATATTTTTTAATTTAAAAATTTTGAATTATAACTGCGTTAATATTATTTTGAAAATATTTTATTAGAAAAATACGATCTTGTGGAATTTTTTTTTTAATTTGCTAAAATGCAAACGAACTTCGATAAAAAGAAGCAAAAAAGATTGTAAAGTGTTTCTTCTTTTATGAATGTGTACAATGCTTCTCTGTTTATCATATATAGCTTCACATTAAATGGAAAGAGAAAAATACTTTTTAATAACATAAAATGTATTTAACAAAAGAATAAATAGTAAACGTTATCTTTCATTTAGACTTTCTAAAATCCAGAAAATATTAAATTTATTATCTGAAACTAAATGAAAGCCATATATTTTCCACTTCTACGAAATTTTTTCCCTCTCTCCTTCCCCTTCTAATAATCTCAAAAATTACATTGTGTTTAAAAAGAAAGAATTCTCAAATAATACTGCTCTATATTTTTGTTATTATTAAAACATAACAAATAATGATAGAATAAACGGTAAACTTAGAAAAATGAAAGTTAAAACAAATAAAAAACTTTTGAATACAAGCATATTTCTTTTTGTTGTTTTTGTAAAAAGAAAGTATAGAAACAATGCTGCGACCCAAGCTGTCATTTCGATGTTGATCTTTTATTTAACTACATACAACTATTGACCACTTTCAAACAAAACAAGATTATATAAATTGGAAGAACTATCTAATATTAGTGGGATATTGACCGTTTTTGTAAAGTTAGAAGAAAAGATGAAGATATAATGACTTGCAATCAAATCTATGAAAAAGTAAAAACTGTAACAAATTATGAAATATTTATTGATATTTCAAAAGGAAGGAATAAAGAAATAGAAAAATTATTGGCCAAACTATATACTAAATATGTAGAGATGTATCAGATAATTGAAAAAATACAGTAGTAATATTGATATTTAAAAAAGATGATAAAGAAGATATTACAAATTACAGAAATTATCATTCTTCTATAGTTTTATGCAAAATCTTCATCTAAATAATTACAACTCATCTATAGTAAACATAGAATTCAAGCCAATCAAAAAAAAAGCTGAAATTAAAAGTGCTTTTATCGTAGTGAATTATATCTATTTATCGAAAGAAATCATAAAAAAGTTCAATAAATATGAGTTGCAATTTTATTTTGGAATAATAAATTTAAAAAAGGAATTTGATTTATAAATATTTCCATAGTGATTAAATATTGAAATCATCAAATATAGACCACAATAATATCACATTCTGAAGAATATCATATTGCAAGAGCAATAATTAGATCACATGTTTACAATAAGAAGATATATTTCCAAAATTTTATAACAGTTTTACAATAAGCGTTGCTTGAATTAAAATGAAAACCTAACAAAATAAAAAAATAAAAATATATATTAAAATTATTTAAGTTTTCTAGAGTTTGCAGGCAATGTTTTTGTTTTTGCAAATAATGTTTTCTAGCTTCAGGATTAAAAGAGTTATAAGAGAAAATGGTAAAATTATAAACTAATGCTATAAAAACTTTAAAAAATGTTCAATTGATTTTTTCAGAAAAAAAAAAGTTAACAACAAATATTTTAATCAGTTAAAATTAATCATAGAATTAAACATCAGATAGAAAGCTCAAAAGAAATAAAACTATTGGAAAGAAAGCTACTTCTATATTTAAAAAAGAAAGTTCTTAATAGAAATATTTTATCACATCTTATTTATGGATTTGGAGCTTCAAATAATTCAATGAAGTAAGGAGAGAGAGAGAGCTATTAGAAATTACAAAAAAAGATAAATATTGAAATATATGGATAAAATAAAAAACAACGTAAAAGATAAATAAAACTGGGCAGAACATATTATTGAAAGAAATGATATAATATTACCTTTTATAAATATTGGTATATTTCCTACTGTTCCATATAAACACAATTTGTTAAAAATAAATTAAAACTAGCTAATGTTTGCAGTTTTTTTTTAGATTGCCATAATGTGTGTGTTTTTTTTAAAGAATTCTTTATTCCTTATCTTACTCTCATTTTCAAAAATCATTGATTGAGGGATTTTAAAAAGATTTTTTTTTTCCAAATAATTTTATCCAAGGGGCATTGATTGTATTTAATCAGACTTAAGCATTTCTGTAGCCTCTTTTAATAATCACTGGTCATATTGATCAATTTTTCACAGAATTCATGTTTATCAAAATTCATCTTTTGTTCAGTTAATTTCTTATATTAATAAATGGCTGATGAACTCCATCTCTCCATAATTAGAAAAAAATGTGTACTTTTGTGTCATTAATTCCATGATGGTATTGCCAATTTATGAGAATGGGAAGACATAGTATGGCATTCTAAAAAATATTCTTGAGTTATGAAAATATTTCATTAATTTTTTAAAATAATATAAACAATGTCAATATTATTTTTTGAAAAGTTTATCAGTTTTGTCAGTGACATTTTAATGCAAGATTATAATTATAGAAATGTGTCTTTTTTTAGTGTGCCAAAGTGTCAGCTGGGAAGAGAACCCTGGGACAACTGCTTGTAAGGCAGCTGTGCTAACCACTCGGCCACCAACACTTGATAGGAATAAGTCATACTAATAATATAACAATAAAAGTCATAATGAGTAGCATCTTTGTATAATTGTTATCAGCTTTTATTTCTATTCAATGGTATTTTATCTATAGATATTAATTGAGCAGTTGATGATTTCTTTTAATTATAATATCTAAAAAAGAAAGTTGGTTGCCATTTTTTGCATTCTTATAATGAAGCCAAATAACAAAAGAATCATCAATATATTTTAGCCATATGATTTTTAGTCACTGAAAATATTTTTCTTCTAAGTTTTTTTTATAAAAATGTAGGGCAATTCTGAAGAAATGGATGATCCCATAGAGAATCCTAATATTGGTTGTTTTTTAGCACTAACCTGAATAAAAAATTTAGAAAAAATATTTTTAATAACCCACCCTTAAAATATATGTTTACAATTTCTTTGATGTTTGGCCTCTTAATAAGACTAATATTAATAATTTTCTTAAATTTTCAAATACTTTCCATGGTAACATCAAATTGATTATGGAAATAAAACACAATAATCAACTATCCTTTCTTTTGCATGTTTTAAGTAAAAAATATATATTGTCTCATACTTTCAAAACCACACAAGAAGATATCAGTTATTTTTTCATCATGATCCAATGTAACTATTTTCTATTTCCAGAATGCTGTTAGATATGATAGTTTCTGAAAATGAACATATTCATGAAAACATCTGTATTATTAAAAAATGTTGCTAATAATAAAAAAGTTTAATAATTGGGAATTAAAACAGTTTTACCTTGAATAAAAGATATTACTGATAAAACTGGTGATGGTTTTAAAAAATAATATTAAGATTTTTTTTTTTTTAAATTAGTGAAATATTTCGATATCACAAAATTATATTTTTTTTAAATGCCATCACATCTATAAAATTCCATCATTGATCGATTAATCAGACTAATTGTACAATTAATTGATAAGTAGAATCATTTTTGCTGTTAGAAAAATATACAGTTTCTCTGCCATTTACTCATTAATTTAATTAACTAAACATAATATTAATTTTAATAAAACATGAGTCCTGCAAAAGCTGGCCACTAATTAATGCTTATTAAGAGAGGCTAAAAAAAATTTTTAAAGTATCTATACTATGAGTGAAAATTCTGAATTAAATAAAAATAAGGTTATGTGAATAAAGTTATTGAAGAAAAAAAACTATTATTTAAAATCCCCTAACCAATGCTTGTTGAAAATGGGTGAAATAATGAGAATAAAGAATTTAAAAAATAAATATGCCCTTATAATTTAACCATTTATTAGCAAATCCTATGATATATCAGATTGAGATTGAAGATTAAATTAGCTGGTTATGATGTTATACTTATAACATTTCAAAGTCTGTGTACTGATAATTATAATTTTATGATAAATAGTTCCAATTGAATAATTATTATTAAATATTTTAGTTTCCACTTTTATGCCTAGATGGCAGGAATTTTCTGTAAATACACAAAGCTCTATAGTGTAAAGATCAAATAAAAAAGTCTAAAAGATATGTCAAGCACTGGTGGTCGAGAGGTCAGTGACAGCTGCTTACAAGCAGTTGTTCCAGGTTAGCGGGTTTGCTTCCTGGCAGATGTGATGACCCATGAGAAAAAAAAGATGTCATTGCATATTCACATTTTATTTGTAGAACAAAATATTTTTAAAGATTTTTTTTGTTTCAAGATTATTTGTGACCGTTTAAAATGTTTTTATTAAATAAATATATTTTTATAGTTACATATTGTTTTACACGGATTTAAGCATTCATGTGAAGAAGAAAAAAGTTATATTATTCTAATTAATATAAAAAAAAAATTTTTTTAAAAAAAAGCCTTAAATGAATGTATAACTTTTACTATTTTTTATTCTTTTAGTTATATTTAAAATTAATTTTAATTATAATTTTTAAAAAAAATAGTTTTGGTTTGCCAAAAACTTTATTTAAATGCCAATAGAAATGACAATATCTGATTGATGAAGTGTTTTAGCTGGAAGTCAAATAACAGAAAAATTTGCCTTTCTAAAAAAATGTTGTCATTTTCAGTAAATTGTTCAAATATTAAAGATTATTTAGGCAATATTTTTATAAAATACTTATTTTAAACCCCAAAATTATAACAATACAATAAAATTTTATTTCCAAACATTTATTTTTATCTTAAAAAGTTTAGCAAATAGAATCTGTTTTTACTGGATAAGATTGAATGACCTTTCGTCAAAATGATAAAAAAAATATTTTTAATTTTAATAACAATAAAGTTAATGTTTATTTTGAAGATATACTTTTTTTTAATGATAACTAAGCTTAAATTTCTTTTTATTTTTAACAATTGAACTGCAATATGTAATATTTAATTCTACTAATAAATTATGACCAATGACGCCAAACTCCATACATAAGAATTCTGCTTAAAACTTTATGTTTACATTTTGCAAAGGTCAAATATTAACTTTTAGAATATCTGTTATTTGCGTTTGGTTAAAATTATTAATATAGAATATTAATAAGATATAATTGTAAAAATAAAATATTCATATGTAGGAATATAGACAAAAGTCTCATTAGAGTAAAGGTGGCAAAAAAGATTTAAAAATATCCGGTTACACACAGAATATTATTGATATTATATATCTGCTATATGATATTAAACAAAAGCATTATAACTGGTGTTTAAAAATTCTGATGCATTCAAAATAAAACTACTGTAAAACAGATGCTTATTATCTTGTAATTTTTTTCCTACTTCCATGATATCTTTGAAACACTTTATAATTAACTTCATGGAAAAGGCATTAGGATGTTTTATAAGACTCAACGTGGTATTTTAAATTTGAATTAATTAAAAATAAACAAGAATTATATCTTCTTGAACTCTCAATTTACAATATAGCAGTGTTTATTTTATTTTTTCTAATTCAGCTCATGATTCATTAGTATTAATTAAGTTCACAAAAATTAAACGTTTTAGCAATTAGATAATTATTAACTTAAAAATATAAATCAATTTAAATGGTTTTGGTGGGTTTTTTTAATAATAAAATGTGGACATACATATATATATGAAGTTTCAATGGGCTGCTGCCTTCAACAAAATAGAATATAGGATATTTCATCATAATAACATAATTATTTCGATTAAATTAGTTGTACATAAAAATATTGTTTCAGTAAAATTATTATAAGAAAAAAAAATGTAAACATCATGTCTGCCTACCTTATAAATACTGAAAAAAATTATTCTAGGATGCAAGATCATAAAATCAATTAACATGTTTTCCTGTTGTTGGATGTAATAATGTTGAATCTATAATTATAGATGTACATCTATCTTGTGGATGAAAAGTAATAGACTTGAAAAAACTATTAAACAGGAAGAACAATATAAATTTCTACATTGATTTTTTTTTTTTAATGAGTGATATGATTAAGAAAAAAAACACAGTGAGAGCTATAATTCTATGAAATCTTGAAGTTTATTAAAAAGAAGAGTTTGCTGCAAAACATGTTAAAAATACTATTTCAAAACATTAAATAAACTAACTATAAGTTTGCCATGAAAATATTAATGTGACCATATTTGTGGTTCACAAATCATTGCAAAACTCAATTTTTTTTTCTTGAAATTAAAGGCTAAATTCGTCATTCATTTAAAAGTAGTTGTTAATAGTGGTGATAATATATGTATATTATTAAACTCACTCAACACTTAGACAATCCCACATCAATAAAAATAAACAATCTCAATCTGTTGCCATGGCAACTTCATTTTTACAATATTCTGTAAATGTAGACTAACGGTCTATATTTTTATATATAAATAAAAAATATTCAGCTTGAGTCTACGATTATTACTATTATATATAAATTATTACTTTAAAAATAGTTTAGGTTTGAATACACTATGATCTATGCTTTAAATCATTTGGATAGTACTTATTTATTTGTTATCTGTCTTTATTTACATTTTATGTCTAATGATACGATGTACCAATATTTTTTGTCATGCTAAAAGAAAGGTTGAAGAATGCCAACTTTATATTTTATTTTGACTTATTTAAAAACTCTATTTTACCTAAATATGTTTTATGCATAAACATGTATAAGGAAAAAGGTGTGTATATGCAAATATTTAATTAAATAAGCACATATTTAGATTGACATTTAAGTATAATGAAATAGTAACAAATTAATGGTGTGTGCGAGATTATCTTATTATTCTTCAAATTTAAATTTATTTTTAGCTAAAATTTTGTTTTAAAAACAATGTTATTGTATAAATAGAGGGAAAAGGAAGAGAACATTGTTTTATATGTATTGTTTTTAAATACATTAAGTTTTACCCATATATAATGGGGTTTTTTTTATGAAGATTTAAATAATTATTATTAAAAAATTATTTATTTATTCTAAGTAAACAAAAAACTGTTCTATGGAATTTAAAAAATTTTTAGAATAAAAAAGGATTTGCCAAAGTTTATTTTTAAATTTTGTTCTAAAATTTTCATGGTTTGTTTACTTTGTGACTGGCATATTTGATGTAATTAAATTATAAATTTAGGTCTGTATTTTTGGAAATGGTCATTCTTTTGCTATTCACTCTATCATTCTTTTAATTGTTGAAAATAATTAAGCTATTTGGCGTGCATACGTTAACCGTTCACTTATTAGTATACTTAATTAAACCAGTGAAGAATTTTAATAATTTCTCATGGAACCTCATGCTTTGTCATTTATTTGCATTATTCATACATTAATATATCTGGCATACAGGACATTGAAAGGGAATCATCAATACCAGGAATCAACCACCCAGAAAAAAACTGAATATTTATTTTGAAAAAAAAAAGTGAGCAAAAAATTATATTTATATGCTTTCATATTTTATTATTGTTTTTTATTTTAAAAAAGAGTGATAAACATTTTTTTAGCGCTCAGGGTTTGAAAAGAAATCCATAATATTATCCAGGTCAAGCAAAGATATAATTAATATTCTTATAGATTATTTTAATTACATAGAATAAACTTATTGCATACGTAACACTTTAGTTAAAACTCATTATTATTAATGAATTAACATGTATTAATGTGCGATTACAGTGAGAATATTCACTTTATCTTAATGACCATTTGTGTGTAAGAAGTATGCTTGCATGAAAGTACAAATAAAAAAATCTAATTGTTTTTTAATTTAAATATATTTTGACTATTTTTTCTAACTTTTACATAATATTTATATTTATTCTAAAATAGTGGATTCTTTTAGTAATATGTGGCTTTTCTTGAGCAGACTCCAGAAAACTCACACTACATAGGACAGAATTCATATATACTTTATTATTGAAGTTGTATAGTAGTTACTAATTAAAGAGTAGTATTTAGAGTTTAATTCCACAAAGGGAATGAGTTTGAAATAAAGTTGTTGTCATTACACCCAAGTATTTTGAGGTTATAATATATAGAAAATGTATATGCACTAGCAATTTGCTTAGATAGGTAAACTCTCACTTTAAAGACTGATGTCCAGTTATATTTCTCAAACATACATGTTATTTTTTTATTAGTAAATGTAAAGATAAGTGACATGTTCAGCCAAACTTAAGCGGTTTTAATGCTTATATAAAATAATCTGTTTCATTTCATTGATTCACAACTTATCCACATTACTTTATAAATAGTATTTTAATTTACACACACATACTTGTTTACTTTTGCATTTTATCATTTTTCAGAGATTTGAAGATAGATACTATCTATTTTCTTTAATTACATAGCAGCTAGTCATAGACTATACATAAACCTAACCAAGTTATAAAAGCCCAGAGAGCTTTCATATTATTTTATTGTGAATTAAGTCTAATCTCTTTTGTTCTGATTTTGTAATAAATATACTGATTTCATTTTATTAAATCTGAAGGGAACTTGGAAGTCTGTGTTCAAATCCTCTATAATTACATTTAATCTCCAAATATATATAAAAAAATATACTTGTATACAAATTATTTAATCTGACGTTGTACTTTTTTTAATTTAAAATATAAACATTATTTTTTTGCTTATTTTGCTTAGAAAATGAAAAATGTAATTGTTTTTCCTCATGTCGATTACAACCCTGAGACAGGGCTCCATTATGGATTATTAATGGAGAATGGGTGATATAGTTGTTATAGAATTAGATATCGAGTTTAGCTTGTGTGCCAATTGATAATTTCATGGTAGCATCAAAACACATGCCCATACCTAATGGATATACACTCAAATATAGAATATGGATATGTTATCGTGAAATGTTTATTTTAATTACAAAAAATCTTTATTGTTTGCATTTATATAGTTTTTATTATTATTATTTTGGGCTAGACTCGAACTCAGATTTTATAAATGTAATAAGCATGTACTTAAATATTCTCTTGGCCTCCTGGCCACATCTATGTATGTCTGCATTTCCAGGCATCATCATCACTGTCAAGCACTGATGAGCATGTCATCCAAATCCACTTTATTTATCACTACAAGTGTAATTGTGGATCTTCTTATGTTATACCCCAAATATTTTAGGAATAACTAGTTAAAAAGTAAAATCTAGTGAATATTTGTTATCTATATGATTATAGAATAAGCCATTATTAGAATTTAAAAAATTCTCCTGTACTTCGATTCTATAAGAGTTGATCTTGGACATAAATGCTTTCCTTATGAAAATCACAATAGAATTATCTTTAAAGACATTTGTTTCACTAGTTTTTGTTTTTTTACTATAATGCTTTGAAATGCTTATTAGTCTTTTCTCAAAAAATAATTGATATCTAACCACAAGTCGTTCCATCAGCTTTTGTTTTTTCTCTTCAGTGATTCTTGATTTTTTTCACTCCTAAAACAAGCAATTCAACAATTTTGGATAAACTACTCAGATATATGCAATTTTACTCTTTTAAAATATAGCGTTTTTAACATTTTTTCTTAAAGCTAGATATTACTTATCATCTCTTTAGAATTCTCTCTATAAATTAAAAAAAATATGTATAGATATTTATTTCCATTTTTCATACATTATTTCATAACAAAATGCTCTGTAATAATTTGACAAATATTTTTTTTCAATCTCTCTTTCTCTCCATATATATAAAAATAAAAACCTGTGGAATAAACTCTATAATATTTGAAATACCAATATATAAAAATAAATAATAGCTATATCCAATTTACAGCATGAAAACCATTCTGAGTAGTATTTCACAGTTAAAACTTTTAAAAAAAGTATGTATAAATAAAATATCACAACATTAATGTCAATGGTTAGGAAGACAAAAATAAAACTGTTTTTTCCTCCAGTTCAAGAATTAATATGGAGTTAATTTAGGATCATATTCTTCTTTCATGATGGATATAAGCAATGTCAAAATGAAATGGACAAAGATATTTATCTTAGTGAAGTTAAAACAGTTATGTGAAATCTTAGAAATGGCAAGGCTGCAGGTCCTGATAAAATACCTGGAGAAGTTTTAAATATGGTGAAAATATTTGAAATTTTTATAACCATATGAACCCATGAAATTGGGTCACCTGATCTGGAAAATGCCTTTATTGTTCCAAGTTTTAAAAACAAAGAGGCTAAATAAGAATGCAGTAATTGTTATGGAATATCATTATTATCTATTACAGCAAGAGTACTTTCCAAGAATTTTGATGAATATATTGTTTTTAGTTGGAGATGATTATTACTAAAGACTCAATGCACTTTTAGAGAATCAAGAAGTACTACAAACATGATTTTTTCCAGGAAAATGCAAGAAAAGTGTTGATGGCAAAAGAACAATTTATATATTGATTTTATTGATTTGGTCACCACAGTTGGTTTAGTTAATAGCATAGGTATATGGCATTATTTGTAATCAGTTGGTTGTAAACCAAAACATATTATACAGCTTCTGTATGATGGGATAAGAGGAAGCATTATTCTTACAATTGGAAAGTCTGAGGTATTTGAAATAAAAACTGGTATTAAACAAGGAGGTAGTCTTTCTCTGACATTGTTTTCAATTTTTATGACAGTAGTCTTTGAAATTGTTTAAAAGTGGCTTAATCAAACAGGAATCAAGAGAAGATACAGATTTGATGGTGGAATTTTTTTTTGAATCAATTAAAAGTAAAAACAAGAACTTTTTTTGGCTTCTACATTTACATTGTGGTGATAATTGTGCTATTTGTGCCAGTTCAAAAGATTATTTATAAAATGTTTCTAATGTTTTGGATACAACAACTTGGATGATTGTCAACTTGAGAATGTAAATCAGCTTAAATACCTTAGTAGCTTTCTAAATAGAAAAGTGTATTTTGATGTTGAGATCTATCACAGACTCCAATGTGCTGCTGCTGCCTTCAACAACTTAAAAACAGAGTATTTCATCACAGGAATATGTAACTGAGTTAGGTGGAAGAAGCTTGGACATCCTATCAGCACAATATAAATGTATTAGAAGTTTCATTTAAGGATGTTCCATAAAGTTTTAAGAATACAATGGATCATAAAACCAATCAATGTGTTCTTCAGCTTGTTGGGTTGGTCTATGTAAAATGAATGAATAGTGAAAGACTTCCTGAAAGAGTATTCTATGGTAAACTTGAGCATAGTTTTTGTGGGAAAGTTAAGATATGAGGATTATCCCAAAGACATTCTTAGGAAGTGTAATGGCAATTGTTTCTATTGAGAAGATATGGCAAGGAATATACATTGGAGAGCTACACTTAAACATGGTATTGAAGTTTTTGAAATTGAAAGTTTTCTGCTGAAGAAATTAAAAGATAACATTGTAAAATATCAAATAAACAGAAAAATGAACCACTATGTACTACATGTAAACAGATTAGTGCTTCACCTATTGATTTGTATAGTCATTACAAAACTCATTTTTAGAGTGGGTTTTTTTTCCTCCCTTTTTTGGAATTTGAATGATCATACTTTTTTTCAGTGTCTGTTACTTGTTTTTTATTATTACATAACTTTGACAATTATATTTCTATTTTTTTACCTTCTTCTATTAACATATCAATTATAATTCCAACATTTCCTGGAGGTTTTTCATTTTTTTAAATTTAATTACAGTTCCTGCTTTTTCATTTAAAATGCTGGGCAATTCAGATGTAGTAAATTTTTTTTAAAGGAAATTTTATTCTATTGCTATATTGAACTCTACAAATACAAAAATGACATTAATTACATATCTATTTGAAGCAAAATAGATCCAACCTTTTCCCAAGTTACTCTTGTGATATAGCTTGGAGCAATTGGTCGGTCCCTCTTCATGATTTTCTTCATGTTGTTTTTAAATTTAGTCGTGTGTGGGTCTCTCATCCCTTCAATCGTTCGTTACTTTACATCTGATACACCACAGGGCATAATTTACGTAAATCGCCAGTTTTATGTCTATAAATAGACACGACCTATATCATAATATAATTCTTAGAACTTTTCAACATATTTCATGTTATCTTTTTTTTAAATAATAGTTTTCATCTTTTCTTTTTATTGCAGAAATAAGTTTCCTATCAATACCAAAATATGTCAAACTTATGAGATTTTTATTCTTTTCTATAACTTTCTTTGTAATTTGCAATTATTAACTCTTTTTCTAATCATTTTCCAAAACTTTAAATATTCAATCGTTCTTAATGATCATTTCCATATATTTTCTTATTCCTTCTTTTCTTTATACATTATCATATCTAAATAAAAAAATTATTCACAAATTGCTGCTATTTTATATTAGTTATCAGTGTAGCAGTTCTTAATAGCGATTTATTTATTTGTCTGTTGACTTCGTTCAAATCGAAACCATTTTCAAAATCTATTAGCGTTTAAAATGATTTAAAGTTCTAATTACAATTCATTAGTATGTGTTTGAAAGTTAACATTATTATAGTACCATTTTTTTAAATAATATTGACTGTGAATACTGTTTTTCTAAAAAAAATTTGTCTCTAGTTTTGTATTAAATCGTGTGTTACGTCTCATTAATCGATGATCACTACCTGGGTTGAATCGTTATTAAAATGTTGAAGTTATTTTTTCGGTTACTCATAATATATATGCTATACCTTTATTTGATTGCTTTCGTGTTCATTTCCGTTTGGCTTTTATTTTCTAAACAAAGAATTCATAATATAACAACGTAATTCAACTTTAATCAATTTTTAAAAAATAAAATGAATTTAGTTTTACCTCAAAAATCATTCACTTCTTTAATTAAACATTATTAATTTTATTTCGTTTTACAGAATTATTTATATATAAAAGTCAATATTTGTTTTAAATGAGAGTATATTTGTTCTCATAATATATTATTATTATAATAATTTTAATTGCTATCAGAGCGTATTTTACATTTCTCATATTAATTTTCTAAATAAATAATAATTATTAAATCTGTACAATACTTTATCTTTTTATTGTATCAAACTTTTAAAATTTTTTACAGCCAACATTTGAAATCAATAAAACAACCATGTATACGTTCACTATTCAATTTTTTTTCACTGTATATAAGCAAATAAAATACTCAACTACGAAATGTAGTGGAAAGATGGTTTTATTATTCATAGATATACTTTAATAGATTTTGAAATAAGGAAATGCTCATTTATATTGTAATAGCTTAAAATTCTATCAATGCGTACTGCTTGATATATAAGATGTCCGTTCTATGACTTAACCCCCTCCTCCACTATTTCTGATTTAAGTGGGATAAAATAATTGCAGATTTTGAATTCTAACTTATTCTGGGTCCATTTTTTATTTCCGCCATTCCTCTTTCCGTTTTTTATTATCCATTATAGATGTCTTGTTATTTGACATGAGTTTTTAATTTTATTATTTTCCCCCTTTTGTCCTTTTATTTAGATTTTGTATCGATCCACTTGTCTATCTGATACCTTTCTGGTTTTATCCGATTTTAAAAAAAACAATTGTTGACGTTTTTATATTCACTTTTATTTAAATTTTGTATATTTATAGGAATAAGCTCTTTTCATTTATAACTAAAGACATGTCTTTTTGATCAAATAGACAATAAAAACATACTTCTACAGAAATCTGGAGAGGTTCATATATGTTTCAGTTTTCAGAACTATTGACAAATTTTTGCCTAAACTATGCTGACCAGCATCTTCTCAAGTAAACTAAAAGATTCTATAATATGAAATAGGTACAACAGATTAAATATGTCAATGTATGGATATAAACTAGGGTTATCAACCTAGTAAGTTTGTGAACAAGGAATTTTACTAATAATATGTGCACTTTTTCTTCACTAATTGTAGCTCTTAGAAAATTAATATTTGCCCAGTACATCCCATTTGCCTCAATTCAAAGTGCACATTTTTCCTAAGTGCTGTAAAAATTTCCAAAATATTTCATGATTGTCTGCGTCCAAAACTTATATCACATAATAATTAAACATTTGAGAAAAGACTGCCAACACAGCACAATTTTAAGCTCTCTAATAGCTCTAAAAATATCCACACATATCATCTTCTCAACATCCTACAATTTATCTTTTCCTTAAATAGTGTATATGGCTTTTTAATATCCCTATTTATTTCTGATCCAAAGTCTATTTCTCTCTATTTATAGTTTTATGGGGAGTTCAAATAGAGGGTATTTTTTGTTACTTTTAGTCATTTTTGTGCATTCAGATTTTATCTTTTCTCCAGTTGCTGGTATTTCAATAAATGTGACATTACAGTTTTCTTTTGGCAGTATTAAATGTTTCATTCTCTTTCCAATATATATATATTTACTTGCATTTCAAATTTTGGCATAGAGAGTTTTCCCTTCTAATGCTTTTTATAATTCACCTCTCTCAGTGGATATTTTTTTTTTATTCTCCTCTCTTAGTTGTCATCACGATTTTCTCTGAATTCTTCTGTTTTTTTGAAAATACTTTTTCTATTTCTTACATTTATTGTTAAGGAGGTTACTTTTACTACAAGTTGAGATTATGACAGCTTAAGAATTGGGTTTTTTTTTGTTTGTTTGTTTTTGACACATGAAAAAAACAATCACTCCTTAAGCTATTATTATCTCAACTTGTAGTCAAAGTAACCTCCTTAACAATAAAGATGGTACCACCTTTATTTATGGTCTGATATGTTTATATAGACACTAAAGTTTGCAACTTGATAAGAAGAATAAGATTTAATAATGCAAAGAAGTTTAACAATTCTCATTAAATAGGCAAAATATAACCTGATCTGAAAGCAGACTAATAATTAGTCATTTATAACTTCAAAATTCCATATAAAGTATATATTTACTAAGATAATAAAGCTAATTACTCAAGACTTTAATAGGTTTATAATTGTAGATGATAATCAATACTTAAGTTAAATCTCAACCTGTAGTCAAGGCAACCTCCTTTAACAATAAAGGTGGTACCACCTTTATCTATAAGCATTTCTATATGATAAAACAGAGTTCAGCAGTAGATATGGCATACACAGATGAATTTTTATAATTTCATCAACTGCTTTAAAAAAAATATGACCGAATATGAAGATCAAGATTCAAAGATGATCCAAACAATAACCCATTCTCCACTTATATATTATTATTCTCCGCCTGGAGGTGTACCTCGTGAGTTTCTTGATGAATTTTACTTTACTTTTCCCCAATTGATATTCCATTCTAATTTTTCTTCCTCAATTTTCATGCAGCCACTTGGATTTCCTTGTCTTTGTTTTAACTCTGCAGTTTACAGCTTAAAATGTGTATAGATAAAAAGGTGTTTGATTGCAACTCTTTTTCTCTCTAGATTAGGAAATAAGGTACTTATATATTTTAGTAATGGCTTGTTTCCATTAGTTGCCCTACTTCCCATGATATGAAATACATTACACTTTTATTACTTAATTGATCACGCTTTTTTTTTAATAAAATACTTTATCTTAAATGTGGCATGATTTTGAGAATAACTTTTTCTCTAAATCACGTGTAAATTGTACACACGCGTGCATATACTAATAAGTGCGGATTTAAAGAAATATATTACATACGCTGGTAAATAGTTTAAAATTTGAGCACACATGAAGCAAGCATATACGCATGCAGATATGCACCGCTTCAATATAAAAGTCATAATTTCATAATTTAGTGCATACTACTAATTAACTAAGTGCAACTACAAGTTTTTTTTATTAATCAGAAAACAGACTTTAGTGTCTACTTTACATTCGTAGAATAAATTATTTACCAAATTTTCAGGATAACTAAACCAATCAATTTTAAAATTTAAAAAAAATGAAGAATTTAAGACATCGAAAACTATTTACTTCTATAAACAATATAATTTTTCATTTTAAGGAACTATTTATATATAAAAATCATTATAGGTTTTGAATTTCTAAGTCCATTCCATATTTTTTTGTTGTTGCAGCTGTTATTACGATATTTGTGTTGTATAGAAACATGGATGAGCTGCTTACCAACATACATTCGTTGACATGATGAGTGTATTGATTTTTTACCTCTGAATTTAAGATCAAGAAATATCTTACTTTGTCCGTTGCCTGATAGTTTTTAACTAAATGTCAATTGACTTTTTTTGAAGGCGGAATAAATATACGTGAATGAACTTTTTAATAGATATTTACAATTATGAAGACAAACTAAATTATGGCTCTCATACCCAGAAGGCTGCAAAGTTATCAATCAAAGCAAAAAGTGATGGCAAAAGGTGGAGATATTAAGAATCCTCTGATTACAGATCCAGACTGCCATTTAATAACGATCTTTTACTTAACTACTTAAAATTGCAGATATCTTTCAATTGAAATAAGATTGCATGAATTGAAAAAATACTGTTGGAACTTGTGAAGTTAGAAGAATGATGAGAAGATAATCTATTTAAAACGTGACGTGTACTTTACAACAAAGGCACAACCATTGGAAGTATAAAAGTAAAGAATTTATTATAAAATAAAAAGTGAAAAAATAATTTTGTGGTTTATTGATAGAGTTTAAAAAATAACAAGTGCAGATCATTTAAGTTTATGCCCTAATGTATCTTCATTGTGCAAAAAAGTAGCGAATTTTTATATTGATATATCAAACATTATAAAATCATCGTAAACGATTGAAAGATGAAAAAGTGTTATTGCTAAAGTTGATTTTAGTGTTGGAAATAAAAGAGGTTACAGACTATTAGAGTTCTATAAAACAAAAATTGTATATTATAAAAATTATTTAAAAAAAAAAATGCTAAATGGAAATGGACTTGGAAACTGTATGGTTTTAACCGCTAATTATATTATTGGTTGTATGAGGTAAAAATCAAATCTTTTAATTGGCCAACTCACAAACTGAAGACAAAGCCTATTGTTAAAACATATTTGCCTATAATATTAAATTCAACTCAGATACGTTTATAAAAAGTATATTACTAATTTTTCAGGTTATGAAAGAGAACGAAAGTTCTTTCAAAAATAAATTGCTATTTATTTATTATAAAATATATTCAATTTCGGCAAATATAAAGCGAATGTCTAAACAAAAAAGTGCTGACGCAAATGCTTTTTTTCAATTTTACGTTCTGGAAAAGTAAAGATTTCTTTTTGCTAAATCTTAAATATTTTTACTAAAATCTTCAATATTTTTCGAAAATAATTTTGTTTTTTTAGTATATTTTTTAAAAAACTATTTTAATTTCTCATTTTATATTTTTTTAATACTTAAATTACATTCGAAATGAAAATCTCAGCGTTTTTCTTTATTTTCTTTGATCAGGTGGTTTCTTTGTTCTTTCCAGCCAATCAGAATGTCTTTTTCGGCTGAGAGCCGGCTGACAGCCAATCACCGACAAGGTTCTTCTTTGTTTAGTTTTAAATGCGTTTTTTTTTATTTTTTACTTGTAAAATAATTCGGAAGAGGGCACCATCTTACAGAACTTTTAAAAACCTAATCAATAACTGTCAAACGAATATTCTACCATTAAAACTAGCAGAATTAGAGTGACGTCAGATGTCGACGAGATGCCTCGTATAAGAGGCGGTTGAAGAATTCAACATAGGAAATGTTCGTTAAAAATAATATTCACCGTTGATATTCTTAACATTCAGAAACATTCAAGCGAATGTAAATTACAACTTGCAAATCGTTTTTAAACATTGACAGTTTTCTAAAGTTAATTCGCATTTAAATGAAATCAATAGGAAGATAACTGAAATACTTTTAAAAACTGCAACAAAGAAAACTGATATAAAAATTAGCAATTTATTAGTAAATTTGTATTGAAGACAATAACAATGTATAAAAAAAAATATGAAAATATATAAAAATGATCTATTAAGAAGAATTGAATATCTATAGTTTTGTAACACGATATGAAAAAGAATTAATAACAGCAATAAAAATATATATATAATTGGGAATTAGCAAAAAAAAAAACTATAGAAGAAAATAAAAAATTTAAATTATAAAACAACATAGTATTGGTAGAAAATTAATTTTAGCAATAAAAAATAGAACTATTACTAAAAAGAAAGATGACATCATTAATTGTGTAGAAGAGTTCTATCAAAAATAATATAGAAATGAAGAATGAAAAAACAAAGTATACCCTACAATTACTACTTCTGAATTCTCCATCATTTGACATGAAGAAATAAAACTCGCAATTAAATCTATGAAGAAGGGAAAAGCTCCAGGTAACGATGGAATCATAATCGATATTTTAAAAGAAGCAGATGAAGAAATAGAAAAATTGTTGACAAAATTATATATCAAATATTTAAATGATAAAAATGTATCAGATGATTGGAAAAATGCGATCGTAATAAGGATATTTAAAAAATATGAGAAAGAAGTTATTAGAAATTATCACCTATCAATCTATTATCAGTTTTATAAATAATTACAACTCTGCAACAAATTCTGGATTTTAACTAAACAAACTGGATTTAAAAGTAGTTTTGTTACATTGGATGCATCCAAGTATTGAGAGAAGTTATAGAAAAAACCAATGAATATGAGTAAGCTATTGTACTTTGGAATTTGAAATTATGAAAAAGCATTTGATTCTGTAAGTATTTTAATAATGACTAAATCATTGGATCATCAAAATATACATCCAGGATATTGTCATATTGTGAAAAATATTTATCAAAATGCAACATTTCAAAAAAAAAAAAAAAATGCAACAACAATGATTAGATTACATAATGATACTAAGACGATTAATATTGAGACGGGTGTGTGACGAATGATTTCATATCGCCAAAACTTTTCACAGTAGTTTTATATTTTGTTGATTAAAAGGTGGAGCTACAGGAGAAAAAGTAAATAAAAATTATTTAAGTCATATAGATTTTGCAGATGGTATGGTTGTTTTTCAAAATAATGCTTCAGAACTCCACTAAATATTGCAAGAGTTATCACATGAAAGTAAAAAGTAGAATTAAAGACATATATTAAAAATACTAAAGTAACTTTCAGGATAAGTTTCTCAGATGAAAAAAGTAAAAATTGATAATGTTGAATTAGAAATATAATGAATAGAATTAATCATAAAATAAAGGTTTTAAAAAGTTTGTTTTACCAGTTCTTACTTATGGCTCTGAGGCATGGAACCTTAAGAGTAAAGCAATATAGAGACTTCGGACCACACAATGAAGTTTAGAAATATGTATGTTAAAAATAATAAGAAAAGATTAAAAACTAAATACATGGGTAAAAGAACAGACAGGTATTACTTACATCATCGATAGAATTAATAGACTGAAGTGAATCTGATAATACATGGACTGTTAAAATCTTAAACTGTATCTCAAGTAATTGTAAAAGACTATGTGTGAAGTGAATGGGTGAAATAATAACGTGTATTGGTGTGATGTGGAGAAGAAAGGCTAATGGCTGCAGAAACTGGATTAAACTTAGAGAGAACTTCATCCAGCAATGGATCGATAGTAGTTAAAAATACTGATGATGATGATTTATTTTGAATGAAACTATTTATACTTATAAAAAAAATTAAATACTAGCAGAGAATTTTACATTTTTAATATTAAATTTCCATTTTCCCATTTATAACTTATTATTAAATGATATTTATTAATTTTAACCAATATTTATCTTTTTATTCTGCTAAAATTCTTAATTTTTTATAGCACATATTTGAGTTCAATAAAACAATCGCTTATACATTCATTACTCATCTTCACCCCAGATAAACAAATAAAATGTTCAAATGCCGATTGTGTGTTTTATTAACTTATATATTTATTTTTATAGATTATGAATAAGGAAATTCTCATTTAACATAATAACTTAAAATTCAGTTCTTGGTATACAGCTGCATATGATAATCATTGTTTGAACTATCGTAATATAAAGCAGTTTATTTAATATGTTTTATAAAATATCACATTTATATTGTATTCCTTAGTCAAAGGGTGCGAAGTCCAACAATGTATTTAAACTTTGTTAGAAATTATCTTTTTTTTTATTTTCATTATTATATTAAAAAGGTTAGTAATGTCATTTCATGTAGCAAGTATCACCTGGGCAATTAGTAATAGTCAATTAGTGGGTATATTATCTATTCTTAGTTATATAGTAATGAGCCCAGATAAGATAAGTGCCAATGATTGGCTGTAATCTAAAAAATATAATTGTAATATGAAGCAACTTTTCTATTAGTGGGTTGCTTTTTATAAGCACCTTAGCCTATGGTTAGCATTATCTTTTTATTAGAAATTTATGAAATACGAGTTCATTACGTTAACATTTAAAACAAAAACATCTCTTCATTCCGGTGTCAACTGATATAAACTTGATTTATCAATATTTACGAGATGTATTTAAATCTCTATTCTTAAATTTTCAGTGGGAAGGAGTGCAGTTATGCATTAGCAATCTTCTTTAATTTATTTCATCTAAAATCTTGAAATTCAAATCGACTTAAGGTTTTGATCTCAAGTCAATCTGTTTAAAAATTGGGTACATCTGAATTTAGTTCAGTAATTATTTATATTCAGAGTCTTCATTAATTTGGTCTAGTAATCACTGATTTTAAAATTTATTGTGAAATGGCATCAAATGAAGAGCTGCTTCTATCTTATGTTTTGTAAACTAAGTAGTTAATGGTTTCTTATTATTATATTAACATTTTCAGCCAAGAGAATAAATAACTATAGTTAATGAAAAACTAAAAGTACTAAAATATATAGTTACTAAATTAGATTCGGATCTATATAACTATTCAAGCAAGTTTACTTGAGTCAATAATTTAAAGCTGATTTTAATTTCAGGTTTCGGTGTATGTGTTTTTTTTCTTTTGATCCTAAGCCTCATTATTAACAAAATCCAAAAATAAGTCATAATAGGGATTTAACTTCACTTGGTAATATCTAGTCATCGATCAAGCTTAAGATAGATGGCATTAAAGTAGAGAGATGTTAATCTTGTTTGGAAAGTTAAGTGATTTGTTTTTAAAATTAATATTATGGTATACATATATTTAAAAAAAAAATACATATGTGAATGTGTGCGTGTTTTTGAATGTGTGTGTGTGTCATTTTCACTGTTTGAAGACAGTTGATAAAAACCAAGAAATAATGATGATCAGGCAGAAAAGTAATATGTCTTTTTATTTTTATTTTAAAATGTGTTTATAAAAGAAAATTAAAAATAAATAAATAATCAATAAAAAAAATGAAAAGTTTTCTTGAAACAAATGTTTCTAGTATGAATTTAAATTTTGAATTACTTTGATCATATAAGTATAGATAAACAAAAGCCTCCTTGTGCAATCATATAATATATGTCATAAATATATACCTAAAATTATGATCAGGGATTCGAATTCGGACAAGCTAAGTCTTGATCGTTTTTCAACTTCCAAACAGGATTAAAATTTTTGATAAGTGACCTAAAGACATTCTAAATAGCTACTCAGATTTAATCTAGTATACGCAACTGTAGGTATTTTCAGATAGATTATAAAACAAAGCTGAAAATTAAGAATTTTCATTATCCAACATTTGTTTCTTTTCTCTTGTCTATAAAAATAAGATGCAATGTCAAATGAGAAAAAAATCTCTCTAGACTTCTTTGCAGAAAATTAATAAAAAAGATAACATTTATTAAGTCTTTCTATCTCATTAACTTTTTATCTAATAATTTACCTATAAAATATTAATTATTAAAGAGATGGAACTGAGTTTTCCAGGGATCAGCTACTTACTTGGAAAAGAAATCGGCAATTTTCAATTATCTAAAAACATTTTTAGTTTCACATAAAGTCAAAATATTGACCATACAAAAAGAATGTGCAAATTATTATTACATTATTTTCTAAGCTAAATCTTTAAAAAGGATTCATTTAATCATTTTTAAATTTATCGTAGATAAAATAAATGAGAATTATAACAATGAATGCTGAAAACTGTAATAAACAATTGTTTAGTCGTCACTAATTATTTAATATTTCATTAACTAGGATCTTGTGTTTAACAAACTCCTAGTTAATGATTTTTAAATATATGGGAGTTTTAGCATCAAATCGCCGAAATTACGAAATTCCAAACTTTCGAATTGAAACCTTTTCTCCCGATCCTTATAGGAAGGTAATGCTTCGTAAAATGCGTTGTAGAGTCAATGATGCTGATTGTATTTCTCCTATTCATTTGCGACCTAATCGTACTACAGCTTTAAAAAACTGGAGGTATAAAAATCAATCTTCTTTTAATTTCACTACAATGCACAAATCTAAAACTGAATCAACTGACTTTTCTTTTGCACGTCCCTTACCTTGTCTACCTTCCAGTAAATCTCCAAGTAATGCTCAATTCCAAATTGCTGAAAAAACTGTAGTAACTGAGAAAATTAAAGAAGTAACCCTTTGGAAAGTTCATCCACAGGTTTTTAATCCGTATGAAGATTCCACAAGCAGCAGTCAAGATAAAGAACATCCAAGCTCAAAAATTGATTACCAGCCTACTGAAATACAAAAGACAAAGTTGCTACTTAATAAAGAATCGAAATTTCAAAAACGAATTAAAAACGCTTGGGATTTATTCGAAAAAAGACAACAGAAGATTAAATCTGAAGTAGAGTATGATATTCTATATTATGGTTATCAAAGAAAAATCTTTAAATTACTAAAGAATATTAGTGATGAAACTTTAATTTTAATATTGACTCCAAAATTTTTAGAATGTGGAACAGCATGTGATGAGCTAAACTGTTTATTATCTTCTACAAGATTTTTGGTTATATATTTTTCTTCAACATTAAAATATAATAATATTTTTATTCAGGAATGTTCTGTTCCTAAAGAAATATCACCTTTAGATTTGCGTTCTTATAATGTAGTAAAATCCTTGTGTTATTCTATAAGCCCACCAGCTGAAATAACAACTATAGAAAATTGTAACGAAAAATTATTAATATACGGGTCTATCCAGTCTGAGTTTACTGGAAAATGCCTTCCATTTATTATTAACTTATTTCCAAAAGAAAAAGATGACAAATATACACGAGCATTAATGTATGGTTCCTACCGCAGAATGTTAGATAAAAAACCACAGTTTGTCACTTGGAAAGCTATGGCAGTAAAAGCTAATTTCCAAATAAAATAATATGTATCATTCAATATGTACTTCGTTTTTTTTTTGCTTTTATATATATATATATATACACTAAATGTGCGAAGAGGCACTACGAATAGCTTTGGTTACTATTGAATTATTGTTTAAGTTTTGAGTCTGATCTCAAACTATTATGGTTTTCGTTTATTTTTTAAGTCAACTAATACTGATCAGTTTGGAAAGTGTAATTGATAGTACTTTATATATAAATGTGCATATAAAGCTTGGTGACTTAGTAATTGGCATATTCATCTGCCATGCAAATGATTTGAGATTAGAATTCAGATTGGATAAGTTTAGTAAACTTTTTTTCGTTTTAAAGTGCTTAGAACTTTTATTTAGGTATGGAAGTCATAGTCAGTATAATTATTGTTATAAACTTATTTGATAAATCAGCATCTAGATCTCATGAGTAAAAACATAAACCAAAGATAAAAACCTATTCAGCAATTAACCAATTCTTTTTGCAAAGTAGTTGGATAGACTAAACTTTTTTCCATTTTAAATTATATATGTGATGCAATAGTCAGAGGTGTGACTGATGATGAAAAGTGAAATCATTACAAATATATTTCTCATTTAAACAAAATATTGCAAAACCAACAAGTAACTATATAATATATTTATTAACTAACACTTAAACAAAATAATAAACTAACAACTAAAAATATAAATAATTTGACTATCACGGTTGTAGTGCCAAAGTTCCAATAACTTAAGCAATGATTAACAACAATATTTACAATGCGAAACCAAAATCAATAAAAATATACCCAGAAAATTTTTCAAACTACAAAATTAAATTTTATAATTATTAAATTTATAACTTTATTTTAGGATACTCTATTGTAATGTAATTTTATTTTTATAATGGCAATATTATTCAATCGAGTTAAAACTCTATAATATGTTTTATTATATTTTAATGTATCACTTAAAATGAATATGCACAAAATCATTTTATACAGATATATAAACATGAAAACAAGGTCTTTACACAAAGATTAAAATCCATGACCAAAATATATTTTCATATTACATGTGTTATTTCAATAAAGTAGATTTATTATTACCAATAATAACATTAAAACCTAGTATTATATCATTCAAGGTCAATATGAAAAAGCATAGACAAAATATGGTTATATAACATTTCAATACAAGTCATAATATTTAGATCTAATAAATCAATGAACATAAGATATTTAACATCATTAATCAAAACAAAACATTTTTCTATTTGTAAATGCATGCATAAATATATAAGCCCCTAATATTATTATATGAATACAAATTAAGAAGCAGTGAAGTAATCATCATGCACCAGGATCCTCACCATATGTACAGAATGTCAAAATATATATAAATAAAGAACACAAATATCATTAATTCACATAATGCAGGAGTATACATCTGCAAATATGCTTATCATAATAACAGTTCAAAGAAAACAGAAATTCCACATCTACATTCTTTATATACTCAAAAAAAAATAATATACACATAATATAACCTCTCACTTCAAATAATGTACTTTCTATATCCCTTTTAATAATATTAATTTTATATAAATAGCATGTATATACATGCTCCAAACTCTACATCTTTCATAAATAAATAACAGATAATTCTATGCATTTAAACCGATTAAGTTATATTATTACTTGTAAGACAATTATGATAAGTTATTACAAATATTTAGCCTTTATTCATTTAAGTATATAAAATATAATTCAAATAATCATTCAAATTTAAAACATATTTATTCAATATTGCCTTGAATTTATTTATACAAATTCAAACCCATAAAATTTATGCAAAATTGTTTGCATATTTTTTTTAAATGTTAATCATTTATTTGTTTGAATTGTAAAAAATGTACTTCTCTATAATTATTAATAATAAATAAACACATGTGAAGATTTTATTATCAAGACAAAATTCAAATTGTATGCAAACGTAATACATTTAAATTATAATAACTAAAAACTTTTTAAAATACATAAATAATAATATATAACTCAAATACTACATTTCTATACCCCAAATGTTATTAAATTTAAAACAGTTTATATTAAAGTTTGTATAGATTGAATCCTCATAACTTATGTACAATAAAGATCGCTTTAACAAAAAATTTAATATTAATTTAAATAATCTTGCAATTATTAGTAAAAATATACTAGATTATTCACTTTAGAGCTCTAATATTTCCTATTTGTCAACTGTGAATCTTTTTAATCGTGATTGAAATATTTGAACATCATTTAAAACATTTACTGTTGCCAATCATTTTGCACACAATTCCATTAGTATATTAATTAATTTACTATAGAGAGGGAATTCCTTATATTTTATTTTAATTCATCTTGAAAACAATCAATTAATATTTACATATTTATCTATGCAGAAATCTTGATACTTTAATTTCCCATTGAAGCAAAATTTATCTTAAAGATTTTAGTTATAACCATTTTTACTTCACAAATTGCAGATATTCTTTTTCAATTTTTAAAATGTGCAAAACAGACTGTACAATTTTTGAGTGTAGCTTTCCAAGTTATTTATTTTTTGAAAATAATAAATGTTCATCAAATTAGCAAATTTTTATTCAGTGCTGATCATGATTATTTTTCCAAAAATTTAAATTACTCTAAACAATACCAAAAATTAACTAATAAAATATTTTAAATAATCATTAAAATATAATTTTATAATGTATAAACAATAATAATTACTATATATGCACATCTAATTTACATACTGGACCTGATTTACATATTGGTCTTTATCAATATATATATATATATATTGTAATATATGATCTACAGACAAGGGCACAATATATATATATATGAATATTTTAATGGTGCAGTTCTACTCAGCACTATAATTCTGCAGCAATCTATTAAAAGCTGTCTCAATGTTTTAAAGACTTTTTTATTAGTTTTATTTTATCTTTTCATATTAACTTGAATAGTACAAGTTTGATAGAATTATATAGTTATATGAAAAGTATATAAAGTATTGAAAATTAAAGACTGTACATGCTAAACAAAGAATTATGACTTGTGCATTTAATTATTAGTAAATAACTATTTGGTGCCATATTCCATCTGGATGATGTGTTGTTTTCATTTTGAATTACCAACAATGTTGCAAAGGTATGTTTATAAACATCAGAAGTCCAGTAGTAGATGATTCATTCTGTTTTTGATCCTTTGTTCAACATTTAAAGCACTTTTGATTCATAGCCTGAAAGAGGATGATTTATTACCGTTGCTTATATATACATTAAGATATGTTTAATTTGATGTTTTCATATATAGCATTGAATGATCTTATGAGATCCTCTTTTGATCATTCAGTTTCATTAAGATTGAGAAAACTTTTAGTGAATGCTCTAAGGAGCAATTGTTACCTTTTTTATAAAACCTGGCTATCTATAACTAAAGCAGTTGAACCTTTACCCAGTCTAAAATAGTAAGTAAACTTTTAAAAAAAATTAAACACTTTTAAATATATATAATTTTATTGAAGCAACATTTATTAATTCTTTTTAAATATTTCGCATGCTTTGTTTGTATTGGTATATGTATCAGTAATGATATTAATGTTTCTTTGAGGAGAGGGATCTATTGAATTCAAAAACATCTAATATATGAATTAAATAAATAATAATTTGTTGACAATAGAATTTAATATGTCAACTACCAGATAATATTTTGGTAAACTTACAAAGGTCTTTCTGGTTTAGCTATTTTATTTTATTTAAAACATTTAACATAAATTCATCAAGCAAACTCGTAAAAAAATTATTTTATCTAAAAAAAAAAAGACAACTATACTATATCTGGATAAGAAAATTCTTGGTGGACAACCATGTGATAATCTGTTAACTAATCTTTGTGCAAATCTATATACATATCTCTCAGAATTCATTATATATGAGTAATCGTTGGTGGCCGGGTGGTAAGCACAGCTGCTTTACTTACAAGCAGTGCCCTGGATTCGTTGGTTCGCTTCCCGGTTGATTCTTTGACACATAAAAAAAACTGATTTTGAGTTATTGTTTTATTTGCCTTATACTGATATTATTATCTGTTATATTAAAAATATATGCATGCTTTTGTTTCCCATAAAAAAAAAATAATAACTAATAATTGAAAAAAAATTATTTGAAAAAAATTAAGCACTACACTGATATAAAACAACTGGAAAGCAAAGTTTTAGAATTGTCAAAAAAACTTTATTTTAGTTGTGATTAAATATTGATTGCTCTATTATAAAACCCACCGAGTCTATTATTATATACGTGTGTGCACATATATAATAATGCTAACATCATTTACTTCTGTCCATTTGCATCAGCGTTTTTGCATGTTTGTGATGTTTAAATACTTCTATAAAGAAAAAAATAGAGTTAAAAAATAAAGAGAATATTTAATTGAATAAATAATTCATTTTCAATATTTCAGAAAATCTAGCTTTTTTTTCCAGAAAATTTTATTATTCAAAGATATGAGATACAAGTAATCTATCTGTGAGTGAGAATGCTCTGCGTTAACTATGCAAAAAAGATCAGGATATATATGTTAATAGATTAAATTAAATATGAATTTCTATTGGTCAAATTCAGCCCTGGGACAACAATACAAAACCACTATTTTGATAGTATATTTTGAAATAATCCAAACTGGTAAAAATACAAATGCCAATGTAATAATATCTTGGAAACACAATTTTGAAATAATTGAGTTTGTCTTTCGAAAAGATTTTTGGTTTATTGATACATTAATAAATACTGACTTTCTCTTTTATCAAGAAATAAGTCAAAAGTTCGAAACATTTTTTTTTTTTAGTTTTATGCAATTTTTTTTTATTATTTTTTAGCAATAAATATATATAATTTTCTGACTTAAAATTAATTTTGTTCCTTATTCATATGTTTACAATGTATAAAGACATCTTTTTGTTATCACTAGATATCATGTTAGCATTTCAACATGTCTTAAATTTGGGATTGTAAATTATCTCATAATTGAGAGGCAAAGTATTAAATATTATTTTTAAATTCACTAATTGTTGCTAACATTTTTTTTATTTATTTTGTTTATCTTCTATATTCTAATATATAGATTTTATAAATGTTTTTTTGTCACAGTGAACTAGTTAAAGACATTAAACAAAATGTAAAAGAAACTATAATTTTATATTATTTTTTATAATTTTAAATTGTTATAATTATAGACATCTGAACAGATTTGTTTTTAAGAATAATAATAATGTGATCAATAATGCTAATTATACTATTCAAGCTAATAACTGAAATATGCAAATTAACTTCGTCATTAAAGTTTTCGATCAGCAGTATATATTTCAGTGAATCTTATAATAATTAAGAGTTGTGCTTTTTTTTTGGTATATACACCATCCTTTGCCATAAGTGAAAACGCTTTTTCTTAAAATATGTTTACTGTACATTAAATTACACTTTATTACAACTTTTTTCTGCATCTTCCAAAAAAATGTAAGTATAAGCTTCAGTATTATTACACTTTTTTAATAAAAGTGCTTCTTTCTTTATCTTGTTGACTTCTGAAACACTGCTTATATTTTGATTATACATAAACAAATTCATTATATAATATTTAATTATAATAATATTAAATCGTGCTTTCACACTTCCAACTTAAAGCTATAACAACAAATTGAAAACTAAATTAAATGGTTGAGCACTTTCAAGAAGATGTACTTCTCATATTCATAGCCAGTTATGATCCTTTCTTTGGAATCATTATATAAATAAATCTGATATGCAAATTATATGCAAATGAGTCACTAAGACCATCTTTTAGATATTGCAAAACATGCATCCTTATGATTAATGGTGAAAGAGTCCTCTGCTATAAAGTATGCTTCTTTTACCTTTCGCCTAATATCATGCCTCTCAGTACAAACTAATTTTGCAGATGTGGGTTCAAACACATGTCCTGACAATTTTTGATGTTGAGCAAAAATTGAAGTGCATTCTGGATTCGTATGTGCCTTATTGTATCTATACTTGTGTTGTGATATCCTAGTAGCTATGGTGGCTCTTGTTTCACCATAGTATGATGCTTTGCATCCATTATGAGGGCATGCCACTCTGTACACAGCCTGTGGGGTCTGATCAGAAGCTATAGTGTCCTTAGTGTTGTTAATAAGCCTATTAGTTGAGTTAGGTGTATGAAAACTCAAACGAAATTCCTTAGAAAAAGTCTTATAAAATGTTTTATGTAAAGAGTGCACGTAGGGCAACAATATCCAAGGCCTGTTGTCTTCATCTCTGTGTTTTCCAATATTATTTACAAAATGTCTAATTTTGCTATATACTATATTGCGCCTGTATCCTGATTTGATTAAGTTGTTAGTATAATTAATTAAGTTAGACCTTCTGTCTGCCTCAAACTTGCACAAATAGTAATTTCTGAAAAGAAATGATGTCAATCCAGCAAACTTGTGAGTCATAGGTGTGTATGACTCAGGGTGAATCTGTCCACGAACTTCTGGTGGCTTCATAACCATTGCATAATTAAGCATACTTCCTTCTCTGTGTACCTTGATATCTAAATATTTTACCTCTTGCCCCATATCTTCCCATGTAATATTTAAATTTAATGCTGTGTTTGCTTGTATCTGATCTTTGATGTGCTCAACAATATTTACTGGAGCAGCAACAAATAAGTCAGCCACATATCTTGTATATATTATATTATTATCTACTATGTTGTATTCAGATAATACTTGTTTTTCATAAAAATTCAGATAGATGCTAGCCATGATGCTGCTCATGGGCAATCCCATAGGCCACCCATCTTTCATGTGGTACCACTTGCCTTCAAATGTTGCCATAATATTTACATCTAACCATCTCAGAAATTCTGTTATGAAACTAATGCGAGCCTGAGCTACATTTTTATTTATGAGTTCTTGTTGTATAATATCGATAGACTTCTTTCTATTAACAGACCCGTATAACTCTGAAATATATAACACAGCAATTTTAAACTCGGGCCTTATTAGCGCATTCTTGATTCGCTCTACAAACTCAAAAGAAGATTTAATAGTAAACTCTCCAAATCCTAAGTCATCTATTAGCCAATGATTTATCTTCTTAGCAGTCTCAAAATAATGCACATCTCCAAAGTCCAGCATCAACCTAAGAGGCATGTCAGACTTGTGTAATTTAGTGTTAGCAAACATTTGAGGGGGTGTGGAAGAAGATGGATACATTAGATAATACTCAGCTTTAGAAAAAGCTTTATTGCAATGTATACGAAGAATCGATGTTATAAACTTCTCCTTATTAATTTTATTATTAAAGTTTACTGTGTATATGAATTTCAATTTATCAATTTGTATTTTCATCTTATTAACATATTCGTCTTTATTCATTATGACAAATCTATTCCCCTTGTCTTCCCTCATGCATGTAATTGAACCATCAACAAAAAATTTTTTGGTGTTACTAAATTTTCTTACTTCATGTATCTGCTGCTGTGTAAAGCGATTTGTGTCTAATCACTCTAGCAATTTGGAAAATGTAGTTATCCCTACACCCATCGTTAACTAGTCCTGCTTCAACATCCACCATCACTTCCATCCTTGGCTGTCTCCACTTACCACCAATGTATTTGGGACCCAGTTCCAATACTTCTTTAACTACTGCAGGTAATATTATATTAGTCAAATTGACAAAGTCCTCTCTTTTGGGTATATTAATATTCACTCCTTGTTTTTTTGCTAGAAACATGAACTTCCATTCGAATTTATGACTCAATGCACTCGCTAAATTATTGTACTTTTTCCACACCTGAGGAGGAATCACCAAATTTTCTAAAATTCTCCGCAAGTGCTTTTTTTCCTTCTTGAGTGCCTTGTTACATCCTTTAAAGACTAGTCCAAGTAAATATATTTGCACCTGCACATTAATATTGCTTCGGTTATGTATGGAGTTATTTATATTAACTCTGCAGCAATTTTGAATAATTTTAAACTTCGCACATCTTTGCAGGAAATTTATCCATTGTTGAAAAGTGCAAACCAATAAGCTAAATCATAATATCTGCTTGTATTGCCGATTATAGTCCATGTTAGAATATTAAGTAATAACCTGTATATTTATACTTTACGTTTGTCTTCAATATAATAATATTAAATCGTGCTTTCACACTTCCAATGTAAAGCTATAACAACAAATTGAAAACTAAATTAAATGGCTGAGCACTTTCAAGAAGCTGTACTTCTCATATTCATAGCCAGTTATGATCCTTTCTTTGTAATCATTATATAAATAAATCTGATGTGCAAATTATATGCAAATGAGTCACTAAGACCATCTTTTAGATATTGCAAAACATGCATCCTTACGATTAATGGTGAAAGAGTCTTCTGCTTTTTGCCTAACATCATGCCTCTCAGTACAAACTATTTTTGCAGATGTGGGTTCGAACACATATCCTGACAATTTTTGATGCTGAGCAAAAATTGAAGTGCATTCTGGATTCATATGTGCCTTATTGTATCTATACCTGTGTTGTGATATCCTAGTAGCTATGGTGGTTCTCGTTTCACAGTAGTATGATGCCTTACATCCATTATGAGGGCATTCCACTCTGTACACAGCCTGTGGGGTCTGATCAGAGGCTATAGTGTCCTTAGTGTTGTTAATAAGGCTATTAGTTGAGTTAGGTGTATGAAAACTCAAATAAAATTCCTTAGAAAAAGTCTTATAAAATGTTTTATGTAAAGAGTGTATGTAGGGCAACAATATCCAAGGCCTGTTGTCTTCATCTCTGTTTTTTCCAATATTATTTACAAAACGTCTAATTTTGCTATATATTATATTGCGCCTGTATCCTGATTTGTTTAAGTTGTTAGTATAATTAATTAAGTTAGATCTTCTGTCTGCCTCAAACTTGCACAAATAGTAATTTCTGAAAAGAAATGATGTCAATCCAGAAAACTTATGAGTCATAGATGTGATGACTCAGGGTGAATCTGTCCATGAACTTCTGGTGGCTTCATAATCATTGCATAATTAATCATACTTCCTTCTTGGTGTATCTTGATATCTAAATATTTTACCTCTTGCCTCATATCTTCCCATGTAATATTTAAATTTAATGCTGTGTTTGCTTGTATCTGATCTTTGATGTGCTCAACAATATTTACTGGAGCAGCAACAAATAAGTTGTCCACATATGTCATATATATATTATATTATTATCTACTATGTTGTATTCAGATAATACTTGTTTTTCATAAAAATTCAGATAGATGCTAGACATAATGCGCTCATGGGCAATCCCATAGGCTACTCATCTTTTATGTGGTACCACTTGCCTTCAAACATCACCATAATATTTACATCTAACCATCTCACAAATTCTTTTATGAAACTAACGTGAGCCTGAGCTACATTTTTTTTTTTACGAGTTCTTGTTGTATAATATCGATAGACTTCTTTCTATTAACAGACCGTATAACTCTGAAATATCTAACACAGCATTTTTAAACCCGGGCCTTATTAGCGCATTCTTGATTCACTCTACAAACTCAAAAGAAGATTTAATAGTAAACTCTCCAAATCCTAAGTCATCTATTAGCCAATGATTTATCTTCTTAGCAGTCTCAAAATAATGCACATCTCCAAAGTCCAGCATCAACCTCAGAGGCATGACAGGCTTGTGTAATTTAGCATTAGCAAACTTTCGAGGGGGTGTGGAAGAAGATGGATACATTAGATAATACTCAGCTTTAGAAAAAGCTTTATTGTAATGTATACGAAGAATCGAAACTCCTTATTAATTTTATTATTAAAGTTTACTGTGTATACGAATTTCAATTTATCAATTTGTATTTTCATCTTATTAACATATTCGTCTTTATTCATTATGACAAATCTATTCCCCTTGTCTTCCCACATGCATGTAATTATACAAATAATACAAATTATACAAATAAATATTTAAAAAACATTATATTTTTTATATATTCATGTTAGATATAAAAAAGATTATTACTCTTACAATATAATAATTTATTCTTGGAATCTGAAATATGCTACCCTAATAGTCAGACGCCTATCATTAGCTTAATAAATAAAAAAAAATATTTAAATTAAAAGCTGTTAAACTAGATAATAAAAGTATTTTATATTAAAAAATTATTGATCATAATAAAAATGAGATTTATAAAATAATTCAGAATTAAACTAGTTTTACTGCCATGATTAAATTTTTTTACTGTATAATATTTTGGGATGAATTCTGCAGATTTCATGTGTCTATAATCTTAAGGTTATTAACCATTTTATTTTGAAAGTGCAATCATATATTATTTGAAGTATAAACTTTAAATGCAAATTCGTTGTTATATGTTGATTATTTCCATTATTTAAACATTCACATACTTAAATTTATATTACGCAATGCACATACCCAAATATTAATTCACGTCATTCAGCATAAAAAGAGCCAATCAGTTTTTTGCCCTACTCACATATTTTTAATGGATCATATCTTTAATGGGCTTGCTGAAGGTTTGAATACCCATTTTTGTGATTATGAAACTTATTTGAATACAGTATTTGTATTATGTGAATATAGATTAATATTATAAAATAAATGTCATAAAACATTTATTAATGTAAGAAGTGTGACTATTTTTCAAGCATAATTGGCCGCTATTAAATATTCGACACATCTGATGAATGTATGTTCTGTCTCAACTGTGTGTATGTTATTTGAGAAATTGTTCTATTTTTAATATGAGGTATTAATTGTCAATATTTATAATATATTTTGCAAGAGAGCAAAGATATTTTCTCTGGCAATTTCCTATAATCTATATGCATGTGATTATTGATTATAAATGTACATGTAATTATAAAATGATTACAGAAAGGAATTTAGTGTTAATTGAAAATACCCATCAGATGAAATTCTTAATATGTAGTTCATGCCAATGCAGCTATTATATATATACTATATGGATGCAGATATTATATATATATATATATATATATATATATATATATATATATATATATATATACTATATGGATATAGATGGGTTGCTTATCAACATTAGCCAGCATGATAACTTTATTGCCTTTTTTACCTCTTACGTTTAAGATCAGGAAACAGTATGATCTTTCTTCTCAATTATCTGATAACTTAAAGTGGAACAAATTCTTATGCCTAAAAAACTAGAAAGTTAGCAGCCAAGGCAACAGTTAGTAATCAAAGGCATAGGGTGCTAAGAATACCTTGGTTGTGGATCCAGGCTGCGATTTGAGATCACTTTCAAGTGAAAAAAATTTGCAATAATTTAAAGAACTAACTAATATTAAATGGGACCTTGATGAATTTTGTGAAGTTAGAAGAAAAGATGAATATACAATTGATTTTAAAAAGTGGATATGTACTACACTACAATAACACAAATATTGGAAGTACACATGGTGTGAGATCCATTATATTATGAAAATTGATAGTGTATGAAACAGAATGACAAGGTTAATAATTCAACTTAATGAAAAATACCATTTTATGTCCCAACAAATTTTCATGGTGTTGAGGAAATAGAAGATTTTGTATGGATGTATAAAAGGCTTCTGGTTGACCAAATAACATTTTAAAACTTTTATGGGAGACTTTAATGTTAGAATCAGTCAACAATCAAAAATGAAAGTGCTGCAGATAAAATTGGCTGTGGTGATAGAAATAAAAAAGAAGAGAGACTTGTGAAGTTCGTAGAATCTCTTTAAGAAAAATGCTAAACCAAATGAACATGGAAGCATCCAACTGAAAGTATGGCAGAAATGAATTATATTTTGACTAACAGAAAATATACATTTTAAGATTACAATGGTTTCATAAAATTCAACACAGGAAATAATCATCAATTAGTGAGATGTAAGATACATTTTAATAGGCCAAAAATACTAAGAAAAACAGCATTTACAATTGATATTTTTAACCATTAGAAACAATCCATGAATTTAAATTAGAATCTGCAAAAATTTGAACACAATCACTATGGAAATAAGGGATACACTATTAAGAACTGCAACAAAAAAATCTGATACAAAAAAGTAAGAATTGATCAGTAAAATTTTTATTAAGACAAAATAATTTATGAAGAAAAAAAGAAATATGAAAATTTAAAAAATGTTTCAATAAGAAGGATTGAATATCTATACTTTTATAAAATTATAGAAAAGAAGTCAATAACAATACAAGAAAATATAATTGGGAAATAACTGGGAATTAACAAGGAGAGATATAGAAGAAAATAAAGATATTACAAGTGTAAAACACCATCATGGTATTGGTATAAAATTTATTTCAATATAAAAAGAAAAGATGGAGCTATTACTAAAAAGAGATGATATTATGAAATGTGTGGAAGAGTTCTATAAAGAATTATGTAGCAATAAAGAACAAGTAAAAATATTACCTACAATCACTATACTTTCCGAATTGGCTTGGATTTTAAAAAAGAAATGAGCCTTGCAATTAAATATATGAAGAAGGGAAAAATTCCATGTAATGATGGAATTATAATCAATATCTTAAAAGAAGCAGGTGAAAAAGTAGATAACTTGTTGACAAAGTTTTATACCAAATGTTAAATAATATATATATATATATATATATATATATATATATATATATATATATATCTGATGGTTGGAATAATGCAGTACTAATATTAATATTTTAAAAAGATAATAAATGAGGTATTAAAAATCACAGACCTGTCAATCTTTTATCAGTTCTATATAAAATCTTTACTAAGATCACTACAACTCGCCTAAATACAAGTTGGATTTAAAAGTAGCTTTAGCGCAGTTGATCATATCCTAATGTTGAGAAACATTATAGAAAAAACAATGAATATCAGTGAGTGTCATTGTGCTTTGGATTTGTAGATTAAGAAAAGCATTTGATTTTTTTTTCAGTGATTAAAGCATTAGATCATTGAGATATAGAGCCACGATATTGTCATATTCTGAAGAATATTTATAAAAATACAACAGCAATGATTAAATTACATAATGATACCAAAAATAATTAACATTGAGAAAAATTAACAATGGGATGATTTAATATCTGCAAAACATTTTATAGCAGTTTTATCAAAAATATTTTGTTGATTAAAATGTGAAGCTAAAGAAATAAAAGTAAATAAAAATTATAGATATAAGATTTGGACATTTAACAGCAGAATAACAAGCAACTCAATGAAGAGATTAAAAATGAAATATGGGGGTCAGAGAACAAACAGGTGTTCTTGATATCGACATCATAAAAAAAAATTAAAAAGTGGAAGCGGAACTGAATTGAACTTGTTAGAAGATATATTAGTAGATGGTCAAATAAAATCTTAAATTGAATTTTAAAAAATTGTAAAAGACCTAGAAATAAATCATGTGTGAGATAGACAGATAAAATAAGGAAGTATGTTGAGATGATGTGGAAAAGAGAGGTTAGAAATGGGAGAAAATGAATTAAACTCGGAGAGATCTTCATCTTGCAGTTGATCGATAATAGTTGAAAATTATATATATATATATATATATATATATAAATTATTAATCAATGTCTGTATTCCAATTATAATAAAATATATATAATTATTCAAAACAATACAATAATTAATACAGTAACAATATTTTAAACAAATATATACCAATTTAATAGAAGTACTTTCAACTATCTATGTAGTCGTTGTCAACTAGACTCAAATTGTATTAGAAAAAACCGTTACAAATGTAAACAAAAGTAATACGTCATACATCAATTTTAATGAATTGTGGGAAAATTGATGTATGACGTATTACTTTTGTTTACATTTGTAACGGTTTTTTCTAATACAATTTGAGTCTAGTTGACAACGACTACATAGATAGTTGAAAGTACTTCTATTAAATTGGTATATATTTGTTTAAAATATTGTTACTGTATTAATTATTGTATTGTTTTGAATAATTATATATATATATATATATATATATATATATATATATATATATCAACCCGAGTGCAACCCACATCAGTCAGAGCAAAACGCTGCTTGAACTATTTAATAAAGACTTGAACAACATGTATGAATATGCGAGTGTATACAATCCATAAGACTAAAAGAAAAAAATTATTAATATACATTTTAATCATATTAAATACTGTAGCAATTTATAAAGGATGTTATCGATCACTTATTCTGTAATATGTGAATTAAAAGATAATAATAAATGATATTAAGAGAGCAAAACACTTTTGATCGCGAATCAATATGCGAGTGAAACTTAAAATAGTAGTTCATAATTTTAAGACATTTTTGAAGTCTTTTTGGTTTTATCAGTTCTAAATCGATTTGTAAATAAAATTTTGTTGATTCCTGTAGTAAATAGAATAATGAATTCAAATTTAAGACAAAAATTATAAATTAATATCAGTGGAATTAGAAATAAAAAAAAGAAAAGTCAGCAAAGAATTGGGAGTAGATAAAGAAAAGAAAACAAACAACTGTTTCATTCTTCTTTCAATATAAAATAATATAATACAGTGTATAAGCTTGTTTCTCCCACATGTTTTAGAAGAGAACAAAGGAATTGTCTACATTATAGTTCCAGTGGCGAGTGATGAAAATATATGCAAATGGTCTATATGATGGCAGATGACGCAGATATGGAATAGAAAGATAACAGAGAAATTTTAAAAGGGGTTATTCAAAATTCATTCAGTCTGCAGTCATTCATTCTGATGTGGATTTATTCACGTGTTGATTCCAAAGACAATCTATATGTTGAAGTAGTGTAGAAGTGAGCTTTGTGGAAAAGAGATTATACCTTCTTGCTAATTAAAATTGCAATGTCTATATCAGAAGCAATAACAATGTTTTTCTCTAGTAGTGGATTATTTATAATGTAATGCTAAGCAAGAAATAGTCTATCAGTCAGAAGACTCTAGATATGTAGTTTGATTCAGAAAATAAGGTCTAAGTGGAATTCTATGAAATTAGATCACTATAGCCTCTAACACATCAATAAATGAGAGAAAATGAACTATGCCACTAAATTATTAAATTTCCAAAGACCTATTGATATTTTACATGCTCCATGCTGCAATAACTACAATTCAAGTATCCAGCCATATAAGGGGAAGAAATCTATTCTTCAAGGGAAGTTATGAAGATGATCTAATTATAGCAAAAAAAACGATATCTAAAAAAAATCCAGGATTTATGACTTAAAATATTTTTGCCAGTAAGATATTCACTTTATAATATTAAAAGGCCTTGGACTTATAAAACTTAAAAGGTATTAATCATTGTGATATATTATCATTTATATCTACATTTGGAATCGCTAGTATAAAATTAAAAACTTAAAAGACATTCATTATTGTGATATGTTATATTTTATATCTGCATTTTGAATCCTGAATATAGATTTAAAAATTGAAGATATATTAATTGTTGGGATATGTTTCTGCATTTGGGACACTAGTATATAGATATAAACGACTCATGTTTTTACTTTATTAAAAAATCGCTAAATATTGTTTTGTCAATCCAGTTGTTTATAATTAAATTAAAACATTATAACTTTTACACACATATGCTCCTTTATAAATCATCCACAACTCTGAGATAACATGCAACCACTGGGAACAAGCTTGAATGTCAAGTTATAAATTGGCAATGATAATGATCGTTATTTCATGGGTATTTTAGTAAGCTTTCTCTGTTTATGAGGTTTAGCACCTGGATTTTTTTTTTTTAAGTGAAACCTAAAACACGTAAAATATTGGTAAGACTCAATCATCATCATCATATTGTTCAATATAATTATATCTGTTTAAACCATGATTTACGAGCTACTCATGGATACATGTAGTATGATATTCTTAAATTTATCATTATATATATGCATGTCAATCATTGAATACAATATATACATTGTGTGTATCATTGATTAGTATTATTATTATGAAAACTTAGTGATATTATTGAAATTTTATTAACCAACTTATTGTTATAGACAATATTTTATGTACACATCTGAAAGATTTACAATATATATTGGTCCATATCATTTAATATAATGTACATCTTTGATAAAGTATCCAGGTTCAAACCCGTACTACTGAGAAAATTACCGTTACTATATATATATATCGAATGTAATGTGTTTAATTAATGATTTATTTTTCATTAATTTCTATTTTTATTTTCTTAAAAAACTTAAATAAATATTGTCTTTCCCGAATATGCTTAAATGCATTTGTTTTATAAAAAAAAAATTGTTTAATTTAAATTTTAAAAGCTGTTTTAATTGTGAAAAATAAATCTCTAGTGTAATCATCAGCTCAATTTCGTTATTATTTTTGTGGCTACCAAAAAAAAACAAAGCTTTTTGAGAAGCTTATTCTTTTTAAAAAAAAGCAGTTTTCAGCTGAATAACAAAAGAGAAATTTGTAGAACGAAATAATACGGGATAATAATATTTTGAATAATTATCAAAGTTTCCAGCATCGGTAGCATTAGAAGAGCATTTTGCCAGTTTAGCGCAGACATAAAACTGCCTGACTCAGAGCTAGAGTTTCAGCATCGATCTCTGAGCTAAGTAATATATATATGAAACATTTAAACTAAGTAAATGGTATTGTTAATTGGTGCTCAAATGTCCCGTGACTTTCCAAGCAAATCGAATGCAAATTTTAAAAAAAATTAAAACAAGTTTTAAGCTCTTTTTTTTTAATACTTTTTTTTTGGAAAAGAATTTTTTTTAATTAAGTGCGATAAATATTTTTTATATATAATTTTGAAGTGGTAAATTGAGAATTTTTTTAAAATACACCGGACAATTTTTATTTCAGTTAAAAACATTTTTTGAATTTATTTTGACGTTTGAAATTATCTTGGATAAAAATAATCCAAATGACATTGATTTACACTTTTCTAATATCACTTTTTTTTAAAGGAAGTTAAAATTTTACATTTCAATTTTATCATAACTGTCATTATGGATTCTCTATGGTGTAGAGGAGAAAAAATATTTCCGCTGAAATTGAGAGACCTTTTAGTTTTTTATCAAATAAAAAAAAAAAACGATTAAGTTTGAAATACGTTTATAAAAGTAAAATTAATATATAAAATATTTAATTTTTGCTATTATAAAAAACATAAACTACTTTTGTTTTATAGTGATAAATTATTAATTACATTCAAGATCAATAATAATAAAGTATGGTTGGTTGAATGTCACATTTTATTTTGCTTTTATCATGTCATAATCCTCTTTATCAAGTGTAATCTATAATCAACCATTTGCGCCTTTGAACTCAGACTTTCAAGCACCTTTGAACTATCCACACTATCTCATATCACTGATACACATGATCACACATATGTTGAAAAGATCAATAATCACCAATGTACGTATTTCGTACTGAACCAGCACTCATCAGTTGGTCCAGATTATCATCTCTTACGCAACGTCAGTTCTCGTTTTTTGTTGGTTTGTATAGAACTCGAAAAGTTTATTTTTAAAGCAGTTTTTTTTCTCTCTCTGCCTTTTCGTTTTACCCCTCTTGGAGTTGGAATGACTATATTCGTTTACGAAAGGCTGCTATATTTATATGTATATATTTATTTATTATTAATAGTCGTTTTATTCTTATTAAACATATTTCTAATAACAATATCTATAAATTGTAAAACAAACTAGCAAATTTATTCCATTGGTTTCCTTGGTTTGTTCATCTCATTAAATTTATTCAAATATAAAAGCATAATAGTTATAAAGTATTAGAGTATAACTTTCTTCTCAACTATAAATGTTCAGAATGTGAGTGCAATGAATGAAAGAATATATAATATTCATTTAAAATAAACACACTCACATCAGCTAATTAACATATTCATTTATTTAGGGGGAAAGATTATTACAAATAATATTTTATTTCAAAACAATAATAATAGATAAATCATTTCAATTCACTTTATTTTAAAACAAAAAAAATATATGTGTAAATAGAATATCAATCTATGAAATTTCTTTGTGATATTATTCTCGATATTCTATTTGTAGAACAAAAAGGAACATGAAAAATTACTATTCATTCTAGTATTGAACAAAATAACATTGAAGTGACAAAAAAATAAGTGATAAATATTTAAATATTTTATATTAATGGATTACTTACAATCCCAAGGGCAATCTAGAAATAGCAATAAGAAATTAAGAAAATGCCCCCTTTTCTTCATTAACTAAACTTATGAAAGCCTATAGGCAACAATTATTATAGTGGGTTTTTCAGAAATTCATCATTATGAATTATTTATTCTGCTAATATAACCATTAGAATTCAGAATTGGAATATATATTTCCCATCGGTTGGCCATAATTAGCTAATATAATGAATAAGGGAGCTTATCAGGATACACATTAGATAGATGTCCAGTATTACACGGCACATAAATATTAAACATATTTATAAATCTGAATAAATAATTGATTTGGAGTATATTTATTAGATGTCTTAGTAGTCATACTCTAGTATATATATATGTACGTGTTCTCTTTATATTTGTCCATGAATTTTACATTCATTTTTTATTGTACAAAATAATGGTCAGTACACCACCATTTCTCTCTTTTTACCATTACAATATATATAATAACAATCAAACCTTAAGCTATCAACAATCTCAACTTGTAGTCAAGGCAACCGCCTTTAACAATAAAGGTAGTATTGACTACAGATTTCAATTGTTGATAGCTTAAGAGTTTTATTGTTATCAACTATATTTATAAACCTATTAAAACCTTGAATAATTGCCTTTATTGCCTTAGTATATATAGTATATTCCTTTGGAATTTATTTGATTGCTGTATAAAGTAATTAAATATATAGAAAGAAATTTTATTCATTTAAAAGTGTGTCTTCATTAAAATTTTAAAAGATTAAGTGGGTATTATTATTGACATTTAAAGGCATTATATACTTTTCTATATAATTAAAAAGATTTTATTAAATGATAATTTAAAAAGAAATTCAATTGTTAATTTAGTTTGGAGCCCAGAGTGTAATGCACAACATTGGAAAAGTTACATTTTACCAGAGCAAACTTCGAATCGAAGGTTGAGCAAACTTCAAATCGAAGCTTGAAAGATGAACAAACTGAACATCTAAGTTCATACATACATAAAAGAATCAACAAATGTACAACAAATTATGTTAATAAGTCTAATAATAAAAATAAAAACCAAAAAAGTGTAAATGAAAAGCAAACTTACGGTTAATAATAAAAATAAAAATCAAACAAGTATAAACGAAAAGCAAACTTATGGTACAGATAGTGCTACAGCTTCATCAGGCACTGAAGGCTCTAATTCTGATGAGTCTTTGAATCAAAGATATGACAGTCAAAAAAGATACAAATACAATGAAACATTTAAAAATAATAGCCAATTACTAAATTCACAATTAGAACCTACCAAAGCACAGCATACACAAGATGTAATAACTGAAACTGACGAATCAGAATTGCTGAGCCTCAGTTATAACACTGAAGGTAATTCAGATAACATCATTCAAAAGCATACTTACATACAAAGTGAAAATAATCCACAAAGTAGTGATGACCAACCATCTACAGAAGACCCTGTATGTGATGAAATATCTTCTAAATTAAACAGAAGACAAAAAAAGCAATTACAAAGAAAATCTAAACATAAGTCCATGCCAACAGAAATTATTTCCAGCAGCAGAGCAAATAAAAACTATGATTTGGCATCTTCGCAGACTAGTGATACCGAAACTGAAATACATGAAAACTCTGAAACAGATTCTGGCTCAGACTTGAGCCCTCCAACTGAACAAACTGACTCTAGTAAAAATATAGGCCATACTATGCTATATTACAGTGAAAAAAATTACAATATAAAAATAGTGAAAAACTTTCCATAACCTCAGCTGCCAATGTAAACAACTGTGCTTATAGAAACCACAATCTCTCACTAGAGGCACTAACCGGAAACTCACTAGAAGCAGTTGAAGTTAGCGCAAATACTAGCAAACTGGAATACAAAAGTGATTACGAGGTTAATTTCCCATAATAAAGAAAAAACACACCAAACAACACACAACAGACTAATAACAATATTAATGAACAATCATATGCAAATATTGCTAAAATTAATATGATCACACAACTAAATGTAAAATAAAAAAGCATTGCAAATAACACACTAACATCCAAGCAGACATCGGACACAGAACACCAAATTAGCAATTCTCCAAACATGATGATCATTGACTTGATTGTGCAGTCTACTGATGAGGCAAATATGCAGTATAGTTCAAGCCAACCTGATGACAATTTCAATACACAATACTATAGTGAAGATCAATACAGAGATTTAACTTACAGATTCAACCAGACTATACCCAACAACTTACTCAAATCATTAGCTCACTATAGCAGTGACAAAAGCCTTATACCAGCTGTCATTGACAACAAATGTTCCCTTATTAAATTTCCCATCGAAAACATCTGCAATATGATAAAGCAAACAAACCTAGATGATTGCATTTACAGGCTATCTACCCACCCTAATGATAGGTATATCGCTATAGAATTCACTAGTTGGTCAAATAGAAATGTCTTCAGGAACACATACAAAACAACAGACAAACAGTTCATATGTTATGTTGATCTAAATCAAGCTAATGTCTTGTCCATGAAAATCAAGAATTGTATTAATGGTTTTGGGGACATACATCTACAAGAAATCTTATCAGCATTTGGTAAGATCACCAGATTTAAATATCTGCCAAAGGAGAGAATTGGGTTGCAAACTTTCTCAAACATAGCCTCATTTGATCTTCAACTAAAACAAGGTATCAACCCTGGTGATAGTCCTACTGTAGTTAAATATAGAGGAGCACCTATTATATTGTCCTTCATAGGCCTAAGACTGCAGTGCTTCTACTGTGGTCAATGCACACACCTCATCAAAGACTGTAGCAAGGATCTGTTCCCTCTGTGGCAATATAAAGAACCGATTTCATAAATGCAGTAAACAACACACCTACCAGATCACAGAAGCTGAAAGTCAGAGCAGTCAAACAGCAATGCAAACAGCCATATCCCAAGGAATGAATGAAAGACTAGATCAATACAGGGTGGTCCAAAAACAACTAAGAAATACTGTCAAAACCCACCTCAATCTTCTGCAACCAATCCAAAGCAACAGAAGAAATACCTACTACAATTCAAATATTTGTCATAACACAGCTAAACTAGCTAACCTTAATGATGCTCAAGCTGGAACAGGATATGCCATAGTATCAAGCATACCACAATGTAAAACTCCAAATATGGATACTAAGATTCCTCATCTTCAAGTTTCAAAACAGCCTAACTCTACTGCAAGATACAAACATAAGGAAAAATAAGAATTGCCTGTCAAGCAAAGTTAGACAACAGAGCTGAATCAGAGTACAAACACTATACGAGTTAACATATCACTACATTTGGATGATGAAACTCAAATGGACATTTCATCTCCAGACTTAGTAAATAAAAAAAGAAAATCATCAGGAATTCCAAAGGATAGCTCGGATAGTGATTTCAAAACAGAATATATGCCCAGAAAATCACAAGTAAAGGAACCATACATGCACACCAATACAGCATTAGAAAATAACCTAGAATCAGGTAATTCTAAAAATACTTCAGCCTCTGAAGCAATATATTTTATCTATTCTCTCTACAAGGATCACATCCCACAAGAGCCAAACCAAACATATGACATCTCATGTCAAAATCAGCCTGCGGTAGATGATTGTGGCTTATCACTCAATCATCACTATGAGATGTAAAATTTCTGGCATAAATGTTAAATTCCTCTTCTAGAATACATGCCATTAGGCAATGGTTCCAAACAAACTCTCCACACATCTTTTTTCTTGGTGAGACCAAGTTCCATTCAAACACTAGTCACAAGATTTTGGAAGAGCTTAATAAGCTTGGATATACAAAATTGTCTTCTAATTATACAGTAGCTGAAGGGGTTGGCATTATTATAAACAGCCAACAGCCTCCAAATAAATTTAACATCATTTATGTCGACAATCATGTAATAGCAGCCAATTTCACCTATGGAAAATTAACATTTAATGCTATTTATATATACACCCGAAAATGATGCTACATACATCAGGATCATAAATGCAGTTAACATGATAACAGCAAGTAACAATTAGCCGACCATCATTCTAGGTGACTTCAATACCACATACTCAACTATGGTATCAAAGTACATTTACCTACTAAATTATGGATTTATCAGTGGAGAGGCTTCCTTCCTTCTGGAGCTTTCTCTTATTATACCAGAAGATGCTAGTCACTGTAAGACCTCCTTTTCTACATGTCTGAATTACATTATAGCTTAGAGGCCACATTACAAAATGTAGCATTCACAGACCATCTTGCTCTAGTGATACTGATAGATGTGAAAAATGGATTGAGCATCATACAAGATAAATCCATAAGAATGATAACTAAAGCCACAATTACAGAAGCAATATCTTCAGAGGCATACATCCTCTTTAACAAGATAAACATCCTATCACAGCCTCCAGAAACAGCCTGGTTTGCTTTTGTTGAAATTTTACAAACTGTTATTCAACAGTATGCTCAAAGAATGAAAGGTCCTACAACTCATATGAAAGAGTTGGATGACCTAAAGAAAAGGATTAATCAATGTATCAATCATCCTGATGATATTGAGAATATATTCTACTTAAAATCTCAATATAAATCCAAGCAGAAAGCCCTGGCAGAGTATATTGCAGTAAACAGATCCAAAATCTTTTTCTCAGGACAACACTGCTGAACCAGGAGCTATCTAAGATGGCACTGGGGGCAAAAAGAAAACTATGCATTTTCTCTTAAATCATAATGGAGAAAAAATCACTGGATATCACATGCTTGAGTTAATCAGACTCCATTTCAAAAACTCTCTTCAATCATGCCCTTCATTTCAACATGGTGCCATTGATGATTGTTGAACAGCAGCAAAGCATGGAATAACTGAAAAAGACCTGAAGCAAAAACTGTCATCTCTCTCAGATCATGTGCACCCAGGGATGCATGGAATCCCAAAGTTTCTTCTAAATCATCTTAGCAACTTCTCAGTCCCCATAATGATGGGAATGATTAACCACTTAGCTGAAGGAAAAAAGAATTAAGAACCTGTATCCTATTGCACTGGTACCCTTCATGAAGAAGAATCAGGATCCTTTTCAAATTGCCAACATTTGTTCCATCTTTATGTCCCCTCTCCTTATCAAGATAATGGAGGGTGTCATAAAAGACAAAATTCAACCAATAATTCTCAACCACTTAGCATCATCACAATATGCAAAAAAGGATCATCTGCTCTGATGGCTATGGGTGAGGCTAAGATACTACTTGACCATATCAGGTCTCATAGGCAATCTAGACCCATAGCTGTACAACTAGATATATCAGATGCATTTGACTCTGTCGACACTCAAGTATTGCTAGGAATACTCGCAGATATTGATATACCATCTCAGATAGTACAAATTCTAGAGAATCTTCTCCTCAATAGAGAGCTTCATATCTCAATGAATGGGACCATCACCAAAGAATTCAGCCCTACATCATCGATCATCCAAGGATCTCCTCTCAATGCCCTTTTTTTTACAATTTACATCAATCCTCTCATCAAAAATATTGAGGATCAACTACCTGGTATCTATGTTCCTGGTCTAAATAGGTATATTAGAACCATAGCATATATGGACGATGTTCTAGTTACTCTTCCATCCAGGAAATACCTGTTTCAGTTATACCAAATTATTAACTCATTCTCTAATGCTTCTAGACTTAAAATTAACACCAGGAAATCATCGACCTGGTGTATTCTAACTGAGAAAAGAATATCATCAAACTATCATGCCCAGCCACAGAAATTTCTGGGCTTTCCCATATATAAGTCACAGACAGCAATGTCAAAGGAACTCCAGGACACCATCATACACTCTACAGAGAAAATAACTAAAACTCTAGCAGAAGTCTACCTATCGCTACAAGGAAAGGTAGCCCTGCTGAACATGAAGATTATGTCCAGAATTTTCTATTATCTACCTATAATGTCTACCCCAAATTCATTTATTAAAAAATAAATAGTTTCTGTGCCAGGTTATTCTGGAGAAATAAAACAGTAGCCATAAGCATATGCAGAATGCAACAGCACTGCAGATTTAATGGCATGTCTCTGCATGCTATTCCAGCTTTACTTTTACAAAAAACTCATACCCTCCTTTACAACCTAGAAATTAAATATGGATATAATCACATAATTAAATTAATACAGCCAACTGACACACCACCCCCAAAGAAAAGTAGCTGGCTATGTAAAATAGCACAAAACATCCATCAGTATGTCAACATTATGCCAGATATCATTGCCAACAAAATAAATATTTGGAGTGCTCAGAAATTAATGAGTCCAGAACAAAATTCACAAAATACAAAATTAGGCATAACCAATTATAAAATAACAATGTTGTTCAAATATTGGGCTCTAGAACCCAAATATTTGGACTTTATCATTAAAATAAACCTGGATGCCATGCCTACATTGTGGTTCCTATACTTTAAATGGCATATCATCAAAGTTGACCCAGTATGCCCAAACTGCAGAAGAGAAGATGAGACATACTATCATATCATCAATTCATGCAATGGACTAGGAACAATAAGATCTACTATTTATCAAAACATAAATGTAGACTATTATCTCATTATATCATTACAAGACTGCATTAAAAAAAACAATTTCCACTCATTAGAATGTCAATTTTCATCACATATTCAATCTGGTATGTGAGGTGCAAGAAAATGTATTTGCAGCCTTCCCCTGATGAAAGATTGTGCTTTATAAAATCAATGCAAAAAATAAAACAAAGAGATAAATTACTATCATCAAGATTCATATATGAGGAGACATGGAAGCTATTCCAAACACCTATGAACTTTATATAACAAGGATTATCTATATGTTAATCAGCTTCAAACCATATGAACTAATACAAGTTTTATCTAATATGCAATTGTAATGCATGGTGATTTATCTATGCTTTGAGTCAATGTAATCTTGTTTAGCCTAAATAAAATTATTTGCAAAATAATTTCAAGAATTGGCCATTATTTGTTTTAAATGTACTTTTAAATAGACAATATTATTTGTTGTTTATTGGCAACTATTCAAAAATGATTTCTTATCAAGAAAACTGTTTTGATCACATAAACAACGTCATTGGCTGTGGAATTTTTGAAACGGAAAACATTGGATTTTTAATCTCAACTAGTAAATGAATAGTTTTTATTTGAAGAATTTGACCATTAAAATTCAAATGGATAATCAACTTTTTCCTGTTTCCATCAACAATAAGATTGCCTTATAATAGTCAATTGTTGCAAAAATCGTGATTTTTTTCTACATCTTTATTTAAGTTTATCTTCTATATTTTAAATGAAGCATCATTATAGTGAAAGAGATCATCTTCTAGATCATAACTTTGGATAACATTAATGGTAAATAAATTAAAACTGTAAAACAATTCATAAATCATTAAATATTTTTTTATTTATAATAAATTATTTTTCACATAAATATGCTGATATTAATTATTTTAAATTGCCAATTCTAAAATAAATTATCGATCCCTATGTATGTAATTATCAAAGCTATATACAAGTAATATTTTCAAAATCTTTTAAACATAATATTCAAAGTAATATATATAATAAGTGGTAATTTACTTTATTTTATAGCCATTACATTTTACTACAAATTATGAAACATACAATCTGTGTTATTTAATTATATTTGTAAATTTAAATAATAATTATTTAAATAATGATAAATATTTATTATATACATATGAGATTTACTGATGCTGTATATAATTGCAAGCTTGATGTTATTTGTTAGTTCCTGTTATAAATTCATATGGCTTTATTTTGTAATGATTTCATTTTGTAGTGAATATTTTCTTAAGCATAGATAATGTTTATATTTTTATAAATAATACAGCAATGATGAAGAAATAATATTTAAATATTTTATATGTGAAGTTTTTAGAATAGTTATTTTATACTGTTACCTAGAATATAGTACTAAAAAGTTAAGAGTATATTTAACAAGCATTTCACCCATTGCTTAATTTTATAGCCCTTAGTGTATAGGTTACTATGATATTAGATATTAAGATATGGTTAGCTTGGTTTTTTCTGGCTATGTCTCAGATTGTTGATCATACATGTGTTTACTGATTTCATGTATTAATTTAGATATTGGTAACTATTACAATGGCATTATTGTTATTTTATTTTTAAATAAATTATTTATTTAATAATAAAGTATTTTGTTTCCTTTATTATTGATTATTACTTCAAGTATAAAATATTGATATGCCATATTTATAGCTGACCAAATGTAGCTCTTGCTGGATAAACGTATCTTTTGCTTTAAGATTTATTATTAGTGGGAATAGTTTCACTTTGTAATTCATAACTTCCCAATATTTAAACCATCAAACATCACATGATCACCATCTCTATACTAGCACATAATTTGTTGTAAACAAAGGCAAAACTCCCCATACAGTAGTGCCACCCTGTGCCAAACAGAGTAATCAATGGATGCCAGAAGGCTTGTGCATAAAATCCCTATCTAGTGCCTACTCATCCAATATCCCCAGACTAGTTTCTGGCTTGTGGCCATCATCAGTGAGGAGCCTTGGATCTGAGAGCACTGCACCTAGATCTTAGGATCTAATGCAACCCTCCAGCAGCCACCTTTTAACTCTACTTTACTACAAAACTATGAGAATGAAATTGAAAACATTGTTAATATCTTCAATCTAAGCTCAATAGCTTATATAGTCATATGGGTCTGAACTCAATTCAGCACCCATACATTTTGGTGTCTTTGGCTCTTAAACAACCATAGTCACCACTATCCTATTAGGCAGGATTGGTGTTAAACCATCAAACATCACATGATCACCATCTCTATACTAGCACATAATTTGTTGTAAACAAAGGCAAAACTTTGTTTACAACAAATTATGTGCTAGTATAGAGATGGTGATCATGTGATGTTTGATGGGGAGTTTTGCCTTTGTTTACAACAAATTATGTGCTAGTATAGAGATGGTGATCATGTGATGTTTGATGGTTTAACACCAATCCTGCCTAATAGGATAGTGGTGACTATGGTTGTTTAAGAGCCAAAGACACCAAAATGTATGGGTGCTGAATTGAGTTCAGACCCATATGACTATATAAGCTATTGAGCTTAGATTGAAGATATTAACAATGTTTTCGATTTCATTCTCATAGTTTTGTAGTAAAGTAGAGTTAAAAGGTGGCTGCTGGAGGGTTGCATTAGATCCTAAGATCTAGGTGCAGTGCTCTCAGATCCAAAGCTCCTCACTGATGATGGCCACAAGCCAGAAACTAGTCTGGGGATATTGGATGAGTAGCCACTAAATAAGGATTTTATGCACAAGCCTTCTGGTATCCATTGATTACTCTGTTTGGCACAGGGTGGCACTACTGTATGGGGAGTTTTGCCTTTGTTCCCAATATTTGTTTGTAATTGTAACTTTACTAGAAACTTAACTTTTTTTTTGGTAATTTTTTATATTTATTATCAATATTAAATTACAATTTATTATTTGAAAGAAGTCTATTTGCACCTTCTAATAAAGTTACATATGGAACTATTCATCCATTACAACATATATATTGTAACAGTATGGAGAAACAGGGATGAACCTGGAGTGATGAAAAATCATCATCAAACCCAAATCAAATAACTAAATTAAAATTTATAAAAAATATAATAAATATAATGAATATGAGGAGCATGAGAGATGAGCCTGAGAGATCAGCAAAGAACTCTAATAACTATAAGTTTACCAGAATTATGCAAAAGTAACTCATTTATCATCATGAATAATCAACAATAAAAAAATTAATCAATAGTCAATTTTGTGGTAAATAGGTCTATTATAGGCTAGGCTAATTATTTAGGCCTTGCTAGTTTGGGGCAGATTATTTAAACAATAATTTCAATGCACAAACTTAAGTGCTAATCCATAAAAATATAACAATTAAAAAATAATGCTGGATTACTAAAACATGCTGATCATCATTAATCCTCTGACCATATAGTATGACTAATGTACTGGCCAACTATAAACTTAATTTCTAAATAAATAATTAAATAAAATGTAATGCATGGACTTTAAAGGATACTCCCTTTGTGCCATACAGCATCATCATCTGGATGTCCATAACACTAAATATAAATTCCTTTTTTTATGAAAGACCATTATGCATTAATCCAGCTCAGAGAGCAAATACTCTATAAACATTACTTAGGAGATTTCTAATAGATAGAAGTTTTGTTTAATTAACTAAAAAATTTTAAAAATACCATACTTGTTTTTAAATTTCAAAATCAGAATAATAATAATAATAATAATAATAATAATAATAATAATAATAATAATAATAATAATAATAATAATAATAATAATAATAATAATAATAATAATAATAATAATAATAATAATAATAATAATAATAATAATAATAATAATAATAATAATAATAATAATAATAATAATAATAATAATAGTAATAATAATAATAATAATAATAAGCCACACATGTATACCAGAAACTTCATTAGATGGGCGCTAGGCCACCCCTCCCAGGTGCAAGTCCCAACAGCTATTAAAGTTCAAACTGAAATTGTCTATGGAGATTTTATGTTGGAGAGGCTTACATATTGTATAGAGAGAAATTCCAGAGGGTCTCCTCACCAAGTCTAATGGCCTTTTCACAAGATAGATCAGAAAATGAATTTAAAATTTCTTTAAAAGATTTCATTCAAAAAATACAAGCGATGCCAGATTCATGTCATCCTGGCATAGATGGAATTCCCAAGTTTGTATACAAACATATTGATAAAATCGCAGCACAATATATGCTTAACCTAGTCTCCTACCTCACTAAAGACATCTATAAAATACAGGGCTTAAATCAAATCATGCTTGTGCCATTCACGAAAAAGAAACAATTAATCTCAAACACCACTAACCTACATCCAATTTCAATGTGCTCCCTTGGCATAAAGATAATAGAATCAGTGATAGAAGATAAAATAGAGCCATTCATTTTGCCAAACCTATCAAAAATGCAATTTGCCAAAAAAGAATCCTCAACAGGGCAGGCAGCCTTTCTATTCAAGTCAACTATAGAAACTGTTAGAGATAATAAAAAATACAGTCCAATTGTTATTCAACTAGATATTGAAGCTGCTATTGACATTATTTCCATCAGTACTCTTTTTAAAACTCTGAAAAAATACTCAGTCCCCAATGTCTATCTAAACTTGCTTGCTAACTTACTTCTAAACCGTGAGATTTATGTTTCCCTAAATGGGAAAACTTCACCGCCAATAGTGCTGCATCAATCCATTCCTCAGGGCTAACCTCTCAGTGCCTTATTGTTCACTGCCTATATCAATCCTCTTATAAAAATAATAGAAAATGAATTTTCAGGAGTCTACATGCCTACCCTCAAGGACAACATCTCTTGCATCGCATATATGGATGATATAGCAGTATTTCTATCATCCCAAAAGAAAATTCCCAAACTACTTAAGATACTTAACAATTTTACAAAAGAATTTAAGCTAACATTTAATATGGAAAAATCGTGTGCATGGCAGATCTTCACCGGTAATTGCATTAATAAAGTTTTCAAAGGTAGACCAAGTGCATTTTTTAGGTTCAACTTTTTTTTATGTCATTCACCTATGAGATCGCTCATACAGAAAGATTTAATAGAGAAAGTAAAAAAGACTGTCAATTCACTCTCCAAAGCCTACCTCTCTCTATATACAAAAATGGCTTTGCTTAACATGCTAGTGATTACAAAAATCTCGTATTTTACTCCAACAATCATTTATACCAAGGTATTTTCAAATAAGATAGACTCCCTATGTAGGAAATTATTCTGGGGAAAAAGATTATCTCTATATCAGTAAAACGTCTAAGAAAACCCCTTTCACAAAATGGTCTTGGCCTTCACTCAATACATGTCTTCAGGATACAAAAAACATTGAACATAATATCTACATGTGCACAAAAATTTCCATATTTAGAAATTTCTGCCAAGATTACCCCTACAGATAGACCACCTCCTCTCCAGGGATATCTGAACATACTACTTACACCATTATTAACAACCCACATGCTTAACTTTAAACCACCACAAGCCAAATATAAATATTGGGAAGTTTATCAACTTCTACATCCAAGTCAAGATGAAGTACAAACTCCACTTCATATTAATAATAAACAATTATGTTGCAAATTTAAACTATGGTCACTTGAACCAAAATATTTTGACTTTCTCCTAAAGATAAATCTGGACTCGCTACCTACACAACACTTTTTGAAATATCAAAGAAACTATAAAGATATAGATGATATATGTAATCTTTGCCATAGGGACTCGGAGACACAAAACCATCTTTTTTTCTCATGCCCAAGTCTAGAAAACATTCGTGAAATTATTAGCACTTTACTCAAGGATAAAAAAATCAATATGAAAACCCTTTTTGATTCTTTTAAAAGGGGTATCTTTGCTGAAATAAGAATCTGCACTTTTTTACTCTATGCCTTATGGTGTACAAGGTGTAATTTCATATACAATTATAACCCCAGAAGACATCCAAACACGTTCAGAAACAAGCTACAAACCATATGTGAAAGAGACATGAAGATTACTGATCAATCTAAGTACATTGACACCTGGAATATACAAGAACTTATATAAAAGCACTAACAAAAAAACTATATCTAATATGGATCCTTGTGCCAGTTCTGAAGTCTACTGACACACATTAGATGCATTCCTGCTTTAATTTAATTGAAGTACATCTAATTATATATAATCGTATGATTGAGTGATCATCATTGACTTTGTTAAACTGTTTTTTTCCTAAATACTTCTAGTTTGATAATGCATACAATCACTGATCAAATCATTGTACGTATGTAGTTTTGTGAAACCAATTTATATATTAGAACTATGTTGTCAAATGTAACTTGTATAACCTTTTAGAATACTAATAAAGTTTATCCTTTGAAACATAATAATAATAATAATAATAATAATAATAATAACAATAATAATAATAATGATGATGATGATGATGATGGCAATAATAATAATAATAATAATAATAATAATAATAATAATAATAATTTTTTGAAAACCTGAAATCTTGCAACATCAGTGAATTTTGGGAATAGGACACATTTAAAAGAAACATAGGACCACAACTTGGGAGTTAGATCTAATAAAATTTTTGTAATACCAGTTTGAACATTGTAAGTTGGAAAAATTAAATATTATAAAGAAACTTAGAAGGATGTGCATGTCAAATTAGCAACAAGGACAATTTGGCAACAATTTTCCCCTTCTATTACAAGTGATTGATTTGCTAATGAGGTTCAAACAATAAATTATATTTGACCCATTTGGGACATAAAATGAAATGAAAATTGTGTTATAACATTTGGACTGTTGACCTAGGCAGAATGGACAATCCAGGATAGTATATGTAGACAAGAACTATGTTTAAGCTCATGTAAATCTAGAAAGAACTCTATCAAAAATGGCAATGTAAAATTAAAATTTGTAATCAACTTGTAGCAGTCAATTTACTATGTAACCACTAACATTGTATCCTTTTGAGACAATAAAGGCCTTTTAAAATATAGTATAGTAGTAGTAGTAGTAGTAGTAGTAGTAGTAGTAGTAGTGGTGGTGGTAGTAGTAGTAGTAGTAGTAATGGTGATAATAATAATAATAATAATAATAATAATAATAATAATGCTACTACTGTGACTACTGCTGCTACTACTACTACTACTACTACTACTGCTACTACTACTACTACTACTACTACTACTAATAATAATAATAATAATAATAATAATAATAATAATAATAATAATAATACTACAACAACAACAACAACAACATTTATATTTATTCAGATCTTTTAAAAGTTTAATTTATAATGAAATTTTATTATAAACCCAGACTTATTTGACCCTTTAATTATTAATTATTTTAGGAAATATAGAAAAATATCTACAAAAATTTATTGTCTCTGTTTATTTCTACTTTTCCTTTCCACTTTATATATATGCACACAAACTATATTATTGTGTAGTATGTAAGCCAATTGTTTACAATATCAAGTATTGATATATTTTAAATTCTTACTATATTATGTTTAATTTTTAATATATATGTATTCAGTATTACATTTTTAAAAATGCTATTAAATAAATTCAAACTTATTCTATAATAAAGTCTGGAAATTTGTTTGAATGTTAAAACTTGGTATATACCAGCCAATGTACTTCTATGATTATATTATTAATTGATTGTGTGGCTTGAAATGCTGCTCAAAATAATAATAAATTAATAATAAAATTCATATGATTATTATATTTTTAACTAATTAATTGTGATTAAATATTAACTTGAAAAAAAAAAGGAAACTCAATAATTTAACATAATTTTCATTTTTATGCTAGATTAATTTTCCATTAAATTTTAATTAAATAATCATCCTTAAATTTATTTTTCTACATTAGTTTTAAATATTAAAAAGGCTATAAAAAAACAATGATTTTATTATCTCTATGGTTTTAACAATAAATAATATGATGGAATAAGGATAAAATATTCAGTTATCTTTAATGCTGTGGTAACCCATAAAAGAAATAATTATGGCATTTAAAATTCAACATTTATAAAATTGCAATTTTTATTATTGCAATGAGATTTTCATTTGAACCACAATCAAAGATTAATGATAAACATACTAAAGGGCCTTGCTAGGGTTAAACCTATTGCTGGTTATGTTAGCCAACAATGATAATATTTCCTATATATCATAATTTATACCAGTGGATATATTTCTATTAATATTTTTATCAATGATTATATAAGAAAATATGGTTTAAGAGTTCTCAGCTCTCTGGACATTTTTGTTTGCTTTAGATTAATATTATTTACCAAGACAGTGGCATTGGGAATCCTGGTTTAAACCTTCATTCACTAATTGATCATCTCATCAGCACTGTGACATAGCTTGGAATACAAGAAACTCAACCACAATATTGTATTACTTAATTACTTAGTTTAAATATTTTATTGAATTGATGAAATGAAATAATAAAAATTAAGTATAGACTAAAGTTTAAAATTCAAAAATATTTTTATTTCATGCCATAGCAGTACCCCAAATGTATTAATTAATTTCCTTAAATAAACAAAACTGCCAAAATGGAGAGTACAACTTATTGATAAGGCATACTAAAAAATAATTTTGCTACTATGTAATGTCTTTAATTCCATTACCATTTTTATTTACTACTATAAACTAAAATATTTCTTTATTCTTCTCCTTCTTCATAGTGTATCTTTTCAATTCTTAAAATGGTTCAAACTGTTTAATGTGATTAAGTATATTTTTATCCTTAGTACTTCTGATTTCAGACTGAAAAATGACTGGTTAAGTTTATTTATTAATAAATTTCTTCTTGTTTCACATTGCCAAACAAATCATTAAATCTATTTATCCTTAGTTCTTCTCATTTCAGGCTGATCAGCATCAGTACATTTTTTATTTTATATCTATCAACAAATAGAATTTTGGAGGAAATCAGTAATTGTTATTCCAATCTATATTCAAGGCACACTTTTTTCAAATGATGATGAGCATAATTTTCATCTCAAAGTAGGACTGTATTTTTCAGAATTCTTCTTCTATGGAGTTCCATTCAATTGAGATGAACACCTATGGAGGAGTATTAGCAATTGATAATACAGCAGCACAAATACATGTTTTCCTGTGTATTTTTCTACTGGAAAATAAACAGTTTGGTGTATTTTAAGGTTTGTAAAGTTTGGTAGGAAGCTAGGTTTACTCTGTTAGCAAAATATGTCCTGTCTTAAATCAATTATCACTATCTTTTCATAAGTAATCATTATTGTTTTTCAAAAAACATGTTGCTAACACTTTAAGCTTTTTCATCCAAAATCACCTTATCTATTTTAAATGAATCTCTAATAACATGTTTTTTGATAAATAACATTTTTTAAAACTAAATTCAAGAAACAGAGACAAAATAAAATGAAGATAAAAAATATTGCTTTTTACAAGTTTAAATTTATTTCAAAACAAGCCATGTTTAATTATTAATTTTAATAAATTTATAATCTTTGTGTTTTTGTTGTTGTTTTTTAATTTCAATTCTGGGTTTTTTTTTTTTTTTTACAATGAGCAATATTCCAGGCCATTTCATTTTGACTTTATTGCAATTGTAAATTATTTTTATTATTTTTTTTAATAAAAAAAAAAAAAATTTAAAAACAGGATGCATACTATTGTTTCTAATACAGGAATTCAATAACCCTTTTTCTCCCAAACTGTACATTATTATAATACTTTCTACTTATATTTGTAACTAAATATAAAAAGCTGCAATATATATAAAAATTGAAATAGAAAAAAAATTTTTGTATATTAATCTAGATATTTTAGTTATGATGTAAATGGACAATATTGAACATGTGATATAGCAATAACAATGTTATTTGTCTGTTTCAATGAAAATATAAGCTTGACCTAAAAGTAAGGAAGGTCTTTTGTTTACACTGCTCAATTTCGAAGTGTGTGTATCTGTGTGGATATATTTGTACAGTTACTTTTAAAATAAAAAATATATTTTTTTCAAAACTAATAAATTAAACATACATCTTATAATTGTTGTGTATATATAGCAAAAGACATTTACTTATTTTTTAATAACTATAATCTTGTATTTGGGGAAAAAATATAGTGATAAAATTTTTAAATAGATGGGTAGATAGTTATGCAAGGCATGCAATCAAGGCAGGCAGGTAATGCAGATACACAAGGCATTCAGGCATGATGAGCAAGGCATATAGGTAAATATAAAAGTCCTTCAAACAACCTACTGCATGGTAGAAAGTCTCTAACAGCCTTTATAGCAATCATGAAAAAAGAGCATACTTATTAGACTTAATAATTGCCAGGTGTGATCAATTCATCTAACCGAAACAAAAATTCTGAGACTATTGAAAAAAAATGTTTTAAGTTTTTTTGAGATAGATTTGAATCCAAGTCTTAAGTGCATCAGGCATATAGCACTATTGTTTTATCACAAAGTCCCCATAATGTATCTTGTAACTATAAAAAAAATCTGAGAACAGGTTAAATGTGATTATATTACAAAGCTGCATTTAAAAAAAATTGCTTGATAACTATTCCATCAAAATTGAGTATCAAATATTTAGAATGGCTAAAATATAAAAAGAAAGGTTAGTACATATTATTAAATATTGCATAAAATTGTTTTGTAATAAGGGTTAAATAATAATGATAAATTGCAATAAAAAAAAAGAAAAATGTTTTTGATATATAAAAGAATTTTAAATTGTGTAGTTTAGAAAAATTTAAAGCATTTCAACCCCTGTTTAATCTGCCTTTCAACTGGAAATTTTAATTTAACAATTTATTCCATTTTTATAGTATGTCTGATAGTGGAATTGAATCTAATATTAAAATTTTGGAAATAATAAAAAATAACTAAATTATTGAATTATAATTAAAGATCAGTTCTGATTTTCTTTCTTCATATGTTAATAAATGTAAAGAAAAAAGAGAGAAAAGAAAAATATTTGTTTCTTTTATTTACATATCAAAATATAATAGTAGTTGTAAATTTGTTTCCACAATATGTTTAGAAGAGAATGAGGGAAATGTTTTTAAAGAAATATATTGCTGTAATAATACAAAGGTCAGATTTTCCCTAACTGGTGGTGTTTACATTGTTTGAAAACATGCTGTTTGAACAATATCAAATAGATATAAATAGATCTGATAGAAACAACTAGATATTTGAATTTTATATTGCTTTGCATTTCTGTCCAGTCTACTTTTGAAGCAGTGTTACATTGATCTAGATCAAGGAGAGAACTAACCACTAGTTAAAACTGTTTTCCATTATAACATGGATAACTATGTATTGCTGACTGTTTTTTAATTATTTTAATACATCAGTCTTGTCAGCCAATATGATGATTATATTTAGCAAATAACTCTCTATAATGTGTGGCTAAGCAAAAAAAAGTAAGCCAGCCAAAATGCGTAGAAAAAGCAGTCAAATTGAAACACTGATGTAGAAATTTGCTAAAGCATCATGTGCAATGCCTTTATAACATTATGAAAACTTAATAGGCAATGTTGTATGAATTGCCAAAGATCTACTGATATTATACCTTATAAAACATCATGAATGCTGCTATATTTATTCTTTAACACCCCCAGTGTCCAAGGAAAACAACAACCATCATCTGAAAAACTAATGAAGACAACAATAATATATTAAAAGAATGGAATCTGCAAAAACCATGGTTTGTGGCTAGTTCAATATTTAATATGGTAAGATTTTATCATTATCAATATTATAAGATCTTAAATGTAAATTTAAATTAAAAATATGTTTTATTATTATGTTATTTAATATTTTTGTATAGTATATATGCAACAGTTTTATTTATTCAGTGTTAATAAATTCTTTTTTATTTTTTTCATTAATCATTTTAGTTATGCTAGTTAATATCTACAGCCCTGCAAAATCTGCAATTCACTGGTGGATATGCAGGATAGGTGATAAATGATGATGATCATACATTAAGTTTTTTAAAAGTAAACTTTCTTTTTAGAAGGTTTGGTATATTTGAGTTTTATTTTTATTGCAACTAAAAAACAAATAAAATACTTTTGAGAGTGTTTGTAATTTTGATTCAATTGGTTGATCCTATTATATATTTGAATTAAATCATTTTTATTTGAATTTTATTTTTAAAAAATTAACTGTCATAATTATTTAAATTAAAATGTATGGTACATATTAAATATATTATTATATACCTTTGATTATAAAAGATTCCTAGTTCAAGCCCATCTACTATAGTAGAAATACCTTTATGTCTTTTGTGCAAAACATGGGGTTTTTATTCTGTTCAGTTTCACTTTTGTACAGATATATACTTGAGTAACCAATTTTGTGGCTTTCCATTCTCTTTCTTATGCTTAAATTTTAATTCTGCACAATCAATAATGTACTTGATATTAAATCATAAATAACTTTAGCTATAAATAAGTATAATGCAATAAATGTTTGGATTGAGAAATAAGATTAGCACATTTGTTTAAAAAAATGTGTGTACTAATATTTTATAAAAGCAGTATGGTATGTCTTGGTAGGTAAGGTAATATTTAATAAACAGCAGTATGTATAAAAAAAATAATAAAATAAACATTATGGCAGAGGTATATCATGTTATTATGAAGAAGATTGTATATGAAAGATTGAGATGGGTATGTGTTTATTTATTGATAGAAATTAAATTAAAACATAATTAACCTTGTAAACCTGTATTAAAGTAAATCAACTAGAGAAGAATATAACAGAACACTTAGATTTATATATAAATGATAGCATATTCAAAAATAATGGATGCACAATTAAACATGGATTCATCAATACAAGAGCCAGTTCAGTCAATGGAATCAGAGCTAATTGTGCAAAGATCTATTTTGACTATAAAAAATCTTTAGAACAAAAACAAGGTATAAATAATAAAGAAATGGTGTATAAATTTATGAAAGAATTAAAAGTAAATCATTCAAAAGTTGAATTAATGCATGTTAAAAATGTAGAAAAACAACAAAATTTTGAAAAAATGCAACAGAGAAATTAGGAAATGTTGCAAAAAGTTGAAGAAATGCTTTCAAAAAATGAAGAAATGCATTATAAAACAAAAGGAAAGTTTGAAATGGTACAAGAAACTATAAGAGTCCTGAAGCTGAAAATAGTAGATCAAAAACAATAAAAAGTAGAACAGAAAATGAGTGTATAGAAAAAAATTGCATAGTGATTTAAAGAATATGGTTAAATCATCCATAGAATCTAGGGAAACTAAATTGCAGTAAAGCATGCAAGATTTATTAGAAATATTATATTTAGAACTGGACCAAGTGCATTAATAGAAGAAACTACTGAAGTATTGAACTTGAATTTAATTAAAAAACCTAAAATGAATATTTTAAAAAAAGTAAACTTTTATAAGGATGCTATTGACAAAAAAAATTAAATCAAGCATCCCTAAAAACAAATAAAGTCTTTTTATAAATATTATTTAAAAACTAAAATCATTTACTGTTTGTTTAGTGCATATTTAAACTAATAATTTTTTTGTGTAATGCTGTCATTTCATTAAGATTGCAAATCACATTTTTTTTGCATTCAAATGTCATTGTACATTAAGATCATTAAATCATATTTATTTATTTTTGATTTCAAATGTTCTTAAAAGTTGTTAGTGTCCAAGTCTTATTGAAAGTGATAAATATATTATGTTTTTACTTTTATTTATTTTTAGTCCTGCAATATGGAGCATGTGTTAGGCCTACAGCACCTGTTCACATTCATATCAACATCCCAATAACTTTGTAAATCTTGTTAAAATCCCATGTATAAGATCCATGTACATATTATTTTGGTCAGATCTCAAGATTACAAAGTTATCAGTGGAATAATATAAATGTGAACAGGCACAGTAGGTCTAATACATACTTTATGTTGCAGTTTTAATACTAATGTATCAATTTCAAGTGCTATATTTTAATAGGTTATTAAATATATGTTTGTTTGTTTTTAGTTCTGATAAACATAATTTAAAGCAGGAATTTTCAGTCCATTTTTTTTAATAAAAAATGTGAAGTATGTTTAGCAACAATCCTTTACCTTCATATTTATAAGGTAAATGTAGTGAAATCTTCTGAGAAACTCCTTAATTATATAATCTATTGGTTTTTAATAAACATCACAAAATTCAGAACAATAGATAAGATGAATGAAAAATAGCATGTTTTATATAAAGTTTTAATTGTTTTCATGAAGACTTTTTTTTAAATCAAGATTTATTCATCAACAAAATGCTGTACTGGTTTGTAAAGGGTCATTTTTTAATGTGTAATGAATTTAATAAGATCAATTAACCAAAATCTTTTTAGTTTAAGAACATTATCAATATTATGCAATTGATATTTGATTGGTTTTGTTGATCTATAAAAACCTTTATTATTTTATGGAATTTTTATGGAAAATCCAAAAATTGATTGACAGATTCCGGGAATGCACAATTTTAATTTTTTACAAAATGCAAAATTAATAATCTTAATTTTTGTTTCTAAAAATGCAAAACAATTGGTACAAAAATCTGTTCTCTTTCAAAAGAGTAAAAACTGCTTAAGTTTTTAGAAGAGATAGATAAAAAAAACTCAAATACTGGACAACCATTCTTTTATTATTTACAATATCTGTACGTTAACAGGAGAATCTAAATAATTTAAATAAATGTCTACGTAATGTAATGATAATTTTAAAAACATTTGTAAATGTTCAAATGAAATCATGACATCCATCAAAATTTATATAATGGAGTATAATTAAGATACAATAATATTTTTATTTTAATGCATAATGAACACCCTAGAAAATTTTGATAAACTATAATAAAAAAAAATGACTTAAAACTTATATTCTTATTTGGACCTAAACTGGTTTGATAATAATCTTTGGTTTGTTAGTTTCTAACTTCCACTAAAAGTTCGGATTAACCTGCTCTATAAACCAATAAATAATAAATATTTAATATGTAGTTTCTTTATATTTGAGAATTGCTATTACAGTGCTTTGTGATCAACCCTTGACATGTTAGTTCTACTTTGAGAAACTAGAATTATTAGAAATTGTAACATTTTATCAGATTATTTTTGCTCTCTATAAAAGTCTGATTAAACTAAGTGACTGATTATCTTTAAATCTACAAAATAAATATTTTTAAAAATAACACATTAGAAATTTTGAATACTATAGAGTGTTATATCAGCTAGTTAAGATAATAAACTTTACAAACAAAATAAAATTTTGTGATATTTAATATGTGATATAAAATTCATGATATCTCCTTTATTCCTTTTAAAAATTATAAATTATTAATTCATTTGAAAATCAAACATCATGATCAAACTAATATTACACTTCATTAGAAACACCTATCTATGTTTAATCTTACCAGATAACTATTATGTTCTATCAATAGAAATTGTTTTAGAATCAATACTTTTTTTAACGAAAATTTTATTTATTGTTGTTTGTGTATGATTGTTGTTTAATGTGTGTATGTTTAAATAATTTTGAGATACTTGTAATGATTTTGATATCTTTAAATGTTAGTACTTGATTGTATTTAAAATCCAATTCATGTATTTCACTATTCTTCAATTCAATTTAGTGATTTTAATAAGATCTAAAAAAGAATCCTGTTAGAACTCTATTACAAATTTATTTTTAAATTAAAAGCAAAACATATACTAGGTGGCTAATATTTATTTGGTGTGATCTGTTTATTTCAATCAACATTTTAAATTAAAATTCAATGTACTAATTCTTTTACATTTAGAGTGCAATAGTTTTCCTACTAAATTATAATTGTCATTTATTTGAATTGAGAAAATCTTCCACAGATTTTTAATGTTTTTTTTTTACTTTATATAAGTAGTGTTCACTATATTGTTTAATGCTGCAGTAGGCCTATGGCCTCCTGGGCTCAAGCTTCATGTGTCATACTTCAGCTCTGTCATCTCCATAGATAGCAGTAAACTATTCAATTTTACATATATCATCTTTTATTTAAGAAAAATAGATTGGCATTAAGATGGGTGGCCTTTTGCTGATTTATTTAGTTATTCTTTTAGAAATCTTAATTGTAAATTATCTTAGTAATGTATTCAGATTTGTATGTTTAGTGAATGGGTTTAGATAACATATTCAATACACCTAAAATTCTTTACATTTTTATTAAAAATTAATTAGAATATAATGAGATGGTTATATGTCTCATGGCATACAAGCAAATAATAGTGTATGCATGTATATATATAAAGTTGAAAAAAGTAGAAAACAAAAAAAAATTTGTCAATATTTTCTATAGTACACTAAAAAAACCAATTAAGGATTAAATAATTTTGAATTTGAAAAAATTTATTGTAAATTAATCATTTAAAAAGGTCTAATTAATATTTTATTAATTCTGATTTTTGTAATTAAAACAAGCATGTTTTTATGTTACAATAGAAATATTGGTAATTATAAAATTCCATTATCTATTTTGATTAGCAATTTTTTTTAATTAAAGCTTGTATAACATATTTTTATAAAAATGCTACAAAGTTGTTTTTCAACAGATTAAAATGAATTGAAAAGAGTCATTAACTTTTTCAATCAAGATAAAGAAAACTTATTTTAAATTATTGTATTTTTTAATTCCAGCCTTACTATAAAAAGGTTGAAAAAAAGATTAGGGGAGGTTTTAGTTTTTACAGATTGTAGCAACATTATGACCATAAAGATATAAATGAAGGCAAGACAGTACAAGTCAGCCACTGCTAGTTCAAAATGGTAGAATTTGGATTCACATGAAAATAAAGGTATTCTTTCCATATTTTTCATTGCCCATATTATGTACTAGACCATATGCCTGAAATCTATCAAATTCTAGACTAAAGACAGCACATTATAGGTCAACAGTTACCAGATTTTACCTTTCCTGGACATGAAAATAAGCCAGTCTACTGTTTAAAAGAGGCTAACTTACCCAGAGAGTCCATCAGCTTGCTGAAAATTTTTTTAGCTTATTAAATTAGGTCATGTGACATCTGACTTGGATTTTTGTGTGTATATATATGGTATAATGATAAAAAATATACATTTTAATACACATGGGATTCTAACTTAAGGCAGATGTAATAAAATCAACTCATTCTATTGTAACGGGCACATACGCTGTTACATTATTTTTTTTTATTAATTAAACATGAAATTAAAATAAAATAAAACATTGAAAAGTTAGCAAATAAAAACATCTTTTTTTTTTAAGAATTAAAAAATTGTAATTAAATGTCTTAAACTCGTATATATATAAAATTGCACAGATGAAAAAAATTATTAAAATAAAACTTTATTAAAAATAGAAAAATTGTTTTAAAAGCAAAAACTTAAAAAAGATTTTGAGATAAAAATATATCTTTAAGTTTGAAAACAAATTAATTAATGTTATTGAAAAATGGAAATGATTATTTTAATTAGTCAAAGTGAACTAGCCTTTGGGCATTTAAATGTATAAGCAATGGTCAGATAGAAAAACAATAGAAACTAATAGAAAATGAGAGAAATCCATCAGGAAACCTCAATGAAAGGATCATCATCATCGATGATGTAATGTCCATTGGATCATAAAGTTACATATAAAAAAAAGTTTGATAATAAAATTTTTAGTTGAGTAAAAAAAATAGAAGAGATGTGACTATATGTTTGAGTGTGGAGTGAAGGAGAAGGGATTGAAAAGATGCACTCTTCAATCCCTTCAATCTCATTAAAAAAATGAAAGAGAAATGACATCATTTTCTTAGATTGAGGACCATAGGACATCCAGGGATTTAACGCCGGCTCCAAATGGCAAGCAACTGCAAAAAATTAGAAACTATGGACTTGTTAAAACCATAAGAACTTTATAAAATCTAATGAACAATATTAATTTGAAAACACTAAGAACTTTAAAATATAAACTTTCCCAGTATTTTATTTATAGAAAGAGAATCCTATCTGACCAAACTAAATTCTTTATTAATTCTTTTTATTTGATGTATTTCTTTTTAAAATCATTTCCATTTATTTATTTTATTTTATTTTTGTTTTTTTAAGTTTTATTTATGATTGTTGTTTGTCACTAATTTAATATTATATAAATGTTAAACTTAAGTCAGGCATGAATGGCTATATAGATTTGAAAAGTTTTATTAGAGGAGGGTAATCTTAGGTTATTCATTTTGTAATTGAATTAGGTCAATGGATTGGATATATTGGTGTAATTAGTAGATGTAATACGAGATTCGCTACATGCAGAATTGCTGTTTACACCACACACTTCTTTTTGGCCTATGGAATGTGATTCGTAAGTCGGCAAAATGACCGCAGTCCTTTCCTATGTAGTTTTTTTTTATTGCTCTTCTTGTCAGATAGATGTAGTATTCCTATCTGACAAGAGGCAATTTCTTCTCTTAACCTTTTATGCTAGCATCTTCATATTACATTGGTTGCAAATATATATCTGGAAACTGACATTGGGTTGGCTACGAACTTTTAGTCTGAGATTGAATGAATGTTTTGATGTTTTTAAGTGGAAACAATCTATGTAGACTATCTATGCTCGACATGCTAAAGTAAAATATAATTTAAATATCCATCTGTGTGATCTATTTAAAATAGTAATTTAAATATAAAAAAAATTAATGTTAAAATCTAAAAATAAATTTATTCCTCAAATTTTAAATGTGCGTTAATAAAATCTATTTGTGTGTTAATTACTGGCAGTGGCTTCTTTTATTTTATTGTTTTAAATATTAATATATTGAGAATCTAAATCTATTAAAACTTATAAAAATGTTTAAATCTCTGCTACTCTATGAGCTAGTGACATTGGGCAAATGGTCAGAATAATATATATAAAATTTTTTTTTGAATCTTAACTTAGTATCTGCCTACTATATAAATTTTTTTAGGTTCAAATGCCTAGATGGCGCTCTTGTAGTGCGGATACGTTAAAGGCCCAGTGTGTGGCATGATGTTTAATAAACCACAAGTACCTTGAAAATTAGGCCAGTAATATTTTTTTCTGAATTCAGAATATATTTTTTGTATTATATAAAGTTATAAACTTGAATTTTGTGTAAAAAGTACTGCCAGTAAGAAAATTGTGCATATGTAGAAATAAATGCGAGGAATAAAACGTAATAATTAATATAAATCATAATTTAAAAAGAAAAGTCTAAAATCATGTAACTTCTTTGACTTGCCTAAGTTAATGAAATGTAGGGGGAAAGGAACTATTGAGGGAGGAGGTGTAATCTCAGCTGGGGTGAAAAGGAAAAAATAGTCAGCATTTTTTTCTTGTAATTACTAACCAAAGTTATGTCTTTTCATTAATAACCAAAGTTTTGTCCTTTTAAAAAAAATTTTAGTGTAATCAATTTGTGTAACGTCATTACTAACACTAAGTAATTTTTTTTTTTTTAATATTTTGTTTTTTGAGAAAGTTTACTGATATGTAACGGAATATAATATTCTGTTACATTATTTTAAAATGAAAATAAAAAGATCATAAATAAAAATTGATTTATTAAAAAGAAAAAACTTAAAAACTGAAAATTAAAAGTTGTTTAATATATATATTGTCGCCAGATGGAAAACTTAAACTATTTTAAGAAAAAGTATTTGAAAGTATTTTTTTTGTAAAAAAGTAAAAATATAAAGATTGATATTTTAAAAATAGAAATAATGTTGATTTCTATAATCTTAGAAAATGGAAATGATTGTTTTATTAATTAAAGGATTGTTCGAAAGCAAACCTTTGAGGCACTTAAAATAAATTAAATGGTAAGAGAATACAAAGAAATTAAATGACCAATGCAAGCACGAAAATGACGGCATGGACCATAACTGAAACATGAAAGGATTAGTGACGTCTTGCCAGTTGAATCCAAAGATTGGATGATAAGAGACTAATAAAAATATAAAAGCCAAAGGATTATTATAATTGGGATCTGAGAGCTGACTATGAATATATCATTATAACTAGCTATATTGCAGATTTTCACAATGTAGACGTCTGCAATAAATTTAATTTTCCACACAACCAGCTGAGGCCTTTGGATGACAGTTCCTGACCAAATGAATGGCAAGTAGTGGTTTCATTCAAAGAAGGACAAAATCTACAAAAGTGATCATGAAGATGGACTTCTAAATCTACTCATTCCATAAAGTATGAACTCTTGTGTCTATCTAATAAGAACTTTTCTAAAATTGCAATGAATTAATAGTTGAAAATAAGAACTCTTATCTGAATTAAAGAATGAAAATTCAATTATTAATATTTTTTATGCAGATGTTGAAGCAATCATTTCCATTTCATTTTTTGTGTGTGTATTGTTTTAACTAAAATATATTAAATTTAAAGTTGGGTGTAGATAGCGGCATGGATAAAGATTAATAACTATGTTTAAATTCATTTATGTTTAGTTTAAGGGATTCTAATTTCAGGCTATTTGTTTTGTAGTTAGGACAATGCTTGTGGAGGGATATATAGGTGTTTATATTAATGTAATGTGAAGCATGTTTAGCATACAGGGAAACGTGCCCAACTGAATGCATGACCCCAAAGAGGCAATCATATCTTTGAAATGTTCGCAGACATATTTCCTGTGCCATTTACCCCTTCTAGCTCTATGGACAGGGATTTATAAGTTGGCAGAAAGACCATTCTCCCCCATACGTAGCACTCTTTAAAAAAATTATATACATGATTCCTTAGTCAGACAGATGCACTTTCCTGTTCTGGACATGGATCATTTCCTTCAAATAATATCATGCTCTCAGATGCACATTCCTGTCGGTGTGGTTTTATGATGGCATCTTCATATTACATTGCTTGCGACTATATATCTGGAAGCAAGCGTTGGTTTGGCTACGAACTTTTAGTCTGAGATTGAATGAATGTTTTGATAAGTTTTTAAATGAAAAATCTATGTAGCCTATCTATACTCAACATGCTAAAGTAAAATATAATTTAAATAATCCATCTGTGTGGTCTGTTTAAAATAGTAATTTAAATTTTAAAAAAATTAATGTTAAAATCTAAAAATAAGTTTATTCCTCAATTTTACATGTGCGTTAATAAAATCTATTTGTGTGTTAATTACTGGCAGTGGCTTCTTTTATTTTATTGTTTTAAATATTAATATAATTTGAGAATCTAAATCTATTAAAACTTATAAAAATATTTAAATCTCTGCTACTCTATGAGCTAGTGACATTGGGCAAACGGTCAGAATAATATATATAAAAAAAATTTTTGAATCTTAACTTACGTATCTGCCTACTTTATAAATTTTCTAGGTTCAAATGCCTAGATGGCGCCCTCGTATGGCAGATACGTTGAAGGCTCTTTCAGTGACCGTTACAACTGGCTACCCAACTTGGGCCGATCTTTAATAAACCACGAGGGCCCTGTGTAAATTTCTTTTTTCAAAATGAAATATTTTTATCTGTGTACATAAAGTCGTGTACTTTAAATCTTATAAAAGCACTGCCAGAAAGAAATAGCACATATATTAAACATGAGAAAGTATTAACAATATTAAATTGTATTTTGTTAAAAGAAAGTCAAAAGGTTGCAATTAATATGTTTTTTTGTTTGTTAATATATATTATGCTTTAACGTATATAGGTGCACACAGCCACATAAGTTTATGATCATAAATGTGGTACCTTACGATGAGTACTGTTTGGGAATTTACTTCAGTGTAATCCTATGTAAGCATTTCAGTCAGTCATAAATAAGTTGGTGGTATTTATAATTGTGCTGCAAATATACACGTATAAACCCATTATTTCTTAAATCATATTTACCTCAATGCAACCTTCCTAAATAAATAATTTATATAATTTGCTTGTCATGCCATTTGTTAGAAATGAAATATAGAGAAAATAGAATTCATGGGGGGAGGAGGCGTAAATGTGATTGGTCCTTAGGAAAATGATGGTCAACATTTTTTTTTGTATATAGTCTTTTTACTAACCGAATGTTTTTGTAAATGTTTTCGTTAATTGTGTACCGTAATTACTAACCCTAAGTAAAATAATTTTTTTGTTCATTTTTTTAAGCAAGTTTGCTGATATGTAATGGGCACATACGCCGTTACATTATTTTTTTTTATTAATTAAACATGAAATTAAAATAAAATAAGACATTGAAAAGTTCGCAAGTAAAAACTTCTTTTTTTTTTTTTTTAAGAATTAAAAAATTGAAATTAAATGTCTTAAACTCGTATATATATATATATATAATTGCACAGATGAAAAAAATTATTAAAATAAAACTTTATTAAAAATAGAAAAAGTATTTTAAAAGCAAAAACTTAAAAAAGATTTTGAGGTAAAAATATATCTTTAAGTTTGAAAACAAATTAATTAATGTTATTGAAAAATGGAAATGATTATTTTAATTAGTCAAAGTGAACTAGCCTTTGGGCATTTAAATGTATAAGCAATGGTCAGATAAAAAAACAATAGAAACTAATAGCAAATGAGAGAAATCCATCAGGAAATTGGACCTCAATGGAAGGATCATCATCATCGATGATGTAATGTCCATTGGATCCTAAAGTTACATATAAAAGAAAAAGTTTGATAATAAAATTTTTAGTTGAGTAAAGAAAATAGAAGAGATGTGACTATATGTTTGAGTGCAGAGTGAAGGAGAAGGGATTGAAAAGATGCACTATTCAATCCCTTCAATCTCATTAAAAAATGAAAGAGAAATGACATCGTTTTCCTAGATTGAGGACTATAGGACATCGAGGGAATTAATGCTGGCTCCAAATGGCAAGCAACTGCAAGAAATTAGAAACTACGGACTTGTTAAAACCATAAGAACTTTATAAAATCTAATGAACAATATTAATTTGAAAACACTAAGAACTTTAAAATATAAACTTTCCCAGTATTTAATTTATAGAAATAGAATCCTATCTGACCAAACTAAATTCTTTATTAATTCTTTTTATTTGATGTATTTCTTTTTAAAATCATTTCCATTTATTTATTTATTTTTGTTCTTTTAAGTTTTATTTATGATTGTTGTTTGTTGCTAATTTAATATTATATAAATGTTAAACTTAAGTCTGGCATGAATGGCTATATAGATTTGTAAAGTTTTATTAGGGGAGGGTAATCTTAGGTTATTCGTTTCGTAGTTGAATTGGGTCAATGGATTGGATATATTGGTGTAATTAGTAGATGTAATATGAGATTCGCTACGTGCAGAATTGCTGTTTATGCCGCACACTTCCTTTTGGCCTATGGAATGCGATTTGTAAGTCGGCAAAATGACCGCAGTTTTTTCCTATGGAGTTTTTTTTTATTGCTCTTCTTGTCAGATAGATGTAGTATTCCTATCTGATGAGAGGCAATTTCTTCTCTTAACCTTTTGTGCTGCCATATTCATATTACATTGAATGCATCGATATATCAGATGAATTGACGTTGGTTTGACTGCGAACTTTTGGCCTAAGGTTAAATAAGGATAGAATATTTTCTTTCAAATGCAAATCTATGTAGTCTATTCATACTCGACACTCTAAATAAAAATGCATTAAATTTAAGTTGGGTATGGACGTTGCATGGATTCGTTATCGGTCAATTATGTTTTTGGTTTTCATATTTGATCAAAATATATAGACATTCGGTAAATAATGATACCTTACGGTGAGTATCTAAAATGTATTTATTCAGATGTCTTTTAAGTTATTGGTGTCAATGCGGCATCTTATGATGAATGCTATTGGGTTTCTTATAAATTTCCCTCTGCAATTCCACCAATGATTTTATATTTTGATCGTTTATGTTTATTTTGAAATGTTTGTGACCATCTAATCTATGTAATCGATCTATACTCAACATTATAAAACAAACTTTTATAAATCCATCTGTGCAAACTTATAATAGTATAAAAATTAAAATGTAAATTAAAATCTAAAAATAAAAGTTAAAAATAATGTTAAATGTTAAGGTAAACATACTAAAATAATAATGTTAAATTTTATATATATATATATATGTGTGTGTGTGTGCTTAAATAAATGTTTGTGTGTATAATTACTGGCAGTGGTGTATTTTATTCTTTTTTTATATATTCTTAGATAAGAATTTATTATAAAATATAAATCTCTGCTATTCCACTGAGCTAGTGACAATGGGCTAACGACCGAAAACAAAATATATAAAGTAAAAAAAAATGTTTTTGACTTACGTATCTGCCTACTTTATAAATTTTCTAGGTTCAAGTGCTTAGTGGCGCCCTGTAGTGTAGATTACTTTAAGTTTCCTATTCTCCGGATCATTATACTATAATGACTGATATCTTTGGATTAAAATAAGACCTACCATAAAATCATTTTTACTAAATTCTATTATAATAATAATTGTTGTTGTTGTTCTTATTAAATAGTTTTCTTCTCATGATTGAATAAATAACATTTTTCTAGAATGACCAGCATTAATCTGTCTTTTTATATTTTTCAAAATTACATTTACTACTTCCAAAAAATACAGCTTATTTACCTCATTGCATTATGTTCTTTTACCACAGACCTTTGTACTCATTGTGGATTTTTCTCATAAATTATATTGATCTGTCTGTAATTTTCAATATCAAAAAATATAGTCTGGTGGCATATCAACATTACTTTAAGTCAATGTTTATTATTATAACTAATTTTTTCTGAATCACATGGTTAATACTAAAAACAATAAATAGAAAAGCCTTTGAAAATTATCATAGTCTTTCTTAAGACTTCTGCAAAATGGAATATCTTATGATATAACAATATTTAATATATTTTAGTTAACTATACTACTGATAATTATAATACCCAAAATAAAATATCAGAAAAACATGTGTTATATAATTAAAATACATTTCCTCTATTATTTTATGTAGTAATAAAAGTAGATTTATCAATGAAGTGTTAAACATAACTTATAATCAAAAGTATCTGAAATATAATTTTTATCCAAATTTAAAAACTAAAATTTTTTTTGTTGTAGTGTTATTTTTTAAAATATAATCCAGAATTTTATTTTTAAACAGATAAAAGTAATAAACCACTACAAGACGCAATGAGCAACTAAATAACTATTGTGAAACAAACTAAAAAACTAAAGACTGTTTTGGATATATATTAAAAAGAATTATTTCTTCTCATGTTAGTTGTAGGATGACTAGTTGTTAACTTCGAATTCAGCTACGTTATTAAATGATTTACATACATTTAGTGATCATGTGACAATTTTAAAACTTAATAATAGATAGATGATTATTTTTTTATTTGGTATATATAATGATGAAAAAAATGGTATTTTTTTTCTTGTGTAGTTTCATTTATTTTATTTTTTATTTTATTTTAAAAAATGAAAGAGGAGATTAAGACCAGTAAAAGCTGTTTATCAGTAAATTAAAAAAACAATGACAGGAAGAATGAATTAAATTCTATAAAAATTATTTATCAAGTAATAGAAAAAATGGATATTAATCTTTATCCGAGGGTTGTTTTCCAAACTAATATATAAATAGAACTGTTTTTGAAAACAATATCAACTTTTTTGTACAAAGAAAATTAATTGGTGATGACTTAATGCAGTAATTTTTAAGATAATCATATGATTGGATGGAAGATTGATATCAGTTTTTTTTTAAATAGCAAAAGATATTGTGAGCAGTGGAAATCAGTAGCAGTTTAGCAGTAATGAATAAGCAATCAGAAACTCAGCTTGGAAGTCTGATGCTAAATTGACCTCATTACTAATTTAAAAAGTGATTTCATGTTAAAATCTGATCGTTACTGTCCCAACTATGTAACAAATTTCATAAAATAACAATTCGTGTCAATTGTAAATACAGAGTTTAATATAAATAAATAAAATAATAACAAATAATATTTCCAAGTGCTTTCAACTCTTACGAGTCCTTATCAAGGCAGTGTAAAAAATTCTATTTTCTCCTAGGTGATGAATTTAACATTTCATTGTATTGGCCAGGAACAACTAATCGGAAAGCTGGTTAATTTCGAATTCATAGCACAAGATGAATTTTGTATAAGATATGATTCTTTAATCTTGCGTTTTTTATCATGTGTTTCATGCATTAATATTGTAAAATCTTTTGGACTACATATATGACCTGTATTATTTTGGTGAACATAAAAAGCTGAATAAACTGTATCATCTTCTCTTGCTCTATTATAAGTATATTTATGTTGTTGAAGGTGATATTTAATATTTGTTTTGTTTTCTCCAACATATATTGCACTACAATTTATTTGTGGGCATCTAATAGAGTATACAACACTGCTTTTATCCTCCTTATTTATTATTATTTATTTTTGCCCACAAATAAATTGTAGTGCAATATATGTTGGAGAAGCCAAAACAAATATTAAATATTGCCTTCAACAACATAAATATACTTATAATAGAGCAAGAGAAGATGATATAGTTTATTCAGCTTTTTGTGTTCACCAAAATAATACATGTCATATATGTAGTCCAAAGGATTTTACAATATTAATGCATGAAACACATGATAAAAAACGCAAGATTAAAGAATCATATCTTATACAAAATTCATCTTGTGCTATGAATTCGAAATTAACCAGTTTTTCGATTAGTTGTTCCTGGCCAATACAATGAAATGTTAAATTCATCACCTAGGAGAAAATAGAATTTTTTACACTGTCTTGATAAGGACTCGTAAGAGTTGAAAGTGCTTGGAAATATTATTTGTTATTATTTTATTTATTTATATTAAACTCTGTATTTACAATTGACACGAATTGTTATTTTATATTATTTTTACATTATATACAGAAGAATTATTTATTTATGTAACCAATTTCACTAAAAGCAATATAAAAGAAGGAAAATATCTCTGACAGAAAATGATTAACTAGTCCCATCCCAAATCCATGACTGTGTTAACCCAAATTTAAAATAATTATTAAACTAGAACTATAAAAAGAAAAAGCTAAATGAAAGAACTAAAATGAAAATAATTGTTAAACTGAAACTAGGGATCTACAAAAAGAATAAAATGGAAAAACTGAAATGGAAAAAATATTAAACTAAAAAGCAGGACTACAGAAAGAAAAAGAAGAAAAATCTAAATAAATGAAAATAGTTATTTAAAAATTTATAAAAAGACATTCTGGAGCCAAAATATTGACTAAAATTTTACCTGTATGATTTACAAAAAAAAAAAAGGGCTAAACAAAAAAAAAATCCATCAAAGTAAAAGATAATGTTGATTTATATACATTTGCATTATAAATATTATTTTATAAAAAAAATCGTGATTGAGAATATTGAATATTTTTTGTTAATTTTTGTTAAAAAGATGTTTTTATTAGATTAAAATTGGGGTTATTCTAATTCTCAAAAGAAAAAAATTAGAAAAATTCAAGTTCAACTGTTTTCTTTCTTATGAACTATTTTTTTAGGATTTGATTATGGGAAGGGTAACTCATTTAGATTAAATGAGTTATTATTTAAAAAGAATCAAAAGTAAAGAATAATTATTTGCATTAAATAACATTATAAATAAGGTTGACCAATATGTAAAATTTGGGGTTTATCACAATATCATTTTCTACATTTTTTGTTTTTTTTATTTATTAGTTAATTTTATTAAATAGTTGTTTTAAAAAAAGCAAATTCTAAAAGTATTTTTATTGATGTCTTTAATTTTTTAGCTATCTGTTATGTGAATTATCTGTATCTGTTAGTGATTTCATCATAAAGTTGTATTTTAAGGGATTTGTAGGTTATCCCAGTAAAATTATTTAATAATGGAATAAATTATGCATGTATACTTATCTTGTTCATACTCTCTAAGGTTCTTTCAACCACAAAGATAGTTCAGACATAATGATATTTGATTTTTATATGTGAGTATATGTGGGTGAACATCAGATGTTAATCTATAGAATTATTTGGATGACACAAAATAAGTCACCTTTAAAGACCACTCACTTTGTAAATAATACATTGTTTATTAATGTCCAGTACACTAAAATACTAGATATCCCAGAACATTGATGGTGATCAGCATTGATATGATATTTGCAACTATTTTAGCAGCTAAGAATAAGCATGCAGTTGAAATATTGATAATTACTTTTATATTACCCATAAGTTTGGCGTTGGCTAGATTGATGATTATTGCTGGGTGCTATCGTGTTTATCACTTATACATTCCTTAATATTTACTTTAATGTTGATTGTTTGGAATGGTGATGATTGGCATCACCCCTGCAGTCCATCTTATAGATATATATATATATATATATATATATATATATATATATATATATATATATATATGCACCCACAAATTAAAACGAGATCTTTTTAAAAGTTTGCATAGAAATCCAAAAAGTTTCTATGCTTTTATCTAGGTTACTATCCTTTCAGCAAAAAAAATATTCATCAAACTGTGATTTCAAGCAACCAAAGACCGGATTACGATGAGGCATAAAATATATCAATTAATCTTTTTACCTTCATAATTATTTTGAGTGGTTATACTAATATAATAGTTATGATATGAATTAAAATAATCTAATGTTTATAGATATTATTAAAATAATCCATAAGCTATTGTGAATGATTTCAGTAATTTAAAAGCAGTAAGATTTTAAAATCATTCAATAGATGTGACATAGTTCTAATTCAAGATTATGAAAGCAATTCAATGACTCTAATGATGAGTAAAATAATAAAATGGTTTTGAAAGATCGTTAAAAAAATTGAATCATTTAAATGTTTGCTGCATATTTCTCAAGGTTTTATCATGAGAAATTTGTCTGAAGCTTTTTGCTAGGAAGCACTTTTTATAATTTATATAAGATAGAAAATTTCCTTTGAAAAAGTATTTTAAATAAAAATAAACTTTTCCGATTTTAATCTGATCAATTTATCAGTTTTATTATGGAGAATCTTCAATATTAGCACATCATCAAAGATCAGGATTTTTATTGATCAGATTCATCATCATCATCATTATGAACCATTATCATCATGCAGTGGATTGATAATGATTGACAATGATGATGAATCTAATCAATAAGAATGCTGATCTTTGGATAATAATGGTTAACAATGGTGATAATAATGAATCTGATCAACAAGACTCCTTCCTGATCTTTGGAGATGTGTTAATATTGAAGATTCTCCACAATAAAAACTGATGAACTTTTAAAATTTCAGACAAATGTTTTAAATGTAATAATTTCAAATTTTAAAAAAATTAGATATTTAAATGAAAATAACAGAAGGTAATTTTTTTTGGATTATATCAGTAATAAATTAACTTTCCAATATTAACTATTTTTACAGCTTTAAATTTTTTTTAAAGCAATCAATTTAAAATTGAGACTACAGCAATGGATTATTTGATTAAAGCATTATCTTAAATTCACTATTCACAAATGTAAAGGTTTCAGTTGATTCACATGCTAATACTGTCATATATCAGGTTGGTAACACCTGAAGAAGCGAGGAGATCATTTGAAACAGTTACGTTCTATATTAACTTATGCACAATTATTAACAATTGAATGTATTTGAAAAGTTAAAATAAACGTTTAAATTTTTTCAAAGAAATCATTTAACAATTAATTTTAGATAATGGAAATAGTCTTATATATTATTATATACAAAATTCAGTCTTTTTAAGACACTACAAATTATTTTTTCAAATAATATTAATTTCATTTATTTAATAATTTTTGCTCATCTTTTTTTTAAACTTCTAAACAGCTCTTATTGAGAATGAATATCTCTAAAGGATACTAGACTGAAAAACGTGAAAATGAATTCTATTTCTTTTTCAGCATAAATTTCCTGTGTTATGGAAAAAACATTCCAAAATTGTATAATCCAAAAAAGCGTCAGAGATTGTTTGTAAACTACCTAATAAATGATAGCGACTTCCCAGATCATCAACACATGTTAGACAAAAATAATTAAACTCGGAGTCATTTTAAAATGAATATTCTAAATAAACAAGACTTTTCAACAAAATATATATTAGAGCTGAAGCTAAAAAACCAAACATATCATTACTACAACAAGTAGATAACTTTATGTAACGTGTTTACTAAAATATTTTTTTCTTCTGCTTTATTTATTATTTACTCAATATATAAGAAGAAGTAGAGATTTCTCTAAAGATAAAAAATAATATGTTATAAACATTTGATTTTTAATTTAAAATTTACAGAATACTGTATAACTAATGTTCTCATAATAAAAAATAATTATTATTTTACTTCCATTAATTATTGAACTTTTTTTTAAATTATAGATTTAATAAATCTCTCAACAGACGATTTCAAAGTGTCTTTCTATTGGAAATTTTAAAATAAATTCATTCCAGCATGAAATAAAACCATAAATCTCTATGCAATCAAGATTTGTTTACCAATGATAGAAAATGCTAACAAAAAAAATAAACAGATCATAAAAAATAAAATATTTCATTAAAAGGCTTAGATATATAAATAACACTAAATGTATTTAGTAGTACCATTGGTAATAAAATTGATCCTTTTATATGCAAACTTTCAAGACCAGGGTTGAAAGAAAAGAGAAAGCATCTTTAAAGCTGAGCTACAGACTTGTCTTAAAACAATGTGTTGAAATTAAAATTTAATAAAAATAGTATATCTTAGTAAAATTAAACTTATCCTAGAATGTTTTTTAACTAGGAAAGATATATAGAGCAAATAACTTTCTTTTATAGCTATTTTTTTTTTAAAAATAGAATTAAAAAACTCAAAGCTGTCAAGCGTTGGTGGCCGAGTGGTTAGCACAGCAGCCTTATAAGCAGTTATCCCGGGATTCGCTTCCCGGCCGATGCTTTGACACATTAAAAAAAAAAAAAAAAAGCTCAAAGCTAATTGTCAAAATTATTCACCAATATTATCCATATAGAAACAATTCCATTCTTATGACATAAAAGGAAAATTAAATCCCTAAAAACTTAACAATGATCAAAACAATTGTCTTTTAATGCTTTATTGATCTTCTTCAAATCTTAGTCTTGTTAAAGTCCTTAATATTTTTTTTAAATGATGTGTAAATGTACAGTGCTATCTATGTTCAGGAGGGGTTATTCTTCAAATTTCCTTTGTCTGCATGTTCAAATTTGCTTATTGCACTTATATTTTCCAAATATTTTTAATGTTAAAATCTACTTAACAATTTTAAAATGCTTTATTTGTTTAGAAGTATCTGAATCACATATATATTTAATTATTAATCTGTCTCATATATCATAAATCTTCATTTATTTTTAATAAATTTATCCCATTTTCAGTTTGAATATTTTTAATCTTATAATAAAATGCTGTTTAATTTTCAGATCAATTTTTCGTGCATTCAACGAAACTTTTAAATTTACATTATAATAATGCTATATTATATACCTGTAATTCTAGTAATATTTTCATTTTTTTCCCCCACTTGAATACTGTGAGTAAAAAATTATGACTGAAATGAAAGATTTTTAGCATTCTTTTGCCTTCAGACACCAACTCCTGCCTTGTCTAACAATTTTGCCATCATAAAAAATAAAAACTATATATCCATAAACTTCTAACCTCTTAACAATAAACTATGGTCTTCATTTCCATAAGAATATATTACCTCTAATTCCTGTAGTAAAGTATGCATTATAATGCAATCACTTTTTAATTGTCTATTCATAAATATTCCTTGAACCAATACAAAATAATTGAGGGCATTTATTCTATAGCAAATAGCATTTAGATATATATTTACTAACAAATAATGGCATTATTTTTTTTTATATTGTTTTTACAATCACTCCATAAAACATTAAGCAGCCATCTATTTATTAGTTGTATCTGATATATTACCCATTAAATATTATGGGCCCTTATTAAGCAGTGTATGCTCTCAAACATTATGTATTCTTAGACAATATGATCAATTTATCATATATACATGATAACACAGTCAGAGATGTCTCTACTCTAATCATTGTGCATTTCAATTTTTAGCTTAGATCAGTTTCTAACTTTTGTCTATATGGGTGAAACTTTGGATTCAAATCTGGAAGGAATTCAATTATGCATCCAAAAAATATTTTAAATGACATTTTATCATTCAAATTAAATACCTAAAATTCAAATCATAATACTTTTACCTTGAATAGTAAAATGAATAGTAAAATGCCAAACTATATTACTTCCGGTTTTAAATCCTTAGCCTTATTGACAAAAGCAAAAGCCTAAAGCCAGTCTAGGTATACGTATTTATATGCACTAAAACATCTGCTAATCACAGATTACTCAAGTTTACAGTAGATGGCACTAGTATAGAGAGAGCTGCCCTTGTTTAATCATGTATTGTTTGACATGAGAAATTAAATAAATGATTTATTATTGATATTCCTAGTCTGAAGGCGGGTGTCTGCAGTTAATAAATACATTAACTGAAAGCACTAAAATATATAGTTACTGAAGTAGAGACAGATCTGTATAACTGTTCAAGCAGACTGACTTGAATTCAAATCTTAGACTGTTTTAAATTTCAAGTTTTTGGTTTGAATAATAAAATGGAATTGAAGTAATTGCAATATGCATAGCTAGTTATTTCCAATTTTAAATCCACTACTTATTAATAAAATCAAAAGCCACAATTAGTCTGAAAATGGAGATTTAAATGTACTAAAACAACTGAAATCACTACTTTTTCATACTTTCAATAGATGTCACTAAAATAAAAAATTACTGTTCTTACTTTATCAAATATTGTGTGATATGGGAAGTTGACTGTCGACATGAATATATTTAGCAATATTAGTGCAGTCTGTTTATTCAAGGTAAATAATCATAAAATATCAATTAAAATTAAATTTGGAATTTTTGAAGCTCAAGAATATTGGTACAAAATGTTTCTTTTTTCCATATCATATCTGATCAAAATTATTTTTTTTAATTTCTATCTGAAGTACATTTATAGTAATTTATATAATATGTATATAATTGTAATCAATGTATGAATGTAAATAATTGTAACATGAAATGAAGCAATATACTTTTTATTTTAAAATATGAAACGTTTAAGCTCACATTAAGATAGTCAATCATATTGCTGTATACTTAATGCACTAACAGGCACAGAAAAGCATGATAGGTTGTTGTTACTTTCATTTTAAATCTCATCAATAATTATTATTATAATAAATAATTTGTAAACTTAATGTCACATATAAAACATAAAATACAGGATGAAAATCTGTAAAAAAAAAAAAAAAAATTATACTAAAGGGTTGGAGATATTTGGACACCACACAAAACTCCTGACAATTGTTATACACTTAGCTAATATTATATAATTTTCCCTACCTTTTATTTTGTAGTGATAATGTATTATGGTAATTTTTTGAAGTACTTGATAAGGAAATAGTTTAGATTGAAACCTAGATACAGAATTATCTTGATCAATGTATGATTAATCTGTAATAAATACTTATAATGTTTCACATGCCACTATTTATTATAAGTAAGAAGAAGAAGAAGAAGAACTCCTGTCTTCCCTATCCATCTTCTTCTCTCTTCTTTTTGCTGTCCGTAGCTGACTTCCCTACCCATCTTCTTCTCCCTTCTTTTTGCTGTCTGTAGCTGCATTAATTGCTTATAATATTTTGTATGCTTTAAATTAAGTAATAAGCCATTATAACATTTATGCAACATTGAATCATTATGAAATTATAGAAAGTCAATGTTAGAATTATAGAACAATTTTAAAGCTTAAGTATCGTAAAACTTTCATCATTCTTATATGATACCAGATAACTTAGAGTCATAATATTTATTTCATAAACACTCTGTACCTATGTATTATTTTATTTAATATTATATATACTGCATGGTTTGGTATTAATAGTAGCATGTCCCACATGGAATCAAGAGGTTCCAGGATCGATTCTGGCAATTTCAGGTATGGGTTCGAACTTCTTATCAACTCCTGAGCAATAAGACCATATGCTTTATATATATAAACATTTTAGTAAAGTAAAAGTTGAACTATTTTATTAGAAAATCATAAACCTAAATTTGATTAATATTATATATTATATTAAAAATTGTAACAAAAATGTTTTGCAAAGAATAGGTATATTTACAAATATAAATAATAAATATCCATTGTACTTTATCTACCAAAAAATTAAACATATATATAATCTAAGCTGTCAAAAAAATTATCTGCCGTAGTTATCTTTAAGTGATTGTTGTAGTTAAATAAATATATAAGTGGATAAATGAATATGTAAGTAGTAGATAAGTAGACAGATGGATGGATGGATAAATAAAAAATGAATGGATCGGTATATAGTTAGATAGATGTTTTGATGAATAATTCTACTGATATATATATATATGTACATAGTTAGATAGATAAAAAATACACAGTTTTATAAGTAAATGTATAGTCGGGAAATAGATTATTTCTTTCGAGTAGTCGCACTGTATTTTTCAATAAGTAAAAATAAAAATGAGAATAACAATGGTACTTGCTATCTCAAATGCTAATAAAATTGTTATAATCTCAACCCGAAAATGTTTTAAGCTAGTGTGTTTATTTAATTCATTGTATTAGCGTTTAAACAAAAATAATATATATATAACTAAAAAAAATAACTATAATTCGTTTATTTACAAAGCATTGAAAATTTTAAAAAATAAAATAAAATAAAAATCCAATGTTTTAAATACTATAGCTAACAAGAAGTCCCCATTGTACAGATGTTCTCCAATGTATATACAGATTTAAAGGTAAATATATAAACAGGTGAGTTGAGAAATAGATTATTTCTTTTGAGTGATCGCACTGCTCTTTGCAATATAAGTATTTATAAACTGAGAATAACAATGAGCAACCATAGAACTCCCCCGGCAACCTTTTTATATAAATGGATATATATAAGATTCTAGTATATTTATTACTTTTTTATATAACTCAATTATAGATACAGTATATTGTAATGTTATTTTCTGGCTCGAATGCCAATAAAATAGTTTTTGCAATCTTAAAGTGAAAGTGCTTTAAGCTAGTGAGTTTATTTAATTCATTTTATTGGCACTTAAACAAAAACAATATAATAAAAAACACACACAGAAAGAAAAAAACAAGAACTCGTTTATTTACAAAATACTGGAAATAAAAAATAAAATAACATCTAATAGTTTTAAATATTATAGCTAGGCAAAAAGTCCCCATTGTGCAGATGTATTTTACCCAATTAATTTGCTACGAGCGCATTTAAGAAAACAAAAGACAATATTATCGTTTTAAATTTAATTCTGATTTATATTTATTAACCTTTTCTTTCTTTTTCTTTTCTTTAATTTTTACCAATCTTCCCCACCCACTTTTTTATTTATCCCTGTCTTTCTCTTTCTCTTTTACTTACTAAGTCACTCTATAAAATTATATATTCAAATTAACACACTACGTTATAGCTTCAATCTACTACAGAAAAAAAAAATTTTTTCACCAGACACTTCTCTAAGTTAATTTTCACATCATGTACAAAATTTTGCTTTAACGAAAGTGATCTAGCTATTTTGGACCTTATTTAAAAAAGAGATACAGCTAAATCAAAGCACACAATTAATTAATTTAGTTGTTTATATCTGTTTACAAATGTGAGCAAATCGTTTAAATGCTCTGGAATTTTAAACTATCTTACAGTGCTATATAGATTCAAAATGATTTCAAATGTTTTATATTTCGGTAAGCTGGAAAACTATCAAACAATAAACAATCTAGCATAAAGCAAAAGGTAATTATATCAAAATTACAGCATCACGCGGGTTAATCAGTCAGTTTTATTTTTACTTTTTTGCTGCATCATATAATCAGTCGATCAGAATAATGAAAAACATTATTATGATTGAGTATAAATTTCGGTTGTTAATGTCTATCCACAATAGATTAAAAATGAAAAGAAAGGTAACATTTTAGCATGCTCTTCATTATAAAGAAAAAATTCTTAACAAAAAAATATAATATTGTGATTACAAAAAAATATAAAATGAAAACATTTTATAACATATTAGGTCTGAATATTAATTGAAAGTAATAAATAAATACTAGAATTCCAATTTCAAATGCTAAATAAATTTTTTAATTCAATTGCACTTGCAGGCAGTTGGCCGGGTTGCAGATTCGCGTTCCGGCTGATGCTATGACACTTAAAAAAAAGAGAGAGAGAGAGAGAGAGCCCACATGACTTTCAAGCAATAAACCCCTTTTTTTTTTTTTTGCTCTGCACGTTTAGTGCAGTATAGATCAAGGCTCCAGTTTTATTTCTTTCCAAGTTAAAACTTCTTATGAATTCATGAACACTAAACTATTTGGATAACTTTCAGTTAATTACATTAAATTTTACTTAGAAAGGTATCATATTTAAGATTTATAAAAATACAAATACAAAAAAATGTGTTCATTATTTTGATTTCAAATTAAAGTATTTATTTATTACTTTTTGATTTTTTTTTTTTTTTTTTGGAATTATGTATGTATGACAAATAGAGAATACATTAATAGGTCTTTATTGAAAAATATTTTTATTTTGATTATAATTCATACAGAAACATCAGTAAAATATTTAATTTGTTGAGCGGTTGTAGTGTGTCAGATGCTTGTGACAGCTGATTCACTGAAATGTTGTTTTCTTAAATTGCATGAAAACTTTAAGCATGACAGCACCAGAAATCCTAGCATTCATTGCTGCCTAAATCTCTTTTTAAAATGGCTATCGCAAGCTGAAATCGGATAAAATTTGATTTTTTATTACTAATTTTATTAATAGGTGCATTTAATTTTTTTTTCTTTTCTGACTAGATTCCATGAAGGTGACAAAGGCAGATTGTTTATTGGCCAGAATCATTACTAAAATGGATTAAAAATACAGTGATGATTTGCATTTCAATGCCTTCAACATGATTTAATCATGGAATATCAGTCATAAGTATTCAATTTTAATTTTTTAACTATTTGTATAGTATTTTAATTTTTTTTTAATTATAGGATAAATGGTATAATTTATTAATATGTTTGCGTTTGTATTGGTGTGTCTGTGTAGTATATAAATTATATGGTATTAAATCATTTATGCTCATTATTATATAGTATATAAATTTGTATTCAAATATAACAAAAGTAATTTATGTACAATGTAATTTTGTGTCACTGATCGAACTTTGAAGCAACGTTATTTTATAGACATAATGATTCTCAAAGATTTAATAATTTTAATGTGCTTATATTTGTATTAGTGTATTTGTGTTTTCACTTATATGTTTCTGTTTGTATAACAAGTAATGATTTACATATATAGAGCAGTGCAATGCAAATTTTAAGACTAATTAGCAAATATACAGAAAGATTCCAGTTGATAAAGCAATCACAAAATTTACTGGGCATAGTACCATGAGAAAATATAAACACTTAAAACCAATAAAGATATTTCAATTGGTGTGTGTGGTGATAACCACAATGGTTATGTATGTACCACATGGAAATGCATGCAGGCAAAAAATCAAATTCTGATTCTTACCTATACCTTGATACTCATGCTATGGAATCAGTAGTTTTGCCACATCTTGCCTCACCTTATTTTCAAGTCTATAACCAGAAAATGAGCTATATACAAATAAATTATATCTCTGTGGGACAATAAATAGAACAAGATAGCATCACTGATGTGCATAAAGAGTATAAACATCACTGGTGTACACAAAAATATAAAATGATGATTAAACTCATTTTATCATTGATATAGGCAGTAGCCTACAATTTCTAGTTTTAAATAGACAAAAAGCCAATTGCTATGATGACAAATGCTGGAAATGATTTGTTTTGTATCTTTTATTAGGATGAATCTTTTTTATAGATGCCTTTGAGATTTGTTAACTTTTGGGGTACAAGACAAAAATGAAGAATTCTTATGTGACTAGTTTTGGAGATTCTGAAGTTATGGTGAGGGGAAAGCAATTAAATCTCTCAAAGTAGATAAATCTTTAACTATTATCCCTGCTGATGAAGGCAATGCAATAGTTGTAATGGATACAACTGATTATGACAACAAAATACAAGAACTCATGATAGCAGGCCAATATAGAAAAGTGACAAAAAAATCTGATACCAAGTATGGAAACAAAGTTACAAGCATTACTTAGAAAGCATCGCAGGTACTTCATTGATTCAGAAAAAAGTAAAATAACATAATATTTCAGCAAAATTCCTCATCTTTATGGTCTACCTAAAATCCATAGGGATCATGTTCCATTAGGACTTATTGTTAGTTCTAGAGATTTTCCTTGCCAAAATTTGGCAAGATTTCTTCTCAAAGTTCTTAAGTCCTTTGGCATACAAGACCCAGTCCTTTGTCAGTGATTCTAGACACTTTATAGAATTAATCAAGAACATGAAAATTGAAAGAATTGACTTACTGGTAAGCTTTGATGTAGAAAATTTATTCATGAAGGTACCATGTGAAGAAGCATTGTCTATTGTAAGGAAAAGATTAGATGGTGATAACAGTTTGCAAACCAGAATAGCTTTTCCTATTGATAATATAATGGAATTACTAACATTCTGTATAAAAACAACCTACTTTTCATATAACACAGAACTCTTCCAACAAAATTAAGGAATAGCTATAGGCTCATTATTGTCTTCCCTGATAAGCAATATTTACATGAAAAAACTTGAAACCTTAGCCATTAAAAACTATTCAATATCCACCTAAAGTTTGGCTTTGGTATGTGAATGATACATTTGTTGTATGGCCACATAGTGATGCACTGCTACAAACTTTTTGGAAACACATCAACAACATATCCCCTTCAATTAAATTAACAATAGAAACAGAACGACAAAAATTGGCATTCTTAGATGTTCTTGTGACAAGATTCCTCATGACAAAATTAAAACTACAGTTTATCGAAAATCTATGCATTCAGAAAAATACTTAGCCTATACATCCAATCACAGCAGAAACAGAAAACATGGAGTTATACTATTACTGTAGAACAGAGCAAAAGAAGTTTGTTCAGAAACCAACAATTTGGAAAAAAGAAAAAATTTATATAGAACAAACTCTTATGAAAAATGGTTATCCATCAGCTGTTATTAAGAAAACATTAAATAGACAACAAAAAGAATCATCAAGAAAAAAGACAATTATTGGTACTGTAGTGTACCCATACATTCCAAAAATAGCAGACAAATTAAGGAAAATCTGCAATCCATATAACATCAGAAGAACTTTCCAGAACCATACTACACTATAAGGAATTCTAACATCTACAAATCATAAATTTAAAATGCTGAAAAAGAAACTGAATCTACAAAATACCATGTGAATGTGGAAGAACATATATTGGTGAGATCAGTCATCCCATTGAAAAGTGCTTGCAAGAATACAAACTGATGATTAGAAGAGAGAAAACAGATGTATCTAAGGTAACAAACTATGTATGTGCCAATGAACATATGTTCAATTGCAAAAACTACAAAAATATTGGATAGAGAAAAAAATACAAAGAAGAAAATTTAAAAAACCGCTGCTCACATGACAATGGCAAAAAATCCCATAAGCCAACCTAGTATGACTATACATAATGTATTGTAACCATAATCAACTTTGCTCTTGTGGAAATGTGTGAAATCAGGAGGAACCTCATAGATAAGTATATGAAATTTCCACTGACTATTGCCTATGGCAGGATGGCTCAGTTAGAGTATTATCTTAAAATTCAATACTCAAAAATCTAAGGGTCCTGGTTTGAATCTCATGCTAGTACTATCACTGGTCAGTCCAGCAACACCTGAAAAAATGGAAAAATAATACCTCTCAAATGATTGTGCATATACTAACCTGTTTGATGTGCTATTACTAACAGTTGAATGTATTTGGAATATTTAAATAAAAGTTAAATTTTTCTAAAGACATTCTATACTCATATTAGATGATGGAAATAGTCCAATATAAAAATACAACTGATACCCTATTAATATTTAAAAAAAACTTTTAATATGATTAAAAGAATTAATTTTTTTAGGAAAAAAATCTGATCTGATAACATTAACATAATAATTTTGATCAGAACAGAAAAAATATGTAGTTGAAGCATTATTAAATCAAAATGTAGTTTCACTATATGTAGATAAGTCTAACAGCTGTAGACATGGCAGGGTACCAAATAATGAGCATTACTTCTTTTTGAAATGTTATTTTTTATTAACACTAATACTGAGTTTTTTTTAGATACTTTGTTAAACTATGAAACTACCTTAATCATCTGATATATATATATATATATTATAAAAGTCCTGATCATGGCACACAATAACATAGTGTGTGTGTGTGCACAAGTATATATAAAGTTGAATATTGACTCGTAAATCAAAAGATTTCATGAATGTTAATGTTTAATAGAAATAGTGGACTTAATCAGTGAAGAATTTATTAGCTTCATGCTCCCAAATCAAAATGTTTTAGATTTGCCTATATAATTAAGAAAAATAGGTTAGAGATAAGAGGGTCCCTCTTATCTTTATAAAGTTGAAACTCATGTTATGATTTGTAGAGATCTCTCTTACTAAAATTAAGCACTCAAGGCATATGTACTAAGGTTTTAGCCTTATATAAGTATAAAATTGAAAGGAAAAGTAGAAAAAATGACAGACAAAAATTTTGTAGATATTTTTCTACATTTCACTGATTAAATAATTTTGAATTTAAAATAAAAAAATTTATAAATTAATCATTTAAAAAGGTCTAATATTTTTATTTAATTCTGATTTTGAAATTAAAACAAACATGATTTATGATAAAATAGAACTGTTAATTGTAAACATTTTTATTATCTATCTTTAAAATCTTTTAATTAATGCTTGTATACATTCTACTATATATTTTGAAAATTCAATAAATCATACTTTGATAAATTTCCAAAAGATTAAAATGAATTGAAATCAACTTTTTTCAATCAAGAGAGATAAAAAAACAGCTTTTAATTCAGAACAGTTTTAAATTAATGGTTGTGTCATCTCAGCTGACTATAGAAAGAGTTGATAAAAATATTACTTTAGTTTGACTGGTAGTTTTTTGTTAGAATTGATTAGTAACTTTTTTGAGAAGTAGTTGGCAGTAATTATAGCTGGCTAGAAATAGCTAGCTACAAGAATAATTTATATCAGGACAGAAAACTACCATAAAGATATGACTGTAAGGAGATCAAGTCAAAAAGCTGCTCTATGGTGCATGATGGTGGAGTTTGAATTTACATGGAGAAAAAGGTAAACTTCAAGTGGTTCATAGCTACAAATGTGTGATAGAAGATGGTTTGCTTGCCTAAAGCAATGACAGTCAATGCCAACCATAGCTAAATTATACTTTCCTGATGATGACCCTATCCAGACTATACTTTTCTTCATGAGACAATCCTGAACTGACCTCCATCAAGAGAAACCATCAGTAGCTGAAGGATTAGTTTATATGTATGCTGATTCAGCTATATGCAAAGAAACACAGATAAATATATAATGGTCAGACTGACATTTTCAAACCTATCTGCCATACCAGGACACCACTAAGTTATTAGAACCTAGAAAATTTATACAGCAGGCAGATACATATTGTGTAAGATCCAACTTTTATTGACCATTAGCTCTTGTCAATAGCTCAATGAGTAGCTGAGTTTTATAATATAATTTATTTTTACTTGTATTGAACTATATATTTTAAAAGATAAAATAATAAGTCACTGCCAGCACTAATAAGATGAACATTTATTACACACAAACATATATAACAAATTTGAAGATTACATTAACACTATTATATATATTTAAATTGAATTTATTTTAATATGCACAGATGGAAGTTTTTATATAATTTAATATTTTAAGTATAAATAGATGGCATCACATGATCACATTTCCTATACTAGCACATTAATTGTTGATAAACAGAGCAAAACTCTCCATACAGTATTTTTGCACAAGCCTTCTGGCATCCATTGATTACTCTGTTTAGCACAGGTGGCAATACTGTATGGAGAGTTTTGCTCTGTTTATAAATAGATGGCATAGAATATGCACATAAAGACTTTCAAATCACTTAACCTCAGGCTAAAAATGTTCATAGTTAAACCAACATTAGCTTCCTAATACACAAATGTAACCAATGCAACATGAAGATGTTAGCATAAAACCATGTCAACAGGAATGTGTGTCTGTAGCATGATATTATTAAAGAAGTAATCCTCATCCAGTATAGGAATGAACATCTGTCTGGTGAAGGAATATATTGAGAAGATAAAATGCTCCAAATGGAGGGAGAGCAGGCCTCACTGACTTGTAGTCTCAATCCATAGAGCATAAGAAATATCTCTATCACCGATAACAATGCAATGGCTACACTTTTTGGGCCATGCATTCAGTTGGTACTAAGCCCTATATGCTAATGTGCTTCAGATTACATTGACATAACACACCATGTATCTCTCCCACTAGTATCGATTCAACTACAAAATAAATAGTTCAAAATTAACTCCACATTATCTAATCTAAACTTAACGAATTTATGCAGCCATCTATACTTAACTTTAAATTTAATAATTTAGTTAACAAAAATGGAAATGATTGTTAGCAAATGTTACACATAAAAAAAAATAGTAATGATTAATTTAAAATTCATTTGTTCATCAGATAAGAACTTATTTAGAAGTTACTCCTAGGTTACTAAATCCTGACTCTATATAAGGAAAAGTCGCAATGCATCACATCAACATTACATTCAGTCATTTGCAGCTATCCTTGGCATTATTTTGCCAGTTTTACATTCATTTGATAGTAAAAATTGGAAATAAAATAAACATATTTATTAGTTCAAAAAAAGTCTGAAGATATCATTAATCCACAGAATAGTCCACATAAAAAAAACTGCAGGTGAACCAAAAAAAGATTAAAAAATAACTTATTGGTAGATTCTTTAATCTTGGGTGTATAAACAAACTTGTAAATTCCTCTTTGATTGTTGTAAGCAATGAACCAAAAAAAATCGCATAATTTTATAGTTTATTTAAATATTTATTATTATTATTACAAAATATTCATATAGTAATTATTAAAAAAGAAATATATTTATGATTATACTTAGATTTTTTTTTAATATGTTTCGTTTTTAAAAATCTAAGTTAAAAAATTCCAAGTGATGATAAAAAATAAACCGCAATCATTATGCTCTGCCATGCATTGGAGTACTGAATTTTCATGATTATTTAATAAATAAAAATGCAGTTTTAAATTCAGAACAGAAATTTATAACTTTATGATAATTTTATAAATATTTATTCATGTTTAAAAAATGGAGTTTATTCAACAAAGATTTTATTAATTTTTTTTTTTAATGAACATTATGATAATAAAAAAGAAATTATTCTCATTATGTATTTCACTTTATTTTATTTATTACTATATTTGAAAAGGTCAAATATAATTTTTTAGGATTTTCATTTGTAAACTTACATTTTTAATAAATCAAACCCAATTTATTGATTTATAATATTCAATGATGGTTTTGATACTAAAATTAAAATATTGAACTATTAACTCAAATTGCTACTAGGAGATGTTGGGAAAATAGTGAAGGTGAGAAAGTTACTGATGGTACACAGGAAGTTACTAATTATTGATCAGTAAATTGATGGCTATATATTCATGAATAGAGACTAAAAGAATAAATAAAATCTGTAAATAATGTACATTTCACTAACCTGTGAGAATTTTCTTTTTTTACTGTGTTTCTATACAGAGGCACTAGAAAGACTTTCTTCTACAATGAAATCATTTTATTATTGTTTATCATTTACTTTATGCATGTGTATATATATACTAACTAACTAAAACGAAAATAGAAATATAAACACAATTATTTCTCTATAAAGCTGCTTTAATATTTCATCCAGCAGACAGGTTTTGATCAGAAAGCACGGCATATATACATGCAAAAAACATTCAATATTTTTTTTTAAAAAAAAGCATAAATCTTATAAGAATGCAATTCTGGAATCTCTATTTTATATAAAATATATAATAATCAAAATAATAATAATAAGACATTATAGTCGTGAAAATTTTGTTAACTGTTGATAGACTATCTTACTTTTATATTTATAATCAAATAATATTTTTATTTGCTTTAAAAAATAAATGTGACATTTGAAAAATAATGCAAAATTGTGATAGATTGATTGAAGAACGTACTTACGGTAATAAAACACTAATAATCATCACTTTTAGTAAGCTAAAAAAAATTTATGCCTGAATAAATTCTCAAAATTTTATAAGTTTCTTCTTATATATCCGTAACTGTCTATATTGCTGATAGATGTCACTACTATACATTCGAAATACAATCTATATAGTATATTTGTACAAAAGATGGTATGATTGTGCTAGGAGGATTATTGAGTGTTATAGTAGTAAGGAATGGTATAAAAGAATAGATTTATTAATAAAGAATAGGGAGTTAGAGAGATGGAAAACTAGTATGGAGAGTAAAAAGAGTTTAAATATATATGTACAAGTAAACAGAATATTAGGTGCGAGTTAATATATGATAATAATAATAATAAGGAAAGTAGTTTATTGTTTAAGACTGGAACGGGATCTTTAGCAACAAAAGAATATACATGTAAATGGAAAAATATGGATGATTTAGTCTGTAAATTATGTAAAGAAGGAATAGAAAATATTAGGCATCTGTTAATTGAATGTAAATGCTTGAAAACAATAATAACGTTATGGAAGAATAAATATGAAAAAAGTGATTATACAGAAAGTGGATTATTGTTTTTTTATGCTGGGTTTGGACAAAGATAAGGGGGATTTAGATATAAAGGCCATAGAGTTGACAAAGATTATGTTGTGGAAATGGGATGGAGCAGAATATGGGAAAACTTAGAGTGGCGAATGGAAAATAAAGTGGCTAACAAGTTTCTCTGGGTATAATTGCTGAAAGATTCCTGGCTCCATTTAAGGAGAAGCCACAGTACATCACATCACATCAATCTTCTAAAACTAATTTGTGCACAGTGATATTTTATTTTAGTGAATTATCAGTCACCCTTATATGTTGAAAGTATATTATTAATATAATTTATTTTAAGTAGTCATTTGTTTTTCTGTTGCTTTCTCAATTTTTGAATTCTAATATTAAAAGAACATACAACTCACCTGCGACGATAATTTTTTTACAATATGAATTGATTACTGCTTTAACTGACGCTAACAATATTGAAACATCTATCTGGTCATACTTTTTTTTAATCTCAAACATACAAGCAAATTAATAAATTTTATGTTTTTGTGTATGTATTTCATTATATTGTTGTGAAGTAATTGAATTTTATATTTTCACTTTAAGAGCTTTGTGATTTGACTATTTTAGCATGATTATAATCTTGGTTTTAAACTTGAGCTCAGTGAACTTTGACTTCTTTTTCAGGTAGCTAGTCCACACAACTATTAGTCAGAAAATAGGTATCGAAATATTTTTATAAAATAAAGAAGGGAAGCTTCTAAAATCTTTATAAGTAGGTATCAAGGTTGACAATTAATGCTTTCTTTTTCAGTTCCTTTTAGTAAGTGTTGAAAAAGATATTTGTTTCTTTAGAGGGATATTTAAAAGCAGTTTTTAATTTGCAAATATTAATTGCCATTTTTATTTATTACTATGATATTTTAGCAGTTGCTAAATTTTATAATGAACAGTTCTTATTCAAGTTGTTTGTTTTTTTTTTTTCAAGAATTTATTAAAACTAGATTGTACAGATCTTAACTTTATTGTATTATTTAAAAATTACAGCTTAACAATATCTAAAAGTATAAGAAACTTTTTATAATGGTTGTATCAAATCGTTTCAAACTGTCTTTTATAGTCCCAAAGTCTTTGCTTTATTGAATTTGAATCTTTGAAACATATTGAATAAAATCGAACCTTAAGCCTTGATTTCTATTGATTTCTTCTTGATACACCTTCCAAGTATTTTTATTTATTTAAAATGAATATATTATACTGATCAATTAAATTAATAAAACTTATAAGTTTTAATGCCTATTGAATAATTATGTGATTGTATGATCTTCTATGAATATATATTCCATATCTATTAAATCTATCACAACAATTTTTTTATAGCATCACTATTACACAAATATATGAAAAGATTAAAGTTAAATTGAAAAATAGTTTTATCTTCATTTGCTATTATAATGTTTAATTTTGCTGTTAATTCTGTTTTCTGTTCTGCAATTCTATTTAATTTAATCCTTTAGTCGTTGCCCTCTTCACAGTAAGATTTTTTTTTATTTATTAGTTACTATGATTTCATATAAATTCCCACAATATTTTTTATGACTTTTATGCATTTATTACTTTTTCTATTCTACTTATATATATATTCTGATGGAAAGATAGTCATTAATAAGTAGATATTCTCTTCTAATATTATTTTTAAATGACTCCTTATGCTATTTGATTATTGTTTTTCTCATTTTATTAATATTTCCTTGTTGTTACCTATTATCATTTATTGCTTTTGTATTAATTAGTTTTGAAATTACAAATTAATTTATTAGTGATGAGTAGATTGGGTGTAAAGGTAAGTCAATAGATGGATTTTTTCATCCCACTATAAAATAATCACAGTGAAAATCTAAAAATTTTTGTTTAATTATATCAGATATAAAATTGCTTAGATGTATAAAGACAAATGTCCAAAACTGTTGAGATGCAATTAGTTTTTGGACCACCTGAAATAACTGATTTATTTGCAAAACATCTTGAGTGGCATGTCTGCATATTCTAATATACACTAGAAAATAAGTTACTCTTAGATAGAATTAATTTAACATACAAATGGACATATATAAATTCAATTTTGTATTTATTTGGATATTTTCCTTTTTTTTAATATTGTGATTTTATAGATCAATTCTACTACTTTTACAAAGAAAAAATATACTTAACTCATCTGCTTTTGAATATTTACTTAATGCCCCCTAATGATGATTTGAGCTAATAGTTGATAACAATCAACAATCTCAACTATAGTCAAAGCTTTATTGTCTGAGCTAATAGTTCAACATTTTAATTTTAGTAGTAAAACTTTTATTGAATATTGTGAATCAATCAATTAGGTTTGATTAGTTAAAAATATAAATTTACAAATAAAAAATTACATTTATACTTTCCAAGTACAGAAAAAATAATAGTAAAATGGAATCCATAATGAGAGCAAATACTTTCCACTTAAAGGCTGACTGTCATAAAGCTATTTAATACACTAAATTAATAAAGTCTTCGTTGAATGAATTCCATTTTTTAAATATGAACAAATAATTATAAAAGCATCATAAAGCTATGAAATTCTATTCTAAAATTTAAAATTGCATTTATAATTATAAAAATATCACTAAAGTTCAGTACTACAATATTAGATAGAATCTTTCCTTTTTATCACTAAGTCAAATTTTTTAATTTCCTTTTTAATAATTATCATACAAATATTATGTAAAAGGTAATCGTAAATATTTAAATAAACTACAAAATTATGCAAACTTTTTGTTCGTTGCTAACAACAATTGAAGAATAGTTTACAAGTTTGTTTATATATCCAAAATCAAATAATCTACCAATTAATGTCCTTTTCAGATCTTACATCACCATCTCTATACTAGCACTACTGTATGGAGAGTTTTGCCTTTGCTTTTCAGCTCTTATCTGCACATCTGTAGTTTTCCTCTGCATACTACTGGCATCTTAAGCTTGTTTTTTAAACTAATAAATCAATATTTACTTTATTTACAATTTTTACTGTTAAACGAATGTAAAACTGGCAAAATAGTCCCACAGATAATGCAAAAGAATGATTTAATTAAAATCAAAGTTTCATCACAGTACTCCACAAAGCACTTATTATTATTAACAATGAACTACAATTGACTTTGAAACATTCTTAAATCAAATTAAAATTGATTTTTGTGTTTATAAAAATTTCCTATAAATAAAACTCAAGCTTATATTAAAATTTAAAATGCTAAATTTAAAACTTTATAAATATCAATTTTTTCAGCTGAAGTAAATCAATTGCAAATATTAAAAGAATAAATTGTAAAGAATAAGCAATAGCAAGTGATGCTGAAATTAATCAAAGATTGCTTATTCTAGTTGCCACTAGACAGAGAATTAATATATGTTACTTCCCCTATAATTTCATTATTAATTCCACTAATTCCCTATTCAAAACAATAATAAATAAAAACAATTAGAAATTAATAAAAATATTAATTTTGTACATTTAACACAGTATATATAAAGTATGTGTACACATATTTGTGTATTTATACACATTTTCAATATGTATATACATATGTACGCACACGTATGTGCGGGCTTTTTAAAAAACATTTACCAATCATCTTTTCTAAGATACAACCTCTTGAAATAAGTAGATTCAACATGCTTGAGTGCTGCAGAGAATATGAAATAATAGACTACATACTATTTTAGAGTTCTGTCTTGGGACAGAATGCAAAGTGCTTCTCATTGGATTCTATATTAATCTCACCATTACTTGCTAACTTTCTCAGGATTTTTTTCCTGCTATTTATCATGTGACTTTCATCTTGATAGTTTTCTGATTTACTAGATATACATTTATATATTATTAATATTGACAATATTACCAATCATTAATAAAAATTACAATAAAAAATGGTCTCCTTTTCAATTATACAGTAAGACTTAGAGCAGAATAAGATTACAAATGGCTCTTTTTTCTCAGATACTGAAACATTGCCTTAATTTCTCTTCCACCCATGCACCAGAAAATACTTTTTTATTTTGTCAATTTTCCTTCACTAAATATAAATAAATATTAGATTTATTTCTTCTGATGTCTACTATATATAAATATTAATAAAGTCCAATAAAGTTATTGTTGACAGATAAAATGCATGTTATAGTACTTGCTATTCAGGAAATCATATGACATTCAAACCCCAAAACTGTTAGAGCTGACCTGTGATAATGAATTTTTTCTTAAGACTGTTACTCTACTGCAGCTTTAAACCCACAGGACATTAAAATCACAGAATTTTAATAATTATAACATAGTTTATGGCAAATTTTTGTGAATATGGAAGGATTACTATATATACGAATCAATCAAGAATTTTTGACTTTATTTTAAACATTACATGTATATAATCAATTTTATTAGGGGGTAGAAATTAATGGATCAAATGGGAAGGGTGGTAAACGTTCAAACTTCAGTTCCCATGTATTTGAATATTAAAAATATTGTTTTATATATATAATAAAATTTCCAAATTTGTTTTATAGTTTTTGTTAGAAGTTTTAAAGACTTCAAAGAAATAATATGACCAGTTTCAGTTAGCCAATTACATTACAAAAAATTTCATTTGTTGTGCTTATTGTTATAAAAGTGTTAATTGGATTATAAAAAGTAAAAACTCTATTCCAGTTCCATTTATTGTAAGCTTGAGTTGACCAATATATAATAATGCTTTCTTAATTCACAGCCTATTAGCTTCACAATTGGTAATCACTGATGTCTTCAGCTTATAATGAAAAATATGGATTACTGATCCTAATGCAAAAGTAGAAAATGAGTTGTGAAATTTATGTGATGCTTTATTTGGTACATAAATGTTTTATGATAAATAATTATAGAAGTTATTATAATTATATTTTAGTGATTTTAGCCTATATATATTTATTTATTATTTTAATCATTTTTTATCATTTCTCTCATCATGTAAACTTTTAATTTTTATGTCTAGCCATTATTTTATGTATCTACTATCTGCCAATTAGTTATAGGAATTTTAGAAATTCCTGAATTTTTTCTATTAATATACAGTTCTGTTAAATTGTAATGTTTTCTTTTAGTTAATCAAATATTTAACATGGTATATGAAAGGATTAGAGATGCACAGTAATTTTGTTTTTAATGAAAGTTAATGTAGAATATTCTACTTAATGAAATCTACAGAGTATTTGAATATTATATGTATAAAATACTGACCCACATTGACCAATAATCATGTTTAAATTACAAAATATTTTTAATGCATTTAAAAGTATAATTACATAAAACATAGAATTGTTTGTCCAATCATCATCATCATCAACCATTATCAATCCACTGCAGGATGAAGGTCTCTCCAAGTTCAATCCATCTTCTCTTATCTTTAGCTTCTCTTCTACACATCACCCCTGCACACTTTCTTATTTCATCCATCCATCTCACAAGAATCTTTATTTTAAATTTTTGAAGATTGTAATAAAAAAAACTAACAAAATAAGAAGCAAAAAAGTTATAAAAAAATTTTGAAAATTTTTAAACAACACTTTTACTTCTTTCATATGAATACAATTCTATAAAGATTGAATGCAACTAGTAAAAGTCTTCAAAATAAAAATTTTGATTTACACAATGCCATAAATCTTTTAAATTTGTTATCTTTGTATATATCAGAAGACATTCAAAACAACAATAAATATGCTGCTGCTATAGAGTCTGAATGTTTTGCAATAACAAATAATAAAAATTATGAGTCAGACAAAAAAAGAAAAGGCAAAAGAAAATTACATTTTGATGAGAAAAAGGAATAGAGATGATGATGTGCAATTGGAAGCAAATAAGGATTTATAGTAAATTGTTTCAATGTTATCTGCAATCAGTTGGTATTTTAAATTTAATAAACACATATTCAAACAACATCCACATTAGTATTTTTTAAAAAAAGAACTTACCCACTTTGTATATTTTGCAGAAAATGAAAATTTAAATTCTCCTGCATTCATTCATAAAGTGGTTCAAGAAGGGCTAATTTCTACACTTTCTAATGTGAACATAATTTTAATTAACTATATTTATTTCCAATGCATTGGCAGAGCATTTTTTCAATCTACTTAAAAGAATTTAAAATTACATTAGAAATCTTTTTAGGCCAAGAAAAATTATGCAATTTCTCAGTACTATGCAGTGAAAATGAGATTCCTAGTGGGTTGATTACAATGAGCTGATTGATAATTTTGCAGCTCAAAAGGCACAGAAAGTGAACATATAATAATGCATAATAGAATATTCATTAAATGGATAATCCCTATTCTAAAGAAAGTCTAATAAAAAGTATTATAAAATTTTTTTTAAAAAATTTCTAATTATGACTTTTATTAGGTAATTTGTTATGTTCTGCTAAGAATTGTTTTTCCTTTTAATTTATAGAAAGTATATTAAATATATATTCTAGTTCTCATTTAGTTAATCTAGTTATTATTTATTGCAATGAAAGCATTTAAATATTGTATTCATTTATAACTTTTTCTTGTGGATTATACTTAATCTATATACAAAAGTTCTTTATAAATGTCATACATGTAATTTTTTTTTATTTTTAATAAAATTATGGTTTACAATTATTATTATTATTATTATTATTATTATTATTATTATTATTATTATTATTATTATTATTATTATTATTATTATTATTATTATTATTATTATTATTATTATTATTATTATTATTATTATTATTATTATTATTATTATTATTATTATTATTATTATTATTATTATTATTATTATTATTATTATTATTATTATTATTATTATTATTATTATTATTATTATTATTTAGCTTTTTGCATGAGTAATAGTATACCAGAGGTGTGGAATTTCCTTCCGAGGAAAAATTGAATGCTACATATGGGCTCCCACCTCTGCAAATCAAGATCCTCTTTTTGGACAATGAACCAAGAATCAACAATAGAAGAATTATAAGCATAAAAAGTGGAATGTTTATGAGATTCCAAATCAATTTCTTTTTCCAGACCCAGTAATAAACCCAGTTGAATTTGATCTTTCTAGATGCAATTGGAATCTTGGCAATAAATTTAAGATAACCCATTTATCACCCAAAATGATCTGTGTAAATGGGATCAAATATAAACAATAAACCACATAATTAATGATTACCAAATGTATGGATACAGTGGGAGAATTGAAAGGCTTATTGCATGGAATATTTATAACTTTCTTTATGATATTTTATTAATAGTTAAGTTATCTAAAAAAATCCATATAATTGGGTTAGAGACAACCTCTACTTTAATAAAGGATTAATGATAATCATTACTGTATTTATCTAGAGTGGATGGTGTCAAAGTTGTGGACGGACTAAGTTTGACGCTTGTAAATCAAAATTTCCTGAATAACAATTTACTTTGATAAATATTGTACATATAATAAAAATACATATGAGAGATGGTGACCTGGGCCAACTCATGAGAGCTGGTGCAGTTCGAAATGCGTCTTGGTGTCAGTTGTCTTTTGATTTGAAAAGAATATGAGGTGGTGTGAAAGTGATGTAGTACATTTATGAAAAAATGCAGTATTGCTAAAAAAATGTTTATATTTTTACATTGCTTTGACTATTTAATTAAATTAAATATTTAAGCAATTATATCCCTGAGTTCTAAAACTTATTTTAAAATCTTTTTCAAATTTAAAATAAGTCATTAATTATCGCGTGGAATGTTTAAAAACTATATAACTATTAATTAGCAATAACTGTTTATAAATTTTTAAATATATAAATTTTCATGTTTTTCTAAAGGATAACTTTCCGAGAAATAAAAGTAATTATTTTTTAAGATAATTTCAAGAAATTAAATAATGTGCTCAAATAGTTTATTCGACCAAATTTTTAAAAATATCTGCGAGTCCTTTGATTTAATTATGAAAGTTTTGTAATCAATTTTTTTAATTAATTTCTTATTTGAAATCAAGTATACGTAAATATTTTAAAATTAAAAAAGTTAACTAGATATGAGCATACTAAAATATTTTATTAATGAAATTTATTAATAGACTTCTGCTTTCCTATATTGGAAATCTGATAGAAATCATTTAAGTAGTACAAAATCGCGTCAAAAGATGTCAGCATCAACAAATCACTTCTGGAATATAAATGTGCTATTAAAAACAAAGAAAGTGAAAAAGATGTTAATTTTAAATGGAACAAATATTTCTAAAAAAAAGAAGTTGGCTAAAATAAATAATTATAGAGATAGAATGAAATTAAATAATAAATTATTAGAGGCGCAAAAATAAAAACTTTTTTTTTTTGCTTTTTAGCTTAACTTAAGCATATTTTTAATTGAGTTTACTTTTCTGGGTGTAGGTTTTATGTCCTTATTAGAAAAAATATGTACCAGAAATTTTATTGCATGATTCCTATATGCATTTTGAAGGATCAAGTGTGACTGCAAATTTTTTGCAAACGTTAACAATATGATTTGTTAATGTTGTTTCTGATTCTGATATTATTAAAATATAATCAAAATGTTAAATCATGCTCTTAGACCTAGACTGAAATAATTTTAGCCATGGTATACCATAATTTTAAAAGATAGTCTATAATATTTGAAAAAACCTATATATTACGATAATTATCAAAACTGTTTAGTCATAAATATTTAATAGAAAGTAACTTTCAAATCCAATTTAAGAAAGGTATCACTGTTTTCATCCTTGCTCAAATCTACCATACATTTGCTATTGAATATGGGGTTTATTTAAGCTTTTGTTTTCTACATATTTTAATTTTTTTCCATTGGATTTTGTTATCAGCCCTATGAAGTGGTGCTTTCAAAACTTTTAACTGGTATTATTATGCTTTTAACCACCAATTTCTGCAGCTCCTCTCCTATCATCATATATTAAGGGTGTCTCAAGGATGGTTTGGCTTTAAATTAAGATCAATATGTATAAATTTAGCTTTAGTCAGAATTGAATAGGTTGGTAAATTTGTTCCTCATTTTTCATCTTGATTTGTTTTACCACACATGTTGCTATTCCTATGTTTCAAATCCATTCTTACCAATTAATTACATTCTTCTATTTAATTGGATTTTCATTTGTATCCTATACTTTTAAAGAAGATTTAGTTAAATGAGACAACTGTTTATAATTCTTGGTTAACAATTTCTAATTTTTAAATGGTATGTATGAAGTTCTCATGCCATTATCAGTTTCCATTGATATTTGTTTTTACATATTCCTATAATGACTGTAATCTAATCTAGACTTTTTTGTTATAATGTTATGTATTTCTGTTTGCAATTCTTTCTCAATTTCAGCTTTGTGGTACATTCTCATAAGATGAGCTCACAATTTTTTACAGTATTTCCTTTTCCATTTGCACTCACATGCTATGTGAAGGTAACAACCACAACAATGGCATTTTAATTCTTTATTTCTGTTTGTCATTTTACTATCAAGATTTACATTTAACTTTTATAGTTATGTAAATATGTTTATTATGGTTTTCTCCTGCCTAGGCATAAGAGGGTTTTACTTATTTTATTATTATCTTGTGTGCCATATTATGTTTAATGGCCTCACAGTAAATCCCACTGTTTTTGATTTGCAGTTGTTTTCTTAGTAATTAGTTATATATTCCTTGCAATAACTGTTCTAAAAAGACTTCTTTCAGAAAATTTATTTTATATACAGTCTTTAGCTAAATCTCCTATTGCCCTGCCAAACTTCTTGCTTAGATATCTATTTCAAAAGTTCAGATGAACCATGCATCATGACAAACATAGATTAAAGTATTACTTCTAGTTTGGATTTGTTTTGGGCCTTTGACTCCTATAACTCTTTGATTTGTTATGCATAGAAGAATAGCTATCTTAAGAGCTTCATTTGCAATATTTATGTGAAGGTGTTTAGAAATATAGTGATCATTCTACTATACAATTTTCATCAAATTCAGGTATGTTTAATAGAATATCTGTGGTGATGTCTATAGTTTGGTCATTATTCACATTAGGATATAACTTAAACATTAATTTCACTGATATTATTTCTAAGTTCAGTTTTTTTTATTTTAATCTAAGCTTAGTTAATATTGCCAGCACTATTCTTTGAGTCAGATATGATTTGATATAACTTGTCAATTTATTGAGTACTATACTAGGATCTTTATATAGTATCACCACAGTGTACAGGTTCAAAGTTCTTTTGTTACTTAACAATTTAGGTTCATTGACTAACAAATTTTGACAGTTTTGTTAATTGACTGAAATTTGTTGCATTTAATGGTCAATCTCTTTTGACTACATCAATTGTTTGATCTATATTGAATTCTTCTTTCCTTCTAGTCATGATTTTCTGATGTTTGAAAACATAGAAATAAATTTCTAAATTAAATTTTAGATTATTTATTTAATGTTTTATATATATAATGTGTATAACTAACAATTACATTCTATTATATACATCATAATTATTAAATTAGTAAGTATGAATTGAAAGTTATTTACATTGTTAACATACCCATAAATATACATAAATGATATTAAAAAATGACACAGCCATAAGAGTCCCTCTTTATTTTCTAACCAACCCTGATGCTTTGAATTAGTTGCTTCTTTTCTGCATCTTAGGCTGTTTTTATTCTTTCTTAATTTCTTTTTTTAAAATTGGAGATTTTAATTGTTTTCTAGAATGCATTTAGTTTTATGCTTATCAGTTATTTAATATTAAAAAAACTAATTACTATAATCTGAGAATAAACCTTCCGTTTAACTTCTTGCATTAAACTCTTAATTATTTGATTTAACTTTTCTATAATTTATGCATTCAATAGTATTGCATGTAATATACTTAAATACATATTCACAAAACAATTATTTCACATATTTATAATTAAATTATTTATAACATATATATAATTATATATATATTTCATTTATTAATACAAGATTCTGATTCTACTATATATACATATACATTTACTTGCATGCACTACAAAAGTAAAACTTTTTACATTATGGTGGGTGATGTGATGTATTTGGCTTTTCCTTAAACGAAATCAAGAATATCTCAGCAATTATGCCCAAATAAACCTGTTAACCATTTTATTCTCCATTCCCCACTCTTAAGTCTTCCCATATTCTGCCCCATCCCATTTCCACAACATAATCTTTGTCAACTCTATGGCCTTTATATCTAAATCCCCCTTATCTCTTCGCAAACCCAACATAAAAACTAATAACTCACTTTCTGTATAGTCACTTTGGTGTCAGATGATTCTAAAGCCACCTGGTGAGAGATGTTTGATTGCCATGAAATGTATCATCTTGAATGAACTGATTTATTATATTGGTAGATGAGTGTTACAAACTGGATAATTTAAACTTTGAATGAATATATATATATATATATATATGAGTGTGTTATAATAATCTATAAACATACAACTGCTGCACAACCTTAATGATTTCTATCATGCTTTTTAACATAAATATAATAATTTTGCTAATTATTACTTATTGGTGTACAGATTATTAGTATATTATTACTCTTTATGTGACTTCTTCCTAGTTTCATTTTTACATTGCTATCTAGAGGCATTTTATTCTCTTCAGTTTAAATCTCTCTCTTGCACTATCTATGCTTGTTTTCTGGTTTTGCATTCATTTGATGGTAAAAACTGAACTAAAGTATATACTGATTTATTAATTTCAACAAAAAAAATGAAGATGTCAATATTTCTCAGTGAATCTAATACAAATGAATTGAAAATATGGTTGATTTTAGTTTCTTTGTTCTCAGGATAGGCAAATGCTTACACGGGTTTTTGAGAGCACTCATCCTTCATTTGATGTTCAAAAAGGAAACTCATATTAATCTAAATACTATATTTTCTATCAAAAAATAATGTGAATCAAAATTGTGATTAGTTGAAACATGAATATTTTTACAATCACTAATTTTTTTGTTATATTAAATGGAATTTAAAATTTTAAAATAGCATTTTATTGCTTTATGATGTCTTAGTAAGAATTTATTTGGATTTTAGAAATAAAATTAAATAAATTTTTTTCATTCATTAAATATTTTTTCAGCAATTGCAAAAGAATAAAAATCATTATTCTGATTACATATTTCAGTTCAGACTTTTTTTCTATATTTGCAAAAATGAAATATTATTTTTTAAAATGATTTTCATTTGTAAACTTCCATTTCCAAGAAATGTCTACAATAAAGATTTTATTATTAAACTATAAAGTTGAAAGTTTAACTCAAATAGTCATGAGGGATTGTCAAAAAAAAGATTTATTTAAGAAGAAAAAGATTGTAGGGATTTTTAAATCTAGTTAAAAATCAATATATTTCTTATTATAAATTATATACATGCACAGTATTGTTTTAATACCAATAGTTTTTTTCATATGCAAAATTAAATGTGTATGTACATATTTTAAAACTTCTATTTTAACACAACACATGCTAAACAGGTAAAAAAAACATCTCACCCTAATAAATCGCCAGTAAATTGCATTTCTACTGAATTAGTTTTATCAGTTAACCCTAATCAACTTACCCTATCAAAATGTTATGGTTTTGTTTGTTATTTATCCATTATTTTGGGCATAACAATCTGCAAAAGCGCAAGTCCTCAATCTAAATAATGATCATCTCTTGTATATATATACATGACCCTGTTTGTATTACTACTGGATTTATAAACAGATAATGGATATATTTCTATGTTGTTTTTATTTTTCCAATGAATCTCTTATCTCAACTCCACCAAATATTTATAATTTCAAATTATAATTATTTGAAGTTATTTTTAATAAATATTTGAAAACAAAAATTATTGCATAATCAATATTTACTTTCTTTATTATGCAAATGTTATTATAATATATTCATTTTAATTACAATTTTTATGAATATAATAGAACTGTTAGTAAAAATTCAATTTTATAATTAATTATCAAAATTTAGAAGTTATGAACAAATATGATAAATTTCAAAAATATTTAAATTCTTGGTTTCATTCTTTCCCTTCCAATATTTTAAGATTCAGTCAGGATACAAAACCTTTACACTATATAAATATGTAAAAATATTATATTCTTTACAGTAATGACTTATGATGTAATTTCTTAGGATTGTAGATAATAATAGATTATCCAGCTATGGATAAATAATGGCAAGCTACGCAGAAAATAACAAAAAAAGTATGAAGACTGTTTTCACTGCAAGTAAATATTCTGTGTTTGTTTACTAAAATAATTCAATATTTAACAATTATATATGAAATATTTTTGTGTTTTCTTTTTTTAGATTTTATGCTGAAAATCGTTTGTTCATTTTTCTAAATTTATTCCGGGAAAAAGAGTAATTATTAGAGTTGTAGAAATCCTTTGACAGTTGACCATTAAATTAAAGGATAGTAACAGAGCCAGCCTAAAGGCAGTGCAATTACACTAAGGTTCCACATTTATCAAGACCCCATGCGTGCATGATTTTTGCTTTCTACAAAAATCAAAAAATAAAATGTTATATTACTTAATTAAGTGTAATTACATTTTCCTTTTTTTTTTACCAAAATTCTGTAATTTGAAGACCCTTGCAATACAAATGTAAAAACATTGATTATATGACAATGCTGTTGCTTCAATTACGTTATATACCTAAATATTTTGCAATGTTCTGAACTATTTTGTGAAATCAGCATAGGTCGAGAACAATTTTCTTCATTAATATTTTTATGTATTAAATCAGAACTCGCAAAAAAAAAAATTACAATGATATCATTAACAGATTGGCAATAAAACATTTAAAGAAATAAAATATTTTTTGCATTGTATGTATTTTATTTTGTTTTCTCAAATATATATTAAATAAAATTGCATAAAGCAGTATTTATAATTTATAAATAATCATAAATAAGTAATTATTTATAGGATTATAAGTAATAAGTTGGGCAATTTTATTGTGAGTTAACAAAATAAAATACACATAATGGAAAAAATTATATTTTATTTTCTTGAATGTTTTTTTAGTGAATCTTCATTCAAAATAATTAACAGTTTTAATGAAGACAATCATTTTTAACTTCATTTATAATAATTATAAAGCAATATATATATATATGCAAATAAGACGATTTTTAAAAAATATTGAAATACACTAGGGTCTCATTTTTTTGTGGTAGATAGGTTCCTCAGAAAATGCACACAAAAGAAATCACACAAAAATAGACTTAATTTACCTTGAAAAATGGGGGATATGTACTGTAATTTTCAAAAATCACATAAAAGCAAAGCAACAATGTAAAATTTCTTTAAAATTTGCATTAAAAAAAGGAAATGCAATATGACTAATAAAAAATTTCAAATTTGAAAAAAAATTGACACAAGTCAAACTTTTTTTTCTTTTTTTATTAACTACAGAATTTAATTTTATTCAAAACAATATATTTTAATGGATAATTTACAGTATTTTACATTTTTTCATACATATACAGTATTTTAATCATTATCACTATGTGAAGATATGAAAATTTGTTTGTGAACTAGTAAGACATCAGATTCGTCACAAGAGAAAATACAACTAGCACCAACTTCATTTTTTTAATTGCTCTTATAGTATGCTCACCCAAACTAAAATGTTTTCCAATCGATCCTTCCCATTTCACTAAGTGATCTAAAATTGAAATTTTTGTTTCCAAAAAAATTCATTTTCTTAGGTGTTTTTTCCTCTCCATTAGGGTAAACTAAAAGTTTAAAATAAAAATAAGAACTTAGACTTATGATAATAAAAAGACATCTACTCACCACTATTGGGCAAAATTTAGTTAAAACTAACAATTAAAAATTAAATTCTTATTTTTGTCTTTAATTTTTTAATTTTCAACTCTGTTTAAAAATCAATTTTCATTATTTCGCATCACATTAATTTCAGATCATGTTACGTAATTTTTAAATTATTAATTATAATTAAAAATCAGATTTTAATTTTTAATTATCAAATTTAATTGTATCCACCACTGTTACTCACCTTTTAAAAATAAACTTGTGGACACTAAATGATTAATTGATTATGTACTATTTTTTTAAAAAGCAAAAATAGAATGTGATTTAAAATGCAAAAACAACAACATGTATAGTATAGGCATCTATAATATTTGAACAGATTTACATTATAATCTTGTAAAATTTAATGTGTATATAAAATGGGGAAATCCTGATTTTAAATGAATTATGAACTTCCTTTATTGCATAAAATCTATTACAGTACTATTATAAAGCCCTGAAAATATTGAAATTATTAGATGGAAGTCGAAGTCCAATAATGTGCTATTATTTTAAATATAATGTGTGAGTGTGTAAAATTTATAATATTTAAAGTAATAGCGCATTATCAGAGCTTGACTTCTGATCTAATAATTTTTATTGCATGAAATAAAACCACATAAAAAGATATTAAGAAGAAACATGAATCGCATAACTTCAAAATCGCATTAAAAAATCCACATAAAACAAGACCTGGGTGTATTTTTATCATGAATAAGACACACACTCGCATGAAGACATTGCTCCAGGGGCCCCACTTTTTCTTGGTCCAGCTCTGGATAGTAAGGTATTTTTAGTAAATGTTATAAATGTTAAAAAGTTTGTTGTTTTTTTTAATTTTACATAAAAATTTTATTCTAGGAAGATCCTAAAATTGTCTATTTAGATCACTTAATTAATTCAAAACATTAAAAATAATAACTAAATTATTTATTTTGAATACAATACATTATAGACAAAAATAAAAATGTTTCTATATACAGTTTTTAAATACATTTTTTGTTATTTGGAAGATAATTTATAACAACATAATTATTTTATTTATTACTCTTAAAAAATTAAAAATGCTCCATAAAAAAATATATTTTAAAAATAAAGCTATTTTGTTTTAATTTCTTTAAAATAAACTGTACTTTATGAGGTTTTTTTTAAATAATCAAAAATGTGTATATCATTGATAACAGTTGAAATATATAGTGTGCCATTTTGCTATTTCTCCAGGTGACATACATTGATTAAAAACAGCATTCCAATGGGAAATTCCACTAGGTGTTGTTCCTGGACCAATCAAAACATGTCCAACAATATCTTTTTTTGAATAGAAATGTCCTTTCATTAGAAGTAATTGCAACCAATAATCATCTGACTGAGAACTATCTACATCAAAAAGAAATGGTTCATTCCATACCGGATTGGATCCTCCGTGAGCCTTTGTCTCTTTGGACATTATTTTGTCTTTATTTTTCATTAAATTTATAATTATATAATGATCTGAAAAAAAAAAACATATGTATAGTAAAATAAATAGATTTGGCTAATTCTATAATAAGAAAAAATAAATTAATACTGTATATACTACCTAATAATATATAAACTTAAAGTAACATTATAAAATATAAAGGAATAATGAAACTGATGTTTTAAAACCAAATTTTAATATAAAAAATAACAACTGGAAATACTAAAATGCTATTATTACATTAATAAATTAAAAATAAAGTCAGTTAAAAGAATGTAATTAAATTTCTTGAGGTAAAACTCTATAACGTAATTAATTTTAAAATCTAAACTAATATGCTCAACTAATAATCAATTATTCTAACTACATTTCACAGAGGCAGCCTATAACTATAAATTAGTAATATTTAAATATAATGGCTAAGGCCAGATGAAACCCTATTCTATTAAGACTATTTTGAAATTCAAAACAAATATTAAATTACAAATTTATATATTGAAACATTAATAAAATAAAACTGTATCTAACATATACATAGATTAATTAGACTATTATATTTGAAGGCAAGAATACAAAGAGAAATGTAAACAAAAATGTAATTGAGATGATCTTCACATCTTTAAAATTTACAGTGGCAAATACATGGTATCAACTCCTGTATTCACCTGTATGTGTTTGTTCTTGTCCTAACCTTTTTACATAGTATTTTTTTAAATAGACCATTTTCAAGATTTATTTTAATTTTTAATTGAGCTATTGTATGACTAAAAAGTTTTTTTTTTGGTAAACAATCTTAGTCTTTAATCTCTTCAGCAACAAATTTTAATTAATCTTAATTAATTAGCTTTTTAGCTGTAGAAAGAGATTTTCTATAACTGAAAGGGAGATATGCTGTGATTCCTCTTTGAAGTTGTAAAAATCTGAACAGGGTGAATTTATGATTACCCCAGATGCTTATCACTGTAGTTGGTATTCATTACTCACATGGTAAACAAACATGAATGGGTTGCTCATTAAAACACATCAACTAATGTGGTAATTTTATTGCCATTTTATCTTTACATACCAAATGATGAAATACCATGTTTTTCTCTAATGTTTAATAATTTTTGACTGAAAAATTAATTGAGTTTTCTTGAAGATAGAATAAATGTAGGAGTGTTTTTACATTAGCAGGACAATAATAAATTATGGCCCTCATGTCACAGAACCTATAAAATCATCATCAAGGAGCATTTGACTTATGAATTGAGACTGCGATTCAATAATAACTTTTTATTTAACTACTTACAAATTGTAGATTACTTTCAAATGAAGAAAGACTGCATGAATTGGAAAAAAAACTATATTATTAAATGGGAAATTTTAGAAATTTATGAAATTAGAAAAAAAAAGTGAAGAGACAATTGACTTAAAAAGTGGATATATATTTAACTATATAGAGACAAATACTGGATGCATTGTTGAGTAGAATTCATTAAAATTAAAAAAAAAACAATATTGTGAAGATTGATGGTATATCAAAGAGAATGTCAAAATTAGTTTTCAAATTTATGAGAGATATTAAATGCAATTTGAACCCCAACAAATTCTCACCGAAATGAAGAAATTTATACAAAATACTTTTGATTATACCAAACAACATTTTTAAATTATCATGAAAAGTTTTTACACTATAATTGGAAAATGACTGAAAGCTGAAAGTGCTATGAGTTGATTTAGTTATGAAAACAGATATTAAAGAGGGCACAGTTTGTAAAATTTACAAGGGAAAAAAATTACATTATGAATTCCTTTGTTAAGAAAAATGCTACACAGCAATGCATATTAAAAAATCTAAACACAATTTCAGAAAAACTAAATTATATTTTGAATAGCCAAAAATACATACTATTTTAAGGTGTAAAATTTTTAATAGATTTATTCAGGAAGTTATCATCAATTAATGAGATGTACAATAGACATTAATGCAAAACTAGAAAGACAAAAGCTGCTAATAAAAACTATTAATAATTAACAATCCTCATCTTCAGAAACTAATGAATTTAAATCAAAACGTGCAAATTAATAATAGGTTTTAAAAATGGTTCAGACAAAAATGAGAACAATAAGAATGTAATCATTTTTACTATGATCAGATAGCAGAACAAAGCAGCAATTCAGTAAATTTTTAACTGCGACAAGGAATGAAGAAAAGTAGGAATATGAAAATACTTTAAAATAGTCTATTGGAGAAAAAAAAAAAAGAATATCTGAGATTTTAGAACGTAGTATAAAAAAAGTTAATAATGATTTTAAAATATATAATTAACTATGCACTGACAAGGAAATCTAAAAGAAAATAAAAGAACAGCAAAAAAAGCTATCAATAAAAAGAAAAGATGGAACTTTTAACTAAAGATAGAAACAGCATCTTGAAATATAAAACAATTTTACAAAGAATTATACAAACAGAAAAAAAAACAAAAAAAAAATAATTTCTACAATTATAGCATCTTCTGAATTGCCAAGATTATAAACAGGTAAGACATACAATTAAATATATATAAGGCAAAAAAAAAAAGAATCAAAAAATTATAAAATTATTGTTGATATTTAAAAAAAGCAAATTAAGAAATAGAAGAATTATTTGTAAAGCTATATACCAAATGTCTAAATAACAAAGTTGATTGAAGAAATGCTATAGTGATATTTATATTTAAAAAGATGAAAAAGATATTAGTAATTAGATACATATCAGTTCTACCCATGATCTTTTATTAAATTCATCTACAGAGAATTTTGGACTTAAAGTAACCAAAAGAAAAAAGTGTTTTAGTAAATGGTTTTAGCACAGTAGATCAAGTCCAAGTAGTTAGAGAAGTTATAGAAGCTCATGAATATAAGTTTTCATTTTATACTTTGGATGTATAGATTATAAAAGGCATTTGATTCTTTGAGCATTTCCACTGTATTTAAAATTTTATACTATCAGGATATAGACTGATTATTGTCATAGTATAAAGGACGTTTATCAAAATACCACTACTAATTTGATTAGATAGTAATACTAAAAAGATTAACATTGATAACAATTTAAAACAGAATAATTACATACCTCCAGAACTTTTTTACAGCAGTTATATGAAAAGTATTTTAAGGATTTAAGTGGCAAACTAAGGGCATAACAATAAAGAGAGATCTTTTAAGTTATTTAGATTTTTCAAATGATGTCAGTCTTCCCTACTTCTAATAATGCTTCTAGAACTTTAGGCAATATTACAAGAATTATTACATTAAAGTAAAAAATTAGAAAATGATGATAAAACTGATAATTATAAATAAGAAAAAGTTAACAAAGATCTATGGGAACAGTTTCATTCTGAAGATGTTAGCAAGATTATATTTTTATCAATTTATAAAACGTAGATAAAATCATGGTAGATGGCTTTGTGCATAAAAATGAATATTAATGTCAACTATCACTTAATGATACAAACCTTAATTCATCACCATCCTATTCAGATCAGACATTTATAAAAATCCAATTCAGTCCATGTTCTTTTCAAGCCAATGAACTATCATAAAGAATTCAACATCTCATATTTACAATAAACTATTATAGTTTCAAACTTTTTGCCTTTAATGTACTATCATAGTGCATTTAACATGTTTGTTTACTGAAATCTATTATACATTTAAATTCTTTATTTTTAAGGCAATGGCCTATCATGCAATAATAATTTCACTTTTATTATCTGATAGTGGAATAGTTTGAAACCTACTGCAGTCTCCCTTTTCCATGATAACAATACATTGCACAATATACAATAAATAAGAGTAATTCTCTGCTTTAGTGCCATTTAAAATAAGCTTGATTTATGTTTTACAGCTTTGAACTTCAAACTTCATTCAATCTGAAAACCAGTCTGGGAATGAAGGTTTGAATGCCCTAATATTTTGTAATCACTGAGTACTCAAGTTTACTATAGAAGGCATTAAAATAAAAATTGTTCATTTTAACTTCATGATGACAGACCAAAAATGAAGTATGGTGACCTTAAAGATATTACTTTAATCTGAACATTTTGTTCTAAATAGTATTTTCATTTTAAAGAAGCAAACATTTGAAATGTTTTACACACTTAAATAAATCCTAAAGTGGATACCACTGAAACCAAGTGAAATTCATATTTAAACAAATAGTTTATTTTAAACTTAAATTAAATTAAAAGATAGGTACAGGGCCAGACTTTAACAAAAATTTTAATAACTTAATGAGTTTATTACTCATTATATATTAATATGAATTAGTAGTGAATTAGTATGTTCAACTAGTGGCTTGCTAGTTGAGCTCCATAATATAATTGGCATAAATTTTACATGAATAGTTCTGTATAGAGTTGGACTCAATTACAACATTTTATTAATGTCTTTGTTCTCTCTCAACTTACCTTCAACTAATAGACTAGTGTATATTCCATTTTATCTTGATTGGATTGAGTACTCATTGCCACAAATTAATTTATCTAAAATGAATAACATATAACTGATGGCAGTAACAGCACAGTTGGTAATAATGCTCAGTGAAATTGATCGTTTTTATTATGAAAAGGAATCTGGCTGTAAATAGTCAGTGCAGTTAGAGATAAGGAGGGTGGTGAACAGGGTGGTGAACAATAACAATTTATTGGCAAATCTGAATGGCAATATGTATGTTGTCTCCACTACATGATTAAAGCATGTTATAACTAGAAACTTTTAAAGCTTAGTTTAGACATGAGGCAAACTGTCACAATACATATGAAAGTTTCAACATGACTACACATGAGGCAAACTATCACAGAACAGCCAAAAGTACTTGTGAGGCAAGCTGTTATGGTATAGCTGGAAATGATTGGTAAATCTAGAAATATACCTGAAGTCCTTAGATTAATAGTTGTACAGTAACTAAATGCTATAACAAGACAATAGTAACAGGGGAAGGTATAACAGATATATATGACAATAAATACGCATTTTGTAGTTGATTAAGTAATAAATTTAACAAACCTATTTTACGAGTTTGTGTTTATATATAATCACACATTAAACACAACAGACTTCAGTTTAAATATAATAACTTTCTACTTTTTTTTTACCCACTAGCGTTTTCATCAGCATTTTATCTATATTCTAATGTTCTGTTGACAACTTTTTTATAACTTTGCTAATTTGAATATTATTTCACTATTGCCCTTATGCAAATTAGCATATCTAGGTTAACTTGCACTTTGCATAATTCTTTTATTTTGCATTACATTGTGACAACAGTTTTGTCCCTTATTGACCAGTTCTCAACTTACACACAAACATCTTTACTTAACACATAAACCAGACAATACATAGCAAAAGACAAACATCATGTAGCAGTTGCGAGACAGAAGTTTCTTTCACTGAAAATAATGATGAAGAAAATAATTCATTTTTCTGTGAACAATTAAATGACAGTCACTTTTGCATCAGCAATTTAAAAAATCCTATACTTTCTTAGAAATCCTCAACTATCTCAAAAAAATTACATTTCACTTGGATTTTAAAGTCCAAATTATGATTGTAGCAATTAAAGCTCATATGTAAATATGTGTATATAAATATTCAAAATGCCTTCTAACATTAATTATACTTTTTGGATAACATTTTGGAATGCATCAATTAAACATATTGAAAGACTATTAAAAATATAATGAAATGTGCATTTATAATTTTGCAGACATAGTTCTATGAGTTTCCATATGTGTATATGCATATGATTATGTGACCTATTGCTTCGGTGGACGTGTGTTGTTTGTGCGGCAAACTAACAGGATCAGTATTTGACTAAATTGATTTTTTTCTTTTTTGAGACCAACTTCTCTACCACTGCACCAAAATAAACAAACTAAAAATTTGTTTGATTTTTTTATTGATATAAAAAATATTTCTCTTCCATGAGCTACTGAAACATTCTTAAATAATGCACTGGGAGCAAATATTTATTTGGCTTTCCTCTACTTTGAAACAATAATAGAAAAAAAAGTATTCATTAGGCTGTTAACAACTATGTGATAAGATTTAGTTAATATTTTTTCTTTCTTATTTTAGTCTAATTAGAAGTGAAAAGATTACGAGGCTTGGGATAGCTTCTATAAAAAAAATCCTTCAAATTCGCTGCTCTCGACATTTTCGATTAACTTTTATATAAAATAATTAAGCACATTTGTTCACATCTAGCATTTCTTATATGAAAGGATTTTTTTAAAAAAATGTGCAAAAAAAAAGAATAGGAAAAGATAAATTTACCTCATTACAAGCAGCAACAATACTAATATAAAATCTCTAAATAATAGCACCACCTTTAATAGTTCATTAGACGTCCACTAGATGGCAGTACTTATCGATAGCATATAGAAATGGGAATATTAGGTTTACAAAAAATGAACTGAATGAGGTAGAAAAGAAATTGAAAAGTAGAAAGGCAAGAGGTTTAGATGGATGGGCAGCAGAGATGGTAATGAATTTAGGATATAGGGCAAAAGTAAAGTTATTATCCTGTTTTAATAAGATGCCACAGAATAGTTTTTCTTCAGTAGTTGGAGTAATACAAGAGTAAGATTATTATTTAAAGGAATGGATAAGGATCATGGAAAGTTAAATAATTATAGACTGATAGCGGTAACATCAATTTTATATAAAGTTTTCTCATATAGTGGCTAGAAGAGTTGTAAAATGGATGGAAGGGAATAATGTAGTGGGAGAAATGCAAGAAGGTTTTAGATTAGATAGGCGTATAGGATATAATTTATTTGTAGTTACATAACTTATGGATATGAGTAGAAATTCAAGTAAGCAGTTAGAGAAGGCATATGATAGAGTAAATAGAAATAGATTAGATAGGCATATAGGAGATAATTTATTTGTAGTTACGTAACTTATGGATATGAGTAGAAATTCAAGTAAGCAGTTATATATGAGTTTTATAGATATAGAGAAGGCATATGATAGAGTAAATAGAAATAGATTATGGATAAGTTTAGCAAATTTGGGAATGGATGAAGCTTTAGTGGATATTATTAAGAAATTATATGAAAATAATTATTATATATATCAATTAGGGAATATTGAATCAGTTAAAGATAAATATGGGATGTGACTAAGACAAGGATGCCCTATGTCACCTATTTTGTTTGTGTTATATTTAAGTGAAATGGAAAGATTAGGAAGAGGGATAGAAATATCGTTAATAGGTGGTAAGGGAGTATATATTTTGTCGGGTCTTTTTTTTGCAGATATTTTTTTATGTGCAGAAAGAACAGAAAATATGGAAGTTATGCTGATGACATGTGCAACACAAGGGTGGGTAAAGAGATGGGGATTAAATTTAGTGAAGAAAAATCAAATATAATGACGGTTAATACTGAGGAAAGAGAAGATGTAGAAATGATGGTTAATACTGAGGAAAGAGAAGATGTAGAATTTTTATTGGGAGATATTAAGTTAATTGTGGTGAAATGGGAGAAAAAGTTGATAAATGAAGCAAAGAAAAGAAAGGGATTGATAAAGAAATTAACAATGTTTACATATAATAAATATGATGTAGCTAGAATTATATAGGAGTTACAGTAGCAGGGTTAACATATGGTAATGATGCATTATGTGTTAGTAAAGGGAGGTATTACATTATTTAGAAAAACGTCAATGGGAAGTAGGAAGACATGAATTGGATGCAGATGTATGGACAGCAAGGGAGGCAATTCAAGGAGAAATGGGATGGTCAAATTTTCATATGAGATATGCAAAAAAGTAAAATGAAAATATTTGGTAGATTGCAGTTTATAGATAATAAATGAATAGCCAAAAATAGTATTTAATTGGGTTGTGAGTAAAGAGCAGGTAACAAGATGGGTGAGAAGAGTAATGTGGTATGCAAAAGACTTGGATAAAGAATTTATATCAGTATATTTGTACAAAAGATGTGATGATTATGTTAAGAGGATTGTTGAGTTATAGTAGTAAGGAATGGGATAAAAGAATAGATTTATTAATAAAAAATAGGGAGTTAGAGAGATGGAGAAATAGTACAGAGAGTAAAAAGAGTTTAAATATATATAGAGAAATAAACAGAATATTAAGTGCTAGTTAATATATGATAATAGTAAGGAAAGTAGTTTATTGTTTAAGGCTCGAATGGGATCTTTAGCTACAAGAGAATATACATGTAAATAGAAAAATATGGGTGATTTATTTTGTAAATTATGTAAGGAATGAATAGAAAATATTAGGCATTTGTTAATTGAATGTAAATGTTTGAAAACAGAAAAGGTACATATAATGAAGTTATAGAAGAATAAATATGAAAAAAGTGATTATACAGAAAGTGAATTATTTGTTTTTATGCTGGGCTTGGGAAAAGATAATGGGGATTTAGATATAAAGGCTAAGAGTTGACAAAGATTATGTTGTGGAAATGGGATAGAGCAGAATATGAAAAAATTTAGAGTGTGGAATGGAAAATAAAGTGGCTAACAGGTTTATCTGGGCATAATTGCTGAGATATTCGGACTTCGTTTAAGGAGAAGCCACAGTACATCACATCACATCAGAATCCGATAACTAGAAACATATAACAGTGTCTAATTAAAATATTAAAAATAAAAATAGAAATAACTAAAGACATGAAGAAACAAAAAATATTCAATTGAATTTATGTTAAAAACCCAAGATAAGATTATATTAAATGCCTGATTGAATCACGTAATAAATATAGATTTTATTATAATGAAATAATAACAATGTAAAGTATACGTTTGAGCATTATATTGGAAGATAGATCACAATAATTTTATGCCTTCTGTATTTTTTCGAAACACAACAAAACTTGCATGGCTATGACTGGAGTCAAACCTGTCAAATACAGAATCGAATATCATATTCAACCAAGATTTTGATCAAAAGTATTTTATTCTAGGGGGGGGGGGGGGGATTAATCCCAAGCTGTCCTGAAAATTGTTTTGCATACTTTTGGATAAGCTTTTTTTTAAAAAAAAAAAAGACAAATCGAATAAAAAACTATCAATGGACTCTATTACTGCTTTTGTCCCTACAATAGCTGGATCATTCTTGCTTCATCATCTGCTGATCAGGCTTTAGTTATTTCTATTTTTGTTTTTAATATTTTAATTGTACTGAGCTTTATATTTAATACTTAAATATTGAATCAAACTTGAGATAATAGATATAAATACAACTTTTTAATAGCTTGATTATACGTGAAGATTTTCAGTATTTCTGCATTAATTTCATCTATATTCAAGCTATCAAAAAATTATACTTGTATCTATTAACTGAAGATTGATTTTGCTATATCTTAGCTCATTAATCCCTGCAGCAAGAATAACAAATTTATTATGGAATATTATTTTCTTAAGGACCCAAAGCATTCAATGACTCAGACTTCAATTTATACAATTAATATACATGATAATATATACAAGTATAATATGTATAGTCTAGATACATGCGTTAAAATGCTATTTTAATTTATATAACCTGATCGCAGTTAATTAGAAATATTAAGTTCTTTCAACTTATTAAGTCTTTTCACTAATATTAATACTAAAAGCAGTATATTTATCTTTACCATTATCACCATGCTTGAAACCTGGTAACCCTTAAGGTATTTAAAATAATGATAGGATCGGTGTAATCTGTTTTGACCCTAGTTGGCTTATTGACTCTCAAGAGCTAATATCCTGGAAATAAGACATCCCCCGCTGGTTTCTTCCATTGCTTCACTCTTGCCAACAATTGCTTTGAAGATGAAGAAGAGCACATGTTGCTTTTTTTCACAGTTTATATACTTTCACTCCTTTTGTATTCTGAAGTAATTAAGCTCATTTAGGAAATTCGGGTGGTAGGCATATTATTCATTTGATTTGCCTCTATACATTTGATTAGTATTTTAACTTGTACTAATTGAATTTTCTCCACTATTTGATTAATATATGTGGGATTCGAACTCAGACTTTCACACAACCCACTACTCTCTGTGCCATCTCATATTGCTTACCCATCTGATCACACACCTGTTGAAAAGATATATAATCACCAATATACATATTTCATGCTAAAACAGTAATCATCAGTTGGTCTAGACTATTATCTCTACACATATATACAATCAGTGCTCAGTTTTTTTCTTTATATTAAGATAGCCAATCTTCATACTTTAATGGACAGGCTTCAAACTACTTCAACCCACAACTCTTCAGCCTTCCATTTCATTGAAAATCTGATGATGGGACATTCAAAGCCCATATTAGTGCCAAGGTTGTCATCCTACCCATGTTGACCTATTAGTCATTCTGACCCTCTGCCCATCCCTCACATATGTATGTATAAATGGGTTATTCTGTACATGAGGGGTCAGAATGACTAATATGCCAACATGAATAGGATGACAATCTTGGTACTAACATGGGCTTTGAATGTTCCATCATCAGATTTTCAATGAAATGGAAGGCTGAAGAGTTGTGGGCTGGAGTAGTTTGAAGCCTGTCCATTACAGTATGAAGATTGGCTATCTTAATATATGAAAAAGTTGAGCACTGATTGTATATATGTGTGGAGATAGTAATCTAGACTAACTGATGATTGCTGGTTTAGCATTAAATATGTATATTGGTGATTATTTATCTTTTCAACATGTGTGTGATCAAATGGGTCAGCAATATGAGATGGCACTGAGAGTTGTGGGTCATGTGAAAGTCTAAGTTCGAATCCCACATATATTACATATATAAATGCAGGTTTAAGCCTGTACAATGTATTTATTTATTTATTTTTTCTTTCAGATAATAATTATTGTACACAAATATGTTTTAATTAAATATTTTATATGACAGCAATTCCATTAATATGATTATGGCTATTTATTATTTATCTATTCATTTATTTCATCCCCTGTAAATTAATTTATAACTTATTAGAATACGTAACTCATTAAAATAAATATCTTTTAATAATCCTTCTCTTACTCTAAAAAAACTGGTTACTATGCTCTATACATAATCTCATAATTTTTTAGGCCTCTGTCTTTTACATTGAAGCCTGGGTGATCTATGTTCATCTGTTGGTTCCATGGGTACGTCATTTAGTTTTTCTATTATTTTTCTATTATAGTTTCAGCTTCACTACATTCTAACTGAGTCTGTTACTTCTCTTGAATTCCTTCATCAGGTATTGTGGCAACTATTTTTTGGTTTCCACAGGTTTTAGTCATTTCTTTTCTATTAGTTCATAGTGTCACTGGAAACTGGATGTCTTCTATGACTCATTGGCAGACATGGTTTATATGTCTCTGATATTCTGTTTTATTCTGTATTTGAATGATTACTATTTGTTTGGATAATTTGGCGGTGATTATGCCTTCAATCCATCTCTTTTTGATTAGATCATGTACACAAATTTTATCACCTATTTTATATATATTGTCCATTTTTGGAAATAACATTGCTAGTTTTATACACAATTTTCTGCCCATCAGCAAATCAGCTGAAGATTTACTAGTAATCACCAACAGTGTAAAATGTTGATGTAGCATAACATCATATAAAGCTCCTTGCACGTTATTAAAGCCTTTTTAATTTGTTGAATGGCTTTCTCAGTTAGGCTGTTTAATTCAGGATGGTATGGAGTACTTTCTTATTGAAGAAATTTTCCATTCCATGAGCAGTGAATCCAGCACCATTATTGGAAACAATTATTTCTGGAAATCTGTGGCATGAAAAAACTGCATTTAAACTTTGCATGGTTTCACTAGCACTTCTTAAAGTATGCATCAAAAAGTATTTTTCCATTGACTGGATATACATGGTCTATGTAAAGTCTCTGCCATGATTTAGTTATTTTAGCTTATGGTGTACACTCATTAGATTTCATATTCATTTCAGACTAAAAAATGGTGCCTTTCTTAATGTGTTCTCAATATCTATAGTTATTTTTGGCCACCAGTTATAGCTATGCGCTAAAGCTTTTGTGTGTCCAATTCCTGAATGGCCTTGATACAAAAGACTTGCTTGATACAAAAGCCTTATTAAAGCTTTTTCTCTATCATCTGTTGGTATTAAAACCCTGTTACCCATTAACACCCAACCCTTACTGACTGATAACTTGTCACCATTTGTCCAAAAAGTAGATGCAAAATTGTGATTTCTTAGTTGGCCAGCCATTTCTAATCCAACTCATCAGACCTTGTTCATTTTGCTATTGTAGGACTGTTTAAAATGTCTGACTGTATGGCATCTATATAATTAATTTCTATGTCATTATTCTGTGGTTCATCTTTCACTGGATTTCTAGACAAAGCATCAGCATGTCGAAGTTCTTTCCCTTTCTTATACGACATCTGGTAATCATATGATGCCAATATATTGAAGCAGTCAGATCTAAGTTCGATCCTAGCTTCATAATCTGTCACATGTGGCCAACTGCAAACCCTTGTAGTAACCTTGAATTTCCGATGCAATGGGACTTTATACATTCAGTCCATGCTAGGTTCCTTAAAGAAAAACTATTATAAATGTGAGTTAAAAATAATTCGTTTGAATTTAAATTAATCAATGCTATTAATAAATTCATGATAAAATTATTCATGAATTTATATATATTACAACTGCATGGATTGTGCGTATATATTTATAAATATTTAAATATATATAATTGTTCGAAAGTTTCATTGCGTCGGGAATGTTTATTTTACTTTTAAATAATATGTTAAATTTTTAGTGATTAAAAGCTACATTCTTTCGATAAGCTTTCAGATTGTCCCTTTCCAAAAACAATGGGTAAAGTTTTTATTAATTAAAAAAAGATAAGTATTTAAAATGTAAGGACGATCACTAATTAAAGTCATTCTTCTGATTTTAAAAATTTATTTTCTAATTAGAAAATGAATTCAAGTTAATGAGTTTGAAAGCCTTATCAAAGGAATGTATCTAAAAACAACTAGTAAATTTTTGTATGATTGATTAGGAAAGAAGCACTAGCCGGAAGGCATCAGATACAGTATAAAGAGCCCAGAAAAAGTTTCCAAGCAGCTATTATTCCTCATTAAGAGAAGCCATATATATTTCATTAGAGAAGAAGCCACCCAGTTAAATTATGAAGTAAAATAGTGTTTCTACCATGGTGGGGGAGGGGCTTAACTTCAAGAGTCTGACTACGGTTCCTGAAGTCCCCTGAAAATCTTCAATGTGGCTGCAATATAAAAATTCATATACCAATTGTAAGCTCCCGAAACCTTAGAGAAATCCTTCAAAATGTCATTCAAATAATTTTTCAAAATGCACATCTACGTTTCATCCAACTGGTCTCTGCCGTGTGTAATCTAAGGAGCAACCATGAAGAAATGGTAATATTTTTCCTATATGAACCGTTACTTTCTGGCCAGTCTTCGAACTTTATTTTACACTACCTTTAAATTAAGTTCTGTTAAAAGCTCTTCTCTTTCCTTAATGTATTAATGCTATTTTAAATTATGTAGTAATTCTCTATCGTAATCTCTAGTCTTTAAATTTAATATTTGTTAACTTTCTCTTTTCTTACGATAATGGTTCGTTTATTTAACCTTATTATATATTTTCTAGATGATTATTAATATCATTTATTTTTTTTATTATATGCCAATAATAACTTCAACTCGATAATAATTTCCTTCGTTGCATTTGCCTTGTTAAATAATATTATATTTATTTTTACAGTAATTCTTACCCACTAGAACTATTTTGATACAGTTCTATTAATTATCGAGTTGAAGGATTTGTACAATTTTTGCTATTTTATTAATGGCTAATAACAACAAATTATTAGCTCAATTTTTAACCTATGCTCTCAGCCACTTTACTGAATTTATAATAGTTATTTATTCACATTAATATATTGTTTCGCAAAAAGGTCTATAAAGGAATTAAATGAATATATATTCTAATTCAAATGTTAGACTTTCTATTAATATTCAGGGAGGGCATGAGATTTAGGGTATAATTAAAGTATTTTCTAATTGCATTAAATATTTGTTGATTAAAGCACTTTGACTTTAATTTAACTTCATCAGGTCATCACGTAGAGCATTTGTTATATAAAATGGGTTTAATTATTTAGACACGATGATTACCAAGTCATCATTTTCCGAATGTTGCTGACGCGAGCCATCTCCTGTTTCATAGGCTTGTTCTTGGTGATATTTATATTAGTTTAATTATCTAGGAAGAAATCACTTCCTCCACTTGCTCGTTTTATATTTGGAACACCAAAGGTTCGAGGCTACGACCCAACTGGTTTTCCGTGTTCTATAGATCCTTCATATAGGGCATCAAAGACTTGTCAAATACAAGCCGCCCTGCTATTTTCTCAAATCACAGACAAGCCATTATTTTTCATATTTATTCTTGTAGCTCATAAGTCGTCAGTACCGTTTATTTCTCAATTCCAGTAAAGTCCACTCTCATGCTCGTAAATCGTGATGAATTGATTTTATTAAAGTCAAACAAATTCATATTTATTTATAATTAAGTAAGTTCTCTATTAAATATTAAATTTATGCCCTAAACACGTATCTTGCTCTTTGTGAACTGATTTACGAATGTGAAAATAAATCTCACACTCTTTCTTTTAGAATTTGAATCATAATTTCTGTCACAGCCAAATACCTTTATCTACCTTTACTTCCTAGTCGGGGCATAAATATATATAATTCTCCTAGAATATTGCGTAATAGTATTGGCATATAATAAGGACTGCCATTCTTAGTGTAAATATAAATTCCGTTTAAAGACTAGAGGTAATCTATATAATCACAATCTAAAAGTTGAACAAAATTATAATTATTATTAAACATTTTATTAACACATTTGGTTTTTTTTAATTTTTTTTTATTCAAATTATTTTAATATTAATGCTCACCGTCGGTATTGGCAACCTGAACATATATATATGAGTTGACTTATAAAGATTCTTAGTTATTTAATTATACTTTATTAGAGTTAAATCAGGGGTCTCATTAATCATCATCATCCATTGAGCTAGTTCCTTGGCGCATAGTCACGTACCGTCGATATATGTCATCCATTGATTTGATCTGAGCTCGTGAGTTGGGTTTGAATTCAGTTTAAACCACCTGAGTTTGAATCCGACTTTGAGTTCGGGTTTGTTGATGTGTTGGTTTCTTTTTGACCAGTACAATATTTCTCTAACATAACATACATAGACTCAAATGGTTAGGCACTAGTTTCAATATTCCCAATAACAATTTGTTATCAGTTACTATGTGAAAAGATCTACCAAATATATATATTGGTGAATAGCTAAGGTCTTTTTGTAAATCTGACTATGATATCTTTCAGCTTTAGAAAGGGTGCTTGATGCATAGGCTATGGGTTATTTGCTATTATAAAATGGATGACATAAAACTTACTCCACACTCCATTCTAAAGTATCTGTTGTTAAGCACACTTTGATATTATCAAAATGAACCAGTAATTTGTCTACGAACAGTGAGACTTTAGTTCATATAAAAGCTTCTCGTGTGTTTTAAAGCAGTGCCACTTTTGATTTTTCTTTAATAATTCATTCAGAGGATTTGCTACCTTATCTTTATTTTATAGAAAGGATTCAAAATAGTTTATCAAACCTATAAGTGTCTGGAGTTCTTTAACATTTCTTGGTTTAGCCACATTTTCCATGGCTTTTATTTTCTCAGGTGATGGTTGCTTACCCTTGTCTGAGATTATATGTCCTATAAATATTAATTCTTTTGCATTCCACATATTTTTCTGAGCATTTAATCTCACAATTTTTCACATGCCTTAAACAGTCTTTGGTGAAGCATCTTTTCTGGGCATGCTGTTATAAGTATGTCATCAAAGTAAGGTGTTACACTATCTAATTCCTATAATAAAGCATGAAGCTTGAAATATATTTGGCACTGTTGAAATACTAATGGGACTTGATGCATTTAAATAATCCAACAGGGGATGTTGGAATTAATATTTCCACTGACTTGTTCATCACTGATATTTGGTGAAAAGTGGAATTTAGGTCCAGTTTTGCAAAATGTGATGCATTTTGCAAACTAGCCAATATCTCTCTCACACCAGGTACTGGATACACCCTCTTATTTAAATACTTATTTACTGTTACCCTATAATCTCCACATATTCATGTTTGACCATTGGATTTTGTTATTACAACTATAGTTGTGGCTAATCTGACATTTGTACTGGCATTTGACCAAGGCCTGAATTTTCTTCTTGACATTTGTTTTCTGCATGAATGGGATTTTTTGCAGTGTACATACAACTAACATGATCTCTACTGAGCTCATTGATATTATACCCAATTCATTGTTGAATAAATCTGGATATTTAATTTCTTGTCTGACAGAAATTTTTTTAACTATACTAAATTTTGATTTCTATTGCATGGAACCATTTTCTTCTTATTATAGAGATTTTCCCTTTTACTATATTAGTGATAATTTAATTATTTTCTCACAGTATCTAATTAGAGTTTTTACTCACTCTAATAATTTCAGTCCATTTCCACTCAGATTTTGAGCCTTAACATCTGTTTTTTTCTATTTTAATGCTAGTGTCAGCAGCTGATAGTGTGCTCCAATCTATCTCCATTTTAATTTATTTCATCATGAATAGCTGTAATCCCTCAACTTCCATGTCTTTTTTTTTACAATATGAATATTAAAATGTTTATCTCCCCTATTTTTCTGTATCTGAGTTTTCTCTTGGTGCTCCCCAATTCCCAAATGTTCTACATAGGCATGCTAAATGCCCCTTACTTCTGCATTTAAAACATGTTTCCTACTTCCACTTACAACCTTTTTGCTCAATGAGTTATTTTTCCATAGCAGAAGCTCATAACTTTATTTTCTTTTTTATAATCAGGTTTTTGTTTACTCATATTAAAAACTTGTGTATTAATATTATCTTCAGGTTTAGATTTAAAAGCATGAATCTGTTCTAAAATTAGCTTGTAAACTATTTCTTTCTTTATAGCAATTTCATATGTTAGATCAATCTCTGTTAACAACTGTTGTCTGAGCCTTTCATCAGACTGCCCCAGAATAATTAATACATAAGAATTTCCTCAACAAACTCCCCATACCTGCAATCTTTTGCTAGTTCATTTCAGGATGGTGGAATTAAATTCGTTTATTGTTTCATCTTAAATTATTTTCTATTTTTTAAATGTAAATGAGCTATATAGCAGGATGGACTAGGGGTTAAATATTTATTTAATTTTTTTATTAATGCCTTATATGGTATATTATCTGTTATGGGAGGGTCATAAAACTTATTAATTATCTCAATAATTTTCTTACTAGAAAAACATAAGAGTGGTGTGACTTTTTGCTTATTGTCCTCTATTCCAGTGTTCTTCAATCCTTGGTCCGCAGCCCGGTGCTGGGCCACAGAACTTTTATGCAGGCCCGCATGCTAGACAGGCAGTAAAAAGTCTGTAATAATAAATAATAAGAGTTTAAACTTTTAATTAATATAGCCAATTTTTATTTATCTCATTTTTACCCAATTAAAAAAAAAAAAAACAAGTGTACACATTTCAAAGAAATTGGCTTTCAAATATTCAAATTTAAATTTTAAATTAAAATTGAATATGTGGACAGTTAATTAAACATTGATATAAAAAAACATTTAATCACATCACTATATGACATAAATATGATATAGTAGAAATATATTGAAAGCGTGCTAGCAGTAATAAAGCTAAGTATTATTTTTAAAAAGTCCCTTTTCTGTTTGTAATTTCATTTTAACGGATATAACTTATTAAAATACATGTATTTCATATTTAATATTTAAAAATTGTTAAATATAAAGGCCAGCCTTTCACTTTCATTGGTTATAATAATTTCAGAATAGCTTGTAGTTGAGCTGAATTATGTTAGTATATATAAAAATCACACTCCGCATGTAAGTACATCAATAAATGTTATGTTTATGTAAGATCAAAGTTAAAATGTAGGTAGGCTCTTTCTACATTTATGTTTGCTGACAGTTTATGTATAACTTGCTGAAGGTTTTTAGTACTTCCATATTAATTTCATCTATTTGCATCAATTAATTAAAGATTGATTTAATATTTGAGGTTGTTAAATATGATGTTTAGCCTTTCCATCTGATTAGTTATAGTTATTTTAAAATAGCTTATAATTGTACTGAAATTACATTAGTATATGTAAATCATACGCTACATGTAAGTATATTAGTAAATGTTATGCTTATATAAGATCAAAGTTAAAGTAAAGATAGGTTCATTCTACATTTACATTTCCTGATAGTTCGTTTACATATAACTGGCTAGAGATTTTCAGTATTTCCAAATTAATTTCATCTATATTCAAGCTATCAAAAAGTTATTTTTATAAATACTATTATATTTCAGGTTTCTTTTTTTTTTTTTTTTGTTAAGTAAAATGTTGTTGTCAATCTGCATAATAAAAGAAAAATCGTAATAGAAAACAATAAATATATACATATATGATTTTGAATATATCTTGAGTGAAGACCATTAGTCAAATGATATTTATAATATAGATATAATAATAAAAAGTAGCTTATTAATAATCTTAGTCTAGAATGAAAATTTTGGATTATAAATACAAATCAGTATACGTGTTTTTTTGTTTTGTTTTTTAAGGGTCATAGCATCGGCCGGGACCCAAACCCGCAATCCGGGCAACTGCCTGCAAGTGCAAGGCAGTCGCGCTGATCTCTCGACCACCAATGCAAGACCAGTATACGTGTTTTTGCATCTACAATATCAGTTTGTTTGTTTTTTTACACTTTTCACAAAAAGTGAAAAACATTTACTTAACTAAAAATCAGTTAACACTAAAAAAAATCCTATATTAATATACAGCAGTGGTCTTCAACCTTTTCACACCTGCGGCCCGGTAAAAATAAGGATAAGGTTTCACTGATCGGCAGAAGTCTATAGATAAATTTTCTTAAAGATGTAAACTGCCTATCCTTATATGAGCATAATTGTTATAACTGATAAAAACAACAATGTTAAAGATACAAAATGAAAAAAACTTTTTTTTTAATTTTGAATTTTTTTATAAAAGTAATAAAAAATTTAATTCTACCCCCCCCCCCCAAATATCTGTGATAATTAGAAAAACAAATTAATTTATGTATGATTGATTAGATTTTGTTTTCGTTTTGTTTCTTTCTTTTTAATTGGGTAAAAATGAGATGAAAAAATAAATAAAAATTGTTTATATTAATTAAAAGTTTAAACTCTTATTCCCTTCCAGTCTACCGGCGGACCTGTAAAAAACTTCTGCAGCCCGGCACCGGTCCGCGGACCTAGGGTTGAAGAACACTGATATACAGACATTCGTATATTGGTTACTTAAATAATATATTCATAACGTCTGGATTTGCTAAATAAAATAAATATATAATTTTAAAATAAATTTTATATTATTCTCTCAGCAAAATCAAGAACAACTTTAACTATTATTGCTTATTCAAATTTATATTTAAATAACTTTCGTAAAATGAAAACAATAGTTATCAACTACTGAAGTGTGTTAAAACGTGGCAAGTATCCATAAATGTTTTGTGTGGTTTTTTTTTAGAATCCTTATTTACACACACGTGTATAATTTTAAAGAAGACTGTTTCATTAAAATAAAAATAATAGCAACATTATGAAATCATTTCCTTAAAATAAATGCTTGGGCGATATTGAAAAAAGTTTCATTTAAAAAAATTTCGCTTATTCTTAATAATATTGTATAAATTGATTTTTAAATTCTGGGATACTGAGTGAAAGATTCCAATTAATTTTCTGATTTTAAGCCTCCACATTTAGAAACTAATGTATTTTCCACAATTAAAATTCCATAAGTATTCTCTCATTTTTAAATTCCTCAGGAATCGCGTTGTGTTTTATGTATGACTGTACTAAACACAGACTCGTATAAATACAATTAAATATTTATTAACGAATATACACCATATATTTATACAGTTATATCTTCCCTGATATCGTTAGCTAGATATAGTTTCTAGTTACTATGCATCTATTGGAGGAAGGACTCTGGTGCTCTTCTAAGTTTATCTAACGCCTGCCAGGTTTATGATCTAGCAGCTTCCTGTTGACATGAACTTGCACTACTGCTTTAAGATGCTGCCGTTTAGTTCTGACATTTATTTATTGTAGGCTCACTTTATCTTCAAATAACCAAATCCCTTTCCATAATGAGAGTAATCGGATTTAGTGAGCATCCTTACCTATTGGTCTGTTTCTGCTATTAGATATATCTTATCTATTCATATATCAATTGGTCTGTAGCGTGAATGCTCAATTCAATAAAGATATTATGAATTTGGAGGTCCATTAGTTGAAGGTAAGTTGAGCTACAACAAATTGAAACAGGTTTGTGTGAAACACTATATATATATATCACTTTCAACCATAATCTCTCTACTGTAGAATGAAGATATTTCTAAATTTAATTCACATTCTCTGAAACATATCCTCACTTCTTCATATCACACTAACAAACTTTCTTTCATCTCATTGCATACTGAGTTTCAAGATCTCAGTTTCCAGGTGAAATCTCCATATTTCGAAATTAATATTTATTGGTCTCCTTGATATATTTTCCACAATTAAAGTTTTATAATCTCTCATTAGTAAATGCATCAAAAATTATAAACAGGTTTATGGGAAATATTTTCCAATCATTATTGATCCTCTGCAGCATGAAGATCTCTCCATATTTAATTCACTTTCACTAATCTATCCCTCTCTTCATCAACTCCACTGATAAACTTCCTTATTTTATTCATCCATCTTACATGTGGTCTTTTTCTAGAGATCTAATTCTATCAATGATAAAAATGATATCTGGTTTTTGCATTTTACTTTTCATCTGTTATACCCATCATATATCTCTCTCTACTTTGTTAAATCATTTGAAGATTTTATAATAAAAAAATTTATTATGTACCGGAGTCTCACATCCACAAATAAGAAGTGATAAAACATCTTACTTAAAATACATCTTTTCAAGCACATAAACATATTTCTGTTTACTATTATTTCTATCAAAAGCTATTTGAGCAAGATATTTATAAATATTATTTTTTTCTAATTTATAATTATCAATCTTTCTTTTTTTGAAAAAATTTTTATTGAACATTTCTTTAAACTTAAGCAAAAAACATCATCTGCAAAATCAAGATTACTCAAATTATTACCATTTATTTTTATTCTCTTAGTTTCCCATTTTATCCCACAAAATATTTTTTGTGAAACTATTGGGAGAAGTTTTCAAGACATAGAATCACCATTTACACTCTTAAGATGTTATCATTGCTATTGCATTTTGAAAAATATTATTATAAATATATTAAATAACCTCAATCCTATCATATATATTTCTAAATATAAATAAAGATACAATAAAAGACAAATGACCCCCGAGATGCATTTTGTGGTGAAACAGCATTTGTCTTTTATTGTATCCTTATTTATATTAACTTAAAAGAATATATGGCAGTATTGGGGTTATTTAATATATTTATAAAGATATTACACATGAGAAAGAAAAGTGTGAATAACTCCATGTTTCAATAAAAATCATACGTATTAATCTTTTTAAAGTTTATATCTGTATTAGAAACAATCTCTAGTTTAGTAAATGATTAATGATAATCATTACTGTATTTATCTAAAATGGATAGTGACAAAGATGTGAGTTGAGTTAGTTAAACACCCGCAATTCAAAATGCAATTAAAAATATTCAGAATATAATAATATCTTTGGTTCTTATCTTAATGATCCAAAGTATTAAATCATTTTCATAATGCTTACAGAATCAACTGCCTTTTCATCATATGCAAGACCAAAGTTTAATGGCAACTCATATTCATTAGTCTTTTCTATAATTTATCTCAATACTTGAATATGTGCTAAAACCCCTTTTAAATCCAGTTTGTTCTTTTGATTGGTTCAAGTTTGAAGTTCATTGTAGATGTGTTGCAATTATCTTGGTAATCATCTTATATATAACTAGAAATGTAACTCCTTTTCTTAAATATCATAATCACAACTGGAGTTTTCCAATCATTAAGTGCATATTTATCACTAAAACATTTGAAATATACTTTTGTTTAATTGGTCACTTGCTTTTTTTAGGATATCAAAAATAACTCCCACCATTTCCTGAACCTTTTTTTTCCTTCATAGATGAATGTCTCATATCTTGATTTGAAATATTTAGCAATTCAGAAAATTCTTTGGAAAACTTTTTTTTTATTGCTGAAATAATTTTTCTTTCAATACCCAAATGTTATATTAGATTTTTATACTTGCAAATTCAGAATATATTTTTTTATATCATTATTAACTCTTTTCATACCATTTTTCAGAATTTTAGATATTCAATTCTTAATGGGACATTTTTAGACACTTCATACATTGTCTTGTTTCAATTAAAATTTTACTGATAAATAGCTACTTTTTTGCAACAGTTATCTTTTGTACAATTCTTGCTAGAGTATCAGTTATCTACTTATTGATTTTAGGCATTTTTCAAGCATCTTCTAAGTCTGTTAATATCTTAGAATGTTAAGCAGGGTAAAGTGTTTCTGAAAATTAAAAATATCTGTTAATGTGCTTTTTTAATAGTATTCTTCTCTCTAGTTTTACATTAACACATAAGTAGTTTACCTATGTTGAACCTATTGAGAATATTGTATTTTTTTAATCAAATTATAATCTTTTGCTGCTATACCTTTATTTAAATGCTTCCATTTCAATTTCAGTTTAGCATTTTTTTCAAAGAATGAATTCATAATATATAGTTTGTTTGTTTTTTGTAAATCCCACAAATTCATGTCATCTCTCATTTCTGTCACTATAGTTAAGTTTACCCACAGCTCTTCCATTTTCCAATTACTTTCTAATTCTAGCATTAAAATATCTACATGACAATTATTTGTTGTGATCAAAAGCATTTTGTACATTTATAAAAATAAAAAAAAAATCCTCTAATTATTTAACAGAGTGAGAATTTACTGATTGGACCTCAAATGTAAATTATCTCCATCAATTTGGAGTACCATGGTGTATATGAAATCCCATATGAAGTTTGTATATATTCATACATTGGACAGACCAATTGTAAAATAAACATAAGAAAGATGTTGGCAATTAGAGAAAAATATAATTCATCAGCCATTTATTCACGCATTAAATTAACTAACCATGACATCAATTTTAATAAAACACATATTCTGGCAAAAATTGAACAATATGACCAGAAACTGCTATAAGCTATAGAGGTTTTTAAAAGGTCTAAGAGCATAAATGCAAAGTGTGAATTAAAGGAAATTAACAATATTTGGAAAAAGCTACTAGAAGATAAAATATTTTTTAAAACTTCTCAATCAATAGAATTTGAAAAATAAGGAAAAAATAACAAAAAAAAAATAACTATTTTAAACCACACCACACATATTCCTATGATTTGAGAAAGAAGAAGCTCTGAGGAAAGTACTTGTTATTGTACTAAAACATCGACTATTTAGCTATTATATTTTTACTTCTTGGGAGTTTCCGGAAATAATACTATGAATTCATCCTTTATCCATGAGAATATTAGAATTAATATATATATAAACCATAATAAAATGTAAAAATTATATTCCACATGCAACCTGGCTTAGCAAATTTTTGAAGTTTCTTACTGTATCAATTATTATATCAATATACTCTTGTAGAATAAAATTTATAAACATGAAATTAAAGAAATTTTTGAGAAATACCACTTATCAGTGATCCAAATTGAGATTTTTTGTCTTGCGTTGTTAGCCGAGAGGTATCGCAGCTGCCATGCAAGCAAGTAGTTGGTTGCAGACGGTTGTGGGTTGCGCGTCCTGTCCGACGCTATGACATATGAAAAAAAAAATTGAGATTTTCTATCATCAGTAATAAAAGAATTTTGTTTTTAGTCTTTAAAAACTTATTTCTTTATAAATTTAGAAATCCTCTCAACACAAATACACTATTGAAATGTCTATGAAATCTTATCCATCCATTTCAAGATCACAGCCTTGTAAACTATTGTTATCCCTCAAAACGATCAAAATAGTTTTTGAATTAAAATCTTTTCTTTCCATATGTCAAAGCATCAGCCGGGAATCGAACCCGCTGTTTGCAAGGCGCTTGCGCTGACCTCTCGGCTACCAATCTTTTCGTTAGTTATTTTATCAAAAAATTACATAGTTAGAGAATGGTTACCAAAATTTTATATCTTTTCTCTTTTTGTTTCATAGTCAAATGATTGTTTAAAATTATTGCTAGAAGAAGAAAGAAAGAAAATAATTGGCCACCATAAGAATGGAATGTACTGAGTTTCCTTACAGTTGTTTAGAGTGTTTGGTCTTTTCAGAATTTCAATAAAGTCTCCTATAGTTTACAAAACATATTTTTCTGTTCTAATATCTGTGTGTGTATATATAAGATTTTTGTGACATATTAATTAATATAGTCATTTATATGATTATCCCTTGATTTTTAATTCCAAATAGAACTTTGATTTTTTTCAGATAATTAAAAAATATCTGAACGAATTTAAGCAACTTTTTTTAATTAGTATATAGTCGACCTAGCCAGCCATTAAATTATTGTAGAAAATTTATCCATCAAAGATAAAATAAGAAAGAAGTAACTAATTTACATTTCATTAGTCAATTACGATTTTTTCCCCTTCTGTTAAAGAATCCTAGAGTGCCTTTACATTAAAGTAGCTTATTTATGGCTATTTTATTTTTTAATATACATATATTTTAGTAATTAGAAAAAAATACTTAAGTCTATGATCGCTTAATGCTTTAGGATCTCTTATATTTAAAACTAAGAAAGTATTCAGAGTTGTTATCCCTTTTCTAATTTTATTTGTAATTAGTTGCCTACGCTGGCTAAGGAAAAGGCTTATTCATATCTTTATTTTACTAACAGTAGCTGAGTGCACTTTTGGCCAGAGAAACTAGATCCATAACACTCATAATATGATAGATATGCTTCTCTGGCTGAAAGCGTGCTTAGCTTTCATTAGTAAAATTTAACCAGCATTAGAAATGTTTTAGGCAACTAATTACAAACTAAAATAAGCATAAACCAAAATTCTTACTTCTTTTTTTAAATTTAGCTTTGTGATATTTTAATTTCATCACAACTTTTTTTAAAAAAAACTGGTTTTTATTGAACTAAACTTCATATATATATTTATATTATTAAATATTTTAAATAGTCTCATTTGAGTTATAAGCAGCAGAAATTTAATCAAAAAAATAAGTCATTGTATTATTTTATGGAATCTTTGTCATCTGAAATACACAAATAAAAAATACCAAAAATATATACATCAACAAATATAGCAATAATATTTTACAAGAAATTAATTTTTAAAAAAATAGAAAATGAAATTTTTAATATTACAAAGATTAACCTAAAACATCATTTCAAAAAATACATGTTAAAATGTTTTAAGAGACTATAATATAGTAGTAGTTCTCCTTATCAGTACATAATTACTTGTAAAAAAATCTACCAATTATTTTCTAATTTGTAAAAATTTATTATAATTAAATTCCACCTCATTAAGGAATACACAAATTAAAACCACAAGGAGTAAATACAACATAATTACTAATCCAGAGTTGAATCTATATAACTATTCGTGCAGATTAGCTTGAGTTCCAAACCTTAGAGCGTTTTGAATTTCAGGTTTTTATTTGAACAATAAAATGAAGTTAAGAGCATTACTGCATTAATTTTCAATTTAGATCCCAAACCTTGGTGATAGAGGAAAAAGCCAGAAAACAGTTTGGGGTAGGGATTTAGATGCATTAGCTTATGGTAATCCCTGATTATTCATTCTTATTTTAGATAATACCAAAATGGAGAATAGCTCTTGTTTAGTAATATTATTATTGAATCAATTTCTTCACATTCTTTACATTTCTCAATTTAATATAATTGACTACTTACCTTTGTTTTTTAATTTTTTTAAATTCAAATTTTTTTAGTGGAACCTATGAAGAAGGCTTCTGGTTAAGATGAAACAGAAATAAAATAAAATTTGCTTTAAAAAGGTGAGAAATATAGTATATTATTATCATCATTATTATTGTGATTTGTTCTCCCTTTATTACTTTTTTAATGTATTCTTGTAAAATCAATGACTTTCTCATAAGATTCAGGCATTTTAGAATGCTACAATAATTCTACTCTTGCTTTCAGTTTTCTTTTGCACTATTTTGTGTTTATCTATAATATTAGTTTACCATTTATTTTTTATAGACATCATTATTAAAATTATTTTAAAAATAAATCTGAAGATATCAGTATTGTACTTTAAATTTGCATATGAAAGCAAGCCAGAATGCCTTATTTATATCCCAAACAAGATGATAATGCCTGATTGGTGGATTATTTGGCCTGAAGGTAATTCTGAGTGTGAGCTTTGGATTAATATTTCAAAAAGAAAAATTGTAATTTTTCCATAATTTATTTACATATTTAAGCTTATATATGCAATATATTTATAAAATATTTATTATAAAGCAAAAACTATATGATTACAATTAGATTTTGTTAGAAAATATCTGTTAATAAGAAGACAAGTCCACAAAAATGCAGCTATGATAAACTAGAAGCTGTTTTTACTGACTAACAAGAATGTTTTTCATAAACATTGGTAAAGAAATTTCTTGGTAAAATTTTAGTAATAATTTTAGTAATAGTAAATTTAACTTTGAATTTTAAGATATTTTTATTTTTTTATAACGACTCAAATGGAATTCAAATAAGAAATATTTTGTTCTACAATTTTTATGAATAGTCAAGAATATGGTCCAATAATAAATTGTATCATTGTTATAATTAAGACCTCCCCATTTAGTATTTTATATTTGTATTTTGCAAAATTCAAATCTTAATTTTTAGAATATCGTCAGGTCAGTGACAGCTGCTTTAAAGCAGCTGTCCCGGGTTAGCGGATTCACTTCCCGGCTGATGCAATGACACATGAGAAAAAAAACTTTTAGTATATCTATTATTTGAAAGTTTATATTTGTAATAAATAATATAAAGATTATTGTTGCAAATATGGATGAAGTTGTAATTAGAGTTTTTCAAATAAGTGCAGGAAGGGTTGGAACCTGAATAGACTAAAACAGCTCTTCATATATAATGGCTAGCTCAAAAATGGTGGCAAACCAATTATTTACAAACAGCATCTGGAATATGATTAAGGAAACTTCAGCTATCTGGAAAAATTCTCCAAGATTTGCTATGAATTTGAACCTCAAATCATGGATACTAGTAGCTGCTACACAAATGCTAATAGTATTTTTAATATAGTATGATAGCTGTTATTTTTCATTATAGGAAATGCTTGTTGTAATAAAATTAAAACTTAGTTATTACTTCTTATTGATAGATTCAAAAGGTGATGGTTTTATTGTAAATTATATAGACCTAGTATGATTCTCACAATTGTGATTTATTTTATCAGAGCTTCTCATAACTGATGTGTATTCACTGGTATATTCAAATTGATATTTAGTTAACATGTTTAGTGATTTGTACAAAGAAAGGTAACAATTTTTTATCTTACCCCGATGCAGACGACCAGCTCTAGTTAAATGTTCTGCCTTCCTAATTAATACTTTTAATCTATTTGCTAGTGCTTGGTATTGTAATAATACAAATAGATGACCTGCCTCTAGTTGTTGTTGACTGGAAGACATCTTACTAGGAGAAAACTAAAATAAAAAATTATTTTATGCATATTTAAATAATAATAATAAAAGTTGTATAATTTGTTTCAGAAATAATGTATTGCAAACTTAAAATTTTTCATTACTTCTAGGTTTTACTTCATTTTTTAATGGTTTTGGTTAGCAGTATTTAATTTTTAATATATTTTGTCAGCTCTTTCTAAGACTATCAGTTTTACAATAGTCTTTGAGCTTTAATTGCTTTTGTGCCCTATGAAATTTAGTGCAGTGGTAAAGTAACATTTGAAAGCTAAAGGTAGAGCCCAAATGTCATAAGATCTCCCAATCCACTAACTATTCAGTTACTTTTATTGCTGCTGTAGTAATATAGTTTTCATGCAATTCTATTACATTTAATAATATCTTTGTTTTAATGATTGTTATGAATTTTTATAAGAAGGCATAAGCATTATTGATAGATAACATTTACAAATTTTTGAGTGATTGTACCTGATTTCTTCATGACACAAAACTGTTTACTTATTAACATTAAGTTGATAGAGGCTACAACAAAAAAAAAGTTTAAATTAGTCATGACCATTAACATTATTAGATAATGTGTTGCATTGTTGAATGCAATAGTGCAGTTTTAATTCAGTGACCATTTTTAAGTTCTTTTATTATTTATCAAGCTTTTGCTTTTAAATTCTTAAATTGCTAAGAAAACTTCATATTCATGTAATTATTTCACCATGCTAAGAAGATGTAAGTTACAAAAAAAATCAACAGTAATATACTCATTGATAATACCAATCAGGCTTCTTCATTTTAATAAACCAAGTAACATATTTAATCATATCAAACACTACATTTTAAAATAGAATTCCATAATTCAATAATATAAAAAGTTTGGAAATCCAATTTGACAATTTCAGAAATTTACAGCTCTTGAAGGTGTGACTTATATGATGCTTTAGAAAGCATAATAATATGTGAATTATTTGACAGTTTTTCCCAATAAATATTTATCTACCTCTAGAACTTCTTGCCAAGAAGCACAATGTATTCCTATATTCTTAAATAATCAATTATTTTACACTAATAAAGTTATTTTGAAATTAAATATTTAATTAATTGGCTTTTTCACAGCCACATTTTTATCCATGAATTGTGATGTTGCTGAATGCAGTTTTTTTTTTATAAATCACTCTCCTTCAGTCATTTTTTTTCATTTTCCCCTTTAAATTCTATCTGTTAGTAAAAGTGTGAACTAACTTAAATACATTAGTTCAAAAAAAATCTGAAGATGGCAGTAGCTCACAGAGGAAATTTAAAAAAACACAGCTTAATTATTTTATGATTGGTTCATTTTTTTTATCTTAAGGGTGAGAATAAACTTGGAAAGACTCTCCTTGTTAATTTTGATTAGCCTGCAATGAAACACCTGTTTTCTGGATCCTATTCAAATATTTATAATTAATTTTACACAATATTTCCATAATAATCAATAAAAAATAAATCTTTTCATGATTATATATATTATACCAGACAAAAGCTTTAGACTTGCATATACTGACCACCAGGGTGCCACTAGTCTGAAATTTGGAACTAGACATTTATTTTTAAGGGGTTACAGGATATGCGAATCGAATGCGCCGGACTAGCTCAATCAAGCAAATGAGATCTATGTTTTGTTCAGTGAGTTGGAAAGGTAGCAACAGAAAACAAAATCAACTAAGTAAATGAATAAATAAATAATTTTATTATGAGTATAATTAAATAAACATAAATCTAAATAATAATCTTTAAAGCACATTTAAAATATGTACTACACATACATTCGTCATGATTAAACTAAAATATTTATACGGCTTTGAAAGCGATTTCCTGTGCATGAAAGAGTGCAAAATACTGATAGTAACAGAAGTATTAGTAAGTAGACAGTGATCTCACACAAGACAAGGGAGGTTAGCTTCCTGCTTATAACCCATAGTTAGGAAAAGGCTGAATCTCTGTATTTGAGATTTATGTAAGCTTATGTTGAAACCGAAGGTAGCTTCCAAAACAATAATAATAAAAGTGTTGAAAGTTATTACTTTCAATCGATTGACCTCCCTCTGAGTGAGACAGGCTAGGAGCTCATGATCTACCTATTGAGAGGGTTAAAATGATCTACGTGCCCCTAATAAGTGAATTGGAAGCTTGAAGAAATAAAACTAAAAACTATTATATTTCATAACTGTCTATTATAAATAATTAGAGTTTCATGACATAAGTAGAACTAATAACAAAATGGGTCACGAGCCAGAAATCAATTAAAATAGTCTGTAATATCCAGACTGCATTCTAGAATAAAAGAAATGTGAGATTAAAATAAACTACTATCTTACTTACTAAGACTTCAATAGGACGGACAGTAATAGGTTTGAAACTAGCACTCGTTAAAAAAAGAAAGAAAAAAAAATCAAGTACACAGAAATTGAATTACATAAGATACAACTTGAAAAACATTTATATTTTTTAAAAAAAGGAAACACATATAAGACATTATTTAAGTCACAAAAATGTAAGGTACCTTAATAATTTATTTCAATGCTAGTGCACTAGACTTCTTAGGTTAGTCCGTTGCTCTGGATTCACTGATGGTAGGCTTGGGCGAGTTGGTTAGTGGTTTCTTTGGAGCCAGTTCTTATGGCATTGTATGCAGTTAATGGAGACACAGGACATTCGAACCTGTCCTGGCGAGAAGCTTAGCACATCATGGTAAAGAAAATATTCTTGCTGTAGGTTTAATGTTCATTCTAGGTAGAATAATTACTGGATCAGCTTTCAGAATATGCAGGAATAGTTTGTGCAAGTATCTCTCAGAGTTGGTGGAAGTGTTTCCTAGTTTGTGCAATTCTCCTGTCAGAGTTGGTGTCTGTCTCTTTGCACTGGTGCCAGTATACTAGCTGATGCAAGTATTGAAAACTAATCAAAGATAATCCAATGGCCTGATTCAGCCTGTTATATCTGAATCATATCTCTTAAACCAATTACCAAACTTTTTCTTTTTAATTAAAATTTAAAAATTCTCTATCTAGATAACAATAGTTATCTAATTAATGAAATAAATTGCCCTTTACAGATCTAGGAACCAACTAATGAAAAATTCTTTTCTTTTTGTTTTCTTTCTTTTTTAATTATTCTTATCAATATAAATCCCAAATCTGTAAAACAATCTATTTGTACACTTTACTTTTACATAAATTTAACAAAAAAGTAATCTTAGTTTTCTTTTTTTTTAAATCAAAATTAAAAAACAAATATAACTGTGGTATTAAAATATAATTCCCACGCACATACATATATATTAGCACAAGCATTAAAAAAAACTTTTACTCAAGTTTTACAAATGAAATCTTAAATAAAAATCTATTTTATTTTCTTTACTCCTCCCTATAAAAGTATAATTTTTATAATGGTGTCTTAAACATCCATTATAATATATATATATATTTTTGTAAAATCTTTTATTTTAAAAGTTTGCATTAAATAAATACTTCAATGTGCTAAAAAAATCACAACTGCAAATATATATTTGGTGATAATTTAATAATTATAAATACAATTTTTAATTTTAGAACAGTATTTAATAGATTTGTAATTATTTTATAATTATTTGATCAGATTCTAAGATCAAACTTCAAACAAAAGATTACATTAACTTTCTTCTTGATTTAAGCATGGTTGATGAATAAGAAAAAAACCAAAAAAGATCATTATCATTATATAATCGACTTCATATTATTTTTTTAATATTTCAAAGATTCAAATATTTTTTTTGAGGACATTTTTTATTTGTAAATTTAGATTTTTAGTAAACCAAGTCAAATTTATTGAATTCTATTATAAAATAATGAATTTTGCCCCAAATTTCCACTAGATTTTGGTGGAAAATGATTGCAATGCAAAGTGGTTAATGCTGACTTCTATGTTCAAACTTAAAATGACTTAATTCATAATGCTTTGTTGTGTTAAATATAGATGTATTGAATTTCCCTTATATAACTTTATCTGTTTAAATAAAATATTTCAATGTGGACAATTTATGTTCCATATTGTAATGGAATTCAACAATATCAAAAATTTTACAAATTATTCTAAGTTTAATTATTATTTTACTTTATTAAATCATATTAATCTTTAATATAATTTTCAAGACCCCATTATTCGAGCAGAGAAGAAAATATGATTTACATATTAATCATATCCCCAGTCCGACTGAAATTTAATAAAAAAATTAAAATGATGGTCACTTTTCCAAATTGAGGTAACTCTCTCTGGCTGCATAAAATGTGAAACATCTCATGGGGATATTTATAATGGGTTTAAACCCCAGGGTGCCATCTAGTCAACTAGACTAGACCCCAAGAGACAATGTTAGCATGCTTCAAGTTCTTGACCCATGACTAGCTATAAAAAAATATGAGATTGGCATCACAAAATATTTAAATAAAATTGTCTATTTATTCATAATTAAATTGAGAGAAACATAAAATGACATTTTACAACACATTTGTTAAATAATATATCATAAATAATAAGGGATATTCAAAACATAAAACAAAATATGAATACTTCTGAATAATATTTAAAGTTCTATTTAAGATAAAATTTAAAGTTCAATACCGGTATTAAGAATTCAAAAGTTCTATTAATAATGTCAATGAATATATTTATCTAGGAATTTTGTGCAGTCTCTTTTTTCATATGGGTGATCACCCCCGTCTTCTGATCTGGTCAGATTCATGGTAGACATATATTTCAGTATGGTGGTGCATCTTCTTGGCTCCATATCCTACAGCATGGGCTGTTTCCATTGATTTGGCATGGAAGATTCAAACATCAATAAAAAGGCAAGTCAGAATAATTCTACTGCATTTGGCTATTATCACACAGGAGATGAGCAGAGGAAAAATTAATGAACACCCAGATTTGGTCTAACAATGCATTTCTCTCTTATCACAACTAAAAAGATTGTTTTATTGTGCTGGACTTCATAGTTTTAACTGCTTGTAGATTTTATCCTTGTTAACTCTCTGGTCAACTACTGACTTCTATAAAATTCTTTGGATAATCTTCTTGAATCATCTGAATAATCTGAATTACCACAATAGGGGATTTTAGCTTTTTGTATGACTTCACCCCTGCTCAAGTTTTCACCCATGTTATCAATTCATTTGATCTTTATTTTTAATTAGTATATTTTTATTCCCTTATTTTTCCATTTTAATTGCATCAAAATTAGTTCTTTATTGTTTATTTAATCACTCTGGAATCTTGATCTCCAGAACCTGATTAATCTTGTACAAATTGTTTCAATTAATTATAAACCTTTAATTAAAAGTGCTTTTAATCAAAAATACTTTTGAAAGAATTATATATTAAAATAGAATACAAAATAAAGAAAAGAAAGATAAGTTATAATTAATAATTTAACTTATTTCCCAATATGCATACTTTTCGTTTTATTTTAACTTTTTCTTTTTAAAACAATTAAATATGGAAACATAATAATTTTATTTTCCTATTTTATTTTTTAAAAAATTATGTAACTCATATATATACGCACACTTATATAATGTGTATATATACCCATTGTTACAATATAAAAATACAATAATAATAAATCATTAGAGTTCATAAAGTCAATAACTTTGGTTTCATAGTCGACTATTTATACTGACACTGCATAAATGATTTCTTGAAATTTAAATTTGGACTTTTACTAATAGTGACTCACTGATATTTATTATCCAATAAAAAATGAAATAGTTCCTTTTATAAACTTTCTGAATATTATCATTGGAACAGAATCACTGGCTTAAATAGGCACAGATACCACTGCATAAACATTGATCTTTCATTGATACAATTCAGTATTTATTTATTTAGTTTTCTCAGCAAATCCAACACCAAATATCTCCATTTACTAATGTTTCGCCCTTTCAACAACACGGTCATATATTTTTCAAACAAATTTATTCATCTGGAAGATGAATTTCACAAGAAGCAACTACTTAAAAAATGTTCCAGGTTTCACTCAGATTTGTATTCTAACCTGTGGGCATAACAGGTGGATATATAAACTGCTACATCATAATATTTTTTTCCCCTCATACATAATTCTTTCTTGCATAAACATTATAAAACCAACAGATTTTATTTTTAAAATAATTATATTTTAAATATAAATTTTAATGTTATTACTTTCATTATAAAAGAGCTTCATAGTGTAAAACAGTGGTGGCGGCCAATGGTCATGGTTTTCAGGGGCCTCTATGTTAACAGCTCATGTAAACATAAAGAATGATGATCAGATGATGTTTAGTGGTTTAATACCACTTCCACCCATAGGATTATGATGACTGTGCATATTAAAAAACCAAAGATATCAAAATATATAAATGCTGAACTGAGTTCAAATCTATATGACTATACCAGCAAATGATCTTAAATTGAAAACATTATTGTGTTTCATTTTGGACTTAAAGCTTTATAGTTAACTAAAAAGATAAAAGTGGCTCCTGGAAGGTTACCTTGAATCCTAAGATCTAGGTGCAGCAATATTAGATCCAAGGTCCCTCACTAATGAAAGACATAAGCTAGAAATTAGTGTGATGATATTGAATAAATAGACATTAGATAGCATTTTGTGCACAAACCTTTTAGCATCCATTGATGGCTTACCCTGAGTGGTGTTACTGTATAGAGAGTTTTGTCTCTGTGTTAACAGTTTGTGTAGGTATTAAGAATAGTGATCATTTTAGTGGTTTAACACATATTGTTTTTTTATTTTATTTAATTTTTAAAAATAGATAAAAATCATATGAAAATAAAATGTTATATATATCATAATTTTTTTTTGGAAGTATATAATTTGTTTCAAATTTTCATTTAAAGTAATATATGCTTAATATTAAAATATTAGGAAATACAAATTTGTATATTTATTAAAAGTACTACCGTTTTATTAAGAATATCCTTACATACTCATACTAATAATTTAGCCATAGTAAAAACAAATAATGAGTCACATCATATTTTCATCTGAGGAAGAAAGGTTGCACATCACTGGTGTAGAGATAATAATCCCCCTATTATGCTTACAAACTGGGGTTCAAATCTAGGCTAAATAAAAAATAAAAAAGATTTTTTTTTTTCAATCAGCAAGCCCATAGGCAATCCAATTAATCATCCAGCATTAGTCAGCAAGTAGATATTTGGTTATTAGTAGTTAGAGGGTAAAGCAATAATGAAAACCATTCAATATTCACCAGCTGACAATAGCAAGCTGGTGTTGTTTATTTCACCAATGATTTCTCTATTATGGGTTGTGTTATATTCTTGCTATTTGTGATATATTCTGTCTCCCTGTAAAATTTGCCGGCAAATAAGTTTGGGATTCTAAAACGTCTTTTCGCCTAAGTACCCAAAAATTGTTTGAAATTTTCACTTGGCCTTTGCCATTGCTTTTCTCATATATGATAAAACATCTTTTATTCCAAATTCACAACATTTAAAAAAAAAAAAAAACATGTGGAAAATCAAACAGTCTATAATTATATTATACTCTCTCATCATTGACAAAAAATGTATCACATTTACTTCCCTGCCAGCAAAGAATATTTAAATATCCATTTATCAATTATTTTTGAATGGCTAACAATTATTAGCTATTACTCAGTTCTATCTAAAAGTTCCTGAATTCGGCTGAAAATTTACCAATTATTGAAGAGAAAAATCTTCAATAAGCTTTCTATTTTATCCATTACAAACCTAATTAGTCTAAAAATGAAAGCAATACTTATATTTGATCATTGTCAATATCTTTTTCATCAATCTTTATCTCAAACTTAATTAGTATTAAATAAAAATGTAATATCATTTTTAATATTCCGTATATTAATAATCTTTTTTAGTCATTTATCCATGCAATTTCTTGTATTTATCAAATGTGACTGGTTAATTTTATTTGAGATCAAAGAAAGCAGCTTTTAGCGAGTTAAATATTCTTATATAACATGAAATTAAAAATTAAAAGAATCAATTCTGAGAATTGCTTTCTTGTTAAATGTCTTTAATTATTCTAATGGTTAACTCCATTCACTGACATATTTTTAAATAAATCTTTATCTATTTTGTTTTCCAGCCCGTCCATTTTCTATAAGCGCTCTATTTCTCTCTCTTTTTTTAAACAAAAACATTTGACAAAAAGTTTTATTGAATTTAATCACAATGACTTTAGTTAACAAAAGAAAGAAAATGTGATAATTGAAAATATTTCTAATGCTTCCAGTAATTTAATCCAAGCAGATGTATCATTTTCTTACTGAACTTTTTTAGTCTGCCATCTAATGGGGAAAAACAAAAACAATCTAAAAATTTTGGTATACGATTGTTATCTAATTTAATCAAAAAAGATACTGTTCCCTTGAAGAATATATATATTAAGCGTGAGATTAGTATTTTATTCAAAAAAAAAAAAAGTTTAAATTAATGTTTACATTTTTAATTTTTGAAATATATAGCAAAAACGTATGTATATTTAATTTGTTGAAAAGAATATTTATTCATTTAAAGGAATTTCGAAAAAAAGATATTCAAAGAGATAAAAAGGAATGGAGTCAATTATCTCCTTACCGTGTTTTTTTTCTTTTGTCATCTCCCACTTTTTACATAAATTTGTGTACATTTTACTTTCAAGCAGAATTTTGTTTTAGAACAGGGATGGGATCTTTCTGTTAATTGTTGTTGTTGTTGTTAAGAATCACTTGTATAAAACAGGCAAAACTCACTATACGTATGCCACACACAGCAAGCTAGAGTAATCAATGGATGCCAGAAGGCTTGTGCATAAAATCCATTGATTACTCTAGCTTGCTGTGAGTGGCATACGTATAGTGAGTTTTGCCTGTTTTAACAACAGTTATACACAGCATAAGAGCTGGTGGTCATGTGATGTTTATTGGCTTAAAACCAATCCTGCCTAATAGAATATTGGTGGCTATGGTTATTAAAGAACCAAAGACACCAAAATGTATGGGAACTGAATTGGGTTCAGACCCATATAACTATATAAGCTGATGGGCTTGAATTGAAAACATTGTGTTTTCAGTTTAAGACTCATAGTTTTGTAGTTAAATGGAGATAAAAGGTGGTTGCTGGAGGATTGCATTAAATTCTAAGATCTAGATGCAGTGCTCTCAGATCCAAAGCTCCTCACTGATGAAGGCCGCAAGCCAGAAACTAGTCTGGAGATATTGGATGAGTAGGCATTAGATGGGGATTTTATGCACAAGCCTTCTGGCATCCATTGATTTTTCTAGCTTGCTGTGTGTAGCATATGTATAGTGAGTTTTGCCTGTTTTAACAACAGTTATACACAAGCATAAGAGATGGTGGTCATGTAATGTTTATTGGCTTAAAATCATTTGTATATTTATAATATCTTTGCTAAGAGTCATTTGGATATTTAGAATATATTTCGTGGGCCATACAAAATTATGACATAAAAATTAGCCAGTTAAATTTAATTAATTCAATCCCAGGACAATTCAACTTTTTCTTTTCAAACAAGAACCATAAGATTTTTTTATAAATTAATATTAATATTAATGACTGTTCCACGTTTAATGAAAAATTCCCCAATTCAATTTGTAACTATTTTTGGTGATATATTTATATTCTCAAATTTCTTTGTTTGTTCTAGACAAATTAATTCCCTTCAGAAAATGATTTTGAATTTTCTGCTTTTTTTTTTAATGATGCAACTTATTTTCACAGAATTTTCTGACTTGTTTGTACTTTTTATGAAATATGTCAGCTACTTTATGAAGATCATTTTATGTTTTTTATTTTAACATTTTTTTCTTCCTCAACAATATTGTTGTGATCAGATTGTTTTGGTAAATAGTGCATTTTAATATATTCTTTATTAAGTGAAATACTTCCCAGACATAATATTACATGAATTTACTATTTCTTCCTATTACAAAAAATATATTGATCCAATTTATTTAAATGTATTATTCTCTATATCAGTTTTTCTTATCTTAATTGGTGCAGCCAATTTAATAAAAAAATTAAATGCAAAATAATGATGATGATGATGATGGGGTACAGTAAAATTTGAATTTTATTTTTGCTAGTATGCTCTCAGTGTGATAGATTAAATCCATAGTCAGATAGACCATGCAATATAAATAATTTGTTGGAATATTGTATCTCTGAAAGAATGAACTACAAATAGTTTAAAAGTTGAAGAGAGAAAAAGATATAATTGAGAAAATAAATATTTTATTTTACTTACTTTTTATTCAATATTTGTACCATGTACATTTAAATACAAATTTATACAAAAGCATTTTATATATGTTTTTGAAAATGTCAAAGAACCAAATTGGCCTACAGGTCAGAGGTTTCCGACCTACTGAGTAGTCACTATAACATATGTTTTTCAAGTTCACAATCTAAGATTTAAATCCAAATGAAATTTGGAAAAATTTTCAGGTAACTAACAATTTCTAAATAAACTTAGGATTTGTTAGCCATTTTTATATTGATCAACTGTTGATTGTAATTAATCTGACTGATTTAATGGGTGTTCATGCATAGATAATAAATAAATATATAAACCATTATTCAGTTAGTATTAACAGTAACTTTATGATAAATAAAATATAATTTCAATGTTGATCAAAAGAAAATAACATGATGCAATTTTTATCCATTGGGAAAAATATGAATATATGCACCTTATGATTAATGAGGCTTATCTATAAATATTTTATTGGATGCTAGATTCATGTTACCAATAGTAGTGAATATTTAAATGTTCTTCAGATATGAAGTTCAAGGTATGAATAACAAATAGACATTGCCCATCCAAAAATATGTCTTACTGCTTTTTAGGATAGAATGTTGGTTCATCAAAGAATAAGTATTGTTTTTAATACAACAGTTTTTTTTTCTATCCCTACTCCTTTCTTTTCTTTAATCTCTCCAGTCATCATGAGTCTTTCAATGCAATGGTCATCTCCTTAGACTAACTGGCATAATGGGATTGTGAGTTTGTGTAATTGCATTTCCATCCTTTAATTACATGACTTCAATTCTGTTTTTTTAAGCTATGAAGAGGCATGCTTAGTAGGCTGGTAGCCATCAGTTGTGATCTTTCTTAAGGAAATACAATCAATAATGAGACTATTTGGAACTGGATTTGAGCAGGGGCTCCAATTGCAAATATTGTATATTTAGGCAGCCTATTTAGGATTCTTTCTACCTATCTTGGAAATAGAATGTGTTCTAAAGATGGGCTGAAAGCACAATGTCTAGATAGATTGTTATGCCTAGGAGAAGTATTCATTATAGTGATAAAAATAATAGTGTTCCAGGGGACAATGTTACTATCAAAGATAAGTATTATGAACCTATTTTATCCTAAGTATAAATACATAGAATGTGAGAACTTTACTTGATACAAATTCTTCAAGATCAGAATCGAAGACTGCATTAGTGGCTAAACAGCTGATAACCTTCAAGATTGATATAATGGCTCTTAATGAAAATTGACATACAGATGAAGGAAGTTTAAAAGAACAAATAAATGATGTTGGATTTGCTATAAATTTTAATTTAATATCTTTTATTGTTGGAATGCTTTGATGTATCAATGGAATGCTAAGAATGTTAGAAATTCCCTTGCACAATGGTGTTAGCATTCATTTTATTAGTATCTATACTCTAACATCAGCTTTAGAGAATTCAGAGAAAAAAGTTTTTATTCAATGTTGGACAGCATTATTATAACAATACCATCAAAAGATTGAGTTTTTTATCTTACAGTCTTTAATGCATGTGTTGGTACAAGTAATATATTTTGGGTAAAAGTTGTTGGAATTAATGGTATTGATGCGATAAATTCAAGTGGATATATTGAATTTTTGCACAACACATGGGATTTATTACCACAAACACTTTGTTTAGAATGAAAAACTTGCTACAAATAAACATGGATGCATTTATATTCAAAACAATGATATTTAATAGATTATATTACAGTTAAGAGCCAGAATATAAAAGAAATTCAAGTGTTTACAGATGTAGATTGTTAAATAGATCATAAATTAATATGCTCAAAAAAAAATTTAAAGGATGCATTTAAAAAGTAGATCTTATTTCAATCATAGTACAAGGAAACTGATGTTGCTCTTTAGAAATATCTATTATGCATATTAAATTTCAACAACTATTAAACACTAAAATTGCTAATTTAGACTTCCAGGAATGTCATATTACAGAAATATAAATAATCTCTTAAGGAATTTATTATGAATACAAGAAAAGCTATTCTTGGATCACTAAAAAGAATAATCATAATTGTTTTTCTGTCAAAGGTGATATTATTAATAATTTAATTAAAAGGAAATGTAGCATTTTTTGCTTGGCAGAATAATAAATTAAATGTGGAAGCCAAAGTTAATCAACTGGCAAGAAAGCTTGAAAATCATTGGTGGATTAAGCAAAAAAGATATGGAAATGGACTAGTTAGAATTACTTTAGATGTTTGCTAATACAATAGAAACAACATGTGGACCTAAAAAATGGTAGTCCAATTCTATTAAATCCAGTAATGGCATCCCCTTATATGATGATAGTGATATTTTGAACAGATGGAAAGAATATTTTCCATCATTTGTTTAATAATGATAGAATTGAAATAATTTTTGATGATATATTAATTTTATCTACATACTTAGATTTGAAAAAGATATTCAGTTTAATGAAATAAAAATAGTTCTTTGTGAGTTTAAAAGTGGAAAAGTTACAGGTCCAATAAAATAGCTGATAATTTTTTAAAATATGATGGTGAAATGTTAGCATCAAAAATATTAGATTTTTTAGGAATGTATTGACCCATTAAGTTGTATATAAAACTATTAAGTTCTTCTGTCTGATTTTAAGGATGTTTCTATTATTCCAATATTTAAAAATATAGATTGCATAAATTATTGGGGAATATATTCATTATAGTAAAAGTACTTTTAAGAATTTTGTTGGATAAGTTGCTTCCAGTCATAAATGAATGTTTTCCAGAGACTCAATATGGCTTTAGAAAATAAAAAAACACTAGACATATTTTTGCCAGTCAAACACAAGAAAAGTGGCAGGAACAAAAGAGTGATTTCTATATTGCTTTTTTTTGATTTAGTCAAGCCATTTGGTATAGTTACTCAAACAGGTTTAAGACATTGTTTGAAATTATCTGGTTTCCATGTCTATATATTATAGCTTCTACATGCTGTAATGAGAGAAAATATTATTACTACAGGTAGAAAATCTGAGACATTTGAAATTAAAACTGATGTTAAACAAGTGTATGTACTTTCTCCAACAATGCTTCAATTTTTGTAACAGTTATCTTCAGAACTGTTTATAGATAGCATAATGAAATAGGGATCAAGATGGGATACTGATGGGATGGTGGAATTTTTAATTTGAATAAAAACAAAATATCTTCATTGGATTATGGACTTACAATGTTCTAATGATTGTGCTATTTTAAACCAATTGGAAAGATTTACTTTTTAATGCAACATTTAAAGACTTTGATTTAATAAATAATTTTCAAAAATCTCGAGTTCTTTACCAACCAGGGATGAAAGAAAAATCTCCAAAAACATTTAACTTGGATGGTATCAACTTCGGAATGTGAGTCACTCTAAGTACTTTGAAATTAAACTGAGGGAGTGCAAACCTCTCAAGCGCTTAGCCAATCAGATCACAAATACTGAGACAGAGAATTTAACAAGAAAAGAGTGGTTGCATTCTCATCTTTACTTGTCTTTCTATATATCCAAGCCAATCCAAAGTACTTAAATCTGAATTAGATCTCAGTTTAATTTCAATACTGTCTGCGCTTTGTAAAATAAATATTATTTACATATATTGCTGCAAGTTATAACATCTAAAAACTACTGTGTAGTAAATCGAAAGATTTCACGCTGTATGTTTATAATTAGAACTCCTGTGAGTTGAGGGTGAAGATATTTAAGATTCACGCTTTCAGATCTAAGTACTTTGGACTGGCTTGGATATATAGAAAGACAAGTAAATATCTAAGTACTTTGGTAGTTTTATAAGTAGAAATAAGAACTTAAATGTTGAAGTAAAACACAGATTCCAATCTGCTGCTGTTGCTTTTAACATATTAAAAGACAGAGTATTTTATTGTAGGAAAATAACTATTGCAACTAAGTTGGTTATGTACATAGAGTTGTTATTTTCTAATTTAATGTATGAAAATGAGATTCTGACCCTTTATCAATACAACATAAAAGTATATAAAAAGAGTCATTTAAGAATGCTATATAAAATTTTAAAAATATAGTAAGATTATAAAACTAATAAATATATTCTTTAATTTTCTGGATATGTTACTGCAGAATCCACTATTATAAAATCACAACTTTGTTGGATTAGACATATAAGTCAAAAAATAATATAAGATTTCCTAAAAGGTTGTTCTATGACTAACTTGAGCTTAGTTTTCATAAGAGAGGTAGACCCTTGCCTGTGTTATAAAATATCTTAAAGATATTTTAAAAAAGTGCAATAGTGATTATTTCCATTTAGGAATATATGGAAGAGACTAAACTACATTGGAGAGCTACAATTAAATATGGTGTAGAAATATTTCAGAAAGAAATATTTCTGCTGAAGAAATTAAAAATCAGAATCACAAAACATCGAACAGAAAAATAGTCCAGCATGTTCTATATGTGGATGCATTCGTGGCTCACATATTAGTTTAATATAATCATTGCAAAATTCATTTCTAGAGCAGGTTTTTCCCTTTTTTCCTTTTCTTTCCCATGGAGTTCCAAATAATCATACTTGTTTGCAAGAGGCTACTATATGTATGCATGTACTATAAACATTATAATTAAATTTTGATTGAAAAAAATTACAAGATACCAAAGGTGATTAAAAAATTATTTTTTTAATATTTAATCATACCTTTTGCCCAAATACATGTTGGACTCATAAATCCTATCTTTCAATAGAGGATATAAATTGTATATTATGGCTAGCTTACATTGAGTGATCTACAATAACACATTACTTACTCTTATGCTTATTCATATGCTTCCAAGAACAGTTATCTTCTTTCTGCTTTAAAGCCATTCACTGTGAGCTTGATTAATCAATGAATATCAAATTATATAATATTATAAAATCCCCATCTCTGCTTAGTCTTTGGCTTTTGCCTTTAGCAGTGAAGACTCATTCTCAAACCTGGAAATAATGCATCTATCCTTAAATTCAAAGAACCTATAAGGTTTTAAATTCCAAATAATTTACTTGCATATTTGTATACTCAAAGGTTCCTACAAATATTAAAGAAGGTTGAAGAAGTAGACATTACTCCACAGAGTAATCAAAAAAAAAATTTTCTAATTTTATTTTCTGCATAGGATTTATTGAACAATAACATACATTTACCTCGATCACCAATGGAAAAAAATCCTGAGTTTTTTAGAGTATGTCTCAACAAGATAAAAAAAATTTCAAGACTTTATTAAGGAATTGAATCTCTGTTTGTGGTGTGGTAAAAGAATGCATTAACTATTACACGGAAAACTTTTGCTTTACTATTATATATTAACAATCATTGAGGATCTTGCTTCTTACATGTGCTATTAATTTAAATTGAAGAATCCCCTCCTAAAAAAAAAATAATTATTAACAATAAATAAAAATTTTAATAATTTTTTTTTTTTCTAAATATAAATAAAATTTAAAAAAAAAAGGATTAATGAAAAAAAACAAAAAAAAAAAATTAAATAAAATAAAAAATTTTTAAGTTAATTTTCTTCTATTAAAGTATGTATGCATATACCTTATTCACCACCAATCACTTCTAAATGAGTATGGTTGTTTTCTATAAAACAAAAATGAAAAAAAAAACAATGAAACAGAATGTTCATGATGATTAATATAATATCTATATAAACTAATTCATAAAACATAAATAATTCCATGTAATAGTTCTTTAATCCATTTAATTGATAACTTTTGAAGAAATATTTCTATAATATCTATAATGCATAAAACCATACTCAAGTTTATCAAGAAGTGCTTTTTTAGAAATTTTCCTTTATTTATTTCACATGCTTACTCCAATAAAGATATGATAATTACTACAGCAAACTGAAATAACATCACACCTCCAAAGCTGAAAAAATTATCAATTGATCTTATAAGCATAACATTACATTTTCAAAATGTCTGTAGCAACTTTATTTGTATTACATTGACAAAAAATCTATATCATCCTTTCATACTATAAATATAAATAACATTTCTATATGAATGCAATTTATCCACGCTATTAAAAAAAGGAAGTGGTAAATTTGGTAATAATATTTCTACATATAGTTAATTTAATTGAATTAGTTATTATCACTAAAATGAAATATTCTATCTTTTAATTTGTTAAATAAAGCAGCACCACCGTGGAATCTACTTTTACTTCAATGTATAAATTTGCCTTTTTGTCTAAACACTACTAAAGTATTTTAATTGACTCATATTTTAAGCTGACGAACATCAAAACCATAAGTTGTTGAAAAAAATTGTTTTTCATTACTAACTAATGAAGCATAAATAAGTTCGTTTTAGTATTAATTATCAAAATGTAAATTGGTTACATTTAACACTAAAAATAATACCATATGGAAACCATGAATATAAAGTTTTTTCTTTGAATAAATTCAAATTAAAAATGTCATTAAGCATATATCAAATCTTGTTTACTGTTTCACAAAGCCATACAAAGATCACTGTTATAAAACTGAAACAAATTTGGAGTTAGTACATATTACTGTTCAACACCCATTTTTATTATTAAATGTCTTTATTTTCTTACCAGTAATGTTTTCTCTCAAATATTCATGTAGCAATGTAATATTTCCATGTTATTTCGAACATTACCACAAACTTTCTCAATTAAATGAGTCAAAGGTCTTGACTGATAATACGTGATTAACTTGTATTTGTTTTTTCATATATATATATAATAAATAAAGTTTGATATCTGTATTCATTTCACAATATATGTAATATACAAATCAATATATATATATATCAAAATACAGTACAATTTATATAAATTATATTCTTTTAGAAGTACTTTCGACTATACACTTTGTAGTCTTTATCAACTATATAACATTGAATAATCAAAGCGAGACAACCTTTAACAATACCCATAGTTCAATTCAGATTTCCCACAATTCTGTTATCTTAACATTTGATGACTGGCAATAAGATAACAGAATTGTGGGAAATCTGAATTGAACTATGGGTATTGTTAAAGGTTGTCTCGTTTTGATTATTCAATGTTATATAGTTGATAAAGACTACAAAGTGTATAGTCGAAAGTACTTCTAAAAAAATATAATTTATGTAAATTGTACTGTATTTTGATATATATATTGATTTGTATATTATATTATATATATATATATTTATTTATGATACTTTTCTTGTATTAGCATAAATGCGATAGTTTCAGATTTCAAACACAGTTTTCACTGAAGGAAAAAAAAGTCAGAAACCAATAAAGAAGTATTTTCTAGAACTATGTGCTTTATGTCCATTTATCATTCAAGCTTACATTAGATAGCTCTGATAGAGAAAGATTCTAAAAAATAATTTGTCAAATAAATGTAGTTTCATGTATTCTAAATAACAATACCTGCCTTTAGAGTAGAAACATAGCTTCATGTATATTTTACTTGCTATGTTACTATCACCAGATTTTGATAAAATTTTAAGTAATTTTTCATATAGTTTTACTCTTTATCTAATGTAACACTACAAATTATCACTCGGTCCACAAAATTTCAAATATTACCTAAAGTATGATAACTGATATGAAGGTGCCACTAGGCATATAACCTAGTACTAGATTGAGAAGATTCTTCAATGATCATAGTATTAATTTATTTATGTATTGCAGTCACATAATAAATTTTAAGATGTAATCTTACACAGACTCTACTAATTATAATTTATGTTCTTACCAGAGGACACAATAGTTGTTAATGTTATAATTAAATCAAAGACAAATGCCCTTAGGTATGGCTTCAAATATTTATTATATTCATTTTCAATACTAACTGCTTTCCCAATTTCCTTTCAGAGCACTTCAAACTGACTTGATCTAAATTTTAAGGCAAAATACCAGCATAAATTTTAATTCCATTTATTATCATTTTAATACAGTCTAATTATTTAACATTTTATACCATTTTTCTAAGGGAACATGAACCACATAAATCCTACAAATGACATTGAACCAAGTTTATTACAGACCCTATCCAAATAGGTATGAACTTCAAGGTGACTTACTAATAAAAGTGGGGATATTGTGTACCACTCAAACTTTCTACATTACACATTAAATAATTATATTCTATCCTTAATGGATGGCATAAGTTTCCATTGTTTGTTTACAACTATTGAGCATACCTTTACATACTCATGATTCCAGCATGTGTTTCCAGTGTTTGCTTATGGGTGGAATTCTTAACTGATCTTTACCAGCCTTACCTCTGTTTGTCTTTCAAGATTTATTGGTTAACATTTTGGGACTCTAAACTATAAATATTAATTATAATAAAAATGAATTAAAATTATACATGATTTTAATGAATAAAACTAAGTAATATAACACCATACCCCCCTTTTTAATTCAATCAAAATAACATGATCAATCCCTATTAAAAATCTCACTCTGTTGTTGAAATTTTTAATGTACAACTGGTCTAGTTAATGGAATCTAGATTGTTATCATGCTAATTATGATAAAAATTCACCTAAGCAAAAGTTCATATTTACCCTGGCCTTTAGCTATTTAAACTTTCATCAAGATGGTACTGTTCATGTATGATCTTAGTTCACAACTGCTGGTGTGAATCCTTCTCTGGCTCCTGAACATATTCTCAACTACCTAGGTGGCTTCATACATTCCATAATTGGAAATCACTCAGGTGACTCCAGGTGTGAGTGGAAGATGGTTTTCCCTGGGAGTGAAGTCCTTGATATCTTCTAGCCAGAAAACATTTTCATGGCAATGGTTAATAACTCTTTTAAGCAAAAGTTCCAAATTATTCTAAACAAAAGTAAATGCCACAATTTGTTTTTCAGCAAACCATATTCACACTTTGCAGTTTATTTTTAATTACATTTTGTCACTTATAATTTTTTCCTTTTATTCTTGCTGCATTTTTAACTAACAAAAAAGTTTTTGATCAATTAGTGTAGTAGATAGACTCTAGCAATATTTTTAATTACAAATACTTTTTGTATCTTGAGTTTCAACAATAGAGTTAACTGCAAATCTCTCTAATTTTCCCCCAACCCACATTTTTCTGAGAAATACAAAAAAAAGCTTTTTAAAAAAAACTTTTATCTCAATATAGTATTTTATCTTGAGTTCTAATTCATTTAACTGCATTTAAAAAAATCTAACAAAGAAATCCTTCTTCAAGAGACAAAAAACCTTTGACTGATTAAAGATAATATATTTTAAATTCGGACAATTTTTTTAAATTAAATATATTCATTTATATATATGAGATGGCAGAAAATACAATCTTACTAAGAATATCTTGATACACATTTAAAGAACAAATTATTGGATGGTAAATTAGGTTTGTGGACTGGCTATTTGAAAAAAATTATAATCCTGCAAGACAATCCTAAGTTACATAAAAATAATTTCAAGTTACATCTGTACTATTTCAGCAGACAATTGATTTTCTTTTTTAATATTAATATGCTCCATCAAAGTATTCCAAGACAAAAACTTTATTATCATATCACACTATATAAACAAGTATGTCTCACTTTATCCTCCTGAACACACAACCTTCTGACTTTAAAATATTTCATAATAATGACTTACATTAGCTGAAATTGGTTTTATAACCCATTAAAGTAATACAAATAAATTATAAAATAAGTACATTACTGATGAATAAACAGGGTAGCAATTTTGATACTTTTATTTTAAAACACATTTTTATTGTGCTAAAAAAATGTTCATCTGGCATTTATGGAAAATTTGGTTGAATTCAATTAGCAACATAGAATAGACTAGTACAATGTTTATAGATTACAAGTAATATATTATTTACATACATAGGACTGACATAAATACAAAATTAATAATGGCGAAAGGGAAAAATAAAGAATATTAGAGTAGTGTTGGGAGAATAACCAGACTCCATGTAGCATTAACAATGTTTGATAGTGCACGTGCCTAACCTCTGTTTTTAATTTTTGAGATTTTTTTGAAAAACAATGATTGTAAGTTTTTAGATATAGGGTTGAAGCAAAGATGGCATCTTATGAACCAAAGGGTGTACATAAAATAAATAGTGATTCTAATTAAAGAGGAAAAAGCTTTTTATACTATCAATAAGAGTAACACTAGAAGAAATATGAGATTTAATAATTACTCAATGATGTTTCTATATATGAGAAGAGCAGGACACTGGATTAAAAAATGATATATTGCTTCTTTAGAATGATACCAAAGAGAGTAAGCTGATTCAATGTTAGTAAAGGACCTCTGTGATAAGAAATGACTAGTAGGTAAAGCCTCCAAATTAATTTTTATAATAAAATCAAGATATTTTGGCTCTAGATATCAGAATTTGAATTTTTTGATTTTTTCATTAGTGATATTAAAAATAGATGGACAAGAATAAGGTTGGCTAGTCCTATGCACCATGTTGTAGGTCTGCCAAAAGACAATTTTCCTTGAGAATGTCTTAATATCATTGTCAATACTAGAACCTATATGTTTGATTAAGAAATAAAAAAACTAACCTTTACAGGGTGGAAGTGTATTGGTAGGATTGACTAGAGTAAATTTCATAGTGATTGGATAAACAGAAACAAATTTAGAAATAATATTTAATTATTTCTGAAAATAAAAGGTATGTATTGAGTGGAAAGAGACCATTATCTTTGGCATGTTTTTGTAAGGTTCCAATACTGATTGCAGTCACTCTTTTGTACCAAAATAGTTTTGAGCAAATTGAATTTATCTTCTTGAAAGCATTGGTATAGTTAACAATTGGCATATAGTAAGTCATCTTTGGAAAAATCAGAAATGATCATTACTTTTGCATGGAGCAAAAGGTACACTTTAGAAAGGGATTTAGTTACATTTTAAGCAGATGTAAGGATGGAGTTCTGAATGGATGTTCTCATAGCAATCATAGATTTGTAAATGGAAAATCCAAGAAAGTTGTGAGGTGGTGCAGGAATGAAGAAGGGACACTATTACCAGTGATGATACTTCATGTGGATGATTTATCAAGATTCAACTGAAGCCTATATTGAGCTGTATAGTTTTCCAGAATAACAATAAGTGAATGGAGGTACTTCATGAATGACACATGCTTAAGTGCTTTATCAATCAATGGAACATGTATACCAGGCAATTTTTTCTCTATTTCCAGAAGAAACGGTTTTATATAAGTTATTTTTAATAATATAAATACATAGAATGTGATATTTTTGCTTGGTATGAACTTTTTAAGATTATAAAAAAAATATTATTTGTAGATAAGAAGATGTCAAGATTTAATAGTAATATAGCTGATTTTAGGGAAATTATTCTTTCAAAATAGAAAAGTTTAGTTTAAACAAATAGCTGGTTTAAAAGCTATTCGAAAAAGTAGGTCATTGGTGAAAAAAGTGAATTTCTAAAGTCACAAATGAAAGACTACTTACTGATGGTATATTTGATTAAGAAATTCAAAAGAAAAAATATATATTCTTTGTTGGACAATATTATTACATCAATGCCAGTAAAAGGCTGGATTTAAATCATATTTTGATGGTAACAGTAAAATTATTGGAAACAAAGAGAATTGGTGTTGCTAATTTTTTCACAATACATGAATAGATCATAAATGAATATTTTAATTAAAGAAAACATTGCTATAAAAAAATTGGGATGTAACCATGCTCAAATAATAACATTTATTAGATATTATAATTAGACACCTGTATAAAAAAAGTTTATATAAATAACATGGGTATTTATATTTCAATAATGGTCTTAAAAAGTAATCTTATTTCAATTCTATTCATATAAATTTTAATGTTCATTTTTTAGAGACATTTATATGCATGTTAAATTTCAACAGTTAATAAATATTTAAAATTGTTATGGAATTTTTATAAGAAGTATATTGTGAATACAAATAAATCTATTCTTGGATTCACACAAATAAAATTTCTGACCAGTTCTTTGATAGCAATTCTATTATTAGTGACATGATTTTAAAACGTGGCATTTTCTGGCTTAAAAAATAATGAAATAAATATGAAGCTTCATAGATATTATAAAACTTTAATGGCAGGATTCAACAACTAATAACAAAGTTAGAAAATGATTGATGGCTGAAAACTATAAAAAAAAAAAAAAGATAAAGTGTTAACAGTTAATTGGTAAAAGTCACTTTTTTACATATAAATCTGAAAAATGATATTATATTTCATTAATAGTCTTTTATGTGGTAATGAGAATATTTTTAATGTGAAGGTAAAGTTTTAAGCCAATAAACATCACATGATCACTGATGAAGCCCACAAGCCAGAAACTAATCTGGAGATATTGAATGAGTAAGTACTAGATGGGAATTTTATGCACAAACCTTCTGGCATCCATTTATTACTCTAGCTTGCACTGAGTGGTAATATTGTATAGAAAGTTTTGCCTGCTTTAATAAAGTAAAATTTTGTTCAGCTTTTAAATAAAGACAAGAATTGAAATTATGTAGCTGCCCTACTTATTCATTTAGATTTGGACAAAGATATTCAGCTTAATGAACTTAAAACAGTTCTTATAATATTGAAAATGTAATGACTGCAGGCTCTGTTGGTGATGTTAGTTTTAAAATTACTAGAATTTTTTTAGAAAGATGGGAATCTTAAGGATGCGTCTGTTGTCCTAATTTAAAAAAGAGAGAAATACAACAGACTACAGCAATGATGATGGAATATCATTGTTATATTTTACAATAACTTTTTCAAGAATTTTGTTAATCTGTTCTGCATCCAACTTCTCCCTTATTATTTGAAAGACCCTAGTGAGAACATTTCCATGTTTGGACGATTTATTTTTATAATTAAACAAGTGTAAGCTTTCAAATGATAGACATTCTAAAAGTTAACATTTAAACTTTGCAAAATATAAAAATAAATGAAGTTCTTAACTCTAACAATTTATGCTTTTCATTATGGGACATAATGTTGTCTATTTCATAAAGATTGTAGAATGAAATATTTCCTATTTAAATTCCATTTTTAAAACAGAAATGAACCTTAGTTTAGATATTGTTAAAGAATAAAAATATGTTTTAATGTTCAAAATTAAATTTATAATTATTAAAATTTTAAAAGAAATATCTTTACCAGTATTTATAAAAACTATTTTTGTTAGCCAGTAAAAAGTACTTCCACTTAGCCATAATTAAGTTTTAAATGATATGTCTGCTCAGGGCTTTTTTTTGTCATGTAGTGAAATGGAATAGCATTTCAGCACCTTTTTTAATGTAATTTTAATATTCAAAGTGTAATTAGATAAAATGGTATCACATATATATATATGTAATTACCATCCATATTTATATAATTTGAACAAATAAAAAATACAGTGTTTTATGAATCAGATGAAATAAGAATGTATTCGAAATTGGCACTCTCATATAGTGAGAAGTGGACTCATCCACATCTCCATTGATCACTCATGGCCAACAACTGATTACCACAATGCATGTGCAACCAGTAAGTCTGATGTTTGTGACTGTGTAGCAATTGACAATGTGTGGAATATTTAATATCTTTATTTTTACATAAATTTGACATAAAGTTTAAAAATGAAAAACATTTCCAGTTACTTCTCGACCATCGATCCCACTAATAAAAAGTCCAAAACAACACAGAAAATATGAAAATATTGGTGCAAATTGATTTTCTTGAATTATTTCAAGCAGATCTTGAGATACAATGCTGAACTCAAATTGATTGGCTGGATAGTTGCTCATTGGATCAAAAAATGATTTTTGCTCAAAAAAAATGAATGATTAAGCATACACGAAATGAAACTTGCCTGCATGCCTTGCAGAAACATTAGAACTCTTGGAACTGAAGTGATGGTGGGAATGAAAATTTCCAAATATAAGCCCAACAATGAAATCATCTATTCTAGGAAAGATAGAAAATTATAACTGAGCTCACTTCGAAAAAAATTTTCAAACACAAAGAATCTGCTGCACACAAAGCAGCATTAAAAATTATTTTTGAAGCTGAAATAAAGAAGACTGAAAACATTTTTTTTTAATCATTATCTCATGAAAAAGTAATATCAGCAAAAAAATTTCAAACAGCATATAAAATAGCAAAGAAAAATCAATCATTCTCTACTTTTAAAAGAGAAATTGTTCTGCAAAACTGAGTGTAATTGAAATGGGTAGTATTCTTCATTCAACAAACATATCTATTAATATCATGAATTATTTGTGATGAAATGAGTACAAATGTATTTAAAGAAATTGTTCAATCGAAAAACTGATGACTCAACTACTATAAGCAAAAAAACCACCCTTATTGTGTTTGTTCGATGCTGTATTGAAAGTGTTGAAATGAATTCATTAATTAATTTATTTTTAGACTTAATAAAACTTGAAAATGTAATGACAAAAGGAATATTTGAAACCAGGAATATTTGAATCCTTACTTTAATCTGTTGAATTTTATGAGATGACAGAAGATTATTTTAAAAAAATATTTAATTTTGGTAACATGCAATGGTACTGCTATGATATTAGGATGTAAAAGTGGGGTGAAAGAATTGCTGAAACAAAAAATTTCCTTCCATTATAGTTTGGCATTGTGCTAAACATAGATTAGAATTATCAATAAGTGATGTTGCAAAAAAATGTCAAGAATCAATAGATTCAAGTCATTTATTTATAAACTTTATGTTTTATACCATATGTCACTGAAAATTAATAAAGAATTACATAAATGTGTGAATCACTAGGCATTGAACTGCTAAAAATTGGAAGAGTTTTAATTACTAAATGGTAGTATCTAGTTTTTCAGTTTTGGTTATGTGAAATTATTTTGAATCTCTTGTGCATCAATCATTTTGAAGAAGCAATGAATGATCCTACAAGAGATAAAAATGATAAATGTACTTCCAATGGCTTAAAGAAAAAATAACATCTACAGCCTTTTTATTGGATCTAGTGTTGATATGTGATGCTCTCCAAGAATTGTCAGAACAAAGTTTGGACCTACAAGATCACAATGTGAACCTTCACACTGCAAGTTTTTGAGGAAAGAAAACAGAATTTTTGGACCCTTTTATAAATGTGCTGTAACTGCTTGCTGTACATGATCTACATTTTTGTGAAGTTTCACTTCGCACAAAAGTTTTAAAAAATGATCTTCCTATTGACCCAAAAACCTTTTATACCAAGTTGAAAGAGTCCATTGAAAAAAGGATGCTAGAAATGTTGAGTTTGCACTTTTGACTTGTGTATTTGACCAAAGATATTGGCCTGAAGATATTGTATATTCCCATTTCTTCAAGTGAATGTAAATGTGGGTTTTCACAAATGAATCTAATTATTATCCCAAAAAAGATCTTCATTGAAGATCAAACCATTTTGGCACTTTTATTCATCAAATTCATCAGACTATTTTTGATATTTTTTGATCTTCAAAATACGTTGGTCTGTGGTTACTCAGAGGATATCATTCAGCTATAGAGACTAACATGAAGAAAATGGATCAAGTTGATTTTTCAGATGAGAATTAAACAAAACTTTGGAAATCACTATAAACTTTTATTCAATTATATGAAGTTTTATAATTTCATTTTGCATTTAGTTATCAGTTGTATATTTGTATTTATTTATTTAACTTTAGATTTGACATGTCTAAAATAAAAAAATTATGATAAATTTTGTTTAATTTTTTTATTTACTTCATAGCATTGGAAAAACTGCTTTAAGTTTCATTTAAATGATATTTGAATATAATTTTCTTTAATAAAAAGCTTGAAAAGAAGTGGGTTTTGCCATCTTTTTTTATTAAAAAAGCCCTTTGTCTACTTAAAACATAATATTTTCAAATAAAATCTAATTGTAGAGACATAGTTTTTTTTTCTCCATGTGTCATAGCATCATCTGGGAAGCAAACTCACTAACCTGGGACAACTGCTTGTAAGGCAGCTGTGCTGACCTTTTGATCACCAATGCTTGACAAGACATATAGTTTTTTAATTTAAAAGAAAACAAATTACTAAAAATCGCAATTTTTCCTTTCAAAAAGTCACATAAAAAATTTCCTTGAGACCAAACTATTCACCAATCAGAAAATGCCACTTGTATTGAGATTAAAATGGAGTATCTGTTGGCTTGTTTTATATGCAAATTAACATTCTAATTTTCTAAAGATCCACATATTGGTTTCAATTTTTTTTAACTAATAATTTTAATAATGATTTCTACAGAAAAAAACTGTGTATAACTGCAAAATAGTAAACAAAAGCTGAAAGTAATTGCTGAGCCACTTTTAAAAATGTCTAAAATATTTCCAAGTAAGCAATTTTGTAGCTACAAAATCATAACATGATTTTCTTAAATAAATTTCCTTTAGTTATAGATCTATGATTATCAGAAGCTATTTCATCTTAAAGAATTAAGAAATACTAGAGACATGATTTTGGGAACAATAGTATACTTTATGTATTACAATCAAAAAAATGATTTGTGATGATATTTGAAATTAATTGATTGTCTATCAAAATTCATTCTTATAATACAGCTTCTGCATAATAAAATGAAAGGAAGTGTTATTATTCCTAGTAAAAAAAATGAAATGAAATTGCATTAAACACGTATGTCTCTAGCTTCAATTTTGTTTCTGTTTTCATCACAATCGTTTAATAAATTAATTCTATGTAGAGATTTTTTTTAATTTAGTGTATGAAAATGAAATTGCATTTCTTTTTGTTTTAATATAACACATTACAAAATGTTTTATTTAAGAATCCTTGGTAAGATTCTGAAAATATAATTTTTATAGTGTTGGATACAAAGTATTGGATTTTTATTATAAAATCATATTTTCATTATGTTGAGCAACTGAAGCTAGTATAATTTCAGAAAAAAAGTACTTTGTGGCAACTCTGAACATTGTTTTTAAGCAGAAATTTATGTTAAAGACAATCTAATGAAAAATAATACTGATTTTTTCATTGTCAAGATATCACCTAAGTTCTGTAATAAAACAAAATGGAAGTACTTTAAAGAAAATAAATTGCAAAAATAATCAAAAGACAACAGCCAAAAGCATTAGCAAGTGATATATGTTAACATATTTATGACTCATTAATTGATTTTGTCATCATAAAACTCAACTCTAAGATTTATTTTCTTCTCTGTATTTTTCTTTTATAAAATTGAAATATCCATATTTGTATTTGACTGTTTTGGTAATTAAATGGTTGATTTATTACTTAATTTCTGTTTGGTACTAAAAGACAAATAACTCCATTTAGACATGTTAGTCACTCTTTTTTACTAACAAATTAATATTTATATGGCATTTCTAACTTCAAAATATTTTTGGTACTTACATATTAGACCTGCTGCCTGTGTTTGCAATGGCAGAATGCCATATTAAAAAGCCACAACTACCTGCTTTTATTTATTATCATAATGTGTTTAGTATTTTTGTCCACAAATTTATACTTTTCATATTGTTAAAAATTTGACTTTTTAATACAGCATTCTGCCATCGCAAACACCCTCCCCCACCAGAGAAAGGTATGACATTTTGCCATCACAAACACAGGCAGCAGGGCTAATATGTAAGTACTATATTTTTTATTAACATTTATCAAGTAATCCACTAATTTCTTTGACATGAAATTCAATTCTGGAGAAAACTAAATGTGTTTTTTTAATGATACAGAATATTTTTATTGAAAATTTAAGATTGGTGATGTAACTGTAATCGTATTTGTAAATACTATTTATCTTATCTGAAAGTTAAAAAAAATACCAATGTGCTGATTGTTAAAAGCACATTATCATTATACTTTATACAGTTCAGTAGTAAACTCTAATGAGAGTTGATGGTATGGTGGCAACTATAAAGTGAAAGAACTAAAGATTTTTGTATCAACGCTTTACTTAGTTGTGTGATCAACCTGGTTCTGCTGCTTGAATGTATCAATCTCCTGAGAAAACAAGTGTACAATGATTTACCATATGGTAAATGTACATTACAGGTACCGATTACAATGTTTATATTTTCATATAATTATTTATTAAATAAAGTATATGTTTTGTACCACAAAATCACCATTTGAACAATTAACTACTTATTAAATATCAAAAAATGGAATAGTATTTTGAGTATTAGTTTCATCTTTTAAAAAATCTTTCATTTTACAAAGTGCTTTTGAAGAATGAAAATGGATTATCTATGAGATATTACTGTTACGTCACGCTTCTAAATTTTTATTGAAGATTTTAACTCAAAGAATCTATGGAAAGGTAGAGTATTACATTGGAGAAGAACAGACTGGTTTTTAGAGAAGGAAAAATATAAGAGATGCTATTGGTGTTGTTAGAACAATTGCAGAGAAATATATTGAAAAAGATAATGGAATTGGTATATGTTTGGCGGATTTAGAAAAGCATTTGATAGAGTAGGAATAAACATATGTCCATTAAAAGTTAAAGGGATATTTTGAAAAGAGAGAAGATTGATTTGGAATATGTATACTGGATAAAGAATTAAATTAGGGAATAATGAGACTGATGAAGTGAATATAGAAAGTGGAGTTAGATAAGGATGCAGTATGTCATTTTTTCTCTTTAATATTCATTTTGAAGACATAATAAATAATTATTTAGACTGTGGAGGAGCAAATGTTGGAGGTAGAATAATAAAATGTATAAAATTTGCAGTTGATATGGCTTTATAACTGAGGATGAAAATGTCTTCAGAATATGTTGAATAAATTGGAAGAAGGATGTTTGAAATATGGAATGAAGTTCATGTTGGGAAGACAAAGTGTTTATGGATAGAAAAAAATGCAAAAAGACTGCAAATTGAAATCTGTGAATGGTAAAGGAATTTAGATATTTGGGTAGTTGGTTGAGTGAGGATGGAAGAAGTGAAGATGAAGTTAAAAGAAGAGTAGCATTGGCAAAAGAGGCATTTATTAGGTAAAAGAAAACATTTTGTGAACCTTTGAAAAGAGAATAAAGAAAAAGATTAATTAAAGTATATGTGTGAAGTTAAATTAAATTAATTAAATAATATGATTGTGAAACATGTGCAATGAATAATAAAATTAGGAACAGATTGGAAGCCTGGATGTAGACATGGACAAGAATGAAAAAAATCAGTTAATGAATAAAATAATTGATAAAAAAGTTTTGAAAAGAGTAACTAAAAAAAGAAGATTGAGTGAGGTAATCAGAGAGCAAAAGAGAAACTGGATTGGGTATATATTAATAAAAAATTATAGCTTTAAATATTTACAAATTAGAATAAAATATATTAGAAAGGTAGTAAGAAATACTCAACTACTGTCGACAATGATTAAATGTTATTGCTTAATATTATTATTTTTATTTGACTTCTTCAGGCAAAACACTTAACATGCATTTATTTATCAAGTGAAGTTTCTCTATTTAAAGCTAGTGGGGTGGTGGCGTTATTATTGTTTATATACATAGTATAGATTATCTTTCAATATTATTTGAAATTATTTTTTAGGGGTTAGTAAAGCTAAAACAATTCTATTTTATATCGATTTTATATTGATCTAAAAAAAAATCAATCTACGTGAATAATTAAATTTGACATTACAATACTTATGCTCATTAAATTTATATTAACAAAAAACAAAGGAAAAAAAAATTATTTGCTTGAAAAGTTTTCAAAATAAAATTTAATATTTTATTTTATAATACTAACAGAGCGTTAATAATTTTAATTGTTTTATTAGTGAAATCTATTAAAATACAATTTAAACAATAAAATTATTAATGCGTAAATGGTATGAGTATTTTTTATTAGATTAAAATCGAAAGTTAATTAACAATTTAATACTAGTATTCAATCAAATAACACTTTTGAGAATATATATACACAGTATAATGCATGTGTTTGTCGAGCAATCTACTGAAAAGTTAGTTTTACATCACCACAAACTTAAGTAAATCCCCACTTCCATTATAGTCAAACAAAGTGTTTGATCACTGATTTTTAATTATATGTAGTATATTGTTGTGAATAAATTAGCATAGAAGTACGCAGATGGGATTGTACAATCAAAAGACCTAGTTTAGTAAATGATCAGTAATAATCGTTAATGTATTTATTTGAGATCGATGGGTCAAAGTTGTGAGTTGATTGAGTTCGACAGTTGTAAATAAAAATGTAACAATTTACTATAGATAAATCCTCTTCATATAGTAGAGAAATATGTGAGAGATGGTGACCTGGGACAACTGATGAGTGCTGGTTCAGCACGAAATGCATCTTGGGGGTCATTTGTCTTTTATTGTATCTTTATTTATATGGATTTAAAAGGAATGGGGAAGTATGGAGGTTATTTAATATATTTATAATGAATTTAATGTGTTACACATGTGTATATTATCAAGAATGCCTTGTCAATTATTGCTGAATGTCATAATGAAAATATTAAACATTAAATACTTATATAATATGCACATATAAAATTACTATAACTTAATCTACAAGTTTAAAAAATTTGGTATTTGTAATAGATGTAAAAGTGAACAGAGTAACATCTTCATTCTCTCAAACCAAGATACTTCAGATTGGCTTATATAAATCAGACTTTAGGCTAAAGATAAGATGGCCACTCTTATCTTTATAAAGTATCTATCTTGTGTTTGGGTTTGAGAGTTTCCTCTGTACTCAACATAGCATCATTGAGCTATTAAATCAGTAGGGTGCATGTATTAAAAAGATGAAATCCTTTATCTTTAATTTCATATGATCTATGAGCTTAATAAATGAATTTGAATGTTAAATAATTTTACTTGTAAATTAATTTATAAGAATTTTATTTGATTTTTCAAAAATATTTATACTGGTGTGATAATTCCTGAAAACAAAATGTTATTTATTGCAGGAATTATGGAAATAAAAGAGAAATTGGATACTTTTTAAAATTGAAGAAAATATTAATCATATTTACAAAGTTTCTAGAAGATAATACAAAAGAGAACAGGAAAAAAAAAGAATATTATTATAAGCATTTGAAGAATGAAGCAAATAGTATGAAAGCTTAGCAATCATTATATGACTTAATATAGATGAACTATCTTTTGGTATTTGAAAATGATGTGGTATGTTTAGTATTATGTTCTCAATGCAAAATCATTTTTTAGGACATTAATATAATAATTAAACAATGTACTTGATTATCATTGCTTGCATTTATATATATGTGCTTGATAGTTTTATTATTGTTCAACAGATGATGATCAGGCAATAGTTGATTATTTGTTTAATCAGTGGATTAGTTTTAACTGCAGTTCATTGCATTGATCAAATCCTTAAGTAAACCTATATTTTATTTTTAATATATATTTAAAAAACTCTATCTGATATAAAACTTAATCATAGTGCGGGGAGAGTTGAAGGAGAAGGGATTGAAAAGATGCACTCTTCAATTCCTTCAGTTTTTTTTAAAAAAGGAGAAGAAAGAGCTGGGAGAGAAAAAGAGATATGCTATATGTGTTGGTGCGGGGAGATTTGAAGGAGAAGGGATTGGAAAGATGCACTTCCAATTCCTTCAGTTAATTATAAAGAAAGGAAATGATATCATCTTCCTATATCATGTACCCCAGGACACCAAAATCCAGCAATAAAATACCAGCCATAATAATATAATCTAATATTGTAATATGAAATAACAATAATAATTAATAAGAAACTATATTATAACATTATTTAATAATATTATGGTTGGTGAATGATATTTAATTTTTTAAAAATTAATAAAAATAGAAAGAAGAGTTTTAAAAAATTAAGAATATTAAAAATATTAAAAGTGATTAATGTCTGAATAACCAAACAAAAAAAACAACTGAATTATTTTCTTTTAACTAAAAACTTGATACTTTCCTCTTCAATGGGAAAAATTCCATCATATTATAAATTCAGAAATATTACCAAATTCACCACTTCCTTCATTTTGCTGTAATATCTTATATAAATGTAATTTATCCATTCTACTTTGAACACTTTTTAGCAAAAACCTTTTACTGCACATAAATGCAAACACAATCTTATATTTCGACTGTCCTGCAGTCTGCTTCATAGCCATTTTTACTTTAATTTTTATCTTTTAACTAATAATAAAATGCATTAGTAAAGTATAGTTTTGCCTAATTTATTATTGTTATTAAATTCCTTCAAAAAAATTTTGTTTCAAATAAAGTTGTTCAAAAGACTCCTAGCATTCCAAACAAAGCATGACCTTTGACATCAGTCTCCACTAGAGTTTGTTTAAAGTAAAAATAAATATAAACCATTACCTTATTACACAAAGAGAAGTGCTGCCAATTAAAAAAGCCAAAGAAGGATCATATTAAAATAATGCTGTTTTTTAAATGTCCACAATAACACTTATTTGACTGCCTTTATTTATTGTACAATCTTTACTCACTAGCTAAAAATAACTAAATATCCATTTGATTACCATTATTGGAAGTTTAGCTGGATTGGCTTGAGTCATCACTTGAAAAAAAATCTGGCATGCTTAAAAAACCTTTATCTACTTAAAAAAAAAAATTTTTTTTTAAGATATAGCCAAACCTAAGGCAATCTGAAGCATTTAGCACTATACCAAAGTTTCTGTATTTAAAGCTAAGAAATAAATAAAATAAAATAGCTAGAAACTGATTGTTGTTGCCAGCATGATTCATTTGATATGTTGACATAAAGCTAATTTTAAATTTTAAACTATGATAAAATGTCACAATTAATGGATTGTAGAATGGTATGTTCTGATAAAAGTTTTTTTTTACATTTAGATTATATATTGCATTGTAATATATTATTTTAGAGATTTCTGTTAATAAAATAGCTTCTTTATAATAACTATATTTCTAATTTCTTTTTAACTAATAACAGCGTTTTTGTTTGTGAATATATATATATTCTACTAATTTTATTCATTTCTATCTGATTTCAGATTCTTATATGGATAATTAATTGGTCATTGATATTTTGGAGGGATGAAAGCCTTGATCTAATGAGCTGGCTCTTCCATATGGCAATACTGGGATAAATTCTATTTATTATAATCATGAAGTTAAACAATTATTAAATTTAATGTGCAATGTTAAAAATACATAGTAATATTTAAGAATTATAAACTGTTAATATTTAGAACTTAGACTTTTGAGAATCCTCTAATAAACTTGCAAATAATCTCCTCTCTAATTAATCCACTAGTTAGATAAAAGTAAAATATTTGCAAGCTTATCTAATAATGTTACAAAATCTAGGATGGAGTGGATGACTAAAGGGATTGAAAGTCTGGGTTCAAATCTTCTCTAATTAAAATCTAACTTGTAAATGTTCATTGTGATGTGTAAATTCAAAGTTTATAACTTTTAAATATTATATATATTAATTAAATAAAAAGGTTAGCTCATGAAATTGTACACAAACATGCAAATGATTTAATATTGCATGCAATATTCAAATTACAAGTGTATGTGATTCTATTTAAAAATAAAAAACAATCACTATTTTTGAAAAATGCAAATTTATATATATTATAATTTATAATTAGTATGACATGAATTTAATTATTATATATTATTATTATTATTATTTTTTGTTTATAAACAAAGTATATTGCTAGTCTAATTTTTAACTTAAAAAATCTAGTAGTGTTAATTCAAGTTATAAATGTAATATTTAAAAGGGGATTCCCTAAATAATCTCAAACTTGTAAAAATAAGCATAAATAAAGCTGTAATAGATTATTTTAGGTAAAATTCATTACAAATTATGAAGAAATATAGAGATTTTGGATTAGAGGAAACAATAAGACTTCAAAATTAAATCAGTATGTTTTATAACAAATATGACATTTTTTACGAGTCTATAAATTATGACAAAAAAATAAATCATGCATTCAAGTTAAGCTATCTCTCCTAATGTAGGCGATGTTATCGTAGTAGTAAGATTCTGCAACCAAGTTTAGATATAAATAAAGATGCATGTATTTCTAAATGAAAACACACGTATTCATATATTGTGGATACAATTTATACTAACGTTCCCGTATTTAGAGCTGCACCATAAATTGAGCTTTTTATATCATTAAGATGCATAATCCTTCTATTATTATCATAAAATTAACTATAATTGGCAGGGAACTTCAAGAATTTTTTTTACTCAAATTGTGCCATTAACATTGATAGTATCAATTTTATATGAAGTATATCAAATTCACTGTTGCTGTTCTTACATTTACTTACATCAAAAAAAAAAAAGTCATATGGATTTATCGTAAATGCAAGATTAAACATATATATATGGGGGGGGGGGGAGTGAGGCAATGTGGGGTTTTGTTTTTGATTTTCTACGATCATTAAAAAAATAATTGGTTCTATCATTAGTTGTCAGATAAAAGTATTGATTATCAGTAGCAATTAAAATCAATTTAAGCAGAAATATAATAAACAAAGAACAAAGCGGCAGCTAAGCATAGAAAAAGATTGTATAGAATCTTTCTCTTTATTAAGTCCGTTGTAGAAGAATATTATGTATAACAAAAAAAAAGTAAAAGAGAACTGAATTTCTGTGTTGTTTATTATTATTAATTATTTTATGAAAAGACTAACTGCAAATAGTGCTTCAATTATTTCACTAATAGCATTGATTTATTTATTAATGACGGCAAGAAATCAAAAGTACTTTTTTTTTTTTTAAATAAAGTGCTATTTTTATAAAAGAAAAATTATTTTAACCGTGAACTTTTTGAGTAAGAGACTGTATTTGGCTTTTTCTGGTTGAAGATATATGAATTTATAAATGTAATACGGATTTTTCAAACCCTTTTATATTTATTCTAATTTTTAGAGGACAAGAAGAACTTCCTCTGATTTTTGAACTGAGAATTTTATTGAGTCTGTTTGCATTAAAAAGAAAAACGTTTCTTTGTAGCTATATTTTTTAATTAAAATATATTTCATATCTAATGAAACTAATGGAATCATTATACTGATAAATCAATTTCTAACTCGTCATATTTGTGAATTCTACAAAGTTAGGAAATCAAAAACGAAGTCATTAAAAATTTTTATTCGAAGAATCAATCACTTTTTTAGAAGAGTGGTTCAGGATAGACTTCTCAAAATTCTTATTGTCATATATATAAAGTACAAGTTAGGGTTTAACTAAAACTGATCTTTTATTATATTCTCCACAATTTATGTTTTTTAGTAACGGTATGTTAATTCTAATATTTACATCTTATGACGATGACGTTTCAATTATAATATATAGAGATGTACTGTCTACTTCAAGGAGAAATAATTTTATATATCATAAATAATATTTAATATGTAAGCAGTTTTTCATCATGCATATATATTTTATATTAAAAAATTATTTTACATAATCATTTTATTCTTGCTATATTTTAATCTCAATTTAAAACAAAAACTGCAATTTTGACGTTTAATACTAATGTAAGTTCTGCATGGTTTGGTGAGGTTATAAGAGTAGCAGTTCTGGAACTCAAAGTCCAGGAATCATGGCCAAGATCTGCCATTTTCAGTGCTTGAATTTCTAATGAACTTCATAGCAATAAGCCAATCATTCATATATATATATATAACCATTAGAACAACACACTTAGACAATCCCAATATAGATAACAATCAACAATTGCAATGTCTTAATAAATTCTTTTAATAATTCACATGAAAGATTTGCATAGACACAACACTGGTAGGTCTTCAAATTTATTTATCTTTCCTGTAGCTATCTTTAATGTTATTTTGACAGTTATACATTTCTTTGACTATGAAAACTTGAAATAAAATGTTGATTTATTAGTTTTTTAAAAAATCTGAAGATGTCAGTACATAAAATGGTATCAAAAATGAGCCAACAAAAGTCTAAACCAACACTGATTAGTAGATTTTTTTGATCTTCGGCATATAAACAAACTTGTAAATGCCTCTTCTGCTGTTAGTAATGACAAAAAATTGCATTGTTCCATAGTTTATTTAAATATTAATGATTAATTTTACAAAATATTTTCATAGTAATTATTAAAAAATAATTCTATTCATGCTTACATTTACATTTTTTTAAAAAATATATATTTTATTTGAAAAAATACAAGTTAAGAAATTTGGAATACTGATAAAAAGGAAACTGTACTCATCATTATGCTCTGTCATAGTATAGAACTTTTGTGATATTTTAATAAATACAATTTTAAATTTTAGAGCAAAATTTCATAGCTTTATAATGACTTAATAAAAATTTGTTCACATTTAAAAATTAAATTTAGTCAACAAAGATTTTATTAATTTGTTGTTTTCAATAGTATCATGTTAATCAGGCAATTAAAAAAAGGAATTATTTCTCATTACATATTTCACTTAATAATCTTTTTCTTATATCTGCAAAGTTCAAATATTATTTTTAGGATCTTTGTTGTTTGTAAACTTATATTTCATTAACTTGAGCCCAATATATTGAATTTTAATATAAAATAAAGATTTAAATACTAAAATCAAATGCTGAATTTTCAAAAATAGCCACCAGGAAGAACAATGGAAATGTTAATCTACTGATGGGTTAAAAATGTCCTGCAATCACAAGTAAATCTATTCTTGAGTTCACTAAAAAAATGATACTTGACTGTTTTTCTGACTATGATCATATTATTAATGACTTGATTCAAAACACACATGTATGGCAGAATAATAAAATGTATATTAAGATTCATAAACAATATAGGAATATAAAGATAAAGGATTAATAATGACAAAGAGACTTAAAAATGATTGGTGGATTACAACTTCAAATATATATATAAAGGGACATTTTATTATTATTTTTTATAAATTAGAAATGATGTCTAGACCTAATAGATTGTAATGGTAAATGTAGGGATATTTTATCAATGCCATTTTTGTATAGCTAACGTATAGCATGAAAACAAATAAATAAATGGAGCATGGTGAATCATAAAAACATAACACATAAAATAGAGCATGAAAAGAGAAATTAATATAATTTATTTCTTTATCCAGACTGACAAATATTTTTAATTTTTCATAAGTCAGGATATCTATTTAATATGCATCATGCTAGTTCTATATGTTACACATAAACCCATGATGAACACAATGAAAAGTAGATTCTAAGATTGGATCCTAAATGCTATATTAGCAGAATTGATAGTCATGAGGCATTAAAAAATACTTAACCCTAATGATTGCCACTTATGACTTATAAACTCTAAATTAAGATATGTAACTGAAGTAAAATGAAAGCTAGTAATAAAGAAAACAATGAATTAATTTAGACAAATATAATTAATACACATTAAATATTAAATAAATACATAAATAAATTGAATACTTGATATAAGCACAGTTCACAACTTATCTAATGCATGTTTTCTACTAATTTAAAAAAAATGAAACATGGTATTTATTTTAAATAAATTGATGTAGATAAAAAATGCATCACCAATATAAACTCATCCACATGAATTTATTTTTAAAATGAGTCCACTGATATTATTTTATACTTTTCAATCATTTTTCATCCAGGCTGTATCTTGTGTATGATATATTACTTATAGATATTTTTATTTATGAAGGTCAGCAGAATTTTTAAGTGAAAGTTTTAAAATATCCACTTCTCTGATATTTTCCTCTTTTAAACATTTGCATTACAAAATAAAATATTCTCCTGATATATGTGTTTTTATAGGATAAATACAAGTATATTATACAGATCATATATACAAATGATTATTCTGGATAGAATAAGTTTCATAAAATAATTACTTGGTTAAAAAATAATTGATACCTTCTTTATTTTATATCAGGTTTAATGCTAAACTTTTTTAAAAAGTTTTAATAACAAAAATATTTCTACTCTTTCATTTCTAGTTATATATATATATATATATATATATATATATATATATATATATATATATATATATATATATATATATATATATATATATGATTTAATTTGAAGGTAATGTTCAGTAATTCTTGAGTAAAATTAAAATTTACATTAATAAAATTGTAATATTTGTATTATTCTATTATTTTTTTAAACGAATATTTGATCCACTTATAAATTAATTAAAACTATGTTTTTTTTTACTTTAAGCTAGCCTTTGAAGTAAATACAATAACACCAAATATATGTACAACCAAATTGGATATAAGATTTATATTGTATACAGGTGATCCCTCAACGTTCATACCTAACTGGTTCTTAAAACATGTTTGAAAGTTGAAATGTACAAAAGTAGAGCAGTATAAAAAAACATCAAAAAATGTTTTTAAAATATTTATTTTTTAATGAGGTATATTAGCATATACATAAATAACATTTTATTGATCAGGATCTGCTGTTTTCTTTATAAATAATTCAATTGTACTTTTTTTGGTACTTACAGATTAGCCCAGACACCAAGGTTGATTACAGATAATTCTGGATGATTAAATTTATTGTATGTATATATCATATTATATTTTACAAAATTACACTTACTATCAGATTTTTAAAAAATATATAATCCTGTCCAAAAATTAATTTATTAATAATAAAAAAAATTGACATTTAATTGCTTATGACACTTTTGTCTTTCAATTTTGGCTAGGAAAATAAAAGAAAAACTTTTTTTAAAAAACATTAAATCTTAACCCTCTCCTTCCACCTTTTCTCATTTTCTATAAATTTAAAAAGTTTTTTTTCCTTACAACTTTTTTATTAAATTTATAGGAAAATGAGAAAAGGTGGTGCAAGGAGATTAAGTTTTAATGTTAAAAAAGGGAATTTTGTTTTCCTAGCAATAATTGAAATGAAAGTATCATAAGCAATTAAATCTCAACTTATTTATTTATTTATTTTATTAAGAAATTAATTATTAGACAGGATTATATGTTTTTAAAAAATCTGATAGTAAGTGTAATGTTTTAAAAAATATATGTGATATATTTATATAATGAATTTTATTGTTTAGAATTATCCATAATCAATGTTGGTATCTGGGCTAATCCATAAGTACTCTCTTTTTCTTTTCTTGATAAAAAGTTCTGTAACATGCTATGTCTTTTTCTATTACCCTCCTACAAAATGGCAAAATGTATGAAAGTAGATGTATGAAAGTTGAAGATTAGTAAAATATCACTAGCATGCTCTTGACTATTATGATATTCTCACCATTAATACCATGATTATGACTATTATGATTAAATAGTCAAATGCATGCTAGACATACTTTGCTAATTATATAATATAAAGCTTATCTCCAATATGATTGTACATATATTTGATGTTACATTTTCCAAGATAAAGCTCACTAAAACCTTGAAGAAAATATAATAGTCAAAAAAATTTTCACTCCCTACTGTTAAATTATTTTATCATTCATATTTTACTTCTTTTTGATTCAATGATTTTCTTTATTCTTCAAGTACGCTATAGACAGTAAATTATATATCAAAATTATTAATTGATAAGTTAAACTGAAATCCAAATTTATTTATAATCAGTTATGAGAAATAGAGAAAGATTGGTAAAATTTTTAATTGTCATCCCAGTTTTTTAGCAATAAAGTTGATGAAGAAAAGAGGTATCATTCCTATTTCTCATTGCTGTCCTTAGCCTTCCATGCAGTTAATAACAATTATACAAAAATGTTTTAATTTTTTTTCTTTTAAAAGGTAAAATCCTGATGACTTTTAAATTTTATTTTTCACATCATTTTATTAATTTTATATGATTGCAAATGTCATGTTCCATTTTTTGTTCTAAACCCATTGTTGTGAACAACAGAAAATACATTTTATACACCCATCTATTTTTTAGTATAATGCCTTCATTGGTTATAATAGCATATTTTTATTACTATAAATAAATGTATGAAATAGCTGTTATAAATGATTATATAAAATTGCTGATGTGTGTATATACTTGCATTGACTTACTATAATATATAACTTTCATGCATTCCACAACCATTCTGACCTTTGCTGTTGAGGCTGAAATTGCAGCCTAATAGTTTAAGATAATGAATCCCTATATGTTTGCACTGGATTTTAATGGTTTGATCTCAGCAAAGATTGATGGACCAATGAAATAATCTTTCTAGCAATTTTTGTTTTTTTTTTCTATTATATTTTTTATAATTATTTATTTACACTAATTTTCTAGGTTGAGGCTGTCAGTTTCAATGTATATATAATCCTATTAACTCTTATATGTGATATTGATGACATTTCATCAAGTGGTGGTAGTACTTCAATCATCTTTTGTATAGTAAAACAAAAAGGCAAATAAGGACATATATCATTTTATTGACTTAGATTTGGATCAAAGACATCCACGTTTTGAAATGTTTTTTTAAATATTTGGATCTATAAAGTTTTGCCAACAAATGCTAAATATGTTTCAATTGCTTTTATTGATTTTGAAAAATCTATTTTTTGTTTGTTAACTTTTGAACTTTTTCAGATTAGAAAGAAATTTTAAAATCGAGGTTTAATATATTTAAATTCAATAGAATTGCTTGAAAATTGATATATAAATAAGTTATAATATCATAATTTATTTAAAACACTTATCTTTTCAGTATGTCAACTAGTTTGATATGTATGGAACAGAGGGTGGGAAAAATGTGAAAAATATTCAATAATTTCATATTTTACAGTTAATAATTAATTATTCTTAGAATTTTTATTTGTTTTAAATAATGGTTGCAAGAGGATTTTAATTTTTTTTCTTTCAATTTAATAATATGTTTTAAACCATTTTAAGCTCTTAATGTATATATCATATTTGATATGTGTACATAATTATATATGTGTAATAAATTAGTAACTAAATTTTTTTATTTAATAATGTTTCTATTTTTATTTTAATACAATTGTTTTATGAAAAAAAAGTAAACTAGAAAAATCATATTATTTCAAACAATCTTAAAAGATTGAAAAAGATTGCAAAAGTCTTTCCTTGGCATTTTTTTATAGTCAAGCATTGTTAGTTGAGATGTTATCGCAGCCACTTTGCAAGCAAGTAGTTGGTTGCAGACGGTTGTAGGTTCGCGTCCCAGCCAATGCTATGACATATGAATAAAAAAAACTTTTAAAATAATAAAAAAATCTATCAATTTAAATAGGAAACTTAGTTTAATTATATATATATATATATAATTATGAGCACATAACAAATATAATACAATATATACATTAAAAGTATAAATTAGAAATTCATATAACATTAAGAGTGTGTATATATATATTGTACCCTGCCAATAGGAGGATGACCCCTAGAATTCATGACAAGTTTCAAAATTGGGCTACACCATGACTTTATCTGCATACAATTTAATACTCCTATCATTTCTAAATAATATTTAATTGGTATTACCAATTATGAGACCCATGGATCCTATTAATAAGATTACATCCCTTTCAACATTAAATAAATAGTGAAGTATTCATTCACTGGCATAAAAACACCAAGACACTCTTCTTTATTAAGTATCTAAATATTCCCATGACTAACAATAACACTTAAATGAATATAATAAAGTATCTATAATAATTAAATTTAAGTTAATCTAATTAATCAGTTATATGATCATTCTACTATATGTTGATCTTTTATTATTATTACTTTTATAGAATTATCATCAAGAATAACCATAATAATATTATTATTATATTAAGGAGATCTCAGGATTATCATTGATTTTACTTAGCTATTTATACCACCTATAAAATATCAAGAGGGATTTTACATAACTCTATAGGTAGTGTATCATTTCAGAAAAGATTTAAAACATTAATCTATCATTAAAATTATATTACTACTTTATATTAATGTTCTTTACTATTGAATAATAAATCACTATTGTTATCTAAATTGTAATCATAATTTAGAACTTTAAATAAAAAGACTAATTCCTAACCTCATTTCCTAGAAATAAACATACTTTACTAAAGTTGCAATATATTTTACCAATGATTGATGTGATCTAGGAAGTTTGCATTAATTTAAGATCCCATTTAAGAAATATTTTCCCAGATAATGAGTATACAATATCTTGTACTGAATTAATTGCTCCAAATTTCAAATCATATGTTTTGGTCAATGTGTATATTACAATTCATACTCGCTGATGGTGGTGTAGTAATGATGATCTCCACAAAAGAAATGCAACTCTAGATACTTGGTTTAAATTTTAGAACATTAATTTTAATAATGTCTTATTTTACAAATTTTTAAAAATTAATAAATGGATTAGCATAAAACAATATAAAAAATTATATAACAATATAATATAATAGTATATGTAAAACTTTAAACATTTATATTCCTCTGAATTACACTGATACATTGGACAATTCTCTATTAATACAATAAAATGCTGTTTGATATTTAATTTTGTCCCTTATATTACAAAATAATGTATATATTAAATAATCAACTTCTTTTTCATCCATTACCCCAATAAGAGGATTTAAAAAATATGGATTGATATTTTATTCTCAACTGAAATAATTTCATTATAATATCATGAAATATTACATTTTATCTGTTTTTATATTTTATGATCTCTCTCTTCACCTTGCACTCAGATGTTAATACAATAATTATGAAATCATTAATTTGTTCTTTTTTTTTTTTCACAGTCAATTTTCTTATGGTCTTATTATTAAACAATATAATAAAATACAACTAGTGAAACTTTTGATACTATACCCTATCAAATATTACTATCTATTTCTTTCTGGATTAATTTTCCATCTACACTTCAAAATATTAAGCTCAATGCTGATAGACTACTCTTTGGTGCATACCAAATAAAAAAATCTTTATCTTTGTTTTATAGAATAACTCATGTATAACTTTCTATCTGTGATTTATACTTATTTTATACATGTCTTATAAATAATAACTATAATGTCTTATAAAATAAAATTAGCTATAATTATATTACAATTATATTACAGCATTGATAGTCAAACATCAGATCAAACTTTAAATACCACCATTTGTCATCTTAATATTATACTAGAACACAGATACATCCCCCCCTTCTTATAATATATTCATTTTACTATTTTTGTGTATATATTCTACTAACTCATAGCTTATATACATATTATTTTAATGGTCTAGTAATATTCAATCAAATAAAAAAAACTTTAAACAACTACTAGTATAGTTAAACCAATCATATTAATTATTAATTTCCCTATCGCTTGATTTATCTTCCTGTGTTATTAATGATTATTTTAAAACATGAATTTAACTATATACAAACATTACATTACCAGTTTTCTTTTCTAATATACAAATTCATCATAAAAAATAAAAAAAAACATGACATACCACCTGAAAACAAAATTCACCGTATAAATTAAAAACCAAGTCAAAAACTAAGCTTATATAACAACAGAGCCCAAAGATTAAATGGTATTACTCTATCTTTTCATTGATTTTTGATGCTACATAACTGAGTGGGAGATAGTTACTTCCACTTTACAATTATAAAAGACATATATACACTTTTATTTTATTTATATATGTTTTATTTTTAATAATAGAAATTAATGTTTGGCCATAATGCTAATAAAGAAAATTACTATCATAATATTGTCATTCCTTTTGAAAATGATCACTAAATGCATTTACAAAGACAATATTAGAAGAATTTGAGATATTTTAACAATTATAAATAGAAATTGTAAAAGTAATTTGATAGATTTTTGATAATTTTATTTATTTGTTCCCATTTTAAAAAGAGTTGTTATTCAATAAAGATTTCAAGTCAGTTATATTCTTGAGCACCATCTAATGAGAAGAAATTCTTTGTTGTTATCATAGTCTCAATTTGTTATCTTTGTCATACTTTCAAATGTTAAATATGATTTTTTTTAGAATGTATTTCATTTGTAAATTTAAATTACTATCATACTGAATCCAGTTTATTGAATTCTATTATAGAATAAAGCTTTAATATTAAATCAAATGTTGAACTTTAATAAAAATTATAATTAGGACTGACAAAAAAGTAAATGTCATTTCCCTAAAGGGTTAACATAAGTTAAATATATAGATTTGATGAAAAACATGATTTGTTAATAAATAACATTTTTTTAAATCGAAAACTGATATAAAATTTTTTGTGGTAATGACATTTTGTTTGTAAAAATATTTTCCTTATTTGAAATTATGCTCCTAATTAAATTTATCAATAATAGAAAGGTTTAATTAAGTTTTTCCTTTGAAAAATACAAATGAAGAAAAAATACATAAAAAATTAACACAAAAATCTAGGAAGAAGATACAAAATAACACATTTTACAGGTAATAGAGACATCATTTTAAGTATGTTTGTTATTTTTAACATCCAGCCTTATTTAATCAACCAATTCAAATGCCTAGTATTTGAAGTTTTATTTATTTTTCTAATTTTTTAATTAATTATTTTCTATATAAATGAGGCACTTTTAGAGATCTCAAATTTTACTTAGAACATTATATTGTGCCGGTCGATTTGTATGTTCATGTAACAAGATCTAGCATCTAGGCAAAAGTACCTCGAATCCAATCGTGCACAAGATACCCAGGTCAAGAACACTCATGAACTCTGCTCTATTTGCCTATTTCCTAAATCTATAACATTATGAACAACAATCCCAATGACATCGATTTAATTTACTTCTCACTGCCAGCATCACTCATCAGAGAGACAAAAAGATTCTAGTCTAAATTTTAATGATAGACTAACTTAACAACTAACTATATTTTATGAGCAATGAAGGCTCATGACCTAGCATATTAATTATGTATTTAGCGGAGATCATCTAGTCATAAGGAGCATAAATAATAAATGGATATTAAATTAAATATAAAAACAATGATTCAAGTTGATATATATAGTTTAAGATTTATTAGATTAATAACAAAAATTATGTCGGGTTATTTATCCGACATTAGCCTCATAAGTATTATATATTTATTTAATTTATATTTTACAATAACTTGATATTTGCGGCAATGCCAATAATATATGTGTGCGACTTAAGGAATTAGTGCTATTGGAATGCATTACTAAAATACTATTAACCCCCAGAGAGACGAAAAGAGCATTTACTTGATTTAAAAAGGAAATAATTTTACAAGCAAATATTACATTTTGTTTTATTCAATATTATTATTAATTTGAGTTGTAAATAATTAATGTGTGAGACGGATAATGAATAATTATATAAATAATACTAAATTTATCGCATTGATATGCATAGTAAACTAATCGAAATATGCCTGTTTAGAGAAATCATCGCATTACAACTTATGGCTATTTCTGGGTGACTAATAATACACTGGAAGGTGGTGTGTGCATGGTGGCAGATTGGGGTGGTCCAATTATAAATCCTGGAGTTTGCTTCATGAATTTGATTAACGAAATTTACCGATTTCCTCTGCAAACGTAGGCAGGATCGGTGTTGAGACGAAGGGCGGTCGACTATGTCTTTATCGGGCTGGATTTTCCAGAGCAATTCCCATATAAAGCATGCACATACAACCAAGTGTGTCCACAGAATGGTTTTACAGCTTGGTTTCTAGGACACAGAGAATGACGATGGGGCTCAACTTAGTGAATACCTCCATGTGAGAGAGAAGCACGAATATATATATGACAAAGTGGCCTATATGCATGCAATGCTTAATAATACAATATAACTATAACTTTAAAGATTATCTAAACATATTTACTGCCCATAAATTGTGAAATACTCGGCATAATGGTATGGTTTCTTTGTTAAACAAACATGGATAATAATTCTAATTAAATATAAAACTAAGATCTGAAGATCCCCCCCCCCTCCTCACATTATGTTACTTAATATTATTCATAACTTTCCACACATTTAATAAATCTCAATCTCGGTTAATAAATGCCCTGATGAAAATATATAAATTAATACAAAATAAATGGGTGGTGGTAATAGCTATGATGGGTTTTACATATATAATATAAATTAATAATAAGAGATAGCACATTATTTAGAATGGAAAATATTTATGAAACATATGTCAATCTGTTTTTCTACAGTAAACATAAAAAATAATTAGTTTGTTTATCTAAAATTGCTAGTACCTTGGCAAGTCAAATAAGACTTGTTTTGATTGAGTTATAAGTTAATTACCCGATAAATGATGGGTGGGGAAAACGAAAATAAATTATATGCTTGCGATTTTAGTAATATCATTGGCATTTCTTTTTAAACTATAAATACATAAATCTAAATGAAAATTATTTGCCACTTGGAAATAAAAGAAAAGAAAACATTTTATAAGAGGCTTAACCTTTTAACCGCTAATTATATTATTGGTTGTATGAGGTAAAAATCAAATCTTTTAATTGGCCAACTCACAAACTGAAGACAAAGCCTATTGTTAAAACATATTCGCCTATAATATTAAATTCAACTCAGATACATTTATAAAAAGTCTATTACTAATTTTTCAGGTTATGAAGAGAACGAAAGTTCTTTCAAAAATAAATTGCTATTTATTTATTCTAAAATATTCAATTTCGGCAACATAAAAGCTATAATATAAACAAAAAGGTCGACTTTTACGTTATAGAAAAGTAAATATTTCTTTTTACTAAATCTTCAATATTTTTACTAAAATCTTCAATATTTTTCGAAAATAATTTTGTTTTTTTATTATTCTCTCTGAAAATAATTTGTAATTTCCATAAATATAATTTTATAATACTTTAAATCATATTTGAAATGAAAATCTCAGCGTTTTTCTTTATTTTCTTTGATCAGGCGGTTTCTTTGTTCTTTCCAGCCAATCAGAATGTCTTTTTCGGCTGAGAGTATGCTAAGAACCAATCACAACTCATGTTCTTTCTTTGTTTAGGTTTAAATGCATTTTTTTTTATTTTTTACTTGTAAAATAATTCGGAAGAGGGCACCATCTTACAGAACTTTTAAAAACCTATTCAATACCTCTCAAACGAATATTTTAGCATAAGAACTGGCAGAGTTAGAGTGATGTCAGATGTCGACGAGGAGCTTCATAAGAGGCGGGAAAAGGGTTAATGGTGATTAGTTATATAGAGTTATAAGAATTACATATTTTGAAGACATTTAATATATATGATTAGAAAATATAATAAATATTACAGAGAAGACAGGATTTGAGAATTATGAGTGGTCAAAGTTCTTTTTACCTTACTATTTGGAGGAGCGATTTTATTACGAGTCAGTCCATCGGTATTGTTTCACTAGATCTAGGGTAGCATTATTATATGGTAGTTAGCATTTCACTTTTACTGGAAAAATATATAAAGTTCATCAGTATGGGATGCAGAGCTTTGCTTATGGGAACAGCATATTAGAACAGAGGGGAAAGCGAAATTTCCCTACTCATGGCACATTAAGTGAGAATCAAAACTGGCATGGATTATGTATAGCAACATCATAATTTAGTGGTCTCCTTTCCCTTTGAATTCAAATCCAGCAGTATTTATAATTTTATTTTGAAGATGTAACTTAGCAACTACTGCTGGACCTGAGGCGGTTTAAGCACTTATTGTACATCTGGAATAATTTGACCAGATATTTTCTTATCTGGTAAGACTTTTGAAACAATGTAATTTTGTTATCAGTTTCTCGAATGATTGTTTTAAAATAAATCTTATGATTTTAAAACAAGCTAGCATGGACAAAATTTTCACTAATGGGTTTATTTTATTATTACAAAATCATAATCTTCTACTTTTATCTAAGGGATCTTCTGGGTAATTGTTTTCGAGAGACTTTTTAACAAGATTGCATCATTTCTGGCTACAGAATTACATATGAAAAAATAATAAGTTTTATATATGATATTTTATATATAACATAACTTTACTAATTTGTTCACAATCTCCTACACTGAAATATATATAGATTTATTACTTACGCCCATATACACATGAAAATATTATTAAATAAAAATATTTTTAGGTTAAAATACATAAGTGTTTACGTGATTTATGTTAAAATACTAGGCAAGAGAAATATACGTATTATTAGCTATGTATATACATGCACGAGGGTGGGTTTGAATATAGTTAGATGTTAGGAGATTGGATGTGGGCTGTGAAGCAGGATTTGAGCATCAGATCATCTGCTTCAATATGGTACTTGTGAGTTTTCAGAACTACCAAGGCAATCCATATTTTTGATTAAACTTGATAAATATACTGTTTCAAGGGCTTACCAAGATGGGAACACATATTTCACTAACAATCTTCCAAAATTATTGTTAAATTTTAAAAAATGAAATAAATTCTGATAAATTTTATTGCCAATCTTTATTTCAATCTTCTGATGTTTATAAAATTAATATTAAATTTAAAAAAAGTGAATTCCTATAAATTTAATTACCAATATTTAGTTCATTTTTTTTACTTACTTCCTGAACATGAGTTAGTTATGTTTACAAAAAATGCATGGGAAGACCAGGCAATCTCTAATGGCTTCCAAAATTGCTACAAATGAATCTTCTTGTTGCAGTTGATGCTACATAAATTCTCCCAAATAGGAATCCAGGTGTCATTGTACAATTTCCTGGTGTTTTTTATTTTCATTAATGACCATGAGGTCATTAATGCACACTTTTCTGAAGAGAAGGATTCCATACCTTTGGAAATACTCCACTGCATCCTGTTCTGTAACAACAAGATCCCAAATTTTGATCATTATCACTACTTACCAAAAAACTGTGGCCAAAAAGAAACATGCTGAACTAAAAGTTAAAACAATTTTAAGAGTCTCTCATGACTTCCACATTGTAATATAAGTAAAAAAAAATTGAAATAAATATTCTTCATAAAATTATTAGAATTTATAAGGAACTTATGGGAATTTGTTACTTTTCTTGAAATTTTACATTAATTCTTTTTTTAATTTAATAATTAAGATCTTCAGGAAATTGTAGGCCCTCAGAACATCTGTATATTATTTTTTGGAGTTAATATTTTTGTACATGTAATTAGATATTAAGAACCTGTAAACATCATATTTATATTGTTTTATATTTCTTTTGGTTTATATAAGTAAGACATCTTTGAGAGATTATAAGGCCCTCTACTCATTTTTTGAGAATATAACTAACCCATCTTCAGAAAGAAAATTTTAAAAAAAATTAAATAAAGATTGTCAAATAAATTTATTTGAATTTATTACTTTATTTTTTAATTGAAATAAAGATTGTTGGTGAAATTTATTGGAATTTATTTCTTTTTTAAAAAATTTAACATTAATTTTGTATACATTGTAAGATTGTTAATGAAATATGGGCTGCCATCTTGGTAAGCCCTTGGAACTGTATATTTATTAAATTTAATCAAAAATATGAACTACCATCTTGGTAAGTCTGAAAACTCAAAGATACCTATTATATGCATTTTTAAATGTTATATATATTTATATCAGTTATTATATCAATGAAAATGAACATGTGGCTATAATCTTTAGTATTTTAACATATCCAATATAAATCTGTCATTAGCTTTGCAAATAATTGTAATTTATCTCAATATCAGGATTCTTTTTCAATTAATTGACAATTCAAATTTTAATCTAAAAAGACATTATGATTTTAATAGTTACTAATGATAAGATTTTGATTTTAATTAAAGTATCTAGATATCAGCAACTATTAGTGATCCAAAAAAGTCAATAAAGAAAAAATTTACTCAATCTCTATAATGACAAAGGTATACATTATGCTCATGCAACATAGGCTTTTATTTGCATAATAAAATCAGAAAAATAAGTTTATGCTTATTTAATTTGTTGCCTATTTATTATTTATATTTTGTAAAATTGTTGAATATTTGTTTTTTAATAAGTATATTACATTTATATTAAGATTGCTTTATAACAGAAAATTAATTGAAAATTTGCTGGCATTGAACAGGAAACATGCATAATTAAAAACTTTTTATTTTTTTATTGCTTTTTATAATTAAACATTAAATGTTTAATATTTTAAGAAATGTTTTGTGATATGAAGTTATGCGCTAATGAAACTTTTAAATATGCTGATTTTTTAGAGAACTGTTTTAAGCTTGAAGTCTGAAATAAACTTTTGTGTTTTGATTACTTATTTTCAATCTCTTTTTATTTTCTAAATTGACATTTTATTTTTTAAAACTAATTTTATTTTGAATGTATGCTTTGAAAAAAATTGTAATAAAAAATTGTTAAAATAAAATAGAGAATAAGTTGTTGTTTTTTTCATTAAAAATAAACAAAATAATTAAAATAAAATAATCAAGGCTAGAAGCATGTCAAAGAAGGACATTTAAATAGTTGACTCTTTAATTATATTTATTTGTGAAAATAAGAATTTAATATTATTGATAGTGTTTTAATGTCAATCCAATTTCAATATCATATATACATGTGAATGTGCTCCTATTCCTCAATTAGTTTTTACAAGAACTAATCCAATATAAATTTAAAGTCATGCATATAGAGTAGACAAAAATAAACAAATACAAATATTACATATATAATACTTTTTATAAAAAAAATAAACTATAAAATTATTATTGATTAATTACCAACATTTGATAGTGGTTGATTGTTTTTTTTTATACCAGGGCCATCTTTAAAACATGAACAATTGCTGGATAAAAGATAATGCTACCATATGGATATAAGATCAGTTCTGACTTCTTTAGTTGTTTCAATGAGATTATACTATGCACTTTCAGCAATTATCTTCAATTTATATTGTACTATTTGAATAAATAACTTAAAGATAAAGTTTTGAAGACATCTACCTATCTAGATTTGTTGCAAGAACATTCAATTACATATATATATATATATATATATATATATATATATATATATATATATATATATATATATATATATATATATATATATACTCCCTTCAGCTATCCACTCCATCTTATATAACCAATACATATGACCACACATGTAAAAAAGATTATATATATATATATGAAAATCATTTACATATTATTTTCTTTTAAATTTTTGGATAAAGACATTCTAAAAAAGAGAGAAAGTTAAAATAATGTCATGTGTAATTACAGTTTATAGATATATTAATTTTTAACTGAGATATTAATATAACTAATAAACAGTTAATAATAACATTGATGTAGATATCTTAAGATGGTAATGGTTTATCAAGATTGTATTAGAATTATACCATTGTACATTAAAATTTAATAAAATATATATTTATTATAAGATAATAGTAGGCTATGTTAATAAGATACTTGATGCTTTAATTTTTTTAAATATTATTTTTTAGCAGAAGATCAGACGTGAATATATGTGACTGAGGTTTAAAACTTTAGAATATATTAAATATCCAAACTAGGGTATAAATCCAAAATAGAGTGTTTTCCATGAAAAACACCATAAATCGAAACTCTCTATTGATTGTTATTGTTGCAGAGATAGTTCCAGAATGAAGAAAAAATATTACTGTCAAATGCAAATTAAATTTAAATTGAGAAACTTATGTGATGCCCAACTTTTGTTTTCATTTTTTTGATATCCACATTTTACACAATCTCCTTTATGGAAGACTGACTAAAGTAGATTTGTTAAAGATTATTAAAATACATGTGCAGCTCTAAATAATGAAATATACTAATTGTATTAAGAGGATATAAGCAGTGACAAATTAAGATCATATGATTACTAGGGCTGAGTCATGTTATTATTAATGATAATAAATGATGATGATGATAAAATATTATTGCCTGGTTATGCCTAATTATGTTTGCATTTCTTTGAGCAGAGAACTTAATATATGTGTATAATTATAAATAAAAGTTCAAATTCTGTACATTTTTTAAATTAGTTAATATTTTTAATTACCTTTTCTATCTTCTTCTCTTTTTTGCTAAGAAGATTTTCAGAACACACTATTTGTTTATTTTTCCTGAAATCAGAATTCCCTAAAAAATAGATAGCATCCCCAATAAATTTGTTACGCAAATTTTTGAATTCTTTTACATAGACAGATAATTTCAAAGAAAATTGTTTCATATCTTCTAATATATATCCAGAAAATTCAAATGTTTCTCGATATAATGGATTGATTCCAGACTTTTTCCTAACATTTGATTTTTGAGTTTCTTTTTTATTTCCCAATAAAATAACTTTAACATAACTTGAACAATTTGCACCATATTTTTTAGGCAAATGAGTAATATTTAAAACCTTGACAGAGAGAATTTTATTGCTTTCATTCCAGAAAAGTGTAAAATTTATGGTTGGAATATCATCATTAGAATCTAGAATCGATTCATTTGAGCCAAAGTCTGTTTCCTCATTAGAACAGTCTGAAAAATCCTCCCAAACAAAAGCTCCATCCTTGTGAGAAGTAATTAAATCACTACAGGATGCTGAAGGACTAAACTTGTACCAGATTTTTTTTTTATCAGTAGTATATGAAGTTGTTAAACCTATAAAAGATAAATATTACAAATTTATATATATATTCATATGATTAATTTGTGTATACATATATAATATTTAAATAGAAGTATATTGTCTATACTGAACTTAATGTAATTAGAAGCATTTGAACATAGACTTTCAAACTTCCTATAGATATACATTCCATCTTATATAACTGATACACATGACCACAAAAACATACATGCGAATAAGATGAATGATCTCCAATATACATATTAAGGTCCTATAAATAAGGGGTCAGAGTGATTTAAAGTCAACATAGTTATGACAATAATATTGGCATCAGTAAAGGCTTTGAGGATTTCAACATCAGATTTTCAATGGTATGGATCGCTGAAGAGTTAGAGGGTAGAGAAGAGTGAAGCCCATCCATTAAAATTTGAAGATTTGCTATCTTATTATAAACTGAGCACTAACTATATATATGTATAGGAGATGATGATCTAGACCAACTGATGAGTGCTGGTACAACACGAAATATGTACATTGGAGATCATTTATCTTTTTTGCATATATGTGGTCATGTGTATCCACTGTGTAAGATGGAGTATATAGCTGTAGGGAGCTTGAAAGTCTGTGTTCAAATCCCTTCTAATATATATATATATATTTGAGATATATATATATGTGTTTATTTTATAATAAAAAATTAAAAGTTTAATAAAAAAAAAAAATAAACAAAAAATTAGGGAATAAAAAAAAGGGGGGGGGGGGGGGGGGGGGGGGGGGGGGGGGGGGGGGGGGGGGGGAGAAAGTATATATATGTAGTTATATATATATATGTAGAAATTATTAAAGCATTACATTTAAGTTGTCATAGCGTTTGGGTTGATAGATTTTGGTTTTCATATTTATTGAAAATAATGATCCTTGGTGAGTATCTAAAATGTATTTTTGGATGCTTTTAAGTTATGGGATCTTATGGTGATATTGGGTTTATAGTTTCCCTCTCGTTTCGGTTATAATTTGATTTTGATCGTTATTTTGAAATGTTTTGACTGGGTACCCAACATTTTTAAATAAATCTGTGGACATATAAATGTTAAAATTAAGTGGGAGCGAAGGTATATAGTTTTGTAAAGTTGTATTAAGGGAGGGTAATCTTAGGTTATTCATTTGTAGTTGAATTGGTTAATGGATTGGATATATTTGGGTAATTAGTAAATGTAGTATGAGATCGGCAGGATTATAGATATCGACACCCCTCTGTTGCTATGGATGGGTTGTGTAAACCGATTGTTTATTGATCTACTTGCCCTCAGATGTCACATTCCTGTTGGTGGAGAGTCAATGTCTTCTCTATTTCTACTGATTGTTCAGATGACATTCCTGACAATATAGTATTTTGTGTTGTCGTATCATGTAATTGAATACATGAATGTATCAGATGGATTGGACCAGTTGATTGAAATTTGTTGCTAAGGTTAAATCAGGGAAGAATATTTTCCTTTCAAATGAACCTTTCTTCAAATAAAATATTAAAATTATAGAATATTTTAAATGTAAAATTAAAAATTAAGATAAAAATCTAAATGTGAAACTTATTCCTCGAATTTAGAATGATTTTATATGTGCGTAAATAAATATTTTTCTGTGTTAATTTCTGGAGTGGCTTTATTTTTTTATATTTATATATCTAAGGTTATATATTTTTATCTCTGGTCCACTGAGCTAGTGACAATGGGTAACGATCTAATATGTAAATAAAGTGGAATCCTAACGCTCTTTTAAAGGAAGCCTAATGGCGCCTTATGGTGGTATGTTTGCGTTATAATATATATATATCACTATATAAATATCTATACATTCACACATAAAAGAAGTTGCAAAAAGAAATTTACTATTAACTATAATAAAATTCTGACTCAGAACCAATTCATAATGTGGTTTTAATACAAGAAAAAATTATGGCCTTCATATTCCAAAGACTAAATTATTATTAGTTATGATGGCTGCTTGTGACTGAAAATAGAAACTGTTAAGTTTTCAAATTTCAAATCTATACTATCATTTTTGATGACTATATTTTGCTATTTGAACTGAAAAAGAATAATGGTGTACAAATGAGATGTTATCAGAATATATAATATTAGAAATAAAGATATAAAACAATGATTTGAAAAGTGATATTAATGGCAAACTGATATTATGGATATTATATAAATAAAGTAGAAACTACTTTTTCAACTAATTAGAAAACATCAAATTCATATAATTCAGGTTCAAGACTTGACAGACTTAGATGAAAAAGTTAGATGATTTTTGTGTAGATATGCAGAATGCTTTATAGTGTCAAATAAACAAATGTTTTAATTTTTTGTGACAGATTTTTATGATAAAATTGAAAAAATGTTTGCAAAATGAAAGTGCAGTGAGTAAATTGCTATGCAGAAATGAAGAAAAAATATAAACTGTAAAAAGTTATTTTTGTCATCATTTGCTTCCAGAATATAATACACATCTTGATCCTCATCAATACTTATTCTCTTTTTCATGGTCTTCGGATCAAACATTTTCCCAAAGTGATCTTTTTATTTTTAGTAACATCCTTTGTAGATAAAGAAGTGAGCGACCAATAGACTGGAATTATAAGCAACTTCAACACATTCTTGATTTTAGAATATTCCACATTAAATTCTGGCAATCAATAAGTAAAATGCAACTATAGTTATCAGAGCTGATAATATTTTTACTAAGAAGTAGATTGTCAAAATGTAGATAAATGCAAAGCTAGAGACAAATAGTAAGCCAGTAATACCAATTGAGATTCTATTCTTCAAATATAATATACTCTTAAGTCAGTATCTTATAAATCAGCTTAAAATAGTAAAAGATTTAAATATTGTTAAGATCTAAATAAAATTGATGAAAGTATTAATGATCTCTCATTTAAATAACAACTATATAGATAAAATAATAATTCACTCATATTTTTTAAATCAAGGCAATGTACACAAAACTTAAGAAATATAAAAATAATTTTAAGTAGCATATTTGGCATATATTTATTATAACAGTATGGAAATAGTGGTTCCAAAAATTGGGTGCCAATTGTAACTGTATGGAAAATAGGGGTTAATAAAAGAATTTAAAGTTACAATGTCTCACAATTGTGTAGCTATTTGTAACAGAACAACACATTAGGGCAAAATTATGAAAAGATGGGAACCCATCATCATCTCCAAATAAACAAAATATCAAATTAAATATAAAGGAATGAGCATAAGAGATCAGCACAGAACTAACTATAAGTTCACTGGTATCCAAAACAATAATCATTTATCATCATGAATGATCAATAATAAAAGTAAATCAACAGTCAATCTTGTGATTGGATTTGAAATTGGTCCACTATAGATCAGGTTAATTATTTAGTCACCACTAAATCTAGGGCATGAATACAAACAATAACTATCTGGATAACAGTAAGTCAAATAATGCTGAGATACTAAAAACATCCTAACCATCATCAATGCTCTGACTACTTAGTACCATTAATGTATTGACCAACTATAAACTAAATTTCTAAAGAAACAATAAATAATATGAGATATAGTGCATGGACTTTAAAAGATATCCCTTATGTGCCAACCAGGATCACCATCATCTGGATATTCATAACACTAAACATAACCCCTTACTCCATATAATTGTTATGCACAAATCTAGCTCAGGTATCAAGAACTTTATAAGCTATTACTGTGAGAAAAAGATAAATAAATAAATAAAACAGCATATTATAAATCACGAAATAATTCCTAAGCTTACTCTATTATGAGTAAATAGTGTTATTGGATCATTTTAAAATGTCTTAGAATACTAAGCTGCCATGAAATAAAGTCACACACACTACAATTTATGAAACAGGAATAGGATAGAATTTTTTAAAATAACTATTTAATAATTAACTGATTAACAATAAACAAAAAAAATGATGTGATAGTATGAAATCTTAAATATTCATTTCATCAAAAAATATATTTCATAAAAATTATATTAACCAATTCATTAAATTATTTCTTTAAAATAATTAAGAGTTGGAAATTTACTTAATTAATCTTTTGTTAAGTTTTTAAAGGAAATGAATGAAAAGAAAAAAACATGTTTAAAAAAAAAATTGTAAAAACAAAACTTTTTCATAATTTTGAAGAGAAAATTGACTGGAATTTTAAAAAAATGTTTCACCATTTGAAAATATTAACTTAATGGAAATATTTGAAATTATCAATTCTTACAAAAAAAAAAATTACTTTTGTATTAAAAAAAATCTTTTTTTTAACTATTAATAAAAAAATACTGTGTGCACACAATTATTCTGTGAAGTTCTTCTTTCTAATTACAATTTCCAGTTTTTTCAGTTGAGCTTTCTTGTTGAAGGATTCTACACTGAACATGATTAATTTTCCCTTTTTTTGATGTGCAGTATTTCAGGTTAAAAAACAAATTTCATCCATTTTTTCCACTAAAATTTCCAGGTAAGACTAACACAGACAGAGACTCATGCTCTTGGTTGAAGACAAAGTTGAGATTACCTTAGGTAATAACTTCTCTACATATTTATTCCAGTGAAGTCAGGTTACATGGAGGAAGATGATGTTTAGCTTTTAGCTGAATTTAGCACATGGTTTTCATTGTACAAACCATTTTATAACTAAACTCACAGTATGCTAAAAGCTTGATTAAAATTTTTGCTATTCTATGCAATAGCTTGTAATGATTTCTGCTTTTTTCTTCTTTATCAGTTGGATTAAGACTCGACTGCTCTCCTCAACAACTAGTTTAAGGAATAATTTCTTTTACTAAACACTTGGATCTTTTGATCTATTCACACCCCCATTATTTTTTTAAAACAATTTTGCCTACAAGATAATCAATCTGTCTCCAACATAATAGCTTTTATAACACCAGATAATTTTTTAAAAATACAATTGTCCAGACATTTACCTCATTAATCATAGATGTTAAAAAACAAGTCAAGAACATAAATTAACATCAAAAAATTCTTGGCATTTCTCTCTACTAATTTTTTTTGCAAAAAAAAATAAACAAGATAATCAGTTAATTGCACTGATTTGATTTTTTGTATTGAAGAGGGATAAAGAGAAAAGAAAAACAATTCTAATTAAACATGAAATTTTCAAAATTATTAAAATCTTAATTTTGTTTTTCCTTTTTACAAATTCTATTAACCATAAAACTTTATCTTTCTTAAAAGTAATATTCATTGAATAATTTACAAAAAAGAGGAAATTATATTTTTTCTTTTAGGACATTTTCATAGTTTAAATTAAAGCTATTAATTAATTATAATTACTAAAGAAAGAGAGTTAAAAAACTTGTTTACATTTTTTTACAATTTTCTCTCTCTTCTACAATCATTTATAACTCTTATTAAAATATTTCCATATTAAAATCATATTATTTTATAAATTTAATGTTTGAAAATTTTTATATTATTATATCGGGACTTAAAATATTTAGTTAAATAAAGACCCATTATAAATATATATATATGGGAATATTAAATATTATTTTCTCATTAATTAAATAATTCCTTATCTAAACCTGAAAAACATGCTACCAACTATCTCATTATTTTCTAGTGCAGCTATGTAGCTAACTGGTTACAATATATACAATTTTAAAATAATATAGAAGAGATGTAATGTAACACTTAACTGTAAAATACAATCTAAACACTGTGCTGGTAAAATTTATTGATTGTTACATAATTTAACATTGTCTAATATTAGCACAAAGTAAATTATAACATTTCATGAGTAATAATAAGATTATTAAAAAACAAGTAGATTTAAAGTGAATGGTTTATATATTCATGCTCTCACTTATAGACACTTAAGATTGGCTCATATAAGTGCATTTGAGTTTGAAAATCACATGGTCATTCTTAGTTTTTCAAAGTCATTATCTAGTGACTGGAGTAAGAGTATCCTTGCAGTTTGGAATGACCAAAGACATAAAAAAGATGTATGTTTCCTAAGAAGTACATGGCATGCTGTGCCAGCATTCACCAGTTGGTCCAGACCACAGTCTCTTACACATATCTTTATCATTGTTGAGTATATATAGATAAAATGAAACTCTCAAGAAAATAAACACTGAATAATGATACAGTATTGGGGAAATAATTATTTCAAAATGCATTAAGAAAAAAAAATGGCAAATTTCTAAAACCAGGACTGCTTATGAATATTGTTAAAATTATATAAAGAAATATAAAGTAATAAAGAATGGGAAAACACAAATTCTATAGTATATTATTTAAAATTTTATAGGATTTAATTGAAAATAAAACAATTTTTTATGAAGAATGAAAAAGTTTCAAGAAAAAAATGGCATTATTATAAATATTAAAAAAAGAAACCCATATATTTTTTACAATTAATGAAATAAATTGTAAATAATACAGCATGGTGAAAGTTTATTGCTCCTGTGATTATATATATATATCATTTATTAATATAAATACTAATCAGATACTTAGAGAAATTACTCGAACCAACTAACTGAACAGATTTGATTTAAAAGTAATGATGACACAATAGATCAGTTCTAATATTAAGAGAAATTGTAGAAAAAACAATATAAATTTTCATTTAGTACTAAATTTGACAACATTATGAAAAGTAATTTAAATTTATAAGCATTTTTGCTATAATTAATGCTTTGTAATTCCTTGACATTGACAGATGTTGTCAAATTAAAGAATGATTTCATTTTAAAAACTCATAAATAATTTTTTACAGCAGCTTTTTAAGAAGTATATATGTAAAAAAAAAAGGCTTTTCTTACATATATATATAATTAATATAGTTTTATATTCTCTTTACTGAAATATTCTGGCTTTTGAAGTAGATGTGAATGCTTCTTTTTTTCAAAAATAATGTTTCACAGAGTTTTAAAAAATATTACAAGAGCTATCAGATGATAGCAAAAAAACAGAAAAAAGATGAAAATAAAGTTCAATGTTTTTTTTAAAAAGTTGATAGTAATGAATTAAAAAAAGGTAACAATTATAAATTCTGTGATTAAAGCATTAATATAAATGATATATCACAATAACAATATTATATGATTTTCTCAAGTTTATTTTCTCCTCTTCACTCAACTCTAGAACCATCAGCTGTAAGCATGGATAGTCAGTGGTCACACGTGATATAATGCTATAATATCTTCAATCTAGAGTGCAGAGGAGTCATAATGTCTGCTGTATTTAATTCCAAGTCATGTACATTCTTATATCACATGTAAAAGCTCCTAATTCTTTGATAAATTTTATTTCAATATAATATGCATTATTTTACTGAACTGCAAGTGTGCATTACTTTTCATATGAAAGTATATATATAACAAACTTGTTTGTGTATATAATATGTGTATATAATTAAGATTATAGTATAAATGAAATTTTTAAAAAATAATATAACAAATTCCAGAGCGCATTTACATATATATATATGTGTGTGTTCATTTGTTCACATTCACTCTAAAAATAAAAGTAACAAAAAACTTACTGTATCATATCTTTATTTTTTAAATAAAATAAAAAGTGAAGTATTAGAGTTTTATCACAATTAAACATACTTTGGATGATATTCTTTTTCTACAACACCCCCCCCCCCATTAGTAATATTACAACAGTCTTAATATCAGCAAACTGTATCCTCTATAGTTATTTTTAGTTTGTATCAACAACAGAATTTATAGTCACCCCTACTTGTCATTACACATTTTAAATTCTTGGTCAAACTCTTCAAACTTTAAGCATTCTGATGCAATTCAAGAATGATTTAGAATACTTTTTTTTCTGTCACTATTAAACATTAGTTTTCATCTTATTACGTAAGAAAAATCCTTTATAAATTTTCTTAACTTTCATAAAAGTGGCTTTTGTTATATGAAATATTGCACCACACTGTGGAAAGAACAAAAAAAGAAAAAATCATAAAAAGTGATTCATGGAACACCAATTAATATTATTAATAAACATAATTCCATAATACAGAAAAATAACTGCTATAATATTGTAAAATTTATTATAACATTTATTATTTGTCTTTTATGTTTATTTACATTATTTTAATTGTTTGTCTTTTTTGAATAGTATATAACTGAAGTAATGTACATACAGTAGATGTCTTCAGAATAGGATGAAAAAACTACTCTTGAAAGCATATAAATAAACTGAAAAATCATGTAATGTTGTTGTTGGCATAAGCCTTCCTATCTAAAAGTTAAAGTGGGTTGGCATAATCTGAGTAATCTAAAAATATATAAAAACTGACTTGTGTCAGATCTATGTAACTATGCAAATAAGGTAATTTGGGTTCAAAACTTTAAGGTTTTTTAAAAATATCAAGCTATTGACTTGAATAATGAAAGGAATAATAAATGGCTACTACATGTTAAGTGCATTAGTTCCAGCTTTGAATCATAATCTTTATTGATGAAAACAAAAACAATAAAATATTCTGTGGATGGAAATATTATTTATATTATTTGATATTTACTGGTGACTCAGGCTTACATAGTAAAGTGAAGATAATGATTCTTGAATACAAATGGAAGTGCAATAAATGAAATTAATAATAGATTAAGCATAATATGTTTTTAATAAAAATAATTGAACAATAAAAAAAAATATGTCTCTTTATCTGGAAAAAAAAAAAGCTAATAAATTTCTTCTCACATCACTTATTATATTTAACAAAAAGAGATCAATATAGAGGCAGCAAACTTCACAATTAAATATAAAAGGATATACTTCAGAAGTAACAAATATGAATTGAATGGGAAATGCATAGATGAGACAATAAAAATCTCATCAATCAGTTGTTTATTAGTCTCACAAATAGCAACTTTTCATTGAAAATTTATCTTATGGATAGGTAGTAATCTATTCCAAAAAAAATAAAAAACCCTTACTAATCAACATTTAACTAATCATATGAATATATCTTTTTGTATACAAGCAAAAAAAATTATTATTCAATTTATATATATATTATTTAAATAGAAGTATATTGTTTATACTGTACTTAATATATATAAACAGTGCTCAGTTTATATCAAGATAAAAAATCTTCAACTTTTAATGGACAGATTTCAATCTTCTCCATCCTCCAACTCTTCAGCTACCCATATTATTGAAAATCACGTGGTGAAACACTCAAAGACCTTGCTGATGCCAATTTTATTGTCATACCCATGTTGACTTTAAGTCACTTTGACCTCTCACATACAGTACCTTATATATGTCCATTTAAATATGCAAAAGAGGAAAGGGCAGAATACAGGCTGACTATGTAATATTTAAAAACTACTATATTGTTTATACTGAGCTTAATGTAATTAGAAGGGATATAAACTCAGACCTTCAAGTTCCCTATAGTTATTTATTCATCTTATACAACTGATATAAATGACTACATACACATGAAAAAAGATGAATGATCACCAATATGCATATTTCATGCTGAACCATCACTCATCTGTTGGTCCATGTCTCCATATTCCACACATGTATATAATCAGTGCTCAGTTTATATTAAGTTAGGAAATCTTCAAACTCTAATGGGTAGGCTTTAATCTTCTCCATCCACCAAATTTTCAGCCATTCATATCATTGAAAATCTGATGATATCATTGAAAATCTAATGATGAACTGCTCAAAGCCCTTGTTGATGCTAATCTTATTGTCATACCCATGCTGACTTTAAGTCACTCTGACCCAGCACATGTAGAACTTTAATATATGTATTTAAATGGACATATACTAAGGTTCTATATGTGAAGGATCAGAATGACTTAAAGTCAACATCAGATAATAAGATTGGCATCAACAAGGATTTTTAGCATTCTATCATCAGATTTTCAATGATATGGATGGCTGAAGAGTTAGAGGGTGGAGAAGAGTGAAGCCTGTCCATTAAAGTTTGAATATTTTCTATCTTAATATAAATTGAATACTGATCATATACGTGTGTGAGAGAGATGGTGATCTAGACCAACTGATGAGTTCTCGTTCAGCATGAAATAGGCATATTGGGATCATTTATTCTTTTCACATCTATGTGGTCATGTGTATCAGTTGTATAAGATGGAGTGGATAGCTGTAGGGAGCTTGAAAGTCTGAGTTCAAACTCCTTCTAAATATATATATAAATATAATATCTGAAGAGTTTAAATTTAAGGAAAGACTAAATAATAATATTGTATAATATAAAAAATAATATAGTAAGCTAATTTTTGTTAAAAAAAAACTAAAACATTGAGAATTAGAAAAAAATGTACTTAAAATTATAAATGAAAGAATATATTATATATTGAAATGTCTGATGGAATGTTACTTCAAAAACAACAATTTAAATTAGATTTGTAGAAAATAGACCTTAATTAAAAAACAAGGCGTAATTAAAGCTTAAACATTTTGGTTTAGATGAAAAGATGTGATTTCATTTTTAAATGTTCTATTATTGTGTGTTTTTCTTGAGATAATAGAATTGAAAAATAAATCTAGATCTAATGTAGCTTTTACTCTAATATAATAATATAATTAAGGAAATAATTATAAAAACTTTATTTTAATTACATTTAGTAAAAAGATAATTATAATTATGAAAAATAAATGAGGTCACACATAGCATATATAAAATGTGAGTTTTTTTAAAGGCTCTCTTGGAAACCGGATAGTAAAGAACTCAACATTATACTTAGTGGCTAAAAATAAAAAAGCCACCTACTGCTGAAATGTACTTTGGAACCAATAATTGTCAGCATAAACATGTTATTCTAAAGATGCGCCTGGAAAAATATTGGGATAATGAGCTAGAAAGTACATATGCAACAAACAAATTTCAATAAATAAAACTGTAAGCAAAAGCTCAACTCTGTCAGAAATGTGACGTTTTAATTTTTTTTTCAAAGAAAATAATATACATGTCTACAAGGGAAAACAAAAAGTTAAACTATAGAACTCATAAGAAGGGAAACGAAAAAGTTAAACTATAGAACTCATAAGAAGTTACTGATAAAAGTCCTGCAATAAATTGTTTGATCATGATTACGCATGCATAAGTTAAATGAATTATTTGATTAAAAAAAACTTTATAATTTAAACTGATTTTAAAAACCTTATTTTGCTCTGAACTTCTAAAAATGTATTACATATTTATATTATACTGGGAATTTTTTTTAGTGATGGTGATGATGATGATTTTACTTGGATTAATGTCTCATGTGTCTATACATATATATCCAAATTTATAACATTTCTTGTTAACATATGAATTCTTTAAATCTAACTTCTATTTTATCTGTGAATCCAAATATTAAACAATATTTGATCAAAACAGGATTTTGATGATGATAATCAAACTTTCTGTTTCCTATATAAATCCTTGTATAACGCATTCAAATTGTATTTCCTAATTACCATATACCAAATTCTATCTTAGAGGGTCTTATTTAACATTCGTTCATAAGGGTTTTATTAGAATGTATAGACTTTGAACTTAATTACCTGCATTCAAGTCATCACTTTTATTCAAGAAAGATCTATATGAAGATTTTATTTTTTATCATCATCATCACAGTCCACTCAGACCCAATATCACTTTTTTCAGTTCGAAATATGAAAGTTTAAACATAATAATCAATATACATGCATTAGAGATTAGATTACTGACAAAATGACGCACAACTACTAGACAAATTAAATAAAAGAATTTATTTAGATTCTCAGTTGATTTAAAAAATAAACAAATAAAATAATATCTTTATTGAATATTCTATAAAATTACTCAATATTATATAAAAAATTAAACATGAATTATAAGTATGCAAACACATCTAAATAATTTATATCTATATCCCACAAACCATTAAATTGATTTATTAATGATATATAGAGAAAAAAATTTCAAGATTATATAAGTACTTTAAATCAGTGTTCTTCAACCCTTGGTCTGCAGCCCGGTGCTGGGCCGCAGAACTTTTCTGCAGGTCCGCATGCTAGACAGGCAGTAAAAAGTTTGTAATAATAAATAATAAGAGTTTAAACTTTTAATTAATATAGCCAATTTTTATTTATTTTTTCATCTCATTTTTACCCAATTAAAAAAAAAAGAAACAGACGAAAACAAAATCTAATCAATCATTCATAAATTAATTTGTTTTTCTAGTTATCACAGATGTTTATGAAGGGGTATAATTAAATTTTTTATTACTTTCTAAAAAAAATTTAAAAAAAGTTTTTTATTATATAAACTCCATATATATATATATATATGTATAATTTTATCTTATATATTTAACATTGTTGTTTTGATCAGTTATAACAATTATGCTTATCTTTAAGAAAATTTATCTATAGACTTCTGCCGGTCTGCAAAATCTTATCCTTATTTTTGCTGGTCTGTGGAACCTTATCCTTATTTTTACAAATTACAATGTTAAAATTTGTCCATAATGTTGCCTTCTGTATATAAAATTAAAAATAATCAATTTAAAACAAAATTGAAATAGACAACTCACTATAAATAAATAAAATATTTAATACATCAATCCAGCTTTCATTCCTTAACCCTTTCAACGATTATTATTTAATTGGCCGAATGAGTTAAAAATCAAAACTTTTAATTGGCCAACTCACAACTTTAACAAAATCTATTGTTAAAATAGATTCACTTTTAATAATATAAATACGTTAGTTTCGTTTGTAGAAAGTATATTACTAAATTGTCAGATTACAAAAGTAAACGAAAGTCTTTTCAAAAATAAAATTTGATTTATAATTTAAAAAATATTCAATTGCGATGAAATAAAAGTAACCGCTATTCAACCAACCAAAAAAGATTGCGTCAGCAATCTTTTTTTTTTCACTTTAATGTTATGATAAATATGTAGCAATAAATAAATAATTCTTGGTAATATCTTAACTATTTTTCTAAAATAATTTGATTTTTAGTATTATTTTATCAATAATAATTTGTAATTCAATTCAAATATTGTTTAAAATGTTGTAAACATTCGTTTATCATTTTCGTAATAAAAATCAAAACGAACATAACTTTTTACTTTTTTGCAGCCATTTCCCTTTTTGACAGAAGTTGTACAGCCAATAAGATTCAAGAAAAGGTGGTGAGGAGGCGGTGCTTTGGTTTTGTTTGACATATATGGTCATTTTTATTAATTTTTTACTTGTAAAATAATTCTGAAGAGGGCACCATCTTACAGAACTTTTGATTTTCTTTCGAATGACGTATAATATGTATACGTGGGATAAAAAGTAGCCGATTTAGAGTGACGACAAATCTTCTCGTTTTTTGTCGAGTCAAGCAGTTTAAAGATTAATGGAACATTTTCAAGATGATTCCTTTTATACAATCACATGACCAATTATCCTATAGCAATTCTCCTCAATAAGTATTATTTACATTACATTACAATAAATATAATTATCAGAATACATACATTAAATATAATTAGTAAAATACATATATCTATATAAAAATAATTAAACATAATACAGTCCTTTATTTTCTCATAATATATATACAAATAATCTATAACAAATTAAAAAGCAATAATACTAAACCCTTCCTTTTATTTTTAAAATTATAACATTAAAGTTTCCAATAATCTAACAATGCTCATTTCCTCCCTAATGTTAGTATGGGATATAAAAGAAAAATAAGAATTTCAGAAATAATAATGATAACAATAATAATAATAATAATAATACAAAAGATACAACAACAACAACAACAACAACAACAACAACAACAACAACAACAACAACAACAACAACAACAACAACAACAACAACAATAATAATAATAATAATAATAATAATAATAATAATAATAATAATAATAATAATAATAATAATAATAATAATAATAATAATAATAATAATAATAATAATAATAATAATAATAATAATAATAATAATAATAATAATAATAATAATAATAAAAATAAGAATAATAATAATAATGATAACAATAATAATAATAATAATAATACAAAAGATAGTGTAAGGCATGAGTATACAAAGAGGAAGTGGGTTTCAATTCCACATTCAAAACATTTGTATAAGACATTGATATAAGAGAAGTTACTTGATGATATTAACATATGATGGGAAAATAATAAATCGTTAGGGAAATGGATGTGTAACTCAAAAAGAATGGAAATATTAAAAATTAGTTTATAAAATTAATTGTAACCTTTGCAATATAATATATACATCAGACAGGCAAAACTGCCATGGAAAGAGGTAAATGGCTTAATAGAGCAATTAATAGAAAGGATATAAGATCAGGGTCATATATACATTTTTTGAATACTGGACCTAAAATGAATTGTGATAAAAAATATTCAGATAATAAAGTACATTAAAAATTACAAGAAAAGAAAATGTTATAAAACTTTGTATATTCAAGAAAATTTAAATAAATGTGTAAACATGGTTAAACAACCAGCACAATTAGGGAAGAGGGGTGGAATGGTCATTGTTAGATTATTGGAAATTTTGGAGTTATAATTTTAAAAATAAAAGGATCATTGGGGGAGGGGTTTATATTATTTGTATATATATATATTAAGAGGCAGAAAAAAGAATTGTAATAAGTTTAAAAGTTTAATCATTTTTATGGAGATATATGTCTTTTACTAATTGTATATATTTTAATAATTATATTAATTGTAATATAATGTAAATAATGTCCATTGGGAAAAGTTGCAGTAGGGTAATTGATCATGTGATTGTGTAAAAAGAAACAACTTGAAAAGGTTCCATTAAGAAATGAAAACCAGATTGATGTATTCAACAATTTCTTTATTTATAGTGAATTGTCTATTTCAATTTTGTTTTAAATTTATTATTTTTTATTTTAAGTTTATATAAAATATATTCCAAAAATAAAAAACAATGGTAATTAAAAGCTACATATTAATTCTGCTGTTTTTAATTACGATGTTTTATTGGTCCAAAAGTGAAGAAATTGAATTTGCATTTTTCACACTCTACTGAGAAATTTTGCCAATCTTTTTTCTTCAAACTTTAAAACTCATTATTTTTTCCTAATATTTTAATTTCAAAAAAAATTCTTAAGATGTCATGACAGTTAAAAAAGTGGGAATTTCAAAGTGTGATATAGTCCACGGTGATGTATGATCCTTATATTCTTGGCTGTCTTGAACTTTGTAGTAACTTTGCATTATTACTTCAAGAAAATATTACAAATGATTAAAACTTGATTTTTTGGAAAGTTTATAATTATTTTTGCATAGAAACTGCATGATAATTATTAGAAATTAAAAATAAATATTATTGCATATTTATTTTCGGTTCTACAACTTTGAATGATCTACACCACTGGATGGTGCTGTTTCTATGCAAAATCACAGAAATATGCTGTTTTCAAGGCCACCGATAGATCTTACGGCCTGTAAACTGTTCAAACACGTAGATGTTGAAGAAGTCATGTGAACATTATCAGCGATGTTTTTGTGACAGTCTATATTGACATTAGTATTGAATATTTGGTACAATAGTGTATCATATGAGGGTTCTGTAGTTGTAATCACAAAAAGTGTAAACAGTATGCAGTTCAAAGTTTTTTATTTTAAATGTATTGTAATTTGTATGAATAACTACAAATTATAACTATTTCAAAAATGTCCCTATTTCCCTTCATGTGAAAATCATGCAATTAGCATGAAGTTTTCAATGAACTGTTATTGTTTGTGTATATATGAAATGAAAGTTAATATTTTCTTTTGTTTTGCAAGCATTATTTTAAAAATAATGAAATGCTTTTTTTAAAAAAAATCAAAAAATATAAATCTAAATTTAGAAATATTTTTCAAAAAAAAAGATATATTATATGTATTTGTTTATAAATAAAAATAAATGTTTTTGAACCCCCGATACATCCAAAAAAAAAGACAAATGTTTTAATATAAAAAAAAAGACCGAACGTTTTAATAAGAAAATAAGTTTTTTAAAAAAAAAAACACCAAATGTTTTAAAAATAAACAAATAAAAAGATGAAGGTTTTAAAAACCAAAAATAAAGTTATATTTGTTTTTAAAAAATTAAAATAAATCCAGTAAAAAAATAAAAAAACAGTTATAGATTTATTTTGGATAAAAAATAAAAAAAAACCTGTTAAAGAATGTAAAAAGAAAACGGTAAAAAAAAATATATATATATTTTAAAAAAGTCTATCTTTTTCTTTTAAAAAGCCTGGTAACATTATATCTATTTGTTTTTCAATAGCAACAGTGCCTTCATGCTATGTGGATTGTCTGAAGTTGTAAAACCTTATTTTCTACAGAAATGTACAAAAATGTTTTATTTTTAAATACAAAATAATATATTTTCCTGAGTAATGTTACCATGGAGATTGCAGTTGCAGGAAATATAACTGTCTAAAAATGTCATCACTAAACAATCTGTTATAATATTTAGTGATATCGTAAAAATTACAAAAAAATTTAAACTTTTAAAATTTTTACTAGATATTAAAAATAATTCATTCAGATCTTTAAAACAAAGAAGATTTCATTCATTTTCCAAATTGAATTTGCTCCACCTGAAATTTGATGATGTGACAGCACTTTGTTTTGATTAAAATCTAATTTTTAAAATAATTCTGAAAATCAAATGTGATTTTTTAAAATTTATTTAATTTCTAAACAAAAATATTTATCATATGATGTCAAATTTATTATATTCTGATAAATTTATTATATTCTGATAAATAATAATGGTTTAATACTAAAGTGAAAGTTGAAATCTTAAAACCAGTGAAAAGAAAAAAATATGTCAGAATGTTAGTACAGTACAAGAGGGTTAATATTTTAAGAAGGCCTTTATATATATATATTGATAAATTTTTACTTAAATTTGGCTTAAAATAATTTAGTATGTGATCATAATTCTTACAAAGTTTTTGTTGGTTGATTTTAGGATGGGTTTTCTGGATTTTATTTAAATTTTTGCTTGACTATATATGCAAAATTAATGCAAGCAATTGGTAAAACAGTTCAGTGATCAAAAAATTGCATTTTCCTAGATCCTCTGTTTCTGGGCTTTTTCATGTAAATTTCTGAAGTTGGAAAGACTACATTGTGGTTCTGACTAGTATATTTTACCTGCACTTAGCAATTTGTAATTATTCTTTTCTTTTCAATTAAGTTAGAAATTTCAGTTGGCTGACTATAATGTTTTGTTAATCAAGAACAAATCTTCCCAGAAATCCTAAAGATGTTTTTCTTCATCTTAAAATCATGTTTTTTAATTTTTTTTCTTAATGTTTTTAATTATACTTAATTACAATTCTGATCAAATTTAACCATAATTAAACCTTATCAGAAAAATTCTCTCTTTTTCCTTTTCTGAATAGATTGTAACCTTAATTAAATGATTAAGCAAGATTATAAAATATATAATGTTATTTTATAACTTAGCATATTAGCAATATTAGAAATATGCAAACTTTTATCAATTTTAATCTCTTTACAAATAAACATTTTATTATAATTATCTAATTATAAATTTAAATTATACATACAGGTATATAAGACCAATTGACAGAATCTTTTATTATATTATTTTTTTTATTCCCTAATTTTCAATTTTATTTGAAATAAATAATAACTCCATTTTGAGCTTATTTCATTGAGGCAGCTTGTAATATACAACTTGATTAATATAAATTGTGATGGAGAAGTAATGATTTGTTTTGTTTTTTAATTTAAACTAATTTTTTAAAAAAGCAACTTCATTGTACTTTGTGAAGATGGCATCTTAGTTGTATTTATGTTATTTCCATCAACTAATATTGAATGTTGAATGTCTTTAGAAAAATTTAAATACAGCTTCAATGGTGCTTTAGTATATCCTAACATTCAATTTTAATTTTTTTAAGAGAATATAGCAAACAAATATTTACTTATTATAGAATTTGTTTTAAAAATTAGTGTTGATTAAAAATGTATATTTTTTTTAAAGGTGTCTTCTTTCAAATAATTAGTAAATAGCTATTTATAAATGAGTATCGCAATCCAACCTCCCCAAAAAAGAAGAGAGTGAGTGAAATAAACTACTCTAGAAACTAATTATGTGGTGACTATACTAACCAATCTATAAAACGCAAATCATATAGAACATGTTGATTCATTATTGCATTTTTTGATATTTTACAATATCATATTTTAGCTTCATAAGCAGAAAACATTTCTTTCTAAAATATTTCAGCACTATGTTTAATTGTAACTTTCTAATGTATTCTATTTTCTGCTATATCTTCCCAATGAAAACAAATGTTTGAGTTAATCCTTATAATGAAATGGAAATTACCTCTGCAACAAAAACTATGCTCAGGTTCACCATAAAACAATCTTTTATCAGCTTTTCCAGTGTTTATTTGTTTTACCTGTCCAATCCAATGGAGGTGTAATTTTGCAATAATATATTCAATAGAATCACATCCAGCAAGCTGAAGAACATATTGATTGGTTTTATGATCTTTTCACTGTATCTTTGAATTTTTATGGAACCACCAATAAAGTATTAAAGTTTACCTTCCATGAAATAAATTAGGTAAAATAATAATTTTATATACAACTAACTTAGCTGCAGTAATCATTTCTCTGTAACAAAATACTCTACCTTTTAACTTGTTAAAGGTAGTTGCAACACATTGGCATCTTTATTGGACCTCAACATCTAAGCTCACCTTTCTATTTATAAAACTACCAAAGCATTTAAACTGATTTACATTCTCAAGTAGTCATCCAAGTTAAAAGTCTATGTACATAGCATTCAAAATATTAAGAATAATCTGTATATCATCTTTTGAGTTAGCAAAAAATAATACAATTATCAGCATGTTGTAAATTCAGAATCCAAGAAAATAAAATTCTTGTTTTTTTTTCTTTTTAATTGATTCATATTAAAAATTCCATCATTAAACCTGTCTTGTATCTTGATTCTTATTTCCTTAAACCACCTATAAATATTTACAAAGACCACTATCATACAAATCAAAACCAATATTGCAGCAAATATGCACCCTTGTTTAACACTTTTCATTTCAAATGCCTCATATTTTCCATTAACAGTAATAACATTTTCTTTCATTCCACCAATGTAGCTATATAATATGAATAAATTTTGTGAACAACCGACTAATTTCATACTTGTCTTAATAGCTAAATCAAATGATTTGACCAAATCAATAAAAGCAACTTTTATTACATTTTCCTGGAAATAAAGGTCATATCTACAGTGTTTTTGAGCTCTAAAACTACATTGAGTTTTTAGTAACCATTCATCTATTACTGAAAGTAATCTATTTAATAAAATTCTTGAAAGCACTTTTGCTGTGCTGGATCATAATAATATTCCTGATAATTACTGCAATCTTGTTTATTCCTTTGGTTTTTAAAAATTGGACCAATAAAAGCATTCTTAAGATCAAGTGGAACAGCTTCATTAGTCCAGATATTTCTAAAATATTCCAATATTTTTGATGGAAAAATATCATACCATATTTTAAAACTTCTCCAGATATTTCATCAGGGCATGCAGCCTTTCCATTTTTCACATTACAAAGAGCTGTTTTGACTTCATTAAGCTGAATATCTTGGTCCAAATCTAAATGGGTGAATAAGATAAATATATCATTAAAAATCATCATCTCAATACTTGTATCATTATTTTAAAGATTATCAAAATACTTTTTCCATCTACTTAAAATATCATTGCTGAATTTAAAAGAATTATGATATTGTTTCTCATATCCATATATTGCTTTCAATGCTTTTAAGGAATGTATTATGGATACAAAATTTATTCTTGGGTTCATTAAAAAAAAAACATGACTGCTTTTCTGACAATGATCTTATTAGTAGTAATTGGATTAAAAGAAAATGTGTGAGATAATCTACTTGGCAAAATAATACATATAAAGAATTGAAGCCAGAAATTCCGAGACTGATGAGAAAGCTTAAAAATGAATGGTAGATTAAAACTGCAAAAAAAATACATACATTCACTGATCATGATCATTCTAGATCTTTTTTAAATGTAGATGTATAATAAAAAAAAAGAAAACAATCTGAAGACAGTTGTATTTAAACAAAAGTTTCCATAATAAAATTTTAGATTGGTAATATAATGCTAAAGTTTACAGAAATTAACCAGAGAGCATAATAGTTATAACAATAAATACATGGTGTATGCATACATGTGGAAGTATGTTCTGACATACATGAAATGTCCAAAAACTAGAATACAAAATTACTCAAGAATTTTAAAAAAACAGTGCTATAATTATTTTAAATTTAAATTAAAGCGATAAAAAAAAATTATTATTCTAAATGTGATCTGTATTGTCTTGTACTTAGATGTAGGCTTTGACATATCCACGTCGAAATATACTTTTATGTATATTAACTTATTATATAATATAATTATTTTGAGTTTTACCTGAATCATCTTGACTTAAACCTGATTGTCTTGCAACTGGAGTCTTGTATAAAGGGGTAAATGGTGTCTTTTCATAAATTATCATTTCATCCAATTGAGGAATCTTTTTCGATTTAGAATAACGCTTGTAGCAAAAAATGCAAATGATAATCAGTAAGATGCTGAGAACTGCGGCTGAAGAAGCAGCCAGAACGTAAACCCATACTAAAACAATAATAATAATAATTAATTTTCTAAAATATGTATACATATAATAATATTAAATATAAATATGATTCTGCATATCGTTGCAAATTTTAATCTTTTATTTATATATATTTTAAAAGTATTAAAAATTCAGATTATTATTAATTAACTTGATAAACAAAAACAAAAAAGGAGTAGTTGCACATATTGGAGAAAAAAGCTTTTAGATAATTATGTGTGTACATAGATATTTAAATACTTTGAAATCTTTTTAAATAAAAATTTAAACTGAAATTTCAATATATTAATGTTGCATTTAACAAATTAAGAGATTAAATATTCTATCATAATGATTTAACTATTTCAATCAAATTAAGTCTAGTGCAAACTTGTTATATTGAAGCAAGACTTATATCATGAAGGTATTGGAAGAATTATAATTGTGAGATCATAAAAGCAATTGGTACATTCTTCAATTTGCTGAATATAATGATATTACATGTTCAATTTAAGAACAACACATTAGACTGGGAATGTGAAATATTTGTAAGGAAAACATCCCCCAATTTGTGGAAGAGAAATTCTCCTGTTATTCTGTTATTCTAAAAAGATATAATATTTATTGGTGTGGTTGTAAAAATATGGTGGAAGATAAAATACCCCAAAGATTTTCAATAGAGACAAGATTTGAAGTTTTTCAGCAGGAAATAATTGTAATGATTAAAAACAGCATTGCAAGATATTAGACAGAGTAAAGAATCAGCATTTAATTATTAGTAGTAGCATCAGCCATTCATAAATGAGTATGATCATTACAACTACAATAGAAAAAAAGGATGGAAAGATTAATAATCATAGTAATAATAAAAATACACTAGAGATGAGATTTGTGATAATTATACAAACAATTCATGAAACACAGATACATATACATATAGAAAGTCTATTATTCTGTTTATTTGGTATTTTGTAATGCTATTTGTTTACTTCTGCAGCAAATGTTTCTTTCTATCTAATTATCACTCTCTGTAGTGATCTATCCTCAGTCATATCATTACAGTGAAAATAATCAATATTGCATTTTTTTCGAATCTTTGTGTTATATTTGTAATCCACAATTTTTTTTAATGCATAATCATAATAAAATTACATGTTTAATTTTTTGTTTTTCTTTATTATTTTTTTAAGGGGATGGGTAGGATGACTCTACTTATTTATGAATGATTATTAATGAATATAATCATATATTTATACCTCATTAAAAGTTTAAGTAGAATTTTAAACATAGTTAAAGTCCAAAGTCCCCTGAAAAAATCATAACTAGATGGAATAATCAAAACAAAGAAGCCAATAACAAGATAATTCTCCAATCAATAGTTTTACTAAATTATAAGTAATAAATTATTACAGATATATTTTAGAGGCATAGTATTGGAGAGCAATCTTAAATAAATAAGTATATAGTAAATTATACAAAATCTAACAAACTGAAGAATACATAATGAAAATAGAAATATATAAACTATATACTGCAAAGAGTAGAAAATATTGTAACTTTGTGGTTATTAAAAGGAAGATCTATAACAAATTAGAGATAAACTGTGGGGGAAAATCTCAAAAATATGAAAACTGATAGAAATAAAAATGTTCAGATTATTGAGCCATATGGAGAATATTTATTGTCATCAGGCCATGTTTATATTTAAAGATCTGAGATACAATATTAAGAGAGAAACTTACAGATGGCTTTCCTTTTCGTATTTTTTTAATAATGAAAGTAACATTTTACTATTTTCAATTCTTATAGCACAAAAATGAGCCAATAATGACTTCAACAATAATGAAATATGAAAGTACTTCATGGAATATTGAAAGATTATGTGCCTATATTTAAATAAGAACATGCTTCTGATTTATTCTCCACTCAAAAAGTTAAAAACAAGAATTAGCTATTGCTAATACATGTATGTATTCATGTTACTTATATATACATATATATATACTTATGTATACGTTTTAGATATATTAAACTAGACTTAAAGTTTATGGGCTACAGACATGATAATCTATAGCCTACTGAATGATTAATAATAATCATTATGTATTTAATTAAAGTATATTGTGGCAATGTTATGAGAGTACAAAGTTAGACATTTGTACATTTTTAATATTTGTCTTCTGTTTGTTTTTGTATTTTTTTACAATTCAATTTATTTATAATAAATAAATTAGAATACAAATTAAGTATTATAAATTGACATAAATAACCATATAAGTTTACACTAAAGTAAGATAATATATTTTACAATTTATTAGATATAATTTGAAGGGATTTGAATCCAAACTTTTAAGCTCTCTTTAGTCATCCATTCCATCTTATACATGACCACATACATATGAAAAAGTAAATGATCTCCAATGTATCTAGTTTGAGCTGAATCAGCACTCATCAGTTGGTCTGGATCATCATCTGCCATAAATATATATAATCAGTGTTCAGCTTATATTAAGATAGCAAATACTCAAACTTTAATGGTCAGGCTTCAATCTTCTCCACTCTTCAGTCATCCATATCATTAAAAATCTGTTGATGGAAGGTTTAAAGCCTTTGTTTGCCAATTTTGTTGTCATGTCCATGTTAACCATAAGTCATTCTGACCTTCATATGTATAGATGATGATGATTCAGACCCAACTTATAAGTGCTGGTTCAGCACAAAATACATATATTGGAGATCATTTATCCTTTTCACATGTATGCGGTCATGGGTATCAGTTGTATAAGGTGGAGTGGATGGCTAAGGTGAGCTTGAAAATCAGAGTTTGGATCCCCTCAAATTACATCTAGCTTTAAAGTATATATATTATAAATGTATTTAAATTTATTAGATAATAAATATATAATTAGCAAAATGAAAAGATTTAACGTGTTTAAAATTATAGATGTTTTAAAAATTGATGATTCATTTTATGACAACACACGCACATACTAAATATGTGTGTGTGAAAGAGAATGATTAAACAAATTAAGAGATATTTCAAATGAAAAGACACAATAAGTGCAAAATTACCAGATAAAGTAATCATAAATAAAACAGGCAAGAGGAAAAAAACAGAAGATATATAGAACTAATCATGAGAGAGAAAAAATACAGCAGAAAAGTCTTAATGTAAAAGAACTACATAGTAAAAAAAAAAAAGGTGAGGTTTTTTTTTAAAACTAAAGTAATGATAGAATTATATCTACTGCATAATTAATTATTTAGATACTACTTTTTTTCTCAAAATCAGCTTATTAATTCCAATATATAAAAATTACATTCTTCATACTCATTTTCTTTATGAATCTTGTTTATTATATAAATCAAATTTCTCTGCATCTATATATATATATATATATATATATGGGATGGTGGTGAGACTGCAAACTACATTGTATCAAAGAACACAAATTAAAATTATATGCTAGCCAATAAAAAATATAAATAAATAAACAAAAAGCAATAAAATTGTAAATTTAAGGAATTTTATGATGTGTGAGTAACAATTTTTCCATTTCTGAGTGCCATATGCCATCATGTTTAAAAAAATTAAATTAAAATTTATAGATATATTTTATATGTTTCAAAGTGCTGTATGCTATTATATTTATTAATATTTCTTCAGTTTATGTTGAAAGCACATATATTTTATTCTTCCTTTATAATTATTTCCAAATTTGATGAATAATATATTGTGTAATAAAATATTTTCTAAGATTAATCCTAAATGTTTTATGAAATTTTACAACACACAAAGCTTGTTAAGAGCTTATTTTGCAAGCTCTATATATAACATTTGTAAATACAAGCTTAGTAAATTAGGTCATGTGACAAGATTTTTTGTAATTTTATTTTTTGCTATTAAGGCTTTGCCAATTTTATATTGCTAAAGCTATTAATATATGGTGTATTTGAACTTAGTTCAGTTCCATATGGCTATTTAAATTAGATAGCTGGATTGGAAGACATATGGATGTCTAAAACTTTCAGATTTTCTGCTTAATAATTATACCTTAGATAAAGTGCTGGGCTTGTCCTGGTATTTTTGATCTAATGATTGAATTTCCAAGCACCTCACTGATGATGCCAGCAAAAACCGGTCCTGGATTGGGAATATTCTCAAAGCTTGTTAAGAGCTTATATTCCCAAACCTTGTAAAGAGCTTATTTTGCGAGCTCTATATATAACATTTGTAAATACAATATTATTAAAGTAGGTCATGTGACATCTGACTTGATGTTTTTAAAATATATATAGATGTATAAATTGTGATAGTATTTAAAAACCTCAAACATTTGTAATTTATTTTTACAAAAATAATCATGCTAATTAATTAAATCAATAATAATAGTAACAAAAAAAATTCACTCATATAAATTTTATGTTTTCAAAATCAAAAAAAAATTTGATATAAAAATAAATTCAATTTTTAAAACAAGTAGAAAAAAAAAACAATTTATTTTGATTTTTCAAGTATAAATTTATAGAATTTAATTTTTAATGTTATTATTATTGATTTAATTAATTAGGAAGCTTATTTTTGTAAACTTAAATTATGATTGCATTTGTAAATGTTTTGACATTATTAATGTTATACATATTATTATAATTTTATAAATCTTTATATAATTTATATATCTATATAGTTGTAGAAGTTAAAAATAGACCTTGAAAATGATCGTAGAATAAATAGAAACATAATTGGAATTGTAGGATGATGTATTTATGTTACTATAAAAAATTTAGTTTATACAATAAAAAAAATAAGAAAATGAGCATGTAGAATGTAGCAAGCATAGATAGATAGGTAGGTAGATAGGTAGGTAGGTAGGCAGGTATGTAGGTAGATAGATAGGCAGTCAGGCAGGTGGTAGGTAGGTTGATTGATTGATTGATAGGTAGGTAGTCAGGCAAGTAGGTAGTAGATAGGTAAGTGAGGTAGGTAGGTGAAGTAGGTAGGTAGACAGATAGGTAGATGGGTAGATATGGTAGATGGAGTATATAGATAGGTAGATAGACAGACAGTCAGGCAAACAGGTAGGTAGGTAGGTAGGTAGATACATAGTGTTATGTTTGAAATAAAGTAATTAAAAGATAGGGTTGCTATCTGGAAAGGATTTAGAACAGAATAAAGACACAGCTTATGAGGAAATAATATATATATATATAGCCCAAGTTCAAATTGAAATCAGGTAGGAGCAAAAGACGATCGGTTGAGATTAAGTGCGTTTTCATGTGCAGTGTGTTTACACGTGTTTGCGCACTTATGAAAGTAAATTAAAATGAATACCTGTTTTATTTCCACATAAAATAAATGTTAATACTATTTCAGAATTTATTAATACATAAAATTTAAGACAAATAAATTTTTCAAAATATTTCTGTATATGTATGATATTAATCTTACTATATTCTTAAACACAAATCAATATGTATTTTAAATAAGACTAGCAAATTCATTCTTTCTCATTCTTAAATTAAATATATGTTTAACTAATTATTTATCTCGGGATTATTAAATAAATCTTAATCACTAAATAAAATAATAATATATGGATGTAAAATTATAATGTAAATAGTTTACATATTGTCTAGTTTATAAGTCTAAAAATAAAAATCTCTTCATATGTGATTAATTGTTCAGTTTGCTTAGTTTTATACCAATTATTTGATTGTTTCTAAAAAATGTACTCTTAACCCTCATCTCATTATTAAGTTGTTTTACCTGTCCAGTTGTTAAATCTCACCAGAGTGAGTTTAATATTTAATTGAAATCATATTATAAATTATAACATGTAGGAAGACACTTTGGGATGTGTGGGAGAAAGCCATCTAGTCCATTTTAGTTTTAGAATCTTGCCCATATAATTTTGATCATTATTAGTTAATTGCTCTGGGGGGGGGGAGATATGTTAAGCATTCCATTATGCTGGAGAGCAGATTGTTTTAATCAGGTATTAATTAATGTATTATGGTCGTTAGTGACCGATTTATCTATGCTTAGGCATTATAAGTATATACTGGCATCGTTTATTTATTAATTTATTTACTTTGCCATATACTTCAGAATCTTCAGATTGGACCAATCCCACTTCTTATTATCCCTCTCAAAGTAGATGCTCCTCCTATTAGGGTTTCAAATTCAGGCACTTCTAATAAATCAGTTTATGGGAACAACCGATGAACCATCCCAACACACTTCTGGTGCCCTTATTCTTCATAGATATGTTTTGCTTGTCAGGCCAGTGTATCTTTTCTTTTATGCAAACATGACAAAACCACCCAGAGTATCTTAAGTTGTCTCTTTTTTACAAGCAATGGGAAACTATAATGAATACTGCTTTCATTATTATCCATTTCTTTATATACCTGCAATGCTCTCTGTCATCCATAATTGCATGTCATTTGCCACCTATTCTATTTGATCACTTAGGTTAAATTATATAATTGTGGCTTATGCTATGCTGAACCATCTTACTTCCGTTCATCTGGTCAGTCTTCATGATTTAGTAGCATGTATCCATGTACGTGATCGGAATTGCGCATTATAAAATCTTACTTATATATATCATAGTATAATAAATCAATTGTTGTACATTTGTAATCTTTTAGATGATGGTATGCCACTATGTATTATCAATGATTTAATTAAGTCCTTCCATACCTTAACCAAACCAATATGCTTTATATTTATATATTAATTGCACCAACCATCATATGTTTAGCCGCACCTACAATCTTATTTGTATATGTTAAATTGTATAGTAATTTCACTCACTAATTTTGTTTTATGTTTAAAAAAATGTTTATCTAATTGTGTATGGTCTCAAATTATCTATTTACTTAATTCAGAAGTGCATAATTGCAAATCAGAGATATGTAACATTTATTATATAGACATCCAAAGCTTATGTTGTTTTATTAATTTATATAATCACTTAATAAGTTTACTCTAGATCATTTATCTGTATTCTTGCATTTATCATTTATTGCTTGAATCTCTATTATTTACTATTTCATGAAGCATATAATTCTCTATTTGAATCAGATGTTTAAATTCAAACCCTTTGTTAATGTTTGTCTGAAGGTTTGTAATGATGGTATATTATAAGATGTAATATGTTGGACTATTTCCATCATTTATGAGTGAATGTTGAATGTATAGAAAATTTTAAACTTTATTTAAACTTTCCAAATACAAACAACTTGTTAGTAATAACACACAAATAAACAATACAGGTTAGTAATTACACAATGTTTTGAGTAGTATTAATCTCCACTCTAATTCAGGTCATGTGAGTTCAACTTCTAAGTGAATATTGTCATTGTGCATATAGGCAGCAACACCTGAAGAAGAGTGGAGATTAATACTACCCGAAACGTTGTGTAATTACTAACCTGTATTGTCTATTTGTGTGTTATTACTAACAAGTTGTTTGTATTTGGAAAGTTTAAATAAAGTTAAAATTTTCTATACATTCAACATTCACTCATAAATGATGGAAATAGTCCAACATATCACATCTTTGTTAATGTTACCTTAAATATTATTATGGCTTGGATCATTAATCATTGTCAAACAACAGTCTGTACTATACTTGATTTATTATAGTTTATAGAAGTTGCTAATTACCCCTATTAAATATATATATTGTTTCAAGTCTCTTGCTCTCCGTTTTCATTGCTGGTCCTAAAGTAATGAAAAGTTTGTTAGGGTTGTTTATGTAGTCATAGACTCTGGAGCACAAGTAAATAGGTTGATATTTGGTATTGTTTCTGGCTTATGTATCTTGCACATACTACATGGATATACATTTGCTTGGATTCTAAGACTTGTTGAATGAACACATGATTTTGACCGGTACAATATTGAACTAATATGTATGATAGTCAATGTCTACTTATATTAATTGACATTTTAAAATGTAAATTAATAAAATCAGTGTTATAATTTTTTTAAACAGCATAATCATATTTAAAATAATAATAATACTGCTAATAATAATATAGCACTTTTGGCTAACTTATATGATTAGGTTAGTTTAGTTAATTTTACAAAAATAATTTATTAGTTTAGGCAGGAAAAGAAAATTTTAGTTTTGAATTTTTAAAATCTAATTGGAAATATGTCAAGAAAAATTAAATCAATTATATTAATTATTTTAATATGAAAGAAATAAAAACAATGTTTATTATTTATATCAATTATACTAACTAAAATTAATATGTACTCTAAAATAGTACCTTGTCACAAAAAAGAAAAAAATATGTCTAACAAAACAACACACCTGGACATGAGGGTACTTTAGATGGGCTCTGGGATATCCTTCCCCTGTCAGAGCTCCACGAGTGCTTGAAACCAAGGGTGTCACCAAAGCTAAACATAATATGATAGAACCAATATACAAATATTTCAAACAAAAGCTGCAGTCACATTGTGCCTTCACACCACCTGAAGAACTATTTGGCAAACCAGAGTTAGATAAACCATTCCCTGCTGCTGATTTCCTAATGAATCTAACCAAAATACCAAACTTTTGTCATTCAGGACCACATGGAATCTCTAAATTTGTATTTTCACATCTCAGTCAGTTTACCACCACATATCTATGTAATTTAGCAAATTAGGCATAACAAAGGTTATTTAACTTAAAAGATCTATATCCAATCTCCTTAGTTCTATTCAACAAAAAGCAAACTTCAATATCCAATTATCTAATCTGCAACCAATCTCCATGAGCCCCCTTGGTATTAAAATGCTGGAAAAGATTCTAAAAGATAAAATTGAACCATATCTCCTCTGTCCATTATCACCAATGTAACATGTAAAAAAGGCTCCTCACCAGACCAAGTTGCCCCTCATTTTCAAAGCCATTGTAAATTCAGTTAGACAGCAGAAAAAAGTGCTCCAATGGTTACTCAGATTGACATTGAGGCTGCTTTTGGCTCAGTTCCTATTGAAATTTTAATTCAGATATTTGCAGATACCAAAATACCTCACTCTCTCTTATACCTACTAATCAACCTGCTCCTTAGTCTTGAAATTCATATTACAATTAATTGTAGAATATCACCTTCTTTCTCTCCCCACCAATCCATACCTCAAGGATCTCCACTCAGTTCTTTATTATTTATGCTCCACATTAACCCTCTAATAAACAAAATACAACAAAAATTACAAGGAATTTAAATTCCACACACTGGACTATATATGCCATGTATTGCATACATGGATAATCTTACTGTTTTTCTTACTATTCTGGAAAAAATACTTAATGGATACACCTTCAAATATAAACTCAAGATCAACATTAATAAAACATCAGCTTGGTTTCTTTACACTGGCAAGATACATATGCAAGTTTATCATGGTAAACTAAATAATTTCTTGGAATTCCTTTTTACCTAGGGTCCTCTGGAATGAAACAAAAGATCCAGAAAAAACTGAAAGATGATGCTGAACCCACAACCAATTCTCTCTCCAAAATCTACCTCTCATTATATGCAAAAGTATGTCTTTTCAATCAGTTTGTAATTACAAAAATAACCTATTACTCACCAATCATAAACATCACTAAATCTTTCACTTTGTAATTTACTCACTCTGTAACAAGCTATTATGGCAGAGAAAAGTAATCTCCATCTCTGTAAAATGATTTAGTCTTCCAACAATCAGAAATGGATTAGGTATTCACTCCATTCAAATTTTTCATAAACAAAAAAGTATTATGGCTGCACTGATAAGAAGTTTTTCAGCTCTCGAATGCATCCTTCAAATAACACCCACAGACTGACTACCACCTTCACATGGATATTTGTCTTTGCTCATAAACCAACTCCAAAACATTTTTGATTAGGCATATTTTTTGGGTGTTGGTAGATATACCTATTGAAGCAATTATAATATGCTGTACCAAGACATAACTACTGATCCTCAGTCACCAACGCTAAATATAAAAAACAGTCATTTGTTGCAATTCAAAAAATGGTCATTGGAACCCAAATTTATGACTTTCTCTTAATGCTAAATCTTCATGCTCTACCTATCTCCTATTTCCTTAAATACCACAGGTTTTACACCAAAATTGATGCTTTTTGTTCCTTGAGCCACAGGGAAGAAGAAACACAACAGCAACTATCCACACCTGCACAACTCTGACAAATACCTGAGAAATTATGATTAACACATATAAACATACAGACAAAATATAATCACACTTGATAATCTAATAGAAACACTCAGTAAAGGTTCAATACTGGCATCCTGTGCTGCAACTCTTTGTTATATACTTTGTGGTACAACAGATGTACTTTCTGCCTTGGAAACAACACCAGAAGGCACCCAGCCACATTCTCTAATAAGCTCAAACAACTGAAGGCCAGAGATGGAAAAATTGCACACCCAGATATATTTACTGCTACATGGTCACTATTAAAAATCTGAAACATACCATAACCTCAAACAACCAAATGACTTTTGCTGTAACAAGAACAATTTTTTTTTTGTTACATATCTTATTTTCAACAATTTTTTAAAAAGACCAATCTGTGTATTGAATAATCAAAGGATATATTTAATTCAATCAAAAAGTATTTTAAACTGATGAACTAAATGTTCAGACAATGAAAATAGAACTATAGACAAATACACAGTTTACAAGTTTACATTTATCAAATACCTGCCTAACAATTTATTTGAACTGTACCAATAATATCTATCTGTTTGTTCTAAAGATATGTAGTTTTCAACCATGTATTTTTAACAATGTAACTTTTTATAAACAATAAAGTTCGATTTGAAACATAAAATTAATATGTGCTAAAATATTTTTTTTAAAAAAAGTATTTTTTTTATCAGAATTAAGATGGAAAATTGAAAAATTAACTTTGTTTGTGCTCAATAATGTGATTTTCCAGAGAAATATATAATTTTTTTTTGCAGTTTGTTCGATCAAAGTTCAATTTTGATATTGTATAAATAGAATAATTATATTCCAAAATTCTTGTTTCTTGGGCTTTTCAAATTTAATAAGCACATGTTGTAGTTTTCACAAAATATCCTTCAATTAATTATAATCCTAAAAATAAAAAATATAAATTATTTTTATAATTGTTGCTGTAAAAAAAAATTATTAAAGATTATTAATTGAAGAAAAAAATTTGCTTACATTTCTTTTGCGACAAATATCGTTTGATAAAAACTTATCTCATTAATTGAACGAAATTAAATTTATTAGTAAATACGCTTTTAAAAGTTGCTAATTAAAGAAAAAATATCTTATTTGATTGTAAAAAATTGCAAGAGTTTTTCTCCTTGATTTTAATATCATATGCAATTTGTGCAAATCATGAAAATAAATAACCTGATTTTATTTTAACAATTCAACTTTTTTTGCTCAGTAACTCTACTGGAACTTATGCTTAAAATGTCATCCATAATTTATACTGTAAAGAGAAATTAAAGATAAAAGACACATTGAATTAAACTGATAGCTTATATAAATTGTAGCAATTGTGGTAAAAAAAGGCAATAATAAAAATTGTTTATGACACAAATTATAGTTTTATGCTTATGGATTGATATAAAATTATCTGAACATTTAAATGTTTCATCTTTATAGTTTTTTTGGAAGTTTTTTTACAGTTTTGAGAATAAAATTTAACACAAAATTTAATACATTTTGGTTTTTATATGTCAGACTTTAAATCAATTTGTAGAATTTATATAACAGTTCAACTGCTAACAAAAATATAATCTTTGTATATTTTTTTATTGTATCATGATGGCTGATATAAATGTTTCCAAAAATAATAAAAGCCTTACCATTATAATTTTTTTAATATTATTTATTTGCAAGATATTTTTTTTTAAATGTATTTACATGTCTTTTATAATTGAAATTCAATGAATATTACAAATACTTACAAAAAATATAAATAAACATCAGTATGGAAAATGTAGCTTATGTTTATTTTTTGCTATGCCATGATGATTGATCTAAAGTGTTTAATTACTACAATATATTTAATTTGAAAGTTTTGGAGTAATGATATTCTACAATGTTTGCTCTCAAAGACTGAGATCAAATTCTGAATTACTGTAGAAACAAACATTTTGTATAATTTTTAATGTCAAAGTATGTAAATTAAATTAAAAACAAGCTTTTCATAGCTTAATTAAATAAAAATCAGTACATTATTACTATGAGATGAATTCTTATATTATTTGTTAGAAATTTAATTTAAATAAAATTGTTGTCTGCCTATAATGCTGTTAATTTTACATACATTTGACAATTCTTGTATAAAAGCATAATTTTTTTTCATTTACCATTGCATTATATTTGTTCTCCAAGTTGAAATATTATTTGCAATAATCAAAAAGCATGGTGTAAAATATGTAAATGATTATCTAATATTGTAACAGTCAGATTCATCTATCTCATTACCACACTGCAGAATTCAAACCCCAAACATGAAACTGAACACTCTAGGAGGGGTTGCCTTCTAGATATCCTAGGTTTGAATCTAAAGTCTAAATCCCACAGTGCCACCTACATGAGAATGCCTCTGTGATACCAATAATATATTCTCTTTACTGGTGCCTGGTGGTCAGGGAGAAACACAAGACTCTATACTATGAGATAAGTTTGGGTTGCTAATTAATGTCTATGGATGGTACAAAAGAGATGTATAAAATATATATAGACTGAGACAGTGATAAGGATCAATAAAAGAAAAGATCAAAATTGGTTTTATAAGATTTAAAAGATTTATTTACACGGCAAAAAATATATATAACGCCCACTGTCTGCCTATATTAGACAGGGACGCTTACTAAAATAGTTGTTAAAACAACATTCCATACAAATTACATTAAAAGGTTGTTAAGTACATAGTCTATATCTCAGGCTAATATAGTATTATGATAATGTGCTTAAAAGAGATGGGAAGATGTGTGAGGCGCTTTGAGTAAATTATAAAAAGTTTAATAAAATATTTTCACATTAAAGTTTAACATAACATTTCTTGACTTCGAGAATAGCATGGACCAGTGCTTGTTAAGCAATAAAGTGGGGACATGATCAAGGCATATATTTTATAAACATAATTAAGTTATATTGTGAGGTTGGTGTTGCTAATAAGGAATTTATTTACAGGATGGAGGGTGTGATATGTTTAAATCATGGATGCTTTGTAAAATATAAATAAGTAAAATTATAGTGAATATGTGAGACAACTACAGAGGGCATCTCACTGTTGATCCATAGGAATGTGGTATCATGGGCAGCTGAAGTCTGGACTCATCCAAAACTTAGTGATTGGGTGATGGCTGTGTCTAATTACCAGGTGTGACATTCGAGTACACACTCTGGCTAGGAAACGCAGAAAGTGAAAGGGGAAAATGGTCTTGGCCATTTAAAGCCCTTGAAGAGAAGCAATGTGATCTCGGCACCCAATTCACTTACTAGCAATACTCAACTGACATATATAAAGCATACAAAAGAGATTTACTTAGATTGAGAAAATGCCTAATCAATTCCCCAATAATTATTTAAAGAGAGTCCACCAATTCTCGACCTCAATTACAACTTTGAAATTAAAGAAAAATATATTTTAAAATAGGAAAATGCATGCTTGCGGGTTCTATAAGAAAATATAGATTTATTTATGCAATCATGCATTTGTGACACATTTAATCATTGACTTCGCACATACTCTCATATTAGGCTAAAATCGATAAAATGTGGATTTTAAGCTATAAAATTATTATACATATTGACTAAGATTAGAATAGCCCTCGAACGAGTGATTCACAAGATAATAAAATGGGAACAATTTATAATTTTAAAATGCCTTAATATCGGCGTCTTGCTTTCAACAAAGGGAATAATTCACTCGGTCAAAGACTATTCTGGCACACTATCATAATAAAATAAAATAAAAAGATTAATAAATATAAAATATTAACCCAAAGATAGAGAGCAAAATTACTGATTACATTAGAACATTTTAAAGGAAAACAATGGTAAAATAAAGTACAATGGAAAACAATTTAATAGCTATAGCATATTAATTATAGGAGAGAAGCACAAGAGCCCTTGGGTTAATTTTGGGGTTACCTCCTTAGAAGCATTTGCAGGTAGTTTCAGAAAGATTGATTGTCGGCAGGTTCCATACAACTCAGCAATAAACTCTGGTTATTGTTTGTATTCCGGCAGCAGCAGCAGTTTCGGGGTTTCCTATGTGACAGCATTAGATGGTATGGAGGAGCAGCGGCCAGCCATTTCCGAGGGGAAAATAGCCTTCTTGTCGGCTCTACTCTGTCATTTCAAAGATAACAATTTTAAAGGCTGGATGGTTCATAGATACTTCAAGTGAGATTGTAGAACACGGTAAATTTATTTGAAGACAAAAACTCGGCTTCAAATACTTAAGTTTGCAGGCAAGTAGCTATTAGAATCTGAAAATCTCAGATAGTTCAGCGACAATTATTTTAGAAAGCTCAGCAATGTGCTTAAAAATCTTAGAATAAAAAAATACCTCTAAGAATGCTAGAAGAATATTAAAATATCTAGAATCTCTTAGAATAATGCTAGAATGAAGAACAAAAGAAAACCCTCCTATATATAGTGAAATTACACAATATAACTGCCCTGGAGCATTACAAAATATTCCAAAATTTGCCCACTTATCAGCTATAATTAAATCTATCTGAATGTCTAAAGGAATTCAACAAAATTTTAATTAATTTCCATTGTTAATTTCCCTGTCGACATTCGGATTACAACTTTGATTTAATTAAAACAAACTTTTGCTAATTAAAAGAAACAACCTTAAGTGGACATCTGCTGTATTTCTAGATAAGCTCCTAGAACATTAAATAATTAAAGCTATTGTTCTTACCAGCCCTCATTTATTTTAAACAGAAAATATATGGCGTGATTTTTAAATCTAAAAGAAAATTATTTTACTTTTAATTTTTAATATTTGAATCTATTTACAAAACGAATATAAATTTTATTTTAAATCAAAAACAAATATTACAACTGTAATATATTTTGTAAACAGATTCAAACAAAATAATTTTAAATAACAATTTATTATTTTACCATAAGTTTTAAAATAAATATCACAGTGTGTGCGCAATTACGACCTATATAACCTACTTTTTAAATAAATCTCTTTTATATGAACTTACACATAATTTATAACATTTTATTTATTGGGCATCAGTTATACAATTATATATAACATGAGCGTTGTACTCGTGGTTTAAAATTGGGCGGGATTTTTGGCATATAAGCGCATTGCAGACACACTATGATACACTGGGGTTTAAACTAAGGTATGAGGGTGGAAAGAGGTGAGAAAAGGTGAAACAAAGATCTTCAAAGCAGAGATTACTGTTTTAAAATAATTAGTATATAGTGTGAATAAATATTCAATATTAATAACGAATGCAAATAGAAAAAATGAATTTAAATATTACTCATTAAATTTTTAAATGAAGATTTGCTAAATGTGTTATTTAGCATGTATTCTCAAACTGTCTTGCTTATCATTGACTAAAACCATTTATCATCATCATCATCATCATCATCATCATTATTATTATTATTATTATTATTATTATTATTAATAGTAGTAGTAGTAATAGTAGTAGTAGTAGTAGTAGTAGTAGTAATAGCAATAGTAGTAGTAATAATCATAGTAATATTATCCCGTTCGTCCGCTCCTCTCGTCAATTCCGCTGTCGCGGTTCTGCGTCGGGGTTCAGTTCGTGAAGATAATTTCAAACACATCCCCTTTTATTTTATCGTGGATTGAACAAGAGGCCCAGGAGAACTTAAATCCGCCACGTGCAAAGCCACCAACAATCACAAAACCCGCTCCCCGTCGAAAGCAAAACGAACACAGCCAATATTACCCTTCAAATTACATCGAATCTGTGTCTTTCCTCCGATCAACTACTATAATGAGGGCCTGCCCTATATCCCACAGAACAAATTAATCAAACTTAATTTAATCAAGAGAACATAACAAACAAAGCATAAATAAAATAAAACCCAACACCAAAAATATCAAATGCTTCATTCATATACAAACAAATTTGTCGCTCTAGCCTCTTCCTATTATATAAATTTATGTTGAAATTCCAAGCAATTAATAACAAAAAATACTAGTTAAATAAATGTTTTATTTAATCTGTTTACTAACAATTAATGCAGGTATATGATCGGCAAGCCGAGATAATTAAATATAGATTCAAGGTGACTTCGCACATATTTTAAAGAATGTAATTTCAAACTTATTTGTTAGTTCTCGAATCATTATTAATTCAAGATACTTTATCATTTTAGTAATTTTTTAATAGTTCTGTTATTAAGTTATTTTATTTTGGGATAAGTGAATAGAAATTTAAAGATAGTACCTGTGGAATGTAAAAGATGTAATGTTAGCGATGGTTTCTTCTTTAGAACATTCTGAATTTGCAAGGTGAAAAGCGTGTGTGTCCTTATGTGAGTTTCTCGGTGTTAGGCATCCTATTAGCAATCAGCGGGCTGAGCGGAGGTGGTTCGAATTTTATGTTCAAACGATCTCTGTTAGATTTAATAGTCTAATAATAATCAATAATAGTCTAATTCAATAATCCTTGAAAAGTGTTCCTTTTGATCTCTTCCTTCCACCTCCCTTAATTTTCTCACAATCCTCCATGCCTGTGGTCCTTATCTTATAAGTCCAACGAGTGTTAACTCAATTCATGATTTCTGGGTCGTTTACATTTGGAATTTGTAATTTGATTTTTTTAGGTATTGTTTGTGGAGAAGAAGTTGAGTTGTAAATAGCAGTGTACTTTCTACCTCTGTTTCTAAATTTGGCTTATTTTATCTAGTAAGAATATCCTGCCTATTGTTTCAATTTCTCTAATTTTACATTTACTAATTACCCTATTTAAAATAATTTTAGATCGCTAAAATTTCAGAACATATTAAATTAATTTATTCATTTTCCTTTTGTTAAATGATTCAAATGATTTAATAAAAGTTAAACTAGTTCAATCATTCCTATCTCTTTAATTAATTAAAAATGCAAAAAAAATAAACTAATGATTATAGATTTATTCTTAACAAACAAAAAAATAATTAAAAAAAACTCTTTTACTTTTTATTTCAATAAATTTGACAGGTTTTATATAGTGGATCATGTTTAGAAATGGCTGTTTCTGTTTATTATTAAAGCAAATTTTAAAAGTTTTTTTCATTCATTTTAATTGATTATAGTTTAAATAACCTCATATGCCTGGGTTCAAATCCCATGTAACGCTATTCCATTACAATATAAAGATGTTAAATTGAAATATGAATAAAAGATAACATCTGCTTGATATTTTTATCTTATTCTAATCATTCTTAAAAGTAAAACAACATGCTAAACCAAATTAAAATTTTTGATGACATTTATAATTACATTTAATTAACGAATAATGGACATAAGATTAAAGAACAGCAATCCCTCCCATGAAATTCTGACATTTATTTTTTATATTTTGTATCACTCTAAATATATTAAATTTGAATAATAAACACTCTTAAAATTAAGATTTTAATAAATTCTTTTATTTATTTTAAACTCTTTATATTATGATGGTATCAAATATGCAAATATAACACTTCTTGATTATCTTACCATATCCTTATCATGCTCTGATTCTTCTTATTTCATTTACCACTATATATTTTTATTATAAAATAATATAAAAAATGGGTCATCACAAATAAAAATCTTGCTATCATGAGCAATTAGACCAACTTTAAGAGTAACAGGCTCAAAATATAACTATTCCTGGAGTAATGTTTAGCTGGAAAAATAAATAAAACTCAGGTTGAACCATAATAATAGCAATCATATAACTAGTTTCTTATGAAACCATATAATGTTTGAACACTGAGTGCTAAGATGGTAACAGCACTTCCATTCAATTGACCAAACTGACTTCTCCGCTGAGAAATCATCTAGAAATCTTTAGCTCTTAGACTGACAATTTAATCCCATGACTACTTTATAGAACTTCTTGATTACTTATTAATGGGATTATTGTGCTTATTTCATGACCTCAACGTTCCACTTTACTTCATTTAGAAATAATTGATCCCATAATAAATAAATAAAAGTCATGCTGAGGAATCCTATATTTTTTCATATCTAAAAAATAGGAGCATACTAGATCCAAATATGTTATAATATGTTAAAAATGTATATAATTGGGATTTAAGATACAAAAATGGATTTATATCTTACCTTTAATATATAGATAAATATTTATTTTACTATATTGTTCATTATTTTTCAAACTAACATTCAATTGAAAAGTAAAATGAATTCTAGGAAATAATAAATAAAAGCAATTTGTTTTAAACAACAACGTCAAAGCCATCGGATTTACAATATTAATAATCCTCATTTTGAATTTCTTTATATGCGGATTTTTTTATTTTTTTTCCGTTTAATAGTTTATATTTCTGATATAAAATGATAAAATCTTGAATCAAAAGTAATAAGATGAAGTAAAAGTAAAAAAGCTTAACACAATAGATTTTGCGAATAGAAAATTTAATAGAAGTTTATATATATTATTACATTTAAGTTGCTTGATTTGTTGTATGCGGATCGATCAGTGTAATGGTCCAGTTGTGGATTCTGAAACTTAAGATTCATAAATCGCAGTCCAATTCTATCATTTCCGATATTCGAATGTAATAAATCATTCAAATATTCTGTAACAAGTTATTATCATGTCTCTGGGTATCTGCGCATTTGTAAGCTTAAAGGAAAGAACGTTTTATATATATATATATATGGTAACAAATTTGTTAGTTATTATAAGTATTATCCATTTATATATGCAAAGTTATTTTTAAAAATTGATATCTGAAATGACAAAAAGTACTTCCACTTTTGTAATTTCCAAGTTAAAAGGGAATGGCAAACCATAGACTCAGTATTGAAAAAGACATGCCATTTCTCATCACTGATAAAATCTTGCACCTTATTACAATCATAATTTTGTTTTTACACTTAATGCAGCAACATACACTTAATCACCTGAGATTAATCTAGGAAATTAACTTTCAAGTTAATAGTAGATAAATATTATTTTGCCAATCAATAGTGGATGGCTAGCTGAATTAGCTAGAAGGTAATTTTAAAATGCTAAGCATGCTTATGATTTGGAAGAAGGTCCCAAGTTTACTTGGATGTACTTAAATGTAAGAATAACAGTGTAAATTTTTTATTCATAGTAAAATTAATTCTTTCATTTAAAAAATGTTCAAAAATGTACAATAATATAGTAACATACTTTTTTAATAATTCTAAGGACTGTAACAAACTATAGAAAGTAATCATCCTTTCCTCATAAGCACCATTAAACAATGATGTTCAATCTGCAAAAATACTCTCATTCCAACCACAAGATAGAGACTTTAAGGAAATAAGCATAGCCATCTTATTTCTAAACTCAAGTGTAATTATATAAGCCAATCTTAAGAGTTTAAAAGTGAGAGCATGAATTTATAAATCATTCACTTTAAATCCATTACTTATTTAATATTTTTATTAGCACTTCTAAAATTTTAAATTTACTTAGTTTGTTACAATAAAACACAGCACTTGTAAAATTTACCAAATATAACATAATTTAACATCATTTAATTTTGGTACAAAGTAAATTTAAAATTTCAGAAGTGCTAATAATATTAAAAATAAGAAATGGATTTAAAGTGAACGATTTATAAATTCACACTCTCATTTTCAGACACTTAAAATTGGCTCACATAATTACATTTGAGTTCAGAAATAAGACAGCCATCTTATTTCTTTAAAGTATTTATCTTGTGCCTGGGGCAAGAGTATTCTTGCAGATTGAATGTCATTGTTTAACAGCACTTGTGAAAAAAGAATGATTAATTTCTATAGTTTGTCACAATGGTTAATGAATCTCTTTGCCATGCTCATGACTTGAAAATCAAACCTGGTCTTGCATACTACAGAATATTTAGGTTAAAATTACACTAAGAATTTTTTAAGAAGATTAGTAATAGCCAACCTAGTGATTTTGGACTAGAGTATAAAGGTATGACACAATATTGGTTGATTAGATTAACATTGATGCAATGACTGTAAAAATTTAAAAATATAATTATAACACTGCATGGTCTTTGCTACTAATAGAAAAAGAATCATATTTTATAGATGGTTACCTATATTTGCCTTTATCTTAAAATAGATGCACAATCTTAAATGGATCTTTGCAAATCAAAGTCTTTCTGCATTTTGCAACAAGTAGAATATTAAAGGAGTAGACATTATTCACCATAATAATCAATTATTGATTAATGAAGGTTTTATCATTTTCCTTTATTATATTATTTCCTGCATAGGATTTACTGATCAACAAAATATATAATTATTTCGTTCAGTAATAAGAAAAAAATCTTTACCTGTTTTCCTCAGTTTGTTAAAAATAAGTCATTGAAGCTTCACTCTGGAATAAATCTTATATTATGGTATAATAGAAGAATGCATTAAAATTAATTGAAAATCTTTTAATTTATATTAATGAAACATTGTTCGTATATAATATTATAGCTATTACAAACATTACATGATTGCCTACATTATGATCTAAGTAATCAAATCACTAATAATAGTTCTGTTGGCCAATAGCTTGGAATCATTTCTTATTAATCTCAAACAACATAGTATTTTTACTATTTTTGTAATTTTCTTTTTTTTAATGTCCATTTAGTCTGATCGTTGTGTGTGTGTATGTGCATGTTCATTGTTAAGCAACAGCTGCTTGTAATTCAGTATGAACATTTTTCTACAAAAGAAAAAAATGAGAAAAGCAAAAAAAAAAAGTTTGTGAATACAATGCAAACTAACTTATGAAATACAAGCACATTCATATATATATATCTTTCTCATGCTAGCTTTTTAGTCCCTATATTTGATAGCTTGTCAAGCTGATATTTAACGTCTCTTTAAAAAAAATTTCTTTCTAAAAGTTTTCAAGAGCTTTCCAATTCATGTTTCTCCAATGTACTTTATTCTCAGCCATATCTATTTAATACTAGCAATCAATATTGGATTTTTCAAATATCTTTTATAAGATAATCTCTGGAATGTAAGACAATGTTTTCATTAAAAAAAATGTGTTGCTCTTCATTCATTCCATAAACTCAATCCAATGAAGATGTAATAATTACAAAAACAGATTCTAATATCATCACATCCAAAAAGTTAAAGAACACATTAAATGGTCTTACAACTTTCAAAATATTAGCAGCATCTTTCTTTGAAATTTTTTTAATCACATTTATGTTATATTGGTAGGAAATCTATATTCAAATATAACAAAAAAATATTATTATAACATTATCATGAAATACTTTATCTTTTTATATGTTAAATGTAACAATAGCATGTCAAAATCTATGCTTTACCTCAATATATGTTTGCTTTTCTATCTAAAAAGTCAAAATATTTAAATTGATTTGTATTTCAAACTAATAAATATTCCCGGTCACAATCGATGAAAACTTTTCTTTCATTATTGGTTAAGAAACCATAAATGAATTTTACTAAAGTCTACATTGCTTGCATTTAAAATATGAAAGACAATGACTAAAATAGCACAATCGGTATACTATAAATTTAGAAATCAAGAATACGTTTTTAGTTTTACTTTTCCATTTAAAAATTCTACCATTAAACTTATATCTAATTTCTAATTTTGGAATTTATTTATAAACTGTTTCAAAGATCTCTGATAGAAAAACTGAAATCAAAATTGCAATTAACTCCCACTTTTGTATAATATCGATTTTCATTACAAATGCTTTGGTTTTCCACCATTATAATATTTTCTCTCATATCTTAATGTGGAGATATAATGTGAATCAATTTCTATGTTATTTCAAATTTTGTCACAGACTTTCTCAATGAAGTAAATCAAAGCCTTTGATTGATATATATAATATATCTTCATTCATGCTACTTTTTTACACTTGTTTGGCAACAAGAATTAAGTCTATGATATTTTTAAAATTATTAAACTACAATAAGAATTGAGAACTACTTATTTGTGACTGGAAATAAATTAATCAAAAAAATTCTTCAAAATTATTTTCTGTAGTGGAAAATAATGATATTCAATGATGTGTACTGCAGTAATCTTTTTATATAATTTTATAAATTGAAACAATAAAAACATGAATAAAGCATACTTCTAATAAAATAGCTTTGAATAAAACAATTTTAACTTCCACGTCCTCTTTTTCTCTATTATTGTATAAATCAAAATTTTTTCCACATCCATATATACAGTATATCATTATATATTTCCACTTATGTTTTAATCACATTCTAAGATCTATTCCTTTCCTCAGTTATCTTCATTTCATTTTAATTTAAGTAAAGATAATTTAGCAATATATAAAGATCTTGAAACTACTCTAAGAATATGGACAAAAAATATTTGGAAATGTATAATTATGTAATGTATATTTAAATGTGGCGAAAATGTTAGTTCATATAATAAAACAAAATAAATAAATAAAGGAATATGTAAAGAATTATTTTTATATGGGAATTTATAAATTAATTTTAAAAAAGAGGAAATATATGACCGGTTGATTTATTACATTATATTGTGTAACCCTCATTAGGGAATCATTCGTTATATATGTTTAAATTATATATTATTATTTTTCCCCTGATCTGCAGCATTTTTATTTTTAAAATTTCAAAGAGCAGTTTTAATTCTAACTAATTATTTCTGCTCGTATTTTAAATTGATCAGTAGGATGAATATTTTAAAGTAGCCCCATGTCCTTTACAAGTTTAATCTATCAAATTCTTGAGGCTTTTTATCAGTCATTGAACTTCGCACTTTAAGTATCTATATTGTTTATGAAGTTTCACATTTATTTTGTTATTCTGTCAAGCAGATAATGCCATATATTTTTCCCCTCATGAATAGTATAATTCTTGTCAGGATTATTTTTTTAAAAATATATTAAAGATTTATTTATATTCACAGCAAACTTCCTAAGATAATTCTATTCCTTAATAAGATAATAAGTTTGAATATTCGAATCAGAAATCATAGTATTTTACTGATGATAATTTTAAGTATGAAAAGCAATTATTTCTTATGCATGGTATTTAAAATAAACATATTTTTATTGTCTTTATCATTTTAAATATGGGACATTTTTGATGTGGGAACTTACTAACAACATCTATTCCTTAATAAAATAATAAGTTTAAATATTCGAATCAGAAATCATAGTATTTTACTGATGGTAAGCTTAAGTATGAATAGCAATTATTTCTTATGTAGAAATCAAATTTCCTACCTATATGTTTAAAATAAACATATTTTTATTGTCTTTATCATTTTAAATATGGGACATTTTTGATGTGGAAACTTACTAACAACATCACATGACTTACTCATATGCTTATATATTTATGCCATCTGATATCCATTGATTAATTAAGTTTATAGCTGATGGGTCTAGAATAACATGAAGATATTTTTTTAGGATGTAAATGACTAAACATGCGAAAAACATAATATTAATATTAGCATTAGTTTCACTACAGTTGTCATAAAACTATGGTTTCTAAAATATATAAAACCTAATCTTGTATCAGTTCTATACAATTATAGAAGCAAGTTAGTCTTAGTTTCAAATCTTTAGGATTTTTTTTTTTATTTAAAAGACATTAACTTGAATAGTGCAAAAAAAGAAGGCAAAAGCCAGAAACTGGTCTGAAAATGGGAATTTTATAGCACTATAACTAATATTTGGTGCTCGTTAATTACTGAAGCTTACAGTAGATAGCTCTAGCATAGAATGAAGATATATGATTTTCCAATAATCTGTGCATATAGGGTTTATGCTATTACCATTTGTTATATCACAACTGCTAATTGTTGTATAATTCATAAAATGTCATTGTTTTAAAGAAGAATATATTAAAATTTCTTTATAGTGATTTTTATGCTTAAATAAATATTCATGCAAATATTTATTAGCCTCAGGTTACTCAAATTAACAAAATGATTACCATTATTACTAATAACATTGAGCCATAGTATACTATTCAAAGCAATGTTATAAATTTAACATTAGAACATGATCATTTATTACTGTGAGACAATTTTTAATAATAATCTCTATTATATATCTAGAATTTTCAAGATAATATCAGATTAGACTAATAGGAATTTTAACACCATACAATATTCTGTTTGATAATCTCCTCTTCCAAAAAAAAAACCTGTAGTTATTTCCTGTTCATTTAAACTTTTTTCTTCTATAAAATGAATTTCATTAAGAGCTACCATATTAGTCTTATATTATAACAATTCCTAAACAAAAAATACTATCCTTTATTTATGTTTTGAAAAATTCCCATCACATAAAGTTTTCACATTCTGAATACCTATATTTAGAAAAGTTGCAGCCATATATCTATTAATATTTATCTTTATTACTATTATGTCTTCCTGCTTTCCAATTATTTTTACTATAACTTAACCAGATTTTGAAGATGAGATCATTGCCCAAGACATTCAATCGTTGACTAAATTGAAACATCAATGAACTGCCAGAATGACTTATTACTAAATACATTTCCTTATATAAGATTACAATAAACTTTTAGTTTGCTAAACTTATTTTCATTGCAGTTTTCTCAAAGGTTAGAGCTTTAATATTTTACATCCTTGTACATAATTTGCATATAAAAAACAAGTTCTAAATTACAGTTATTGTGTTTGAGATTAAAGAATGGAAATATCATGTGCTAATATATCCTTTTATCACAATGAAGATATTTGATTGATGGAATGAGAGACTTATATCAATCAAACTCTATACCAATCTAAGGAACTGAAGATATTAACAAAGAAAATAAAAGAGAAAAGAATGAAAGAAAGAGAACAGTGTAGGTATAAAAAAAAGACTTCATACAAAAATTAATACATAGCCTTTGAAATATATATAAATAAATAGTTTGAGTCTGAAGATCATATGACATTTGAGCTGCAATCCATAATTCTTCACAGCAAAAATTGGGGCATATCCTTTGATGATTGTGTCCTATGATGCAATAAAAAACACTTAAGTATAGCACATTGATGGTTTACAGTTAACTACCTTGTGGCTGTGACCTTACTGTTAACCTGAGTTTAAAACCAATTATATATATGTTGTTCTAATTAACGGACATTTTATTTATATTATATATATGTGTGTGTAAACAGAATATACAAGCATGTTACTAGGTTAAATATTTTTAGACTCTGTAGCATTTACTTTTCGATTAAATAAATGTAAATTATTATTATTAATTAGTAATAGTATTAATTATAGTAGTAATAGCAGTAGCAAAAATAATTGCCGTTATTATTAAATATTTTTATACAAAAGATATTAAAGCAAAGACTAAAGCTTTTAAGAACAATTTTAAATGAAATAAATGCTTTCTATAAGATAAAGCATCCACTTAAGATTACTTTTAATAAAATTTTGTTTATGTATTAAAAATTTATAGAATCAGATTTAATCAATTAGAAGTCATTCTTTTTTTCTTATCGCATTCACATTATAACTTTTTATCAGCTAGTTTTGTCTTTATCAAAAATGTATTTTGTCTAGAATAATCCTTGAATCTAAAGAGAGGTTAAATAAGACAGATAAAATAATACCCAAACAATATTTATTAAATTAAATAAATTTTCAATTTATATATAAAAAGGCAAGAATGTATAACAATCTTCTTAGAGTCTACTTTGCAATTAGACTATTTTATGTATGTGTGGAACCTACGCGCCCTTTGGAAACTAGATAGCACATTATAAAATCACACAATAAGTAAATAATCCTTTATATCATCATTATTGTGGAAAATAATTATACCAAGGCTATAGAGATGAAATTTTCACACTCTTGAAATGAAAAACAATAGAATGGTAAAGAAAATCATGAAACATATTAAAGTTAAATTTATTTTCTGCATAGTGATCTTTTCTTCAACTAGAGAATACTATGAAGTTACTTCTGCTAAATATTGAGGGTATATTTAATCAAAAATGAGATTCTGTAGAGTACCAAATTGTTGAGTCCCCTTCCCAAAAGGGTTAAAGGTAACTAGGTAGTAGAATGTTACTATAAATTACATTTGATCATTATTACTTATAATTTGCTATCAGTGGCCACCCTTTGCATTATTTAAAACTGACATAAATTTTAATACACTTTTTCATATGATTTTAATTTGAAAATTAAAATATCTGTAGGTTTAAAATCTGAACTGCCAATCTGTCTACTTATAAAAGGATAAAATTAGTTCAGACCTTATATTTATGGGATTATAATTAATGAACATCAACAAAATAACATGATAAATGAAGTCATGAATATGGCATCCCAATACCATTGATATAATGTTTTCAAGTGTAACTGAAACTATATATATGTTTCTTTTGTATTGAATGTGAAACATAATCAATTTAATAGACAACTATATATTTAAATCATAAATTTATTTCCATCTAATTAACTTTCATTCAAAATGGAACCTTGTCAAGATGTTACATAAATTCAAAAATGTCATGTGATTTACATATTATCTTACCACACCCTCTATTGACCAATCCCAATCCTAAAACATGTTTTCATACTTTCCAATTTTTATTTTATGCCCATTTTCCTCTCAACTTTATTGAACCCTGTACTAAATTCATGCATTTCTCTTTATTTTCTTGTATATACAATGTCTTATACACTTTCCTTTCTTTATAATTTCTACAATATTTGATCACCTCAATATTTTCTTCACAATTCATAACATGCCCAGTTTATAAAAAATGGCAAATGGTCCTGACTTAATACCTCTCCTATTTATTGCTCTGCCATGCTCCTTACCTCTTTCTATTTTACTTTTCATTGACTGACCTATGTATATCATCATACATCCCTTACACATAATTTTATAAATTATTCTAATCTTATCACTCCTACCATTTCTAATTTTTGCATTACTCACTAACTTTTTTAATGATTTACTATTTTTCTATCCTATACCTATATTCTCATTTATTTATTTTCCTATCATTTATAATTTTATATATCTCCTTTGAATGTGGAATAGAAATCCATTCATTTTTATTGCTAACTTTCTTACATCCTCTTACATCTCTCAATATATTTCTTATAACCCTACCATTATATCCATATTCAATGTATTCCTTCTGCATGTGTAACTTTTGTTCCTTTGCCTCCTTTTCATTCATCTTTTTTATTCCTTTCAATATCCCGATTTTTTGACACCAAGGTTAATAAGATCTCAAAAGTGTGAAGAAAGTATTAAGGTGATCAAATATTGTAGAAATTATAAAGAAAGAAAAATGTATGAGACAATGGATATACAAGAAAATAAAGAGAAATGTATGAATTTAGTACAAAGTTCAATAAAGTTGGGTGAAAAATGGGTGTTAAATAAAAATTGGATAGTATAAAAACATTTTTAGGGTTGAGATTGGTCAATAGAAGGTGTGCTAAGAATTAATGTAACATCTTGACAAGATTCAATTTTAAATGAACATCGATTAGATGGAAATAAATTTATGATTTAAATATATAGTTATCTATTAAATTGATTATGTTTCATATTCAATTCAGGAGAAAGTATATAAGAAAGAGAACATAATGGTTTTAAAAGAAATACCATCAAGTGAAATATGTATATATTAACACACCTTAAAATTCATTAATGATTCTGGGGACCAAAATAGCATTTTTACAGCTGCCATACTGCATAAAAAATTGACAAACCACTTTGTATTACGCATGCATTTTAAGAATAATATCCTTCATTAGATGCCTAGAAATATGGTATTAGCTGTGATAAAAATATCATTAATTTTTAAAAAGTCTAGCTAGAGAGTTGTATGTAATAGTACTTGTAAATAATTCACTCCTTTTATCTTTTTCATTTTTTATTTTATCAACTAAATAGACAAATAAGAGTGTTTTATCAGAAATCTTAAATTGTAGAAAAGCATAAAATATATTCTGTAAGAGTATGTGAAGAATTAATAAAGTGTTAAAATTTATAATTACCACACTTTTAATACATCGCTATTAAAATTAGACCATTTAGTGCATTGTTTTGTATTATACTTTTAATTTTAATAAAAGTTTTGCAATTTTATTCTTTTGATAAAAAATTTTTGTATAAAATTTTATTTATGTAAGAATAATTTTAGTATGACTTTTCAGAAGATATAGCCAATTTTTTAATATAGTACAGTTCTTACTAAGTTAATTAGTGTTTAGTCAGTTGCAATATTGTGAAATAAATTCAAATTTTTAAAGAAATTGTAACTTCCATAATTATTTTTTATTGACAAAAAATAACTACATGTTTTTAAATCACTTCATTTGTTTTCTTTCAAGCTTATATACTGCTATTTTTTGCAATCGTCTTTGATAAAAGTGCAGGAAACGTATCATAAGTCTAATATGATGCTAATACAGGATGGTTAACGTAAACTGAGTATCAATAATTATATCTTTGAAAAATTATACGGTTTTAAAAATAAACTATGACATGACTTTTTCTCTCAGTCTATTTCTTACAGACATATCGACAAATCTTGCTTATGTAAAATGGGCAAATGTAAGACTAAATATAAGAATATTTTTAAATTATATATATATAAATGACTGCAAAAAATAAAATATACTCTTTCAATTTTCTCTGATGCTTTATAGGAAGTATGAAAATAAAATTTCTAATGTCCACATCATACTTCTTTATAATTGCAACTTTTATTAGCATATGATTGTTCACGTAGTAAATAAATATGAATTGACCGTTCAACGACATGCATCATCCAACAAATTGAGTTAAATGGCATTTACCTCTAAAATTGTTAGCCAAAAAAATTGGAGTTTTTTGTAGTTTATCTAATTACTTTTTAAATGAGACATCATTTCTTGCAATCAGGATGTTTACATGCATTTGTGATATACATAAATGTCTTGTTTTCATTTTTATATTTACACTTATAGTTGGAAAATTTTTTTCAGGCAGCCATAAAGTCATTAGCAAGACACTGATTGGTATCTGAAGTTAAATAATGCTAAAAGTCATCTGGTTATTAATTTCACAGAAACTTAGCTATTTATAAATGTAGATCATTTTCAGCCTATGAAAAATTAAATAACTGGGAAAAAAATAATAAATAAAATATTGTTAAATTTTGTAAAGTTAGAACAAAAAATTATGTGTCATGTTCTTTATTATAAAGACATAAATAATGAAAGTACATGTAGAATGAGATTCAAGATAAATTAAAAATGCACAATATGACTGTAAAGATATATGATTTAATGAAAAAAAGCATTAAACTAGTTATTTAACTCACTCAAAGATACGCGGATAATTCTGACTCACACACCAGTAAATTTTCATTTTGATAAAGAAGTAGATTTTTTATATACTGGACATTTATATATACTGGAGATGCTTTGAATGATTTGAAAATTCTAACAATATTTTAAATAACTATAGGAAATTTTAATGCTAAAATCTGAAAGCAATATAAAACAAAAGTTCTGTAGATAAATTTGTATATGGTGAAATAAATGAAAAATGCATAGATGTGTGGAATTTGTAAGGAAAATGTATATTCTGATTGATTGATTTTTTTAAAAAATATCCAAAAATGATTATGAAAATATGTGCATTCACAATAGAATTAAAACAAAAACAAACTGGAATTCTTAAAATATTATAAGACTTCCTCATGGCATAATCAACACTACATTCTACAGAAAAACCACACTCAGGAAATATATATATTCAATTGTTAGACACACAGTGAAGTTAAATGATATTTTCATTAATAGAAAATATTTTATTTTCCTGAAAATGCTTAACAGATTCAACACAATGATCATCTATTGGTAGGATATAATATATATGTTAATATAAAACTAGAGAAAAAAATCTATTAAAAAGATACTATCAATAGACAATATCCCCACCTTTATACATATTCCAATAAATTTAAGCTAAAATTCACAAATTATTTTAAAATATTAATAAGCTTTGAAGATATCTCTGAGAAGGCAATGTACATAAATTAGAAGAAATATGAATAAAATAATTCATTTAAAAGATTTTAATATCTAAAACTGTAAAAAAAAAATGGCAGAAAAAAGCTGAAGAGAATAAAAATCATAAACATATAAAACATAAAGAAATTTGTTTCAATAATACAAAGAAAAAACTGTTTCTAAAAGTAGGAATAATTTTATGAAATGCATAAAAGAACAAATCTATATAGTAATAAAAAATATTTAAAAAAACATTCAATTATGATAACTTTTGAAAGTTCATATGCTTTAAATAAAGAAATGAGACAAAATTAAATTTAAGAAGAATGTAAAAGTTCCAAAAATAATGAAATCATTATATGGTAGATATTTGAAGAAGAAAAAACAGATAAATAAATCAATAAATATACCAAATATCTAAATGACAAAAATATTTGAAATGTTTGAAAGAATGCAACAATGACACTGGTATTTTAAAGAAAATGAAAAAAAGATATTAGAAATTGCAGCATCTTCAGTCTTATATCAGTTCTATAAAAGAAATTTTAGTCATTGGCCAAGAACTTTGAATTCAAATCAAAAAAGGAATAGATTAAATTTAAAATTGACTATAGCATAATAGATCACATCCAAGCATTAAGAGGTTTTAAAAAGAGACCAAAAAAGTATTTCTGCTGAAATTAAAGTTTTGAAATATGAAGACATAGTCCAAAAATATCAGATTCTGAAGAATATTTATCAAAATATAATAGTAGTGATTAAATTACATGGTGATACTAAGAGGATTAACATTAATAAAGAACATAATAGTCTGAATCCATATCTCCAAAACATTTTATTATAAAAAGTATCTTGTGTATTAAAATAAAAGATAGAGGAAAAAATAAATGGAGATGATTTACATAATCTAAATTTTGCATATATTATAGTTGCTTTTAAAGAATGTTTCAAAGATGAATACAAAACAGTAATATTAAAAATAAATATAGTGAAATGACAAAACATAAGTTTAAAAAATCTTTAAAATTAAGGTTTAAGATTACATACATATATATATTGTGACGACCACGTAAAGTCGTCGTCACACGTATATATTTATTAATAAATTTAGATAAGTTAGCTACTAGAAAGTAATAAAGGTAAATGGGTTAGCTACTAGAAATTAAAAAAAGAAGGAAACGAAAAAGTTGAGATTCATAAATGTCACAAATTACTTGGATTTGGGGTGCATAAAGAAATGCGTCTCTTTCTTTCTTTTAAAAAAAACAACTAGTTAGTCAAATGCTTGAAAGTTATTTCTGTTATTGTGGGAGAGGGTAAGGGGGTGCATAAGGAAATGCGTCTTTTTCTCTCTTTTAAAAAACTATATTGTAACAAGTTAAAATAAATTATAAACATAAACTTGAAAAAATGAGTTATAAACTTTTAAGTAAAAATTTAATGTAATATGTAATATAAAAACAATATGGCCGTATAAATTAGAGTTGTGAAAGTCTGTTCCTTGGACAAAGAAAAATGTATAACAAGAAAAAGCTTATAATTACAGCTCGATTAATTAAAACCTACATTCCAGCCACTAATTAAACAAATAGGTTGATAAGAATTCGTTGGAAATCTAAACATTAATTAAAAATTTACAAAAATGCTATGTGTGTGTGTATTCACATATACGCGCAATAATAATGTAACTATTATAAATGAATACAAGTATGTGTGTGTATGCTTATTAACAGATACACGCAATAATAATGTAACTATGACAAATATTCAAGTATGTGCGTGTATGCTAAAAGCATCACAATAACGATTAAGGTTGGTCAGAGATAACCAAACTGACCACTTTGTACCTCGTGTCATGGGATGACCAATGGAAATAAAGAGTGTTACATCCAGGATGGCAGGAACAAACAAGGTCAGACTTGCTAGGTGAAGTCGAGGTGTGGATGCGTTTTCCTGAGTGCACGGACCCCACTTCACTTTCAGCTCATCTTGTGGAGAGGTCTATCTCTGAACGTACTGAGGTAGACCTAGGGACCATTACAGGTCATATAGACTTTATTATTATTTATTGTAAGCCTGCGGGCCTGTAAGACTAGAGTTGTATAATAATGTATTAGTCAGTTTATTTTTGTAATAATTGTATTATATATCGATCCTTGTATGTGTATTTATGTATATAAACCTATTAACTCCACTACCATGTTCGTGTGTTTTATTATATAATTACTTGTCGCTGTTGAGTGCGATAAATCTCACTCGAACCTCGACCATATATATATCCAACTAGTACTGGATATTGCACTGGCGCAGTCATGACAGTTCAATTTGAACCCTAGCAGTCTGCTGGCAACCAAATAAGTCAGGCAGAATTATTGAAGTAGCAAATGAACCTACGGTATTAAACGAGTTAGTTATATAAATTTCTTAAAATGCAATCAACAATTTCTGAGTTTGACGTCAGAGAGGCAAATGAGTGGCCCCTGTACGTTCAACAGATTGAAAATTACTGTTTCATTAACAGAGTAGAGGAAGATGTGTATAAAACAGCGACATTATTATGTTTTGCAGAAAAAGGGGTCATACAAATAGCTAACAGATTAGCAGAACCCAACACTCCTGAAAAATTAACCTACAATGAGTTAAAAAATCGTTTGTCAAATTATTTTAATCCTCGCCCATCCAGGCACATCACCAGACTTCATTTTCAAAATCGCCATCAAGGCAGAAATGAAAATATGCAGGATTACGACTCAGCCCTACGCGATCTCGCAAAAAACTGCTGTTATGATTCATATTTAAAAGAAGCACTACTGGAACAATTCCTATGTGGAATGAATAGTGACAGTTTGAGGCAGAAGTTACTGGCTGATGAAGACATAAATTATCATGAAGCTATCAAACGCAGTATCGCTCACGAAATAGTAGTAGAGCAAGCAAAAGAATTTGCTGTGAAAAAAGGCATTGAAAGTGATCAAACAGGAATATTTGGTGTTGAAAAACTTAACAAAGGGTCTTCCGATAACAAAATTATTAAACAGATAAATAAAAGTCGAACAAAGTGCTATTGTTGTGGAAAACTAGGTCATATATCTAAAGATTGCTATTTCAAACACGATCGATGTAGACTGTGTAAAAAAATAGGTCACATGATGAGAATGTGTGAAAATAGAACAGTTGACCAAGTTAACGGAAATAATATACAAAGTATTAATAAAACTAAATGTAATATTGTTATAAATAACGTTATAAAGCACAGAAATTTATGACTACTGTGAAAGTTTACGGAAAACCCCTGTCAATGGAAATAGACAGTGGTAGCGGCATTTCTTTAATATCCATAGTGGACCAGAATTCGATCAGGGCGGAAATAAGAGAGCCCCCTAGGCTTAGAAATACTAAGCTTAGAGCATTGGATGTAAATAGTAAAGAAAAATTAAGGGTGTAGTCCAAGCTCAAATTACTAGTAATAAAGGCAACATTTCAATCTTGCCACTATATATTGTACACGCCCCCATAAACCCTCTCATTGGTCATGACTGGTTTACAGAACTCGAAATTGAAATCTCATTGGTCAAAAAAATTGACAGTGAAAAAGACATAAAAGATCGTTTCCCTAAACTTTTTAATGGCAAACCAGGAATGATTAAAACTAAACCTGTGTCACTGGAAATGTCACCAGAGGCTGCACCAATAATTTGCAGACCTCGAAAGGTCCCTTTCACACAAAAAGAAAAAGTAGCAAAAGAAATAAATGAGCTAGTGAAAACGGTATTCTAGAACCGACAGAGGAGACAGAGTGGGCGACTCCGCTGGTCGTGATCACCAAACCTAACAGACAGATATGCTTGTGCAGCGATTATCGCATAACTGTCAACAAATCTCTAAATAAACATGCCTACCCCGTCCCAAACTCCAGAGAAATATTAGCATCACTGCAAAAATCAAAATATTTTGCTAAATTAGATTTAGATGCGGCCTTCCATCAAATTCCAGTAACAAATAAGGCTGCTGAAATTCTAACACTGACTACTCAGGTGGGTCTATTTAAATGCAAACACCTCCCATTTGGCATAGCGTCTGCTCCCAGTATATTCCAAGCAAAAATTGAAACTCTGCTTACTGGATGCGAGGGCATTATCCCTTATTTTGACGACATATTAATTACGGCAAGATCAGAAAATGAATTGCATAGTTGTCTAACTACTGTCTGTCAAAGGCTAGAAGAGTTTGGAGTGAAATTAAATATGCAAAAAAGCATATGGAAGGCCACTAAATAAAAGTTTTTAGGGCACATAGTCTCTAGCTCTGGGACAAGACCATCTCCCAAAAAGGTCAAAGCAGTGTCAGAAGCTAGAAGGCCTAGTAACGTAAAACAATTTCAGGCTTTTTTGGGTTTGGTAAACTATTTTGAGAACTTCCTAGAGGGCAAAGCTCACATAGCCAAACCATTATACGAGCTACTGAAAAAGAACCAGAAATGGAAGTGGGAAACAACACAAGAAAGGGCTTTTCAAAATACTAAAGCTTTACTCATATCAAACAAATTACTGGTACACTATAATAGCGATCTTGAGATAACACTAATGACTGATGCATCAGAATATGGAGTGGGGGGCAGTAATATGTCACCCAGCTCAATCTGGAGAATGTCCTATAGCATACGCGTCACACACTTTGTCCAAAGCTGAAAAAAATTATAGTCAGCTGGACAAGGAAGCGCTAGCCATAGTATTTGGTATTTGTAAATTCCACCAGTATTTATATGGTCATTATTTCAAAATCATGACAGACCACAAACCACTTCTGGGAATTTTAGGCATCAAACAAATTCTGGAACACCTCAGCTTATAATTACAGTTCGATTAATTAAAACCTACATTCCAGCCACTAATTAAACAAATAGGTTGACAAGAATTCATTGGAAATCTAAACATTAATTAAAAATTTACAAAAACAATGAACAAAAGAAAGACAGTAAGACCAGAATTACAATATGATCTGATTATTATGAGTAGAGATTTTGAAGAGGCAACAGCTAAAAGAAAATGAAAGAAGTGAGCAGCTGGTGACATTAAAGGGACGTGGGTTCGTACTCAATCCGTCTCACCACTGACTCACAATGTATAAGATCTATGCCTGACCTGCTAGAGAGACCGCTGCTTCTGTGACTGAACAACTTAAAAATCTACCTAAAGAATCGATAAGAAGTAAAAAACTGGAACGAGAAATAACCAAATTAAACTGAGAGATAAAATCAATCCAGCTGACAGTGAAGGACATACCATCTCTACAAAAAAAAGATGATCTCCCACTGGATGGTAAAGAGTGCTCGAAAGAAATGCCCATGCAAACAACGACAACGAAAACCTAGTTAAAAAGCATGCATGCATTTTAATTTTTAATATTCGTAAATAAATAAAGAAGGAACAATCTTGATAGATTTAGAACTCTACCCAATAGGACTTCAAGATAACTTTAATATTTGATCTGTTTTACTATGTTTTATTATAGCCACATATTTATATAAGTGTGTTTTTTTATTGTTATCATGTATTTTATATATATATATGTGTGTGTGTGTGAGTGTTATTAAACATATTTATTCTTAAATTGCGTGTACTTGCTTTATTCTCCTATCACCAAGCTACGACAGGGGGGGGACTGTAATTTAGTGATTAAAGGGTAAGGCTGATTTTAAAAGGTATTTGTGCGCTGCTTGTTTGTGAGAATTTCCCAATTATAAAAAATAAATAGCAAGTGCTGGACATTCATTAAATTTCTTGAAACAGTTTGCTTTGTTCAGCAGTCAAAAGTTCTTGACCGGGAAAAATAACGCCAAGATAATATGTACATATTGCCTCGGGGTTCGGTCAAGGGTATAGATATGAAGTTAAATTTGTATCTGTATTAGTTCTCTGCTTGCATTGTAATGGCGTTGGTTAAATAAATAATTGATGATTGATAAATTCATAGTAAAACTAAACTAAATAAACACTATCCATTACAGTTGGAGGCTGAGCCGGGATATTTCGGTTAGCAAAATGGAATAAGAAATAAATAAATGAAAGGAAGAATCAAAGTTGAAAAAAATAAAGTTGTAAAAAATAAGTATAATAAAATAATAAAAATGAAATAAAATTAATAAAATCAAATCAACCATTCCAAATAACCATTTCCGTTACAATTGGGGGCCAGTTCGGGATATTTCAGTTAGCAAAATGGAGTAGTAAACAAATAAAGGAAAGATAAAAGTGTAGAAAATAAATGTAAATAAAAAACAAGATCAAAAAATAGAAATAAAATAAATAACCACTGAAACTAAAATCAATCCATCCAAAAAACCATTTCCGTTACAATATATATATATAGAAAGATTTGAATTCAGACTTTCAAAGCACCCTACATCTATCCACTCCATCTTAAACTACCAATACACATGACCACATACATGTGAAAAAAATAAATGATCTCCAATATACATATTTCATTCTGAATCAGCATTCATCGATTGCTCCAGATCATTATCTCCCACACACAATATATATAATCAGTGCTCAGTTTATATTAAGATAGAAAATCTTTAAACTTTAATAGACATGCTTCAGTCTTCTCTACTATGCAACCCTTCAGCCATTTATATCATTAAATATCTGATGATGGAACATTCAAAGCACTGGTTGATGTCAATATTATTCTCATATCCATGTTGACTTTAAGTCACTCTGACTCCTCATGTATAAGATCTTAATATGTCCATTTAAATATACAGAAGAGGGATGGGCATAATACAGGATGAATATATAAAGATAAATGATTTTCAATATATGTATTTCATGCTGAATCAGAACTCATCAGTTGCTCCAAAACATTATCTCCTACCCATATATATATATATAATATATATATATATATATATAAAATGATATTGATTATATATATATATATATAATCAATATTCAGTTTATATTAAGATAGCAAACTTTAATGGATAGATTTCAATTTTCTCCACCCTCTATCATCAGATTTTTTCAATGATGTGGATGGTGGAGTTAAATGTAAAAGTGTAGCAATAGATAGATAGAAAAACTAAATCAAATTTGAAGAGTGTGTGTATACTAGTGTTTTTTTTTGAAGGTTTGTGATGATGGTATTTTAGTTGTGTTTATATATTGGACTATTTCCATCATCTAATATAAGAATTGAATGACTTTAGAAAAATTTAACTTTATTTTAATATTTGAAATACATTCAACTGTTAATAATAGCAAACAGATTATATATGCATTCTTCTCTCTCCAATAGGTGTTACTGGCCTGACCAGTGACAGTATCAGCATAAGAATTGAACCTGGACCCTTAGATTCTTGAATATTGAATTTTAAAATAATCCTCTAATCAACTGAGCTATGCCAAAGCAACATATACTTTTCTATGAGGTTCTCACTGATTTCTCCATTTTTTTCTTAAGAGGAAAGTTGATTAGTGGCTTCCATACATTATGTATAGAAACATGACATTGACTTATAGAGCTGTCTGCCATTTTCATATGAGCAACTTTTTTAAATTTTGTTCTTTATACATTTTCTTCTCTATCCAATATTTTGTAATTTCCCAATTGAACATAAACCATCATTGGTACATAAATGGTCTGCTACTTTAGACATATCTGTTTTATCTCTTCTAATCATCAGTTTGTGTTCTTGCAATCACTTTTCAATGGGGTGACTGGTCTCACCAATATACATTCTTCCACATTCACATACAACACTATGAGGAATTCTAACATTTACAAAGTCTACACTTGAAATGTTGAACAAGAAAAATGGCATCGATGAAATACCATGTGAATGTGAATGTACATTGGTGAGACCAGTCACCCTATTGAAAAGTTATTACAAGAACACAAACTGATAATTAGAAAAGAGATAACAGATATGTCTAAGGTAGCAGATCATGTATGTACCAATGAACATATGTTCTATTGGAAAAATATAAAAATATTGGTAGAGAAAAAAAGGTACAAAGAAGAAAATTTGTGTATGAAAACCACTAATCAGCTTTGCTCTTAAAAAAGTGGAGAAATCAGTGGGAACCTCATAGATAAGTACATGAAATTTTGACTGACTGTTGATTTTGGCAGAATGGCTCAGTTGGTTAGAGTCTTATCTTAAATTCAATATTCAAGAATCTAAGGGTACAGGTTCAATTCCCATTCTAATATTATCACTGGACAGGCCCGCAACATCTGAAGTAGAGAGAATAATACCTCTCAAAACAACATACCTATACTAACCTGTGTGCTATTACTAATAGTTATATGTATTTGGAATATTTAAATTTTCTAAAGACATTCGATACTTACATTAGATGATAGAAGTAGTCCAATATATAAATACAACTATGTATATATTAAATTGCTAGTGTGTAATTATGTATGTGATAATATATTTTTATAATAATACTGCTTACAAATATTATTTTATATTTTAAAATATTGTCAATAAATACATGTTTAATGGTCAACTAACCACAATTATTTCTATAAATACTTAATTCTGCTTGTTTTACTTTGATAAATTCATTTAATTAATGCAAATAGGTATATTTTAATAGAGAGGGATGGAGTCCTGATTTAAATAAATGAAAGTGTAGCTATGAGAAGATTTAAAAATAATTTGTTTTAAACTAAAATGTTAAAAGGTATTAACTATTTATGTTATTTGTTCAAACAAAAATTAAAACTTTCTAAATTATTTTTAATTAAGGAAACTGGGAATTAAAAATGGAAAATAAATAGGTTTGACAATGTTAAGTTATATTTAGTAATATATAATTGATTAATTCTTTATGGAAATATATTTTTTCTGCAATCTATTGCGTCAACATTTTAATTTTGTTATTTTCAAATAACAGGAGAAATTAAAAAAGAGAATAACAATATTTAATATAATTTTTATTATTTAAATTTCTAAAATAAAAAAGGCTAAGTGGAATAAAAACTATTTGTACTACATCTATGGTTTTAAAATTGAATATATAATAAGTTCCTACACCATAATTGAAGGGAGAGAAAAACTAATAAAAGCAATCAAATATACTGTTTGTCAAAAATTTAACTTAGTTAAATTAACTATTATCTACTTATTTACATTGTTATTTGCTAATTTGTCTGCCTGGTTTGGTGCAGTAGTACAACATGAGAGTCTGGAGCTTAATGTTTATAGATCATCATAGCCTAACTATGTCTTTTACAGCGTTTGAACTTCTTATGAATTCGTCAGCAATAAATGATTTATTATATATAATATACTTAAAATTCTTACATAAATAACTATTACCTACAGTCCATAGGATTATTATTGAAACCTTTATAAACATTGTGATTATAATTATATTTATTTTGAATATCTGTTTATGTCACATGATCACAATTTCTTATGCTTGGGTGGGATTACTATATGGAGAGTTTTGCATGTGTTTATGTATTTAATTATATACTATTGTTTGCATATGATTAATTTTTTTCTGTTCTTTATAGATTACATTTGTTAAAGGCAATCCATCTATCTTTGTTAATTTGTATATTTATATATATTCATTTTAATAACAATAAAATAATATTTTTATTTGAAAGTTAATGATGTAAAATTTGGGCTGTAAAATAGGAAATGAGTGACTTGTTAATCTAACCACAAACTGAAAATAATATAAAGTGGTTGAATAAATAAATATACGATATAAAATAATAATTGAACCTAAAATAGAATATATGAATAAATAAATATTCTATATCAAATGTGATTATGAAATTAAGAAAATGGTGAAATTTGAGTAAACTGTATTAAATAATAATACAAAAAAATTATAGTGGTTGATTATTTTATTCTTATCACAGATTTTTTTTTTTTTGCTGTGCAATTCTATTGGATGCTACTAATCATATATTATTTATTCCTACTATTTGCCCAATAAAAATGATGTCACAAATAAATAAATAAAAGTAAGTTTTTAATATATTTTTCTAATTGTAGTTATTATTAAATAATTGCTGCGTTCAATATAGTATATTAAACTTTATTTAGTCTTAGTAGCATGTAATATCTGACTTTACATATTACTATTATATATATATATATGAAAATTAAGCTTATAATTGTTTTCCAAAATAACAAATCCACCTAGGAAGCTCTGGTATTTTTTGTTGTTTCTTTTTGCTTTAATGCTGATAATTTTTATGAGTTAATTTTTAATAAATATATTTATTAAAATTAAGATTTAGTAAACTCTTTTTTTTTTCATTTTAAATTATATTGTCTTATGTACAAACAAAAAAATTGATAAACTTAATATATTTAAACATTTGATTAAGAAAATTCATTACAATATATACACTAAAGCAAAGAATTTTAAAGATAAAAGATATAAATGCATATTTCATATTTATTACCATTATACCAATGTTTCAGTTAGATCTTACAGACTATTATTCAGGATGTAGAAGCCATTCAAAAAAAATGTGGTAGAGTTGTTTGACAATCAATTTTGCAAAGATGCTCAAACATAAAAAAAAAAAAAAAGACTTTTGAAGGTCTCTGAAATATTCTTGAATGATTTCTATTACTTGAATGATTGTTAGTAGAATCCAACTGAAATGTGAGTATAAAGCTAATTTTAACAACAATCAAATATATATATAAGGACTTCTCTGAAATATATATGTTCATAAACATATGCACATATATATCTTATTATGGAATAATGATAGACAGGGCACACATATACAATAATCAGAAAATAAAAAGAAAATAGAAGTAAAAAAAAAACATATTCTCTGCTCTTCTTTTATTTGAAGATACTTATTTATCTAAGCTTGATGGAGTTTCAGTCAATAATTTTTTATATATAAATGGGACAATGATTAAATTTAAATGATTTCAAAAATCAATAATGAAACTATACTCAAAGAATAATTTTAAACAAATACTTAACAATAAAACAATCTAAATATATTAATAAACTCAGAGCATTGAAATAATTTAATCAAACATAACATTCTAATAAGATTAACCATTTAACAAAGAGTTTTCCCTGTATTATTATTATTTAATTAAACAGAGCATATCTACAAACTAATAATAGTGATTAATTTGTCTTTATTTTCAAAATTAACTTTTTATTTGAAAAATAAAAATAATGACAAGAGTTATACAAATTACTAGCACATAAAGAACAATTCATCTTCAAAGATGTCACAACTAACTAATTCTTGCTTTTTTTTCATATGTCAAATCGTTGACCAGGAAGCGAACCCAGGATAGTTGCTTGAAAGGCAGCTACGCTAACCACAAGGCCACCAACGCTTGACAGATTCTTGCTTTTAATAATTAATTTAATAGAAATATTCAATTTTTTTCCTAACCTAATCAAATTTCGGTTGTAGTTTAATAAATTTTTATGAATATATAGAAATATAGTCTATGATGACTTCTTAAATATTGAAAGACATATTGGAAAAAAAAAATCCATTAAAAATATATAAAAGTTGCAGCATTTTTATATTGTATTTTCTTTATAAAAAAAAAAACTAAATACTATTTATTTTTAAATAAACCGATCATAAAAATTTTAAAAAAATTTTTACTTAGGAAATATATAATAAAAAAGTCTAAAATAATCGCTATGATTTTATATAAATTGTCATTTATTACATACTGTTTCACATAATACGTTAAAATTATCATGGTGTGAATCGAATAGAAACTGAAAATAACTTAGCATTTGAGGATCACATATGAAGAGATGTTTATTTTTAGACTTATAAACTAGACAATATGAAAACTATTTACATTATAATTTTTAAAAAGCAGCAAATTGCAGATACACACAGTATATATATATATAGCATTTGTGCATACACATTTATGATATATGCAAATATAATTAAATTTTCGGTTCAAAAATAGTTTGATATAACTAGGCAATAGAGTATTAACTATAATGACATGATAACATCTTAATTGTCATTGGAGAAGTTTATCTTTGCATGCCATTCCTTTAAAATAATTTTTTATACCATCTCATTATTCAAAACTAATAAACTTTAATAAATTTTTTACTTCATTAAGATACATCGCAAATGAAATATCAAGGAATGAATATTGACTGACAAAATAAACTATTTCTCTAAATCTATTTTCAATTAAAATACAGATATTTATACTTGATATATGTGCATTCTAAATGATTGTGTTTTTTTTATGATTTACATAATCCTCATTATTTCATATATATATATATATTATATAGCACCCACTACTTGGCCACATGTTAGTCTGTCAATATGTAATAGATGGAGTATATTGGAAAAGAAAAATCACCTCCTGATGATGTTCATATCATCATTAAGTAAATTAACAGCTACAGTTTGAAAATATATTTTATGAATAATTGAATATAAATGTTGGTGAAAGAATAAGATATTTGATTGAACTTAGTTGTAGTGTTGAAATAATGTTACTAATACTATCTAAAATACAAATATCAATAATATAAATAACAATAATAATTCCAATAATTCGAATGCAAAGAAAAGGATGTGTTAACTAATAAGGGTATGAGCTTGCTTTACACTTTATATCTGTGATATTTTTAGTCTGACAACAATATTATAAAAATGTTAGCTATCTCCGCTTAGACTTTATAAGAAAATATATTACTCTTTAATTAAACTAATGAAGTTACCAGTTTATTAAATCATTAAATATGGTTTATTCTTTTTCCATGACTATAAATAACTTATACAGATCAGACGACTCACACATTAATATATATTATACAGCTTAATAAAATAACAAACAACATAATTCTTTCAGATCTAATGATTTAACACATTGAATATAAATATAATACTTTCCAAAATGTTGTCATAGCATTTAAATAACATTACTAGCAATCAGTAGTTAAATTAAATAATAATTCTGGAAGTTTAAAATGTTTCTGTATTTAAATATTCCCCACTCACTTTTTTCTACATTGCTCTTTTATTATTTAATAACTGAAAGCAAAATGGTTTTAAATCTTTTAGATAGTTTTTATTTGTGACATCTGTATGCATTTATTTCATTGATATATATATATATGAGACATAAACTCAAAAAGATATTAAAATGATAATTGATTTAATTTACTTTGTTTTATCTACTTACTAAAGTTGTCTGTATTCGTATAAAACTAACTTCATGCAAATATTCTCCATATAAAAATTTGCAACAACAACAAAAAAAGATACTAATATTGCAACATAATTTCAGGAAATTAAATCTTTTTCATTTTAAATATTTTGAATGGACAGATTTAAATAAATTTACAATTATAGATATATTTAAGGCAAGTTTATCTAAATAAATTGATACATTATTTCAACAAAAGTCATGGAGTATTGTTTACATCCAATGGAAAGTTTCTTAGTTTTAATATCAATTTTTTTAGTTATGTACCGGTATGACCTTTATAATTTTCCAGTCCAATTAATCGTTTTTAAAGAAACTCATAAGATCTCTTCCCCAATATAAGCAGATTACAAAAAATATGATGATAGGAGATAACTATTATTTCCAGGTTTGCATGAGCAACTAATCTAAGCCTTTCCAATCCTTTATCTAAACATGACTAGATATAGTATCCATTAAAGTACAGGTTAGCTTAACTTAGCTATTGAAGTTCACATTAAATGTCATTGCCTATATTTATTTTTGATGTACACTCTAGCAAACTATATTTTACAGAATTCTCTAACTCTGTATCTCTATGAATGAATCAAATTCAATTGATTCTGATCTTTTATAAGCACTATTGGAAAACATTTGTTTTTCTCTTAATATTTTTCTATAGTTGTTTTTATTCTTCATACTACTTAATTTTCCCACTGTTGAAAATGTCATATTTACTTTCTTATGCAATTGGCTGAAGATGCAATTTTCGCATTAATTACATATATAATAAATAGTATAAAATATTAAATGCTCCATAAAGTTAATATATTCTAAAAAAAAACAGTAAAGCTAAGAAAATATAAAAACTATCATTATACTAATTTTAAATCATAGCATTTTTAATTAAAATTTTCAGTAAAATGATATAACATCAGTTATTATTAATTACAGTTTGTTTTTTTAAAAAATATGCAGTCTTAATTATTCCAACAGGCTTTGAATTCTTGGTAAAATGCATCTAATTAGAGAGTTTATGTTACCTAATGGAACAGATATTAAAATATATAAAATTTATTTCACATACTTATTTAATAATAACATTAATAAAGATAGACAAGAAAAATAAATTACTAACTGAATTTGTTCAATTTATACACACATGACATATGTATATTATATATTTAAAAATTAGCATATGGAAGTTTCCATTTATAATTATTTAATCATAAAGCTCTTGATAGATCAGCAACCAATAAAGGTTAATTTCTCAAGGCCAAAAGTGAAAGTAAAACTATCAGGCTATTGCAGTCAAAATCAGAGAGTAGTTTACATACATAAGCATAAAAAATCCAAGCATATTTTTCAATTTTCTTTCTTTTGATAATAAACCCCTCCACCAATAAGTTAAATGTTATAATATATTGTTTTCATATTTTCATCTAAATATCCATTTAAAAATATTATCTCTTTCTATAAATATTTATTCTATGCAAAAACATATATATTGTAAATATTATTATTTGAAAAGATAAATCCATCTAATCTTTTTTACCTAAATTTATATATATATATAGGCTAATCTTAAGCATTTAGGAATGTGAGCATGAAGATCTTAATTAATCACTTTTAATTTCACTCACTATATATAAACAAAGGTTTGTGTTTAGAAGTGAGAGTATTCCTCAGCATTATAAATTTATGCAGTATATGGGTCGAGGTGATTCCCATATGATTATTATTAATATAAACATCATGCTAAATAAATAAATAATTAGTTTTATATATATATATTTAATACTATTTTCTATATTGTTGTGCAGTAAATTATATTATATCACAAATGTTATTTATTAATATATATTTCAATATAAACTTCATTAACACTCCTAACACTTTAAGTAAACAATATTTATTTATAACAGTTTTGACTGTTCTAGCAGTCTTTTTCAGATATACAACAAAAATTATACAATAAATAAATAAAGATTGTTTGCTTAAAGTGTTAAAGAAGTGTTAATTTAAGTTTATATTGAAATCTAAAAAAAAATGGAAAATATAGAGGAAAAAGAAAAAGTAGATAAGAATTATTAATATATAGTGAATGAAATTAAAAGTGAATCATTAAGATCTTCACACTCTCATTTCTAAATACTTAAGATTGGCCTCTATATGTGTGTAAAAAAGATAAGATAAATTCATTCTTATCTTTCCAAAGACTCTATCTTGTGCTTAAAAGTGGAAGTATTCCTCAGTGTTATAAATTTATATAGTGCATGTGTCAGGGTAATTCCCATATGACTATTACAAATAAAAGCATCATGCTATGGATTCTCCTATTTTTGGAGTAATAACTGATTTGTTTATGGAATATATAGAAACTCATGCTCTAGAATCAGCACCATTAAAACTTGCGGTTTGGATTAGGTATATAAATGACACATTTGTCATCTGGAAAAATGCTAAAGATAAATTGGAGGATTTTTTATCACATTTAAATAATATTCATCCAAGTATTACATTTACAAGGGAAATAGAATCTGATGGGAAACTTCTCTTTCTTGTTGATCTTGTCACTAAAAAACAAAATATTTTTTATCATTCTCAGTTTTCAGAAAAACTACACATACTAACAGGTACTTCCTATTTTCTTCTCGTCATCATCCAGCTCAAATTTTTTCTATAGCCAAAATAATCAAAGCAATTAATCTTCCAGATCATATCTAGAAGAATAAATACATCATATAAATAATGTATTGTTAGCAAATGGTTATAATAAAATGGTTATAATAAAAAGGTTATAAATCGAGCCTCATTTCAAGCTAAAAATACCACAAATGAAAAACAAAAAGAAAAAACAACTATTAGGGGTTTGGATTCCTTATATAGAAGGAACCACAGACACTACCCAATGCATTCTAAAATGCTACAACAGAAAGACACCATGCCCTTCTTATCAAAATATTAGTAATTTTTTAACCAAGCCTAAGAATTCAATCTCTCTTGAGGCTCAAAGAGTTTATGAGATTTAATGTGGCATTTGTAAGTCTTCTTATGTGGGTGTGAGCAATCATTGCATCAGTATTAGAAAGAGTGAACATGGTTACAATATTTATTTTTTTAAGATCAGGATTCCATAGACATGTGAAAACCTACACCAGTGTAAGATGGGAAAAGCTATTGAGATCCTAAAAAGACTAAATTATATCAACAAATATGTTGACATACATAAACTTCCTCCTATTTGGAGAACAAATTACTCTGAAGATTCTGAATTTTTTATTTGTTATTTATTTATTTACTTATTTTTCAATTTGTTCAATTTTATACTCCGGTTTTTTCTAGTTGTGGAATTTTAACAATTATTTTGAACACTACTTACGGCATCTCTACAATTATAGAGTATTCATTTCCCAATTGAGAGCTTGTGTGATCAAATCGAAATGTTGGAATATAATCTTACATGGATGAACCTGCAAAATATCTTTTATACAAATAATTAGTTGTACATTTTTATATTACTTATTGTAACTGATTTTTCGTACAGAATCTGCTTCAGAAATCTGTTTGTTGCATTGAATGAGTATAAATCATTATTTTTTGTAATTGTATTATTTAAAATCATAAATTGAACTATTCCTGACAATATAAAAATCAGATATACGCCATTATGGGAGGGGGGGGTAATTTAATTTTTTTTCTGTGCCAAAATTTTTGCATTTAGAAGAATTCAAACTTAGGTAGTGATAATCCAAAGACATTATTTTATTGATATTGATTACAAAGAGATGTTTTTTCTCAAGACTAATTTATTTATATTTTAGTTTGATAATATGAATTTATATAAAGAATGGCATAAAAGTTTGTGACATAATGGCATTCAATATATACATATACAATTTATATACACGTTTCTTTTATTAATGTTATTTATTATCTTTATTTATTTATTTATAAGAGTGCCTCACATTTATGTATTCATTGTTGGAAGATAATTTATACTCATGGTTAAAACAACTCTTTAGGACAGCTTCTATTTTTAAATATTAATTACAATTTTTATATAACATATATAACGAGTTATTTATTTATAGTGCGCTATGTTTTTAAACTGTAATAATTATAAACACAAAAAAAGTTATTTTTTTAATTCATTAAGATGAAAGTTTTAATTTGAATATAATTATTTATTTAATGGTAGTGATTGTAGAAATAAATATTATAAATGCAATAAACTTAAAAATCTTTATTATTTTTAAGATTTTTTTTTATTTAATATATGTAAAACAATATGTTGGTATTGGTAGGAAACATATCTGCAATAAGGAAAAAAGATGGAACTATTATTAAAAAGAGATATGACATCATGAAATGGGTAAAAAAAATAGAGAAAAGTTCTATCAAGAATTATATAGTAATAAAGAACAAGCATCTCCTACACCAATTATATCTTCTGAATTGCTCAGGATTTTAAATGAAGAAGTGAGACATGCAATTAAATTTATGAAAAAGGGAAAAGCTCCAGGTAATGATGATATATTAAAAGAAGCAGATGAAGAAATAAAATTTTTTTTTGGCAAAGTTATATATCAAATGTCTAAATGATAAAAATGTACCAGTTGATTAAAAGAATGCAGTATTAATATTAAAATTTAAAAAAATGATAAAGAAGATATTAGAAATTACAGACCTATCAGTCTTTTATCAATTCTATACAAAAATTTTACCAAGATAATTACAACTCATCTACATAGATGATCAATGAACCAAAAGAACAGCTTGGTTTTAGTACAGTAGATCATATCCAAATATTGAGAGAAGTTATAGAAAGGACCAACAAATATGAGTTGCAATTAAGCTTTGGATTTGTAGATTATGAAAAGGCATTTGATTCTATAAGCATTTCTACAGTGATTAAAGCATTGGATCATCAAGATATAGACCAAGGATATTGTCATATTCTGAAGTATATTTATAAAAATGTAACAGGACAATTAGATTACATAGTGATACTAGGAAGGTTAACATTGAGAAGGGTGAATCCATATCTCCAAAACATTTTACAGCAATGCTACAAGAAGTATTTTGTCGATTAAAATGGGAAGCTAAAGGAATAAAAGTAAATGAAGATTATTTAAATCATTTAGATTTTGTAGATGATGTAGTTGTTTTTGCAGATAATGCTTCAGAGCTTCAGGATATGTCACAAGAGTTATTAGATGAAAGTAAGAAAATAGGACTAAAGGTAAATATTAAAAGTAATGTTCAATGGATTTTATCAAAAGATGAAAATAAAGATTGATTATGATAAGTTAGAAGAAGTTAACAACTACAAATACCTTGGTCAGATTATTACTACATATGGAAACATAATGAATGAAATTAATCATAGAATTAAACTTGATTGGAGTGCTTTTGGTATAAATAAGTTAATATTTAAATAAAATATGCCTATGTGTTTAAAAAGGAAGATTTTTTTTCATAAATGTGTTTATCAGTTCTTAGTTATGGATCTGAGACTTGGACACTTAATAGCAGAGGAATACAGAGTCTTCAGACTACTCAAAGAAGTATGTAGATGTGCATGTTAGGAGTAACAAGAAGAGATCAAAAACACAATGCATGGATCAGAGAACAAACAGGTATTACTGTCACCATTGAAAAAATTAAAATGCTGAAATGGAGTTGGGATGGACATATTGCTAGAAAAGATTATAATAGATGGACAATTGAAGTCTTAAATTGGATCTCAAGAAATTGTAAAAGATCCAGAAAGAGACCACATGTGAGATGGATAGATGAAATAAGAAAGTGTGCAGGGGTGATAAGTAGAAGAGAGGATAGAGATTGGAGAAGATGGATTAAACCTGGAGAGACCTTCATCCTGCAGTGGATTGATAATGGTTAATGATGACATTCAAAATCAAATTCTAGGCCAGAAAAAGTAACTATTAGATTACTACTTGAGCATGTGCATAAATATATATGAAACAAAATATACTGCACTGTATACTCTTTTTACTCTTACTACACTTTTTTTTCTGGAAAAAGCATTAATCAAAAGTTTTTAAGTTCTGATAGTCTAAATTATAATTAAAAAAGAACCCATGGTGAGTTGCTCAGGAGGTCATGTGATAGAACTGGTTGCTCAAAAGATTAAACACAACTATTTCATTTAATTGTCCAAACTGAAGTTTGTTTGTTTGTAATTTACTATTTTACTCAGGTAAAGTCAATCCAAAAACCTTTAAATCTTCAGTTCACCGCTCTACTACCAAGCTAAATTATACAGGGCAAAAATTCACTGGCTTAAATATTTAGATCTGCATATAGTCACCTATTCAAATTTTAAGTGAATTAAACATTGCTTAACTTCAGTGCTCTAATGAGAACTACAGTATGCAACCCAGTATGACCTCGGGCAAAAGCAAAAAGAAACTAGCTTTAGTATTTACATTTATATTAAAACAGCACTTCTTGCATTAATTATAAATCAGATATATAAATCTAAAAAAAATTTCAAGTCATAACACTATATTGTATTAAATTATAGGCAATTCTGTAACACAATAAGTGAGTTTTAATACACTTTATTACAAATATAAGCTTTAAGATCACTCACTATGCAGCATAAAATAATCTCTCACTAAGCACGAATTTCAATCAGACAGAGATTTATCAGATGTCCTAGAGTTTAAACACCCAGGATATAAGACTAGCAGACCAATTTTTATATTTAAACATCTTAAAGCATTCCTGTTTATTTTCAGAGTAAGAAGATATTAATGCAGCCATACATACTAATGTAACATTAAACATATATCATAGAAGCCAGAGAGAATTAGAATCTTATTTGCAATTTTATATCAATTGGTAAAAAATTTTCACTACTAGATTAAATATTTAATAACAAATAATATTTGCAACTAAAGTAAATAAAGAATAAGTAATTTTAAACTTAATGCACACATACAGTTATATGTTAATACCTTCGCACTTTGGAAAACAACCAACTCATATATAAGACTCAGGCTAGTTTAACAGGTGTTTAAATCTCTAGCCCACTTGACCCAAATGGTAACTTTTACTCTATTTTACCATAGAGAAAGCTAAAATCTGCATACTGTTTAGTTGAGTAACAATTATTTTTTATTACACACATCCTCATTATTTTTTTTCACCATTATCAATACATTGTAGAATTTAAAAAATTTTGGAATTTAATCCAGTTTCTCTGCTTCATTAACTTAATTAACTCTAGAATGTCTTTTAAATATTTTGAGATCCAATTATAAAATTCGGCTTTTTATCTATTATTATCTCTTCAACTTTCTCAATATCAGGATACCATTTTATACTTCTTATACTTTTATTTTCTTTTATAACTTTCTAAAAATTCACAGTTATATATTCTTATGTTATTATTAATTTTCTTTGTACCATTTTACAGAATTTCATATATTCAGTTTTTTTAAGAATCATTTTAAAAAAATTTCATATTTCTTATTTACTTTATACACTATCTTATCTAAATTAAAAATTTGTAACTTTTTGCTTTTTGTTTCATTAATTTGGGTAATAACAGTTGTTGATAAACTATCAGTCATTTATTTAGTTCAACTATGATCCATCACAAAAGGCTACTAATAGAAGTTCTATTTTAAATTTACTGGAATATTTCTGAAAGTGTAGGATATAATGCAAGTTTTCATCTCTCATCTTTGCTCTAACATATTTTTATATTCTTATTAATTGATAATCATTTCTCTCATTAATTGATAATTATTTCTCATATTAAAACTATTAATAACATTACAATCTGGAAATGAATATATTTCTAATATTGAAATATGACCCAAAAAAGAGTTTGCTGATAGGATTAGACAGACCTTTGAATCCTCTTTGAAGTCTGAAATGATTGAAGCAATTGGTTTTTTTATCTCTGAGTTTAGAATCAAGAAATGCCATTGACATTTTTCTTAATTACCAGATAATTCTTAACTGAAATAATACTTGAATTTTATGAAAGCAAAGTGAATGTATGTGTAAATGATTTTTTTCCTTGGATATTTCCAATCATGACAGATAAAAATAAAGTATGACTTTTTAATAAGCTAAGGCAGCAGTTTGTAGATAAAAAAAGGCAGAATGTTAAGAATCCCTTAATCATAGATATAAATTGTGATTCAATGACAACTTTATTTAGGTACTTATAATTGCAGAACTCTTTCAAATTAAGAAACATTGCATAAATTGGGACAACTGTTTACTTGGATTTTGTGAAGTTAGATGAAAAGGTGAAGAGACAATTGATTTAAAAAGTGCATGTGGACTTTACTATTAAGGCACAAATAACAGGAACACAAGTGAAGTGAAATAAAAAATGAAAAAACAAACATGATAGACATTGGTGGTTTATTAGATAGAGAGGTTAAGATTAGTTATTTGACTTAATAGAAAATACCAAATGCAGATAATTTGGGTTTACATCTCAATAAGTGCTCATTGTGATGAAGAAGTAGAAAATTTATAAATGGATGTATAAAGTGCTTTTGATCAGATAAAATAACATTTTAAATTATCATAGGAGACATTAAAGAATTGGTCAAATGATTGAATGATAAAATTGATTACAATGTTAGAAATAAGAAAGAATACAGACTTGGTGGAGTTTACTGAGAAAGAAAAACTATACATTATGAAATCTTTCTTTGAGAAATACGATGATTGAAAATGGATGGTAAAGCATCCTAATAAAAGCACAGTAGAAATGGTTTATAATTTCATTAACAGAAGATATATATTTTAGATTTGTAATATTCTAATGATTCAATATAGAAAGTTACCATCAACTAGTGAGATGTAAGATAAGTATTAATGCTAAACTACAGAGATGAAAATTAATGACAGTATAAACAGTTGATATTCCTAATCTTCAAAAGCACTCCAGTGAATTTCCATTAAAATTTCCAAATAGTTTTCAAATATTAACAGATTATAAAGATGGTTCAGACTTGAAAGAAATCAATAAGAGATAATTGGTAGATTATTATAAACTGCAAGAAGCATAGCTGATATAAAAAGAAAAGCCATTAACCAATAAGTTTTCCCTGAAATAATGCAATATATGAAAAAAATGAGGAATATAAAAATATATTAAAATGATTCCATCAAAAGGAGTTGAATATCTACAGTTTTGTAAAAATAATACAAAAAAGTTAATAATGATATAAGAAAATATATTTAATAATTGGCAATAAAAGCTATAGATGAGAATAAAAGCCTCAAAAATGTAAAAGATTTTGGTGTTGAAAAAAACTTCTGCAATAAGAAAAAATATGGAACTATTAGCAAAAGGAGAGATGACACCATAAAATATGTGGAGGAGTTCTATATTATAAATTGTGCTCTTTTTATTTATATACCCCCATCATAAAACAATTTGGAAATAAATTTTAAGATGTATAATTTTAAATTTTATAAAGTCAAAAATACTTGTTTATTAAACTAAGAAAAATAAATGTAATTTTAGTTGTCTTAGGGTTTGAACCTGAGATTAATTAATTTAAAGTACTATAAATGCTATGAATCCTAGTTAAAGTATTTATTGTAAAAGGTATATAAGAGATAAAATAGTAAATGGTAGCTTAATAATTGTTTAATAATATTTAAAATTGTAAGGAAGTTCAAATCTAATCTTATAAATAAAAATATGCATTATATAAATAGATAATCATGTCTATGCACATCTCATATTATAAAGTAATGACTATTTCCAGTAAAATACTAATTTATGTTCCAAAATAAATAATTTATATTTATGTTATGAATTTTGTGATAAAAAGTTCACAAAATTAATCTCAGATCTAGTCTGTATCAAAATAAAATCAAAATGATCTAAATTGATGTAAATTGCATTTTTATTCAGTTCATAAAAGTTGTTTTTATTTTTTTGTTTTTTCAAAATAATCTTTATTGGCACAAAAAGTAAAATATACATTGTAATATAGAGTTCATGTTTACAATCATGTCTGACACATTAAAGACTAATTAGTTATTAAATTAGATGATGATTACAAGATTAAAAGTAAAATTTTATGTTATGTTACTTATCAGGGGGTGATCTAATTTGGCATATAAATCCCATGGCATGTAAAGTTTGAGTGTCATGAATAAATAATATGCATGGCTATTGCTAAATATTTAATTGACTCCATGTTTGCTCAGCAAGGCTAGGCAGGCATGTTCTTAGATCACTTTCTTTAGCTTTATATAATAACTTTAAGAAAATGTCTTCAATAGGACCGGCCAACTCTCTATCAAATAATACCTTACATCTAATATTCCATATGATAAAATTAGGAGCCAAAATTTCCATTTTTGAATGCATCATTAAGGTAGACATTTGAAGAATTGTATCCTGTAATCCTCTGTAGGGCAATATTACATAACCAAGTCCACCATTCACATTGATAGAGTAAGTGTTCAATGGACTCATCAAATCTTCTACAAAAAGTACATATTGTATCAATGTTGTGTCCCCTCTGATTACAAAGAAACATCCCAGTAGGCAAGGCTCCAAGGTTGACTTTAACCAAAAAATTCACAAACTTTGGTTCCAATTTCAGGAACTTAGTCAGCCTTATAAGATGGGGGATTGCAACTGGGACAAGATTCTCTGTCCTAAATTTACCAGAGTGAACTAATTGATAAGAACTCCAGTATAATATTTTTTCATCAAACATGGAGCTAGAGCTTTTGATGCTATTAAAGACAATAGTTAATTGTTGTTGCATCCAGATATTCCTTTTATGAGGTGGTGGGAAATCAGTGGGATTATTTTTTCAAAAGGTATGGGACTTTCTATGTTTGCATTGTCTTTGAAAATTTTAACAAGGACATTGTAAGTCCTCTGTATCAGAAAAATTTTAATAGATAAACCACAAGCAACTCATTAAATATTCAAAATCAAAGAAGTGGGAGAATTAACCAATGGGAAAGTGCAATTTGAAATAAATTAACAGCCAGCAGATAATGTTTTTAAAAAAAACAAGGGAAAAATATAGAAAAAAATGAGTACAAATCAGAGGAAAAAAGTAAACAGTCTCTAAAAGTTTGCTTAAATTCTTTTCAATCCTATTGTTATGTTTGTTTTTAAAAAAGTAATTGATTATGATCTACGTAAGAATTTTAAACTATATATTATAAAGTTTTGTTAAAATGCAGGAGTAAAAGAAAATTAAATCTCTACTGGTGAACTCAACAATTTAATGAAAATATCTTGGAGTTATTATATTGAAAAAAATTATTAGAAGAATGAAAGAAAAAACTTGTACATTTATGCTAAAGTGTTGTCAAGTAATACATAAATTTAAGGAAAACAGCATGAATATTAAGTTAATACATAATCTAATTAATAAGCAAGATGCAATATTTATGCATCATATGCTATCATAGAAGTTATACAAGATTAATTCAGAATCCATGGATAAGCAACAAGAAAATTTTTCCTGATAAAGTTAAGTATACATTTTTTTAAAAATTAAAACTAAATTGGTAATGAATAATAATGAAAATATTTGCATATAGAAAAATGTAACTAGTATTAAAAGAGAATATATAAAAGCATATCTGAATGAAAATTTCAATGGTATAAAAGATATAAACAGATTGTTATTAGTTTTAGTATAACTTTCATGTATAATAAAATTTTAGTGTAAGGAAAATTTTATGATGAGTTATATGTATGGTAAATGAAGTATTAAATATTAGAAGGATGTATGGATGTAATACAAGGCAAATGTAAAAGAAAAATTTTAAATGAATATTATATTTATACTTGTAATAAACCATATTGGTCTGCTCAGAAAATGAAAGAATTGTTTATCAAAACTGAAAATGAAAAAAACAAGATAAATGTAAAAAATTAAATAATTACTGAAGACAACTAATAAAGAATAAATATGTATGGGAGGAGAAAGAGTTGAATAAATTAATGTAATAAACATTAGCTTATTTGAGAATATAAAATGTATATTGAAGATAATGTCATTCTACATTCAAAGAGAAGGTGTAAAATGCTCTATCTTAAATGATAATATTGACAAAGAGGACCTAAGGAATAATGTAAAGACTAAAGTATAATAAATGTGGGGAAATATCTAAATAAAATATATTATGCAAGTTGAAAATAATCTTTGATTGTTAAGAAAGAAACTGAAACATGGTAAATAACCTGTTGGCATTGGAATTTTATAGTTTTGGTGATCTGCTTATGAGAACAAAAAGAGCAGAAGTGAGAGGAATGTTGATGAGTAACGAGTCTGAAGTATTTGGAATGATTGGAGTACCATTAAAAATTAGTTTTTTAAAGACAAACTTATATTAAAAAAAAAACTTGTAACATAATATTTGTATATAGTTTAATTTTATGCTTTAAAATAATCGTTATCAATATGGGGGAGGGGGGTAAATAGATGTAGAAATATTGATAATCAATTTTATTTATCTATGTAGTTAATTGTTTAAATTTGTATTTGTTTTATTAAATATTGTTAAATAATTAAAATAAATGAATATAAATAATGAGCTAATAAAATACACACATAAAAGTAGTTACATATATGTATTATAAGAAGATGGGATATGTTTGTGTTCGAATATAATATTGAAAATAATAAATGGTGATATTTAAATTTTGATTATACATTTAACTATAAATAATTTAACAATTGTAATGGAGTCATAACTAATCCTAGTTCATAATTCTTTATAGACTATTATGTGTAAGAAATGTATAAAATAGGGATAGATTGGAAACAGGAAGGTAATAACTGATTTGTTTAGATAAAATGAAGATAAGGCTTTCTTATTTTAGAGTGAACCAAAGAGTGGTCTATCAACTTTTTAATATAGTACTGTAAATTATAAATTGAAATTAGTTAAAAAGAGATAAGTTGTCATATTTGAGAGTATACAGTATAAAAGTTTCATTTTTTTGTATTTAGTTATAGAGTTTGATAATAATGTCAGAGGAAAATTGAATGTGATATCAGAAAGCAAATTAATGGTTTCATAATTATCATAATAATATCTTCTTAGTTCAAAGTAAAAGAAGAAAGATCAAATGGTGAATATCATAAAATATAAACACAGATAAATATGTAATATTTCATAATATTACGATAAGATTATTTTCCTAAGTTTGTTTTCCCCTTTAAAAAAATCCGTCTGCCTACCCTAACGAATATTATTTTAAATCATTTGTAACTAACTTGTAAATTTTCAGAAATATACTGGCGATCTATTAAAATAATGATTTACAACAAAGTAATACAATCACGATTGCCACTATACATTTTATTAAACGAACATAATTTAAAATATCAAAACGTAATATTGTTTACCACACACATATATAGTTGTAATCATATATTATTTACAAATTTCATACAGGCTTATCACCTACATCAAATTAATTGTCTGTTCTCAACTTGTAGTCCAATTACAAATCCCTTGGATTTTTTTTAGCAGTATGTCCGATCACTGCCACTTATGCTCAGTCAGGCAGTTCTTTCTTCCTTCCTACTAACTCTTTAATGTACGTTTCTTTCCCCCTTTTGTTTATCCCTCACTTATAATTTATTGCCTTGTCTCTTTCACATTCTGTTTTATCTTGTAGCTTGTATATCTTATGACCCTTTAGCTGAGCAAAACCGCCTCACTAATAGCAAATGGAATGAATACCTCTTCTATAATCTTTTCAAATGAAATTTCTCTATAAATAGATTTTATCCCTGCCTTAAAATTATACTCCTTAAACCTTTTCTTAACTCTCTTCTTCTTTTCAAATTTGTATTCAAAAGCAATAATTGTTTTAACCCATTTATTCTTAGTTTCTCACAGAAATTCTTTTACATTATCTTCTGTCTTTTGATCCACATTTTCTATCCCACCATCTATCTGTATTCAATCTCTATCCATTTCTATATTTCTACCTTGCTTGTTCTAACACTATCCTGTTCTAATTCATCTTTCATGTCTTTTGTCTCTTCCTTTACTATTTCAACATCCTGAATCTTCTTATTCGAATCTTTCTCTGTGGCTTCTATAACTGCCTGATTTTTGTCAACTTTCCTTTCTGCTCTCAGCTCCTCCAGTATTGTTTGTTGACTCTGTTTTATTTCTATTATCATCTTCATCATTATCTTCATCATCATCTGTGTCTCACTCTTTTCTTTTTCTCCCATCTGAGGGTTTTTAAATGAAACATGGCTCTCTTCCAAACCTGCCTCCCTATCACTTTCTTCTTTAGCTTTCATTTTCAAAATTCACTTAGCCCCACTATATCTAACTTTTTATTCAAATTACAAATGGAACTTTTCTTCTGAATCTGTTTGTTAATGGTTTTTTTAATCGTCAATTGCTAACCTTATTTTATTTTTAAAATGCAAACTTAAATGCTTTCCTTTTTTTTTAAATTTTACGAACGTAACAGCTAATTTTTAACTTTAAAAAAAAAATTTTTTTTTTATTATTTCTAAAATGCAAACCTAAACTCTTATTAAATATTAAAACATTAAATATGGACAGATCTGAAACTACCTGCACCTCTCCATTAATTTTTATCCTACTACTAACTTTATTTCACCTATTTTTGCCTACTATTTCTGTTTTTTTTTTTTCCAACCATCCAAACAAAACATCCCATGTAAAGTTTTAATATTGGCTCCCACATTTGGCTGCACCAAAAATTGTTTACCAATGTACCATACAAAAAATTTTGGTTTAGCATATACTGACCACAAGGGTGCCACTAGTCTGAAAATCTGAACAAGACATTTATTTTTAAGGGTGGACAGGATATGTGAACCCAAATGTGCCAGACTAGGTCAATCAAGCAAATGAGATCTTATGTTTTGTTCAGAAAGTTGGAAAGGTAGCAACAGAAAACAAAATCAGCCAAGTAAAAAGGAATAAATAATTTTATTAGTAGTATGATTAAATAAACATAAATCTAGGTAACAAACTTTAAAATCAACTTAAAATATATACATTCATAAAAATAAAATAAATAAAAATATTTTAATGTGGTTTAGAGACCGATTTCCTGTGCATGATATATCAGAAAGAGTGCAAAATACAGACAGTAGCAGAAGTACTAGTAAGTATTCAGTGATCTCACATGAGAAAAAGGGGGGTTTAGCTTCTTGCTTATAACCCATAGTTATGAAAAGACTGAGCTTATGCCAAAACAGGAGAAATGTGAAGGTAACTTCCAAAACATTATCATAAGAAGAAAAAAGAGGTGTTGAAAGTTATTACTTTCAATCAATTGACCTCCCTCACAGTGAGACAGGCAAGGTGCTCACAATCTACCTATTGAAATGGTTAAAATGATCATATGTGCCCCTAATAAATGAATGGGAAGCTTGAAGGAATAAAATTAATGGCTATTATATTTTGTAATATTCTATTACAAATAATTATAGTTTCACAACATAAGTAGGACTAATAACAAAATGGGTCACGAGCCAGAGGCTAATTAAAATAGTCGGTAATATCCAGACTGCTATATATAACAAAAAGGAATGTGAGATTACAAATAAACTATACTATCTTACTTATTAAGACTTAAATGGAACATATAGCACTGGTTTGAAATTAGCACTCATTTAAAAGTAAACTATCAATGCACAGAAACTGAATTACATAAAATAAAATAAAAACTTGAAACGTGTATATTTAAAAAAATAAATAAATTTAAGACAATAAAATTATTCAAATTGTAGAACGTAAGGTACCTTAATAAATTAGTTAAATGCTAGTGCACTAGGCTTGTTGAGTGTAGTCCATTGATCTGAATTCACTGATGGTAGGCTTGGGTGAGTCAGTTAGTGGTTTCTTTGTAGTTGGTTCTATGGCATTATAGGCAGTTAATGGAGACACTGAGAGCATGAACCTGTCCAGGAGAAAAGCTTAGTAAATCATGATGTGAGAAAATGTCTTTGTGGTAAGTTTAGGATTCATTCTAAATAGAATAATTGCAGGATCAACTTTATTTCAGAATATGCAGGAATCGTTCTTCTCTCAGACTTTTTGCAGGAATAGTTTGGGCAAGTATCTCTCAGAATTTTTGGCAAGTATCTCCCAGAATTGGTGCAACTATATCTCAGAGTTGGTGTAAGTATAATACAATAGCCTGATTAAGCCTTTTATAGCTGAATCTCTCATATCTGAACCAGTTAAAATTTTTTTTTTCTTTTTAATTAAAATTTATAACATTCTTCATCTAGCTAACAATAGCTATCTAATTAAAGAAAATAAATTGCCTTTTACAGATTTAGGGATTAACAAATGAAAAAAATATTTTCTTTTTCTTTTCTTTCTTTTTAATTAGTTATTATTATCAATCTAAATCCTAAATTTGAAAAGCAATTTATTTATACAATTTACTTTTACATAAATTTTTTAAAAAAGCTAATCTTAGTTTTTCTTTTTTCAAAATTAAAAACTAAATATAGCTGTGGGATTAAAATAGAATTCCCACGTACGTACATATATATTTGTACAGGAAAAAAAAAACTTTTAATCAAGTTTTATAAACAAAATCTAACTTATATAAATTTATTTTTAGCCCAGTAACACTTCAACTTTATATGGTGTTTTAAGCATCCATTACAATATTTATTAATAAAATGACTGATTTACATTAGACACAGTAACGATATATAACTCTAAATATTAACTTTCTTGAATGATTTGTATTAAAAAAAACAATAGTATCTACATCAACAACAATCAAAAAATATCACTTGGATATACTCTCCTATTGTCTAGTTACATTAGTCTCTTTTAGTGGAGAATAATTAATGTACATAAATAATGTTATGATGTGTGTATGTTTATATACATGTGTGTGTGTGGACATGTGTGCACATGAGATTTATTTTTATACTTTGGATAGTACTGATTTTGAGTTATTTTAAGCAGTGCCACCCTTTTTGGATTTTGAGACCCATATGAATTGGTGCCCTCAGTAAATCAAAAAATGAATAAATAAATAAAATCTTTAATTTTTAATGCAAAAAAGGAATATATACAACATTTATTTTTATCTAAATAGTAATACTTAACTTTAACATATTAATATATAAGAATTTGCATCAAATGCTGGTCTCTTGGTCTATTTTATTAATGTGTAAGACATATATTGCGTTGTTAATAAAAATAAGGTAACTCGTTGTGGGGTCCCACTAGCCCTCAGAGCACCGGGCATTAGTCCTTTTGACCGAACTTAGGGACGCTACTGATTTTAAGGAAAATGTTTTTACTTTTAACTTCTTCGTAACAAAATTTACGGACAAAATATTGAATTACTTTTATCATATTTATTTACTCGGTTAATTATGAATATTATATCAAATATATTAAAATGTTCCATTTTCTTAAAAATATAATACTGATATTATTTGTATTTGTATAAAGATATATGTGCATGAGTCTAAAATAAAATAAATCCAGACTCATTTCAACTTATATTAATTTCTGTTTTTGTTTTTTAATTTTTAAATAATAATTTGAATTTCAACATTTTTAATTATTTAACGTCTTTTGATATTTTATTCTTACAAAGGGATAAGACTTTAGAATACAAACAAATGATTTAAAGGCTGATGTGGAATTAACTTGCAATTATCTGTCTTCAACTGGGAGTTGATTATGAATGCATCATATATCAATATCCACTTATATAATATTTTGTAAATATAATATGATTATATATTAATAAAGACATTGCAATTTTTTTTTCTGTTTTTTTAATTTCAACATCTTTTAAATAAGTTAATTAGAAAAGCAATATTGATTCAGTTAAAAATAAAATTACCGCAAGGCTATAAATAGTTTTCGAAGATTGTAATTGAGATGTTTTAGATTTCAACTAAATAAAAATGTCAATACTTTTTATTTAAAAACAAAAGAAGTACCTTGTGTAAAAAAAAATTTATACAATGGCAGAATTAACAATCAGTGAAATAAAGTATCAAGACCAATATATTTGACTATAAAAAAAATAAAAATACGGTTTGTTACTTGGGAGATTACATAACATTTGAACATTCAAGCCGCGAGTAAAACACAATGGTTCCAAACTGAGATTTTTAGCATATTTATCTGAGAGTCAAGCAGAGAACCTTTAGCTCTTGAGTTCACTACTTTATGACTAAAGAAAATATCAAAGTGTTATCAAAATTAGTGAATTTTATTATTTTTGCTACCCATATAATTATTATTTAATATTTAGAGATTCCAATAAGCTCATTAAAACGTATTTTTAAGTGTGATGTACAGAGACATGATAGACCTAATTTTGATATAATTTCTTACCAGGATTTTATATTTTTTTAATTATGCCTTACCAAAACTTTATGTTGCATTAAAATGATTAAAAAATTTTATAATGCATGTTTACATATGAAGTAAAACAGTTTTTAAATAATCTTCTGCAGAATAAAGATTTCTCTAATAATCTTCCATTAAAGACCCATAAAAAGTAAACATTATTCACTATGTTTGCTAATTAGTAGGTGGTGAAAATTTGAATGTTTTTGTCCGTTCTTGTTTAATCTCTATCCATGAATGGCTAGATACCTATTGACTAGTCAGAAATGGTTAATAAATTAATTGTAAACCTAATTACAACTTAAAAAAATATTCAAGTTTTATAAAGACGATTTGAACCCAGATTGTAATAAATTTATGTATATATAATACATTATGATCACGGTAATCATACGAATGAAATAAGTATAATAAAACTTTATCAGCAACAACTATTTATTTCTGCATTCATCTCTATAGAATGAGCAGTCCATTAGAAAATCTCAATTCATTCGCTGCCTTAAGTTAAACGGAAATTTACAAATAAGCAGTTGTTAAATGAATACAAAAGTACATGAAAATATACATACATATATATATATATATTAAAAAATTCATGTAGCTAATTGTTTTTCCGAATAACAGATAATTTTCACACATTAAAAGTAGGAAATTCTGATAAATAAAATATATTCAGTAAGATTTTTAATCACTAAACATCACATTATCACTATCTCATACTAGCACATAATTGTTATTAAACAATTCCAAACAAAGCCAAAGTCACCAAAATGTATGAGTGTTGAATTGAGTTCAGACCCATATGACGATATAAGCTATTGATCTTGGATTGAAAATATTATTGTGTTTTCAATTTCATTTTCATGGTTTTGTAGTTAAGAAGAGTTAAAAGGTGGCTGCTAGAGGGTTGCATTAGATCCTAAGATCTAGGTGCAGTGCTCTCAGATCCAAGGCTCCTCACTGATGAAGGCCACAAGCCAGAAACTAGTCTGGGGATATTGGATGAGTAGCCACTATATAGGGATTTTATGCACAAGGCTTCTGGCATCCATTGACTGCTCTTGTTGGCACAAGATGGCACTCCTGTATGGAGAGTTTTGCTTTGTTTTGAAAGATTTTTAATACAATATAAAAAAAAATAATATATGCTTTATGGTAGGATTTTACTATATCCATTTTTTTTCCAGATGATATCGAGATAATAGTATAATATAAATTACATTTGAAAAATTGTAATGTTTGCAGTTGAAATACTAATAATCTAGCACTCTTGTCTCTCAATCTTTCCAGATTAATGATTTTTCTTGCTTAAGAATAATTTAACAATATCCTATGCTTCAAATAACAATTCTCTCCATTTTATTTTAGAATCATCTAATGTAAGTTTCAATAATCATTAAATATTAATAGATTGTGCTATAATATTTCAGACTGAATTTTAACTTTTGCTTTCACCAATAAGAACTTAGGATTCAAAATTGAAACTAGTTCCCTTGTGTATCTAACAATCACCCTTTAACTCTTTTACACTATTCAAATTAATAGCATGAAATTTAACAAAATTCTAAGACTTTTTTATAATACTACCATTTATTGTCCATTAGTTATGGAAGCTTATAGTAAATAGACCTGGAATATGATGAAGAGTACTGCTTTCAGAAGCATGTTAAGTGTGAGCTGCAATAATTATATGATATTTGGTATATATCATCTAAAAATTAAACTTTAAAGAATGTGCTAGCAGAGTAAAATACTAAAATCTTTATCATGTCAACAATCAGCCAATTTTATCAAGATCTCATAATGTATTTTTTTTTTAAGTGATTAAGTAAATTAAAATACATTAACATTGCAACACATGCATTTGTAGTAACAGATAAGTATTCAAATGATCAAAGGAAACTAGTGATAATTTTATCAAAGAACTTAATAGTAAAAACAAAACAGGTGATTATACTTCCAAGAAGAATAATCAACAATTCATGGAAAAGATATTGATACATGTCTTGAATAAAGTGGTAAACTTCTCTATGAAACATTGTAGTATTTGCTCAACTGTTAATTACTAATCACAATATGACATCAAATCTTCCCTAAATTATGCCCATCAATGTACTGAAGATTATTTAGAATTGAATAAAACATATTTTTTATTAATGAGATGCCATATCATATTTTCTTATGTAATGTATGGTCATTTTATAATGCTTTATGATCATGATTCTCTGTTCTGTACAGAAATCATTTTAGACACAATGACTTTAAACATCCAGTAATTTCAATTAAGCTGATCACTGTCATAATATGAGTTATTCATCTATAATAAGGATATACTTTGTTAAATTAATTGCAGATAGATCTCACATCAAAACAATTCATCCAATTAGTTAATAACACAAAGATTAATATGATTTTTTCTTATCTCTTTTATTCACATACACAAAAACTTTTACCTACAATCTGATGTTTCTGAGTTAAATTTTACTCTAACTAGTAAGTAAAGTGTTAATTTAATAACTGCCAATAATGAATTAATGGAAATAAATATGTCTTACTGTTGAATCAGTGTGTTACCAGTTAATGAAAGACTTTATAATCTCAAATCCTTCAAATCATTCTATACAAGACTTATGAAAAAATGATAATCATTTATGAGAAAGCAATGATAGTGCAAATCAATTTTAAAAAGACATTTCCTTGAAAAAATTTTAATAAACCACTTATAAATTAGAACAATCAATGTCAACTCAGAGATGTCTATTCAGTGTTTATACATTGATATTAATAAATCAAATAAAAAATACATCTTGTTAATATTTCTGCAATGCAATTTTTACTATACCACTCTCATGCAAGATATGGGCTGGTTTCTATCTCCTTTTAACATCTTAAGAAGGAGTGTAATCATAAGCATATGACTAAAGACATGTAAAATATATATATATGATTCCCAAGATGCACATTTTGTAATGAACTAGCACTCATCAGTTGGCCCAGATCACAATCTATCAAACATATATTTATCATTATTTAGTATATATAGATATACAATTACTACAGATTAATTGATAAATGTCAGTCAGTCCCTACCTTCCATGAGAATGGTATAGTAAAAATTATATTACAGAAATATTATAGTATTAAGTGTATAATATCTTTTATAATAAATGACCAATAAAAATATTAATATAGTTCAATCAAATGATTTGCATCAAAATTATAAGAGTGGTAAGTTTGCCATTTATCAATTAAATAATACTAATTATCTATCTATCTATATATATATATATTGAACAATGATAAAAAAATGTGTAAGAAATTGTGACCTGAGCCAACTGATGAGTGCTGATTCAGCATGAAATGTGCATCTTGGGGATCATCTTTTTCACATATCTTTGGTCATATGTTATAAGATATAAAAAGTGGATAATAACCAGCCCCTATCTTACATGAGAGTGGTATAGTGAAAATTACACAACAGAAATATCATTTATTAAGTATCTAATCTCTAGTCTCATGAATGACTAATAAAAATTATTTAACACATCTTGTTCTTTAAAAACAATTATTTAGTGCTAAAAAAATATTTTTTATTAAAAGAATAAATATATTAATAAACTGAACAATGATCTTATTTAATTTTTGCATTAAATATATTGTGTTATTGGTATTCAATTTCCTCCAAAAGCTAAAAACATTTCATTTTACTCTTACAAAATTCAACAGAAAACCTTGCAGTACCACACATTATCACTTCTATATTAATCTTCTATCTAATCTCAATAATAAACTAGTTCATCTCATCTTACAACATTTAAAATTTATATACACTTAGTGAAGATGATAGTATATGAAGATACAACACTGTCAACATTCTAAAGGTTTTTCACTTTTTCTTCTTTTCAAAATATTATGAAGGCAATATTGATCATCTTTAAGTAAAACATGAATACATCTTTTATTACTAAAAAGTGTGCAATTCTCTTCATATTGTTATGTCATTAAAAATGTGCTATCTCACTTTAATTTTAAACCATATTTTTAATTAGATTGGTTCTCTCTATGTTTACCAGTATATACTATTTTTTGGATACTTAGCCATATATGAAGTACCCTGATGTGATTTATAATAATGTCATCTATCAGAAATTTTTTTATATTGAATGAGAACCAAATTGAACAATATCAAAATTATATTTAAATCAATAGCTATCTTTTATCTTGAGCTAGTTTGGCATTGTTACTAAAGACAAATCACTTTTTTCACATGGATTAAATCCCTTTGTATTAGATCACATGAAATTGATTCACCTTGATATGTAAGTACCATCATTCTACAATCCCTTAAGCATCAATTTACTCAAAGTCTAAAATTAATGCTGAAGTTTCAAATATGACCATCTATAAAAAATAATCTGATAACAAAAAAAACATCAAATGTAATGGTTGATTTAATTCCTAATCATTGATTAATTTTATTTGAACATCTTTACACAAATATTTTAATTAACTATTTTCACATAAAATTTATTTTTATCTGTCCATTAATATTTCATTTTGCTTTTTAAAAAAAGAAAAGAGAGAAAAAATATAATGAAAATTCTACCATTAGACATATTAGTTCATCGTGTTTAAATATATATACTAATACATTTATTTAAGTAATCTTAAAATAGCTTAATACAATATAATGCTAAGTTAGCGCTTTTTTCATTAATGATTTATAGGCATAGAATGGATTGTACAAACTAGTAATGCTAGTTGCCATTTATTTATGCTTCTTTGGAATAAGCTTAGTTGTCTAAAGTTATTATCAATCTTAAAAGATTTTTGCTTCTTGACATGATTTTATTTTGTTATTGCTAATTATTTTTAAAACTAATTTAATCTATAAAAATTATTTATGCTTCTCAAATATCTTTGTTTTAATATGAGATTTCTCATAGGAATGTTTCTGGTTTATTATTTTTTACAGTTTACATCAAGTTCATTCACTAGAAATTTAGATACTAACACAAATGTAACTACTTTCTTCATTCTGGAATCCCTATCCATACTATACTATTCATAAGTAACATTTTCTTTTGTTTCTAGAATGTTTCATGTTAACATAGTTATAGTTATCTTGAATGGCATTCATGATTATACCAAACAGTTTGTTGCACAAGAAGTCATCTTCAAGTACTGAAAGTATCAGAGTTAAGATTTAATATAGGGATCTTTAGTTCTTGAGTCACACTTTACTACTGCATTAAATCATACAAAGCAAAAATTATACTAATTAATAAATACATCTTTCAAAGTTCAAAAAATAATATTTTTATTCTAGATTAATCCTTCAACTTTTCTCAATATTCTAATTTGTTATTCAAATATCAAAGGAAAATAAATTTATTTCCCTTTTACTTTCCATACAAAGTGATGAAGATAAAATTTATTAATGCAAATTTCTTGTAAGTTTATTAGTTTATTGGATACATCTATTTAAATAAAATGATTTGAAATACAGGCATTCTTCATATACCTGGAGATTAATTGTAAATATAGAAGATTTGAACACAGACTTTTGGGCACCCTCCAACTAGCCACACTATCTCATACCACTGATGCACATGACCACAAACATGTAGAAAAGATAATCACCAATATACATATTTCATGCTGAACCAGAACTCATCAGTTGGTTCAGTTATCATCTCCCACACATATATATAACTGAGCACTGATTATAAATATGTGTGTGTGGGAAATGATAATTTGGACCAACTGATGAGTGCTGGTTCAGCATGAAATATAAATATTGGTGATTATTTATCTTTTCTACATGTGTATGGTCATGTGTATCAGTGATCTAAGATAGTGTGGATAGTTGAAGAATGCTTCAAAGTCTGTGTTCAAACCCCCTATATTTAAATAAAATGAATAAACTTTCTAAAAAGCATAATTAAAAATACTCACACTTATTGTTCTTAATTATTTTATGAATATAAATCAATCATTTAAATTTGAATTTAATTTAATTTATTTCATACTCTTTAAGACTTACATAAGAGACACAATTTACTATAGCAAGCCCTCTTATTTTATATCACATATTGGTTGAACATTTGTCTGTGTCTGTTCCATTGCTTCATAATGATTTCTCATATAAATTAAACATCATTTCATTAATAAATATCTCAAATTTCCAAATTAAAAAACAATATCTCAAAATTAATTTATGATTACTTTTAATTATAGTCAAATCTTTCAACTTATGCTCCTAAAGTATATTTAAAATATTACAGAATCTCTTATAACATTATTCTGATTGAAGTTTTTCTCATTATTCACTTTCATTTCAAACTAGATATATTTTGTCACACAACAATTGCTTTTAGAACTTCTGGATATATCTTTATCATGTTTATAATTCTCATATATATATATATCATATTGGTATGTTGTCATGGGTTGATCCTGGGATGATGATCTGGGATGATGACATTCATCATCATAAACTCCAAGTCAATACAAAATTTAAAATTGAATATAAAAGAAAGGAGCATGAGGCATGAGAGATCAACACAATTAACTATATTAATTTTAAGTTCATCAGCATTTCAGACAATCAATAATCATTTATCATCATGAATAATCAACAATAAAAATAAATCAACTGTCAATGTTGTGATTAGATTTGAAATAGGTCTACTATAGACTAGGCTAATTATTTAGCCCTTTCCATCTTGGGTTGGATGTACAAACTTAATTGCTAAATTCATCAGAATCTTATAATTAAAAAAATATAATGCTGAGATACTGAAATATGCTGATCATCATCAATGCTCTGGCCACTTAATACTATTAATGTACTGGCCAATTATCAACTAAATTTCAAATAAATAATTAAAATGAAATGTAGTGCATGAATTTTAAAAAATATTCTCTTTGTGCCATTTGGCATTAGAGAAGTAATGAAATCATTATCAACTGGATGTCCATAAACTCTAAATATAAAATTCTTTTATATAACAGACTGTTATGTATGAATCATCTCAGGGGCAAAAACTCTGTAACTGTTGCTGTGATAAAGATATAATAAAAACATATAATTTTCTAAAACTATTTCAGATTGAATAAATTCACTGGAATAACTTAAACAATGAATTAAATTAAAAAGAAATTAAGATCTTCTGAGTATGCCATAAATATAAATTTGGCATTCTGATTTTAATTAATATCATAAGCTATAACATGGTGATTTACAAATACATCATAATAGGTTTACATGATTAAAATACAAAAAAATAAGCTATTATATTGTGATTTATAAATTTGTCAATACATAAACACTTTTATACATGCACACAGACATGATGATATAGTATAAAATGTACATATTTGAACTGCCATAAACCTATAAATTAAATTCATTTTTATAATAGATAATTAATGACTGATTTAACATATCTGCATGTGCATATGGAAATAAGTGGGGCACACTGGCATTTATGAAAATTAACTTAATACATCATTTTATATTTTCTCAATATACAATTAATTCAATGCCAAAAATATACATAAAATTTATATATATATATATATAATATGAATCAAAGTTATTAAAAAAATGTTTTTCTTTGTTTTGTTTTGTTTTTTAAAAAGAATTTTCATGAGACTCAGTTTGAAAAGTTCTTTTTTCTTGATTGCAAGTTCTTTTGTTTTCCAATCTAGAAATATTTTTGGAGTTTTCCTTCTTTAATGAAATATTATAGAAATACATCTTATGTTTTGTTGAATAAAGTTTTTTGCTTGAAAAAAATTTTGTAATTTAAAAATTACAACTGTCATTTCACTAAAAAAATTATTTAAAAGAACTCACCAGCTGTATTATATATATATGACATGAAAAATTTATGTGTGCCTCTCTGCATGTAGATAAAACAGTATACATATAACTACTTCAGCAAGCTAATGGAATTTTTGGGTAAAATTATTCGCTTCTGAACAGTAAACTGGCTTATTGTCTTCTTTGAGAAAAGTATAATCCAGTAATTGTTAGCCTGCAGTGAGCTCCCTTCAGTATCTATGCCATCTAATACATACATATATATGGACTATGAACCACATAAAATCTGGATCTTGCTTCCATATGAATCCAAACTCTAATGTTGTCTACTAATAGCAACATCTGGACTTGCACTGTCTTGCCTTTAGTTATATCTTCATAGTACCTCTGTATAACTCTAAAACATTAAAATATTCTCTCTAATATTTTTCCACCCTTTTCATAGTCAAGGTAGAATATAAAAACACAGTAATTAATAGTAAGTTTTCTTTATCTTGATTGAAAAAAGTTAATGACTCTTTTCAATTTACATTAATCCTTTCAAAAACAACTTTGTAGAATTTTTAAGCATTAATTTAAAAAATTTGCTAATCAAAATAGTGAAATTTTCTAATTACCAATATATCTATTATAACATAAAAATATGTCTGTGTTAATTTCAAAATCAGAATTAATAAAATATTAAGTAGATCTTTTTGTTTAATTTATAATACTTTTTTAATTCAAAATTATTAAATCCTTATCTGTCATTTCAGTATAATATAAAAATATATACAAAAACTTTTTGACTTTGTTTATTTCTATTTTTCATTTCAACTTTATATACATACATGCACACACACTACTATGTTGTTATATGCTATGAGACACAATCATTTTGTATTCCTTCTTCATGGGAAAAAAAGAGAAATAGAACACCAACCTAACAATATTTTACATAATATACCTATATAATTAACACAAAATTCATACCTCAAACTATGTACACATCAATTTTGTGGAGATTCAACAGGCATCTGACAGCTAACAGAATAAGTGGTGACCCACAATTATGAGATAAATAAAGAATTTACACACTGTACTATAAGTATGCAATGCACCATGAACACTAAGAGGGCTACCTCAATTTAGATACTATAAGTAAAAATGCAAAGCTCTTTGCAAAGCCCTGATCCTTCGAGTCTTAGGGGCTGAAAAATATAGAACTATGTTTTGCTCCTTTTCTTGGAGATTTAAAGGCTGGAATCATGGGAGAAATACATTAACTGTACCATGATAAACAATAGGAAATCAGAAAATGGGTTGGAACAATGCTAGAGATAGATCATACCTCAGAGTTGCATAAAAGCACTGTATTCTCAAATCATAAAACCCTGCATTTTTTATCAATACTGAAAGTACAACTAAACAATTAGCTGCAGTCAAAAACCTAATTCAATCTCAAAATCATAGATTGTCTATTCAACTCTAAACATGAATTTTTTAAATATACATTAAAACTACTATTTTATAATTTATAATCATTGATATTCTCATTATTTCACAATAATAATTTAAAATTAATTCTGCATAAAATGCATACTATTTGTTTCTCAGATGTGGTTATATTTGAGATCAAGTTGAGTGGCAATTTTATAATCATGGTCACCAGTATTTGATTATCATTGAGCTCATAGTTGGAAAGATATTTGTAATGGTACAGGGTCATGGATTGAATCTGGTGTGATGTGACTCATGATCATCAACCTTAAATCAATACAAAATTTAAAATTGAATACAAAAGGAGTATGAGGAATGAGAAATTAACATAACAAACTATATTAACTATAAGTTCACCAACATTACAGACAAGCAATAATCATTTATCATCATGAATGATCAACAATAAAAATAAATCAACAGTCAATCTTGTGATTCGATTTGAAATGGGTCTACTATAGACTAGGCCATTTATTTAACCCTTTCCAGCTTGGGGAAGATGATTTAAACAATAATTTGGATGCACAAACTTAAATGCTAATTCATCAGAATCTTACAATTGAAAAATATAATGCTGGGATACTATAATATTCTGATCATCATCAATACTCTGGCCACTTAATACTATACTGATCAACTATTAACTAAATTTCAATAAATAATTAAAATCAAATATAGTGCACCATCCAACATTAGAGAAATAATGAAATCAGCATCAATCCATCAACATTAAATATAAACTCCTTTTATGTAACAAACTGTTATGCATGAATCCAGCTCAGAGAGCAAAAGCTCTATAACTGTTACTGTGATCAAGAGATATAATACAAACATATAATATTCTAAAATGATTTCAAATTGCATAAATTCATTGGAATAATTTAAACTATAAAATATAAATTTATTAATAACAATTAAATTTAAATTAATTAACATCTGCTGAGTATTCCATAAATATAAATTTGGCATTCTGATTTTTATTAATACCATAAGCTATCACATTGTGATTTACAAATACCTCATAATAGGTTTACATAATTAAAATACAAAAAAATAAGCTATCACATTGTGATTTACAAATATGTCAATACATAAATATCTATATATCTATGCATAGACATGCTGGTATAATATAAAATGAACATATTTAAATTGTCATAAACCTATAAATGAAATTAATTTTTATAATACATAAATAATGACTAATTTAACATATATGTGTGTGTGCACATAGAAATGTGTGCACACACTGGCATTTGTAAAATATAAACTTAATAAACCATGTTTTCTCAATACACAATTAATTCAATGTCAAAAATATACATGAAATTTACATATATGTGTATATATAAAAAATAGTATGAATCAAAGTTATTAATTCATTCTTTATTTCTAATGGTAAAAAAAAGTTTTTCTTTTAAGATAATTATTGTGAGATTCAGTTTGGGAAGTTCTTTTTTCTTGATTAATTATAAATGTTTTTAAAAATATTCTAGCAAGTTATTTTGTTTTCCAATCTAGGAAGATTTTTGGAGATTTCCTTCTGGAATAAAATATACTGGAAATAGATCTTATTTTTTATTGAATAGTTATTTGCTTTAAAAAAATGTAATTTAAAAATTACAACTGTCATTTTCACTAAAGAGATTATTTAAAAGAACTTACCCACTGAACTTTATATATATATGACACAGTACCCTTATATGTGTCTCTCTGCATATGGATAAAACAGTATATATAAACTATTTCAACAAACGGATAGTCTCCGGGTAAGCTGGTCTCTTCTAAACAGTATACTATCTTATTATTTTCAGGAAAGGTATAATCCAGTAACTCTTGGCCTGCAGTGAATTACTTTCAATCTTTATGCCATCTAATATATATATATGATAACAGATGGCATTCTACCAAAAACACCGTCAAGCGTAGTTTTCTGTTTACATAAATGTCAGAACGAGCATTCACTATCTCTAACTTTAACTACGCTTGACTGTGTTTTTGGTAGAACACCATCTGTTATCATAAATACAAGCATTAGCAAGTTTTTAACTTGTGTTTTTTTTGTTTTTCATATATATATATATTGTGTGTATGATGTATTAATCACATGAAAACTGGGATTTGCTTCATTGTGAATTCAAACTCTACCTTTGTGAACTAATAGCAGCAACTGGAATTGCAGTCTTGCCTTCAGTTATATCTTCATAGTAACTCTGTATAACACAAAAACTTTAAAATCTCCCCAGTCATGGTGGAATAAAAAAATTACAGTAATTAAAAGTAAGTGTGCTTTATCTTGATTGAAAAAAGTTAATGACTCTTTTCAATTTACATTACTCTATTCTAAAACAATTTTGTAGAATTTTTATCAAAATATGTTATACAAGCATTAACTTAAAAAAATTGCTAATCAATTTTACTTTTACCAGTATATCTACTGTAACATAAAATCATGCTGGTATTAATTTCAAAATCAGAATTAATAAAATATTAATTAGACTTTTTAACTGTTTAATTTATAATTTTTTTAATTCAAAATTATTTAATCCTTAACTGTTATTCCAATGTAATATAGAAAATGTCTACAAAAAAAATTGTCTGTTTGTTTCTACTTTTCAACTTTATATATGTGTGTGCATGCACACACTACTATGTTGCTGTTACCATGAGACACATAACTGTCTCAATATCTATTTACAGAACAAATATGTTTGAATACTTACTTAATTGTTCAATGAATATATTTATATTCTTAGCAGTATATATTTGATGAGCTGTAAAATTATTTACATGCTCTACTAAAATCTTTAGAATATATAAAGTTATCTACTTTTGGATCTAAAAAGTTTCTAATTCAGTTTTTTTACAAAGAAAAAAAACGCTTTTAATTATTGAACAATTTAAATCACATTGCCATTCATATTTCAAAGTAAAAAGCAACAACAATTAAAGGATTTAATTTATATGCAAAAGCAATAAAATATCTACCACTGACAATCACATGACATGTCAAACAGCAATCTCCATTAGTGAATCATTTAATAAGACTGCTTCTCTAGTACTTGTATACCTCTTAATGGACTTATAAAATAAATATCATATAGGCCTTTCCTGTATTGCTGATAAATAATCCAAATCATAAATAAAAACTCTCTCTACCAAGGCACAGGTATGTACCCCTAGGTGCATAAACTTTGTGAAGACTATTATGAAGTGTTAAAGATTATGTTATGAATGAAGATCCACAATTACTTCAAATCATTGTAAATAAAACTAAAAATTCAATTTTACTTTTGTGTAAAAAATAATTATAAAATAATAATTTTATTTAAAACAAATAAAATTTGAACCATATCTGCACTGTGTAGTTATTATGAATGCTAAATCAAACTTAAGTCTCGCACCCGAGTATTTTTTTTTATGGGACTGCCTAATCTGTACTAAACAAAATTGGAGAGTTTTAATACAAAACTATGGCAAAGGTACTCGATAATTGAAAGTTGAGTGTTTGTTTCATCTCAAAACATACTATTACAATAAATTTGGAGTGCTGTATATATAGCTTAATATTGCTTAAATTAAAAATATTCCACATATAATCCCTTGCTTTATAAAATAAAATTGTTTTAAAATTTTTAATATTTTTAATAAAAATATGAAGCTCTCGTTGGGTTTAATAACATCTGCGACTGACAACTGGAGACGATGCTACTTTGAATCTTCTTACAACGAGGCAGCTGCCTCTTAAAAAGTAAAAAAGAATAAAATAAATCGATATCTAATATATATATAGCTTTAATTTACCAAAAATTAAAACTATTTTCATTTTTATAAAGATTTGTTTAAATGGTTCTTTTTTGATAAATAATAAAACGTTTGCAATTTGTAAAAAAAAAAAAAAAAAGTAATTGTAAAGTTTTCAAATCAGAAAGCATTTATCGAATAGATATTATTTTAGAAGAGCATAAACTTTTCTTATTTATGAACGCACATACATTTAGGAAGAAAGAGAGAGAAGTAAATAAAGAATATAAGTAATTGTTCTTTGGCTAATAATTATTATTATTATTTTGCATTAACATAGTTAATCTTATAACATTTTGTTTTGTAATTGATTTTTATCCGCAAAAGTGTTCTTTTTTTAAAATTATATAAGATACATTAGAGTATGTGCAATTCATAAAATCCTTTCCTAACTTGGATCTGGTATATCTAAAAAAAAGAAAATTGATTTATTATTCAATTTTCTTTCTAAATTAATTAAATTCAAACTTTTTTTTTACGCAATTTTAATTATTATTATTCGTATATGAATATGAGTAACTTAGACTCTCTCTATATATGTAAATGCTAGCTAACTATTTCTGAACTCACAACTAAATAAGTTTTGGAAAAATTGAAATGCCACAACTAGATATAATGTTTCGTTATTTGTTTTTGTTTTTTTGTTGTTGTTTTTTAATCTATTGATTAATTAAATCTCTTATGCTGAAATCTGTGATGAGTTTCAATTTCTCTCTTCTAACAATTTTTTTTTTATTTCAAAGATTTGTAATTTGTTTGTATTTTATCTTTTATATTATTTGTCTTTTTTTTTCTTTTTATGATTGCGCAATCTTAATATTTTATTATTACGCATTCTTAACATTTTATTATTAATGTCTATATTGGGCAACAACAACATGGAATTATATTGGCGATAGTTGATTGAATTACCTCAACTTTACAACTTTATTTCAAAGATAGGAAGGAAAAGACTATCATAAACTATTGTATAGATGCCATTTATATGACCATCAGAAATTATAAAATAAAATAAAAGTTAATGTAATAAATAAATCTAAAAGAGTAAGACAAAATTAATGATAATGTTGAATTTTATACAAAAATATAGCTACGTTTTTTATTTATTTGTTATTGTTTTGTTTTGTTTTTGTAATTGGCAACTGTTTATATTCTAAACATACATTGTATATCTCAATATTTCGAGAGATGGTATAGTAAAAAGATGGAATCAGTTAACCTATTATGAGAAGATGCATATTTTATTTATAAGAAAAAAATGGGAGAGAAGAACCGTGGAGATGTATTAGAATGATGCAATATTCTTGTAAATGTCCCAAAATAAGACTAGCTGCCCAACGACGAATTGAACAGTATTTCTCATCAATCATAAATTTAACATCTAATAACGACTACTGCATAAATTTTCTTTTATAGAAAATTATGAACATGAAAAAAAGAAAAATAACTTTTATGAACTGTGAAAATATAAATATGTATATCTGCATTTCATTATCAGAAAAAATAAAATGATGCACTCTTGTTCCCATACTTGTCAGAGAAATCAAGCCTTGTTTAATTCATAACTTTAGAGTATAAACATCAAATATGGTGTATTGTAAGAATGTATACATTTATAATTTCACAAACAATCAAAAATCGACTGCTTTTTTTTTTTTTATTTAGGTGAACTTCAGTGTTGTGTTTAATAGAATATTTATGGAAGATTGTAAAAATATTATTGAACCATTGAAGCAAATATTTTAATATTAAAAGTTATTAGGTTAAAAATATTTTGAAAATATGTCTATCAAAAATTTAATCACCAACTATCTCAATAAAGTTTGCTTAATTTTTAAAACCCCTCTCCTCCCCATCCCAAAAAAACGAATTTACTTCTTAAATGATACTTATCTATACACATATACAAATATTTATGTATATATTAGAATATAAGCAGAGTTAGTATATATATTACATAAAATAAAACTCATAGAAATCAATAAATAATCTATATATTCACTAAAAACAAATTCATTGATTATTTACTGATTTTTGTGAGCATTTGCTTTGTGTAATACATATACTAACTCAACTTATATTCTAGTATCTGCTTAAATTTATACAGAATTTGTCTTTCAGTGAATTTATCCATACATGATAATTTAACATGCCACAATAATCATTTTAATAAATTATCTTGATCATTTATTGTTACTCATAACTAAAATTATAAACAACTTTTGCCAAATCATTGTGTTTTAATTTAAAATTATTAATTTTGTTGTTAATATTAAATTATTAGACAAATGGTTAGTACAATTTGAATTATTTTTTTATCTACTAACAATTTTGATTATTTATAATAAGCTTGTTTCCAAAAATAAAATAAAGTTTATTTAATCAAAGGTATGACATAATAATCACAAATGAGTATAGTCATTCTAATTTTAGAAATAAAAGGAAAAAAGAAAAACTAAAAACAAAAAATTGTAAACAAAAAATGGAATGAAAATTTCTGTTTGAGTAATTAAAGAGTAAAAGTGTTGCTGCATAAAACAATATAATTTGTCACACCATTGGCATGAGAAGCTCATAACAATTTAACAAAAAAAACTAATCTAAATGATTGAAAACACTATGGTAAAAAAATGGAGAGATAATGAGAAGAAAATATTATTAACAGTCATTGGTAAATAAAATTATGATCATAATCCTCAGGGCCTGCTTTTATATATATTATAATATGAAAGTTTATATAGAACATATCTATATTTTCGTTTTTTTTATTATCTATATATTCACTCAATAAAGAACATAAAAAACTGTTACAAAAGTTTGTTTATGAGTTGAACCTAATTTATATAAAAAATAATGGTACTCCAGCATTTTCCTGTCTACCAAGATGGCAACACATATTTTTGATAAATATACAGTTTGGGAGCCACAAGAAATATTTCCAAAAAAAATGTCTGGTAGAAAATATATTTAATATTTACATTTTAATTTTCATTACTGTTATTTTAAAAAAATAAATCATTCTGGAAAAATTAATTATAGTATTTAAGCATTATTTGTTATTTTTTTGTATTCGCTTATTAACCAAAAGACTGTTTCTTACGAAGCTCCTCGTAGACATCTGATGTCACTCTAACTCTGCCAGTTCTTATGCTAAAAAATTTGTTTGATAGGTTTTGAATAGGTTTTTAAAAGTTCTGTAAGATGGTGACCTCTTCCGATTTATTTTACAAGTAAAAAATAAAAAAAAATGCATTTAAACCTAAACAAAGAAAGAACATGAGTTTTGATTGGTTCTTAGCATGCTCTCAGCCGAAAAAGACATTCTGATTGGCTGGAAAGAACAAAGAAACCGCCTGATCAAAGAAAATAAAGAAAAACGCTGAGATTTTCATTTCGAATGCAATTTTAAGTATTAAAAAAATATAATTTCAGAAATTAAACTAGTTTTTTAAAAAAAAAACTAAAAAAACAAAATTATTTTCGAAAAATATTGAAGATTTTAGTAAAAATATTAAAGAAATATTTAAAAGAAATATTTACTTTTCTATAACGTAAAAGTCGACCTTTTTGTTTATATTATAGCTTTTATGTTGCCAAAATTGAATATTTTAGAATAAATAAATAGCAATTTATTTTTGAAAGAACTTTCGTTCTCTTCATAACCTGAAAAATTAGTAATATACTTTTTATAAACGTATCTGAGTTGAATTTAATATTATAGGCGAATATGTTTTAACAATAGGCTTTGTCTTCAGTTTGTGAGTTGGCCAATTAAAAGATTTGATTTTTACCTCATACAACCAATAATATAATTAGCGGTTAAAAGGTTAATAGAAAAATGGAAAAAAGATATAAGGCTAAGTGAAGAATATTCATGTTGGGGGACTGCTATCCCTAATGGCCTACAAAGTTGTCACAAATGAATCTTATTGTTGGTGCAGTCAACATCACATAAATTCTGCTAAATAGTAATCCAGATGTTCTTGTGTAGTTTCTTGATGTTTTTTGATTTGCCATTTGGTTAGCCACAAAATCTTTCAATATTTTTCAAATACTTGCTGATAGCTGTATCAATAAAGTTATAGCAGTGATTCACTTGGAAATGTTCAAATCTTGCATGCCTTCAGTCATCATTTTTATATGCCTTCTAAAAGTCTGAATAAATTGTAGATTTGTCTGTGATATTTTGTTTTATTTTATCTATAAGAATAGCCATTGTTATCAAGCATTAGTGGTTAACATAGCTGCCTTCCAAACAGCTGGCCTGGGTTCGCTTCCCAGTCAATGCATTTGATATATGAAAAAAAAAGAAGAGCCATTGTTTTACTTGGAACAATTACAATGAAATACTTATTTTTTCTGCATAAACCATCAAATAACCACAGTTGTGGAAGTATTCTTCTATGTTGATTTTTATGCTTAATAAAAGGAGTTTTGTCAATTTTGATAATTTTATTAGGCCCTCCAGTTTTGTATGATGGTTGAGATAAAAGGCCCAATATGCATACTTCTTTAGGATAGTTGTCCCAATCTATGATGTATTATTGGACAAATTCAACTAATCTTTGACTCTTTGAAAAGAAATTACATCTCTAGTCCAGCTGTAAATAAATCTAAATGCAATCAGAAATGGTATTTTGGAGCCTCAAACCATGTTCCCTTACAAATGGATATTCTGATTAAACAAATTTTCATGTTGCATCATCATTGTTGGACTATTTGCATTTAAGATGTCATATTGTAATCATTGGTGCATATTTTTCAGAAATGTAGGATCCCATATCTTTAGAAATACTTCAGTGCACTATGTTCTGTGCCAGGAAAATCCCAAATTTGTATTATTATGAAAATTTTGCAAAAATATTACTGATAAAAAGAAATACAATGAATTAAAACAAGATATGATAATGTTCAGAACGTGTCATTGCTTCCATGTTATAAGTAAAAAAAAATTTTTTTTTAGATAAAACTTCTTAATAAGATTTATTAGAATTTTTTGTTTGTTTGTTTGTTTGTTTGTTTTTAAGAAATTTAACAAGTAACACATATTCAATAGAAAATGAAAAAATAAATTGTATGATCCTGTATATTTATCAAAAATATGAGCTGTCATCTTAATAACAGAAAAACATAAGTAGCAAAACAATATTTAAAAAAAGCAAAAAAATATATATATATTTCAAATAAATTTTGTTATGATTTATACAATTTAATTTTTTAGTTATAAAGTTTAAATTGCATTTCCATTATTTATTTGCAGTCTATCCTATAACTCCAGATATCAAATGATATAGGAGTGAAATATTTCTTTTTTTTTTAAATCCAGTTTATGAAGAAAAGTTTGTAGTGCCAAAGATAAAAACAAATATTAGATTAACAACCTGATTTTACTTTTAAGATATAATAAAATCTTTAAAAAAAACGCTTTTTTTACAAGTTATTTTAAATGATAATTTTTAATGTTGAAAATTACTGATAGAAAATACAAATATTTTTGTTTATTAGTGTAATTAATTAAAACTTATATTTCATTTAAGCTGCTGGAAAAGCTTTCCATCTCCCTCTTTACTGATGAAAACAAAACTTAATTATAATTTTGATTTTATTTTCTAATTTACTAACGATCAGGTAGATTACCATTAATCCAAGAACCTATGATTCAAAAAACATCTGTTATCCAAACAAAATTTTAAAGATGATCTTTAATCTAAATTAATTTATACAAACATTTACAATTATAAGTCATTCAATTAATATCTACAGATTAATAAGATGCAATACGATGAGTTGTTTCTTTAATATTAATAGAGTTTGGATTTACTGTGAGAAGATAAAACGTTTACTTTTGAATTTAGAAAAATTCACAAATCCAAATATGTTTTGGAATTAGAAGTTTTGAATTAATGATATTTTTACTTGTATTAAAAAATTAAATGTTTTTTAATTACTTCATGTGATATTAAATAAAAGTTTTAAACCATAAATATGTTTTGTTAAAAAATTTCCCGTTTTTAATATTATATTAATTATATTATATTAACTATAACATATTATTTTGTTGCATATTATTCCTTATCCATAATCAATTGTATTTTGAATTACAAGTATCAACCTAACTCAACCTACATCTTTGAGAACCATCCACTTTAAATAAATACAGTAATGATTATTACTAATCATTTACTAAACTAAAGATTATCTCTAGCACAGATATAAACTTTAACACTCAATTAAAGATTAATAAATCTGATTTTTTTAATTAAACGCGCACACACAAGGAGTTATTCACATTTTTTCCATGTGTAATATCTTTATAAATATATTAAATAACCTCAATACTACTTTTAAATTCATATAAATAAAGATACAATGAAAGACAAATGACCTCAAGATGCGTTTTGTGCTGAATAAGCACTCATCCGTTGGTCCAGGTCACCATCTCTCATATATATCTCTATTATATAAAAAATATTTATCTATATTAAACTATTGCATTTTAAATTACAAGTATCAAACTAATTCAATGCACATCCTTGACACCATCCACTTTAGATAAATACATTAATGACTATTACTAATCATTTACTCAACTAGAGATTATCTCTAACACAGATATAAACTTTAAAACTCAATTAAAGATTAATATATCTAATTTTTTTAATTAAACACATACACACATAGAATTATTCACATTTCTCTTTTCCATGTGTAATATCTTTATACATATTCTTTTAAATTCATATAAATAAAGATACAATAAAAGACAAATGACCCCCTAAGATATATTTCATGCTGAACCAGCACTCATCAGTTGGTCCAGGTCACCATCTCTTATATATCTCTATTCTATGAAAAAAATTTAAGTATATTAAACAATTACATTTTGAATTATTGTATTTTTATTTATGTGAATTTAAAAGAATATGTGGTAGTATTGAGATTATTTTATATATGTATAAAGATATTATATGTGGGAAAGAGAAATGTGAATAACTCAATGTGTGATTGTGTTTAATTTTAAAAAATTGGATATATTAATCTTTAATTGAATTTTAAAGTTTATATCTGTGCTAGACATAATCTCTAGTTTAGTAAATGATTAGTAATAATCATTACTTTATTTATCTAAAGTGAATGGTGTCAAAAATGTGATTTGAGTTAGTCTGACATATAGATAAATATTTTTCTTATAACAAAGATATATATGAGATGGTGACCTAGACCAACTGATGAGTGCTGGTCCAGCATGAAATGCATCTTGGGAGTCATTTGTCTTTAATTGTATTTTAATTTATATGAATTTAAAAGAATATGTGGTAGTATTGAGATTATTTAATGGTATTTATATCCCTAGACAATGTGATCAAGTCTGGTAAAATGAACATAATACTTCTTTGTCGTAATCTAGCAATATTTTTCCATATATATATATATCAAATATTCTTTTCACCACATAAAGTATATAATTTGAAGTGAGAAAGGTTGAATATTTTTTAACAAGCTAAAATTATCCAATTTATATACTAGGTTATTACAATGAAACTGATAGAATATGAGAATAATAAATTATCAGTTCTATCTTATAAATTTATCAGAATAAAACCCTACATATAACTAATTATTTTAAGTGCTGCAGTTAAACCACTGTAAATTTTATTGATTAAAGGTTTTGTTTGTAAAAATTAAATTAACAATTGTTTTTCCACATTTCTCATTTACTAATAATAACTGATTAAAGACCAGTCCAAATAAAATTAATTAACTGAAATGCATTCAATTTCAATTGATAAAAAATATTTTTTCTACAGTCTAATTTATTAAATATATGAAAAGTAAATTTGAATCTATGCTGATCTAATCCATTTTTTTTTCAAAAGCAATCAACTAACAATTGTCTAAACTAGTAATTGATATTTGATACTTGTCTACCATTTCTTATCAATTACATAGAAGTACAAATGAACCTTTGTTCTACAATTGGTTATTTAAGATCATTGTTTTAAATTAATGTATAGTGTGCCACTACAAATTGACACTCTGTTCACAATTTTTCTAAGATCACTAAAATTATGATGATGGGTATGAAAGTGGACTAGACATATAGCTTGCACTGGATCGAGATTTCAATGATCATAGTGATAATTTGTTTACAAACTGCGGTACATAATAAGTTTAAAAATGTAAATTGGATTTAAACCACTAAACATCACATGATTACCATTTCCTTTGCCTTCTCAAGTTGTTAAAACAGAGACAAAACTCTCCATACAGTAGTGCTACTCAGATGAGTAGGCATTAGATAGGGATTTTATGTGTAAACCTTCTTGCATCCATTGATTACTCTCTCGGGTTTGCACTTATTGACATTGTATGGAGAGTTTTGTCTCTGTTTTACTATAAACTGGAATTAAAATTCATGCTGCTTTAGAATTTAATATCATTTTTAGTTTATATGTAAAGATAGGTGAATACATGCAAATAATTTGAACATAAATAGTTAAAACTTATAATATATGCATTTCATAAAAAGCATATTGTCAATGAAATTGGTCTACAAATTCATATATATATTTATAATTTCATTTACATAATTTATTTAATTATAAATTTCATTTATGTAATTTATAATTTCTTTCTTAACCAGAATGGGAAAAATCTTAATATGAATTAGTTTCATAATTCTGCTTAGTATTGTACTGAGATTTTCTACAAACTGATTAAATCTTATTCAGAACATTCATAATTTTAAGTTTCCTAATTTTGAGATTCTCATAACTTCTGTAATTTATAATTTTTTTAATTCTTAATTTCTGATTACATGAATTTCAGATAAACCCAAAAACATGACCCAGCTCCCTGCTTATACAATAATTCTATTTACTCCAATGTTGCCATCTATTGTCATTTTGAGTAATCAATAATTCGTTGATAGTAGTAATTATTAAATCCAATCTAGAGTTACTCTAGTCATATTCTCAGATTAGTTCCTAGCATCAAAGGCCACAATCTAGAAAGCATTATTATTGCTATTATTAAATACTTAAGCTTATAATAAATAACAGTTAGTAGAGCAAAATAGTTTGCTATGGCAAATTTTAGAAATTGAGAAAAAAAAATTTAAATCAACAGTCTTAATGTTATGATCCTTTTACAATTATGTTTTTTTTTTTTTATAAATGCATTGTGTTACAAAATAATAAGTTACAGATTAAAAATTAATAATCTAACCATTCTTTTTTTTTCTTTTTAATTTAGAATCTCCAGCTTTTACTAGACCTTGTAAATAATAAATACAATATTATCTCTATTTTTTTTTATCTTATTAACAAATATTTTTTTGATCTTATATATATATATTAATATTTTTTTTTGGTCTTATTAATCTTTTGAATGTCAGGCATCCAAAGATATTTATTTAAATATGGGGAGAGGGCTATTAATTTTTTTTAAATATTTGAATATAACATTAACTGCTATAATAGATCAGGTGCTGAATAAACTATTCAATTGAAACTGAAATTGTTAGACTTACATGTTAAATATATCAAAACCAAAACATAAACTTCGAACTCACAATGAAATCAGAAAGATTTTAATTACTTCAAAAAATTATTTTAATAAATTCAGATTTGTTTTTTATATACCTAATCCTTAGTTATCCTATAAGTATCCATCAGTCGTTGACAAATGAGTATTTAACTATTCTTAGGTAAAAACAACCAATACTTCTCTACTATTTTTCATCAATTATATATAAATACAAAGGAAACTTTTTGTTCTACAGTTGGTTATCATTATTTTAAATAATATATAGAGATTTCTGATTAATGCGCACTAATATCTGTAAATTTAATGTTTTATTTAATAAATAATTGAATTAAATACATTTTTCTAAGTATCTAAAAGCAGGAATTGGCAATGCCATTTATGTTTAGCATTTTCTATCCTCCATAAGATGAATACATATTCAGCTAATCTTAACCTATTAATTTGATTATTGTCTAAAAAAATGAAATTTTTGAGTGTGCATCATTCATAAAATGGGTGGGAAATTATTAATTCCATTTATTTATTATTAGTTATTTTTATTTTTGAATCAGATTTTTTTTCGTTAAAAAATATTTGAAGTTCCAGATAAAATTAAGAATTTTTTTTTACTGTAGGGCTAATATCTCTTCCTCATACCTCTATACAAAAACAATGAAGAAACAGATAGCATTCACGGGCTATAAAAATACTTTGTTGTACATATATATTTTTTCTTTTTGTTTTACCATCTAACTAAAAACAATTGGATACACATTTATCAAACAGTAATTGGATGGGCAACTAGCAATCTGCTAACTGATTCTAAAAAAATTTCTAGACTTGGAAAAGATTATCAAATTTCATCTGGATTTAGACAACAATTGGAAGCATAACAGGAAAACGTTGCAAACCATTATGTTATAACGTTTTTCCCTTAGGAATACTTAAATAGTAGAACTGCCATAACATATCCTACATGTATTAAGAACCGTATATATAGATATGCGTGTGTTACATGTATACAAAAATTTCTAGTGAATTTGTATTGAATATAAATAAACTATAAGTATAATTATATTACAGGTGCAATTTCCAAAAACAACAATAATCAACAACATTCAATATCAATAGGGACTAAAAATTTATATAATTATTAACTTTAATGCATTAATTCTTCATTTTATTATGTAATTTATCAGGATTTATATTTTTTTTAAAAAGTAGTGTGATTAATACATCATAAGCCTCCATATTTATATCAGAATATGAGTATTATTTGAATAAAAGATTTATTATTCTTGTTATAAGTAGGTTAAAAATGAACATAATAATTGGCACAACAAAATTTAGAACAATTTTTTAAATAAACAAATTGAACTATTTTTATAATGCTTGATTTTTTTTTAAAATAATAGGTCAGCTTTTCATCTGAAAATATAGCTTTAATTAATATTGTAATGCTCTGCTAAATATTATTACCATTAGGAACTATTAAATAGACATCGATAATATTATAGTTAAAAACTATTTAAATAGATATCGATTTTAGGCAATCATATGACCATAATGTCTCATTATTGGTTATTCATTTCTTCCACCACTAACTTTTCAAATATAGATTTTAAATAAATTATATCATTTCATAATATGAAATAATTAGTTCTACAAATGAAAGATCACATTTAATCTTGTCAAGTGACTAGTTATTCACATTTCTAGCAACGTAAAGTATTTTCAAAGTCCTTGCTGGCATTACTATTTAAATAAATTTAGAACTTATTCTATTCTTCTTCAATAACCAACTTTTGCATTTGATCTTTCACTTTTAAAGATAGAAATCTATAACTAAGATGTTTTCCCAAGGTTTGTATTGCAATTGTGTCAAATTTGCTGGTCTATTTGAATTTTTAAGGTGTTGAATCCTTCCAATGACTTCTATATTATATGTTCTTACCTTTGATTTAGCACTTGTTATATTTTGTCAACTGATTCTAATTATTGATTTGTATTTTCTCAATATCTAATGTTGCTCATGTATGAAATAAAAAAGGTGTGTTTAATAATGCTATTAAAATATATCTAATATAATATTAGTTATTAACCTTGCTCCTCCTTGATTATCTCAACTCACATCTTGTCAAAAGTTCGAGATTTTGAGTCTTTTTATCAGTTTTTTTGTAGCTTAATAGTATTTGACACTAACAAGAAATGAATTTTACCTTATTTATTAAGACAATGTCAAGCAATAAATATTATTTAATCTCTAAAGATTGTCTTTTTAAAATTCAAGATCATCCTTGCAACAAATGTTGATAAAGTTTAAATAAATTATTTTAAAATTTTATTTAGTATTAGATTTTCTATTAAATGCATTCACTTTTTTTGTTATGAATTATGGTTCATCATCATCATCATATTGTTACAAAACTAATATAGCAATTCTAATTGCAGAAGAATAAGAAAACAAACATACAAAGACAAAAAGAAAAAGGGTTAAAAAACAAAATAGAAAAAAAAGATTCATGCCAGAATTTCTGTACCTATAATTAAAGGAAAGAATATAGTTGAATAATCATATCTCATTGATCTAATTAGTATAGAGAGATCACAAATAACATGACAGGTTGACAATGATTGGGCTCTGTGCTAACCTAAGTGACTAAAGACATTAGACAAAAATAATCACTAGTGAATTATGTTTAAAAAGTGGCAACATTGATTCACCCATCATTTAATCATATATAACCATGATAATATAAAAGTGTGAGATGGCATGAATATTATATATACATGTCATTTTTTTCTTCTAGATGGTATTTATACTTTCTGAATGAGTGTATGTTGTCTGCTCAAAAGCATGTTTATGCAACTAAGCAGTAGAATATTAAAATCAATTACAACGACAATAAAAATTATATAAACAGCTAATATAAATATATATTAATTATCAATATGTGGTTTAGTGCTCTTTTCAAATATTAATAATAATTTTGTTGTTGTTGTAATTTATATGAAGTACATTGGAATTCATTATTTCCATTTTTGATAAGAGCAATTATTAACAATTAATTACCATCGATAAAAATGTGCCACTATTGTCCATTTCATAAGATTTATTTTAATACCTTAATATTTAAGGATACATCATGAATGTTAATGAATCTTTAATATATTGAAATCAGCTAGAGAATCATGACATATTAAAATCATTGCTTTTTAATTCTATCTCAGTGATTGGTTTGGTGGAATGCAATGATAAACTATGACTGATTGTAATCAATATTATGATACTCTTTTCAAAGAAGTCTCTGGAATCATTAAACTTGCTTTTTTGAAAATCACTTAATAGATAGATAAATTTATTCTGATTCTAAAATGTAACTAAAATGTATACAATTTTTTCATAAGAATTTTGTGCTACAGATGTATGATATATTACAGTGGTAGACTGTGAACTTTTTAAGCAGTGTGTTTTATTACAGTATTTTTGCGGAAAAGTAACCAAGAAAAACAAACATTCTAATTTTGCAACCACTTTATTTTTTATACCAATTATTGTTAAAAGGTCTAATGCATTTTTTGTATTTATTAACTGCTGTAGATCAACCAATATTTTTTATTTCAATTTTTTCATGTAGTGACAATTGAGAAAATATTTATATATATATATTTGACATTACCACCCATCATGATAAATATTTAAAATAAGGTGCATCATTTTGTTATATTTTTCTGTAATAAATATTTATATGTTAATTTATAAATGTTAATTACAAGAAAAAAAAAACAATATTATATTGCTCATCCTAAATGAAAACAATAAAAATTTATTTATTCTGAAGATAAATCACAATAAATAAACTATGCTCAAATAACTACTGATGCTGTAGCAATGAATAACTCCAATGTCATTAGTAATGCACATTAATAAAAGCAAATGAATTTCAATGGAGCTTGTTGATATTCAGTGAATATTATATTTCTGACCCTACCATAATTAGTACTATCTTTGAGTAGAGTATTAAGCATTGCTAAAAACAATTCTTTTTAAAAATAGTTTAATTAATTGTATTTACATAATAATTATGAAGAATAATGAATAATTTTCAAACACCAATTTAGTAAGTATTTTTTTTTCTGGGGGTACTGCAGCACTGCAGTGCCTATGAATCAGCTGTTATTGATACATTATGCAATGAATGCCATTAAGATTAATGCAAAAGTTATTATCATAACAAAAACCTAAACACTAATTAAAATAATATACGAAAACTGCTCAACTCATTATTATGTGTATGACCACTTTTGTGTTTAAATACTTTCTTCTTTATATTCTATCTGCTTTGTATAAGTAGCACATCTTAGCGATATCTTACTAATATTTCTCTCATTTCTGCTTTTCACTCCCAGAATTTTATTTTTTGTGCTAATATCCTCCTAATGTTGATATGGTGCTATGTTCTTGAATGTACACATTTTCTAAAACAGGCTAAAAAAAAGTTGTGGTTGCTACAAATCAGTAGATATACTAAGAATCAAGTATTATTATACATTTTTTGTTAATATGCAATTTTTTCAAAGATCTTATATCAAATCATATATACTGAAATATATAAAGATATATATTTTTAAGTGGTAAAATGACTTTTATTATTACTATCCTTATATTCTCATAATAGGATTATAACAACATATAATGATTCACAACATTTCAGTCTGAATATGGGGTTACAAATGTAAAAAGGCTGTGCACCACTGATTTATATCATTTGAAGTACAAATTCTTGTAGATATATATTTTTACACAAAGAATTCTGATTATTTGAGTTTCATTTACTATGCCAAATTAGATTAATTGTTTGAAATGTAACTACTATCACATATAGAAATTTGCCCTTTAACGTGACTGCTGAAATTCAAATAAAAAGTCCTAAGCACTATAACATGATACAGATTTGATGATAGCTGAATTGTCTAAATACAAAATTACTTGATTTTTTTTTAATAACTTTTAAAGCTATGAATATATTTTTTAAAAAATATTTAATATGGATTTAATATAAGTTTATCCTATATTTTTACCCTTTATTTCCATTGATAATATTATATTTTTATTTAACCTATTAAAAGAAACCGAGATCTAACCATTATTTATAAAACATATTGATATATAAAAATTGACTGTGACGCCATTATAATTAATTAATATACAATAAAAAATTATTATAGGACTCTCCTAGCTTACATTAAAAAAATTTATTGATATCAGTATTCCATTTTGCTGCATTTTTACATATATATATATATATGTATGCAAGCATGAATAATCAAAGGGCATTAAATGGTGATATGAACGAATTTTCGGATGCGTTTTTGATTATTCGTTTTATCACTGAGAAGTACAGGATATCACATATGCATTAAGACATTTGAATATACATATAAAAGAAGAAAAAAACGGACATCCATAGCTTAAATTTTAAAGAAAATATATTTGTTTCAAAATTTAGACAACATCCTTCAGAATTAAAAGATTGTATTACAACAAATTACTATTTATAGCAAAATAATAAATTCAACGACTATAAATTTTTAAACGAGTTAAATATTTGGTAACAAATAAATCCGCACAGAAATCAAAAAGGTTAAAACTCTAAAATTGATTGAGTGATAATAAATTATCAATGGAGTCATAAATTAAATTAACTAAAATTGTATACAGTTAAAAAAATCAATATCGTATTAATAATAAATAAATATATTTAGGTTTTTTTCCTTTCCTTTTAATTTATTTTTGTAAAATAAATGGAAATGATTGAAATTTCATATATGACAAAAAAATAATCACAAAAAAAAAGAAAAAAGAAAATAAATCAGATTAGCAAAAAGAAGCAAATTATAGTTAATAGACTAAGTACAGTAATTAATGATATTGCCCAATAATGTAAAATTATCATCAGGACTTAATTCTTAATTATCAGATTAGCATTCGTTCCTTTAGAAGAGTGAACTATCAAAAAATAATAATAATAAAAGCAATAAGAATCAATACAAATAAAAAGATAAAATTTCATTTCAGATATATTTCTATTTTTATTATAATTTTTATTTTCCATTGTCTTTTTTCTTTAAGCCATTTTGATATAAGAATGTAACAAATAATTCAACAGCTTCTATAACTATGTGACAATAAAATAGATATTTGAAAGCTTGCAGTAACAAAATTTTGGCCTATCTAGCTATTATTTATAGAGAAAAAACTGCTATTTTTTTTCAAAATATAATTATCCTGTGGCCTTTATTTTTCTATAATCTATCTAATGCAACTCATAGAATCATAAACTTAAAAGCTAAAAGTTTCTGGGTTGATTTTCATTTGAGAAAGGGTTTTTGTTTTTGTTTTTTTTTTAAAAAAAATCAGTTTATGAATGTATTCAACCTGTCTTTTGAGTATTCAAATATCATATGATTATTTTAAAATAATCATATTTAAAATATCTTGTATATATATATATAATTAAATTTAGTTCTGAATGCCAAATATTTTGTTTTTCTTATTTATAGCATAATTAAGGACTGAAAAGTGAAATATATTTAACTATCTCATTTAGTATTTTTCTTTTAGTCTAATTATTGTGCACGATGCGTTTGCTTAAACTGATGGACGAAGAACACACTTCTTTAGACATACTAACATATGTATGCAAATTTATTATTATTAATTACTAATTACTAGCACAGGCTGAGATGAAATAGATGCTAATAAATAAATAATGAAATAGTGAATTTTATATATAACATCTCTTTGCTTTAGTTAAAAAAAATCTGTGTTAGATTATGACTAATGTCATTACAGTATATAGTACTCTGATGTGGATTCAGATCTCCTATCCAGTTTAAGATTGTTGAAAATTTTGATCACTAACTTATATAATAGGACAAAGATGAATTGATTGGTACATTTCTTTGTCTAGATAGAGTTTAATATGGATGAAGAAAATTCATAAATTGACTGCAAGAGGCTGAAGTTATGATTGTTTTATTATCTTATATTTATTGAATTGCTTTTTGTTATCTACAAAATAAACTTTGGTAAAAATATGTATTTTATCACAGTATAACTCTGTGAATTCTCAATCCATTATTTACACATCTATAAGTTTTTTCATATTCTTATTGTCATAGAAATACATATTTTTCAAGTTTCATAATTTTTTAAACTCATCTCTTTTTTTTCATCTATCATTGATAAAGCATGGTTTCAATGTAATATTTTTCAGAATAGATAGCTTTGTTTTTGTTTTGTTTTTTAATTTGAAATGAAATATTACATATGTATTTATCTGTATATATTATAATTAGTTTTCTATTATTGATAATATTCTGGTAATTAAATTTTCACTTGTTCTGATTATAAATAATAAATTAAACTATGTACAAAACAGCTTCCCAAAAATATTTTTATGATTTCATTGCTAATAAATTATATATATATATTTTGGTTTGAAGATTTTACTTGGAAACATAAAAATGAGAGTTATTGTCAAATAACAGTTAAAGACTCAAATGGCTTTATTTCTCAGTTTATAAGGACCAGATTTGCCATTACTGGAATTGATCTGATGATCTTACACTCCAAATTCTGGCAGTTATCACTGCATTAAATCACACATTAAAGTTTACTCAGATTCTAAGCAAAAAGTGCCCCATTCATAATCATGTTTCTTTTTCCTAAATAATGTTTTAATCATCTTAAATTAGAATGCAACACACTAAATTCTATGCTTAAAATTAAAGCAAATGCCAATAAGAGATTTTAAATTAAATAAAAAGAAAATATTGAAATAAATTATATTTGTACTTAATCAATATAATTAACATTAATCCTGATTTAAAAAAAAAAAAAAACCATGAAAATACTATATATTTTTTTGCTATATTATTATAGAACCTGTTTTTATTTTTTGTTTTACCCTAACCAATAGAGTAATCATTTAGTGATTTTAAGCTCAGTATAATAAAATTTCTGGAATTTATCATGAATGTTAAAATTTAAAATAAAAATCTTTTTTTTTGCTTATTCTATGCTACATATGTGTCTATATATAATCAATAGAAGTTATTTTTATATTCATATAATTTTCTGAGAATATTATATATAAATTTTTTGTTTGTCATTGATTAGCCACCAAACACCGCCTGATGTCACTGTTTCCATGCAAAAGCACAGAAATATACTGCTCATGTGGCCTATAGAACAGCTCTGTTCATATTGGCTGTTAAGCAGCTTTTGTGCTTCACAGTACTATCACACACTTCACAGATCACTAAAGTATGATGTGAGGGTGTGTAGAATTCAAGTTATCCTAAGTCTTTGCATGTGCATTTGAAGTAAGACAAAAGATGCGCTTCTGTACACATATTTTTAAGGTTAAATTAATTTCAAAAATGTACATTTCGGTCATTATATAAAAATCACATGTAAAATATATTTTGTGCAAGGACAGCTATGAGACTTTCAAAGAATAAGCTTGGCTTGATCAGAGAGGAATTTTCAAATCAAATTGTCTTTCGTAAATTGTTTTAAAATAGTGTTGAATTTTTTTTTTTATCAGACATTAATTGAAAAAAGGAAATATTAGATTTTATTAAATAATTTTGTTTTTAAAAATGTTGTGTATGTTGTGATGGCCAATCCTTCAGATTGTCAAAGACATCAGATCCCCTTCCTGTGAATTCCAGCATTACACACTGACATGTACTAGTGTAAAAAAGTCAATTGTAAATCAGCTCTGTAATGTGCTAAGATGGATAATATTTTAAAAATTGTCTGCATGTGACAGACGATCCTTTTGGAGTGGCAAAGAAATCAGATCTCCTCCCTGCAACTTCCAGCACTATGCGCTGGCATATAGTAGTGTAAAAAAGTCACTTGTAAATCAGCCCGATAATATTATATCTATTGGTTTTGACTAGCAACAGCGACATCTGGTGGTGTTTGGTGGCTAATCAATGATAACTGATTTTTTTAATTATAAAATCTGAGTTATATTTTATATATATTTCAATGGATAGCTATAAAATTGTTTTTATCTATGATTTTTGAGTTTCAGATTCTATTGTTTTTCCTTATCTATCTTTTTTTTTTTAATTTTATAAATGATGGTCAAAATTTCACTATATCATGCTGTAATACTCAATGTTATAGTTATAGATTTTTGATTTTTCTAATTAACTTGTTGTCATCATTTGTTATTTATGTGGCTACAAAAGTCTGTTTTGGGGTTTTTTCTGATCATACTATCCATTACATGGTCTAAACTCATTAAAATTAGGCTCTTGATGTTTATCATAAAAACTGACAATTTATACAAAAATATTTTTGCATATATGAACTGTATGTTTGTGTGTGCAATTTAATCGTGTAAAAAGCTATTAAAGTTTATGATATAATTTTTAATTTTGAATACTAAAATAAATTATATTAAGAAAGTGTCAAATAATGACTAACACAAACAATCAAATCTAATTACTTCATTATCATATCCTATTGTCTGATTACCTTCATCTTCTGCTAATAAAGAATTCAACATAAATGTATATGTTTACAAACAAAAATAAATATAAACAGAATCACTATCAATAACAATGTATGAAATAGCAATATATTATCTTAATGATTAGATCATAAAAATAAATAAGTCCAAAAACTCATAAAGCACATTCTTCTTTTTAACAGTGTCATGTCATTACATTATCCATATATGTCTATCATTTATCATAAGACATTGATTTCTAAGTGTTTTTATGATATTTACATTTATTTCATAGTCTAAAGGTTATAATCAGTTATAACATTCAAGTATTAACATTCAAAATCTAGATAATTGAAATAACTAATTAAAATATCCAGAGGTAAATATAATTGTATGCTGTATAAACAATATTCAGGAGTCTTCATTTAATATATTTGTACTGCATACAATCTTACATAATCAGGATTAAATAATTGTAAGACATTGTGCTATAAGATTTTCTTTTTTATAACTTTAAAAAACTTGCAAAATAAAACATTTTCATTATGTGCAAAAATTTTAAAAAAAATGCATGAGTGATTTAAAAATACTATGATCATTTTCAATATTATAATATTAAGTATTTATATTTAGTTACTGCAGTGTATTTTCCATAGAATGACATCAATATTTTATAAACATAAAAAATACAATATCTATATTAACGTATAAAATTAAAAGGTATGGCAATGGAATAAAATTTAAATATTGATTTGCCATTAGAATTTATAATAAAAAAATAAACTAAAACAAAATTTAATGACAGTTTATCCAGATGAAATAATCATTTTATTCATGAAAAACTTTATAAAACAAAGTTTTATATTCACCATGAGACCAAAACAAAAATAAAAAACACATACAAGTTTTTAAAAAGTTATTTTTTTGGTTTTATAGCAATTATATAACTGTTTTGGTTGCAGTGGTGAAAAAATAGCATATTAATTTAAAGAAGTGAAGAATATAAAAAATTGTACATAATGAAAAAGTTATTCTTTATTTTATAAAAAAAATAGTATTCAATTTGTAAATGTGTTTTTAAATTTGAATATAAAATTCCTAACAGAAAAATGGGATAAAAAATCAAAGGGCATTTAAATATCTTTTTTTTAATTCTTTCTGTGCTCAAAATTTCTATTGGCAGATTGAATTAAAGTTCCAAAATTTTGATTGGTCAATTACAGAATCAGCAGTAAAAATACATTTATCTTTCAAAACTATATTTGGTTTAGTTTAGTTTCTCAAATGCAAAGTAATAATTTGTTAAATTATTAAAGTAAATGAAAGTGTTTTAAAAAATCAATTTTTATCTATAATTGATAAAAATAATCTATATTGATAAACATAAAACATGTTCGTTATCTAACTAAAAATTGTATCCATATATTATTGATTTCTTTCTCAATTTATCTTCATATAAAATTAAATATTTTCTATTAAAATCTGAATTATTTTTCTAAAATAATTAATATTTCACAAATGTTTTATGAAAAATACAATAAATGAGTAAAAAAAATTCTAAAACATGTTTTTACTTTGAAAATCAAAACAAAGAAATGGAACTGTCAAAATCATTAACAGGCATTCTCTTATGGAGAGTAAAAGAAACAACCAGTTGGTGTCTTAAAAAGTAGACTTTATCTCATTGTTATAGCTCTAAATTTAAATATTATTGATTTATTAGTTGTAAAAAAATTATTAAGGTGTCAGCATTATTCAATACATTTTTTCCTTAGAAAAATAGGTAAATAATGTTAAAAATGGAAGAGAAAAGGATAAACTTCAGCTTTTATATTTATTTAATCCTCATTTGTATGCATATTTATTAAAACATTAATTTCTATACTAATATTAACATAGAAACCTACATGTAGCATTTTTATCATGCTACAGTGGCAATTAAATATTATTAATATTATTTGTATGAAAATTTCTCTTATTACAAATTTGATCACCACATTCTTTATTTGGAATCAATCATTCAAATGTGAAGAGTGAAGACTCTTGTAATAAAGTACAGGAGTATCACTCTTTAGAATTGATATGATATAATATTTATCAATGATAACTAAATATATTATTACTTTTCATGATATCAGTTGAGCAGTAATAGTAGTAGTAGTAGTAGTAATAATGTATCAACTCAGTATCTTAACTTTTTCAATTAAAAATTGAATAAGCAATATACAACCTCATATGCATGGGTTGCTTGAGATGAAAATATATAATGGATTCCATATTGACTCTGCTGCTTATCTCAATAGACAGGGCTTCTGTGCTTGCTCCAGGAACACATCTTTTTTACCATCAGCTTGAACTGGCATTGTTATCACTCCTAGCTGCCCATTCTCATAATTCAAGATTATTTATGGACTCAAAACTCTTAATCATCACATTTCACAGCTGTTTTAAAACACTGAATATTATATTTACATATATCCCTCCTGATCCTATTGTTATTTTAATCATTATTCTGATAATTAACTCTTTGCTTGCCTTTTCTAAACTGTTTTAATGGAAGATTTTTATCAATTATTCATGTCAAAATGGTTTCATCTAATAATCTTTCTACATATAAATGATCAAGACTTTCTGCCTTTCAACTATGTCACATTCCATAATAAGGAGCATGCCTCACCCATCAAGGTTTGCTTTTACTCACCAATGCTATGTCACTTAATCCAGCTTGACCTTAATCCTATTTCTTTCTCTGACCACTCTGGATAATCTCATCCTGAATCTCAAGGAGTTAGCATCACATCCATTTTCCCTTATATACCACAGAATTTTTATTCTCTGAACCATATATTATGTTGCAGAAAGTGGAACAAAAAGAACTTGATACAATACAAAAGTGTTCACTTTTATATATATAATATTATTCTATATCCAACATTTCACATGTAGTTCACCTCCATCTTCCCAACTTCTGGCATTTGTCAATAAGTTGCATACATAGATTACCCTAACCAAGCCTGCATATCATACACACCAATAGATACATGCACTTTTCCAGGCTTATCAACAAACTAACAATTTAATGAATATCTTTCCATTAAGAAAAAAAGGATTTGTCTTACTCATTAACACACATAAACTTGGAGATATGATCACTGGGCCCTGGGCCACCCATCCACACTAAAAGTCTCTAGGACACTCTAAGTTGATGGTAATATGTGTGTAGGCTATAACTTGATTAATCCTATAAACCAACATTTCAAGCAAAAGCTACAAATCCACAGTGCATTCACATCACCTACAGATTTATTTGGACTACCTGATACTGATATCCTATTCCAAATCATACAATTTGTAACAAGCTTGCCACACAAATAACTCATCACCAGGTTCCAATGGAATCCCTGCTTCTGTTTTTGCCCATCCTAGGCACTTTACTGCAACTTTACTGCATTATACATCTGTGACCTGGAAAATTATTTGTCACAAAGGATATGTGATTTCAAACATCTATATCCAATCTCAATTGTTACCATTTACCAAAAAACTAGGCTAAACAACAACTCTTTACAAACCTTTTTCCAATTTTCAAGGGGCCACTGGAAATTAAGATACCAGAAAAAGTTGTAAAGGATCATCTAGAGCTACACATACTTTCTCTAATCTCCAGTATGCAGTTTTCAAAGAAGGCTCTTCTACCATACAGGCTGCTCTGATGTTTAAAGCAGTCTTAAATTCAGTTCAAGATCAAAAAAACATGCTCTGATTGCAGTTCAGCTACATATAGGGTCTGCATTTGAATCTGTTTCTATTCCCATTCTGATTTATGTGTTACCTAACACTACCATTCTGAGTATTCTGCTTTACTTGATTACTATGATCTCAGTGGGAAAAATTTACTATCGTTCAATCCTAGACAATCCCTCATTCACTCCTAGACAATTTATATTGTATCTCTTACTGCACTGTTCTTTATTTTCTATATAAATCCATTATTAAAGCATATACTACAGATATTTTAGGTATTCAAATTATGAATACTCACTAATACATCCTGTGCATATCATACATGGATGATGTCATCATCTTCCTGCATCTTGTAAGCATCTCCCCACATTGCAAAACATTCTCAATCAATATACTACCATGTATAAACTTAGATTTAACATGAGTAAAACAGCAGCATTGTTTATGTACACCAACAAACCATAGACTCAAATATTCTAGGAAAAGGCAACCCCTTTCTTAGAGTTTCCCATTTTTCTTTGGCTCACTTATGATTAAGAACACTTCCCAAAACAAGCTTAAAGAAAATGCCACACAGATTATCAAATCCCTCTCCAGATCTTATCTCTCCCTTTGTGCTAAAATTCACCTATTTAATATACTTTTGATGACTAAGATTACATATTATTTTCCTATTGTTAAATTATCATTTAATTCTGCCATTTCCTCCCTCTGCAACAAACTACTATGGAGTAGGAAAATGGTTTCAATCTCAAGAGATTTAGTTGTCCTAATAATAGTCAGTTTCCACAGTATCCAAGAGTTCTATATCCAAAAAGCCATAAATTCAATTGCATCAATTCTTCATAAGTTCTCAGCACTCCAATTGATGTTACAAGTAATCTCTACCTACAGACCTCCCCCTCTAGAGCTTCATTTCTCACCACAATCCTATCAGTATCCAATCAGTCAACCATTCTCATAACTAATAAATACACATACTAGCAAACATACAATACTACATCTAGAAGTCAACAAAGATTATTTTTCACCCATGCTTAGTATCAACAACCACCAACTACTCCACTCCTTGAAAAGATAGTCCCTGGAGCCTAAATTTTCAATTTCCTAGTTCATTTTAACCTACATATATTGCTGACATTCATTTTTTCCAGTATTACTGTCTACACAAAATGTCAATCCATTCTGCATCTTATATCATGTGGTAGAGAAAATGTAACAGCACATCTTTCTGCAGTGTCAAGCTCTTAACCAAATCAGGCTATCATGCTAAATACATATAGATGACCAGTTGCATCTATACAGCAGCTAATCACACACAATGACTTCTGGTGCACTTGCTCCATCTTCACCATTGGCAATAACACAAAAAAGCATCCAGCAATCTTCATCAATATGCTTCAACAAATCAAGGCCTGGATCAATAATACTGTACCCCCAGACATTTTGCAGCTATCTGGTCACTAGTGAAACAACTGTACAATGTATAAAAGGTCATAGTTCAACAATAATCACACTGAATAGCATTCAGTGATATCATCCATTACTCTAGACATAGCTTACCTTCACTAACTGCCTTCAACACCAACCACTACCAGACTACAGAATTTACTCCACATCTATCATAATTCACTAGCTGTTCACCATATGTAGTTCTGCTCTGAATTGACTTTGTTCTTTGTATAGCACCTATACCTTGATTTCATACCACATGGATTAGAAGTTATCTTCCTATAGACTGACTGACTAAATAACTTTCAATATGGTGTCAGTTTTTACAATCTTAGGTCATATCTATCTATCTATGAAGTTGTGTTTTATATTGAACTATTTTTTTAAGCTTTAATGATTAAACTTGATATCCATCACTGTATGCAAACCCAGTAGCAGCATTTGTAAAAAATATACCTTGACCTGACTAATGTAACCCTTAAAATTAATCCATATAAAAACCTGTACAACACGATTGCACCTATAACCCTTACAGTCAAAGTTATGTAATGCTATATAAGTCAAAGAATTAATAAAGATTACTATTGTTGAAATAATATAATGATGATGATGATGATGATGATGATGATGATAATAATAATAATATGACATTCACTAAATAATTTATAAATATTAATATTTAAAAGTTGTGAATGCTTTGAACATGAGTGTAGCTATAAAGTAGCTATACTGTATATGATTTGATTTATATCGTAAAATAATGTGAATAATTAATGTAATAAATAATATTACATCAAGTAAAATTTACAGAAACAAAAACATTTCTCGGCATTATATATATATATTAATTGAAAATCTTGTAAGAAAATGAGACGTGCAGAAAAGTAAATATATATGCAAAAACATGTAATCTTTTTTTTTACTTTCATAAAATTCTTTATGTCATTAAAAAAAAAAGAAAAGATAATGGATTTGTTTTCACATTAGATGAAGCTTTTTTTTGAATTTCAAAAGTATTTAAAAGTTAATTTTTCCAATTAATTTGTGAAAAATATAAAATTTAAATTAGATAGATTTTCTTCTTTTCTTTTTTTCATATCAAAAAAAATTACAACAAAAAATAAGCTTTATTTGATAAATAATATTAAATATCCAAATTATTGAAAGATAGAGATCTGACTTGTTTTAAAAATTACTTCTCACTTTTAAAAATATAGGTAAAATAGCACTTATGATATATTTGCGTGCATTAATACTGTGTGCTGTATTCAATCTTTTTTTAACGTGAGCATTATTACCTGTAGTTTCACTTATCAATAGTTATTCAATAATATTAAAAATAGTCTGAATATTGGTCGCAAAGCTTTAAATAAATGCTTGTGTAATAATGAAATAAATTCAATTTAGCCTTGCATTACATAAACAATAATGTAGCTTTTCTCAACTGACTGTCATTGGCAATATCAATCTAATTAAAAAAAAAACAGGTAATCCGGAGTTTTCAGAGTTAAAAGGAAAAAAAGAATAGAAAGAAAAATGATATTATCAAAAGCTTAATACGAAAGATTTAATTTAAAATATATCCCAGAATTCTCTAAGTAAACATTTTTTTTATAACTTTCACAAAAGATATTTTTATTTTTTAAAAAATCATTCAATAAATTACTTTACGTTGCATTTGTTAATAATAATAAAAATAAAAATAACACTTGATACCTAAAAATAATTTAGGCTTCAAAAATGAACTTTATTGAACTAAAGAAATTGTACATTTATCACTCACTATTCGCATACATATGTTTACATGCCTGTCATAGAATTTCCATGAAATGGGTTAATGCATAAAACTACCTAGATCAGGGAGGGGAGGATATAATTTTTATAAAAAGTATTTAATTAGGTATTTAAAGCTCTGTGTGATATTTTGATTGCATAGATTTATGCAAATTGCATGTGTACATAAATTAACATCCCAACAATCACAAGTATTTGAGAAAAAATTTTAAAAAAATCCCAAATCACACTTCTAAAAAATAATAAAACATTATCTGCTCTAGTAATATTATTCTATCTATTTTTTAAATCATTGACGTATCGATCCTATCTTAGTAATATAACAATTGGATAAAGTAATTTTAGTTCATAAAAGAGAAAATAGACTTAATAGTAAAAACAATCCGTTTTTAATCGTTTTATATAAAGATAATATAATAACGATAATCTGCCAAATTGGAGCATGTCAAATGTTTTAATGAGCGTGACATTATTATGATATATATGTAGAATGCCTATAAAATATTGGTAGATTTTTCAAAAATATTTTAATTATCAATAGTAACCTTCATATGTTTATTTAAGATATATTTAATTGGACATTGGTGTTTGTCTAACATGAATAAATCAATAGTCACTGCCCTGTGTAATTTGATGAAGATAGTAGAGAAGTGGACTCTGGAGCTTGAGATCCACAGATTGCAACTTCAGATGTTACTTTCAGTGCTCAAATTATTATAAACTATAGATATAATAAACACCTCCATACTTCCCCATTCTTTTTAAATTCACATAAATAAAGATACAATAAAAGACCAATGCCCCCCAAGATGCATTTCGTGCTGAACTAGCACTCATCAGTTGGCCAGGTCACTATCTCTCATATATATCTCTATTATATGAAGAGTACTTATCTAGAGTAAATTCTTACATTTTCATTTACCATTGTCAAACTCCCTCCATTCACAACTTTGACGCCATCCATTTCAAATAAATACAATATGATTATTACTAATCATTTTCGAAAATGTAACAATTTATTCTAGACAAATAAGCTTCATATAATATATATATGAGAGATAATGACCTGGGCCAACTGATGAGTGCTGGTTCAGGACAAAATGCATCTTGGGGGTCATTTGTCTTTTATTGTGTCTTTATTTATGTGAATTTTTAAAAAATGGGGAAGTATGGAGGTGTTTATTATATCTATAAAGATATTATACCTGGGAAAGAGAAAGGTGAATAACTCGTGTGTGTGTAAAATAAAAAAATAAAAAATGAGATATATTAATCTTTAACTGAGGTTTAAAGTTTATATCTGTATTAGAGATAATCTCTAGTTTCAAAAATGATTAGTAATAATCATTATTGTATTTATCTTAAATAGATGGTGTCAAAGTTGTGAGTAGAGGGAGTTTGACAATGGTAAATGAAAATGTAACAATGTTATAAACTACTATGCAATAAAGCATTCAATTATTTTTTAATGGACACTAAATGGCAATGTAACTATATTCTTATAATCAATTTCTGATGAATTGAACTTGAGAGAAGGTGATGATTTACTAATTTTTCTTTTTTAAATTATGGCCTCAAACTTTAAATACTATAAGGTTTTGAATTCAAATTAATTGTTTTTATTACTATAAAACTTGACTATAGCAATCTTTGGGCTTTTTTTTTTTTTGTCAAAAAAAGAGAAAATGCTATAGCAAACTTTAAATTGTTATCTTTTGTGCATAAATACTTTAAAATAAATATGAAAACCTTACAGAATGAAGACAAACTTTTTATTAATATTTTTTAATGAAACTATTGTAATCAATTGATACAAATAAGAGGAATATTCCAATTTTTTTGTATACAACCTCATTTATTTTCTCGAACAGACTATATAGTGATGCTGAAACAAATGCAATTCCACAAGATAAAATCTTGGTTTCACATATAGTGAACAGTAAATTTGAAACAAAAAATACTTAATGAACAGTAAAGCTGTTATAAAATATACTTAATCTATGTCTTCAAATATTTTATTCATTGTGGCAACTGGATATCTAATTACACTTATAGTTTATTCCAAATTATAACTTTTAAATAATTGGTTACTAAGACATTCACATGGAAATGTGTATTTTATACAGTATATATAAAACATTTTCCAAATCATCTCTTTAAGAACAACATTATAATCTTTGCTAGTGATATTAACTTTTACTTGTATATTGTTCTAAACATTAGTAGATGTTTATTGAAAGATTCTGCTATCAATATCTACAAACTCCACAAGTGATTATTCTACTTTAGTGGTTTTTATTTGGGCATAAAAAAATTAGCAAACAAAAAGTATATATATCTACCAACTTTTTTGGTATTATTGTTCTATCCAAGCATTATAGTTATAAAATGAAGTTATCTATTTTTATGATAATATATAGATAACTAGTTCAGAAACTACATAAGTTAGTAACTTCATTTATTAGCTAACTTTTAACTATCTGGATCTTTGACAGGAATATAATATGTTAAATTAAGAATCATATGATAATTTGCTTAGTTTATATTCTGTGTATTATTGTCATCAACATTTTCAATTGTTATCAATTTATTAAAGAATAAAAATCTTTTCAAGTTAAATCCAATTTTTTTAAATCCATAGCTTATTTTTTTCATCTAATTCCAATGAATTTCTTTATCTCATTTATCCAGTTCACACATTGATATTTTTCAAGGTCTTTAATATTCTCTCTTTGAAGTTTGCTTTACACTTCAATTGTCTATCTATTATTATCTCTTTTAAAAATATGTCTAGCCCAGCTTTAATTCAATCTTTTAAAGACTTGTTTGTCATCCCCCCCCACTCTCCAGGTATTTTGCTTTTAAGTCCTTATTGCAAACATACATTTCTCCATAGCTTGTTGTTTAGCATCAAATTTCTGTATTTCTCTCTGCTAAGCATCAAAGTCTAAATTAATATGAAAGAACTGGTAAAACACCCTATTAAAAAATTTTCTTTTCAAACACACAGGCATATTTTATTTGAATGATATTTCTACCAAAAGTATTCCATTCAAATTTAATTCTATGGTTGCTTTTATTTATTGTATTTTTACTTGTATTAATAATCAGATCAAGATGTTTGTGTTTTCTAACTACTTTTAATTCATTACTAATAATTTTTATTTTTTACTTTAATGAAAAGTTTTATCTTCCTAATTCCATATGAAAGTTCTAACAATATTATTTTTAAAAACAATTATCTCATATTAAAAATCTAAATCACTTAAATAAAATTCATTTACTGTTATTCCCTTAGCTTTTCACTATCGTAAAACAGTGGTAAAAAGTTTTGGAGATATGAAATCCTCTGCACCCCCTCCTCACAATTATACAATTTTACCAATGTTAATTATCTTAATGTCATCATGTAATAATCATTGCTTGTGTTTTAATATTCTTCCAAATTTGATTACATTCTGCAACTGCATTTGATGTTCCAAAACTTTAATTTCCATGGAAATGCTTTTAGAGTCAAATGTTTTTTTTTTCATAATCTACAAATCCAAAACATAAAGGTAATTCATGCTTATTAGTTCTTTCTATTGTGCTAAAATTACTTTTAAATCCAATTTGTTCTTTTAATTACTTAGAATCTAAAGTTTTCTGTAGATAAGTTGAAATGATATTAGTAAAGCTCTTACATAAAAAAGCAAAAGTTGTTAGGTCTGGAATTTGTAATATCTTTTTCACTTTTAGATTAAAAATTACCACATAATTCAAATCATCTGATAATTTTTACCATTTAGACATTTGGTATTTGGGCATGAGCAATCAGTTCTCTAATCATTTATCTGCTACTTTTAAAATGGTGAAAATTATAATTCCATTTCTGGAGTTTTTTCATTGTATATTTCATCTCTTCATTTATAGTATTTAGGTATTTTTAAAAACGTTATAAATGTAGAACTATTTTGTTTTGTTTTTTGTCTTTTATTATTATATAGTTGTTTTTTTTATATAGAAGTCTTCCACATACTTCATGAAGTTGTTTTTCTTTTTAATAATACTGCCATTTTATTTTTTCATTATTGAAATAAATTTCCTTCTAAGATCAAGAAAATTCACTATTTTCTGTTAAAGTTTTATTTGTCAATTCTCAGTTATATTTCCTTATATCATCATTAATTTTTTTTTTATATCATTTTACAGAATTTTAAATATTTGATACTTCTAAATAAATTATTTTGAAATATTTTTTCTTCATATATTGTGAAGTTTCAGTTGAAAATTTTCGATTGATTTATTGTATTACAGAATAATTATATTTGCCTTCATTTATAGCCTTGTTGAAATATTAAATAGTGAATAGATAGTAATGTCAATGCAGTTCATTAATATTTAATTCTTCTAACTGAATAAAAGCCAATAAACTAAAAACTCAGTTAAGGGATTTTAAAATATTTATTGCATGATATATTTTCTTTACTCGATGTTTTTATTTAAAAATATGAATGTATTAAATGTCTCTGCTGTATAGCAATATAGAGACTGGAATTTGAAAAGGAAAAAAGGGTACACCTGGGTCTCATTTTACGCGATAGATAGGTTCCTCAGAAAACACACGCAAATGAAATCGCACAAAAATAGATGTAACTTACCTTGAAAAGGGGGGGATATGGACTGTGGTTTTTTCAAAAATCGTGTAAAAGCAAAGCACCAACGTAAAATTATTTTAAAATTCGTGCAAAAAAAAATAAGGAAATAAAATATGATTAATAAAAAATTTCAAATTTAAAAAAAATTGATACAAGACAAACTATTTTTAACTATAATATTTAATTTTATTCAAAACAATATATTTTTATGCATAATTTACAGTACAGTAATTGACATTTTTTATACACGTTTTAATTATTATCGCTACTTGCCGATAAACAGGTTCGTTTGCAAACTGGTAAAAAATCAGATTCTTCACAAGAGGAAATACAACTAGTGCCAACTTCTCTCTCATGTTGTGTTAATGGTTTTCCAGTGACAACGTAATTAGTAATTAATCTTTGAGATGATGATTTTATTAATTGTTTATGAAGCTCACGATATCCAGACATACAACCATTTAGCTCTCATTGGAATTTAAGAGCACGTTCGTGATTAGTGTCATTAATAAGAAAATAATTAAAAATAAACTTGCGGACACTAAATGATTAATAATTGATTACATTCTTTTTTAAAAAGCAAAAACAAAATGAGATTTAAAATGCAAAATTAACACGCCCAATGTTTGAACAAATTTACATTATAATCTTGTAAAATTTAATGTGTGTATACATAAAATGTGGAAATCATGATTTTAATTTCATTGTTGCATAAATCTTACTATTATAAAACACTGAAAATATTGAAATTACTATGATGAAAGTCAAATTCCAATAATGTGCTATTACTTTCAATATGACGTAAGTGCACGAAATTTATTATTTAAAGTAATAGCGCATTATCGGAGTTCGACTTCCGGAGAAACGTGAATCACGTAACTTCAAAATCGTGTTAAATAAATCCGCATAAAAAGAGACCCAGATGTATATAACACTTATAATCATAAATCTAAATTTGAGGTGGATTTATACTAAATAAGTCTGTTAATTTTAAATTTACTTTTTTGACAGCAATAATTTATTCCACACCATTCTACTTTGTGATTTATTCACATAAACAAGACAAATAAATAGATATTAAATGATGGTATCAAATAGATTTCCAACTAGTTTCCGAGTATTAACCTTCCACAATCATTTTCTTTCTGTATTAAAACTTATCAGACAGATGAGTTCATTTTTAAATCAATGTTATGGCAGCAATTATTAAAATCTTATAATAATTCATAAATGATATCACAATTCATTGATGTTGATATTGATTTTATTCAAAGATATCTATCTTTTGTGTGGATAACATTATTGGCATATCATTTTATATAACAAAATAACGCTGTATTTGCAATATGTTTGAGTCACATTATATATATCTATTAATATTGTAAGATTTTTACTCATCAATTCCATGTTATTTTTGTTCTTCACATATTTTGTTATAACTTAACTCTTTTTTTCCATATAATCTAAAAATAAACTTATACTAAAAATTATTTGTCATTTTTATTTACTTTTTTTATATATCTTTAAAATATTAAAAGTGAACTTAGATAGTACATTTTATACAATATATATATTTCAATGCACCTTCTTTTAAATAAGTCAATTATTTTATTTTATAAAATCTTTTTACCTACATAATGTACCCATTAAATATAAAGCTTGTTTTTTTTTTTTAATATGTAGAAGTTGTAACAGAAAAGGTATTTTACTTTTAAATGAAAATTTTACTTATTATATTTTATTACTTTAATAATTATATCTCTTATCTGAATTCTTTTAGAAAGGTTTTTTTTTAGTAATAAGTACAGTATTATATTACTTTTAAAATATTAATAATAATAATAATAATAATAATGGTATATCGATTGGATATTTTTAAAATTCTCTTAAAAAAAGAGGGGATTCAAAATATTTTATATTTTCTATTAAAAAGCAGTAAATTGCCATTTGAAAATTAAAATTATAAAACATTTTGCTTTGTATTTAGAATAAAAAGAAAGTTTTGATCTTTAAATAGATAATTAAAATCACATTAGTTGTTAAAAGACCATGTGATGTTCAATCATTTAATGAAGACTGCACATTTAACAATTAACTTGAATTCAGTTTTTAATATATATTATTTAGCTAAAAATGAATCCCAAAATCTTTAGCTTTGAGTCCATCTCTATACTATAACATAAAATCATAGCCAGAAGATTATCAATTAAAGCAGCTGGTCATTCTTATCAAGTAAGTGAAAATATTTGTTGTTTTTTTTTATTTGTGGAAGTTTGTTATTGCTCACCACATTAGTTTAATACAATTTATTCTAGCATATTTGGAACTATATCTTAAAGTCAGGTAATAACTTCTAGTAATTTAGAATAAGAGCCTCATGGCATAATGTGAGTGCATGGTCATAATCTGATATCTAGATAAAATTTATGTTTTCTGGTATTGGAAAACCTTTATGCAAGCCAAAACTTTTTTCAGATAGCCTTTCCAACTAGCTATATTACTATCCATTAACATTTAATAAATGAATATTTGACTATTTTTAAACATAATGTAATACTTCTAATTAATTAGTCAGGTGAGTATTTAAGCACTAACCTTGAAACAAAAGTATGATGTGACTTCATCAATTTTGACAAGAATATTATACTTCGATGAATAATAGGCTAATAGTTCACCTTTAATAATTAGAGCTTGATCTTTAAAACATTCTGACTATAGAAAAGCAAATGAAAAAAATGATGACTTTGAATTAAAGACAACTGCTTTTACTATACATGGACAAAATTATGATGATTTTAACTGCATTAAATCTGAAATAATACGGAAGTTAAAACTATTGCATTATAGCTCATTTATTTGAATCATGTATTGTATTCAGATTCATAGACAAATGCAATAATTTTATAAATAGAGATTAATATAAAATATTAATAAAAAAAACACATTGTAACGAACACTTACAAAAATGAGATAGTTATCTGCATAGAAGAACTAAACAAACAAACAATAAGCTGAACCCTATAGTCTCTTATAAACAGCTGCACATAAAACATAAAAAAATTTATTTCATCTGAACTTAAGTGTATATAGTTGAGTGTATGTTGTCTGTTTTACCTGGTTCTATGTAGACAAGTAAAATATATATATATTTCCAGAATTGTTTTTTGTAGCGTTTTCATATCAATGTCTATTTTTTATATAAGTTTTCAACAAATTATTGAGTTTTGTATGCGCTGTTTTATGTATAGGCAGGCGAAAAAAATTCTTTTGTAATTTAATTGGATATAATAAATTTTTATGTACTATATGTGTATCTCATCTTATTTCTAATTATCTTTTTTTAAGTATGAAACAAATATTAATTTTCTTTCTTGATTTTTTTTTTAGCAATAAATTTAATTACATAATAGCATTGTTTTACTTTCAGTTCTTTCTAATGTCTCTAAATCTTTAAATAAAATCAAGCCTTCCAACTTTTTAGAAATAATTCTTTAATAACACGAAGCAACAACTTGTCAGTCGGTGGCACCAAACTAATTCTAGACAAATTAATTACATCAGACGTCATTATTCTTTTCTAACAAGATTGCTTCTATTATTAAGAAATCGTTGAATCAGAAATCAATGTAGATATAAACTGCTACTATGCAAAAGTCTTTTTTTTTTCCTTCCTTAATGATTTCAACATTGCTTCTAATTTTTGGCAACTTTCTAAACAAACTTAATTTTAGTTCATCTGCAGCTTTTATAAACTTTACCTGTAAGATTTTTTAGTAAATTCGATATTAAGTTTTATTTTATATTGTTTTAAAAATATGTTCTAAGCGACTGAAATAATTGAAAGATTTTTAGACAGATTGGCAGCAGGAAAGAATTCCAGATATGTCCGCATGCATAATATGACTGAATTGAAATGCTTGCTGCTGTTGTTTTTTAATATTATTTAAATAATAAAGGTTTGTTTTCTTTATACAAAACAGAAAATTTTGAATCCCTCTCTCTTAATAATCACCAAACCATATTCTTCGAACTCTATATTAAAAACTATTTTATATTTTAAAATAATCTTTCATATCATGAATTATTTTTTTAAAATGAAATCTTTTTTTAATATATGGTATAAATTTATCAAGTTTTGAATTTAGCTAATCATAAATAAGAATATCACAAAGTTATTATTATTAAATCAGGTTCTATGCATTGATTCTTTACTTCTATCTATTGATTCATATTTACTAAAAAGTATATTTTAGAATATGAAATGTAATTCTTTTCCTTAGATTTCTTCATCACAACAAAATGATTATTAAAAGTATTCTGTCAATACCCGTACTTTTATATTAATGATCTTTGTCAATGTCGTTCATTGATAGCATGCCTTGTGCGGTTTACCATTCTGATAAAGTGACTGTTTCAATAGCAAATTCAGAATCAATTTGTTGCTGAGGCAATAAAAGTAAAATCTTAATTTGATCCATTGAATGGAATTGCTTGAATAAAATTGTTTTACTCAACTGATTACCGTGGTGCTCAGATATCACATGATCTTCTAAACAACAAACTATTATGTCTGTTTGTTAATTAAATACATATAAAAATCCAGACAAGTATGGATGGATGTAAACAAAGTTAATTTAAATTATTAAAACTTTTCACTTGATAGAAACAATAATATTAACTAAATAGTAAGCAATAAGAAAAGTGCCGTTTTTGTTTTTTTTTTAATTAACAATAGTATAAGATTACTAACAAATTTTTAGATTTGGGTTGTTTTCTAAACACTTTCGTTAATATTCAGATTGCAGAAACAAACCTTTATATTCCTGAAGATAATCACAAATAATAAAAGGTTATAAGTAGATCTCACATTTATTATAAACTTTTCTTAGCTCAGCATCCACAAAACTTGAAAAAGCAAGCAAAAAACAAGAAGAAACTATTAAAAAAAATAAAAAACTAATCTATTCCAAAAACATTATTATCTGAAGATAATCTAACAAGTCATCTGGATAATATTATTTTGGTAACCCATCGCACTAATTAAATAATATTGTTAATGTACATGAGCAATTTTATATTGTGAATTTGTTACTAATGTCATAACATAACATTTGACTTTATTGCTTGTAAAGAACTAATTTTGCAATTAAATATAATAAATTTAATAAACTAGTATGGTTTTTGTATTATAACAATATATATATATATACATATTTATCACAATGTGATATAAATCTAGTGGAATTTATACACCAAAATGGCATAACTGACAGAAAACAAGTCTGTGCTGAATATCTGTAATTTTTAACTGTATTATTATTATTATTATTATTATTATTATTATTATTATTATTATTATTATTATTATTATTATTATTATTATTATTATTATTATTATTATTATTATTATTATTATTATTATTATTATTATTATTATTATTATTATTATTATTATTATTATTATTATTATTATTATTATTATTATTATTATTATTATTATTATTATTATTATTATGATGATGATACATTTTTAGATGATAGATATAAAGTTTTTCGTGCAGATAGATGTCATGAAGTAATTAAAAGAGGAGGGGGCACTCTTATTGCCATCAGGAAAGAGATTGTTCATAAATCTGTGCTTTTGAATTCTAGATTTTGTGAATCAACATGGTGTGAGGTCTCCCTTGATCATCATAAAAAATTATTATTAGGGAACGTTTATATAAGGCCAGCCTTGTCTTTCTCTGACTTGGATGCTTTACTTTGTACTTTTGAAGAATTTTTGATTAATTATAAAATGAATATTATTATTACTGGAGATTTTAACATTCCTGAGTTATTTGATAATGCTTCTTTTGATATTTCTTCATTATCACACAAAGCATATAGGATGCTGCAATTCTTTAATTTTTTGAATTTGAAACAGCATAATTCCCATTTAAATTCTTATAATCGAATACTTGATTATGTTCTGAGTAACTTACCTGAGATTAAATGTTTTTGTGTTTCATCTCTTAATTTTCCTATAGATTTACATCACCCACCTATTGAATTTTTTGTTAAAATAAATTATTTTAAGTGGCATGTTCCTTTAAATATTAAAAGATGTTATAAAAAGGGGGATTATATGGGTCTGTGTAAGACAATTTCTAATTTTGATTGGAGCCCGTTATATTCCTCAACAGATGCTAATTATAATATGGACTTTTTTAATCAAGTATTTAATGATCTAATTGATTTTTATATACCAAAAAAACGTGACTCTCACAATTTTTATTTCCCTTTTTGGTTCTCAGATAAACTTAAAAAAATTATTAGAAGGAAATTGTATCATCATAAGCAGTACATTAAAACACGAAATATACTTTTTTACAATAATTTGGTTAATTATAGAAGATTGGTTAAAGCTATTCAGAAAATTGATTTTCAAAACTATATTAAAAATATGGAGCTCAATTTGTCAGATAATCCTAAAGAATTTTGGTCTTTTATTAAAACTTCTGGCATTACCAAAAGAAAATCTCAAATGGATTATAATTCATCTTTATGTGCTGATGACTTTTCAGTTCACTTTTCTGAATTATTTGGTAATTCTCAACTGTCTGGGTTTAATTTGATCAAGGGATGTTTTAATGATAGCATTTCTATCGATTGTTTCAACAATAGTGATATTATATCAGCTGTCAAAGAACTCAAAATACATTCAAGTATAGGTTATGACAATATACCTTCTTTCATTTATAAAGGTTGTGTAGAATATATTGCTGCTCCTTTATGTTATATTCTTAATTGTTCCATTAAAAATTGTATTTTTCCTAACTCTCTAAAACTTGCCAAAGTTATACCTATTTTTAAAAATGGTTCAAAAGATAATGTTAATAATTATAGACCAATTTCTGTGCTTCATACAGTTGCACGCATATTTGAAAGATGTGTTTATAAGAAAATTGTTAATGACATAAATAAGATTTTGGTTCCTGTGCAACATGGTTTTTTACCTGGAAGATCAACTGAAACTAATCTTTTAACAATAACTGATCACATTGCTAATGCCTTTGAGAATCAATGTCGTTTAGATGTTGTTTATTTTGATTTATCCAAGGCATTTGATAAAGTGGATCATTCCAGGTTGCTTTTCAAAATGTATAAATTAGGTTTTTCCTATAATTTGATTGCATGGTTTGAATCTTTTATTAAGAAGAGAACAGCTTATGTAAAGTTTAAGAATAATTCTTCTAATCCATATTATTGTAATATAGGAGTACCTCAGGGCAGTATCCTTGCACCATTATTGTTTAACATTTATATTGATGATTTGGGAGAGAGTTTAGAATTTTCGCATATTTTATGTTATGCAGATGATTGTAAAATTTTTAGGAATATAAACTCAATTAATGATTGCATATTATTACAAAAAGATATCAATAGTTTTGTGAAATGGTGTAGAGATAATAAAATGGATATTAATATGGATAAGTGTTCAACAGTTTCTTATTCCAAAAAATCTGAAATGATAATTTGTCCTTATTATATTGAAGATCATAATATAAAGTTTGTTGATACTCAGAAAGACCTTGGAATTATTTTTGCAAGCAATGGATCATTTCATCATCATATTGAAAATGTAGTAAATAAGGCTTTTAAAATTATGGGTGCAATTTTAAGGCATGGTAGACAATTTAGTAGTTTTACAAAATATAAATTGTTTCTCTCTTTGGTTTTGCCAATTTTAGAATATGGATCTGTCGTTTGGAATGGGAGTTCCAAACGAGATATTATCAAAATTCAATTGGTTTATGACAAATTTTCTAAGTACATTAAATTAAAAGACCATTATCTATCCCTATCCATTAGAAGAAAAATGAGAGATCTTAAAATTTTATATAATCTTGTGAATCAAAAAATTATATTAACTAACAAAATTTCAAATATTGCGTTTAATAATTGTTTACATAAAACACGTACATTTACTTTATTTTATATTAAGGTTTGTCGCTCTAACATATTAAAATTTTCACCTTTGCTTCGTTTGCCTAATACCTATAATCATGATTTTATTAATGAAAATATTTTTTCTTTAGACTTTAAAAAATTTGTTACTTATCTTGTAAAAAAGTATGGCATATAATTATATTATTTTCATCATTTTTACTCATTTATGTATATTATTTATGTATATTATTGTATAGTTATTATAGTGCAATTCTGTAATTGGCTTAATGCTGTAGTTTTGTACGGTAAATAAATTGAATTGAATTGAATTATTATTATTATTATTATTATTATTATTATTATTATTATTATTATTATTATTATTATTATTATTATTATTATTATTATTATTATTATTATTATTATTATTATTATTATTATTATTATTATTATTATTATTATTATTATTATTATTATTATTATTATTATTATTATTATTATTATTACTACTACTACTACTACTACTACTACTACTACTACTACTACTACTACTACTGCTGCTGCTGCTGCTGCTGCTACTGCTACTGCTACTATTATTATTATTTTGTGTGTCATAGCATCGGCCGGGTCATGAACCCACAACCCGAGCAACTGCCTGCAAGTGCAAGGCAGTCACACTGACCTCTCAACCACCAATACAAGACTATTATTATTATCATCATCATCATCATCATTATCATTATTATTATTATTATTAAATAGATATTTCTGAGTTGGAGACAAAAATACAATATAGAATCCCCAAGCTGAATAGTAAAAATACTGAACTATTTTATATACCTCATTTTCATTCAGATTGTTTGAAAAGATCTACACTGGTTAGATTACCAGATTTTTATAATAAACATTTTAAAAGCATTGATATTTTTAATTTATCAAAGAATAGCTTTAAAAAAGCAATTCAACAGTTATTGAGCTGTAATAGCAATCAAATGTAAACTTTTTGGTCTTTGTTTGTACTGTATGTTTACATGTTAATAAACAATTGAAGTGAATTATTATTATTATTATTATTATTATTATTATTATTATTATTATTATTATTATTATTATTATTATTATTATTATTATTATTATTATTATTATTATTATTATTATTATTATTATTATTATTATTATTATTATTATTATTATTATTATTATTATTATTATTATTATTATTATTATTATTATTATTACTACTACTACTACTACTAGTAGTAGTAGTACTATTATTATTATTATTATTATTATTATTATTATTATTATTATTTTGTATCTATATATATATGACTCTCCATGCAAGTATTTCCTTATTTGGAGTTATATTAATTTTGTATCATTTATATATTATTGTAATAAATAAATACACCGCTACCACTCTTACTCCTCCTACTCCTCCTACTACCACTACTACTATTACTACTAACTACCATTACCACTACCACCAGCACTACTACTTGTAGTACTACTACTACTACTACCACCACCAATACCACCATCACTACTACCACCACCACCACTACTACTTCTGAAAGAGGTGTCACTACCACTACTTCCACTATTACCACTACTACCACCACTACTACTACTACCACCATCACCACTGCCACTACCACCACCATTACCACCACTACCACTTCTGAAAGAGGTGTCAATGAAAGTCTGAAAAGTGAAGACATTAAAAAAATAAAAATTATGAAGAGTTTGTCTTTGCAAAATGAATCAAATAAAGAAAAAATTGGGAAAAGTGTGGCTTCTATGGAACCAGGAAAAATAATTTCTGAAAATTTATCTCATCAGCAATCTAATTTTTAAAGGGGAAATATTTTTTTTAATAATGGTGTTAAAAAGTGGACTGAAGTTTTAACTCCGAGTCTAACTATAGAAAATAAAAATGTTAAAACAGAATATTTTAAAAATACAAAAGTTAACAGCAGTAGTCTTCATTTAAAAAAATACATTGATTTAAAAGGCTTTGAATTAGTTATACATAAAAAAAGAAACGCAAAATCTAAAGCATTTAACAAAAATGCTATAATAGGAAATCTTGCTGACACACGATTAGAAGCTATTCCTGTTAAACAAAAATATAAAAGATTCTTTTTGACTAGATTAAATCCAGAAGTTACATCAAAAGATGTGATTGCTTATATAACAGGAAAGTTAGATACAACTGTGGTATGTCATAAGTTTATATCTGCAAATAAATTTTATTCCTCACTTTATATTTCTGTCAAAGAAAATGACATGAGTGAAATAATTAATTCAAATTTTTAGGCATCAGGCATTTATATATATATCCATTTTATGGAAAATTAAATAAAGATTTAATTGTTAATGAACAAATAAAGGATCAGTAGTTGAGGATAATATTAGTAATGTATAATGGATTATTGCATTTATAAAGATTGTAAAAAAAATTATAAACATTCTTCACATAACAATGGTAATAAGACTTTAATTAATAAAAGTAACATTTTCTATTGTTATATGCAAAATGTTAGAGAGTTAAGAGGTAGATGTCAGTTATTGAAACATGCTGTTCTTACAAAAGAATATGATCTAATAGCCTTGACAGAAACATGGTTGAATGATCAATTTGTTACTGATAAGATTGTGGATCATAGATATTTATTATATAGACATGGTCATGTAAACTCTAAGCTTTCAAGAGGTGAAGGTGTTTTATTGGCTGTTAAAAACAACATTGTAACAAAGCAAGTAAATATAGAATTGAATTTTATTGATTCTATTTGGAATGAAATGATATTAGGATCTCAATTGTTTTTGGTTGGGAATATATATATTCCTTCTTATATTAATATAATTGAACTAAATAATGATTTGGAGAAATTGGAAAAATATTTACTTAATTATAAGAACAATATTTTGATATGTGGTAACTTTAATGCATGATATATAATGACAGCAGATGAAATAACTGGATTATGCAGTAATAAAATAAATAAAGGACAAAGAATTATAGAATTTATGAATATAACTGGTGTAGTAGAAAGAAATCAGTTTAAAAATAATAATGGATGTGTTCTAGATTTTATATTAATTAACTTTAATGATGTAGATGTGAGGCATAGTGTACAGCCATTATTGAAGGAAGACTCTCATCATCCAGCAATTGAGTTTTTTGTTTATGTCAACTTCAAATAAAAATTATAAACTTGGTGATTATTATAATTCATATTGTGACATCAAGTATGTTGATTTGGGACCAAATATATAGTTCCCCAAATGTAAATGAGGCAGTACAACTGTTTCAAAAAATTATGCAAAACATTTTAAAGAATAGATTACCATTATGCTATGAATCATCTAAAAAATATTCTCCTTGGTTAAGAAATTGATTTGTATTTACAAAAGAAAACATAAGCATCATTAGTTGTTTATTTAAAATCATAGAAAAAAATTGATTTCAAAAAATATATTGAGAAACTAGAGGACAACATAAATTGCAATTCAAATTATTTTTGATCATTTATTAAAAAGCATTCTAGTGTAAAAAATAAAATGTCAATTGACAATGGGAGTCTTACAGCTGATGTTTTTGCCAACTACTTCTCATCTTGTACAGAGAGAAATGTGCCATCTAAATCATATACAGTTAAATCTGCTTTTAAAAGTAATGATTTGGTAGTTATTGACTCATTAAATTATAATGACATTTTATTAGCAATAAAACAGCTTAAAAATAAAAAATGTTTTGGATATGATATGCTACCTATTTTTATTTATAAAGGATGTGCTGAACTGCTAGAACCAGTGCTTTGTTATATTTTTAATATCTCTTTATAGCAGGGTATTTTTCCTGATTCTTGGAAAGTTGCAAAAGTTATACCAATACCAAAAGTCAATCAAATGATGTTAGTAATTATAGACCTATTTCATTATTATGTATAGCTTCTGGAAAAATCTTTGAAAAATGTGTGCATACTAAGATAATAGATAAAGTATATAAATCTTTATCTAAAACACAACATAGTTTTATCCCAGGTAGATCAGTTGAGACTAATTTGATACATTACAAATGCAATTGATAACATATTACAGATAGATGTGATTTATTTTGATTTAAGCAAAGCATTTGACTGGGTAGATCACTCTAGATTGATTAGTAAGTTGCACACTATTGGTTTTTTTTGCTGTGGTTTGTATCTTTTGTTGCCAATAGATCTAATTTTGTATCTTTTGGATCTGCAAAATCATACATGTATTTTAGCAATGCTGGAGTGCCTCAAGGAAGTATACTTGGACCACTGCTTTTTTCAGTTTATTCTTTGGATATAGAGCAGTGTGTATGTGGTTCTGACATTCTCTGCTTTGCAGATAATATTAAACTGTATAAAACTATTAAGAATTTTGATGATCAGAAGATTTTGCAATCTGATATCAAAAAATTTCAGGATTGGTATGTGGGAAACTATATGAAAATTAACATTGAAAAATGTTGGGTCATATTGTTTTCTAAAAAATCATCTACAAGTCTGTTTAATTATACACTAAACTCAAAAAATATTTCAAGAAAAGAAGATCATAAAGATTTATTAGGTATTACTTTTAATAATAATGGAACATTTAATAATAATATTCAAAATATTATTACAAAAAGGTATAAAATAATGGGTTTAATTCTCAGAAACTATAAAATGTTTAAGAGAAATACATGTGTGCATTTGTTCCATACATTGGTCTTACTTATTTTAAATTATGGATCTTTGATCTGGAACTCATGTAAATTAAGTAATAGATTAGCATTGGAAAAGATAACTCATGTAAATTAAGTAATAGATTAGCACTCGAAAAGATTTATAAAAAAATTTTAAGATACATTAAATCAGCAATAATATGTGATGACAAAGAACTCTACAAAAGACGAATCTATACTGATATGAAGTATTTTTAAAAAATTACATCAGATATAATAAATGTGAGAAGTTGCCAAACAACATTATCATTTAAAGTAAAGATAAACGATACAAGATCAAAAAATTTGTATAATATTCCAAAATTTAAAAGTGAAACATTAAAAAATTCAGCATTAGTAAAATTATCTAGATTGTACAATAAATACTTTAATGCTGTTAAAATATTTAAAACAGATGATAGAACATTTAGGACTACTGTGCAAAAAACTCTGCAAATGCTTTGTGAACTAGATTAGCTATGCATTTTTGTTTAGATGTAAAATCTGTTAAATGTACTAAATTATTATTATTATTATTATTATTATTATTATTATTATTATTATTATTATTATTATTATTATTATTATTATTATTATTATTATTATTATTATTATTATTATTATTATTATTATTATTATTATTATTATTATTATTATTATTATTATTATTATTATTATTATTATTATTATTATTATTATTATTATTATTATTATTATTATCATTATTATTATCATTATTATTATTATTATTGTTGTTGTTGTTGTTGTTGTTATTGTTGTTGTTGTTGTTGTTGTTATTGTTGTTGTTGCTGCTGCTGCTACTGTTGTTGTTGTTGTTATGTTTCAAAGGTAAACTTTATTAAAACTCAAAAAGGTTAATGAGTTACATATGACAGCATAAGGTCTTAGATATAAGTTAATACATGATATTACATATGCAATAAGAGTTTACAATCTTGCATATAATAGGAAAAAACATGCATGTAATAGGAAAAAAACATGACTTACAGTAATTGAAAGAAGAATGATCATTACATAACAAGATACATGTGTAAAATCAGATTTACAAAAAAATTTTAAATGTATCTTCAGAACAATACATGGAAGCACGTCATAGTTTGAGGAAAAGCAAATGTGGTATGTGGGGTTGGAGTTGGTATTAGATTTAAAATGATTGTACATAAATTGGGTCTATTTGATGGGAAGAATTATTGTTTTTATGGTTATCTTATTGTTCATATGTTACCTAAGTGGCATCTGAAAAATATGAGTTTTTAGATATAATTTGATACATAAGATTACATGTGCAATGTGGGTTTACAATTTTGCTTATGATAAAAAAGGGGTGATTTACAGTAGTTGGAAAAATAATAATTTTTGCATAACAAGATATATATTTTAAATAAGATTTACATACATTTTACAAAAGCATTATGAGATAAATACATGAAAGTATATGATAAGATTGGTTAATGCATTTAGGGAGGGTGAGTGGGGTTAGTGTTCCATTAAGCATATTGCTGTACATAAATTGTGCTTTTTGGTAAGCACTATAGGTGTCAAAGCTAAGTCTTATTCCTGTGCTAGGCATTTACAGTTCATTTGAGGTAAGTTGATGGAATGATCTTGTAAACTTCTTTGAATCAGTGGGTTGATGAGGTGGACATATTGTGTTATTCTCAAGTGGTATATATTTACTCCAGATTTCACCTTGGTGTGATGTAGAGCTATGAGTTAATGTAAGGTAGACCCTTGAACTGGTTGAGGTTCCAGAGAGTGGGGTGAAAGTGACATAAAGAACAGTAGGAATCTGTGACTGATATAATAATGAACTTTAAGGGAAAATATCTTAAATGATGTAAAATATTCCCTGTGGTATGGTAACAATAAATTTTTACAAATTGTTATCAGCATGTCAGGCAAACACACCATGGAGAAGGGGGTTCAATCATGTGCTTTTAAGTCTAGATTTTAAAGGTTGTTTATATTGGTTGTCATTAAACTTCAAATAGGTTTATTCATTAATGAGCTTGAAATATTTTTGCTATTGCTGACATGGAAATTGTTTTTGAGGGTGTTGGTATATGTTTTTATATAAGATAATGCTGGAAATATGGTAGAATAGGTTTTGATGTCAAATCACTTGGTCATGTTGTTGTATGGTAGCCATTTAGATTGGTTTTAATGATTTAAAAATGTCTTTTTTTAAAGAAAAAGCTTTTGTAAATTCAAAATTACCTTAGAAAAGATGTGTGGCAGTTAATTGTTAACAATTGGTTCAATATGTTAAATTTACCTCAAACAATTCTTAGATTTTGAGTGGTCTTTTACAGGTTTAAACCTGGAAATTTTTCCTTGTTGCTTAGTAGTACTAAAATTTACTGCTGTTAATGAAGTATTTTTTTTTGCAAATTATCCATTACAAACACGGAATTTTTTTTATAACTAGAGTGTTATTTAATTAGGTCAAGTTCAGTCTTTGTGATAACTTGAAATTTATCTTTAAAAAAACTAATATGTGAATTCTTAGGATTTGAAACTGGACCTTCAAATGAACATAATGATAGGACTAAGATTAACTGCAGTTATTATTATTATCATCATCATCAGTATCATCATCTCCATATTAATGCCATAGTGAACAGAACTTTTAAAATAATGGGGCTCATACACAGACATAGTAGAATATTTAATTACTCAACTAAATATAATTTGTTCCTCTCTTTGATTATTTCAATCTTAGAATTTAGTTCAGTTATCTGGAATTCACATATTAAAAGAAATATCCAAATAATTCAATCTGTATTTGCTAGATACTCTAAATTGGAGGTGTCTAACTTTTGGTGTCTTTGAGAACAATAAAAAGTGTCGTCTTGGGTCACACATTAAATATACAAACATTATCAAAAGCTAATAAACAAAAAAAGAGATTATGCATAATTTTTGTGATATCTTCTACTAAGGTAAGCAAAAAAGTCCTTAAATAGTAATCCTAATTAATTAATGATTCATTCAGAGAACCTTTTAAAATCATTGAACAGGCTCCAAGTATATGATCGATAGAAAATGTACATATCTAAGTAATAAAATATCGTTGATGTTTTTTTTAATATTTTTTATTATTATAAAAGAGAGAAACATAAAACTAATTGGATATTTGACATTGTATTTGAATGTGTACATATGTTTATTATAATCACATTGTGACAAGTAATCATAAAAAAAAACTCATAATGTTTTAAATAAGTTTACAATTTTGCATTGGACATTCATATATATCTTAGGCTACATGTGGCACTTTGCCATGAGTTAGGCATTCTTGCTCTAAATATAATACTTTTAATGATTGTTTTAACATTTCCTTGATGCAAAGAAGAAAAATGTGAGTAATTATATTTTTATATAAAATCGCTTCTCAATTTATAATTATCTGAGACTTGTTTTCAAATATATCCTCCATCCCTTTCCATACTATACCAGTTGACACACCTCTTTTAGTTTAATTTTGTATTCTTCAGATGCTCTCAGGTTCCCTTCTATATTTTGTGTAATCAGCATTTACAAAAGGAATTTTACAATTAATAATATTCTTTACCTAGACCTCAATCAATTTAGCGATGTTCTAAAACTAAAATATAACTTGTAATCTCAATACCTATACATCTATCATTTCTTTCTTCCAAAATTTTATCTTTTTCTTTCTCTTTATCATCAAATCAATTATAATTGTTGTGTTTCTTTTTATTTAAAATGTACAATCTGTAATTGATTATTAGTTGTTGTTGTCTTGCACTTCAAATAAAATAAAATTATCATCATCATCATTATTATTATTATTATTAATATTATTATTATTATTATTATCATCACCATCAATTTATAATGGTAATGCTATTTCTAATTCTCTAATATTTTCATTCAAATAAACCTATAAGTAGTTAAACTATTCTTAGTTTAATTTTTGCAATCATAACAGAATAGTTTTATTTCAAATGCTCAGTAAAGATTAAGATTTTTTTGGGGCTAATAACCAATTGCATTTCATAATTATTTGTAGATTTCAAATGATGAATATGCAATATTCAGAATATAAAGTTCACTTCAAAAAGCTATTGATGTGCTTATAGTAAGTATTTCTTGCTAATGATTAACATATTTGTATATATAAAAAAGCAAATAATAGATATTGAATATACTAAATAAAGTACAAAATCAAAGATGCATCAAAAAGCTGAATATTTTATCATAACAATTTTAAAAACAATTGTATATTAAACATTTCTAATAATAAATGTTCCTATTTTCAAAGTATGCAGGTAAGATCTAATCCAAATAAAATTAATTATTTTTTATGTTTATTGATTAAAGATTGAAAATGGATTTTAGTATGTAAAATCTCAAATATATATTTAAAAAATTTTAATGTTTATAAACTAAGAAATTTGTCTATAAAAGAATTTTGAGAAATTTGAGTATTTTTGATTAAATATATTTGATTTGTTTTTAAAATCTTTACATTCTATAATTAGGCTGCTTAAAATGTATATCTCAGTTAAGGAGCAGTTACAACCATATAGGCAAAGGGGATTAACAGAATATAACTGAGTCTTGAATTCCTAAAATATAAACTTTCAACTTTACATAAGCAAATATAATTTTGACAAAATAAACTTAGCCTTGTGTAGTTTATTAAAAAATCTGTGTTGTCACTTCTATTCAAAAGTGGTATGAATATCTTTACAAGTTTTGAATATCTTGATTAACATTGTTCTTTGTTGTTTTCATTAGATTAAACAAGACATCTACTGTTTTTGCATTTTCATAATATGGTAAAAATATAATAGAGATACTAATTTGATTTTGTTCTCTATTGTATCAAATACAGATTTATTGAAAAACTGATATGACTTAAGAATATAAGACTTGAAAATAAAGGAAACCTGCAACTACTTGCCAGGTGATTGATATGATTCTGTAATTATATAACTTGAGAAATATCAAAAAAGATGTGGTTAGATTATACATGTCTAGGACTATTAGTATAACATCATCAATAAAAATGTCAAAATATTTAATCCTAAATGAGAAAAATAAAAATCTTAAACTTACTGTATAAGCAGTGTATTTTCTATATAAGAATACATAAATAATAATAATAATAATAATAATAATAATAATAATAATAATAATAATAATAATAATAATAATAATAATAATAATAATAATAATAATAATAATAATAATAATAATAATAATAATAATAATAATAATAATAATAATAATAATAACAACAACAACAACAACAACATCTGTTCTTATATTAGAAAGACCATTCTTATTTCAAAATAAAAAAGAAAGAAGAAGAGAAAAAACTGCTCTAGAAATAAGTTTTGTGATAATCATACAAACCAACCTTGAACTATAAATACATCCACATATAGAACATAGTGGACTATTTTTGTTTACTATATTTCACAATGTTATTTTTAATTTCAGGAAAAAACTTTCCTTCTTGAAATACTTCAACACCATGTCTAATTGTAATTCTCCACTGTATTCTATCCTCTGCTATATCCTCCCAATGGAAACAATTGATATTGTACTTATTTAAAATGTTTTTGAGACAATATTTACAATTTTCCACAAAAACATGTTCAAGTTCACCATATAACAATCTTTTAGAGAATATTGCATTATTTGGATTCATTTTACATATTCAATCTAAAGAAAGTGTGATTATACAATAATGAACTCTACACTATCACATCCAGAATGTTGAAGAATATATTTATTGGTTTCATAATCTTATCAATATATTTTTTAAGATTTCAGAAAGCATTTTTCAATGAAACTTTTTAATGCCTTTATATTGTGCCAATAGAAAGTTCAATTTCACTTTTTTTTTCATGTGTCAAAGCATCGGCAAGGCTAGGAAGCAAACCCATGACAACTGCTTGTAAGGCAGCTGTGCTGACCACTCGGCCACCAACACTTGACTTCAATTTCACTTCTATCAAATAAATTAGTCAACATAACAAATTTTATGTAGCTAACAGTAGTTGAAATAATTGTTTTTCTGTGATGAAATATTTTTTTAACTTGTTAAAGCAGTAGCACCTTAAAGTTTGTTGGGATTCAACATTTAAATCCACTTTATAGAGTTATGAAGGTATTTAATCTGATTTATAATCTCAAGTTGATAACCATTTGGGTTAAAAGCTATTGAGAATTTTTCTTTTGTTACTAGCTGACAAAGAACATGAGTTTTTTTAACATTAAGTCTTAAATCATCTTTTGAAACTAGCAAAAAATAGCATGATCACCAACCTACCACAAATTCAGAATTTAAAAAAATCCTTCTTTTCATTTTTAATCGATTTTAAAAATTTCGCCATCAAACATGTATCACATCTTGATCTCTGTTTTATTAAGTCGTCTCTAAACAATTCCAAAGATAACTGTCATAAAAATTAAAATCAGTATTGAAATAAATACATATCCTTGTTTGACGCTGGCTCGTGTTTTAAATGTATCAGATTTTCCATCTGTAGTAATAACATTTCTTTATTCTATCATGTAGAAGCTATATAATATGAATAAATTTTGGTGGACACCACTTAATTTTAAACAATGTCATAAGCCCATCTTATTAATTGAATCAAATGCCTTGACTACATGAAAAAGAGATATATGAATCACTCCTTTATTCTTCACACTTTTCGTGCAACATAAATCATGTCTATAATGCTTCTTGATTTTCTAAAACCACATTAAGTTTCTGGTAAAAATTTATTTATGACTGGAAGTAACCTATTCAGCAAAATTCTTGAAAGTTCTTTTGCTATAGTGGATAATAATCACATTCCACAATAATCATTGTAATCTTGTCTATTCCTTTGGTTTTAAAAACTGAAATAAATAAAACAACCGTAAGATTAACATAGAACAGATAGATCCACATATCCTAAAAAAAAATCCAATATTTTTGAAACTAACATATCATCATCATAATTCATAACATCTCCAAGTATTTCATTAGGACCTGTAATCTTTTTATTTTTAAGATTACAAAGAGCTGTTCTGATTTCCCTAAGCTAGATATTTTTGTCCAAGTGAGTATTTTAAATGTGAGTGCATCCATGTCTCTTTATAACAGTTTTTATTTTTGAACAAAATGTTTGAGATAGTCAATTCACATGTTCTGCAAAAATTCAATAATAACAAATTATTTAACTTTTGCACCAATACCATTATTTTCAATAACTTTTTGCCAAAGTCTAATACTTGAACCGATATATGCATTAAAATCTTCAAGAAAAAAAAGTTGATCTTTTTAATGGTAATCATGAAATAATGCTATCTCTCAAGAAATAAAGGTTTTCCTTCTCTGAATTATCTGAATCTAACATTGGAGTATAGGCACTAATAAAATGAGTATTGTGCAAAGTAAGTTTCAACACTATACTATTGATTTTTAATTTATATAAAAAGAAATTTCAATAATAAAAGATATTAAATTAGACTTTAGAGAAAATCATCTACCATGTATTATTCTATGACTGACTGGCCTGCATTTCCAAAAAAAACTTATATCCATCTGTTCAATTCAAACTTCTTTGTCAGTGCAATGAACATCTTTATATTAATCTTAACTTCTTCTTATCTACTAATACAGATCTTCATTTTGATATTATAGAGTTTGTATGAAGTAAAGTTCACACATTCCATAAACATACATCTAAAACAAATTAGATTTATATTACTTATTTTTAGTACTACCACTATCTCCTACTTTACTGCTGCTACTAATATTATTATAATTATTGTTAATATTACTACTGCCATAATGAATAAACTGTCAGCCATAATAAACTTTGTGAGACATATTATGTTTAGAGCACATTTTTAAGACCCTTCCACTTCTGTGGTATGCAGAAAAATTCCTAAGTAAGGATGCCTAAACATACAAATGTTCCAGATTAAGTCCAATTCCAAAATGACACATTAGTAATTGTTCACCTTGACTCAAAGATGCTGTCTTGATTATTGAGCGCTTAAAAAAGAAAAAAGAAAAAGGGAATTGAAGTCAAAAATTTTGTTCATGAGATGCATCTCATTTCACAAATACATAATCCCATTGTCAAAATAAGGAGAGATAAAAAAAGATTATTGTGGTCAGAAATGTTGTGCATGTAATTAAAGGTAGAAAATGTTATTGTACAAACATAGAATCTCATTGTCATAATTACTTTAAGGAAATGTCTAATGGCATAAGGAGCATGCAATGATCAGCTATATAATAACTTAAATTAGTGAAAAAGAAAAAAAAGGATATAAAAAAAACTTTTTGCATCAGAACAACTAATAGTTTATTCTATAAGAAAACAGGAGTTCTTGTTTGGACACTGTTCACTTGTTATTTACAGTTGGCCTTCATATCTAAAATTATTCTACCCACATGTGAAATTTGTTAGTATCCTGAGCACAGCATCTAACATATATATATATATATATATATATATATATATGTTAGATGCTATATCTTCCGAATATTTTGAATAATATATATATATATATATATATATAATTATTCAAAACAATACAATAATTAATACAGTAAAAAATATTTTAAAAACAAATATATACCATAATTTAATAGAAGTACTTTCAACTATCTATGTAGTCATTATCAACTAGATTCAAATTGTATTACAAAAAACCGTTACAAATGTAAACAAAAAGAATTATGTCATACATCAAATTTTCCACAATTCATTAATTTTTTATATTGGCAGCCTGTCTATTTATTAAATGTTGCTTTTCATTTTTTATTAACATAGCTTCTTTAATTTTATGATTATTATTATTTCTTTTAATACACAAAATCTTAACTTTATTAAAATCAAAATCAAAACCATTATTACATGTTACAAAAAAGGTCATTTCTTTATTTTTTATTTTTTTAATTAATTTTAAAAATCCAATCTTACCCTATTTATTGAAAACATCTTTTGTAGTTATTTTTTTCTTAATTATCTAAAAACAGAATAATCTTTTAATTATACAAAATATTTTTAATTTCTTTACAGAGATAAAAAGAAAATAAAAAACAATTTTAATTAATTGAAAACAACATTGTTTAACAAAATGTTAAAACCGTATTTTTTCTTTTCACTTTTTTTTTTAAAAAAACTGATACACATTATTTAAAATTTTACTTAACTCTCTTATTAATTTTTTAAAAGTTAAAAACTGTATAAAATTATTGGGGGAAAAAGCATTATTATTCATTTATTTTATTCTTTTCTTTTTTATTATACTTTTCTTTCTCTTTACCAAACAATCATAATCAACTATAAATAATCATACTTTTCTTTCAAATGTTTGGAACTAATCATATTATCATTTAATGTTTGCAACTGTTATTCTGAAACAAACATGAGATGAAATAATTCTTCTCATTTCCCCCCACTTAAATGGAAATAAATGATTAAACCAGATAAAAGGTATTTTATCTTAATTATATGTCTAGTCATCCTCTTTTTATTTACATATACATATAAAAAACAAATGTACATTTAATAAATACTTTTGGAAAAGCCAAGCATTATAGATGACTTTCATATTTTTTAATATAAATGCATTTTCCCATGATGTTGAGTGATAGATGGATTTTTATACAAATCTGAAAACTTCTTGTAAGTATGCTTATGAGAATGACCAAATTAAAATTGTCCTGACAATACATTATCCTGTACTTTTCTATGTTCCCTATTTTGAGTCATATTAATATGGGCTTTTTTATCCTCTTGTATATTTATGGTTTTCATATGTAAAGGATAAGTTTGTTTTAGTAATATGGATGTATGCTTGCCAAAGTGCAACCAGATTGATATAAATCCTATTGACTCATTCTGGAATCAATTTATATAAGTGAACACTTGTTTGACTTGATATATCCATTTTCTATGATCTGAATTTGTATATATCCTAAATAGTTGGCCCAATTTTCTCCGGACACACTTGTATGAGTTTGATTATTGACATCTTAATTGTGAAAGTACATGGTGGATTTCTATATGAGATATCCAATGTTGGCACTCACCTGACATTTTAGGTGTACAATGATATATTAAGATGATTTTGGTCTTCCCAGATTTCCACAATGGTTAGGCATTCACCTAGTTAGTAACACATCATGTTACAATTAAGTTATTCATTCTTTTTTATGTTGGCAGATGCTCATGTTGGATGCCATTTATAATGAAATGAAAATAAGGGATAAACTGGGATGATGGCAACTCTCATTATCCCATGAACAATAAAATGAACATGTGCAGAGAGACAGCACTTAAACTGAAAATAAATAATAATTTATAATCATAACAATATCATCAAAATTAACCAAATCAACAAACATCCTTTGTAATTGAATTCAAAAGAGTTACATTATAAAATATAAACCATTGTCTACACAATGCCAAACCCAGGGCATAATATAAAAGCAATTAGTTACATGAATATATTTAAATGCCAATGTTACAATAAAACACATTAAAAAATACTGAGATTAAGACATTATGCTGTTCGACATCAATGCTTGTGGCCAACTGGTACTTTGAGCATACTGGCTATCAAAAAAATAATAATTATCATAAAGTGAGTTGACTTTAAAGGTGACCTTTATGTATGTGCCATCCAGAGAACTATATGGATGACCAAACATGACCATACATCCCTACATCTATATAAACTAATCATTATTGCCTGTGACTAGCTGAATGCAAGGACCCTAATAATTGTGACTGTGAACAAGAAAAAATACAAATATGTAATACTTTCAATCTATTTTAGTATTAAATAATTTCATTTGAATCACTTAAAACAATGGCAGATAAATTTATTAATTTGAAATAATACTAATAAATATATGATTAAGGTCTGTTAAGTACTCTATTATATCAATACATTATTCTAATTTTGATTTACAAATAATAGAAAATATGTTATAGCACTATAATTTTCAGATATATCAACATAAGTTTACATGACACACACATATATAAGCACATATATATGACTATATAATAATATAAATTTTTCAATAATTATTTACCTAATGAAAATTATTCTGTCATAGTAATATATAAATGCATAGATATAGATATATGTGTGCATGCTATAATAAAAAAAATATTTAATTTGGCAACAATATATTACAAATCATCAACTACAAACATATGCCAAAATGTGTACACATAAGATATTTTTAGTCACTAATTCTAATTATTTACTCTACAAGTAATATTTTAACACTTTTTAATTGAAAACAAATATTTTGTCTTATTTAAAATAATCTTATTCTATCTCTTTAAAATTCATTAGATAATTATTATTATGATTTTATACCAGTCTTAATTGTAAATCTTCTTTAACTGTATCTTTCTTTTGTTCAAGGTGTTCGTATAGGAGAAATCAAGATATTCAATTTGCATGTAGTAGCCCTCTATTGACAGATTTGCTAACCTTTTTTAGGGTGGTTATTCATATATATATATTCTAATATTTTAATTTCAAACAAATTCTAAGATGCTAGAATAATTGAAAATGCAGAGAATTCAAAACCTGCTAAACTCCACAATGATGAGTGTCCATTGTCTTTTTGGACATCACAAACTGTGCAATATTACTTCAAGAAAATATGAATGATTAAAAGTTTGACTTTTTGGGGAAAATTATGATTATTTTTCAAAATAATTGTGTGATAATTATTAAAAATCTGGATATATATTATTACATATTATTTTCTACAGAAATGTTTTGTTTTTGAATTATAAAAGGTTATATTTTTCTGAGTAAGATTACCATGGAAAACACAGTGGTGGCACATATGAACTGTTTAGAACAAGTCATCACTAGCAGCCTGTTAGAAAATATAGCAATGTCATAAAAAATACTAAAACTTTAAACTCTTAAAGCATAAGTTGATAGACTTAGTAGATAATAATAATTATTCATTTACATTGTAAATACAAATGCCAAACAAAGAAGATTTTATTCATTTTGCAAATTTGGACTCCTCTTCCTGACAATACTATGATAAATGTTGTTTTGACTAAAATCTAATTTTTTTAAATAATTGCAAAAGTCAATTGTGATTTTTTAGAATTTATTTAGTTTCTAAACATAAATATCTAAGAAATGAGGTCAAATTTATTAATCCTGATATATAAAAATGTTTTAATATTAAAATGAACGTTGAAAGCTTACAGCAAGGGACAACAAAAAAAAAAAAACCTGACAGAATACTAGCACAGTGCAAAAGGATTAAGTAAAAAAAAAAAAAGTACTTTTTAAAAATCCAGCAGGAAAGTAATTTTAAAGCTGTGGATTGTTTTTTCACCTGTTAATTTCTTGGTCCAATAATTTATTTCTATTCAAAAGTTATTTTGTTTTTAACTTTTGTCCTCAAACTTTTTAAAAAGGTTTTATGAAATCAATTTTTATTATTGAATTGCTTTAAAGTTTTTTAAATACCATTATTATATAAAAAAAATTCCTGTTCTTTTAAAAAAAATCCAACTCAAAATAATTTACATGAATTATATATATATATTGTAATGGGATGGGGGAAGATGGGGTAAAGGAGGTTGAACCTGGGGATGGTAAATCATCATCAAACCCAGTTCAATAATAAATATAAATTTAAATTATTTCAAATAAAATATAAAGTAATGAGCAATATCAAAAAATATATAAGCAATTTTATATCTTAAAGAGAGCATGAGAGATGAAATCACTGTGAGATCAGACAGCTATCAGTAAAGATCAGTTAGTTAAATCAACTACAAGTATAATTAAACATACATCAAACAGTATTATCAATAAGTAAAGGAAGCATAAGTATTCACCATTCATCATCATAAATGATTAATCAAAATACATCAATACAATAAATCAACAGCCCATCTTGTGACTGGATTTGAATTGGTCTTCTGTAGACCAGGTTAAGTATTGAGCTTTTGCTAGCTTGGGCAATTATTTAAACATAATTTGGATGCACCATCTTAAGTTCTAATCCATTAGAATATATAACCAGAAAAACAATAATGCTGGGATATTAAAACATGCTGATCATCATCAATGGTCTGGCCACTTAGTAACATTAATGTACTGGTTAACTATACACTTAATTTCCAAGATTAAACTAAAATGAAATGTAGAACAGGGGCTTTGAAGAATATAATCTTCATGTTAAGCCAGAACAGTCATACTGGTTGCCCCTAAAGCACTAAATACACCCCATTTATATATTCAGACCATGCTTGTATCTAGCACAGAGAACATAAGCTCTATTACTGTTGTAGTGATCAAGATATGATGCAATACAATTTTAACAATTGAATTCAAGTTTATTAATAACAATATTTTAAAAAATGATATTAAGGTCTTTATGAATATGACTATACATATAAAGTAAACCTTCTGATTTTGAGTACATACAATTAAAAAAAGCATCACATTGTGATTTATAATCTTAACACAAAATTCAAGTGATTACATTAGTTTATGATATCTCTTAATAAGTTTCAATAAATGTACATCTATTTGCATAGTCATGAGTTTTATAATATGCAAGGAATACATTTCAATTGCCATCTAATAAAATTTAAAAATGACTAAAATTTTACATGTGTTCTATTTGATACTTATTGATATATATATTATATACACACACAAAGTGCAGTAAATTTAGAAATGGACATATTTAAATTGTTTACAAAAATACATAATTAAACTTTTTAAGTTACTATATGGTGGTTTACATATAACACACATATATTTGCGCACAGCCGTGCATTTTACTATTACATGAATATATTTACATTTGTCAAAATAATAGAATTATTAATTTTTATATCACATAATTAACATATGTTTTGTGTTTATTTATTTTAATTTAACACAGTAATAAGATTATATTCAAAATATACTTTCCATAATTAATTCCTTGGTTAATATTAAGAGTGTATAAAATTCACATATGCATGTGTAATATATAAAATATAACTTGAATCAGCTATTAAACTCTATTATAGCTTTCTTTTTTCTTTTTTTATAGTCAATCAAAGTATTTAATTTCTCTTTCTTCTTTAAAATAAGAATTTCTAGACTGCTGATAAAAGTTAAATCCTCCAGCAGATATATTTTGTTATTTAATACTTTTTGACATATTACTCTAAAAAAAATTATTTTTTGTCAGGTTACTCTTAACTAATTATAGTTTTCTTTTTTAAAAAAAGAAAAGAAAATAAAGTCAATTTTATGACAGTTTACTTTTTAATTGTTGATTAATTAATTATCAATGCTTTTAGAATCATCTATTCTTTACTTTTTGATTTTTTTTTTAATAAAGAAAAAATAAAATTGTTTTATATATCTCTAATTTTTAAAATATCATTTCAGACCAAAGAATATTAAAATAAAATAACTCACTGTAAATACATGTGATGCATTTATCTTTGGTTCCCTGCATGTATAGATAAACTGGCATATGTATACCAATTTCTTCATCAAGCTTCTCTAGGTGAGATTGTCATTATCAGGAAATGTATAATTAAATAACTTATTGACATTGATTAGTTCCACAGATTTCAGAAAACAAAACTGTCTTGTTCACATTTGGGGCTATGTCACTGGAAGTTGACCCAATTCTCTCCAAGTGAATTCAAATTCCACCATCATGAATTAGAGCAGCCTCCTTCTGTCTTGACTTCGGCTATCTCTTCATGCAGTTTTCTGTATAATTCTGCTAGTCATCTCTCTGGCCAGCTAATTGCTGCCACCTTTGCAGCTATTCTCTGCTACAGCTACCAACAAATTGCAGCTAACTCTTACAAAAATATTAGCCAACTCTCTTTTCAAAAACTATTATCCACACTGAACTGATATTTTTATCAGTCCTTTTTATAAGAATCATCTGTGGTGATAAAAACATCTTAATTGAAAACAGTTTTTTCTGTCTAATCCTTATTTTGACTGAAATCAATTTTAATTTTTTCAAATCACTTTGAATTACAAGCTACTTTTGAAAGCAACTTTGAAATTTTACCAAAAGTATTATCTACATGTTTTTACTTAGATAGAGCATTAAGTAAAAGACTTCAAAAATAAATAATAAACATTTTTACAATTATTAGAAACATACTTGTTTTTAAATTCAAAATCAGAATTACACATAATTTATTTAGATTTTTTTAAATGTTTTAATTTATAATAAAATTCTGTTTTAAATTCAGTATTTATTCTTTTTCTATACTTATTATTCCAGGAAGTATAGAAAAGTATCTACAAAAATTTATATCTGTGTGTATTTCTACTTTTCCTTTCAACTTTATATATCATATTTGTACACACACACTATATTATTGTGTGCATATAACAGACCTGTTATAATATACATATATATTGTTATTAGAAGTATATTTCACAATATATGTGATTTTCCTCTATTTCCATTCATATTACGCAAAGCAGTATGTATATAACATATAGCATTGGATCTTGTATTCATATTTCATATGAGAAAACATCAGGGAAGGGTTAGTGGTTCTCAACTCCATTTAATTTTTATAATTTGCTGAATTGCAGCAGGCAAGGAATTGACCTCTCACATATTGAACTATGAATTCACAGAGAAGGCATCATCCCTACTTCTAAGGAAGTTCAAACTTAGACAATATATAGACTGATGATGGTTGTTCGGAGCTGATTATTCCACACACCCAAATCTAATAACTTACTAACTTATCAACAATCTTTAATTTGAATCCATTATTTATAGTCTATAATGAAATTTGAAACAGAATAAAAAAGCAAGTTCTTTTTTTTATTAAAAAAAAAGGCAATTTAATTATATCGCCTTGTTTTCCAATTCATATTAATTAAAAACAACTTTCATCTAAAATTTTCTTAATTTTTCCAAAAACACACTATAGAATTAATTACAATCAAAGTACATTGTTAAAAACAATCTGTTTTCCAAAATATTTTACATTTATCAAAACTAATTAGATTTAATTTTTTTAAAAAGTTTTTTACTTAATGCAATAAAAATCAATAATAAAATGTTATAATGAAAACAAGTTTGTTTTAGTTTTTTATTATTAAAATCAGAATTAAATAAAATATTAAATAGACCGTTTTTTACGTTTGATTTTAAATAATTTATAATACTCTTAAATATCAAAATTATTATTCAACCATTCCAATGTATATATTTTAAATAAATATCTGCATTAAATTTTGTTTGTGTCCATGTTTTACTATTTCTTTCAAATTTTATGAATAAGTATACATTCGCCCACACATTTCTGTGTTGAGAATCATATATCCATGACTCCACACATAGTATTTTAAGCTAAATTGTAGCTTGATGGTTTCCTGGTTTTTATGATATGCTCCTCATATATGTGAAAACTGCCACTAATATATATATATATTACAACGTGATAAAAATGATGATGCTGGGAAAATGATAAATATAATCGGAATAGAGCATAGCCCAATCATTGGTCGACATTTAGTAATGAACTATTGATTATAATATGAAAAGATATTTAAAAAGCTTTACTATGTCTCAGAATTGAGACATCATTCATAATAATATAGATCTAGCATAAATGTGAAATGTCATTTTATAACAGCCTCAAAGTTGATTTGGCATTTTGTAACAATTTCCATATATACATGATCATCATTGGCTAGCATTGGCTAGCTACTTTGTCACAATAATAATGGATTTTCTATCTCACTATCTCTCTACATTGGTTCAGTCAGTATTTGTCATAAAGAAATATCCTTAAGATTTATATTATTTATCACAGAGTAAAACATGCATTAACAAATAGTAACTCTGTTAGAACCTGTGTACATTTTTCTAACTCAGTTATTGATCACACTAGGCAATAACAATATTTCCCATACATAATTATTTAGATTGTCCACTACACTATCATAAAATACTAACAATCTCTATTAAAATCTAATTTATTCAGATTATATTTAAAATGAAATAAAGCAAATGAGATCATCACCTCAGACATCAACAAATCTATTCACAATTCCAAAGTAAGCTGCAATAAGCTGTGAAAGCATAGATTATCACCCTAAACAATGATATATTTTTAATATATCTATTTGACTGATAATTGAATAAAACTAAATTCAAATCAATAAACAAACAAATTCCAATATACTCTACTAATCTAATATTATTTATAGCAATGTAAAATTTACTTTAATATTTAATGACATTCTATTTAAATCAACTTGTTTCTAAATAATTATAATTACATTTTGAAAATGTCTCATAAACCTACACACTGTTTATAATGTTTAAATAAAATAATTTTTACTCAGGTTTATATCTATTTTAATAAAACATTAAATATATTACAAACATTTCATTCATACCCTACATTAGATCGATATGCAATTATTGCTTTAATTATATTCTAAAATGGAACACTCCACAAGAATTTATTATCAATAAATTCCGTTAGATAATTTCACATTGTACAGTATCCAATCACATTATATAAAATATACCATAGGTTTCTATTGGATATTTACAGATCTACAATCACTGATATTATTCATCTACATAAATCTCTAATCAATAGATTATAAAAATGGATTTTATAATAATTAAAATATATATGATGATAATTAGCAGTTATCCAAGCCAAAGATAATATTTAGTTATACTAGTTAATGAAATTCATAATCCCCACTTCAAAGAAGTTTAAAGGTAATTAAGACAGATTATTTTGACTAATGATAGAATAAAATCTATTAAGGTTTTTGTAACTGGACAACATAAGCAAATAAATAATCAACTCTGAACTAATGAAATTATTTTTACCAGTATTATTGACTTAGATAAGTAAGCAAATATTTTAATATAATAAAAAATATCACATTTATACCTAATCGGACCTAAGAGTTATGGTAATATATAATACATGTATCTAAATCTATTTCACTTACCAAGAGGCATTTGATCTTGGATCAAACTTCAAGTACAAAAATTATCTTGCACATTCAAAAGAAATAATTAGATAGAATTCACTAGATTTTAAATTTATAACAGTAATAATAACAATATAACAGAACAAACAATCAATGTTTGCAATAGATTAAAATCAATAAAATAAAAATAAAATATATGTGTATGGAACTCCAAAAATGTGTTGCAAGACAACAATACTATATATAAAATGGAAGGAGAGATTTTAAATATCTTCCGAGATTTTAAATAGCATATACAATGATAAAAAAAATGTGATCAAATAAAAATTGATCTCTATTTATTCATTCATGTAATCTCTAATTAATTAAACAAACATAAAAAAATATGTTATATTTAAACCCTTTTCTACCCAAATATCGTCAAGTTAAATCTTGAACATACAAAAAAATTAAGTATTTGAAAATATCAGGTCATATTAACTTATATCAGCAGATAAGAGTTTAAATAATAAGAACAAAAATAAATCTCTCTGACCGTTTCATTGTGTGAATTCTATCATATCCATATATATACTATTTATCTATGTTTTTAAAATAAAATGTAAACACTTCTTTTTTAACACACACATATATATATAAATCATACTACCTAAGTGAAAATCTGCCCATTTTCACTCACTATCTATGGACCCATCATAGCTTCTGGCTCTTTATTCCTGATCTTAAGGTGTAGAGATAATATTCCTTTGAGTAGAGAAGACAATCATAACTAAGATGGATTCGAATTCAATTCCTTTCACATTTCACTTCCAATATTTTCTTTTAAGTATATAAATATCCAGCTTTAAAAAACAACAGATACTTAGTCGATGCAAAATTACACATCACTGGCTTTAATTTTTCTTTTTCATTGACAATAATGTGCAAAGAGAATTCCTTTAATGACACAATCCAGTTATAAACAAGTGAAATATAAATACTAGCTTTTCTGAATTATGAAAGTGAAGTTTAAATTGCTTAATATCACACATAAGTAAAGTTAATCAATCTTGTAAAATTCCTTGATTTGAAATATGATATCCATAAACACACAAAGAGATTCATATCCATCACAAATAATTAAATGAAATTCTGGATTTTTAACCATGGAATATTTTTATGTAGCTGACCTGCAATACAATGCATTTTGATGTGTTTTCTTTCATATTTTTGCCACTTTCCCTGGAATTTTATCAGCAAACTGCCTCCAAATAAATAGGCAGATAGTTAAAATTTTTATTCTTTCATAGTTTTATAAATTAATCATTTAAACAATAAAATTTAATAAATTTTTAAAGACAGATATAAACACGTCCATTCTAGGCAATGATAAAATTATAAGAACTCAAATTATAGCATCTCTGTTCTATTTACAATATACTCTTTATGGTGCTAATGTTGTCTGGGTGACTAATGAATATTGTTCAAATTTAATTCAATGGTGTAAGAAAATTGTTTGATAAAATTTGCCTCCAATTAATAAGTGAAATGGAGATTTTAAAACAAATGGATACAGTGAAAATAAAATACTGTTTTACAAGTTCAATATTATTTTTCATTTTAAACCAAAATAAAGAATTCATATTGCAATTTTAATACATTCTGATGAATATAAATATTTTTACTTATGTTTTTACTAATATTTTTATACCTAATTTATAAACAAATATATAGGAAACATAAAGCATTTACTTCTATAATATGTGTTGCTATGGTGATTGTAGTAACAGAATTTGAAATGTGTAATAATTGATAACAATATTGATTTTATTCAAGTGATCTTTTTTTTATGATTCATGTAAGTATTTCCAAAATCTATTCATTTATTCATCTGTTTATATTTTTTTCTGACATTGATCACAACAGATTTAGGATTTTTCTGCTAGAATTAGCAGTAAACAATATTATTAAGCTTTAGGTTATCATGGTTATCTAGTTAACATTATATTTTAAGACCTTCATTATCCATAGATCAAGTGAAATGAAAATTAAACAAGATCAACAAACTTCTTTATTTTTTTAAAATACTGTGACATATACCATTAATCTGGTTACTTACAATATATATATATATATATATATATATATATATATATATATATATATATATATATATATATATATATATATATATATATATATATATATATATATATATATATATATTATAGAACAATTTGAATATAATTTATTTTAAGAAAAGGTTCTTCATATGTAATATTTGTAAAATGAACTTGACTGTTACAATATTTATATATAATATATAGGGAATTTGAACACTGACTTTCAAGTTCCTTCAGACATCCACTCTACCTCATACAATTGATATACATGATCTCCAATATACATATTTTATGCTGAACCAGAACTCATCAGTTGGTTCAAATCACCATCTCCCACACACATATATAATCAGTGCTTGGTTTATATTAAAATAGCAAATCTTCACACTTTAGTAAACAGAACATCAATCTACTCTACCCTCCAATTTTTCAGCCATCCATACTATTGAAAATCTGAGGATGGAACATCCAAATCCCTTATTAATGCCAATATTATTGTCATGCCCATGATGACTTTAAATCAGCCTGACCTTCATGTGTAGGCCTCTATCTTTCTCACATGAATGTGGTCATGTGTATAAGTTGTATGAGTAGAGTGGATGGCTAAAGGAAGCTTGAAAGTCTATGTTCAAATTCCCTATCTTACATTAGAAATACAGGTATATAATATATACCTACATTAAAAATATTATATTGTACCCAACAATCAATCAGTCATAAAATATGAACCAAACAAAGAGGTGATACCTAGCAATCAGAGGTTACATAGAAGGTACCATATAACATGGATTTTAAAAACACCAGAGTATAAGTTCTCTTGTAGACAATACTATGGCAAAATATAATTATTAAAATATAAGGTTCTTTTATAATTCAAAATACCTTATTTTAGTTCTTAAAAATATCCTTATCACAAATATAGGTTCTTTTCAATTTTAAATATCTCATGTTTTAAAATATATTTATCTCAAATATAGGTTCTTTTGCAAGTTTAAAATATCTTGATCTTAGAATTCAACTTCAGAATAAAATGCACATGGAACAAAATGTTAATGGTAATACCTAACTTCTTAACAAAATATATGGTTATTATTATTACTTAAGTTAGACTTGGAACATTTGACATTTTCTCAGTTTATTTTGTAATCTTAGTATTTTTAAGAAAGTAGAAATGAAATTACATAATAATAGAACACTTAAGTAATATATAATTGGTAACTTGAAAAACATTTCTAAATACTTTACAATTATTTAAGTATAATTATATCACTTCTGTCTATCATAAAATACAGATATCTTATATTTTCTGATGCAAATTTGCATAAGCAATATCAAAATAATATAGAAAATAATAAGGATAACTTTTATACTGCCAACTATATAAAAAGTGCATTTGAAATTAAGTAAATAATATAACATTTATCTTCTAAGAATGCAGGTAGAATAATTAACAGGTAGAACAATTAAATAATTATTAAGCAAAATGAATGTATAAACACTATGTGACCATTGAAATGTACTCTTTAAAAAATAATTATTATTGTAAACTTTATTAGTAGATTTTCTGATAAATAGATATGCTAATGCAATGATGTCATAATGGCAATGAAACAAAAATGTATTTAATTAATAATAAAAATATTTATTTATAATTTGTAATAATCCTTATAAAATAAAAATATTTATTTACAATAAGTATTATTATTTCTTTTAATCTATTATATTATAATTGCAAATATTAACAACTTTATATATTAGTGTATCTTTTTTAAAACAATTTCTACAATTTTATCATATAAGTTATATTCATTCACAATAGTTCTCTTATTCATCAAATATAAACTTTATTTCCTACCAGTACCCATAAAGTAAAACAATATAATTATATGCCTTTGCCCAGGCTATTGGGCAATATTATACACTTTTATTAATCAAGGATAATATTGAAAATCAGGGTGGAGAATATTAGTATGTGTTAATATGATAGCAACAAATATGCAATATGAGACACTTATAACACTAATCATATTTATGTTGGAGTGATGAAATAACTATACTTGACATTGATAATATATTTTAAATTTAAAAAAAATTATAGTGGAACTAATAATGAATTGTAAAGCTGAATATGACTGTGAATAAACACCAAAATATATTCTAATATTGAAATTCTAGGCATAGTGGGTAAGGGAAATATGAACTAGCAAAAATACAAATGAGCACCCAGCACTATGTACTTGTGGTGCTGATAAATTAATGAGCCACTCTCTCTTATGGAGAGACTAAACACATTTAAATGTAATATAATATCCACTTAAAATTGCCTCAAAATGATATTACTAATAATAAAAGGCATGGAAATAATAATAATAAACATCCATAATTAATTATTTATCTCACACACATATAAAACTATTATTCCATAATGATGTCAACATTTAATTTATAAACAATTTAAAATTCTCACACACATTTTGATATGTATAATACTTTCATTCATAAAATACTTTTCATAATATACAAAAGACTGTTGTACCTCTGGGTACAATTATTTATATAATTTTAAATAATCATTCAGAAAACTCTGGAACAATAAAACTAACACAAAATAAACACCTATTTACCATGTGTCTTACCAATTCCATTTCTCAACCACCATTCTAAGAAATACATTTATGATATCATAATTAGTAATAATAATAATAATAATAAGATAATACTATAATAATCTTAAATATATAATAATAATAATAATAATAATAATAATAATAATAATAATAATAATAATAATAATAATAATAATAATAATAATAATAATAATAATAATAATAATAATAATAAGATAATACTATAATAATCTTAAATATATCAAATATATATATATAAATTATTGTAAAACTCTTTTTTATATTTATATTACAGATTAAATGTTTCTTTACTTGGTAAGGAAATTATCTCTTGGTTCAAATCTTTTTTCTGTTTTTTCTTGAAGTTATATGAGAACTCATGCAGTCCTTTATTAAGATAGAGCAGATACAAAAATGAAGATTTATAATATTTCTTGAAAAACTGTTCATAATAAAATGTAACAACTTCAAAATAATTATGAAAGCTGATACCAGACAATTTTAACAGCAAACAGTTTCTTTCAAACACATTTTTAATGGCAATGGGAATCAAAAGAGTAATGAACAGAAGGATAATTATAAATTTCTCTATAGAAGATTTTGTTATTATAATAAATCAACTTTTTAAGCAACATTAATTATGACACTGCAAGTTTAATTTTTAAAAAAACATTCAAATAAATAAATGAACAAATAAACTCAAGATGAATAGCTATATTATTTGTTTTAGCATGAAACAATCTGGATATAGCCTTTTTATTATGATAATTAAAGAGTTGATTTTCATAAATTTGTCTTTTATTATAACTTTATAATGCAATTCTAAATAATTGTTACTGCTTCCCTTTTTTATAGACTTAAAACTTTTATAAAAGCTCATCATTCCATATCTTAGCATGATGTAAGTATATTGATTATTTTTAGTAACAATAATTAGTATTAATAACTAATTGAAAGTTAGTTAAAACTTGCTGAAGATAGTCTTATTGCAAAAAGGTTAGAATTTAGATAATATTTATATAAAATTAAACAACATACTTTTCCTTACATGAATACTATTTTCTATTAGCTTTTTTTGAAACTTTATAAATTTTTAGCATTCTTTTAAACTTATTGTTTGATGAATCAGTTGGCATTTTCTTTCAGAAGAAATACTGCAATGGATAAATTATAATTTTTTTTATTCAAGCAGAACAACAATGAAATATAAAGCTTAAATTTTTAAGATGACTTTTTTAAAAAATAATTAATTAACTAAAACCAGTTAATTCAAACTGAAATGAAGTTAAAATTTTAATAATAATAAAATTTAGATTGTTTACATTTTTATATTAATGTGTGTTTTATACATTTAAATATTTTACTGCATTTCCTGTATTTTAAACCAATCTTCTTCCAGTATTCATTATAATATTTAAATCACAAGTATACTTTTATCTCGCTAATTGATCTGAACTTGAACTCTATCAATCCAGATAATTAGGTCAGGCAATCATCTAGACTGAAATTGAACTTTTTAATTACAGCTTAATTACTTCAATAAATGATCTATTTAATACTAATAAAAATTATTTATTTATTTTCACATTAAACATTCTTTTATTCAAATAACTCTTTTTCATTCTTTCCCTTGTATTATTTAAAAGCTCATTTCTTAATAATAAAAAACTGATTGACTGTATTCAATTTTTTAAAATATATTTACTTTTAATAAATCTTTTCAATTTTCAATATTTCATCTGCAGGAATTAAACTTTTACACACACATGCATATCAAATATAAACATTTTTAGTGCAGTGAAAATATATTAGTTACTGACTAATATTTAAAACTAATTTTAAATTTACACTAATCTCAATTATTTATACTTACTATCCTTAAACTGTGGTTTAAACTATCCTTACATAAATTGATATTTAATAAATCATAACTATTACTTTAACATTATTAATTTTAAAATTAACAACTAAAATCCTAACAATGTTAACTAAACATTTCGGACAACATAAACTAAATTTTTCTATTATATCTACTTGAAACATATTAAACTCTAGATTAACTCTTCTTTCATTTAAATATTAATTTTATTCTTTCAAGCAGATATTAAGAATCTAAAATAACTTTTAAATAACTGATAACTAAATAGGCTAACTGATTTACTTCAATTCATAGTTTTGAAACATATAATTTAAAATTTTTATTATAATAATAAAGATAAAGAAATTTACTTATTATAATTTTATACAAAAAATTTTTTTTAATGCTTTAAACATATATATAACCCATAGGGTTAAATATATAGTTCCAATATATATATATAAAAACAAAAAAAAGACTTATAAATCCAATAAATAATATTATATTTCAACCAGAGGACTGGTTTTCATCAGAAAGAAAAAAAATACACAGTAAAATGGCGATAATCAAAAATTACAGATTTGGTAAAAGATTAAAAATTTAACAAAACCCCCCTGATTGGTCACAAAATCTAACACAGAATATCTACCCAATCAATGACAAAATTCAAACAAAAAAAAAACAACTATATTCCCTCCTAATCAAGCTTAAATTCTATTTAAATTAAAATAAATATAAAAATAAAAAATCCAAAATTAAAAATTAAAATATACATATGTGCATACATAGAAAAATTAAACTATGCTCACATACAAAAAATAGCTGTGCTCACATTAATATTCATTAAAAACTAAAATACTTATACATTTTAATCAAAAATTATAGTTAGTGCAAAGTACAATAATTTATAACTAATTATTTATCTATAAACCAATTAAACACAGATATTAAACATCCATGTAACCAATCTTTACATAAAAAATCTCATATAAGAAAATTTTCACATAAAAAACACACATATAGAAATCATTTAGGAGACCAGGTAACCCAGAGATGTAATAGTTCCAGTGTTCAAATTCAATCCATGTGGTTCTAAGGTCTTGAATTTAAAAATAAAAAAAAACTCTCCTTTTGTTTCCTTTCCCTTGTAGAAGAAAAACCTGCCTGAAGAATCACTACTTTTAAATCATCAATTGAATGATTCGGTAAGTTAAAATGTTTTGAAACTGGTCTATCTTTATTCTTATGCAAAATGTTAAATCTATGATTAGTCATTCTGACATGTAAACTATTTGCTGACTCACCTATATACTGGTTTAAACATCTACTACACTCTATCAAATATATCAAATTAACACTTTTACATGTAACATAATTAGGAATATACCATTTGAAATTACAATTCTTAGTACTAAAGACCACTTTTGTCACAACAATATGTTTACATGTAAAACATCTTTTATCTTTACATGGAGAACATCCTTTTTCCTGTACAGAACTACTAATAAAATTTGTTTTGACAAGTATATCTCTAAGTGATCTATGTTTTCGAAATACAGCCTTAGGTGGATCAGAAAAAATAAATTTTAAATAATCTGTGGACTGTAATATGTTAAAATGTTTTGCCAATATCCGGTTAATATTAGGTAAATCTCTATTAAAAGTAAGAACCAATGGTGGAACATCTAATTGTTTTTTACTCTTTTCAGATAAAAGAAGTTTCTTTCTATCAATTAAAGAAGATCTCCTTACTGCATTATCCAACAATGTCTTAGGATACCTCATATTGAGCAATCTATTATATAAAATACTATTATTTTGTTGAAGAAATATATATATATATAATGTTAAATACAATTGTTTTTTAAATAGTAAATGTTGTTGTAGTAAATAATACACATTTCCATTTCAATATTTGACAATATGATAACAAGAAATTGTTATTGTATTGTTGAATATTGAAGTGGGAGTGTGTATTTTACTATTTTGAAATTGACTGTATTTAACATATATAGTGTAACCAGTTGGTTACATGGCACACAGCAACATAGTTGTGTGTGTGCATATATATATATATAAAGTAAAGGAAAAGTAAAAATAAACACAGACAAATTTTTGTAAATATTTTATACATTTCACTTGGAATAAAAATAATAAATAAAGGGTTAAATAACTCAAAATTTAAAACAGAATTTTATTATGAAATAATTATTTTTTTTTAAAAAAGTCTAAATAAATAATATTCTGATTTTGAAATTTAAAAACAAGCAGAATTTATTTTTGAAATGTTTTAATTAAAACTTGTATGAAATATCTATTTTGCAATCTTTTTAATTAGTTAAACTAATAAAATTTCCAAAATGTATCTTTTAATTAAAAGTGCTTTTGGCGAGATTAAAATTGATTTAAAGAAGATAAAGATTGGACAGAAAAAAAATTAGTTTTCAGTTATGGTGTTTTTATTGCCTCAAGATTAAAAAGGATTAGACAGATTGAAAACAGCTTGAAATGTGTTTTATCACCTCAGATGATTCTATAAAAGGGCTGATAAAGAAATATCAGTTCAGTTTGTTTTGCAGTTTTTGTAGGCACTGGCCAGAAGAGTATGGCTTTAATATTTTGAGAAGTAGCTGGACAAATTGGCCAGCTGTAAAATCTGGATAGTAGTTTTTGAAAAGAGAGTTGGCTAATATACTTTGGTCTGAAGTTTTTGTAAAAGCTGTCCAGAAGAGTCTGGCTTTAATATTTTGAGAAGTAGCTGGCCAAAAGTCTGGATAGTTTTTGAAAAGAGAGTTGGCTAAAATAGTTTGGCTAATATTTTTGTAAGAGTTAGCTGCAGTTTGTTGGTAACTGTAGCAGATAGTGGCCATAGTAAAGCTATCTGCAGAGATGGCTGGTAGAATTATACAGAAAACTACTATGATGACGTAAGACTGCAAGAAAGCAGCTGCTCTACAGTTCATTGGTGGAATTTGAATTCACATGGAGGAAAAGGGTCAAGATTCTTTGTAATTTATAGCTACAAATTCCTTCTGAGAAAACAACTAACTTTCCTGGACCAATCCTAGCCAGAAGTAACTGATCATTGCCAAAAACCATACCTGAATTATACCTTATTGGTTATGACAATCCTGTATACCTGTCTTACCAAGACCAGCTCATGAAGAGAAGCACAGATAAATGTATATACAATAGTGAGTAACATTATATGTAATGAGAATGAAATTTTAAATAAATTTCTTTGGTAAAAATAACATTTAAAAATCTATATATTTTAAAAAATAAATAATTTTGCTTGAATTGAATTAAAATCTAGAAGTAATGATTGATTCATGGACAATTTATTTTGAAACAGGAAAAAAAGAACTTTAAAATTTTTTTAGATTAATTTAAAGATGTAATTAATTAAGTGAGTGTAACCTGTCATAAAAAAAAACTTTTGAATTACCTTTTTTTCTTTTAAAAAAAAAGGAAAATGAAAATACTTTTATTGACTGAAAAAAGAGACTAATTAATAATATTAATTTATATCCATATGTTCATAGATACACATGTATATGTGAATTTTATGTATAGTTTTCAAATGGAACTAATTATGAAATATATTTTTAATAATTTTATTATTTTTATAAATTCAAACATGTTCATTTTATATTAAGCCACATGCCCGTGTGATGAATGGGTTTTAAGTAAACCTAATGTATTAATCATGTAAATCAATGTAATAACTTGAGTTATGTATAGTAATTTTGTAAATCACAAATGTGATAATTTTTTATTATATGTTTATCAAAATCAGAAGGCTTAATTGATATGCATAGCCTTATTCTAGACCTTAATATCATTTTTTATTCTTATTGTTAATAAACTTGTGTTCAATTATTAATAGAGATCGTGTTCTCCTGAGATAGATTCATGTATAACTGCTGATATATAAATGGAGATGTTTATTTAGTGCTTAAGGGGCATTCCAGTCTGATATTGTCTAGTTTTGGTGTGAGGATTATATTCTTCAAAGCCCCAGCACAACATTTTATTTTATTTTAGTCTTATTAAAAATCAAGTTTATAGTTGGCCAGTACATTAATAGTACTAAGTAGACAGAGCACTGATGATGATCAGTATGTCTTGAAATACAAGCATTATTATTATTTTTATGATTATGTATTCTGATGGATTAGCACTTAAGTGGTGCATTGTCCAAGCTGTCAAATGCTCAATAATTAGCCTGGTCTACAGAAGTCATTTCCAATTCAATCACCAGATTGACTGTTGATTTATATGTTTTATTGTTCAAATCTAGTCACAAGATTGACTGTTGATTTCTTTTGATGGATCATTCATGATGATGAATGATTACTTTTGAGTATTAATTATACTATTTTTTATTTTTATATTGATAATGCTAGTGGATTTATTTTATTCTACTTGTATTTGCTCTTCTGAGTTAGCTGGCTGATCTCTGTTGATCTCATCCCTCAGAGAGATCTATTGATCTTATGCACTCTTTTAATAGATAAAATTACTTATATTTTGAATTATTAAACATTACTTTAATAATTAATTTGATATTTCATTTTGAAAGATTTATTTTTAACTTAGGGTTGATGATGATTTTCCATTATCCCATTACCATCCTATTCTCCCATACCATTATTATATAATACAAGTGAACAAAACTACTTTTCCATATGCTGATAATATAAATGTAATATCCTTTTTTTATCAAAAGTCTATTAAGAATAAAATGACTACTTATCCTTAGTCCCAAATGTTATAACTTGATTTTTTTGACTTATGATAGATATCCAGAGTGAAATTTAAATTCAAACCAAATGTAAATATGGTATTATTAATTTGAATTCATAGCTAATAAATTGCAGGTAAAAGCCATTGAAGTTCATTTTAAAAACCATATGTTTAATCAAATACAAATCAATTATTATAACTATTTAATAAATATAGCATTAATGTATGCATCTAAATACAACAGTAACAAACTATTTCTCCATGTATTATCAATATAATCATAACACCCTTTTTTTTTCAGTCAGAAAATCTTTAAAAATAAAAGTTGTTTATCCTTATGGCCTCAGGTATTATAAGTCTTGATTTATTGATTTATGATGGAATTGAGAATGAAAGTCATAACTCTAACCATATATATCCATAGCATCATTATATTTATTCTTGTAAATTTTGTGATAAAAACAAAATGGATGTTACACTTACATTGACAGCACTTAGAAAAGTAGTTTGTTTTTATTTATATTACATATATATGTTAATGCTATGTTTATTAAATATTTACAATTATTGACTTGTATTTAATTAATCATGTGGTTTTTTTAATAAGATACAGTGACTCTTATTATATGCTTATATCTGTTTTGAATTTGAATTTCATTTTAAATTATCATAAATCAGAAAGGTTTTCTGTCAAAGAAAAATTACTGTTACATTACGAACAGCACAAAAAAATAATGTCTGCTTATATTGACGCCAGGTATAAATAAAACACAATCAATTATGAAATATATTTAATTAAAGAATAAAACTAGTGTTTTATTTTTAACAACCTCTGCATTGATACTCATATATAAGTCAAATAATAATAAATTTTAAATAACAACTTCACACGGCATTAAATGTATATAAAAGTAAAACCAAGATAACTAAGTGCTTTTTTTTTTTTTATCGTAGAAAAACTATCCATAAAATCATTAAACAATTTCATCACATTATATTTATCAAACTAAAATAATAAAAAATTATATAGCTTGATAGACAGTATTTAATTTTTTTTTACCAAACTAAAGATTACAGTGGATTGTATAGCTATTCTTACATTTGTCAATATAAGTAAATGTTAATTTTTTCAAATGTGTTAAAATTTCGGAGTAAAATCAATATTGATGCTAAATGTAATTGTTGAGCTTGGTCATCTAGGTTATTTTTTTATAGACATTTAATGATGTGTGGAAATTTTATTTAATATTTATTATTATTTGACTTGTATTTCATTATCAATGCAGAATACACTATCTTCAGACCCTGCGCAATTAGTTATGTGAAAATTTCATAATTGACTATGCAATGTTTAAATGTGATGTCAATATTAATTTGATTCCAAAATTTTGACACATTTGGCAAATTTTATTTTATTTACATTGTAAAGTATAAAAATAGGCAGTCTGTTCTATTGTTTAATTTGCTAAATGTAAGGTAGTGGCTTTATTTAACTATTTTACAACTAGATGAAGATTTCTTATCTTCAATCTATTTTCATATACGTTTAATGATGTGTGAATTTATTAATTAATTAATATATATATATAGCGTGTGTAATAATGATTTGAAAAACTAGAATAAATAAACGAGTTTAAAAATTGTAATATGTATACTTTAGGATTTAAGAATGGATCTTCCAGTGATTTAATATATACATTAAAAATTATATGTATGTATCAGGGTAATAGAGCATTTGGTGAGCATATAATTATATCCATTCAATTTTTTTAATAGTCAAAATGATTGTCATATATATAATTGAAATTATTTTCTATAATAAAAATTTCTGGGATTTGGAATATTTTCCTGAAAGACATTTAAAGTCAGCTCTACATTTTAGACTTTTTGCTATTTTAATTAAGGATGTTATTTTTAAAAAATAGAGAATCAGAGAAAAAAAAGAAGGAACCATATGCTTAACTTCTATTATTATAATTTGAATTTTTAATTTGGAAAGCATATTAATCAATTAATTGCCTTTTTTTTCTTTCGCCTAGTTGATTACCTTATAAATAATAATTAAATATTTAAAATGCTGAGAGGTGCATAGTCAAATTAATTTTTGTCTCTATTGTAATAATGTTGCTATAAGAAAGGTTCATTTTTAAAAGTGCAAAACATTTTTTTATATTTCATTAATAACTATTAAATAACTAAATGTGTGGTTTATATATGTAATAAGATCAGATATTTTGCGGTAATATCTCCACACTAAAACTCAATATATTTATATTATTCTATTTATTTTTATACTTAGCGCTTTCGAAGGAACGATGCCTTCATTTTCAAAGCTATATATAGATAGTTCTAATAACGATGTTCAATTTATTTATTTAAACCAACAGATGCAAATTATTCAAATCAGGTCTTCCATTTCTTCGATTCTTCTGGAAATAAATATTTAAATATATGAAAGATTTTAATTTATTAAAAATATATCCTTTATTCATATATATGTAAAAAGAGAGAAATTAAAAAGTATATATTGAAATGGAAACTTATTCTGAAACATAAGAACAATACTAATGAAGCAACCTTGTCTCATAAATAGCAATATTTCCCTGTTGGACAAACCTATGGACAATTAATAAAATAATGGATGAAGAGCTACCTGATCTACTAATGCCCACATATTCGAGCAAGCTAAAATACACTGAATAACTGTTGTACTTAGGTAATTAAACATATATAACTAATGAATAAATAAATAAATGAATTAATACATAAATTGCCTCTGTGATAGATTGGATTTACATCTACAATGAACTCATAAATTTGTAAGGCATCAATGGTTCAGAGATAAGTATTTTGTTTAGCAAAGAAAAATTCAAAAGTGATGATTTACTTGATGATAAAGTATAGTATGGGATATACAATTAATTAACTTAATTGTAAAATAAATTGTGCAATGCAATAGGCAAAACAAAGTACTTAGGTTAATAACAATAATATAAATTTATTGAAGTAAACATTAACTTACTGAGGTGACCAAAATGAAGATCATAGCTCTAATTTACCAACTGTAATTTAATATATAATATATCTTTATAATTTACTTCTGCTAGATTGCAATTAATAAAAATTATCTATGACTAAAACTATTAATGCATATAGTCATAAAGGGTTAATTACAAATTTTTTCTCACAAAAAAAAAAAATAATAATACATTAACAATTGATTTCTTAATCACATGAGTTTATTATTTAAGCATATATGAATGATAAGATAAAATTACCTCATAATTAAGATTATTAATAAAAAAAGTCTTTGATAAATATTTTATCATTAAGCCATTATTATACTCTTAACCATTATTAATGAATGAAATTTATTTCATGCAGATAATTTAAAAGAAATTTTTCTTTTAATGTCTGTTATCAAGTTTAGCTTATATATATAATTTCAGGTTAGATTTCACTACCCCATGATGTTTTTGTTGGCACATCCATGATAACAAAAATACAAATGTAGGTTTCCATAAACATTTTATCCTTAAATAATATTCAACTATTCCTTTGTTTATATTACAATTTATGGCAAATTTTGAAAGTTTCATAGCTCCATGGCAATTAAGCATAGTGTTTGTTATTAAACATTTCACTTGAATCATAAAGATATCAAATGATGGGAAGTGGGTATTCCTCCCTCCTTAAATAATTTTTCTATTCACAGTATATATTTCCTTATTATCAGAGTTCAGAATCTATTTGTAAAAGTAAAATAAGATAAAACACAAAATTTTAAGCAAAAGAAAGTATGTGTGTTCTCCTTGCTGGATTTATTTCTGTAGCTGTAGTAACAAAAAACCAGTTTTTTCTTTTTTTTTTTTAAACACTAACTCATGAACATGTGATTTTCCTTTTTTCTAATCTTAATAACACCTTGTTATCATTTGATATAACTTAATAAAAATCATTTCATTTTAAATTTAATAAATAAAGTATCCAATTATTCTACATTTATCTCAAATTAATCAACATATTTATTAAATATAAGACATTCAATTGTTTTCTTTATCTAATTATTTATATACTACAAAGGGAACTATAGATGGCAACATGTGTACATCACAATATATATGTAGTTCTATACATTGTTTAAAAATAGCTAGTGTAACTTTATTATTTCACAGTTCCAGTTAAATCTCATTGGCATTATTACCACAGAAATACAACTATTATTATTCATGTATTTTATGACTATGATTCAATATTTTTTTCTGAATAAATTAACTACTATTATAAACATGGAGACCATCTCCATATTGAAAATATTTGTAAATCATTATATAAACTATAAATTATATACAATAAATTAAAAATAACTATTACATTTATTTATTTATTAGTTATCTTGTTATTTATGATTAATTTTAATATAAAAAAAGATTTTTATTAAACTATAATGCATTAGTTTTTCTACTCTTTTCTAGTTCTAATAATTTCACTATTGATAATCTCAATTTATTACTAATAATGATAGATCATCATCATTCATCATTATTTTCAATCATTATCAATTCAGTGCAGGATATCTTCAAGTTTAATGCAGTTTCTCTGATTTCTAGCCTTTTTTCTCAACAACATGCCATCAAATTTCTTTATTTCATCATTCCATTCCATATGTATTTTCTCTCTAGGTCTTTTGCAATCCTTTAGAGTCCCATTTAATGTTTTAACTATCCATCTATTATCATGTATCTCTTTTAACAATATATCTAGCCCAACTCCATGTCAATCTCATATTTTTTTCAGTGATGTAAGTAATGTTATTTTTCTCAGCCATATATTTCATTTTGAATCACTTGTTGTTACTCCTACATTTCTTCATATTTTGGTAAGTTGTCTTAAGTCTCTGGATAGCTCTTCTGTTAAAAGCCTAAGTGTCAGATCTGTAAAGTAAGAATTGGCAAAACACATCTATTTAAAAATCTTTCTTTTCAAACACATAAACATATTTCCATTTAATATTTATTTATTTCAAAAATACCTCATCCAAGATTAATCCTATAACTGATTTTATTCATTATCTTTCTATCTAAATTAATAATTAGACTATAGTATTTATACTTATTAACTTATTCTAATGCATGATTATCAATCTTTATTTTCTTCTTTTGAAAAAATCCATAGAATATTAGTTTAAACTTTATATCATTTATTTTTACTGCTTTACTTTGTAACTCTTGCTATATTTCCAAAAGCTCTGAAGCATTATTTCCACAAACCCTCACATCATCTGTAAAAATCTAAATAATGTAAGTAATCTCCATGTATTTTTACTTTCTTAGTTTTCCATTTTAATCCACAAAATACTTATTGCAAAATTGCTGTAAAAATGTTTGGAGATACGAAATTCTCCAGTCATAAATCCTTCTCAATATTAATATTCTTACCATCATATAATTTAATCATTGCATTTTGACAAATATTCTTCAGAATATGGCAGTATTCTGAGTTTATATCTTAATGATTCAGAGTTTTAATCATCAATCAAATGTTTTTTTTATAATCTATAAATTCAAAGCATAATAACAATTTATATCCATTAGTCCTTTGTATACTTTTTTTTAATATTTGGTGTGATCCATTGTGATAAAACCACCTTTAAATCCAGCTTGCTCTTTTAGTTGATTAAAATTCAATGCCTTCTGCAGATAAATTGTAATTATCTTGGTAAAATTTTTATTTAAAACTGCTGATAGAAGATTAATATATCTGTAATTTTTTATAACTTTTTTTTCACATTTCTCAAATATCATTTAGTATAAAATTTTGCTAACAATTTTTCCATTTCTTGACATGCTTCTTTTACAATTTAATAATAATTCTGGAGTTCTTCTCTCATAAATTTAATTGCAAACTCCACTTCTTCATTTGAAATGTTGGGTAATTCAGAAAATATAATAACTGTAAAGGATAATTTGTTTTCTTATTCTTTATTACTATATATATAATTCTCCTACTCATTTCATGATTATTATCTCTTTTTAGTAATAATTTTATCTTTTCTTCATATTTCAGAAATAACTTTTTTTGCAGTACAAAGTTATTGTTGTACAGTTTTGAAACATTCTCTTCTGCAACTTTCTTTGACAATTGACACTTTTTTTTCTATCATTGCAGTGTTTTGACTGATTTGTGAAATAAAAAAAGTTGCATGTATGCATCTGTGCATGTTCATAATTAGTTGATACAAAAGATGTAAACACTCTAGAAATAATGAAATCCAAAATAACAATTTATGTGAAGTACAAGTAAATCTGGGTATTCTAATTTGCATTAAAAACCTTAATGAAATATTTATGCAAATTAGAAGTTATTAAAAATGTCTGCATAATTTTAATGAAGAAAGAAAAAAAGAAAGATGCAATGAAAACCAGTTAGACTGAATCAGAGATACTTGAGTGAATAGTAAGATGCTTGCTAAACCTGATGTCAATAAACAGAAATGCTGATGAAAATCCTAGTTAAAAACTAATATAGAAAGTTAATAGATTGAAATAAAGGAATATAAATAAAGTGTAGTAATAGAATCAAACTCTATAAAGAACTTTATAGATTCAAACTCTATAAAGAACTGCTTCATGTGAAATTAAGCTTGAGATATTACAGAGATCATTCAGCAAGTTGATAGTTGAACATACTAACCTATTACTAATTCATATATATATATATATTGTGCCCTTTTGTATGGGTCTCCAAGTGAGGGTACAATATATATATATATATAGTCTGAGTAAACACTTAAGTTATTACAAAACCTTTTTATGTTATTTTTTAAAAATAATTAATGAGTGCTTAGATTAGTCTAGCCCAAACATATCAATCATATATTAAAAAAAACTGTATATATATATATATTTTTTTTTTTAATGGATCTTTCTTTTTTTTTTAAATTTCATATTTCTTTTTTTTTCTTTATGTATTGCTTGTTTCTATAGAAAATTACTAATAAATTGCTGTGTTTGTACCAACTAACTTTATTGCAATTATTAATAGAATATCAATTATCTTACTGATTTTAATCAAGTGTAAACAATATTCAATATTTGTTAATATTTTAAAATGATTTGAAAGCTCTAGTTTAAATTCATTAGAGTGTTTATCTTGTACACTACAATAATCTTACATCTTTCCTGTATTTAATCTATTAATAATGTTACAATTTTGAAATGCATATTTTCTATTAGTCGAAATATAATTCAATTGTACTTTATGTTTCAAAGGTACTTTATTCATTCTTTGACAAAAAAAACATTGGTTACACTTAATTACTTTTTTTACAATATTAATTAAATCATAGACACTAACACATCAATAAAAACAGATATTATTATTGAGGCAAGTATGGCATGCTATAACAAGATTGAGAAAGTCCCGACCAGATTTCTATATATATCTTGTATTTAGAAACTTTTCTATTCCTTTCTTTTATTGTTTCTAGCTTATTTCTAAAAGCAATTAGTGGTCTTCTTGAACTGTTTTCCTAGACACATATGCATCTTTTGCACCACATAACATAGAGAACAAAGATATTAGCATGTATATTCGAAAAAAGACCTTTACCAAATTCCTTTATATCCAATATTTATATTTTTATTCTTAAATATAATTGGTATTTCCGCCCTGATCTGGTCAAAGCTGGGACATGAGAAATAAATGTGAGATTGGGTTTTGGATTCCCTTTTACAAAGACTACTGTAATCATCTATTGATTGAATGTCTTTTATATTTGTAAGAAAAATTTGATAGGTAATGCTTTTAAGTTTATTTTAATCAGAAAATCAAAGAATTTAGGTTCAAGTGACAAACATATAAATTTGTGACATAGTTGTTTATTTGTAAGTTCAAATACAGACTTTTCATGAATTTTGTGGCTGGGGATATTAACAAATAAATATACTTCCCAATACTGATATTTATCCTTTGGGGGAGTATAGACTAGATTTTGCATTTTAAGGACTAAGTCTCTAATGGCCTTTAAATATCCTGTAAGTGGTCTACCTGGAGGTGTGATTTTAAATGCTATTTCCAAGTATGGACACATCTCAGTTCCTCTTGAGATGATATTAAGTGATTTTTGTATTTGAAATACCTTTATTAAATGTAGACCCAGGATATTGCTTGCCAAATGGACACTGGAGCTTTCTGACTGAGATTGATGAAATCCTTCTACCTCAGAGAAGTTTTTATAGAAGTATATGATTATGGTTAATAAATTTCTTTGTGAAATTTTATTATTGGTGTATAATATATCATTCTAGTCATAACTAGCATGTAGTATAATGAAACTTTGGCATATAGAAAGAGATAAGCTTTTGTTAAGGAGTTGTTTATATGTTCTATTTTATTTGTTAGTTGGTTTTGTATATTTGTTTTCATTTGTGTCAGATTTAAGTAAAATGGAAAGCCTAAAAAGAGGCTGGGTTTTTCTTTATAATGTTCTATAATATTGTGTCCTGTGTAGATTTGCCATGCACTTGATTTTTCCATATTAAACATGAGTTTGAATTTGTCAGTGTATTGTTTTAGCAATTTTATTACAAGTGGAATTTGTTTTCTGGATGATAAGAAAATTGCAATATCATCCATGTAAGCAACACACTTAATACTGGTGTTTAAGTTTGGGATATATATACCTATCTTTTTTTTTAATGTCTGCCAGTAAAGGGTTTATGTATATTGAGAGAAGTGTGCTCAATGGAGAACCTTATGCTATAAAACAATTGGAGATAATAGGTGGTGATTTTCATCCATTTATAGTTACATATATTCCCCTGTTCCAAAGAAAATTTGTAAAGACATAAGGTAAGCTTTGGGTATATTTATGTCAGTTAGTGTTAATCAGAATGTCAGTAGAAACTGTATCAAATACAGATTTAGTATCCAGCTGACTCTCAACATGACCATATTTTTTCTTTACTCTGTGTCAATAACAGTTCTAAATATAAAGGCTGCTTGATTAGGGGATGAGGTCTTTGTTGCAAATTGGCATTTAGAGAACATAGGGAAAATGTATGATTCTATTCTCTCTTTCAGAACAGCCTCTAACATCTTAATCCCTAATGGACTCATTTAATTGGTCTTAGTTTTTTAATGGTTGATATCTTTTCTTTTTTAAAAAATGGCTACTAGTGATATAAGATATAAATTTTGTATTGTTATATACTTCTTTTGATAGGAAATTTGCTACATTTGTTAGGTAATTGGAGATAAAGAGGTTTAGATATTGATATACAAAGCAAGATATCCCATGAAGGCTGGGATAGCAATATTCAGTTATGGACTCTAGTTTTACATGATCACTATTTCTTATGCTAGCACATTAATATTATTAAATGGTCAAAACTCTCCATACGGTAGTGCCACTCAGTGCCAACCAGAGTAATCAATGGATGCCAGTAAGCTTGTGCATAAAATTCCTATCTAATGCCTATTCATCCAATATCACCAGACTAGTTTCTGGCTTGTGGCCTTCGTCAGTGAGTAGCTTTGGATCTGAGAGGACTATACCTAGATCTTAGGATCTAATGCAATCCTCCAGCAGCCACTTTTTATCTCTATTAAACTATAAAACTATAAGAATAAAATTTGAAAACACATTAATATTTTTAATCTAAGCTCAATAGCTTCTATAGTCATATGGGAATGAACCCACTTCAGTACCCATACTTTTTGGTGTCTTTGGCTCTTTAACAACCATAGCCACCTTTATCCTATTAGGCAGGATTGGTGTTAAACCAATAATATCACACGATCACTATTTCTTATGCTAGCACATTACTGTTATTAAAACAAGCAAAACTCTCCATACAGTAGTACCACTCAGTGCCAACCACAGTAATTAATGGATGCCAAAAGTATGGGAATATTGGATGAGTAGGCACTAGATGGGGATTTTATACCTACTCATCCATCATCCTCATACTTCTGGCATCCATTGATTACTCTGGTTGGCATTGAGTGGCACTGCTGTATGAAGAGTTTTATCTATTTTAATAACAGTAATGTGCTAGCATACGTAATAGTGATCATGTGATGTTTAGTGGTTTAACAACAATCCTGCCTAATAGAATAGTGGTGGCTATGGTTGTTAAAGAGCCAAAGACACCAAAATATATGGGTATTGAACTGGGTTCAGATTCATATGACTATATAAGCTATTGAGCTTAGTTTAAAAATATTATTGTGTTTTCAATTTTATTCTCATAGTTTTGTAGTTAAATGGAGATAAAATATGGCTGCTGGAGAGTTGCATTAGATCCTAAGATCTAGGTGCAGTCTTCTCAGATCCAAAACTTCTCACTGACAAAGGCCACAAGCCAGAAACAAGTCTGGGGATATTGGATGAGTAGGCACTAGATGGGGATTTTATGCACAAGCCTTCCGGTATCCATTGATTACTCTGGTTAGCACTGAGTGGCACTACTGTATGGAGAGTTTCGCCTGTTTTAAGGACTCTAGTTTTTTTGTAAATTCATTAAGGAAGAATTTATCTTCTTTTTTTGACTTGCCAAAAAGCTTTTTTGCAGGTTATAAGAATTGACAGATTGCAACTTATCCCTATAATACAAGTAAGCTGGTTCCAGCATATAAATCCCACTAACCATCCCTGTTGAATTTGAGTGGCTGTTGGCACTCTGATTGAAGGAGGGTGATCTAAGACCCATCTGATATAGTTTCTAGATCATGTATGAGTTTGCCTAATAAATATTCTCCTCTTTTTTATTGCTAGATATTTTTTGAGCATTGATTCTGTTCCATTATATAAATTTTTAAGGTTTTTTAATTTTTGGTGTTCATTTTTTGATGATGGAGTCTGAATTATATTTTTGTAGATTTTTTCCACTAGATCCAATAGGCCTGTTGGCGATGGTGTGGCTCTGGTAATATGGTAAATCATGATTGATAATATACTTACATATGCTACCCAGACTTGCATTGAATCCATATCAATCTTACTCAATTTATTTTAAATATATATAAATTTCAGAAAACAGAAATTCAGGTGTTTTATATGGTATTAATATTCTAATAATTTGTCTAGTGGATATTAAATTTTTATTATTGAAATCAAGATCAATTTTAGTGACAAGTGCAGCATGGTCTGAAAAAAGTGCATTTATAATTTCTAGATTAATAAGGTGATGAATTAAAGGGGATGGTACCATATAGCAAAAAAACCTTCCCCACTCATCATTGGGAAGGAAAGATGATGTAACCACTTTTTAATGAATTTTTCATATGAAAAATTAATCTCACCCATAAGTATGCATGGAGCCAATCATGGAATTTAATGTAAGGATAAAAATGTTCATTATTAAATATGAGTTTGAAATTTGTCAGTGTATTGTTTTAGCAATTTTATTATAAGGAGGAATATATACAAAAACTACATCTACCTCTATTGCTTTATGTTACAATGAAATAATAGTAAAGTGTTCATCAATATATCAAATTTTAAAAGATCTAAAAGGGCTAAATTTATCTATAATAATCCTAATACCTACAGAAGGGAAGTTAGAAGATTTAGAGAAAGCTGCAAAACCTTTATTTACAAAGTAAATAACAGGTTCAATATATGAAACAGACTTGTTAGATGTGGATGAACAATATCATATCATTGTTTCAGTTGATAAATTCTATTAGTGTAGTTAAGACTCCTAATGTTTAAGGATGCAATTTTTAACTTCATTAACATTTATTATCAAACCTCTTAAACCAAAAACATAAAAATTACAACTGACTAAAGATTAACAGTACTAGAATGAACATAAAAAAACTAATTGTGTTTTTAGCAACAAACACATTACCATTATTTTCTAATTATCAAATATTTTTGATTGTCTTAGATTCTCAGTTAAGTTATTAGTTGTTATAAAGAGAGAATCTATATTTAGTTTGTTTGAGCATGACCGACTTACCTCCTCCACAAAATTGTCTTCAACAGAAATTGTAGAGTTAGTGTCTTCATTACTGATATTGGTTTTAACTTTTTTGCAAAGTCTGTTATATTACTGATTTCTACATTGGTACCCTACCCACATTATCTTTTGTCTGTTCTTTATTTTCTCTTCTCTTACATGGGGAATGACTGGGGATCAATTTGTTTGATACATTTAAATTATCTTTTATCAGCATATATTGTAGAAGTGATTTCATTATTTCTGGAGCTGTTGTTTAAAATATTAAATTGAGATTCTGATTGTTCAATAATAGAACTAATTATGTTATTAACAGGGATTAGAATGCTAGCATTATGGGAAGTTTCCTTTATTTGTAATTCCAGTTCATCATTCAATAATTGAGTTGACTTGAGGGTTCTTTCAATTTATGCTGTTTGCTCTGTTAGAGAGATATTATTTAATGCATTTTCAGACAAATCATTATTTTATTCAGACACTGATGCAAAGGGGTTGTTTTTATTTTACATTAGGTACAATTCATTTTAGGAAAAAATGTTGATTAGACATCCATACTCTTTGCAATTATAACACTGATGCTTTATTCCTTTAGTCATAAAATACAATGTTGCCTCCTAATTGGTTATTTGATAGTGAATGTCTTTTAGTTCTATATTCTTATATAGCTTAACTCTAAAAAAGAAACTGTTTCCATATATTGTTCATTGGTGTATTTGAGAACAGGTTTGCCTGAAATTGAATAAATGTCCCAAATGACTCCATTAATTTAATAAAGTTTTCACTTTTGTAGTTTAAATAGGCATTCTTCAATGTACCATTTATAATGTTGTGTATATTCAGATTAACTAGTACTAATGTGTAACAGTCCATGATTCTGATTTCTTTTTAAAAACTATCCCCAAACTTTTGTGTTTTAAATTTCAGCACAATGTAACTAGGATTTGGATGATCAGTTATACAATGAATCAATTCCCATAAGTTTTTGGCTGGAAGTAGATTGAATAATATTTCTTTTGGGAATCTAAATAGGCTGCAAAAATATCTGCAATCACAATGATTATTGATTTTTCAGTGAAGAAGCATTTGAATGAATTATATAATTCTTTTGGTATCATTCCATTAACGGCTTCAGAGATCTCTTTTAATGATTCATTTCATGGCTCTTTTGACTCTCATAATCCATAGACCAATGTTGCTGTGAACAAATCTAATTTGATCAGATTATTTGCTGTGGATCAATAAAATCTTTGTCTGTTTTTTATTTTTGCTCATATTATTTGCTTTGTTACCTACTTTATATGTTTGTTCCTGCATTTTTTGCTACTTGAGCATGTGCGTATCCATCACCATGGCCATTTTGTGCTCATCTTGAAGATACTGCATTGGTAAGTAGAAAAAATTGTTGCTAATCTAGGGAGGTTTTTTATTTCAAACTATCCTTTTTTATGTTTAATAAATTGAGTATAAACTTATAATTAGCATAAACTTATTTTACAATCTAAAAAAAAAATATTTAAGGATGTAACTTGATTTCTATACTATAAATTCAGCACCATCTATAATTCAATTGTACTTTATTTTCATTTGAATGCATAATATGAAATTTTTCTTTCTTTTTTTTTTTTTTGTAAATTCCACAAGTCTGTATTCTCTCTCATTTCTATTATCTTAACCACATGTACCGATAACACTTTCTTTTTTTTTAAATCATTTGCAATTCTAGCACTTAAGAGATAGGAAGAATTACATGAACTTAAAGAACAAGTGTTGAAGAGAACGGAATGGCAAAATTGATAAATTAGTCACGTGACATCTCTCTTCACCTATTCATTGGACAGAATGCTATAGATGATGATATTTATAAAGTCTCCTATGACAATTTGTAAATGTTGTTTGGTTTGATCAAAAGCGTTTTGTGTATTTATATAGTCTCTAATTCTTCATCACAATGAGAATATATTGGTGCATAAATCTAAATTATCTGTATTTAGTATCTTCTATTAATTTGAATAATTAATTCTGACATTCTGTCTGATAAATTATAAAACTCCACAATATTGTTTTTTCACTTTTTATTTATAATGAATCACACTCCTCTTGTTTTATCAATGTGCCTTTCTTTGTAAAATACTTATCTATTTTTTAAACCAATTGGGTCTACTTTTTTTTTAATTTCACAAAGTCCATCAATGTTTCGCTTAATATTAGATAATTATTTCTTTCACTTTAAAGTGATCTGCATTTGTAAGTATCTAAATAAAGAGTCAGCATTGAATGTAAGCCTGAGTTAACAATCAGGATACTTTTAGTACTCTATCAACTGCAGCTTTGGTGGGCAATTTTACAACCTCCTGGAAATAAGAGTCATAATTTAATTTTATCTATCATGATTGTAAATATCTACTTTTAAAAAGTTCTTTTATATATTCATTTATTCTATCTTCAAAAAAAACTCAATTTATCATTCAGTTGAAGATTATTAAGCAACTGATGAAAAAGACTATAGTAGTTTTTTTTATTTTAAACTCAAAGATAAAAAGCTACAGTACTCACTATATTGGCTTATGCATGTTGGTGAGCATCCCATTCATGTTTTTATTATATGAATAATCACTTAGTATTAATAGTTGCAAATGACAAGAATATGTGGAGTGGACATTAGGACATTAGAAATGTTCCTTGCTTGGTTCCATTAAGGTTTCAAAAAGGAATCAAAATCATAAACTCCTTTTTGCAGCCCATGGTACACATAAATAAATAAATAGCTAATTTTAGCTCTGATCATCTGCCAATTATAAAACATTAGATCAGTGCTAATATAGCTCTTGTAGTTATTGTAGTATAGTAATATCAAAATTAAAATAATTTATTTTATACAATTAAAAATTAGATAATCTTAATGGTAGAACATTAAACTGCTACATTACTGAGCCAACTAACTACTATTCAATTCTAACTCAATATTACTTACTTCTTTCAACTTAAACAGGCAAAACTCTCCTTACAGTAGTGCCACTAAGTGCAATCCAGAGTAATCAATGGATGCCAGAGAGATTATGCATAAAATCCCTATCTAGTGCCTACTCATTTAATATCCCCAGACAAGTTTCTAGCTTGTGGCTTTTATCAGTGAGGAGCCTTGGATATGAGAATACTGCATCTAGATCTTAGGATCTAATGTAACCCTCTAGCAGCCACCTTTTATCTCTACTTAATAACAAAACTATGAGTCTAAAATTGAAAACACAATAATATTTTCAATCCAAGCTCATTAGCTTATATAGTCATATAGGTCTGAACTCAGTTCAGTACCCATACATTTTGGTATCTTTGATTCTTTAATAACTATATCCACCACTATCCTAGTATGCAGTAATGATTTTAAACTATTAAACATCACACGATCACCATTTCTTATGCTTGCTCATAACTGTTAGTAAAATAAGCAAAAACTCTCCATCAATGCAAGCCAGAATAATCAAAGGATGCCAAAAGACTTGTGCATAAAATCCCTATTTCAGGTCTAAGATCTAGATGCAGTGCAACATCACAAGCTAGAACTAGTCTGGTAATATTGGATGATTAAGCAGTAGATAGGGATTTTATGCACAAGCCTTCTGGCATCCATTGATTAATCTGGCTTGCACTGAGTGGCACTACTGTATGGAGGGTTTTGCCTGTTTTAATAACAGTTATGAGAAAGCATAAGAAATAATGATCATATAATGTTTAGGGGTTTAATACCAATCCTGCCTAATACGATTTAAAGAACCAAAGACACCAAATTGTAAGATCATTGAACTGAGTTCAGACCTATATGACTATATAAGCTAATGAGCTTGAATGGAAAATATTGGGTTTTCAATTTTAGGCTCATAGTTTTGTAGTTAGATAGAGATAAAAGATGACTGCTGGAGGGTTGCATTAGATCCTAAGATCTGGGTGCAGTGCTCTCAGATCCAAGGCTCCTAAAGCCACAAGCTAGAAACTAGTCTGGGGATATTGGATGAGTAGGCATTAGATAAGGATTTTATGTACAAGCCTTCTGACATCTATTGATTACTCTGGCTTGCACTTGAGTGGCACTACTGTATGGAGAATTTTGCCTCTGCTAATAACAGTTATGGGCAAGCATAAGAAATGGTGGTTGTGATGTTTAGTGGTTTTTCAATTTAATAAGAGTACTAAACTTTCCATATAGTAGTGCCACCAATTCCAAATCTTCATAATCAATGGATGCAGGAAGATTTGTGCATACAATCTCTATCTAATGTTTACACATTTAACATACCCAGACCAGTATCAAGTTTGCCCTTGGTAGCATTACTATATGGAGAGTTTGGTACTCTTATTAACAGCATGTGTAAGCATATGAAATTGTGTTCATGTGATGTTTTGATGGTTCTTTCAACTTATGATGATTAATAAGAGTATTTCTCTTTTTTTAAAACTCTGCTAGCTATTATAAGCCTGAAATTTCAAAATTTCCAGATAGTTATGCAAATTATTGATCTCCATTGCCAGTTCATTTTCTGGCCTTTTGCTTTATCAGTGGGAACTTAGAATTCAAAGCTAGGAAGAGTAAGACTGAAGTAATTAGAATATATGCTGGCTTTATATCAGATCCATATAACTATCCAAGAAAATTGACTTAAGTTTAAAACCTTAAGTTTTTGAAGTTAAAAAAACTTATACTTCACTAAAAGTCTGAGAAAAAAATAGTTTGCACTACTATCTGGTAATCATTAATTAATCAATTTATATTGGATGAGACCAGAGCATAAAAAAGGAAGAAATATTTTTTTAACTATTCAATTTAAAAGAAAAATGGTTTTGACATATGTAGAAAAGCTATAATCGCTACAAAATAATGTAAGATAAGTACAATTTGTAATGATTCATTTTTTAAACTAAATACACATATAAATATGTAAACGAGGTAATTAGATAATAAAGTGCAACAATCAAATAATTAATTATTGTAGTGTGCCATTATATTTTCTAGCATTTACATATTAAATCTACATCACTACCTTAGATGAATCTTTATATCATTAATTAAATAAAAATATTGCAATCCATGAATTGAACTTTTACTAAGTACATGAAAGATACTTTATATTATGGGCATATATTATTTTATTATCAATTATTTGGTATTTATTTAAGAAATCTATACTAGCCTTAGACCTCTACTTTAGCTGAAAATAATTTAATATCCATTTGTGGCATTCATCAGATTACTATGGGTTAATTATTTGTATTATTTAACAATTATGTGTTTGAAAAAAATATCCATAAATTGTACTAGAATGTAAATCTCAAGTCATGAGTATATTAGATTAATATATTAGCCATTACAGTATGTAGCCTATTTAAGTTATGTATAATTTAACTAAATCTCTGAGATACGAAACTTTCTATGTTAAAGATATTTCAAAAAGTTGTTAAATACCATTGCTAATTATTCCATTTATATGAAAAATGAAGTAAAAAATTGAAATAAAATTACTAATAGCAATATAACATATTCGGTTAATCGCCATGCTTATTTTAAATAAAATTGCAGTGTACCTCTTATATAATCATGTGTGTATATATATAATATGTTAGATAGTTATAGCATAAACACTGTCTAATGACTATAAATACTTATAAATATGAATAATAATCGCCAAATAAATATTTAAATGCAACAATTTTTTAATAAAATATTAATTATCAAATAAATAGTCGTATTTTATGTAATAATAACAAAACATAGATAAAAATGTAATTTTTAATTAAATGTGATTACTGAATCAATAATAAATTAACTAAATTATATAAATAATTATAAATTTATATATATAAAACTACATTTAAATTTTGTATTGTTACTATATTTAAAATTAAAACTCATCTTTTCTTGTTTAATCTACTAAACAAACTCGAAAATAAAACAAAAACGTTTATTTATAAAATCCTAAAACATATATTGAGTATAGATTTAAGAGTTAGGAGATCATTAGCCCTACATGGTTCGTTGTAGTGGTAGAATGGTTCCGTTTTAACATTTCCAGTACTCATGTTTCTTATCAACTCCTGAATAATAAGTCATTTGATTATTTATTATTTGTAATATGTTGAAGTTGGCTGCATGTATACATACCGACAATTTATTTGTTCATCGGACAGAATTAATTTCATTATTTTTTTCTAAACCAATCAATATGTTTTTTGGCACAATTAAAATTGTTGGCTTTTTTTAAACTAAGATTTAAATATTTTATAATAAGTCATATTATTAATAAAAGAGATTATTGGAAATTTTAATTTTAGTTAATTAAGTTTATAAAACATTAATACACAAAAATAAATATATAGTATTAAGATAATAAAATAAATGTAAATGTTTCTTGGCAGAATTTGCTATTTTGAAAGTAAATTACAGTATTAAATCTCAGTTATTGCACACACAGGATTTAAATGAATTAAACATAGTTTCAAAAACAATTTATATTCATCATTTATTAAAGATGAAACTTGATTAAACTACTAATAATCATTATTTAAAGATAATTAGAATTAAATAAATAGAGTAAGCAAATAATATCTTGCATTTTATTATTTCAATAACATATATGAAAATAAGACAATGTTTAGATAAGAGAAAATTAGTTTGAATGTAAATTAAGTGACAAACTTTAACATATCTTTATTTTAATATTTAGCATAGGGTATTCAAATTCCCTTTTATTTTTATTTTTATTTTTAATATTAAGTATTCTTTACCCATTCTTTTTATATTCATTTTGTATTCGAAATTGAATATTTGCTTATTCAGTCTATTAAATATTAATTGTGATAACTCAAATATAGATGAAATTTATGTGGAAGTTGTAACTCAGTGAGCTACATGTAAACTAATACAACTCTGATAATAAATGAAAAGTACAGAATGAGTCCACCTATACTTTAGCTTAGATCATATATAAGCATTCAATTTATTGATGTGTTACAATACAGAGCATGAATTCTAATACATTAACATAATTTCATGGCAACTGTAAGCTATTCTAAAATCACTATAAACAATCAGAAAAAAAGCATGAGCCCCATATTTAGCAATCTTCGAATATTAAATCTACATTTCAGTGATCACAATTAATGTTTATATCTGTTAACTGTTGATTCATTTAATATTCAAGAACTGTTAAATATGAGCAGCTTTTCTCTCTAATGATTCAGTGATATCAGAATAACTTACAGATATCCTGAAATTACATTAATATATAGTATTCATATTCTTCATGGTAACACAACAATAAATAGAATGCGTATATATGATCCAAGCTAAACCATATGTGAGCTCATTCAGTACTTTTCTTTCAGTGATGGAGTTATATTAGTTTATATATAACTTACTCGAGGTTTTCAGTAACTTCCATATAAATTTTATCATTCTATATTCATGGAATTTGGATATTCATTCATTTATTTTCATTCTGTAATATATATATACTATCATATATCATTTCTTTACTCAAGAAAATCATTGTAAAATGTAAGAATGCAACATTTTTAACTTTTACAAAATAATATCCTACTTGTATTATATTTTTAAAGAAAAAAGAAATAAATTTACAGATTAATGGTGTATAATTGCTTATTTTTAGCAAACATGTTTCATTATAAAAATCATGAAGCATTTCATGATTCATTTAATAAAAATGAGCACACAATTGAATACAAATAGTCTTTCAACTTGAATATCAAATTTAACAAAGAAATTCTGTAAATAACATTTATTTTTATATTGATTTTCAGATTTATCAAAACTCCAAATAAGAAAAAATTATAATAAACAATATTTATTTTTTAAAGAACTACAGTATTGTTATGGCTTTTCACATTTAAATCTTTTTATTATTTAAAATATTTTAGAATTTAAAGTTATATCAAATTCCAATATCTTCAGAATACAATTTTATATTACTGCTTGACAATGTATATGTGTCAAAACTGAAACTTTGCTTTTATAGATTGCATAGAAAAAGTATAGAGTGGACCACAATATCCATTATATTTTTATTCCAAACCCTTTCCTGTGTATCATATTAATAATAGATCTCATTTTATTGGAAAGCTTTGATTCTAATAGCAAGTGCACAATACTTTTCACATGCACATATTTGTAACCAGATGCTTTTTATGTGTATAGTATGTATATATAAATAAAGATTATAATATAAATAGTTTTAAAAATGTAATAATAATGTAGTTATTAATAATATTTGAAATGGCACTTTTGCATATATATATATTTAGTATATGTATTCATTCATGTTCATTCAAAAAATAAAAATTAAAAAAAAACTTACTGTACATCTTTATTTTTGTTTGAAATAAAATGAATAGTAAAATGTTCTCAATTAAATATGCTGTCTTTTTGTTCAATAATTTTTTTCTTATAGAAATGCTTTAACAGTCTCATTATCAGTGGACTAATCTATACAGTTTCCTTTACTTGTCACTACCCATTTATATTATCAGTTAAATTCTAAAACATTAAGTTTTTTGATGCAATGAAAGAATGTTTTACAAATCTTTTTTTTGCCACAACTACGTCAGTAAATTTTCATTTTGTCATTTGATAAAAATATAAATTTTCTTAAATTTCATAAAACTTTTAGCTTTATACTTAGAAAACATTTTATTACACAAAATATTGTATCATATCAAAATTTGGAAAAAAAGAAAAAGCAAATCATAAAATGTGCTTACATATAATCCAGTGGTGGGCAATTGTTTTGGCTCAGGGGCTGCAGAGGCTGGTGGAGGGCTGCATCAGGGGCCACTTTGTGGAAGTGAAGGTTAGCGAAGGACCACACTTTTTTTTCATGACACAATAAACACACTGCATTATTCTCTATATTACCAAAAAAATATTTGTTTGTCCATTATTCATTAAACACACAACATTCATCACCAATTTTACATTTTTTCGGAGGGTTCATGGTTTCACTAAAGTTGGAATGTGTATATTTGCTAATGCAAAGACAAAAACACTGCACATCATATCTACACTGCACACATGTATTGATGTGGCCATCCTAATGGAAAATACAAGACAAATATTCAGTCGTGCACGGAAAGGAAATCTCAGTTCAAGGCAGATTTTTCTGATTGTCTTGGCAGGCCACTATTTGCCCACCCCTGATATAACCTAAATAAATTTATTAATAAATGTGACCATGTATAGCACTTCAAAATGGAATAATAGCCACTGCAGTATCATAAAATTTATTAAATTTACAAATTTTAATGCATCTATTTTTTATTTATTTACATTTTTTTGATAGCATATAATTGAAATAATATATATATTGATATAGCATAAATCATACCTTCACTTTGTATATTTCCACAAAAAAATTATTTGATGAAGCTGAGTAAATCCAAATTTAAAACTCCAAAACATCCATTTTTATTTTCAAATATAATTTAATTTATTAAAATTCATAATACTTTTTAATGACTACTTTTCAAATTGTATTTATTTCACTGAATTCATATAAATATTGCATAGTTGACCGACATTTTGATTCCTTTTATATGGTCATTGCCAAGCACTTTCAAGACCTTCTGAATATTAACCATTTTGATTAAAACAATATGTGAAAACATTAATGATCCATTTTCACATTTGCTTGACTTGAATTCCAATAAAAAGCATTATTTTCAATTTGAAAATTCTGAAAAAGTCTTATAGCCATAGATATTTTTTCCAGGATTTGTCATTTTTTCGCACAATTCCCTGGGTCTCCACTTTTGACTCAATGCTTTATTTCTTTCAATAGTAAAACTAGTCATTTAGAAGAAATATAGTTTTTAGCATCTTTTTATTATCTTTAGAAGATTCAGAACATGAATGGCAGGTATATATATATAACATCACATTTTATTTAAATATTGTAGCTTGTCTACATGCACATTTTGTAGCCCATGTATACATTCTTTGATTTTGTGAAATAAAATAAAAAGATGAAGAAACAATTGATTAGAAAAATATATAGTTAGTTATAAAAGCACAAATATTAGAAGCACAAATAGAATAGAATTCACTGTAGAAAAAAATTGGAATAACAATGTGGAGATTGATGAAATATCAGTCAGGGTTATAAGATTAGTTATTCAATTTAATGCATTATACCAAATACAAATAATCTAGATTTATGTCCCAACATGTCTCAATTGTAATAATAATAAAAATAATGATTATAAAGAAATACAGAATAGGTGTGATTAGATTAAGCAATATTTAAAATTGACATGGTATACTTTAGTGCTAAGATTAGGAAATGATTGAATGATCAAAGTCATGTTAAACTTGGTTATGGAAATAGAAATATGAGGGTTGAAAGACTTGTGAAATTTGTAAAAAAAAAAAATTCATAATATATAAGTGAAGATAAACATATCTGAACTTGAATTATATTTTGACCAACAAAAAAAAATGTATTTCAAAACAATAATATGCTTAATAAACTAACATAGAAAACGATCATCAATTAGTAATGTATAAATGTCAATGCAAAGCTGAAAAATTATGAAGTTTATTATACCAATTGTTATCTCTAATCTTCAGATATACTCTAATGAATTTAAACTAGAATTTGTGAATTAATCCTTAAAAAGCTTTAGAAGATAGCTCAGATTTTATTGAGATCAATAGAAAAATAATTGATACTGTAGCAAGAATTATTACATAGATAGTTGATACAAAAATCAGCATTTCACCAGTAAATTCTTAACTGCAAGAAAATAATATATATATAAAATTATTAAAATATTTTTCAATAACCTATTTAGAAAAAATAAATATCCAGAATTGTGTAAACTCATATGGTAAAATATTAATGATGACAGAAGAAAATAAGTAAAAAGATGTCTTTTAAAGAAAATAAAAGTCTTAAAAATATAAAACAATATCTTGCTACTGAAAAAAAAAAATATTTTCAACAATAAAAAGAAAAGATTACTGAAAAGAAAGACAACATTATGAAGAGGGTGGAATGGCCTTATAAAATATTACATAGTGATAAAAAACAAAAACAATTGACCTTAGAATTATTGTATCTTTTTGAAATTCAAAATATTTAAAATGAAGAAATGATATAGGTAATTAAATCTATGAATAATGAGAAAGTTCAGTGAAATAGTAAAATTATTATAGATATTATTAAAAAGGGAAGTGAAGAAATAGAATAACTATTAGAAAAGCAACTTATCAAATGTCTATATTATAAAAAAATATAAAGTGATTATATAAATACAGTAATGACATTAATACTAAAGAAAGATGAAAAGGAAAATATTAAAAATCATAGACCTACCAGGTTTTTTTAGTTCTAGACAAATTTTTAAAATTGTTACAATTCTTCTACAGAAATGTTTCTACTCAAATCAAGTGATTATAGCACAATATGTAACATCCAGCTATTAAAAAAAGATGATAAAAAACAATGAATATAAGTTTCCCTTTGATTTTATAAACACTTCTATAATGATTAAAGCTTTGGCAAATAAAGACGGCGATTTAGGATATTACCAAATTCCGGAGATTTTTTATCAAAATGCATTAGCAGTGATAAAACTAAAGCCTAAAAAAGATAGTATTGAAAGTACATTCAGGATAAATTATCTCTCCATAACTTCATACAGCAGTTTTATTAAAATTATTTTAAGAATTAAATAGAAAGCTAAAAGATTTTGAAGATGAGGTAATTGTTTTTGAAAATAATACTTTTGAGTTTTGACAAATGTTATAAAAACTGTCAGATGAAAACAATAAAATAAAAGTGAAGATAAATGTTTAAAAATAAAAATAGTTTTTATTAGCTTTTTAGAAAAGAGGAAAATATAAGACTGAGAATAATTAACTAGAAAGAGTTAATAACTATAAATCTTTTGGTCAGATAGTTAATACAGATAAAAATATAGTAGATATAATTAATTATAGAATTAAACTAAGGTGAAATAATTTTAGTGAAAATAATCTCATATTGAAGGGAATATGTTGGTGTGTTGGGGAAAAAATGTAATAAATATGTTGTGTCAATATTTATTTATGGATCTAAGCCTTGGGCATTTAATAGAAAAATATTATAGAGATTTCAGGCTATACAGTAAAGTATGTAAATATAAAAGAGATTAAAAACAAAATACAGAAATGAGAGAAAAAACAGATGTCTCTGACTTTTTAAAAAGAATTAAAAATCTGAATAAAATTGGGTTGGACATGTTAACTGAATAAATAATATTAGATATATAATTAAAATCTTAAACTGGATTCCAAAAAATTATAAAAGCTCTAGACTAAGATTATGTGTGAGAAGGATAAATAAAATTTTCTAGAATGATGTGGAGAGAAAAAAAAAATAGATTAAACTTGAAAAGATTTCACTCTGCAGTGAACTAACAACATTTGAAAATATTAATAACTTTAATTACAACCTTCGTAAAAAAATAATTATTATTCTATTTCATACTCTTCTTATATCAAATATCAAGTATTTATTTAACCATTTTTATAGTACCTTCATATTTATTATCATATGAATCATTTGTCTCTAAATATATTTTTTAAATTATATGACTTTACTTACATTCTTAACTTCCGAATATTATCACAATTAATATTGTCTAAATTAATGTTTTTAAACTAATACCAACCATTATGAAACAAATCTTCCATGACTCTTTTGATAAAATAACTATGTACAAAATGGTATAAGTTATATACAAATATAAATAATAAAAATGAACAAACATATGTTTTAATTATCAAGGGTTTTTTTAAAGATTCAGATAATTTTTTAATTTGGAAATCAAATATAACAACAATAATATTATATGTCCATTATTTTTCCATGTGTTTATTTTCTAGAAAGCCTCAGTTAGATGACCTTTTAAAATTATACTATAAAAACTTGTTTCAAATAAATTCTCACAAATTTTGATGTCTAAAATCCTTAATTCACTGCTTCATTTTTAATGCAGTAGATTCGTTCTGTTATTTGAAAATCTATATACTAACAAATTACAAACTTTGACACTATAGGTTACAAGTATATATATATATTTAAATAAATCATACGATATAATATAAAATAAAGTATTTTTATATAACAGCAATAATTATATATATAATAACAATAATAATACATAAAAGCTGTACATATATATATATATAAAAAATTTATTTAGTGTTTTTAGAAAATACAATGCAGTACTATCAAACTATTTTATTAATTGAACAAAATGTAGTCACACATGACATAACTAGATTAAACTGAATTATGCTGTTATTATTAATTTTTTAATAAAGTTTTAATAATATTGTTAAAAAATATATTACACTTATATGTTATTTACTATTTGCATTTTTAAATGTAAAAATATATACAAAAATAAATATATTTTTAAAAAGTATATAACATGTATATATGCACATTGTTTTGCTATAACCAATTCTAAGTTGGGTTGGTTGTAATTTATATCCATTTAAGTAAGACAATAGCATTAAAACATTGGATGAATCAGAGAGCCAAGATTGCTTGAGGAGATTGGTTTAGTGAAACATATATTGTGGGATTGATTTGCATTTTTTATTGCCTTGTATTGTTTGTATAAAAAATAAATTGGTGAATGTTTAATGGCATTGTTAAAATACAATTGTTTCAATATATTGAATTAAACAATCTTGTAGAGGAAAGTAATAATAGTTTTGCATAGATTAATTTAAAACATTATTTTTTATTATTCTATTGGTTAATTTTTAATGTATAACTTGATATCTTTATATGAACATTTTCAGTAACAAATTCCTTTCATTTCTTTGACAGCTCCTGTGACAATAATATTTTATTTAAAACTTAAATCTTTATTCTATGTTGTATTTCCAAAATTTTAAATATATCTATGACAGATATAAATTTAAAAATAAAAAATATTCTTGAAAGCAATATCTCAACATAATAAATATAGAGAAAAAAATTAATGAATTGAAATGCATAATCAGAACAATAGTATTTTGTCATTTACTCCACTTCTAAAATCTGAATGAATTATTATTAAGACATCATCAAGTTACAAAATTATTATTTTTTAAATTTTAAATTGCACTTGCAATTATTAGAATATCACAAAAACATAATTTCTATGATCATAATAGAGATGTTCCTTCTTCAGTCAATCATAACTATCTGTTTAATGTTATTAAAATTATCTTATCTTTTTTTAAGTCAAACATTTTCAAATAAAATCTGAGTTTAATCATAAATGTCTATCTTAAAATAAATATTTGTAATATGTAAATAAGCTACAAAAATGTACAATTTTTTTCCAAAGTAACAAATGCATTCAAATACTCTCACAAGTACTCTCAAAGCCTGAGAACAAAGAATCTACCAATCAGCACCATTTATAAGTTTCTTTGTATTAGGTATTCTTTATGATACTGATGTCTTCAGTTTTTTTTAAACTAATAAATCAATATATTTTAATTCCAGTTTTTGTCATCAGATGAACACAAAACTAATAGAAGAGCATTACCGAGAGCCACAAAAAAAATTGGCTTCAAGTACATTCTACTATTTATTTTATAATTGCTTCATAAAGGAACTTTAACAAATGTTTATTAGTAAGCCATATTTTTTTGATATTTTATTAACTAATAGCACATACTTTGGTGCTTTCAAAAACATAAGCATAAAGTCCAACTTTTATTATTATTTGACAAACGCAAATATCACCATCTGGTACTTTGTCCTCATTTACCCTTTTCTGGTATATTTACAAAAAATATTTTAGAGGTCTATTAACCATAAATTTGTGTATTGTTGTATCCATTTTTGGAAAATAAGTCAACAACTCTAAATTTGAATCCTCAACAAAACATAACTACAAAATTAGAAGTATTATCTATTGAATCATTAATCAGTTCAATTTAACACTAACACAGATAAAGGTAGTTTATAATAATTATAATCATTAATAATTATTAAAAAGGAAGTCAATCACCAATAATGCACTATTTCTTGAATTTTACAAATTTCCACATACTTACCCACCAATAAAAATTTTAAAAATTTAAGTGAATCCCTTAAGTTTATAGTATATCTATATCTATATATATATACACCAACTCATACTGACCATGCTTATATCAGGGCTTGAGTTTATTTTATGCCTGATGTTATAATCAACTATTGAATTGTATAAATTTAATTAACCTGTCACAGGGGTAAGACAGGGTCTCATTTTTAGCCACCTACAATAAAACTTGTATGACTTATAAATGTAAAATCAGGCACACAATAGATTCAATCCCTGATATAAGCATAGTCATTAAGAGTTGGTATGCTCTAAACTTAAGTGATTTACTTATATTTTTAAAACTCTTACTAGCAGGTGAATATACAGAGATTTGTAATGTTCAGGAAATAGTGTATTATCGGAGATTGATTTTATCTTTAATAATTACGAATTTTCAGCACTTTATAATAATAGATTTATAATCACTAAGCAACTATTCTACTCCTATATATTTTCCTTTCTATGGCTCTAAGTCTATCATGGGTTATGAATAAACAACAGAGCCTTCTTTGGGCAACCCAAAATGTAATTGAAAATACTCAAGTAATGATTAAAACTGTTATATTCATGTGCCTAGTTGGGTATCAAAAATGTAACAGAAAAATTTGTATTTGGGCAGTCAAAATATAACAGAATATTAATGTATCTTACTAAAATTCGGCCAGCAACAATAAAAAAAATTTTAATGTGTATATTAGTATGTATAGCTATGGCTTTACTAACCTCAATGATTTTACAGTTCAGTTAAAACAATAAATATTATGATCATAAATCATTATCCAAACTTAGCTAACATGTTGATGGCCAAAATATTATGTATACTAATTTTAAACAAGAAGATCACAAGTAATTATTTGTAATTGCTGGATTTGTACTTTAATTTATATAACTATTTTAAATATGAATCCAAGACATGCTACTATAACTTTAACCTTACCTACAAATGAATTAATAATAATCATAACCTATATGATAATAGATTCCTGTATTTATAAGGCACCAATGAGTGTATGTATTGATAAGTATTCTATTTGGTAAATATATAATTAAATAAATAAATGATTTATTATCTAGTGGATATGTAGTTTGGAATATGTGAATCAATGCCTTATAAATAAAATAATTTGTAGAATAGGTAAATCAAATGATGAATAGATTAATAAAATGTAAGTGTATTAAGGTACTAACACAAAATTAAATTCAACAATTATAAATTTAAAATAATCCATTGTATTATTATAATCTAGTCTGGATATATTGCAAATATTAAGTTGCAATCTACACGTTGAATAGTATTAAACATGTGTATTCATAATTAAAATAAAGTATTAATACATACAATCTTTCATACAATAAAAAAAAAATTCTTTCTTTTAAATATCTTTCAAGTCTTTTAGACCAAGTAAAACTTTCATCACAATTAGTTACATATGTTCAAAATAAATATTTAAATGTTAATTATATTTTTAATTTTGACTTAATTTACTAGAAGTATTAATGCTAATCAATATAAGTCCTACTTATTTGTGATATTCATTAAGTTTGTATTGAATAATATAATAAACAGTAATATTGCTTTAGATTTTAAAAGATAGAATTTTAAATAGATATCTATTAATGTATTATTATTATTCTTTTTTAAATACTGAAAATAAAGTAAAAATTAATTTAATGAAAAATTTTCAAAAATCATTTTTTATGCAAGCGTTTATTATCCCGATCAACATCTTAAACATTCTCTAATTACAGTTCCATTTTCTGTGATATTTTCCACAATATTCCTATGATGATATACAATGATGTATGTTTTCGTGAGCATTATCCCTAGATGGTATTCGGCTATTTCTTTTTATTAAATACTACTGTTCATATCAATATATAAACATTAAATTGCTTCAAACAGTTCAGCATATTATTCTCCATGTTAGAAAATAATTATTCTTTTACTGTTGTTATCCATTTAATTTATTCCTATGTATATTAATTGCGATGGGTTTACACCCTCTCCTTCATGATATCTACTCAAAGTGCATCACAGTTTATATCTTAAATTCCCAAAATATTAAAAAGATAGTAAGTAAAATTTAAAAAAATCTTTTCGAAATAAAATTTGTTTTTTTTTTTTTTGTGTGTGTGTGTGTGTGTGTGTGTACATTACAAACACATTCTTTTAAAATTAGCTTGTGAATTGCGAATTTCTTTCTTTATAATTATTACAATGTTTATTATTCAATACTATAAGTTAACATTTTGTTTTAACTTAACTAAATCATACTCTGCAGTCATTCTAAATTTGAATGTATTTATAATATTAAATATGAATGATGGGTTATAAAAACTTATCTTTTATAAAGAAAAAAATTGATAGTTTCAAAAACATATTTTAAATAAATTGCATTTATAAATTTTAAAACATTACAAACATTGCAGAGTACTGTGCTAAAAAAAGACATTAGCAATCTTACCACTGTAGTTTTATGTTTTCTGTTATGATTGAATTTATTAACACATTTTTAAGAATAAACATTCTCAAATAAAATCAAGCTGTAATAATACATACTTTTGTTTTTAAATCATTATTATACTAATATTGTGTAAAAATAATCATAAATATTTAAATAAATTATGAAACAACATTTTTTTGCTGATTGCTAATTGCAAAAGAATCCAGTATTCAACTACTTTCATAATTGCTTTGTATCAATTAATGCACTAGTAGGTATAATTTGGATCTTTTAAATTTATTTTGCTTGTAGACTGCTCTCTTCAGATTTTTTAAAATAAATCAATGCTGTTTCTGCTATCAAAATGAGTGCAAAACTGGCAAAATAGCATTAGAGGTAGCTTCAGGAGAGCAAATAAAAGTTGGAAGTTTCACTAGCCCTCTCTTCAAAAATCTCCAAACAAAGTATTTTGTAATTATTAATAACAATGTTAAATTTTTTTTCATGATAAACTTTTAATATTTATTTGTATTTTACAATAATATTTTATGTTATGATTTCTTTTTAAAAAAAATCAAAACATATTTCAAAATAGTATTATATGAGTTAATGTGGCTTAGGGATAAATTTGAAATGAGCTACTAGAAATTATTTTATTTAATATGCTAGTCTTACAAATCTTAAAGTAATTCTAAAATTTTACAATATTTTAATATAAAATAAAAAACAATATGAAGGAGTTGAATTATTTCTAAAGAAATCAAAATATATACTTAATATAATAATCAATTTAAATAAAATTGAAACAAACGACTAATTATATTTACAATTATTTAATTCATCATCAACCATTATCAATTCACTGCATGATGAAGGTCTCTCCAAGTTCAATCCACTTTCTCTAATCTTCAGCTTCTCTTCTTCACATCACCCCTGCAAACTTCCTTATTTCATCTATCCATCTCACATGTGATCTCTTCCTGGGTCTTTTACAATCTCTTGGAATCCAGTTTAAGATTTCAATTGTCCATTTATTATGATCTCTTCTAGAAATGTGTCCAGCCCAACTCCACATTAGTCTTTTAATTATTTTTTTAATAAAAATAAATTATTTAATTATTATCCAATAAGTGATCAAATAAAAAATGTATAAAATTAAAACTATGTTGAATAGATTTGTTTAAGTATTAAAATAAAATTATTTAATATATTTGTCAAAAAGGATTGGTTTATTAAGAACATATTTGGAAAATATATTTGAAATATATGAAACTGTTTATAATCTCATTTTACTTAAATACAAGAAAATTAAAGAAAAAGAAAACATTAAGTAAGAACTAGTTTTAATTAATGTCCAAATGAGAAGAAATCATTTATATTTTACTATCGGCATTATATGTAGTTTAAATTAATATTAGTTAATTAATGACTGAATAGTGTAAGAGGTTAAGTAGAGATTTATGCATGTGTTTATGTTATAGAGTAATATTGTTTGGAACGTAACCACTTATCATTTAATATCATTGAATATATTTAGTGTTAGCAATGTTTATACATATGAATTGAAAGAAGAATTTAACATGGATTTATTTATATTTCGGTAATGATAATTAACATATCTCTGTATCTTTGAGACATAGCAAAAGATTTAAGATAATAAATTTATGAATATTTTTAATATTAAGAAAATGATTTATTAATATTTTAATGTAGCCTGTCACGTGTAGTCATGAAGATGCTTTTGAGATGTTATTTACTTATCCTAACTTGAGTGTTGAATGCAATTCATTGAAAATTCCCATCTATATTTTGTTGCATTTAATTAATGTTGTTTGCTGACATGAATCATATATATATCTATCTTAGTAATTTTATTAATTATTTCTATCTGTGAAGTATTTCGACTTTGATATATTTGAATTTTGGTATATATTATAGGTACACAGTCAAGATAAGGATTTTAGCTTGATTATTTTAATTAAGAAAATTTTAAAGATTTGACCATGAGATAAGTTCATTAGCCAGAGAATTTATGAAATGTTGAAAGAAAATTCATTTCCTAAACATTGTATTTAACTTACAAACATAAGTTTAAAAGAAAATGTTTAATACATCTGCAATATCATTAGTGTTATATTAGAGTGAAGAAAATAATTATTATTATAGTATATGAACTTAATAAATTGTAATTGGTTTGATTATTTATTTAGATACCATTGAGATTTAATAATTAGAATTTGAAAGAGAAATATTAGAAAAAAGAAATAATATATAAGCAATATAGCTTGAGAAATCAAGTTCATTTAAAACTAGGTATTATGAATTATTAATATCTTTCTGGAAAACTGAAATAAGAATAAAAAATAACCCTTAGATAGTTAATAGATTTTTGTATATAAATTTGTAGTGTAATGTAGTGAATAACCAACCAAAGGTAAAAATGCATGTAGTTTATATATAATAAATTTATTGTTATATTTGCTAATTAATATTCTTTTTTGCATGCTTTCTAGTAGTAATTTCATTTAATATGTAGATATCAAAAAATTTTATGACTTCATAATCTATGGTGGAAATAATATATATGATATAATGGTTATAGTATAAAAAGAGAAGATGCATGAAAAAGAATCTGGAGAGCACAAGAAGTCTATCAAAATATGGTTTAGCATTTTTCTTATAGTTAAGTAATAGTGTTGCTCTTATTTTATAGAGTATATCTTGAACCAAAAACACAAGAGCAAGATTTTGAGAAGTTTAGAATAAACTCAATTTCAGTAATAATCTAAGTTCTGAAAAAACTAAGTAATGTCCAACCAAATTTTCCAAAAAGAATCAAATAAACATTAAACTTGTTGCATCTTCCTCCAGTATTCCAAGAACATAGACTGGTTGACCATTATAATATATAAGTAGGTTATTCTAAATGTTTACTTCTTTTTTCATCAAATAATGTAATTCTTAGAAACACATTATAATCTATTATTATAAAAAGTAACAATTGAGATTCAAAAGTTTTATAATGCACTAAGCATGCTTTCAGCACTGCCAGAATCATAGTGTTGTTTAAAGTTTAGCAGTCAGAACTATGTTTACATATATATGGACATAGTTTGATATGTAAATGAGACTTAATTTGTAAATATGGCATTTAAAGTTCCATTTTTTGACAATTGAACACATGAATCCTTTGATGTTGATAGAATGTGGATCCTTTGCAATTGCCCAAGCCTCTTTATATTTTCTTTCTCTGTCATCTGTTTTATCACAGATTGGTTTCCACATTGGTGGAAGTGAAAATGTGGCCAGTATGGGCTCATGATTGAGAAAGATTAATTTATATTTGTTATTCTGTTTGGCTCTGATGTACAAGTATGCATGACAGGCAATTCTCATAAATCTATTTGCTCAAGATTCACCATAATGTACAGAATTACAGGAACTGCATGTAATTTTTTGTCTTTTGGGTTGTTTAGTATTGGAGGCAATCTAAAGCTTATTAAGGGTCATGCTTTCATTCCCACCAATGTGAGAATAACATGTGCTGAAAGAGATGACAGAAAAAGAAAATATGAAGAGGTTTGGGAAATCACAAAGGATCTACATTCTATCAACAGAAAAAATTCATGCATTCCATTGTCAAAAAAATGGAACATTTAAATGCCACATTTACATATTAAGCCTCATTTACATATCAAACTACATCCATATATATATATATATATATTTATATATCTAACATCCATATATATATATATATATATGAATAGTTCTAACAGCTAAACTTTAAATGATTTTATGATTCTGGAAATAATCTGTCAAAAGCATGCTTAATACATTATAAAACTTTTGAACTTCTTTTTTTTTTCTCATGTGTCATAGCATCAGCCGGAAAGCGAACCTGCTAACCCATGACAATTCGCTAACCTCTCAACCACCAATGCTTGACTGTTTTGAACTTCATTTGTTACCTCTTCATAACATTTATAACAAGTTTATAAAAATAAGTAGGTTACATAAACAAACATAAATATAACATTAAAGTCATAATCAAATTGCTTAATAAATAATTGCAAAATATAAAAAAATAAAAACAAATAAATCCATTTAAAACCAAAATCTATGACAGTGTGACAAAACTTAAAATAATAGCAGACATTGAATCATCTTTATGTTGTAGGGTGCCCAATTTATAATAGATGCATGTTGAATAGAATAAATAGCATGAACTATAACTCCTAATGAAAGTTATATTATATTCAATGTAAATTTAATTTATCATAATCATTTTCAACAATTAACATTCAACTGCAGCTTGAAGATCTCTCTAAATTTAATCTAGTTTCTTCAATACATATCTTCCCATTGTTTCAGCAAACTTCTTTATCTTAAGCAATCATTTTACATGTGATCTTTTCCTAGCCTTTTACAATCTCTTGAAATCTATTTTAAAACTTCAATTTTATTCTTTTTATAAATACATCCTGACCAGTTCCATTTCAGTTTTCTAATTTTTTCAATGATATCAGTAATAGTCATTTGTTCTCTCACCCATATATTTTATTTCTATTCCTTATTGTAAATTCTAACATGCATCTTTGCATATTTATGGAATCTAAAATCTTCACATTGCTCTTCTATAAAGCATCCATGTTTCAGATCCACATATAAGAACTGGTAAACACAATAATTACTACCAAAAGCACTCCTTCAAGTTTAGTTCTATGATTAATTTTTTTATATTTCCATCTATACCAATAATATGACCAAGATATTGGTAGTTGCTAATGCCTTCTAATTCATTATTCTTAAGCTTTATATTTTTCTTTTATGAAAAGCTTTTCAAAACTTAGTTATGATGCTTGAAGTATCAGAGTACATGATTATATTGCATTATTAGGTGATAAAGAATGTCAAATGACACACAATTATTAGTCTTTGGTCATTATACTCACACTGCCTTGATTGAGAATATGCCTTTACCAGAGAATCTGCTTTTGCCAGTGAACCTAATATACATATAAGTATAAGCAACATTTGAATCTTATGATAGTTTTGTTCATCACTGAAATTTCAGCCTCAACTATCTGTACAGCTATGTTTATAATAGAAATAAACCCATTCATATGAGAAACTATTGCATTTCTAGATATAAGAACAGAGATGTTTAAAAAAAATGGCAGATAAAACTGATGTTTAATTTTATATCAGAATTGTAAACATTGGTGTATCTTTGTTTTGTTAAGCTTCATCAACACAGTAGCAAAGGGACTTGATATTTCTTTTTTTATGTGTTTTGTAGGTTTAAATAAACAGGTTACTTTCATTTAAAATAGTATTCAGCTGGATGAAAAGATTTCCTCCATGTCCTCAATTAATTATTTTTTATTTGATTAATGTCATTTAGTTTCAACCACTTGTGAGAAATTACTGTGTTATTACCCACAATCACATCACATTTCTTAGTCTAACTGCTTAAGATTAACATATTTTAGGGCTTGCCAAAGTACACAAATTTTTTATAGAAGTTACATTTAACCCTCTAATCAATATAAAAATGCCATTGATATCTTTGTATCTATATATAAATAATATTGCGTTTCTAAGATTATTAATATTATGTTTTAATAATGATATAGAATTTTAAACATGTGATTTCAGAATATAACCTACAATTACGTCATTTCCCCCAGAGATTATCTAAACTTGTTGTTGCTTTTTGTGATAATTTATTTTTATTAATAGGTCAAATGAAAACCAAGAGATAACCTTGAAAAAATCGCTTGATCTTTTAGATATATCAAAAATTAGAGCTAACTAACGGTATTATTTTTCTAGCAGATCAAAATTCTAGTAGTTTTTAAAATGTGTATAAAAACATTATAGAACTTAAAATTTCAATTACAACAACAAACAAAAATAAATAAACGCGGTTTTATTTTTATCAATTTATACATTTTTACATTTGTTATATATATATAAACACTTAGAAGTTAGTTTATTCGATGCTAAGCACTATGGCGTCTACTTTCTCGTAATCAGGAATCTCTCAGTCACTATGCCTAGAGAAACCTGTTAACTACCTTGCCTTCCCTTTCCATTCCCCACTCTAAGTTTTTCCCATATTCTTCTCTATCCTGCTCCATCCCCATTATCTTTGTCCATTCTATGGCCTCTATATCTAAATCTCCCCTATCTTTTTCCAAACCCAGCATAAAAACCAAGAACCCACTTTCTGTATAATTACTTTGTTTATATTTATTCTCCTACAACTTCATTATTTATACTTTTTCTCATTGTAAGCATTTACATTCAATTAACAGATGCCTAATATTTTCTATGCTTTCCTTACATAACTTGCAGACTAAATCATCCACATTTCTCAATTTATGCGTATATTCTTTTGTTGCTAACGATCCTGTTCAAGCCTTAAATAGCAAACTATTTTCCTTGCTATTATCATAAATTAACTCGTATCCAATATTCACCTTTATATAGACCTGTTCTGCAGTGCTATTCAATGCATGTGTAAATTGACATGCTAAAATTAAATTATGTTAGGATGGCTATTCCTCTTGGTGCAAAGAAGGAATTTGAAGATTATGACATTTGTTAACCAATTCTAATTATTTACCAGAATAATAAGATTGCTGGAAGCACAGAGATTATTTTAACTTATATTTCTGATCTTGTGTTTATCAGTCATTAGGTGCAAAACTTTTTAGCATTTGGTAATAAAATAATATGTGCTTGCAGAAAACTTTTAAATTCATCTATCAATGCATTTATGCACATAACATATTTATTTATTCATTACATATAAAGGCAAGTCAAATATACATTCAGTAGTTTCCCTGCATCCAAAATATTTGATTGCAAGCTGCAACATGGATTCTAGCAAATAATTTCTTATGTAACTGTCTTTTCTTTTTTGTTTGAATCAGGGATAGTTGAAATTGTAAATATAAAAACTGTGAAAACATGGGTGTATCTAATTACTAATATAGCTAAATTTAGGTTGATTTTGTACACTAAGAACTAGTGCCATAATTTCCAGTAGAGCTTATGAATATGAATAAAAAACTTTTTTCCAAAAAATGAAAATATATATATACTAAATTATTACAATTTGTTTTATTAATTTTTATGTTTTCTATATTAATTATTAAAAATCATTTTTAATTTTTTTATTTGTTTGTATTTAGTCTTGGTATATGAATGATAAAACTTATGAAGAATGATGACAATATTTTTAAATATATGATTTAAAGTCAAAACTGTGATATCTAAGAAATAAAATAACACCAACAATTCGACTTCATCTCTCCATCTCCCCTTCGATACATTCACAGCATAAAAGTGAAAAAATGAGCATTTCAGCAGATGAGCAGATCAGTAATAGAAATATCAATGTTCAAATATATTACAAAGAAACCTCATGAAATCTTGGCCATATAAAAATCTACATTACATAAGTTACCAAGAAGAATTGTTACTTAGTAGAAAGAAAAAAAGATTGGTGGATTTGAACATTTGTTTAAAAATTTATGTATTGATAGATGCTAATAATAAAGATCATCACCACTATTTAGTAGCTATTTGCAGACATAGATAGCCTTCCAACTCTGAGAGAAAAAGAATTTAAGAAAACAAACAAATAATAACAATAATAATAAAATAATAGAGATGAGTTAGCATTGACTATACAAACCAATTTCTGAATCACAAATACATTCACATATAAAATACACTGATCCATTATTTATTGTAAAATCCCAATTTGGAATGGACAAGTGTTTCAGTATACTGCCTGCACAAGAAAATCATGAATATAAATTAAATGGTCTTCATCACTGGTTAAAAAACTGTCATACACTTATATGTATCAAACCTATATTTGCCTTCATTTTTTATGATTTAAATGTTATTAATTTTATTATGACATTAAAAAAATGAAAATATGTAGTATACAAACTCTGTAACATATACATATTTTCTTACTCAAATATAATTTTAAAGAATTTTAAATAGAAATTAATTTATAGAAATAAAAAAACAAAATGAATTAGAAGCAGATATAAAGACAGAGTTTCAAAAACTATCTCTATTTCCACGGCAAAACAGAACTCAGTTGGGTATGTTTAACAATATCTATTACTAAAAAAAGATGAAGGTATACAAATCATCAAGAGTATTATTAATACCTAACTTAAAATTGGATTAGATTTGCTTTAGTTTAAAATAAAATTTTCAATGTCTACTTATTTATATCTAAATAGAGTAAAAGACTTTCACATAACTCAATGTTTTTATGTTATCGTTGTTGTTTTTGAAATATTATTTTAAAAAATACATTGAAATTTTAGTATGATAATACCCCCCCTTCCTCTTTTTTTTTTTCAATATATATATTACTTTTTTTAAAAAACTATTTGGCTGAACCTGTAATCCTCTGTAAAAAAAAAAAAAAATTTTAAAGTCTATCTCTGAAAATACTACAGCTTCAGCCAAAAAAAAATATAAAAGTACAACAATGAAGTTGTAATATTGTATCTAAATTGAGAAATAAAAAAAAAATACTAAATCATATATAAATTGAAATTTTACATTTGTGGTATAAGTTTTATTTATTGATTGACTTTGCATATTTAAGTTTATACTTTTATCTTGATATTGTAGTTCCATTCACAAAAAGTCACAAATATAATATTCGCATTGGGTGCTATGTTAAAAATGTTTTAAGATTTTCATCTGGAAACAAAGTTTACAATATGTATTTTTGGACAATAAATCATGTACAATTGATGCTATAATTTTTTTTAATTTTATTATTAAAATATTTTGTTTATTAAGTATTAATTATATACTGGTAGTAATCTTAAGGATTTTGTTATGCAAAGATAGTGAACCTACTTATTAGGCTTCTGATCTATTTCAAATTCAGGCCAATTAAACTTGAAATTTTTTTCAACAAGCTTAAGATTTTTTCAGCAGCTATTCAAAGACAATCTAGCTAACCATCCAATAGGGATTAGTAAGTAGGTATCTGATTATTCTTAAATAGTAGATAAAATAAGAATGGAAATCCAATCAAACAATCACTACTTGCTAATTATCAGGACAAGTGAGTATTCCTTTCTTTTTCACTGTACCTCGATGAGAAGCTAGTTATTAATGAAGCCTTTTTCTGCTATGGGTTATTTTTTAAATATTTTACCTTCTACTTTTGCCTATTTATAACCAGCAGTCAGTTAAAATTCATAATCTTATTTTAAATCTGTTGATTAAATTTTATTGATTTACCGACATGATTCATTGTTTTAAACATATCCAAATAGATAAATATTTGAAATACAGGCACTTATCATATACCTGCAGCTAATTGTAAATATAGGGGATTTGAACTCTGAGTTCAAATCCGGAATAGATGTAATTTTTATACATATAAATTTTGAATATTGAATAAATTTAAAAATATTCGAGAATTTTTAAGAACTCTTAATATTTGCAACTCTTGTTCCCTATTTTCAATATCAAGATTTTTACATCCCATTTCTAATGATATTAAAAATATTTTGAATCAGCAGATCCAGATATTGAATTCTAAGAATGTACATATACTTGACTTACTTTTTTTAATTATTTGCAAATCAGTAGTCTTCAAACAATCATTTTTTTAATCCTTGGGATTTATATAAAGAACTCTTTCGAGACTCTATCAGAAAAATATATGTAAATTTTATTGTTGATTTTGATTTCTATTATTAAAATACTATAGAATTAATGAATAAATCAATACTAAATAACATAAATCAATGATAAAAATACTTGTTATAGGTAACAAAAAATTCTGAATTGATTTTCAATTAAAGTAAAAAGAAAAATTTCAGATTAATTAATAAAATGCTTTGACACTCAAAAAATTCTATTTGAATGCTCGAATAATTTGATAGAAAGATGTATTAAAATCACGACAAAAATTTAAAAAGATACAATTCAAAAGCAATCACTTATTAAGATTTTCCTGTTTAAAAGTAACAGTTAATGTCTTTTTATAGCACTAAACTAAATTTATAAAATTCTCTGATATTTATACGCTTGTTTATACCTACATAATAAAAACAAAAATTGCTTACTTGTTTAATGTTTTGAAAACATATATGCTAGATACATCTAGGCAATATATTGAGCTTGCTTTTGACTAACTAGTAGTTATAATTATAGCAATGAGTGTCCAAGCGGATTACAAGTTTTATTGATGTGGTCTTTTAAAGAAGTGGTGATTTACATAAATTTGAATAACAAATTAATTTATTTAGATAAATCATTTTTTAGACAGAGGACACAAGTATTTCCTTGTTAAGAGACCTGGCATATTGCTAATAATATAAACGTCATTAACAAACAAGAATCCTCTATCCCTCTGTCTAAAAAATGTCTTGTGTAAATAAATTAATTTGTTATTCAAATTTATGTAAATCACCACTTCTATAAAGTTCATAATCCCCTTGGACACTCATTTCTATGATTATGATTACCAATTAGTCAAAATCAGCATACTATCTAGATGTATCCACCATATATGTTTTCAACGCATTAAACAAGCTTTTCTTAGGATACGTTTTGTACACATTACCATTTATTGAATGACATATTTTAAATAAATTAATATAACAAGTTAAGAACATTGCTTTATCTGATATATAGATAAATGAACGGATGTATGGATGCATAAATTACTTATTTGTAATATACATTAGTAATTTTATGCCTCTATTTTTTTTTATGAATTATAAAGAGTTTATACAAAGAAGATTAATAATGTCATATAATTAAACCATGTTTACTAATATTTGCAACAAAATGGTGGTTCAGTGGGCAGCACAGCTGCCTTACAAACAGTTTTCCCGGGTTCACGGGTTCGCTTCCTGGCTGATGCTTTGACATATGAAAAAAAAATTATCTTTTAGTTGCTAATGAATTGATGTTAATGATGGTGAAATTTGGCATTTCAAAGTAATAGCTGAGTTGTGACATCTTAATTAATTAAAAACAAAAGCTTTAAAACTGTGTGCTTATGATAATGAAATTATTAAGGCTTATTATAAGTTCTTCAGTTTATAATTGTAATGAAAGTATAACATTATAAAATGAAAATAAATATCATCCATTGTAATTTTTTTAAAACTATAAATAAATAACACTTAAATTGACTATTTAATTAACAACAAATATATTTTATTGCCAAGTAATTTTTGATAAAATTTTATTAGTTTCTTCAGAATAAATATATATATACGAATGATAATAATAATATTTGATATTGAATAACTTATTTAATCATTATTAATGTATTACTTTAATACAAAATAAATATATTTCTTTTTTTTTCTTTTAAAATTGGCCTACACATGTAATTCTTCACAGATTAAATTTCTTTACAAATTTTGTTTTATTGTATTAAACAACATTTTTTCCATATCCATGTATATATCATTATACATTTTCACTTATATTTTGACCATATTCTATGGTAATTTTCTAGATCTATTTTTTTTTTCAATTCAATTGATATTTTTCCCATGTTAATTTTTATTTCAAACTTAGCTAATAATAATAATAACAACAACAAATTATTAGGGAAATTTGAAATGAATGTAAATGGAGGGAAAAATAACCATTTTAGTAAACACTCTAGGATACTTTTTGCTACTATGAAAAGTCAATGAACCATTGCTACACAAGCAAGTGATAAACAACTCTAGACATTTCACATTTCATTGTAAATAACTATAAACTGTTCCAGATATTTTGTTCAATGCAAAACATAAATTTCAATTTTATTTAAAGTTCAAAAAACATTTACAATAAACAAATTAAAAATTAAAAACAATTGTAAATATTTATTTGAAAAGTGTTTTTGATATTTTGTTCTCAAAAAAAAAAATCAAATTTTATCAAAAATTAAAAAAAAAAAAAAATCAATATTTACAATTAACAAAAAAAAAAAATTAAAACAATTTTAGATATTTCATTGCAAAGTAAAAAAAAAAAAACATTTAGAAGTTGTATTACTACAATTAGCAAATATTAAAACTAATTAATTTTATAATTATTCAAAGCAAGATAATATTAATAGTGGAATGGCATAATACATAATTAACTTAATGTCATTGGATATTCATATAATCACTCTTTTTGCATGTTTTGAATGTAACAATGGTGCTGTAATTAGTTTACTGTTTCTTCATTATTTTATAGCTATCTGTAATGTTAGATTACCCAATGCAATTTTTTTCCTGTAGAAATCATTTAAAATTATTAATTGAGAAAAATATATGAAGATCTCAGCATTGTACAGCATATGAAAGAAGCCAGACATACCTCATTTTGATCTCAATAGAAGTAGTTTTAAGGTAATTTCATTATATTACATTTTTAGAAAAAAAATGGCCCATTTTCAATCATTTGTTTGTATATTTAAGGCTATTTATGTAATATTTTTGTAGAAAGTTTGTTACAGCAAATCAGAGCAGGTTTTCCTGGCTAACAAAAACAACTTTTATGATAAAGAAATTTCTCTTAAAATTTTAATAATAATGAATTTATTAATTTTAAGATGTATTTTATTTCTTTAACAATATTTAACCTAAATTTCTTTTCAATTTGAAAAATGGAATTTAAATAAGAATTATTTCATTCTACTAACTTTATAAATAGATAAAATTATGCCCAATGAGCAAGGTACCATTATAGTTAAGAATGCCATTTAGTAATTTATTTTCCTATTTTGTAAAGTTCAAATATTAGTTTTAGTACATCTATCATTTGAAAGCTTATATTTGTAATAAATAAACAGGTTGTCTGTATATGATGTAGAAAAAAGGTTTAATAATAAAAATAAAATGTTGAAATGCTCGAAGCCTTTAATGGATTTGATATTGTAGTAATACCCATGTAGACATTATGTCAATCCAAATCCTCATCAGACCTTTACATATTCATTTATGTTTATAGGAGAAGGATGGGCCGAACTTATATTATGATATAACCTATTTCTAAAACAATACCTTATTACCCCAATCATTCAGTATACTAAATGTTTTATATACTGAATGAATATGGTAATTACATATTGCCTTGAAAATAGGTTACATCATAATACAAGTCCAACCCATCCCTCTTCTATTAATATAAATGGTCAGATAAGATGAAGGTTTAGATTGGTGGTAAGTTCTACATGGGTATAACTATAATATCAAATCCAGAAAGGGTTTTGAGCATCCATCATTGGTTATTCAATGAAATGGATGCTTGAAAAATAAAAAAATATATAAATATAAATGAAGTTCTTGCTAAGGTATTTCAAATAAAAAGAGAAGAGTTTAATTCTCAGAGTTAAAATATGTGTTAAAATAATAGAATCATAAAACAACAATCTTAGAAAAATATTAAAATCATAATGTAATACAAAAATAATTAAGTGAGAAAAATATTATTTGAAATCAGGAATGATTGTCATGCTTCTTCTCATGGCCTTAAAAAAAGAAGAAATAAGGGGAAAAAATTGGCAAGATTTTAACCCAAATGTTTGACCTTGTGACATCAGAGTAAGAAAAAATAAATATTTTGACCAAACGTTTGAACTCGTAATCTAAAGTTGTAAATAAAAACAAAAAAATTAAAACAAGGGAAAAATAATGCACTCGTGATTTGAAAATGAAAGCAGTAAAATATATATATTAAAGCATGTTTTACTAAACAATTAATAAAAGCTTGATTTTCTAGTAGATTTATTTAAGTATGTCTATCTAAACATTCACCCACCTCATCTATCTGCTTGTCTTTCTGTGTATTTGTCTGTCTCTCTATTAATTCATCCATCAATGAATTAATAAATAGACAAACAGATACACAGACTGTAGATAGATAGGCAGATAGACATGTAAATAGAGATAGATAAATAGACAGATGAGTATGTAGGTAGATAGGGAGATAAATAGTCAATAGATGAATGAGTGAGTGTGTAAATAGATAAATAGTTAAATAAATGAATGGATGGGTGAATAAATAAATAGCTAGATTTAAAACAGATAGATATGGATGGATATATAGATAGATGGATAGGTTGTTGGATAAATATACAGGAAGGTGGGGGAAATAGATAGATAGATAGATAGATAGATAGATAGATAGATAGATAGATAGATAGATAGATAGATAGATAGATAGATAGATAGATAGATAGATAGATAGATAGATAGATAGATAGATAGATAGATAGATAGATAGATAGATAGATAGATAGATAGATAGATAGAGCAGCAGGCAGGCAGGCAGGCAGGCAGGCAGGCAGGCAGGCAGGCAGGCAGGCAGATAGATAGATAGATAGATAGATAGATAGATAGATAGATAGATAGATAGATAGATAGATAGATAGATAGATAGATAGATAGATAGATAGATCGATCGATAGATAGATAGATAGATAGATAGATAGATAGAAGTAAGCAGATATATAGTATATATAGAATGACTGGGTAGACAGATAGATATATGAATAAAAGGATGATTATAGAGATAGAAAGACAGATATATGAAAATAGATAGGTAGCCAGAAAGATGGATAGACTGATATATAAAGATGGATGGATGTATAGATAGATAAATAGTTGGATGAATAGATTGAGGTAGATGGATACATAGATACATAGACAGATAGACAGACAGACTTAAATAAATCTTATTAGAAAACCAAACTTTTATTAAATGTTTGACAAAACATGCTTCAATAATTTTTGTTTTCTTCATTGCTTTCATTTTCAAGTCATGAGTACATTATTTTTTTCTACTTTATTTTTGTTATTGTTTTTTTACTACTTTAGATCAGGAGTTCAAGAATTTGGCCAAAACTTATTATTTTTTCTCTGATCTATTGTCACAAGGTCAAATGTTTGAATTAAACTCAGCCATTTTTTCTCTACCATTTCTTTTTTAAAAGCTATGAGTAAAAGTATGACACGACCTTTCTGCCTTCAGAGAATATTATATCTATATATTGTTCAAAAATCAAGTGATTATTTTTCATATTGCATTATGATTCTAATATTTTTTAGATTATTTTTTATGATTCTATTATTTTAATACATATATTAATCATGTACTACGCCACCATATTTTTAATATAGTTGTGCCTTTGGATAATTGTAAAATTAATTTGTTTTAATATTTGCTAATTGTAGTAATATAAACTTTAAATGTTTTTTCTTTTTGCTTTTCAACGAAAACTCTAAAATTGTTATGATTTTTTGTTGTTGTTGTTGTTAATTGTAAATATTGTTTTTTGTTTTTTTTAACTTACAATAAAATTTGAAATGTATATTTTGCATTGGACAAAATAACCAGAATGGTTTATACCTTCTTATAATAAAATATCTAAAGTTGTTTATCACATGTTTGTGTCCCTAATGTCAAAAATTGTCCTAGAATGTTGAATAAAATAGTACCAAAAAAAGTAAATTGAAATGGAATTTTTTTTTTACTTTTAAAAATTGTGTATATAGTATTTTCGTGAGTGAATTTTTATAATATTATTGTTATTAATTTTTGTAAACATAAATTATAAATATGGATGAATTTGTAAATGAATTGATGAATTATTAATATTACTATGTAATTATAATATTGCAAATTTTTGAATAATTTATAAATATTTATGCATTTTTGTAGGAATAGTCTTTGAAAATGGCTGTGGGAATATGGTCAAAACATAAGTAAAAATGTAGAATAATACGTGATGTGGTGAAAAAAATTAAGTCTTACACTATATATAGTAAAATAATATTTGTAAAAAAAATTAATATTTTAATGATTGTTTATAAATTATTTAGTAATGTGTAACTATATTATGATTGACAGTAAGAGATATTAACATAAATTGTGTCAAACAAAAGGAAAGAAATATATATATATTCAAGTTTTTGTTTTTATCAGTATATCTTTCATCTTAGCTCTATCATATTACAATCATCAAACAACCCGAAGTCAGACCAATCTCTCTCACTATGGGTGCATTTTGAAACTCAAGTGAGTGGGACATACATAACATGCATAATAATTTAATTTTCTATACACATTTTTAGATTTTCTTAAACTTATATATTAGATGCATTTCAAATTTCTATTCCATCACATATTTCTGTAACACATATGTTTATATATTTGGTGTGGGCACATAAGTATTTTTATATTATTTTATAATGTGTTTACTAAATTGAATTTTTGCTAGCTTAATTTGCTAGCATAAATAATAACTGCATTTTTTTAATTCTTTTTACTTGTTTTGACAAATTCTCTGACTAAATATTTATACTAATAATAAATCTTTTATCAAGTAAATTTAAAAAAAAAAAAAACCAACTTGATAATTAATGTCAGTTACTGAAAAAACATCTGATATTTTGTCTAATACATTTTGGATTTAGTTTTTTTATTATTACTATTAAAGTAGAGTAGAAAATTTGATCCAGTAACAATATGAAGATTATTTCTATAGATTTATTAAAAACTTAAAATAAATAGTTATAGTAGGATTGCAAAGAAATATTTTTTTTTAAAAAAAGTCTTCAGAAAATATTTTAACTATCGCTTTTTATACTTTTGGATCAGTTCCATCTACGTATTTCCCTTCACATTTTCATCATTTATTACTAGCAAAAAATATTTCAATTATTTTATATAGAGTAGTTGAAAATATATATTTTAAAATTGAAGCAAATGATAAATTTGTCATATTTTTGGACTACCCCCAAACTTGCTCTTAAGTATTAAAATTATATAATTATTGCATTGACATGCATCTAACACCACACAAATAATATAGCATTTATTAAAGACTTTTACAAATAAAAGAAATAATTATAAATTTTTGTATTTATTTATACAGTGTTTGTTAATTATCAATACCAATGTAGTACCGACAATTCATCTGGTTCATATCTACCACCACCCATGTAGCAAAAGCCATTCAAATAATTATTGCAAAGTGATTTAAAATAGAAAAATCTTTTCTTGCATTTCTGCAACATCAGTTACACCAAATACTGTTAATAAACATTTCAGCAACCAGTCAATGCAAAATGGCAATTTGTATTACTTGTTCTACATGTATATAATAATGGTTTAAATAAGGGTAAAATCCATTAATATGCAAATGTAAACACAGCTTTATTTACATATGATCTAATTCTAACTTTCACATTTTATATTGCAAATGTTTGACTTAAAATTCTTCACTTGAATGTTCTTGAAAACTAACAAGAAATGTACTTTCCCATGAAAACAAGAACTAAGTTATATATATGTAAATGAGACTATGTTTTATCTGCATTACAATAAGCTTCACTCTTATAAATTAAAAAAAAATTATTAATTTGTTAATTCTTATCTGCATTTAAAACAATGAATGTATATAGTCACTTTGCATTATCTGAGCAATTTAATAAGTAAAGAAGTGCTGAAATGTTTATTAAAAATGTTTGGTTGTTTAATAAAGACTTGAAATACTATATTTATTAAATTACAAATATTTAAAATTTTTCACTTGCATGGGTTTAAAATATACTCTTCCATGAAAGATAGAATTAGAATGTATATATAAATGAGGCTGATTGCATCTGGATTATGATGGATTTTATGAGAGTGAGAAATTGATAATGATATTCACTATCAACTTCTCTCTCTCTCATTTTTTAAAAACCCTAATTGGTTCTTGGGTTATATTTGCAGCATTTTATTTTTTCAATTAAATCTTTATTTTATATCATATATTGATAATCTTTACATCATTTATTATAAATATAAACTTTCAAATAAAATACATTCTTAAAAGTTAATATTTGAACTTTTCAAAATAGAAAAATAAAATACTAAAGTGAATAAGTAATGTTAATAATGGCTCTTTTTTTATTTGTTTGTAATCTTATCTATTCACAAAAAATTATTCAATGAAATATTTTTTATTTGATGACTATGTTTTAAACATAAAAATTACAATTAGTATTCGTAAAATTTCACAAAAAATTTCTTCACCAGCATTCATGAAAGCAATTTTTGTTAGCCAGTGAAAGCAACTTCTGCTTATATTGTAAATATTTTTGACTTCTTAAAAACAAACATTTTCAAATAAAACCTAACTGTAATCAAGTATTTTTTTGCTGTAAAATAAATATTTTACAAATATGTTGCATAAGTAATTTTTCAGCAATTTATTTACATAACACTAAAACAAACATAATCAGAAATACCTTGTCGAATAATCTACCAATCAGTGAGGCTGTCAGTTCAATCAAGCAGTATTGGACTTTATTTTATGTGGGAAATTTGCATACATCTCTGTGATATTGTCATCTTCAGATTTTTTTAAACTAATAATTTTAATTAACAATGTGTATCAGCTAACTAACATTAAGGATAACTACAAAATAGTATAGAAAAGCTGAAGAATAACAGCATTATTGTAAGACCTCAAAATATCTCAAAATAAGCAATTTCATAGTGATTGTTACAGAATGTGTTAAAGAAAATTAAAAGATTTGTCAATTCTTAAATATATCTAGGATAGCTAATATAAATAATCATTTTACATTGACTGAACAGACAAGTAAAGTAAGGGTTCTGAAAAGTTTATCAACAGTATTTGGTTCATTAGTCAAAATCTGAAATTACATATAATGTTGCAAAATATTGCTGTATTTATTATATATTTAAGAACAGACAATTAAATATATAATTTAAATGGAACCAGAATTTCCAGAACTATGTATGAATAAATATTTATGTCCATCAGAGCTCAAAGAATAGGTGGTATAATTTTATTTAAATTTCATATAAGGCTCTGCCTTTATCCTCTAAATGTTCAATTGTAATTTCAGAATAATTTGTGCCATACTTATGTCAAACTAATATACAATTTTCACATTTTGCTCTCCAATAATATCAATAAATAAATACTTATAACCATTAAGGCTCAAAGTATGGCTATTCTTTGCACTCATAGCTCCTGGAGATTTTGGTTACTTCTATTTAAATTTTATTCTTATATAAACTATAATTCTATATCCAATATATGTATATAAAAGCAGGCATTAAAAACTAATGGTTAAATAAAAACACAAATAAAAGTAGATAAAATATTTAAATGTTCTCTAAACATAAATTAAGTTGGATTGGACATGTGATTGATAAATAATATATTATCATTTTTATTATCATCATTAGTTAACTTCCAAAATATAGGTATTGCATAATCAAACCTGATCATCTTTTTTAAACATTTCTTTAAACATTTAAAAATATTTGCTTAAAATCTTCAGTCAACTACTTCTTTTTAACTCTTCTTTTTTATCACCAAAATCTTTTCAAATTTATTTTTAATTTCATTGTCTCAAAATATACACCCAAATGAATTTCTTCTCATTAATTTTCTCAATATTTTTTTTCCTGTTGCAATTTTTATTTTAATCTTTTTAATACTATTTTAATCATCAAGTTCCAAATTTCCAAATTTAAAAAAAAAATAACTTTCCCTACAACTTCTTTTCTAATGCTCACTCTTAAGCAATTTGTCCCTCATACATTAGTTTTATTTTCATCTTAAATCTAAAATCTCTCTCAGTTCTAAATAACATTTTGTTATACTTTTCATTACTAATACAACTGCTGTCACAGTGAATTCTTTTACTGCCAATACTATCTCCATTACTACCAAAGACCACTCACTAAAGGATTCATCAAAGTATATATTGAATGAAATAAAAAATATACAACATTCTTGCCTTAATACTTTTTCTATATTTATTTTTTCTATAAGAAAAATTTATTCTTATAAATAAACTTCTGATCTCAGAAATGTTTCAGGATTTTGAGAATTTTGCTTTAGATTAATTTCTGATAATTATCCCATTATCTGTAGAATTTTTGATTTGTAAATTTATGCTTATATTTTATTCAAGAAAAATCAAAGAAAGTGAGAGCATTAAGAATTCTCACTAAGCAATAGTTGATTAGTCTCGTGAATATCAGTTTTTCCTTCCTCTATGCTTTGCAAATAGTTATTTAAGGCTGTTTACTTACATGTAAAAAAAATGATAAAATAGGTGAAAAGTTGACAATTCTAGTGAATAGTGTTTTTCCTTTATCAAATATTATTGAGAGAGGCAGGGGAGATCTTTTGTCTAGTAAGTGGCATTTTACATAGCTTACATACAATGGCAAAGTTTTGCACAGGTATACGAAATATACTCAAATTATATATATTTAGAGACCCAAAACAAAAATTTTATTTCATAGGTTTATTTTATATGATAGCAGAGTTTATTGGTTCAAATAGTAATTGTAACTGATCTAATCAAAAAATTATCCATTCAAATTTAAGATAATTATTACTATGTGAAAGAAATGACTGAAATAAGAAGGAATTTTGTTTTGATTTTGAGAACGTTAATTTTTGAAAAATATAAGTAAACTTCAATAAATTTTTTTTTTACTGTAAGATTATTTTTTAGTAAAAGCTTACATATTTTAAAAAATGAAAAAAAAATGAAGTCATAGAAATGGTTTTAGAAAATTGTAAAATTATTTTAAATACAGATAAAATATTATTTAATAACTTCTAATTTTGAACGCTTTTAGGTCAGCCAAAATGATGTCACCAAAAAAAAAATCTGAATTGTTAATAAAAATCAGATCAAAATGTGCAATATGAAAACCTAAAAAAACAAACTCACAATATACAGAATTAAAAAACTTTTAATTCCAAATATAATAGAGGCTTCTAATATTTAGACATTTTTAAGTCACTTATTATACTGTAGCACACAGCATGTGCTCAAAAGTACTAATTCTTTTTTATGAAAAAGTTGCATTATTAAAAAATCAGCTCAGTTATTCATTTTTTAGGTGAATAATAATATTTATTTGCAACACTGTATGACATACAAAAGCAAAAAATGTTCAGTTCTATGCTAAAAGTTATCCTTAAAATAAATATAACAAAAATCTACAGCAAAAGCTTCTAAAATCTGAGTATTGTTATGTCATTCATGATTTATGTCACAAAACCATGTTCCTCTTTAATAAAAAAAATAATTTTTAATTAAAACAAACCACTTTATTCAGTATTAATTTCCAACTTTTTATGAAATATAAAAGCAGAATGATTGCAATTTTATGATAGTTATTCTCAAAATGCCAAGAAATAAATGATAATGAATCATTAAATTTTTAATCACTATTATATAAAACCACACTTTGTTAGATAATTTCCACCATATATGTAATATTTTTTTAATCAAGTAAATGTAAGTAATGAATTTATTTGGTTATTATTTTTTATTTAATCAATATTTTTTAATTAATATTTTGTAATCAATTATTTTTAATAAATTACACCCCAAATTAGATTTCATTTTGCTTTATTAAATAAATTACTTGTTCACATCCTTTTAAAGCAACATTTACTAATAAATTATCTTTAATAAATTATGTAATAAATTAACATTTAATTTATATGCAAATATATAAAATGCATTGCAATCATTGTATCTATACTATTTGGTTCCAGGCCTTTGTAAAGATACCCAAAATTATAAACAGTAATGTGGATAATAACATGTGCATTTATATAATATCAATTGTTAAATCTACATTTTTATAAAAACTGAAAAACCAAAAGCAAATGAAACCATTTTTATTCACAAAGCAGATTTGACAATAGATGGCAGCATTTGATCAGAATGGATAATGATGATGATGGTTTGGTTTGCGCTGATTATACTTTCAATTGCCTTGCTGAGCTGAAGTGGCTGATATGCTTTGCAAGATAAGTTAAATTTTATATATTTGTAATAACATCTTGATAAAAATTTCTGTTAATGAAGAATATTTGTTTAGAGAGTAGATGAGAAGAGAGAGTTGGAGCACAGAGAGATAGATTTAATTAAATTTGGAAAGATTGAGAAAATTATTGCTAACATTTGGAAAGTGATCAGATATGCCAACATTTTAAATATAGAAGAAAAAAATATTTATGTGTGTATATTTACTGCAAGCAGGCTTTAAAGCTAATGCATAAATAAGATTAATTGGATTTTATAAAGTTTGCTATTATTTTTTTTTCAATTTAAGTGAGAGGGTGATTTATTTGAGAAAGAGTGTCATATTTGAGATGTGAGTTTAGAGAACATGTGTTTATCAGTCACTATTTTAAAAAAATAATTATTTTTTTTTGTATAAAAAAGTTTGAAGAGTAGTAGAAAAATCATAGATTTAAATATACAGTAGGGGAATTTAAAAAATAAGGAAATGCGGATTGCATTTCACAATGTATGTATGCTGGTCAGAAGGAAATTACGTATTCTTTAGTAGAGTATGCTATGTGATCAGGTTTTTTATCTGATGTGCTTAAATAAGAGTAGGGAGGATATAACAGGTGTATGGTTGTGTAGATCATGTATAAATGTGATAAAAGAGACGAAAATGCTTTTTAAGTGCAGATAATTTAAAGAGAACGTCAGGAGAAATGGAGAAAAATATAGATAAGGTCAATAGAATAGAGTATATCTCTAATGAAGTGACCAGAGATATGGATGACATATATGACAAAATAAAGAGTGAAATAGAGATAGTTAGGCAAAGAATAAATAAGATAGAGGAAGAGGTAAAGGATATAGAAGTAAAATTAAAAGCATTAGACATAAAGTGTAAGCAGATTAAGAAATTAATGAATAGAAACAATAAGAAAGAAGTAGATAAAAAAATCCAGAAGGTGAAAGAGAATGTTTCAGATGAAGTAGGTAAGATAAACTATGAGATAGTCTTGATAGGGGACTCATTAATTAGAATATATGGAGATGTAATTGCAAGTGAAAATAGAAATAGGTATGTAAGAGTATATTTGCCTAGAGATGGAATTAGGATATTACAGATAAGGTAAAGAAAACAGGGAATTAGAGATGTTTATGTTATGATAGGGACAAATAATTTGTCAGAGCCATCAGAGAGAGTAATGGATGTGTAAAAAGAATTGATTAGTAGTTTGAATAAGGTTAATGAAAGAATAGGAGTAGTTGGATTACTACCAATATTAGACAATAGGTATATGTTAGATAGGGCATGTTTTATAAATGAGATATTGAAAAAAATATGTGACAGGAATAATTTTATGTTTGTGGATGTGTGAGATTTTTTTATTAGCAAAATGAATTGCACTTAGCAAAACAAGGAAATAAAGCATTAGGACGTTTGATTTATGAAAAATATTATAGTTCAGGAAACTTATAAAGGGAGGTAGGGTTTTAAATTACAGTTTATCAAAAAGAAGATTAAGAATGGATGGGATATAGGATGTAAGAAATAAACAAAGGGTAGTTGATCCAGATATAAATATAGATTTGGAGAGGGAATGGGTTTGTAAAACTAATGATAAACAAACTAAGTACAAATATAATTGAGAAGAAAGAGTCAAAAGAATTTATAAAAGGATAGTAAAAAAGGAAATAATTGTTAAAATTGGATATTTGAATATGCTACATGGTAGGAGACCAAAAAAGTGGTTGGAACTAAATGAGGCAATTAAAAACAAAAGGCATGAAGTGTTAGCAGTTGTATAAACACTTCTAAGAGAAATAGAATCTACAGTAGAAAATGTGTATGGCAGGATATAAATAGAAAAGACAAAAGGGGTGGTAGTATAGGAGTTACGTCAAAAAAATATTTAAATACTATAAAATGTCAGAACACTTGTGGTTTGAGATAAAGTTAGGAAGACAAGAATGGATGAATTATAGTGTACACATTATCAGGTCTTTTATTTGCTGATGATATCTTCTTGTGCACAGAAAGTAGGGAATATATGGAAGTTATGCTGAAGACATGCATAATGGTGGGTAAAGAGATGAAAATTAAAATTTAGTAAGAAAAATCAAAAGTAACAATCATAAATTCTGAGAAAAGAGAAGAATTTTTATTGGTGGATATAAATTTAAATATAATAAATAGATATAACTATTTAGGAATTATCTTAAGTAATCAGAGAAATTGTTTGAATGAATGGGAGAAAAAAATGATAAATGAAGCAAAGAAAAGAGAGGAACTGATAAAGAAATCGACAGTGTTTTCTTACAATAAATATGGGTAATAAGAATTGTATGGAAGGGAGTGGCAATAGCAGAGCCAACTTATGGCAATGATGTGTTATGTGTTAGTAAAGGGGTGTTAGATTACTTAGAAAAAGTACAAAGAGAAGTAGGAAGACATGCCTTAGATGCAGATGTGTGGATGGCAAAGGGGGAAATTCAAAAAGAAATGAGATAGTCATGTTTTTATATGAGATGTAAAAAGCAAAATGAAAATGTTTGATAGATTGCAATTTATAGATAGTAAAAATATATCCAAAATAGTATTTAATTGGGTTATCAGTAAAGGACAGGCAAAAATATGGGTGCGAAAAGTAATATGCTATGCAGAAGATATTGATAAAGACTTTATGTCAGTGTACTTGTAAAACAGGTGGGATGATATTGTGTCAGGAGGATGGTTGAGGGTCATAATGGCAAATAATGGTATAGATGAATAGATGCATTAATAAAAAATATGAAGTTGGAGAAATGGAGAACTACTATGGAGAGTAAAAACAGTTTATATAGATAGAAGTAGAGAGAATATTGTGTGTGAGTTAATTTACAATAATAGCAATGAAAGTAGTTTACTGTTTAAGGCTCAAACAGTATCATTAGCACCCATGAATGGAGAAATGAGGGTGACTTAGTCTGCAAATCATGTAAGGAAGGCATCTGTTAATTAAATGTGAATGCTTTCAAGCAGAAAGCATACAAATAATAAAATTGTAGGAGAATAAATATAAAAAAGTGAATATACAGAAAGTGGGTTCATGCTTTTTATGCTGGATTTGGATAAAGATAAGAGGGGATCTAGATACAAAGGCCATAGAGTGGACAGAGATGATGTTGTGGAAATGGAGTGGTGCAGGATAAAGAATAATATGGGAAATACAGGGTAGGAAATGGAAAGAGAAGAGAAGTTGGCTAACAGTCCTGACTTCAACAAAGAAGAACACATAGTGCATGGCATTGCATTATAAAGTATCATTGCAATGGTCATTTATATATACTGTAACTGGATTGGGGTTTCCATTCCCTCTGATGGTTGATTTATTTCCTGATAACCATATTGTAGAAAGGAAAGAATGATTGGTGTTACCCAATACTGATGTTACTCCCCTTACAACAATAGTTCCTGCTCATCAGAGGGTATAGCATTAATCAGACTGAAAACATCTAGAAATTTATCTGTTTGGTTTTCCAACTCATCCAGATCGTACCTTGGGAAACATAAGATTCCTGTGAACAAGTACACTAGAAAATGGATGACATGAAATGAAACTGATCAGATAGATTATTTTATATAACCACAATTTATTTAAATAACAGTATTTGGATAACACTCTTTCTAATAGTTCATTGCAGTTCAAGTTTCATAGATCAGTTAATCCATTTCATCAGTAACTTCTCTGATGCTTGGTTCCATCATTTATATTCCATCATCCTGTTCTTCCAACATTCACATAGTAGGGATTTATTTACATATCTGTGTGTACATCACAGGTACCTCCCTTATAATTTCTCAAGTTTAAATTCTTATTCTGTGAGTTTATATTATCCCTGTATGCGCATATTCATAGACATGTCTATTAATTTCCTATTGCCAATATACTGTTAGGTAAGTTTGATTTATATTTGGATTAATCCTTTTCATCTAATCATTCAGTAGCCAATAATTATATTTGAATATATTCACATATTTAATTCATGTATATAGATGCATGTTTAATTCCTGCATGTCAGTGCAAATTCAATTCATGTATATAGATGCATGTTTAATTCCTGCATGTCGTTGCATATTCAATTCATGTATATAAAATAGTATCTCTTTCTTGGTTAAACATAATGCATTTACACAAATCGGGGTGTCTATTTTAAATTAAATTCTTAAATTATAATTTCTACATTTCATTTAGCAAGTTGAACTTTAACAATTTAACATATATTTCTTATACTCTTTATTATAAAGCTTAACTTCGAATCAATGTTATAAGTTTTATCACTTTAAAAAAAAGAAGAAGAAATCAATGAATTCATTATTGCGTTTCACCATTTCTGTCAACATATTTCAATTTACCTTTTTTTTCTTTTAATTTTAATAACAATAATGACAATTATACTATTCTATAAGAAATTATTTTGGTACATAATATTTTATCATTTTGTTGAATTAATCATTTTAAATAACTACATTTCATTTTATCTTTTCAAAATGCTTTTCTTGCAGCATTTTCATAAATACCTTTAAATATTTCAAATGTTATCTAGAGTTTTCTTATTCTTTAAATTTATCTATTGGTGATTCATCACTATTAAATCTTCACATTAAAAAGGGATTGGTCTTAGAGCTGAATGGTATATATTTTCTTTAGTGATCACTTAGGCATGTTTTTTCATCTTTGTGACTTCTTCATGGTGTGGGAAGGAAGAGCAAGCTATTCTTTCTGGCCAAACATTCTAGCATTTTCCATGTTGATAATTTGCTTCTTCATATAGCAGTTTTACAGTAACCACAGGTTTCTTCCTCTAACTGCTGCACTTCTTTAATTACTGGTCGTGGTGGCTCCAAACTTAGTTGGTCTGATTATTTAAACTCTTCACTGTAGACTGAATAAATACTGAACTGCAATTTATTGCAAAGTAACTGTTACAATCAATCAACTGCAACTCCTGGAATTGATCAATTGCTCACTTTTTATACTCCAACTTCCCATGATTTTTTATCATCTTTTTATCTCTCCCACACTGACCAACATGTTTTTGAAGAACATGTTGACTTCTTTTGCCTAAAGCAAGAATGTGACACTATCTTTTTTTAATGAACTAATTATAGCAATTCTATATTGTAATTTGTAAACATTCATCTCTAACAAAAAAATATTATATTGGTAACATTTGAAACCACAGATTTTTAATGATAAAAATTCATTAATTAAATGTGTCATTTAATTTCTAATTGTACATTTTAAATATTGATTTTTCTCTACTTTATTTTTTAGAGAACTTAAATTTGCACATTTTGTTTTTATAACTGTGTCAGCTTTCTTTTTTAAATCAAGCCATTTTAAAATGGGAAGGGGGGTAACTTCGGGATATATGAAACAACATGTCTGTTTCAATATATATATATGTGCATAAATACTTTAATGTCATATTAGAAACTTTGGATTAGCAATGAGAAGATACTTTTAGTTTATTCCAGTTAATAACTTGTGACAAAAATAGCATCAAATGTTCAAAAATCACTATAAAAGATAAACTATGGAGTCATTATCTATAAGTGATACTTTTTTATAGTCTTTGACAATTATCTAATTAAGAACATTATTATAAGACTATATTTAACTCTCCATCTGAAGGTCCCTCATTAAATAAAATATCTCAAAGTTTAATTTCTAAATTTAAAGACTAGGTGATGAGCATAGCATATTAACTTATTATATAAGGAAGCTTAATTTTAATAATGGTTTGATTATCCATATTGTAGTATAAAGACATAAAGATATGGATATGCGTACATGCTTAATGTTAGTTATTTGTTTTTGTTCAATTTTAATTATATTCATTTTTAATAAAAGATTTCTTTGCATTTTATTACAATCAACTGTCATATTCATATATAAATACAGATGAAAAAATGTTTTTACAAAAATTTTAATTTCAATAAATCCTTGTAAACGCATTATCTTTTTTTTTTAATATATATATTAGTTAGAATATTGTGATATTACTGAAAATTATTTGCTAAAAAATGTATGCTAAAAATAATGATCAAAGTCAATTTTATAAACAATAATATTATTCAAATCATTTTAAAGTAAAAAAGTATATTATTAATATTCTTAACTAAAAATAGTAAATCCTTCTGACCTTTACGAAATGTTTTAATTTCCATTCTTTATATCTTAATATTCATTTTTGATATAACTGAACAATCTTTTTTTATATATTTTGTTTTCCTTTCAGAACTTATTTCTGTATGATGTAATTTTTTTCTAAAAACAAAAATTTTTTTTTTACTTTTATTTCCTTGTAAAAAAAAAAAATATATATGGTTGTTTCACTGCCTAAAAATTTAAAAATTACGCATAATTTATGAAAGGATTCTTTTATTTCCAAAACGTTTTTTTTTTAAAAATATATATATATTGCTATAAAATTTGAATGTTTATGACCTCAAACTCAATAAGCAAGCTATAGATACAATCTTATATATAACCTCCAAGCAAACAGTCTGTTATTTTTTGGCTATGTCTTTGGAAGTTTTCATTGCTAGCAGAGATGCTCTAAAAATAATAAATTAGTAGGACCTGGTTACGTTTTGGTAATTCTATTTTAGGTAAAATCCACTCCACGATTCTAACCATTGCCCTCAAAAGACAACTCTTTTTGTGGATACATAGACGGAATTGTTTAACATCATCATACTGAAGTAATAACTTTTTCTTTTTAACTTTGTAGCTAAATATATTAGTAGAGTGATAAACTCGGAGCTAAAAATTAATCATCAGCTGAATAAAATGTAAAAAAAAAAATATCTGATTTATTGAATGCAATAATTGTGCTCAATTTGCCACTTAGTGTTCAAACATAACATGATCTCTTAAACAACTAACCATAACCGATTAATTTAATATATTTCAATAAATATATGTAAATCTGTGTGTGGATCTATAAAAGAATTTGCTATTAACTGAAATATCCTTTGATTCCAAATTGACATTTTTTAAAAAATGAACAGGCAAATTCCAATATCTACTCCATATACACTTATCATTGCAGTTATTATAATATGATTTATTACATTCATATCGGCCTTTCAAGCCAATTGTGCAAACGCTTTGCGAGTAAACATGGTGAGTTTACTGTCATTGACTTTAAGACTAAAAAACATTATAGTCTTTTTTTTTTCAGATGTGTGATAGTGAACCCAGACATCAGTTAGATTTTCTTGAATGTATGTGTAATTACTCACCCTTTTTTATATGTTATAATCATGATAGATAAAAAAAATGATTGTCCTCATATTTGGAAGACTATAAAGATGTCAACCAAAGCAGTGGTTACAGTTGCAGCTAAAGAAAAAGTACTAAATTTGTTGGGTTATGGATCTAAGTTGTTATTCAATCTTAATCTTTTATCAAGCTCTCTACAACTGTAGATATTTTTTAAGTGAAGAAAAATGGCATGAATTGGAAAAAAACTCTAATATTAAATTGATATTATCAGACTGCAACTGATTTTAAAAGTAGATATATAATTTATAACAAAGGCAGAAATATTTCAATCAAAAATTCAGTGAGATTCATTGGAAATAAAATCAAATTGAAAAAAATACTATGGAGATTAATATTATTTCAAATATAATAGTAAGATTAGTTTTTTAGTGTAATAAAAGATACCAAATCCAGATAAAGAAATGGAGGATATTTATATAGATGAGCAAAAAAAATTTCTCAGATTTAATATTCTAAAATTGTCATAGAAAATTTTAATGCTAGAATTGAAAAATAATTAGATGAAAATGTGAGTAAATTTGTTTTTTGAACCAGAAATAACAGAAGAACATACAGTACTTGGAAAATTTTGCAAACAAAAAAAAAGTATATTATGGATTTCAGGATTGATGGATGATAGCTTTCACATCATGCATCTTGCAAATAACATTCATTAGAATACAAAACCAATAGTTTCCATTTAGAAACTAAACTTCAGTTTGATAAACTTCTGGTTAAAGTTGGAAAATTATAAAATTATATAATAAAACTATTCTATTAGTATGAACTCAGGTAAATATAGGTGATAGCCATATAAATGAGAATCCTAGTCTTAGCAAATGAAAAATGATTACATGGGGTTAGCAACCATAACACACCTCAGATATCAGTTACAAAATCACAAAGTACAAAGAGTATTTTTACAAATTAATTTTTCAGTACAACTTTATTGTGAATGTATTTTAGAAGACTCATCATTCTTCTAATAATGCATGTTTTCCTAAAGTTCATGGATTTGCATTGATTACTGATAAAAAAAACCATCTTGCATAGGGCATGACTTCTATTAAAGACAATTCAAATGATATTGCAAGCAACCATTGTTCAAATAGGTAATATTTATTTATGCAATATTTACAAACCTCCCAATACAAAATGGTCCTATTTCCTCTACCAGCTCCAGCTATATCTCCTGTATTATAGAATTCCAATTCTCATAACAATCATTGGGATGTGTAAATAAGGATCAGGTATATCATCAACTTTTAGAATGAATAAATTTAAACAGCATGCATATATTTTACAATGTCAAATAAGGAGTAACATTCCATTTCAGAATTGTACTAATACAATAGGTTTATTAAACTTATAATAACAATAGCAAATAATTCATCTCCCATAGATATCAAACTAACTTATCCCAAGTTAAAACAAAGCCAGCAGTATTCTTTATAGCTAATTTTTGTCTAACAGATATTCAGAAATTGCTGACAAAATAGTAAAATCATTGAACGATACAAGAAAAAAAGTGAAAAACAAATTGCATATAAACAATCAATTACCTACTCACCCTCCCTCATAAAGAAGAAAAAACATATATTCATAAAAACTAATCTCTTTTACAAAATCTTGTTGGATTTAAAAATCCATTTAAAAAAAAAAACATTATTGTCACTGTAAATGAGATGGCCAATTTTATATATTAGACTTTTAAATCCAAGATTGATAGAATGAGAAAAAGCCTCATTAAAACAGGATTGCAAGCTTCTTTTTCACAATGTTATTCTCATATTAGTCTGATAAAACTTGTAGATATTGATAAACTTAAATTTTCCCTAGTCTTGAAGCTAAAGCATGGATGGAAAAACTATTCGGAAATATTATTCCTGAAGAAACTATTCAAAAAATTTGACAAAAATGCAAAACCATCTCAATCTTCAATACAAATAAATTCAGCAATGATAAAAATAATTATTATCTATTCCTTATAAATTTTTGAAAAAATTATATTTAAATTTTTTTATCAATAGTTGAGAGCCATCTGCCTATAGAGCAGGCAGAGGGTATGCCAAGAAAAAGCTACTTTGAGCAAGTTTTATGTCTAACAACTAACAGTAAACTAAACTTAATTAAAGCTGATGTGCATTTTATTGAACTAATCTTAACTTATGATTTTGTTTAGAAAAGTGATTTCTTCTAAAAGTTTCTAAAATTTGTATATGTAGGAAAACTGTTGAGGTTGACAAACTATTCTCCAGTAGAAAAAAATTCAAATGACTCTAAATGATAATTATACAGAAAAAATTTTATAGAATGATCTACCATAGGGTACAGTTCTCTCACCTATTTTATTTAATGATATTTATCAGTGATCTTTCAGAAACAAAATGCAAAAAATTTAATGCTGATGATATTGGTTTGACTTTTCAAAAGAAATTCTTTTTTGAAATAGAAAAGTTATGAAAAGATTAGAAATCTTTTTTTCAAAAAATGGAGTCTTATTAATAATTAAATGAAGACAGAATGTTAATAATTCCATTATTCTATCAATAAGTAGAGATGCCTAGTTTGTAGACTATTATCATCATATAACCTTTTCCTTACAATAGACAATGCCTCATTACATAGAACAAATGTTTATGAAGAATGGTTATCCATCAGCAATCATCAAGAAAACCTTCAATAGACAACACAAAGAGAAAAAACAGATGTGTATACTATAGCAGATCATGTATATACTAATGGCCATATGTTCAATTGGGAAAATACAAAGATATTGGATAAAGAGGGGGAAATGCATAGAAGAAAATTTAAGGAAGCTGCTCATATGACACCCAGTGTAGCAATACACAATGTATGGAAGCCTCTAATTAATCTTGCACTTCAGAAAAATATTAAACAATAATAATAATATTTTTTTTAAAAAAAACTAATTAGCCTTGCTCATTTAAAAAAAAAAATTGAAGGACTCAGGAGAATTTGAACCAACACTCATATATAAATATATCAATTTCTACTTTAGGTTGCCTTTGCCATAATAGCTCAGTCGGCTAAAGCATTTGCCTTAAATTCGATATTCAAAAATCAGCAACACCTGAAGAAGAGTGGATAATAATAATAATAATACTCGAAATAACTTGTGTTGTCTATTTATGTGTTATTACTAACAAGTTATTTGTATTTGGAAAGTTTAAATAAAGTTTAAAATTTTCTATACATTGAGCATTCACTCGTAGATGCTGGAAATAGTCTAACATATCACATCTAACAACAACAGCTTTCTTTTTTTTTTTCTAAATTGATATCTTGTTTGAATAATAAATCTGGAAGTAATTAGTGATATTCTATTAGTAATTCTAACCGCACATTTTATTAAATACTCTTATTGTTATATTAAATTAAATATAAAAAAATTTATCAACTAAAAAATAATTAAAACAAAAATAATTGTTTTAATTTATTAGCTGTATAAACTTTTAATGGTTCAATTATTATAAATTGTCACTGCAATGGGTGAATAAATTTAATTAACTTCTAGAAAGTAATCAAAATAATTTGCATTTTTGAAAGATTACTGAGAAATTAATGAAATTATAATGTTTTTGTTAAATAAAGTCATCCATGAGTATCAAAAATATATTCCACACAAATGGACGAACATGAAAAGTTCGCACAAAAAGTAATAGTATTTGTTGTAAAATGATTGCTATAATTTTATTCCAACAGAAGTTTCTGAAAAAAATTGTTATATTTATTAACAAAGTAATATACAACTTCTTCAAAATATATAAACTATATTTGTCAACTGTTATTAATTTATTTTATCCCCTTCCCCCAGTTTGTAATCTATCTATGTAAGCATCAAGAAAAAATTGATATTAAATAATAGTGGTTTAAAAAGACCCTAATTTAGTTAGTGGCTAACTTTCTGAGTAGGAAATACTATCTAAACTGTGGACATCCAACAGACACCTTTTGTTTTATTACAATATTTAAGATAATGTTTTAAATTTTAAACACCCTAAAGCTTTGCATACAAAAATATTTATCTGTTTAATTAAATTAGCCCAATATTGGGTTAGAAATTATGACCTCATTTATGAACTAAGTGTAGGCAGCTTTGAATCTTCGACTACAGAAAATGATATATATCAAGGTTTAAAGCATCACACAATTTTTTAAAACTAGAACAGTACATTTGACAAAATAATCAATCTACCTCAGATAATTAATTCTACTTGTGAACCAACTGTGTAATATGATTAGTTAATGGATACCAAATTATAGTGTCAAACGAATCTCCACAATCGATTCTAGCTATTGGCCACTCCCACTATTAAACTTTGATAATTAAACAGAAAAATGGTCATTGTTTTCAAGCTTTTTGGTGTTTGAAGCTTCAAGACTTTAACTTACATAATATAAATAAACATAGTACAATATAATAAACTGAAATATATTTTTAAAAAGTAAGGATTAAAACATTCCACGTTGTGTGTATGTGTGTGTGTTAGCTGTCATTTCATTGAAAAAAATAATGTAAAAATTATGATTGGTAATTTAAGTGACAAATTATAAAAATAAAAATAAAAGCATGTGCTCACATTTTTTAGACTGTTATTAGATTTATTTATTTTAATTTTGGTTTTAAAGTGGGTGGATGTTAATTCATACAAAGTCAAGTTTACAAAAAAAATCAAATCAGATGTCACATGACCTAATTTAATAAGCTCGTGTTTACAAATGTTATATAGAGGACAGAATAGCTCAGTTGGTAGAGCGTTTGCCTTAAAATTCGATATTCAATAATCTTAAGGTGCAGGTTCAACTTCTAAACTAATATTGTCACTGTGCATATAGGCCAGCAACACCTGAAGAAGAGTGGAAAATAAAACTACTCGCAATGTTGTGTAATTACTAACCTGTATTGTCTATTTGTGTGTTATTACTAACAAGTTGTTTGTATTTGGAAAGTTTAAATAAAGTTTAAAATTTTCTGTACATTCAACATTCACTCATAAATGATGGAAATAGTCCAACATATCACATCTTATAATATACGATCATTACAAATCTTCAGACAAATATTATATAGAGGATATTCTTAAAGTTTGTTAAGAGCTTATTTTGCGAGCTCTATATATAAGGTCAAGTTTAAAAAATATTGAGAAATTCTCAAATTATGATAAAATAATAAAGTTTACAAGTCGTACAAATTTTGTTCAAATTGAAAAAAAATCCTGGATTATTATTTATCAAATAACCATTATCCTGATTGGTTGTCAATTACCAGGTAGTCAGTGCTTTAACTGTATTTATTATAATTTGTTATTCACACTACTTAAACAATTTTTTGTTGAAAAGATATTATATGATAAAAAAGTTGTTATATAATGGGAAGTTTTCAGTATCAAAATCTAACTTATGGGAATATTGAAAGCAAAATTGTAACAAGAATTTCGTTTAATATTTAATAATTAAGTCGCAAATACAAAAAATAATTCAGACAGCCCTAGCAGCAAAATAAGATTAATGAAAGATTTCTTAAAATAAATTTAATACAACCAAAAAATGCATGTCTCATTATTATCACTATTAGCAGATACTTGTAAATGAATATGATCTTCCCAATTGCAGAAGAATTAAAAAAACAAAGAAAAGATTGGAGTTACAGAGTAGGAAATTAAAGAGAAAATGTATTGCAAACTCTTTTTTACAATAAGTGGGAAAAATTACTAATAACATGATAAGTCAAAATAACTGGTTCTTAACATGTTCTAAGTGACTAAAAATTGTAAGGTAAAAGAAAATGAAGAGTTAAAAAAAAAAAAAAAGTAAATAAACTAAATTTTTGTAAGTACATGACCTTTCCACCAAGATAAAGGCAACATTATATAATTATTTTGTTATAATAAAAATGCTTCTCAAAATATCAATTTAACCCTGTAAGTCTAAAAAATTATCTTTTAGCTTTCATTAACAATTGTCATATAAGCAATCTATATTTGAAGATTTTATATGTGTTTTTTTTCCTTATGTCAAAGCATTGGCCAGTAAGTGAACTCACAACAACTGTCTGCAAGCAACTGCTTGCTGATCTCTCAGCTACTAACACCAGACTGATTTTATTTGGGTTTACCTCATTTTACAATATTTTAAACTAACTCAGAGCAAGTCTGATTTTTATTTTATACTATTTTTGATACCAAATTTTACTTTCGTTTTGTATTATCTATTTAATGTCATTTACAACCATTATTGATCCACGGTAGCATAAATATCTTTCTAAGTTCAATCGATCTTCTCTAATTTCTAGTCTCTCTTTCCCATATCATCCCTACACACTTCATTATTTCATTCACCTATCTCACATGACATCTTTTTCTAGATCTCTTACAATCTCTTGGATTCCAGTTTAAAATTTCAACTGTCCATCTTGTATTATCTGTTCTATTTTAATATGGACAGCTCTTAATTCTTTCAATGCTGTCAGTCACATTTGTTTATTGTTTCACTCATGTATATTTTTGATCTACTCACTTTTCTTATTTCATTGAGTGGTTAGAAATGTCTCTATTGCTTTTCTTTTAAGTGTCTAAGTCTCAGATCCAAAATAAGAATTATTCAAATACATTTAGCAAAACCTTCCTTTTCAAACACACAGTCATATTTCCTTTTAATATTAAATATTAAGTTATTTCTATTAAAATCACTCTAACAAAGTTTAATTTTATGATTAATTTAATCCATTTTGGTATTTGTAATTATTAATTTATAATACTTAGTTTTCCAATGAGGCAGTACCATCCATAGGTGGGTGCTGAGAAGATCTAAGGGATATACTGATCCAAGATATAATAGAAGGATATTGAAAATCAGTACCCACTCCCCTTTATACTCATAAAAATATTCTGAAAAGTTTTTCTAATCAATCATAAATGCATGTTTGAACCAACATTTACATGCTTCTTAGCTAAATGTGTTTATACTAGCCTGTACACAATCACATTTTACAAGTTTGAGCAAGTCATACATTTTCAGATCATGTAAGTACTAACAAGATTATCACATGTACAGAGCACTGAATCTATTGCATGTTCTGACAGGTTCATTCAACATTATTATAAATAAAGTGAAATTTTTTTAAACAATACCAGTTTGTTTCAATACTCCTTCAGAGAAATTGTAAAACTAAAGTTCAGTGTGGTGCCTATATAGAGATCACAATAAAAGAATATCTTATGTCATATACTTTATATTATTGGCACAAATAATTATTTCCAAATAAGTAAATATCTATTTGTTTTTATTATTATTATTATTATTATTATTATTATTATTATTATTATTATTATTATTATTATTATTATTATTATTATTATTATTATTATTATTATTATTATTATTATTATTATTATTATTATTATTATTATTATTATTATTATTATTATTATTATTATTATTATTATTATTATTATTATTATTATTATTATTATTATTATTATTATTATTATTATTATTGTTGTTGTTGTTGTTGTTGTTGTTATTGTTGTTGTTGTTGTTGTTATTGTTGTTGTTATTGTTGTTGTTATTATTATATATCTATTATTATGATGTGATTGTGTTGGTGGAGCCAAGAGGCAAAGTTGATATTAAATATGACAGTTATCAAATAGCTTGAGTTTGATTCTCAGACGAAACTAATATTTATATTTGTTTCAATTTAATTTTACCACAAAATATCTTACACAGTTCACTTTGAATGAATTTATATGGCCAATTAACAATCGAGTTTTATTTTATCAATGGTATGAATTTGATTTTGGAGTCCTAATGAATAATTGTTTTACTTTTTGTGTTAAATATTGATTGATTTTCTATTTGTCACCTATGAGTATCTGATATGGATATAATCTTTTAGGTTTTTTATTAGTAGGAAGTATTTATTTAATGTAAACAGTGTTATACTAAATTTAAATATAATGAAATAAATCATATTATTTGTTTTATTTTCCAGATAGAACCATGTCATATTAAAGAAAAAATGTAACCAGTACCATGTCAACTATTTAAAGTATGGTTTTATTCAGTCACCTACAAACAACACACTACCAATATGCCTGACTTGCCAGAAAATTTTTTCCAATGAAACTATGAAACCACGATTAGCAGAACATTTGACTAAAATTCATCCTGATGAAAAATGATTAATCCTACTTTCAAATGCTCAAAGATTAACATTCAAGATGTCTAACTTTATCTGATATGTTTTCAGTGACAGAAAAATATGACAATGATGTATTATGTGCCTCCTACAATATTTCATTGCTTTTCTAAATTGGGGGAACACACTATTCGTAAAGAAATGGTGCTACCAATTGTAAGTGAAGTTCTGCATGCTGTATTACACAAGCCAGCATTTGATATTATTAAAAAATCCCATTGAGCAATAATACAGTGCACAGATGAATCAGTAAAATGGTCCAGGATGTGCAGAGTTTGCCAAATGAGATCTTGAAGATGATTGAGTTTTTTTTTAAACTCAACGAATCAACCTTACCAAACAATAGCTTTAGTTTTAGCATATTTGCTAAGAACTATTATTATTCACAAGACAATTAGAAATGAACACAAAGGGAAATCTATATGTGAGGTATTGGAACATTATTATACAGAAAAGATATTCCTTTAAAAAATATAATTGTCAGTTGTTACTGATGGTGTTCCAGCAATGGTTGGATTCTACCAAATATAGTCACTTGCTGTACATTGTGTGATTCACCGACAATATTTGGTGGCAAAAAAACTGAGTGACCACCTTCATTGTTTCCTATATTAATCACAGCAGTTAACAAGATAAGAAGCAATGCTTTCAATGATAGATTGTTTCAAAAGTTTTGTAATGAAAACAATAAAGATTTTAATCATTTACTATTGCATACAGAAGTTCATTGGTTATCCAAGGGTAACTTTCTAAAATGATTTTTTGAGTTCTTTGAGTAAGTTTTATAGTTTCTTGAAAACAGAGATGATTGATTAAGAAGGGATTTAATCAAGTTTAAGAATGATATAGCTTACTTGACAGATTTGTTTGATAAAATTAATGAAACAAATCTACAGCTGCAAAGAGATTATGTAAATTTCATCAAGTGAAGACAACTATTTCTGCATTCATGTCAGACTTGCCTTGTACAAACAAAATGTAGGCCAAAGAGAATTTTATCAGTTTCCAAATCTTGTCTCAGTGACAACAAATGATGAACATTCTGGTTTACACCCAACATTTGGAAGTACTTAAAGATTTTATGAATCAATTTCAAGAAACCTCAGTACAGCTATCCCAGATCTTAACATATTTATTTGCCCTCAGAATGTAGTTACATCCTTTGGGTTCATGCTATCACTAGATTCATTGCCTTTGTTTATTCTTTCTCTTTGGAAGTATCATATTTTGTGTAGTACTATATATGATATATTATATATTTTTATTGTTATGGCAATTGATATGGTTGTTTGTTTTTGACGAGGGTCATCTTTTCTTCAGATGCACTTTTGGTCTAATCTTAGTGTGGATAGAGATTGTCCTGATGTATAAATCTGTTTTGCTGTGCTTTGCCAGCACTACATGAGATAAAACAGATAGCTATTTTAATCAAAATTTTAAAATTGTATTTCTTAACCTAAATAAGCAATAAACATCATCATCATCATTGGATTAGTAAGACATAAATAGGGTTTGCTCATTGTTTGGTACAATGATGTGGAGTGATTGTATGCTAAATGTTGAACATCTTGAAATAATTCATAAGTTAAATAGAAGCTTATTCAGTTAGAAAGCTATAGAATTTACATTTCACAACAATATAAGTTAGTAAAATTTTAAAAATTAAAAAGATATAGAATTAGTGAAATAATATTTATGTTAATAAAATTTATCATTTAGGAAGATATAAAAATTTTTGTAATAATAATGCCAATAGTAATTTCAGTTTTATTAATTAAGAAAGGTGAAACTTCTTGTAGCAATATCTGTGTTCATGAGATGTACATTGGTCTACCAAAACAAATCATAGTTGGTAAACATTTAAATTAATAATTTAATTTTTTTTAATGTAAATTTTTTAATGTAAATTTAAGGTATAAAGTTTGGAAAGTGTATTTCTCTAATGGGGCAAAATGTGTTATACTATTTTTGAAAACAACGCTCTTAAATTATATATATTTCCTATAATGTTGTTGTTATTAAATTGTTTATTGTTAATAAATGTTATGTTTTATTGTTAAATTTTGTTTTAAAGACTCTTTCATATCTTAGTCACAAATCATTTATGCAAAAATCTAAAGATTGTACAATTCTAACGTAATTATATTTCATTCTGATCATTCAAGGTACAGTCACATAAATTAAAGATAAATCACTTAGTCGTAATGATTTACAGATGTTGAGTATGCATCTAAGAAATAAAATATTCATCAATTTCTTAAGATTTTATTGATTATTATAATTTAATTGCAATTGTTTAAAATAAGACTGCTCTTATAATAGTATATTATCTCCTTCATTTAATAAATATTGGTTTAGGTTGTTAATGGAATATTCTGAGTGGCCATAAAATCTCTTTTCCATTCTTGGTATTCGGAGGATATCCTGGAGATTATTATATTATTCAAAATTAAGAGTTTTAATGCATTTTATTTTAATTAAAATATTTTCTATTAAAATTCATTATTATTATTGTTGTTGTTGTATAATACAATATCTTCAGAATAAGTGTATTCCTCCTCACACCTTTCACTAGAATACGATTCATTACATTAATAATTTATAAATAAAATAAAAACTGAGAAAATTAATATTAAGAAAATTTATACTGAACCCTGAGATCTTAATATCATAATTGAATAATAATAAGAAACTATATTTTACGTAAAAGAAATCACTGTGAAAAGAAAAACAAAAGATTTAAAGAATACGATTATTTTTATCTAAATCTTGACCTGTGGATCTGATCATAGCAATAGGACGTTAAGATAATAGTTGTGAAGTGTATGATTATATATTGGGGTTGGGGGGAGGGGTAACAAAAATTTTATTATGAGAAAGAGATTATCTTATAACCTAACTACTCTGTGGTATATGCTGTAAATATTGATTTTAAATCATAATTAGAGTATTTTTAATATTTAATAATTATTATTGTCATAATTTTGCATATGGATCTTTTTATTATTGGCATGGATCATGCTAATAGAGAATCCTGAGCTTAGCCTAATGTTTATCAAATTATATTATAGCCTAATACTTATTTATCGTCTAACTTTAATATTTCTTTTGAGATTATAATTTTGGTTATGTCCTTGCATTTCTATGTTTTTATTATCGGTATAGCTTTCTTTTTAATGTTATAATATATATGTCGTAAGTGTGTGAATATTATATAAAGGGTATAATCTGTTTTTTTTTTATTTATCACAGATTGTTATTCTTAATAATAATATGTATTGAATTCAACCTTTTAAAAAAATATATATAAAGCGATTATCACAATTTTGTTTATGGTGTTTGAACACTGGCTATCCATAAATCTTTAGTTTTCAACTTCTCATTCTATCACTGCATTAAACTACTCATAGTCTGACATTTAAAGCATTGTTGAGTCCATACTATTTTCTTTTTTTAAATGAGCACTATGATTAAGGAATTAAAAAACACATGCATACACAATTTACAGTTTATCATAATTCGCGTCGCATATGATTAAACAAACATACCAAAATAATGAGGCTAATGAGGCCATTTTTTTTCTTTTAAGATAGACTACTAAAAAAATGATGATTTGTCTGATACAGATTTATCATCAGATTTGTACTCTATGAAAATAAATGTCAAACCTGTCTGAATATAGAAAGAATTAAAATCAATACTATTTAGGAATACCTTGATTACCTAACTTGTTTCATATTCCAAAATAAAATGATTTGAAGAGTGGTGATTACTTACATAAAAGATGGTAGAATGAAATCTTGTAAAATTAACTACACTCAGAAATCAAACAAAACATATATTTTCAAACTGACACCACAGAGTCATTGCCTTCCAATGTAAATGATTCAATAACAAAGAAGCATTAGTGTCACAAGGAAAAAATTTGGACAAGTAGGATTGGAATTGAGTTGTATGGTTAGACAAGCATTTATATTTCTCTGACAATTTCTTTTGACAATCATTAAAAGAGGTTTATAAATAAAATTGCCTCTTTTAGATTTATTAATAAAGCTGCCATGATTTTGTCAACTATATCATAGTATTTTCTCAGTTCTATTATCATTCTGCATGGAGATATTACATACAGATTGTTTGAACAGTCTTGGAATCATGCTTATTTTATAATGCAAGCATTATTTCCAGACAACAATAATCTGAAAAATAATGATGCTTAAATTTCTATAGATCATACAATCAAATATTATCTTGAGAAATATGAGGATGAAATCAAGCATCTCTCATAATCTGCAATCACCTGACTTAATTATTATCAAAACTTCATTTGACATTCTTTAGCAGTAGGTGGTTGATTTACTCCCACAATCATTTCAGAGAATTTGAAGCAATTACCGCTGAAAAATTGAGGTTTCTCTAGACACTGAACAAATATATAATTTTCTTTGACCTAAAATACAAATAAATGGCTCCTGCAATACATTAGCAAATATATTATTAAACTTCTATTTATTTTATATCATATATGTGACTTTAAATGGAAAATTAAACTGTAATAAAGTGACAAATTACTATTGATAATAATCAAGTGCCATCGCTTATCTGCAATATTTGGTTGGCTAAATATCTTAGCCTGATTTTAAATAGAGATCTTATAATGCACATATTTCTGCTTAATCTTTAAATTAAATAAAACATATGGATAAAAAAGATTTGGAAAATTATTGGGAATATCCACATTATCTTTTAGTAGAAGCAAATTATCAGAGATGCAATCCATTGTAAATTTGAAAAATCAATAATAATAAATAGTAATGGTGATAAAATATATTCCAATGCAGCCTATCCATATTCCTGGACTAGTTTCTGGCTTATGGTTTTCATATGGATTTAATTAGCACTATTAATTAATATATATTTATTACTCAAACTTAGAATAGATGAAAACACTGAAGTAGAATAGTCTGAGTTTGCTCCTAGCAAGCATTATACTAAGTTGGATTGCATAATTTTTTAGCGTGAATGAAAATTATCTTGCTATTGCTTTGATTTTTTGTTTTCAAGTAAGCTTCTTTTTTTCAGATTTTATCATTTTAAAAAGGCACTTTTATCAAAATGTTTCTCAGATTAAAAAACCAACAATAGGGCAGTTCACTGCCTAATCAATAACTTATTTCAACAATTGTTATAAAAACAAAAATATAATCATATTAATAATTTTTATTAGTCATTCATTAGATAAGTGATTATCTATTTAGTGAATAATATTTTTATAGTGTAATTTTCACTACACAACTGTCACACAAGGTTGGTACTGGTTTCTACCCACTTTTAATACCTTGTGAAAGGGTGTAATAATAAACATATGATCAAAGACATGTGGAAAAGACATGTGATCCTCAAAATGCACATTTCATGCTGGACCAGCACTCATCAGTTAGTCTAGATCATATTCTCTTATACATATCTTTATCATTGTTCAATATATATAAATGGTAAATTACTACAGTTTAATTGATAAATATCAAATTTACTGCCCTCATAACTTTGACACAAACCACTTGATGAAAGTATATTAATAATTTTTATAAATCATTAATTAGACGAGATTATCCATTTAATAAATAATATTTCTAAGAATAATTTTCACTACGCTACTCTACATCCCTCTATAAAGTGTTAAAAGTGAATAGAAAGCAATCTCTACCTTGGGTGAGAGTAGTAAAAATTATACTACAGAAATATTATTCATTAAATAGATCATAGTTTATTTCTATAATTAGTTAATAATAATAAAAAATATTGTGAATAAAAGATTTATTTATAATACATACATATAAGCATGTATTAAAAAAAATTGTATATGGAAATTGCGTTAAAGGACAAAAGATGAGTAACGCATATTCTCATCAATGATAATTAAATAAGTTTTATGATGTTATAATAATCTATAACCTTTATTGTTCGATATGCTTTTATTATGCTATATATAAACTGACTAATTATCACAAAAGTTTGAGTGTTTTTAAGTTACACAAACATAAAATTCCATACAAATATATCTATATCAAATGTTTTGTTACTATAATATATCTGAACTGAATATTTAAAAAAATAAAAATGCTAATCAGTTGAAAAGAAAATTAGTTATTTATATCTCTTATATTTCAAAGCGTAAACAGGTAAAAAAAAAATTAATTTATTGTATTTATTTTAATAGGAATTTAAAATACTTGGTACAATTTGCATACACAAGAAAGTTAATTACTCGTCTATATTCCATTTAAAAGTATTCTAAAGCTACTAAATACATTAAAATGATAATTAAAACTTATTCAATTATTATGATAATTAACTCTTGATTATTTGAAATTGGTTAGTAATTAAAATGAAAAGAATTTAATGAAGATGAAATTAAAAGTTTAAAGACAAGCAAAAATAGAAAGATGTTTACAACAAATATAAAATTTTATTTAAATTATTCCTGTAGAATTAAAATAATAAACTTTTAAAAAATATTTATAAAAAAGCAATTAGAAAAAATTGATAAGTGATAGTTGATTTTTTTAAGCATTTTAACTGTCTTTGTTTTATGATTTCAGATAAGATTTCACTACTTTCGAGAAGGCATTCGAATACTTTTTTTTTAAACTTCATCCCTGTTGCAGAACATTATAAACATTTTACATAGATAAGTACTGAAAAAAAATTTTTTTCATCCTAAGTTGGCCAGTCATGTAAGTACATCGAAAATATATTTTGATAAATATTCTGTGTTGATGATGTAAGAGATTCATTATTATATGAACACGTCAATTAAACGATGAAACATATTTTGCTCTATAATGTAATTTGAAGGCTGATTGTTGCAATTAGAAAGTAGGGTACTAGGTCCAAATGATAATATTTCCATTGCTTGCTATCAATATAATTTATTCTAACATTTAAAATTTGAAAATTATTTTACAATCAATAAAAAATAAACATACTAATGACCAAATGATGGCTAATAGCAAATGAAATGTCAATTTGTTAATATTAGCAGCATGCAAATGTATCCATAGAAGAATCCAAAATAAATATTCAGAATATTTCTCCCCTCAGGAAAATACAAATCAATTAACAACTGGGTTTATAATATCTTATTAACTAGATTACTAATTCTAATTAATATTTTAACATTCATAGTTATTAGGCTGATACAGATTAAATTTTTAAGTGGTTTTAATGATATGGCTACATGCTTATAATAAATATTGTGTGTGTGTACACATATATGTTAACATCTTTAAAAAAAAAGTTAGATTTTTATTCTCTAGTTAAATATTTATCTGCCAATCAAAATTAGATAAATAGCTGAAATTTCAATTAATTGATTCCTTAAACAATAAAATTGGTATATATCTAATTACCTACAAACATTTTCTAAACTTCACCCAATTTGACTTCAAGAAAATAAGAAAATGCACCAAGACACAACTACATTATTGGTAGTATAATTTATCATTATTTACAAAATTTTAATTGAAATAAATCGAGATACTGCCAAATCTCTAGCGCTCATTACAATACTTAACTGAAAGCCAATCAGATATCAAAGATAGCTGTCCAAATGACATCCTATCTTTGACTTCTGATTAGCTGTCAGTTAAGTATTGTAATGAGTGCTAGAGATTTGGTAATATCTCAATTTATTTCAATTTTCAACTATCAGTGCTTCGCAAATTAAAATATTATTTAGAATTCTAATTATAACTGTAATATTAGCATATCACTAATAGTCAAAATAATCATTAACATTGTAGTTTTTTTTTTTTTTCTTTTTTTTTTTTCATATGTCATAGCATTTGCCGGGACGCGTACCCACCCGTCTGCAACCAACTACTTGCTTGCATAGCGGCTGCGATACCTCTCGGCTAACAACGCAAGACAACAACATTGTAGTTTTGGGCCAATTCTCATTTTGAACAAAGAAAAAAATGTCAATATGAACAATTGAATAAAACTATTGTCTTCAACCTGTCATTTAAGATGCTTAAATGCCACATACCTTCCAAAGATTTGATTGAATATAGTTCTTAAAAAGAATTAACATAAAATGGGATTGGAAACATTGCTAAAATGCATTATGCATGATGTCTCAATGCAACTGCACACCTACACACATGTATATATTGTAACATAACAAATGCAATAGCAGCTCAAATTAGTTACATTACCAAACTGCATAGCAAAACAATAATAAATATATAAATTGTCATATGTGTGTACTAGAATAGCATATGCATTACTTAAATACACTGGTTTAGGCAATTAAAATATAAAATTTGGTTTCTAGATTTTTTTAGTATAATGGTATTAAAAATTTTATAAAGAAGAAATACTATGTAAAATTAAAAACAATAAGACTATAGTTCATACTATTTAAAAAAAGAAAAATAGTTTTGATGCATGCAAAAATTTGAATTGTATAGCTTATAAAAATATAAAGTACTTTGTGATCCTTTCTGGTTTGCCTTTTAAATGGCATTTTAAATAAGTAATTTGCCCATTCTTACAGTAAATTAAATGGCAAATCTAAATATATTGTTGATAATTTTGGGTTACTGAAGTTAAGAAAATTATTTAATTCAATTTTTAAAATTTGATAATGATTTTTTTCTTCTTTTGTATTGCTAAATGAATAAAGTTAAAAGATTTTTTTACTTTAGTTCATTTAGTTATAAAATAATGAAGTACTTTTAAAATGTAAGTAAAATTATTGTACAGCTATAACATGTTTTAAAATGAATATTTATCTCTGTAATTAATAAGGTGTTTTCAAATAAAACTGATAGAACTATTATTTTGAAAACATCCATTGAGTTTAGTGATAAGTGTGAAAAACAATAACAAGTAGAGTTCAAATAGTTCAGAAACAAACAACTAAGGCAGTCTAGTCTATTCCATGTCTTAATTCAAGAAGCAGTATTATACTGATTCCATGAAGAGAAACCACTGGTTAAAACAATTTTCCACCATAGTTTGAATTGTCTACCTTGCAGATCTTAAAAGTATTTTTCATTACTAAGATCCATCACTGCAAGTATGACATTAGCTAGTGAAAGACTATCTAATATGAGTGGTTAGAAAACCAATAATCACATCAGTCAAAACACCTGGAGTAATGCAATCAGATTCAGAGACTATCACTGAAGTAAAACCAGGCATTGCCTGCTTTAATCATGACATGAAGAGAAAAGTGTACTGTACCATAAGATCTATTAAGACCTACTGAATATCTATCTAATAATCACTAATGTCCAAGAAGGACAACTACTATCCTGAATGAATTGATTAAGACATTCATAAATATAGTAAAATAACAATATATGCAAAAATTTATGGTTTCTAATTTTTCAAATTTTACACTTGATAATATCTTATCAATATAATTATTCTAAGGCCTTAAGTTTAAAATATCTCTAATAATTATTATTTTTATTGTTTTGTATTATATTTATTATATTTAGTAATAGTTGTGAATACATAAGCAACAAGTTTATATATCTATTGTTAATAAATTGTTAATTTATTTTTACTAATAGTCAATTTAGAGTATGCTTGCTTATCAAAATCAGTCCAAACCTTATACTATTAATATCCACAACCTTCAGAAATTATGCAATCCACTAGGAGGGGTGGGTGCATGCAGGGATAATAGTAATAATTTATAAATGATAATGATCAAGCTTAATAAAGTTTTCACAAGTAAACATTCTATTTAGAAGGTTTGGTGCCTCTAAAATTTCATTTTTTATTTATTGAAATTAAAAAAAAAACATTAAAAAATTTTGGGAGGACTTATGCTTAGTTTAACTTTCAGTGTTATGTTATGTCACTGCGAGCTTCATCACATATATTTGTTTAATATTATTGTATATATTTAAATGTAATCATTTTTATTCAAATGTATATTGACCATTTTATAAATATTAATTTTGCTCACCTAATTTTGACAGTCAAAAAATTTTTGTTATAATATATATATATATATATATCATTAAAAACCAGCAACATTTAGACAATTCCTATATTATATATATGTCTTCAAGACAAGCAATATTAAATGCACTGAATACATTGCATTCAAAGTGAAAAAACCTTACTTTTCATAATATTTTTATTTGCATTAACATAACATACAAAAAATAATAATCTAACTTTTCTATTTTTCAAATATTAGGAGATAAATCAGGGTTCAGCAAACTTTTTTATATGAAGACCATTTTGTTTAACTCCCCTTTCCCGTTAAAGAACTACAAAGAAAGAGATGAAAAGTATGTTAATGAAAAATATGAATTTCTTAATAGCTATGGATATATTTGATGTTCTCCAATACTTATTCCCCTTTCCTCTGTTTATATCAATCCACAAATTAAGCAATATAAACAAATTAATTAAGAGTTTTATGATTCTCACCTTAGGATAAACCATTGAAACACTTTTTTTAAAATATTAATTTCTTTTTTCTTTATAAAGTCATTATTGATCTCCAAATTATTGAAGTAAACATACTAAAAACTTTTAATCAACTGCATAATCTATTATATGGTATTATAAATAGTTGCTCTGGAAACTTATCTTTAGTGTAATATTTTCTATTATTTTGATATCTGCAAAATCTTTTTTTGATATTCTTCTTAATCGCTCTAAAATAAAGTTTAGAATTAAAGCAATTGATATAAACTACATACTTGACTTATTGCCTATACAAAATTACTGAGGAAAATTTTTTTAATGTTATATATACAGAATTTTTTTAATTAATTATTATGTTTTATGGTTAAACATTTTAAACAATATGGTAGTAGTATTAACTTGATTGCTAAGAAGTACATCTGAGATTTACATTTTATTTGTCAGAAGTAAATATCGTTATTTATGGTGTGTTGACCGTGTTTTTCTTTGAATTTATTGTCATTTCTATTAATTAAAACTAAAATTAATATATCTATATATTTTTTTATTAAAGACAATTATATTATCAACTATTCTACTAGTTCAACTGTCTAGGAGTAGAAACTCCTTTCTATGCTCCTATTGAAGCAGTAAATCTTAGCTTAAGATTGTGTTTCATGTTTCTACCTACTAACCCATGTTTAAATCCCTATTTCCCATCCCGCTCCTTTTGTCGTGTATACACATTTCATGTATATATTTGAGATGCATGCCTAAATTATAAAATTTAATGTTTCAATAACATGTTTTAAAATTTTTATTAATTCTTTTTATTAATTATTAGTTTTTTTTTATTAAAGTATTATAGATGTGGCTCAAATATATATACACCTGGGTCTCTTTTTATGCAGACTTATTTAACACGATTTTGAAATTATGCGATTCGTGTTTCACCGGAAGTCGATTTCCGACAATGCGCTATTACTTTAAATAATAAATTTCGCACACTTACATTACATTGAAAGTAATAGCACATTATTGGAATTCGACTTTCATCTTAGTAATTTCAATATTTTCAGTGCTTTATAATAGTAAGATTTTATGCAATAATGAAATTAAAATCATGATTTTCACATTTTATGTATACACATATTAAATTTTACAAGATTATAATGTAAATTTGTTCAAACATTGTGCGTGTTAATTTTGCATTTTAAATCACATTCTGTTTTTGCTTTTTAAAAAAGAATGTAATTAATTATTATTTTCTTATTAATGACACTAATCATTAACGTGCTCTTAAATTCCAACGAGAGCTAAATGGTTGTATGTCTGGATATCGCGAGCTTCATAAACAATTAATAAAATTATCATCTCAAAGATTAATTACTAATTACGTTGTCACCACTAAATCAACACAACATGAGAGTGAAGTTGGTGCTAATTGTATTTCCTTTTGAGAAAAATCTGATTTTTTTATCAGTTTGCAAACAAACTTGTTGATCGATAATAATTAAAACGTGTATAAAAAAATGTAAATTACTGTACTGTAAATTATGCATAAAAATATATTATTTTGAATAAAATTAAATATTATAGTTAAAAAAAGTTTGTCTTGTATCAATTTTTTTCAAATTTGCAATTTTTTATTAGTTATATTTTATTTCCTTATTTTTTTTGCGCAAATTTTAAAGTAATTTTACGTTGGTGCATTACTTTTACGCGAATTTTGAAAAATCACAGACCGCATCCCCCCTTTTTCAATGTAAGTTACGTCTATTTTTGCACGATTTTGTTCGTGCATGTTTTCTGAGGAATCTATCTATCGCATAAAACGAGACCCAGGTGTGTAGGAGCAAAACTTACTAACAAAATATTGATGTTTTTAAATATTTATTATATGTCATTTTTAACTTTTTCTTTTTAAATTGCTTGTTTTTCTATTAAACTGCATATTTTTTTATAAAATCCAATATGGAAGATGTGACTTGTTAATTGTACAAAAATAATTAAGGGTTGGAAGCACTATTGTTTTAATCTGGGGTAGGTATTTTTAATTAAAGTTTTACTTAAAAGAGGATTAAGATTAGAGATACTTTTGTTAAAAAAACATGTTGTCAAATCTATTTCTAATCTGGAAATAGATCTGAATTTATTTTTGGATGTTATCTTACAATTGCATCTTCAAAAACAACTGATAAAAGAAAAAGTATAAAATGACTGAATTTTGAATCACAGAAGAGATTAGCTACTCTAGTGAAAATGATTGTTAACATCGCGGTGAAACTTAAAATGATGTAGCAGTAAATCCACCACTCTTCAGTGGCCTCTGCTGCTACCATAATATCCTGCTGCCCTGAAATGAAGAAAGGTCTAAAAGAACTTTAGAAGCTAATAGAAGTTGCTGCCACTGAAGAACTTGCATTTCAATTACCGTGCACATGCCATACTAATTTGGACTTTTAAAATTGCAAGGTAACTTCCAAACTGCCACCATTGAAACTAAATCTAGCTTGATTAATTAATCTTAAATTCTACTAATTAAAATTTCTCATGTATTATTTAACTTTGCTTTTTATATAAATCAATGAATGTAAATTTGCTCTCAAATGATTTTGTTATATCTAATCTATCTCATATGCTCTAACTTTCTTTAATTTTGGTGCGGTTAGTTATTTATTACTTGATTTTATATATATGCTTTATTATTATTATTATTATTATTATTTTGCCAATCTCAAACAAACTGGTGAGCTTAATTTATAAAAATCTTTTCTGTCTTTTAAGTAAACTTTCATGAATCAAGTTTATTAATGTTCCCTTAAAATATAACGTATTGTTAATTAATACACTCGCCAGATTGTTTTATGAGCCAACATTCTATTTATGTTTTAATATATATATATATATTTGTTTAACTCTGGATTTTCTACCGGGGAAAATCCAGAACTCAAGCTAATTAACGCTCTGAAACATTTATTTTATAATTATTTATTAAATTCTGAAAGGGTGACTTATAATTTGTTTTCTATATAACTGCTAATCTTACTTCATTTTTCATACTCTTAAAATTTCAAATCTTGTATTTAAATATTTCAGTTATTGTAAAATCAATGAAGATGGGATTGTTTTATTTTAAATAGCAGAAAAAGGGATGGGGGAAAATCTTAATGTTTCTTTTACTAGGTAAAATCTTAACGTATATTTTATTAAATGAAATATTCTCTCTATATATATATTATAATTGCATGGCATATTATAGTATTCAAACAAGAGTCATCTATTTTAAAGCAGTAAATTATATTTCATGCCATTGGTGACATTTATCATTACTGCATTGCTGACATTTAGCCTCTCTTCATATATATATATATATATATATATATATATATATATATATACGTGCTTCTAGTCTTCTAATCTGGGGGTTGCGACAAGTTCGAACCCATAGATTTCTTCTCATATCTCATTCCATAGATAGTTGAGCTATCCGGAATCACATTCATTTCGTATAAAATGCCTCTGGTGGTGATCCCGTAAGTTTGGCACATGCTATGCATATTCACTTTGTATAGATAAAAGGCCTCTCGTGTCAGTTATACCAGCAAAAGTCTGGGCCACGCCATGCCTATTCACTTTTCTCTAAGCACTACCCAAGAAGGGGGTGTGAGATTTCATTTTTTTATCCAGAAGCATGACCTTTTCCTCTTAGTTATTTTAGGCTATTATGTCAGCACCGCAAACTTATTTGTATTAGTATTTCTTTTGCTTCATGACCCAGTTTTAATGCTCTAATATTAAAATTAAGCTTTGCTTAAAAGATATATATAAATGCCAATTACTTCTATTTATTAATTAAGTTTATTTCAATCATATACAATCTCACCATCGTAATTTATATATCTATATTTAAGAGTATCTATATGCCTTGGGGAAAATAAAGCGTTCGTCTTACTATCGTTAAAATAATTTTTCATTAAATATTTTGTCATCTAATCAAATGTCATTTTCAAATATGTTTTTCAAATGTATCTTATTTATTTTCATGACCTCAATGGTGTGAAAATAGTTTATATCATATGTATAATGAATTTCGGAATGCTCCTAGAAAAATATATGTTAGTCACCATGTTTCTGAACCGTAAATCAAAGCGTTAATGGCAGTATTATGTAATTCTTTCTAATATTCGATTGGCATCTTAATATTGGACCCACCAAAGATGTGTGTTTATTTGTAATATATTATTTAGCTAATAAAGAGCATATGAGAAATAATAGCGTGAATGACACTATGTAATTATCTATCGCTTGCTCATTCATGCACACACTAATGTATATAATTAATTTATAAATGTATCATAATTTGTCAGTATATTAAACTATATTTTTATTGTCTAACTTATTTGAGTAGTTCGAATTCCTCTTTCTCCACTTCCACATATTACAGCCATGCTTATGTATATTTTAATATAGTCATAGTTAATAGATGTCTCATTGTTTTGCTCAGCTTTGTTAGTCGGCCGGATTAAGATTAATTCTCATGGGCCATCACTATTATGTTATCCATTAGGTGTTTGATCTGGGGCTTAGAGAGTGGGTTCGAATTCAGGCTGGTCCCTGACCTAAATCTTGGGCTTGACTGGGTTTGAAGTACATTTTGTGCGTTCCAGCTCATGTTAGATGGATAAACATGTTTTGACCGGCACATTATACAACAGCATATAATGTCCTGCTCAATGACTCAATTTTTTCTTCTTTACTTATTATTAACTTTAAAATATATTAAGAATTTGAAATACAAGAATATAATTTTTTAGTCAGAATTATTCACACAGGATTCCCAAGTCATTCACTAATATATATGCTGCATAAAATATTTAAATTTTTTTTTCCTCTTACAATATACTAGTCTATTTTGTCCAGATACTAAGCACTGCAGCAGATAATATAGTCCATATTTTGTTCCTCTATCGATTTAAATTATTTTTTTCTATAATTTATAAATTGTGTATGATGTTTAAGATTTTTCGTTTAAGATTTTTACTAACTATTTAAGAGATATGTTTGATACTGTTATATTAACTTAAACATCATTTAAACAAAATCATTAAAGTGCCTGTCTGAAAGTTTGTACTGCTGACATTTTATTTCTTGATATATGTTTGCTTATTCCCAATATCTAGTTTAATTATAAAGATTATTTTAAAAAATTCAAACTCCTTTTTCAAGTACATTCAATAGTTAGTAAACAACTAAAACTTAATATATAATAGTTTTGATTGGTATTACTCTATTTTTTTCTTCAGATGTGTCTGACTTGGCCAGTAATAGTTCTATAATGGGTAATAAAGCAGTGACTTTTTATTTCTGAATACTAAATTTAAGATGAGTAGTTCTATTTACATGCTATTATTGCCATTAGTTAGGTGAAAGAAGGTGAATAATACTATTCAAAGCATTGTGTAATACACTAACTTGTGTGTTATTACTACCTGAATGAATGTATTTGGAAAAGTATAAATAAAGCTTTTTTTTTTTCTAAAAGTATTTAATAATTAAATTAGACGGGTAAATAGTCCATTATATAAAAGTCACTAAAGTTTTCAATGCATATAGAACCATGATTTTCATTTCATTTTTTAAAAGAATACAAAACACAATATATTAATATTTGATAATAGAATATAATGCTCTGGTATTCAATCTCATTATTAGTCCACTGCTTATTTAAAATGTTTTATTCTTCATGATTCATACTTACCAATAGTATAAGACTAATCACCCCTGATTGTAAACAAGAACTCTATATTACACTGTATATTTAACTTTTTGTGCAAATAAAGGTTATTTTGAAAGAAAAAAAAGAATACAGAATGTTTAACAATAAATGATAAACTATGACTATGATTTTTTTATATTTTTTACAATTCTCTAAAGTATTTTCTAATGATATTCTAGTTACACAAAATGTAGAACAGTCTCTAAATAGTCCAACTCAGATCAAAGTCTTAATCAAAATTCTCTGTAAAAGAAGACATTATTCATTAGACTCACCAATTTCTGAATAGTAAAGGATTGATTGATTTTCCATTCTAGTTTGCCCATTTCACAACCAATATTGAATAATTATTAAGATGGTTGGATTAAACCATTAAGCATCACATGATCACTATCTCTTATACTAGCACATATTTGTTTATAAACAAAGCAAAACTCTCCATACAGTATTGCCACCCTGTGCCAACCAGAGTAATCAATGAATTTCAAGAGGCTTGTGCATAAAATCCCTATCTAATGCCTACTCATCCAATATCCCCAGACTAGTTTCTGGCTTGTGGCCATTGTCAGTGAGGAGCTTTGGATCTGAGAGCACTGCACCTAGATCTTAGGATCTAATGCAACCCTCCAGCACCCACCTTTTATCTCTACTTAACTACAAAACTATGAGAATGAAATTGAAAAACACAAAAATGTTTTCAATCTAAGCTCAATAGCTTATATAGTCATATGGGTCTGAACTCAGTTCAGCACCCATACATTTTGGTGTCTTTGGCTCTTTAACAACCATAGCCACCACTATCCTATTAGGCAGAATTGGTGTTAAACCATTAAGCATCACATGATCATTATCTCTTATACTAGCACATATTTGTTTATAAACAAAGCAAAACTCTCCATACAGTATTGCCACCCTGTGCCAACTAGAGTAATCAATGAATGCCAGAAGGCTTGTGCATAAAATCCCTATCTAATGCCTACTCATCCAATATCCCATATGACTATATAAGCTATTGAGCTTAGATTGAAAACATTTTTTGTGTTTTTCAATTTCATTCTCATAGTTTTGTAGTTGAGATAAAAGGTGGGTGCTGGAGGGTTGCATTAGATCCTAAGATCTAGGTGCAGTGCTCTCAGATCCAAAGCTCCTCACTGATGATGGCCACAAGCCAGAAACTAGTCTGGGGATATTGGATGAGTAGGCATTAGATAGGGATTTTATGCACAAGCCTTCTGGCATTCATTGATTACTCTGATTGGCACAGGGTGGCAATACTGTATGGAGAGTTTTGCTTTGTTTATAAACAAATATGTGATAGTATAAGAGATAGTGATAATGTGATGCTTAATGGTTTAACACCAATCCTGCCTAATAGGATAGTGGTGGCTATGGTTGTTAAAGAGCCAAAGACACCAAAATGTATGGGTGCTGAATTGAGTTCAGACCCATATGACTATATAAGCTTTTGAGCTTAGATTGAAAACATTTTTGTGTTTTTCAATTTCATTCTCATAGTTTTGTAGTTAAGTAGAGATAAAAGGTGGGTGCTGGAGGGTTGCATTAGATCCTAAGATCTAGGTGCAGTGCTCTCAGATCCAAAGCTCCTCACTGACAATGGTCACAAGCCAGAAACTAGTCTGGGGATATTGGATGAGTAGGCATTAGATAGGGATTTTATGCACAAGCCTTCTGGCATTCATTGATTACTCTGGTTGGCACAGGGTGGCTATACTATATGGTTGGATTAGACATTTGAAAGAAAAATCCCATTTTAATTAAAACCTGAAAAAGTTTTCAAGTTTTGCCTGGATCAAACATAAATGAAGATTATAAGATCACATTGCAAAAGCACTAACATGAAAGCAAGTGTCATGTATATTCTGATTAAATTAAGGCTGCTTTCTAATTTCATTTGCTGGTCTCTTACAATAAATTATTATATTTCCAACCAATTTATTGAATTAATAAAAAATATTAATTCTGATGCCTTTATGATATAAAAACTAAACATTGTAGTTGTGGTTTGATAATGTCTATAAATTTGATAAAAACGTAATTGTAAACTTGTTTAATTTATAAAATGAGAGGGTTTTTTTTGATATTATCAAAAATATAGGTTGTGACGACTAAAAAATACAGTAATAAAAAAATGTCTGCAAATATTTAGTACTTATGCATAAATTAACATTTTACTTGAAGATATTTCAAGTTCTTTGCCTATGACCAATTGCTAACACTTGATCATCAGTAGTGATAATTTATTATTGCTTGCTGACTTTTTGACACTATCTGTGCTAAATTGTCAACTTTGAAGTGCCATCATAAAATAATATAAATAATCAAATTCTTTATTGCTTGAAATTTCATAAGAAGTTCAAGACCAGAAGTAACAGTGATTATCTCAGATCCAAGAACCTTGTGATCTAGAATTTATCACTCTACCATTGTACTAAACTATATATAAAAATACTTTACATACATATATATATATACACACACACATAAGATGATCTACTACACATAATATCTAGATCCAACATTAAACACTATGTCTTACAGAACTTTAATGATATCATCCTTTATTTTATTATAGACTAGTTATTATTCATACATAAAAATAGTATAGAAAATCATATATCATTACAATACTAGCCAAAACAATAAAATTTTACTAAAATTCTTCCACAATCATGGTTTCATTTATTAACAAATAGATCTTTTTATGTGAAATTCATCAAGATACATACAACATATACAGTATATACAAACAAAATGCCTTTCCATCATTCACTTCAAAAAACAACTTCCTTTAATATCAAAGGATTTTCGCTTTGTATGTATATGTTGTATATATCTTGTTGAATTTCATATGAAAAGGTCTATTGTTAATAGATGAAACCATGGTTCTGGAAGAATTTTAGTGAAATTTCATTATTTTGGTTAGGATTGTAATAATATATGATTTTCTATTTTATTTATAATTAAGTAGTATAGTGGTAGACAGTATTTAATTAAAAATATTTAATAAATTTTTTTTTCCCTTTTCTCTTTTTAAAATTTTTGTATTTTCATGAAGCCATATATATTCCAATACGTAATAGACATAATTCCAATGTTTCAACTACTTCCTTGTAGTTTTTATCAAAATCTATGCTAACATTTCCATACTTTGCCATTCTGAATATTAATGTAAAGTAATACTTATACAAAGTTTAATTATAAAATTTTAACAGTATTTATTGTACCAAGTATACTTCAATGTTTTCACATCACATTCATGGCCAGTCTGCTGAAAACATTATTTTTAGCTGATTTGAATACTATTATCTTTTGGTTCATTACATATTCATTTTGTGTAATGAATTATGCCTCTTTTATTTTGCATTTGCAATTGTTTCTCTCTTCGCATACAACTCTGACAGCACACGGATCATAGCTATGACCATGTTCTTTCTCATGATTAAAAAAGACAAAGGAATTAGATACTTCAGGCTTAATCATAGATTTCTAATACATTAATGAGTGTTGAGTCATTCTGGTTCCAAGATTTTCCCTGGTTTCCCAATAATATACATATGAACAGTTTTATTGGGCTGGTCCAGTATTAAAATCTTGTCCATTGTATCATTAATGAGCTTGTTTAAATTTATGGAAGTTCTGAATCTGACATTAAATTTGTCCAACCATATTTTGTACTATTTTATTAGCCATATGTGATAGATATGACAGAGAAATCCAGCATTTATTATTTCTACTATCACCTGTTTTATCAATTATTTTGTTTCTAAATTGCTCTATATATTTATATATGTGCAGCCAGCTTTTATCAAGTCAGCCACATAATGTTGAATGTTCTCAGTTCTATTCACTTCATATTGACATAGGTAATAATTGTGATATAAAAAGTTTTTAAGCCCTGCACATTTATGAGAAGTATCTGCTATAATTTTTAGCATGATTCTTTTACTTATTAAATATAAGGTAATAAACCTAAAGCATGTGCGGTTGAAAATGTAAAGACAGGGACCTCTACAGGTCTTAACCACAAGCTTACACATTGGAAGAAAAGAGGGGAACCCTCCTCTTTACTTCAACACACTTTCTATAAAAATAGGTGAAGCTGAAGTGGTTAGACCTGAGAGCATGAAGCTATTCAATATTTCACTGATTAAGTCCACAATTCCTATTATATATTAGTACTTGCAAAATCATTTGAATTACAATGAATCAATGGAAAGATCTTATAGTTAGAAATCTATTACAATAATTTAAAGTTGTAATAAATTTATTTAACACACATTGATTACATAAGTAATATTTACTAAGGCAATAAAACTAAAGCATGTGTGGTTGAAAATGCGAAGGTAAAATAGTTTTTTTTAATTATCTTGTGGAATTATTTTTTGCATAAATGATGTTAAAAAGCTTCCTCAAAGTTAGAAGCCAATTTGAAAACATTCTGCAATACATAATAACCAGTTAGACAACAATATCATGTATAATTTTGTAAACATGATTACTAGCAAATGCTTTACAGGTAATAGTCTCTAAAAATGATCAGCTTTAACTACTGTAATCTTAGTATAGGATTCAATTGATTATTTTTTGTGTGTAGAAAATTATATTTATACTGAGAGAAGATAATTCTATTCTCTCATCACATAGCAACAGATTGTACTGCTTTTATATAATCTCAAACTCTGTGAGTGCTTAAAAAAATTAAATCTTCGCTGTAGTAATATTAATTTTGAATGTTGTAAAAAAGCAAAACCTCTCTTTAACATTTTTAATAGAAAATTATAACAAAAAAAATCTTTTTTAAATAAGAATGGAAGGAAATCAAAGAAAATAAATTATGTGTACATTAAAATAGTAGAACATAAGTCTAAATAAAAATTAAAGATAAAATGATCATTCACTAAAATATACTATGCATAAAGTGGAAATGAATCTTAGTTTTAAATAAAATTCCATGTTATAATTTAAAACATTCCACACTTACTTGTAAAGTTTTAACATAATTCTAATATAATTATTATATATGTTTAAAAAAAGAATTGATATTAATTATGTATAGTCACTAGACTTTTTTTAAATAAATAATCATATCTAATCATTCATTTAAATAAAAAAAAAGTAAATAAATAAATAAATTGATATTTATTTCTTTATGATCAATTTTACAACTTCAATTATCTCTGAAAATGTTAATTAAGCATTTAATAGAATGTTGAGGGGGAAGTGACTCTTTAAAATTTTAAATAGAAAGTTATAACAAAAAAAAAATTTTTTTAAGCTTGTAGGAAAATTTAAAAAAAGGTAGTTGTGTACTTTGTCCAATGTGGCCGCTCGATGGCATTGTTTCTCTGCAAAAGCACAAAAATGTGTCATTTATGTGGCCTAAGTTACAGCCTATAGAACAGTTCTGTTCACTACTGTATGATGTGAGGGTGCATGGAATTCAACTGGACATAAGTGTTTTAATGTGCATTCGAAGTAAAGATCTTAAAACTTACCTGATGTACTATTACATACTAATAATTGTAAGCCCGTCGCCGCGTTTCCCTTTATATCTTGAAAAGTGAAAAAATTGCAAAAGGGTATGTCCCAGAATCATTTCACATAAGTCACATGAAAAGGCATCTTTGTGAGAAAAGATCTAGAGAGTAATAAACTGGCTGTGTTTGTAGCAAAACTATCATTTACCCCTTCCCCTGCATAAGTTCCAGCACTGTGCACTGAAAGTTTTGTTTGCTCAGACTAGTGCATGTATTGGTTTATCCTTCGGATCTGAAAATCATTGGATCCCCCACACACACACACATTCCAGTGCTATGCACTGAAAGATTTGTTTGCTCATACAAGTGCATGTATTGGCTGATCTTTCAGATCTGCAAACCATCTGATTCCCCCTCTGCACATTCCACCACTACACCCTGAAAGCTTGGTTTGTATAAGGTAATTAAAAATGTAATTTATAAAATAGTGTTGTTGGTAAATTTGTTAAAAATATTCTTAAAAATTGTTAGAGAACAGAAAGCAAAAAATTATCAGCCTGGTAACGTTACATTTCATTATTTTTACAAGAAACAATGCCATTGAGTGGTCACATTGGCGAAAGTGCACAAGAACCTAAAAAAATTGACAAAATGAAGTTAAATCCTTTCTACAGTAAAAAAGGTAAAAGAAACAATTACTATATCTCTAAATTAGAATTAAAATAAAGAGGAAAGATATTGTAATTATTTTATTTTATTAAAATAAAAATGTTGATTCAAATTTTTAATACATATATAGATAGATAATATTACATCATGATATGACAAAGATAGATGCAAAAAAATACATTGGAAAAATGATAAATGTGTATTTTTGTAATACATATTTCTATGTTTTTGAATCCAGCCTCAAAGAAAGGAGATAGATAGATGGATACAGAAATTCAATATATGCATATTAGATGACTGGAAAATTTTTTGTATTTATTTATTGCCTTGTTGTTGTTGTTGTATTTAATTGTATACACATTCATTACCTAAATTAAAAAATTTAGTAAATAAATTGTTACATGCTGAGATAATAAAATCTGGCAATTTTGCAAATTTAAAGAATCCCTTTGAAGTCAGTAGCAATATTAAAAGTTTCCAAATTATAGAAAACAAATTAATGATTATGGCCTGTATTATTTTTAGTACTACAATAAATGTATTTTTATTAGCATTTGCAAAGGTTTCTCTGTTAAAGGATTTACAAATCTTTTCTAATATATATTTTAGAATTATATATATATATATATATATTGCAATGATATAGAAAGAAGGGATTGTGAAAGGTGATGCAAATATTTACAAGCATCAACGTTTTTAACTCAATACAATGAGAATAGGAGTCTGCAAATCATCAACAGTTCAAATATAAATAATTGTAAGTGATCATCAGAAAATAATTATCAAAAGTCAAGCAGTGTAACAAAATCAAGTTCATTATCAATAGATAGATAGTCAACAATCAATCTTTGTGACAGAATTTTAAAAAGATATATTATAAAATCTTAGGCTAATCATCATCTAGGCACACAATAATAAACAACAAAAATGTTGGGTCATGCTGATCACTATCAATGGGTATAGCTTTCTGGTACCATGATTGTATTGAACATCAATGAACTAGTTTTTATCATTATAAAACATATAAATAAAATGTGTGGATATTAAAGATGATTTTCATTACTTTAGAACCATCTAAATAATTCTAAAAAGAATTATATAGATGTCCACAAAATACATGTATATGTACATATAGTTAGTCCAAAACTAATTTTGGGATTGCAGGGAACTTTGATGATTGTGAACAAGAAAATATATACATAATTTATTTGTTCTAACATTAAATAATTTTACTGGAATAACTTGAAATAATGATTAACAAATGTATTAATTAGAAGTAAAACTAATAAAAAAAGAAAGATTTGTAAAATACTCTACAATACAAATGAATTTTTGTTTTTGCTTATTTACAGTTATCAGACATTTTTGTAGATGGCATATTATCATATAAAAATATTTCCAATCTTAATTCTTAATTTTCTTTAACTAATAAACTGGATTATTTTCCTATTATAAAAAACACTAGTTTAGTACAGCTTAATTATAATAACATATTTGTTAATTATATATTTCTCTATCTCTGTCTAAATTTTCCATTGATCAGAGAGTTGTTTTTAATTTCTTGTTTTTTTTTCTTATTAACTAAATAATATAATCATTATTTAAAAGTTTTTTATGCATTGAAAGCAACTTATGGACCTGAGAAATGGTATCATAATCCTATTAAATCCAGCAATGATACTCACTTATGAGATATATTTTGAACATTGTCTGAATAATGGTACACAAATTGATATAATGAATTTTAAATATACCCATTTTATCTACTCATTTAGATTGGACAAAGACATTCAGATTAGTGAAGCCAGAGCAGCTCTTTGCAATCTTAAAAATGGAAATACTGAAGTCCTAATGAAATACCTTAAAAAGTTTTAAAATATGGTGGTGAAATGTTAGCTTCAAAAATATTGAATTTGTTTTTGGAATATCTGGATTCATGAAGTTGCATCATCCCATCTTGATGATGCTTTTATTGTTTCAATTTTTCAAAACAAAGGGAATAGACACAATTTCAGTTATTATCAAGAAATATCATTATTTCCCACTAACAAAAGTATTTTCAATAATTATGTTGAATATACTGCTTACGGTTATAGATGAATAGTTACCAGAGACTCAATGTCGTTTTACAGAATCAATAAGTACTATAATAATTTTTTTTAGCAGACAATTGTAAGAAAGGTGTTGGAAACAAAAGAATAATTTATATATTGCTTTTATTGATTTTGTCAAAGCATTTGTTTCAAAATAATAAAACAGGTCCATGACATTGTTTAAAATTAGTCTCTTGCCAAAATTTATTCATATTATATAACTTCTACATGCTGGATTGAAAGAAAGTGTTATTTATTACAGGTGGAAAATCTGAGATATTTGAAACAAAAATTGGTGTCAAACAAGGATGTGCACTTGCTCCAACATTGTTTTCAATTTTTATATAGTAGTCTTTGGAATTGTTTTCAGGCAGCTTAATCAAGCAATGATCAAGATGCAATACAGGTTTGATGGCAGAATTTTTAATTTAAGTCAGTTAAAAGCAAAAACAAGAACTTCATCTTTTTGGATTCTGGATTTACAATATGCTGATGATTGTGCTATTTTTTATAGTTCAAAAGATGATTTATACAATGTTCTTAAGGTTTCAAATGTAACTTATAAATATCTTGGTTTGTTAAATAATATTCTATCAGACAGTGATGGAAGAAAAATCCTCAACAACTTTCAGCTTGGACAGTTGTCAATTTGAGAATGTAAACCAGTTTAAATACCTTGATAGTTTTATAATTAGAAAGATGGATTTAGACGATAAGATCCAACACAGACTCCAATGTGCTGCTGCAGCTTTTAACAAGCTTAAGGAAATAAATATTGCAACTAAGTTATGCTGTATATAAAGCTGTTATTTTATCTCATTTATTTTATGAATGTGAAACTTGGACATACTATAAGTGCAATATAATGACTTTAGAAAAGTTTTATTTAAAGATACTCTGTAAAATTTTAAAAATATAATGGCAAGATTGTAAAACTAGTCAATATGTTCTTCAGGTTATAGGATGTGACACTATTGGATTCACTATTGAAATATCACCTCTTCATTGGATTGGACATGAAAACAAATGAAAAGTTGAAGAGTTCCTAAAAGGACTTTTCATGGCGAACTTGAACATGGATTTTTATAGGAGAGGTAGATTCCATTCATTTTATAAAGATTGTTTTAAAGACATTCTAAAAAAATGCAATGCCAATTGTTTCCATTGGAAAGATATGATAGAGAATAGAATACATTAGGAACTACAATTAGATATAGTGTTGAATTATTTCAGAAAGTAAAATTTTCTATTGAGGAAACTAAAATACAATTTCATAAAATATTATGTAAGCAGAAAATTGAACCTGCATGTTCTGTGTGTGAATATTTTTGTGTTTCATAGATTGGTTATAGTCACCACAAAATTCATTTGTAGAGTATTTCCTCAACCTCCCTCTCCTTCTCTCTCTCTCTCTCTCTCTCTCTCTCTCTCTCTCTCTCTCTCTCTCTCTCTCTCTCTCTCTCTCTCTCTTTTTGTTTAAGTTTTTTGGAGTTGGAATGGTCATATTCATTTTTGAGCAGCTGTTTACTTTAAAACAAGTTAAACAGTACAGTTTAATTAAATATTTTTTCTTTTAAGATATAAACAACATTATTTTAATTATTGGTAGAGTTAATATCTGAAATAATAAGTCAATATATATTTTATTTACTAGTTAATTTCTTACATGTACATTTCATATGTTTGAAAAAATAGATCTCATATATGGTCAACATATATACAAATGATGGATTTATTGCATTTATGCTTCCACGAATATATAAAAAAGCATATGAATAATATATAGACTAAAATCTCAAGATTAGTAGACTGGTTTTTTATACAAATTGCTAGTTGACATGTCCTGATCAACAAATATATAAGATGACAGTCATCAACTCAGTTCAGTTTCCATAATTTCATAAACTTCCACAAGATAAATGATTTATTTTTCTCATATTGGGTTATATATCATGAAAAATTTATTTCACTTTGTTTTTTAGAAGTTTAAACTCCTAACACTGAGGCTAGCAATTTCTTTCTTTATGAATCTGACTTTCTGTACTTTCTCTATAATAATAATCAGCCAACCTGAATGCATTATTTATAATAAATATTTAAAAACAAGAGAATTAAGAGTAAGTCTTTTTCTTTTAGATTAATAAAAACAAAATATTAATTAAATTACCATTGTTTTGTTTTTAATTTACATTTATAAGAACAAAAATAAGTATTAATTAAATAATTCCTTGTTAATCTTTTAAGTAAAATCAGCTTATAGAATTACTTAATGTATATTGTACAAAGAAAAAAAAACATTCTTTTAAATAAATGAATTTTTCTGTCTAAGTTAAGATTAATATCAAAATCAGAATTAAAATAAATACCTTTTTTATATTTGATTTTAAATAACTTACAATACTTTTAAAATGTCAAAAATATTAATATTACTTAATCCATATTTCAGTTATTTCAGATTTTATTTTAAATAATTACATGTGTAAATTTCATCCTATTTCCTTTTAAACTGAAATATATGCATGTGTATACACTATATTGCATACCATAAGAACAGTCTCTCTCTCCTTCCCTCTCTCTCTCTATATATATATGCTTAATAGTAAATCACCCCACATGGCATGATTTAATACTTGTATATTTATTTCAGTATAGCGTTATGCATTGGGATTATTTTCTATATATATATATATATTTGTATTTCTAATACATGATGAAAGAAAATAAATGTAAATATTCAATAATTTTTACTAAATACAAAAAAAAAAAAATACTGGAAAAGACCAAAACTTCTCATAAAATCCTAAATGAAATGTTTAAAAGATATAAGAAAGACAACATTCTTCATAATCAATGTTTGTTTTTTTATTTAACCAACAATTTTTCTTAAAAAACATTCTTTAATAAATTACTATTTTATTTTTGTTTATTTAATATTGCTCTGTGCATATTAATTTCTTTTTCTGGACACAGAGTAACTAAATGACCAAACAATAAAACTTGATCATTACTGATGATAGTTTACCATTACCTAATAATCTTTTTATTTATTTTAACATCTTGTTTCAGAGCTATATCATAAGCTAATGAGCCATACTAATATTTCTCTACCTTTTACATAATGCATCTCTCTTTTCATCATATCATTTTTATGTGGGCCTTTTTTAAATGTTTAATAATATGAATTTAGGATCCTTTTAAAATAAATTATGTTCAAGGCTATCTGGGATTATTTATAGATATCTAAGAAAAAGTGAATTTATGATTTTTACACAAGATTAAAACCTTAAAGTACAACAAATATTTATTTAAAGTTGCTCATCAATGATTTTAAATTTGGAGAGAAGGAAGAAATAACTAAATATACAAACTACTATAATATTTTTATTGGAATAATTTCATAATACATGATCATCAAACCATGTTCTTTATCTATTCTTTTTTAATTCAATTCTAAAAGCTCATAGCACTTCTTCAATCCTATATGAACTTCCTTTAAGTCATCATAGATTACAAGTCAAAAATTATGAAATTATACAATACAGTCTGAGAATTGTACCGATAAAAAGTGTAATAACTTGTAAAATTCAAAAGTTTAGGTATTTGGGTTAATAATTGCTTCTAATATTTGTATATTTATGTTAAAGTCTATAGCACAAATGATTTTGCATGATATAAATAATCCCAGTTGGCCAGGTCTTTTTTTAATTCTGAATAATAGCAACTTTCAATAGACTTTATAATATATCTTATATTTGCATTTATTGTTTGGACTAGTTCCATCACCTAATATGAGTATTGAATGTCTTTAGAATAAATTTAACTTTATTTAAATATTCCAAATACATTCAACTGTTATTAATGGCATATCAAACATGTTAGTATATGCACAACATTTTGAGAGGTCATCTTAAAATTCAATGCTCAAGAAACTAAGAGTCCAGGTTTGATTCCCATGCTAATACTGACACTAGTCAGCCCAGCAACACCTGAAAAAGAGGGGAGAATAATACCTCTCAAAACATTGTGTATATACTAATCTGTTTGATGTGCTATTACTAACAGTTGAATGTATTTGGAATATTTAAATAAAGTCAATACTCATATTAGATGATGGAAATAGTCCAAACAATAAATACAACTAAAACACCATCATCACAAACCTTAAGCCAATAAACATCACATGACCACCACCTCTTATGCTTGTGTATAACTGTTGTTAAAACAGGCAAAACTCACTATATATATTGCCACACACAATCTAGAGTAGTCAATGGATGCCAGAAGGCTTGTGCATAAAATCCCCATCTAGTGCCTACTCATCCAATATCCCCACACTAGTTCTGGCTTATGGCCTTCGTCAGTGAGGAGCCTTGGATCTGAGAGTACTGCACCTAGATCTTAGGATCTAATGCAACTCTCCAGCAACCACCATTTATCTCCATTTAACTACAAAACTATGAGTCTTAAACTGAAAACACCTTAATGTTTTCAATCCAAGCCCATTAGCTTATATAGTCATATGGGTCTGAACCCCATTCAGTACCCATACATTTTGGTGTCTTTGGATCTTTAATAACCATTAGGCAGGATTGGTTTTAAGCCAATAAACATCACATGACCACCACCTCTTATGCTTGTGTATAACTGTTGTTAAAACAAGCAAAACTCACTATATATATTGCCACACACAACAAGTTATACATAAGCATAAGAGGTGGTGGTCATGTGATTTTTATTGTTTTAAAACCAATCCTGCCTAATAGGATAGTGGTGGCTATGGTTATTAAAGAACCAAAGACACCAAAATGTATGGGTACTCAATTGGGTTCAGACCCATATGACTATATAAGCTAATGGGCTTGGATTGAAAACATTAAGGTGTTTTCAATTTAAGACTCATAGTTTTGCAGTTAAATGGAGATAAAAGGTGTTTGCTGGGGGTTGCATTAGATCCTAAGATCTAGGTGCAGTGCTCTCAGATCCAAGGCTCCTCACTGACGAAGGCCATAATCCAGAAACTAGTCTGGGGATATTAGATGAGTAGGCACTAGATGGGGATTTTATGCACAAGCCTTCTGGCATCCATTGATTACTCTAGCTTGTTGTGTGTGGCAATATATATAGTGAGTTTTGTCGGTTTTATCATCACAAACCTTCACAAAAACAATAATATATCTTAGTTTATGTAGAGCTAAAAATTTTCCTTGAATTGAAAATTAATTATTATCTTAAGAATCATACTGTAGAATGAGAAAATCTAATATAATTTTTGAATAATTAACTATCATCAGTACATTGAAGAATAAAGTTCTCTCCATATTTAATCCAGTTACTTTTTTTCAAAAGATCTTCAGAAAACTTTCTCTTTTCATTTATCAGTTTTATTCACAGTGTATTTCTAGATCCCTTATAATATATAATAATTTCATTTAGCATTTAACTTGTCCATATATTATCATTTTCCCCCATAAATTATCCAGGCCAGATTTATTATGGCTTTTTAATTCTTTTAATAACAATGTTTGTTCTTTTATCTATATACTTTACTTGTTAATTATTTTTTGCTAATTTCTTTTTGTTTATTATACAATGACTTCTATTAAGTGCTATTTGAAGAACTGCTTTTATATTACAAGCAGTTATATCAAATATTTCCTTGTATAAAATAGTGAAAAGAAATATTGACCAAAGACATGTTCTAGTGTCTCATTATATGCAATGCAAAATGAGTAAGCAGTTTAAAAGAAATCTGTACTTATTCACAGGAATAAATACTTCTGTCAACAAAATTACAAAGATTTTTAAATAACAAATTGATAGCAAAGAAAATATGTTTTTAATTGCATTTAAAAATGTGGTGATATTGAGACTGCCAACATTCTTTACTCAGAAAATAATTTCTAGCCAAGTGTATAAAACTTATTGTGACTAAAGGTAGTATATTTAGATAATCTTTATCAAGCATTTGGAAAAAAATACCACTTAATTAAATATTGTGTTAGCCCTGTGAAATGCAAGACCAGAAAATGTTAAACATTTATAACACTCTGAAATTTAGAGTCAAGAGATTTTTAACAATTATGATCCAGATAAGGATATATCATTGCTTTGTATTATAATGTTATTAATGTAGTCACCTTAATCATGTTATAAATGACAAACCTGCATATAAGTTACTCCAAGAAGAAGAAGAATTTAATAAGTTTTTTTAAATAATGTTTATTAATTTCTGTCTTTGTAAAGGGATATAATTTGCAGCAGGCATTATAAATGGTAACTTAAATTTACTTCAAGAAGCATGTCAATTCAATGTCTTTTGAAATAGTGTTATTCATTTTTATCTTTTATAAATGGATATAATCTACTAAGTCAATATATTATTAGGAACTTCTTAGATGTAAATACTTTACCATTTTTATAAGTGTATACGATATCTGGTAAACACCTATTAATTTGTTCTTAGAAAAATTGTTAATATAAATATTAATTTTTTTATTAAACGTCAGGAATGAAATAATTTTAAACAATACATATATATTCAGATATATTTATTTTAAAAAAATATTGTAATTCGGATTTTATTTAAAATATTTACATTGGTAAAATACTCAGGTTATTTCATAGTCAAATAATGTAATGCATTGTTATCATTATATTTTTAAATCGATTAGATATTAATTTATATGTGATAAAGGCCGAAAAATTTAATCAAAAAATATAAAAGAAATTAATATTTTTGATTTTATTTTATAATAAATTGTTCTGATTTTAATATAAGTTAGATGTTTTTAGATTAAAATATATATTATATTATAACTTATATAGAAATTAAATGAAACATTTACGTTTATTTAGCGTATCAAATCCTGCGTTCGAACTTTGACCTATGGTTAAGATTATGCTAAATATTTTAATTATTTAAAAAACTTATTAAAGCTAATAATATAAAGATTAGAATAAATTATATTAAGAGATGCAAACAATGGCACATAGGTTGAATGTAAATGGTTTATTTAATTGATCAAAACTGATTTTCTTTTCTTTACTAAACTGATAATCGATCAAAAAATATTTAATCTTCCAATCTATCATTTTACCAGTGCACCACCACCACCACCAAAGAATAAATGATATCACTTAATCATAGTATCCTATAGATTGTTTATAGCCATTGTTCAATCAGTCACAGATAAAGAATGATGATTAATATCTTTGGCAGATTTTTGTAAACAAGCGAAATAAATTTTAAAAGTTGGTGATATGTTTATAGCATAAACAGCCATTCATAAATAAAAACAGTCATTATAGCTTCAGAAAAAGAAAAGGCAGAATAGATAAAGAACAAAAAGTTAAAATTGAAGTTTGCTGATTACACAAATTATCTGTCAATTACAAATACAAAAACATTTATGCCCAAATATATTAAATGCTGTTTGTTTGTTTTTAACTCCTGTAGCAAAATTTATTTTTGAAAGACTTTCATATGTTGCTGAATATTTCTCTTCAATGTATTCTATTTTCAGCTATATCCTCTCAATAGTAGCAAATAAGAGTGTTTTTGAGAGAATATTTACAATATAAATGGGCACATCTCTCTCATTGAAATCATATATAAACTTATGACATATTCCTTTTCATAGAAAATCCTTTACTTTTATTTGCTTCATATGCCTATTTAATGAATAGGTACCCTTATAATAATACAGATTCAATATCATTACTTCCAATAAGCTGAGGAACATATAAATAGCTCTTAGGTTCTCATCATATTTTCAGAATATTGAGAAACATCTTTGAATATTTTTTTAAATTTTTTCAATTGAGTTAAATTGATTATTAATAGTAATTGAATAAAATTTATACACTAGTTTTAAATTACAACAATAGGGAATCAGATTTAACATATATATTTGATGGAATAACAACACTATATGCAATTAATTAAGTTGAAATAACTTATACAACTATGATGAAATCTCCCATTTTTTTAATTTGTCAAATGCAACAGCAGCATATTGAAATCTACATTGCATTCCAACCTCCAAGTTTTCAGTTTTACTTAAAAAAATTAAAAACTGCCTGTTATTTATAGTAAATAAAACTAATTAGATAGTCATTCATTAGAGAGATGTGCTAACTACAATATAAATATATGAGAAAATTCAAATCTGCAAATGTTTGTTCATCTGCATAATGAAGTGCTTTCTTTCTTCTTTATAACTAAATACTGAACTTCAATAAAAATGCACTTAGCATTGGGTTATACAGAAGAAAGAAACCACTTTATTATGCAGATGAACAAATGTTTTCAAATTTAAATGACAACTATAAATAAAAAAAATTAATACTATCTGAGCAAATTGTAAATAAAAACAATTGATCACTTAATAATGCCTCATATTATAAAGCCAGTGAAAATTTTTCACTGTTGATCTCATGGTAGTATTCTCCATAATTGCTCAATCTGGTGATTTTCATTTATTTTTCAGTGCTAATAGTAAAAATGAAAGAAAATTATTTTAAAGATGTTAAAATATTTTTGAAAATCATTATTTAATGCTACTCCATAACCATATATTATCAGTTTGAGTTATCAGTATTTACCAAATAGTAAGTAGAAATGTTCTTGTTAAAATAATAAGCTTTAAGAGTCAGGTGATGTGGTAATGATATTGACAATTCTAGTCAAGAAAAAATGATATTTAGAATTAAAATAAAATTAATAACTAAAAATATATACAATTTCTATATAACTATATAAGAAAGTTAATTTGGTTTCTAAATCTTAGGGGATTTTTAATTTCAAAATAAAAAATTGATAGTGAAAAAGAAGTTAAACTGAATGCCTGATGTATTGGTTTAAGACTTGAATTCCTTCATTGATAAAAATAAAAAGCATAAACGTGTCTAAGGATAGAATTAAATTGCTGTATTATCTGTTAACCAATGACAATTAAAGCTTACAATCATAGTGCTAGAGTGAAGAGAAGAGAAATGCCTTTTTTATTACCGAGGAGCAAGTGATGTTGTATTAGTAAAAATATAATTACTAAAAAATATATATTTTTAGCAAGCTCTAGAACGTTAGCAATTTTATATAAAATCTAAAAATAATATATATTTTACTGAATTTTACACAGTAGTCTGACGGCGAATTCTTTATATTTACTACATAAAAACAAGAAGAGCTTAATATGAAACGATTTGAAAATTGATTCTTGTGTATAGATTAAATACTTTATGAAGGTTAGTAAATTATATTTTTGCCATTGTTTTTCATAAATGTTATTACGTAAATTTGATTTAATGGCATTGCGCATATATATATTCAAAAAGAAATAAAGCTTTCGTGGCATAGAAAGTAGCACATCTACCTGAAATATGATAACCCGGTTTTCAAATGTGTATGAAAAAGTTTTTTTTTTTAATTTCAACCACATTTATATTTTTCTTTTAGATAGCTGGCACAGAGCCAATTGAGTTAGCTAACCATTTCTTGATTGGTAAATAGGTTTAAAGGCTATTAGAAAATTTATTTTTATTATAATATTTCATCATTTATAATGTCAGTTTAAAACATCAGTTTATCATTTATAACTTCCCATGGTAGAATCTTTAATGAGAATGTAAAAAAAAAAATGTTATACTTCAATTTTTTCATACTTATATAAACTTAGTAGTAGCACTTTAAACTTGTATAAGCATCTGAGTTTTAGTCAAAACAGGTCATTCTTTTAACTTTATTATAGTGTTGACAATTTATTACTTTTTCAGCTTGTGCAATTGATTTTTAATTAGCTATTGCTTTGAAAAATCAGAGCTGCAGATTTTAACTACAATTAAAAATGGAATCTTCAGTGCAATAACACTTATAAAAACAACTCAGATTATCCTGCAGTTTTATCTTCTGGATAAGAATATCTATATACTCATCATAATTTGTTTGGTTGTGTTTTTTTTTTAGATTTTTTGGAAAACCTCTCAAGCATTTGCGAACTTTCGAATTTTATATGTATTATTTCTAAGAGATTTGTTGAAGTTTACAAATATGTTTTTAATAATCATCTTACATCATATACCTTAAAGAAACAAGAGTAACAAAAAAAAAAAGTATACGTTAGTGTGAATTTCTTAAAACAGAGTATTAATTGGAGCTGTAAAATTGTATTGACTGATTAAAAATATTTATTTGTTGCTCTTTCTACTTGAAACTTCTTTCAGTATAAAATCTGGGTCTATTATATTTGAATGTATTTGACTTAAATTAATGAAAACCATTTTTTTTTTTTTTAAATAATTTAATTGTTCAAATAAAGTAGTTTTAAAAAAACCCTTTAGTGCATAACTTTTTAACTCCAGTATTTAAAAAAAAAAAAATCAATTAAAAAATAAATCTACATTTGAAAAATAAAAAAAAGAGAAAATGATTTTTAAGGTTCTATTTAAGTTTAAACACTTTAGGTAATTGTGTTTCCAGATGTGTTTGATTAAATAGGCGCCTTATGCCATTTCAATAAAGCCTAGACTTGTCTTAGTCAATTAAAAATAAACTGCAGATATATTTTAAAATTTAGAACAATAGAACATTAATTTAATTATTTTAATATAAAAACAATGTTAATAAAATAAATACAGTAGAATTAGTTGTATTATAAAATGAAAATTACTATTTTTAATATCTTCTTAGATTACGCACCAAATGGTTATTTAAAATATTCTGATAATTAACTGAATATATAAAAATCAATGTCGTACTTAATATAGAACTACATAAATTGCTATTCAAAATTAAGGAATGGGGGAGGGGGCAATAAATTAATGAGAGAAGATTTTAATAATATTTTATTACCTAAACATTGAAAAAAAATATTATTTGGCAATGATTTCTGCTTATTTACCATCTGGAACAAATATCTAGATGATAATGCAAAAAACTTTTATGCCCAATTTCCAGATTTTGGGTGCTTTTGTTTGTTTTTTTTAAAGAAGTAACCGAAAAATGTCTTCTCTTTTCTTGATTCTATTTTAAAATTATATAAAAAATGTTTTGAGCATTTACACTGAAGAAAAGATATATGCCATGAATATTATATAGACTCCTGAAAAGTGCAAATGCTAAATGCTATAAATATGATAATGTATGCTAAGCAGTAAATAAATTACATAAAGCTTACTTTCCTGAGTAAATGTTCAAAACATTTTTATATAATTTTTAAGAAGTGTTGTAACTGCATCCAATTATCATGTTTATTCTTATTATATTTTAAATGAAACATGGATCATCAACAAGGTTTTTTGATTTTTTGAATGTCACATTTAATTTATGATTATATCAGCATAATAATTTTTATTACATTTTTATGTGTTTAAATCTAGCCTGTTCATTTATGCATTCATAAATAATTTCTATTTCTGTTATATAAAACAATGGATTTTTTTTTTTTTACTTTGATATATTTTGTATTAGATACAATAATTGTCTTTTTTTTTCCTTTCGGAGATGTGACTATTTATGATAAGCAATAAAGATTACTCATACCTGAAGCTAATTGCTTGAAAATTATTTAATACTCTAAAACTATGCTTGTACAGTCTGTATATGTATAGCAATACGAAAGCAATTCTATATTTAATTGTCTTCAGTTATAAACAAATTGCTTACACTTATGATTTTTTGGTAAAAGGAATGTTGTGTGATGTTTAGGTTGGGTAAAAATTTTATTTGCATTATAAAAATTCTGAATCTAAAAAGCAAAATACAATACTAAAAATAATATTTGGATATAGCATAAAAATGTGAGAGCTTATTAAACTTTAACATGTAGTTCTTAAATTAAAATATTAAAGTAATAGGCGTTAAAAGGTGACAAGTAGTGTCAAACTATCCACTAATTGGTATCAAATATTATCATTTGAAAATAGTACTGTATTGCCTAGTTACTCAATCTTCTTTTAAGCAGAAAAATTAGCATATACACTTATAAATATACATTGTTCTGAAACTTATGATATGATCCTTGAATTATATTGTGTATCATAGTAAGATGTTTTGTTTTTTAGTATTTGGTGCTGATCACATGATATGTTGTAACAATTTTGTAGCTGATTCAAGCTCACATAAACCATTAATTTTGAGGGAAAAAATAATTATTTTAGTTTGTAAATGTAATTTTTCAGTTCATTTCTATTACAACTTTTTTTTAGAAAAAAGGGTAAGAAAATTTGTCAAACAAAGTTTAACATATCTTTGGCTGGCTGTCATCAAAGAAAATCATTAGAAAGACCTTAAATATTCAGATAAAAAATAAATTAGTTATCAAAATGTTTAGTTTGCATAAACTGAATAAAATAACTATGCTTAAGACCAGTACTTAAATGTTCAAATTTAAGTTGACTTCATGAGTAATTAATCTAATGAATTTCTTTTTTTTTAATATTAACATGTTTTCTGACTCTAACTATTCTTTTAACAATGAGTATTATACCCAAGTAAATAGGAAATATCTATTTCTGTTTACTATTAGTTTGCATTTAAATATTATCCATCATTTAAAGTAACAGGATCAACTTCATTTGATTATTAAAAAAATCATCATCAGAAGTAAACAATCAAGCCACATATAGCATCACCAGAAAATATCCTCATCAAATAATTTATTACAATCAAAATAAAGGCAGAAAATTAATCAACAGTTGTGACTAGATTTTAAAAAAATGTACAATACTATAAAAGTTTAGATAAATCATTATCAAGGCAATGGCAAACTTGGTGTATAATATTATTAAAAAAATCATCAACATTTCTGTCATATGCACATACATAAATGCTAAAGCAATTCTAATAATAAACATATCAAAAGTTCTAAAATTATTATATCAATGCTGATTATAGTGAATGCTCAGTGCTATCTGATACCATGACTATACTGGTCATCAATAAAGCTGTTATTATCATAAAACCTATAAAATAATGTGAATGGAAATAATTCTAAAGAGAAATTATAAAGATGTCCATATATACATGTACCACATATAAATGATAACAAATCCAAACAGAAGTTGCCACCAATGCAAGCCTTCGTAATCAATGGATGCAAGAAAATTTGTACATAAAATCTCTATCTAGTGCCTATTCATCCATTATCTCCAACCTAGTTTCTAGCTTGTGGCTTTCATCAGTGTGGAACCTTGGATCTGAGAGCACTGCACTTAGATCTTGGAATCTAATGCAAACAGCCATTGATTACTAAGTCTTGCTACTGTTTTAACAGCTTTTGTAAGCATAGGAAATGGTAATAATGTGATGTTCAATGGTTTTATATAATCTGTATTTCATTAATTTGAAGCTAGCTTTAAAATTGCAAGATCCCTGGTGAGCGTGAAAAAATGAAAATGCACTACTTACACTAGTATTAGATAACTTTACAGGAATAACTCAAAATAATGATTTTAAAAATTAGTAAATAATTAATAATCAAGTAAAAAATAAAATCATTAATAAATACACTATCATACGAACAGATCATTCTGATTTTAACTATTAACAAATATCAGAAAATATTTCCATAGATTGAAAAACAAAGCAACAAAATTTACAGAGATAAATAAATAAGAGGATTAAATAATGCACATATATATAAATGCATAAATGTGTGTGTGTGGTAATACAAAATATTCCAATTATTAATAAGTCAATAAATATTCAATTTTAATATATAAATAGTGAATAATTTTAGATATATGTGTACATATATATATATGTAAGTAAACACATAAAAAAATTTCAATTGTTACTTGTAAATTCATTAAATTGATAGATGCTAATCTATTTTAACAATATATAAATAATTGCATGTTATATATGTATATATATTCTGTAACAGGAACTGAGTTCAAACCCTGTCACAAAATAAGAGAAAGAGGGTAGGTTTTATATAATTTTTTTATTATTTTATTTTATGATTTATTTATTAGAAAAGTCACACAGACAGTTGCATATGTATTTACTGAGATAATAAATAAAACGGTGTTTATGGGTTTAATATATTTTTATTTGGCATACATGTGTATAGATGATAAATGTTGTTTTAAAAGAAAAAAAAAATAAAAGAGAATTTTAAAGCATATAAAAAGTTTTTTTTATGATTCTCTAATTGTTCTAAAAACAGATGGGATTAATTAATGGCTATCTAGTGTGCTTCAAATATTCGGACTGTGTTTAAATAATTTTTAATTAAAGAAAGGAAGCAAAGAAATGTGTAATGACCATTATAAAACAAATTCTTTTCTATTGCTTTTGTCCAAATTTACATTAAACAAAGAAAAGTATTTTTAAAAAGTTCAAAAAAAGAAACAAATAAAATAAGTAAAAAGATCGATGATGCTAAGTGGTTTTTCTTTTGTTTACGCATTTTTGTCTAAATATATTTTTGTAACAAAAGAAAAAAATGTGAGAGATAATGAAAAAGAAATTTGATTACAAATTCTTGTTTAGTCAACAGAGGATGAGGCAATACGCTTAAAATTTTTTCAATGAACATATGAAACAGAAAATAAATTATTTGGCAGTAAAAGTAAAAAGAGAAGATGTGAAATAAATTTTTTTATTTGTGAAATGGAAAATAAAACTTTAAAGGACAACTCCATGGACTGCCAGGGTGTAGACTCAGTTCTCTTTGACATCTGTGCCACAAAAACCATTAGGATATCTATCACTCTAAGCATACTGCTTGCCATCCGAAGCCACAGCCACTGAATATAGTGCATGACATTTGCCATCCCTGGAAATTAAATAAATGATAAATGCTTCACAAACCAAAAATTGCTGAGTTTAAGTGTTTATCAACCAGTAATAATTCTCAAAATAATGAAATGCTGTATAAATCATAACTGCTTGACTGCATATACTTTATTGGAAGGATTTGCAAATGGATTATTGTTAAATTAAACTGTTTCCAAATTTCTTCTCATAAGTGAATTGAAAATAACTTCTCACATGGATATGCATGGACTTGAAAATGAACTATTGTTAAATTAGACTGCTTCCAAACTTCTTCTCATAAGTGAATTTGAAAATGAACTATTGTTAAATTAAACTGCTTCTAAACATCATCTCTTAAGTGGAACTCTGAATTAAATATTATCAGTTGTTAAATAAAATAGTTGTTACCTAAAACTACTTTTAGTTCTCCAGTTGTTCAATTCTATTTTTGTTTTTATTGCATCACTCATCATAAGTTAAGCTACATCTGTGTATAGGTGTATATACATATTATACAAATTTACTTTATAAGTGATACTTTTTAGTATTTATTCATAATTTAAATAGCTTTCAAAAAATATATAAGTAATTATTAATCATTTTTATTAGATTAAAAATTATTACATTTCATTTAACTTTAAATATATATTTAATCATATCTAAAATGCTATTTAATATTATGAATAAGTTATTTAAGAAACTTCTATTATTTAATTAAATTATAAAATATGTGCTAGACAAATTCTGAACTGAGAACTATGACATTATAAATCAGTCCCATGGATCTCATTTCAGACGAATTATCTTAATTATTCCAACCCCATCATCACTCATCACAAATCAAATTAGACTTGAAATTATATTTATATTAAGCATATTTGTCTTGATTTAAAGTGTGAAAATTGAAATATGCATGCTCATAATTCAAAATTTGGTTGTTGTATAATATTTGACATCATAGTTAAAATAGAGATCCTTAAATGCTTTTATCCATAATAAGATATAACTGTGTAATATCTTAATTACATAATTAATATTATTTACACATAATAAGAATGAGATTAATTATAATTTTGAGAAATTTGTATATAGATATTGGTGACTCTATATATATATATCAATTTTCTAAAGCAGATAAATATAGACTCTCCAACGTTTAATAACTAGTTTTAATGTAATAAATTCGTTTTTAATGTCTCATTAAAATGTATTTTTAAACAGAAAATTAAATATTATGTTTGAAACTTAGTAAAAATTCAATATATAATAGTTAGTCATTTTAATTTAATATTTATATATTAATTATACTTTTGAATTCTATTGATTAATTGAACAGAAATTAACCGTATAAATTTTTTAAAATTTTCTATGACATGTTTTTATTATAGCTTAATTTTTATGTTATGTTTCATTAATTTAAGTTTTTGCATTTTTAAATAATTTAATGTTAAAACATTAGAGCAGTCGATCTTAGATTTCCGTATGTTATCATCAATGAAAAATATAATATTCCATCTTTAAAATTTCTGAGAAGTATACTTTTACAGTCCTTATGAATTTATTTTAAATTTGACAAAATGAAACAAGATTTTCAGTTTTACAATAAAAACTAAAGCAGAAAATGATTAAATAAACATTGAATAATTGTTGTCCATATTTATGGAAAAATTACAAATTGCTATCATTTTAAATATATTTTTAAATTTATTAATATGTTTACACAAAATGTGATAAATTATATTGAATAGCAATATGATTTTATAGTAATCGTATATACATTACAAAATTACTATTTCTATATACTGAACAATAATAAAAGCTGTAATAGTTTATAAATAGTCCCTAGATTTCAATGTCCTGATGAGAATTTAACAAATTAAAAAATAAAATATTTCATCATACTGATATAATTACTTAATTTAAATTAGTAGTAAACAAAGCTATTCTTCCATCTTATTTATTGGGAGATATGAACTAATTAACAATAAAAAAATTTAATTTAAAGATATTCTCTATAATATTTTGTAAAATATTTATTTTTCTGCATAAGATGAAAAGCACATCTTTAGTAGATTCTACATGAGAAAAAATTAAAAACACAACAAACTTTCTAAAAAATATACGGTTAAGAAGAGTAGGAGTATTAAGAGAGAATAAATTTTATTTAAGTTATAAAAATTACTCAAAGCCATTCTAAAAAGGTGCAATATAAATTGTTTTCATTAGGAGAATAAAGTGGAAGAGAATCTACAATTAGGAATAGCTGAGGCTTCTCAAAGGAAAAAAGGCTTCTGCAGAAGAAGTTAAATTTTTTAAAGTATATGTGCTTGTATTCAGTTGTTGTTTTTTCATGAATTAGTATTATATATTCATTGTAGAATTCGTCTAACTTTTTGTTCTTTTTTTTTTTCTATTTTCTTTGTCTTTTCGAAGTGGTTACTAATAAATAATGAAATAAATGTCAATTATCTACAAAAAAAATTTCTTTTATCAGGCTGTCTTCAATTACAAATGAGCTAATATTAACATTTTAAATCATAATGCTTAATAATTTAGTTAAAAATTATAATAAATATTTATGGTAAGGATAGATAAATCTTTCAGCAATTACGTAGCTGCCAAATATATATATATATCAACAAAACTTAATAAATACTTGTATTTATTTTACTTAAATATATGCTATATTTTAGAATCGTTCGTATAATTATTATAGGCCATATAAAGCAAAATTAATTTAATTATATTACTAATTTCCATTTATTATAATAGTACATTCTTTAGTAAAGTTAATTGTTGTCATTATAAATACATATATATAAGATAAATGTATGACCGAAAATAGCCTTGTTCTTAATATTAAAATAACTTAATTAAACAAGGTTTCATGTCATTTTTCTTCTTTTTGACAGAATTTGTATTTATAGATTTTTGAAATCTTTTAATGTCGTCTTTATGAGAAAACAATTTTCTTAATTAAATCCATCTTTTTTCTTTTTATTTTTTTTTATATAATAAATATAGTGCCTAATTTATAACGATTTAATTTTATTTTGATAAAAAAAAATATTTTTTTGTTACTTTAGAATTTAAAAAAAAAAATCGTTAAATTCCATATATATTTAAACTCTTTTGGATGGCAAGCAATGACAAATTATGACTGCTGATGATCATGTATTTTCACTTGATTGTAATATTCTATTGTCTAATTATTCTAGCTGCTTTCCAGCAGAGAACGTCCTAAATTTATTTAAAAAATAAAATAGCCTCTAATTAGTGAGAGTTTTGCAGTTTTCTTATACATATTATATATAAACATTATCACATGTAATAAGTTTAATTTTTTATTAACTTGTAGCAGGATAAAAAAATTTCAGTAATATTTTCTCATTCTAACTTAAATAAATATATATTTAATAAATTTGATATAAAAAAAAATTTCTCTACAATATTTTTAGTACAATCAACTACTACTCCCCCCCCCTTTTTTTTTTTTTTTAATTTGATCTGTCATTTACAAACAGCTATCTCATTTGCGTAATGTTTTTTTTTTTTTGAGCTTATATAATAATTTATTATGCATATAAAACTATTATTCATATGAAGGACTTCCTAAAATGGTTGACTTATCTAACTGCCATAATTATGATAGGAGCTTCCAGTAAGAATTTTCTACTTAACCTAGATTTTTTTTTCAGGTAGCTGGATATTTAGCCAATTTACTTACTGGTTTGTAAATGGGTATCTATATATTGTAAATTAGAAAGTAAAATAAAAAAGAGAAATCATACAACCCTAACCAGAGATTGGTGCGAAATATTTTTGTCCTCATTATTTCTATGAGAATGAATAATACTGTATATTTTGATTGAGGTTATTTTAGAAGTATAAATTGACATATTTACCAAGTTTAGATACAAGGTTTTAAATAGCATTTTATTACTTGAATTTTCACTTATACGTTTATTGTTGTATAGTGCTGAAAACAAATGTCAGATTATGTGATCATTGTATTAAGACTTTTTCTGTATGTATATATGCATGTTATTCATATCCACTAACAATAATGAATGAGAAAGTATGAATATTGTAAATTGGGGGGGGGGGACTAATGCACAAAGATACTAATTGAATTCTACTAGTTCGCCTAATAATAATAAAAATTAAAAAAATAAACTAACTTTTTAAATATACAAAGAGATGTATACATATAATATTTATTTAAACATGATCAAGAATGTGCATTATATTTAAGTTCATAAAACATATAGTACATTTGATTGAGTTTACATTAGCAGTATAATTTCACACATTTATCAACATTAGATACAAGTTGTTTAAATCTAGTATTTTATTAGTTGATCTTGCAGTTGTGTAGTGCTGAAAGTTAATGCAGATTATGTAATCTAGTATAAACTTTATTTCAGATTTTTATAGATTTATCCTATATAGTAAAATACTTGTTTGGTATGACTAATCACTTAATGAAGCAAAATGGATTGAAAATTTAATTAATTTATTTAATAACGTTGCCTTTCCACAACACAAAATTTACAGGAAGTTATTTCAAAGTTGATTAAATAAATCACATTGTTTGGAGTGATTAATAAAAATTTGGAAATGTTTTTTTTTTAACAAAAATGTTTTATTTTATTTTTAAAAATGCATACGTTGTATTATGATTTAAGAAAAGCACTTAAGTAGTTGCTAAAATTATATCAAATAGATATTTTCATCAGATGTCACAATTTATAAAAATTAAGTTGCACTAGATTTTGACAACTGGATTGAGCAGATATTTCCCACAACTTAATTAGAAATAAGACGTGATTATTCATATAATTTGAAATAATGTTTATTATCATTGAAGATGAACTCACATGTAATGCCATACTATTTTGAGACAGAATAATAATGATAGCATCATGTTAAAGTCTTTACCTACTTTACTAGGTATCTTTTTGATTAATGTTAAGAAGGATCATCACTAAAGGCAATGATTCATAAAAATCAAGAACAAAATGTTGGCAATTGGATTAGGCACATATTTCATGCATTTTAAATAGACAAAAAAAATCATTATTTATACAACATAAAATTTGAATATAGTGGATTAACTGCACTATCCAAATTATACCAAAAAGGCATCATTTTTTTCTTATCATCAGGTAGCACTAGGGTTGAATTTAGAGCTTTAAACTGGAAATATTTTAATAATAATTAAAGGATATAATAAAATGAATAAAATTTTTAGATAAGCTAAAAGAATTTCTGTTTTGTAAAATGAATAAATTGTCTATGTAAAAAAAAAGGGGGAAAGCTTTTTATATCAAAAAGTATAGATGTGTTTGATTAAAATAGTATTCAGAATGATAACATTAAAGTCTTCTAATAAATCCCATAAGTAATAACATAGACTTTCAGAAAAATGATTTAAAAGGTAATGGTAGTAAAAAGATGCTTTGCAAACATGCTAATTTTAGAAAAAAATATTCAAATATGTATATATTTGTATATATATAGGTGAAATAGATTAGTAAATATGATATGCCAAAACAATAAGTATAAAAAATATAAAATTGATATTACAACTACTAAAATTTTAATGCAATTAAAAAATATAAATGAATTGCACAGTACAATGATAATGTAATTATAAAATTCAAAAATAAAAAGAAACAGTTTTTCAAAGAGTAAAAATAAAGAAGATATTATTCTCTTAGCTTGCCAATTACTAACAACTAAGGTTTTAACAATTTTCTTTGTATTTTGTCATACTCATTAGGTAATGAATTGCTAAGCTTTCTTGAAACCTGAAAAAAATTCTAAGTTTTAACTAGATTTGAAATCGAGGTTATAGCAAATGGATATACTAGCTACTATAATCACATATATAACACTACACCCATATTATTAATTAAATAAAAATTTAATATTAAATTTGGGTTAGAGATCATCTCTAGTTTAATAAATAATCTGTATTAACCATTAATATAATTCTATAAATTAATTTATGGAAAGTTGTGAGTGCAGAAAGTTTAACACTTGTAATCTTATTAGAGTAAATTGCTATCTATAAAATCCTAAACAAATGATGAAAATATGTGTAAAATATTGTGATCTGGATCAATGGATGAGTGCTGGTTTAGCACAAAATACCTATCTTGGGGATCATTTATCTTTTTCACATGCCTTTCTTCATATATTTCAGAAAATTGTAATGAAATAGAATTTTGAAATATATATATATATATATATGAAGTTAAAAGATTATCTTAAAAAAGTATATTTTAAATTAAAATTACAATATGAGCTATATATATCCTAATCAAAAAAAAATCAACTAGATATTTTAAAATGCATCCAGAGTAAGAGAGATTAGTCCAGATGATGGATGGTTATGATACGATTGAGCTAAAGTGAAAGATGCACTGACATAAGAATAAGATTTATATATATGCGTGTGTGTATGAGTGTGTGTGTTATCAATAAAATATTTAGGATTTGTGATGACTTCTTGCTATATATGCAATTCACCAGAAACTTCTCTTTATCAAATGATCTAGAGATTTAAAACCTTAATATCCATAAAGAAACAATAATCAGACATTTCTATTTATAGACTTAAAAAATTAATTAAAAATGTTTTATTGCATAAAAATTCATAAAAAGTTCAAGCACCAAAATTGACAGCACTGGAGTCATGCTCCCTGAATTTTAAGCTCCAAAATCCAATGTTCTATGACTGCATTAAATCAAGAACAGCTAATAAATTAACTAATGCACCTAATAAATATTTTTAACATGTAAAATCTTTTGAATTTGTGAAATATTTTTTCCAATGCTTACTATAAATAAGGTATTGAGTTAATTTATTGTATGTATATTAGTTACAGTGTCATATTTCTATTCTATTGGTTTATTACAATATGAATATTAATTATTTCCACTTATATTTTTGCTGAAATTTTCAAGCTATGAAATCAAATTGGTTGTAAAGATATGTAAATAAATAAAAATCGGATTATCATTTTTGAGCGAATTTTCAGGTGTTCCGAATAGTAAGAGAAATTAGTCAAGAAGAGTGTACTTTGGGTGATATAACAAGCTTGGGAGTGCAAAATTGAAAGATTTAATTGGTTACAAATATATATTAGATGCATTATTCAATTTGTGTGTAAGTGTGTGTGTCAGCTCTTATATTATGGATTATTTGTAATAAATTTAGTTCTATCAGTTAAATATTGCATGCAACTATTGAAGAAGTCAGATCTGAGTTTGAACCTAGCTTCATGACCTCTAGCCATAAGCCCACTTCAAACCCTAGTACTAACCTTAAATTTCCGATGCAATGGGGCTTTATATGTTCAATCCACACTAATTTCCATAAAGAAAAACTATTACATAAATGTGTGTTAAAATTAATTTGTTTGAGTTTAAATTAATCAATGCTATTAATAAATTCATGATAAAATTATTCATGAATTTATATATATTACAACTGCGTGGATTGTGCATATATATTTATAAATATTTAAATATATATAATTGTTCAAAAGTTTCATTGTGTCAGAAATGTTTTGATTTTACTTTAAATAATTTGTTAAAATTTTAGTGATTAAAACCTACATTCTTTCGATAAGCTTTCAGATTTTCCCTTTCCAAAACAATGGTTAAAGTTTTATTAATTAGAAAAAAAAGATAAGTATTTAAAATGTAAGGATTTCTCAATTAAAATCATTTTTCTGATTTTAAGAATTCATTTTGTAATTAAAAAATGAATTCAAGTTAATGAGTTTGAAAGCCTTATCGAAGGAATGTATCTAAAAACAACTAGTAAATTTTGTAACATTGATAAAGAAAGAAGCGCTAACCTGAAGGCATCAGGACAGTATAAATAGTTCTGAAAAGTTTGGAAAAAGAGAAGCCATCTTTGTTGTAGAGAAGTGCCATTAAATTCTGTGCATCTTAAAATCATGAATTTAAATAGTGTTTCAATCATGGTAATGGGCTAAAATGTCAGGAATCTGGTTACAGTTCCTGAAGTCACCTGAAAATCTTCAATGAAGCTGCTAAATCCTTTCCAGACCAATCGTGCTGCAAAAATCATGAAAAATCAATAAAATGCTGTTCAAGTAATTGACCAAATGCATGCCTATGTTTTACCAACCCAGACGTGTAAACTAAGGAACCATCCCTGGAAGAAATGATAATATAATTCCATAATGAACCGTAACTGTCTGGCCATTTTCGAACTTTACTTTACACTGCCTTTAAGAGCTCTTTTCATTCTTTAATGTAATAATCTTTATATATAAAACATTCTTTTTTATTTATGCTATTGTAAATCATATAGTAATTCTCTCAATCTCTAGTTCTTAGATTTAATTTTCCTTTCTTATGATGGTGGTTCATTTATTGTACTATATATATTTATTGAGTGATTTTTTTTATGTCATTTATTTTAATTATATGCCAATAATCCTTCAACTCGATGAGCTCCTTTGTTCCGTTTCTTTGTGCAAATAAATAATATTAATTCTGATAGTAATTCTCACCCATTAGAACTAGATTTATACAGTTCTATCAATCATCGAGTCGAAAGAAATTATTAAATGTTTGTTATTTTTATAATTGGCTAATAATAAATTATTAGCTCCATGTCTAATCTATGCCCCAGCTATTTTCTCGTATTCATCAATGTGTATTTATTCGTATATAATGTTAAAATGTTTTTTTTGCAAAAGGGTCAATAAAGGAAATCAACTAAATACATTCTAATTCAAATTGTTTTTACTATCTATCAATATTCAGGAAGTGCACAATGTTTGGGGCATGATTACTATAATTTATAAATGCTTTAAAATAATTTTAGTTAAAAGCTCGTTTGACTTTAATTAATTTGATCAAGGCATCACGTAGAGCATTCTATAATAAATTGGGTTTTATTATTCAAACAGTGACTATCAAGTCATCATCTTCGAATGTTGCTGATGTAGGGCAATCTTTTCACTCCATAGGCTTGTCGGTTGTAATATTATTGTTGTTTTAATTATAGAGGAAGAAAGCACTTTCTCCCCCGCTCATGTTATATTTGGAACACCAAAGGTTCATAATTATAACACGGCCTGGCTTTCCCCATGTTCCCCGCCTACTTAAAGGACAGTAAGACTTGTGTTACACAAGCTGCCATACTACTTAAACCACCAACCAGCAATTATCTTTCCTTTTCAGTTATAGCTCATAATTCATCAGCACCATTGCCTCACTGTTCCAGTAAAGTCTGCTCTTACACTCATAATTTGTGATGAAGTGATTTCAATTAAAGTCGAACAAATTCTCAGTTATCTCAGCTTAAATAGGTTTTCTAATAAAGGTTAAAGTTATGCCCTAAATACGTATCTTGCTCTTCATGAATGGATTTGCGAATGTGAAGATAAATCTCACATTCTTCTATATAAAATAAGAATCATAATTTCCTTTACAACTGAATACCTTTATCTGCATTTAGTTTCATGTTGGGGGCATAGACATAGACTTCCATAATATTGCGTAATACTCATTGGCATATAATAGGAACTGCCATCCTTATTATAGTTATAAACTCTGTTTAAGGCTAGAGATGATCAATATAATCATCATTTAAAATTGAACAAAACTATTACTAGTATTATTAAATATTTTATTAACACACTTGGTTTTTTAAGTCTTTTTATTCTATAATTATTTTAATGTTAATGCTCGCTGTCTGTGTTGGCAACCCGAATATATACTTATGATTCGATTTAAAATTATCTTTAGTTAATTTATTATCCGATATTAGTGTCAGTTCAGGGGTCTCTAATCCTCACCAACCGTTGAGCTAGTTCCTTGGCGCATAGCACAGTGCCGTCGATTTAGATCATCCATTGATCTGAGCTGGTGAGTTGGGTTTGAATTCAGTTTGGTTCAGCTGAGTTTGGATCCGACTTGCAGTTTAGGTGGTGGACGTTTTTCGACAGTGCACTATACAATAAAATAATGCTATCTCATACTTATTATTAAAAAACATTATTAACTCAAACATTATTTGACAAATAAAAAATAGTTTTAAAAAAAATGTATGTTACACTAAATGCCTAAGTGCATAAAATAAATAGTAATATTTTAAATTATTAAACCAATAATATTTTTTTAATATTTTTTTGTTAAATAGATGTGATAAATAATGCATTTCTAGCAACTCTTTAAAATGAATAAAATTATAAGGAAAACTTTAAATTATTATTCCTGCCAGACTTTATTATAGTAGCCCAAATTGTGATTTACTTAAAAACTTTTTAAAATCTTAAATAAAAACATTTTTAAAATAATTAAAAAGCACAGTATAATAAATAAGTTAACATACAGTCGGATATGCTAAAATAAACATAATTAATGCTAGAATCCCGTCGTTCCAGCACTTGTTTATTCTAATATTTATTGAAATCATGTATTTAGGGGTAATCTATTCCAAACCTATAGCCTGGAGCAAACTTATCCAAAACAATCATTCAACAGGAAAAAGTAAAAAATATTATAAAAATAATTTATTCAAATTTTATACATATTATATACTATACATGTAAATCTGAAAAGCATAAATAATCCTTTTGTAATAGTAATTATGAACAAAACCTTTCATAAAAAAGTATATAAAAATCTTGTGCATCTGAGATACAGTACCAATCACCCAGCCCTCTTCCCATTAAAAATAAATCAAGCCTAAATTTTATTAATAAAAACTGTTCATTGTAACATTGCTAGTTGTAACGTAACTGATTGTGCACATTTTATAATTAAAAAAATAAACAGCTTAATAAAATCTCTATTTGCAAATTAATAGAACTAAGTGGTATGATTTGTCTTTCTTAGAGAATTTGTTCAATCATTTAATAAAATCAGTAATAAGTATTTCACTATTTTCTTCCCAAAATATGGTCCATTAATAATTTTTAAAAAACAAATTCATTTAACATTAGTTTATTATTTCAATTTTTCTCCAGTGTTTTGACCATATTATATGATCATTATAAAAGATTATTACTATAATATACATATATAAGTTCTCTATCATTATAAATAATAACATGAAAATAATATAAGAGATTAAATATGTTAAATAAAATTAAGCAGACCCAGTATACTTTCAATGCATGTGCATCATAATCATGCTTATTCTGTTAAAAATCTATGACATACATTTTTGCTAATTTGAATACTGTTAAATCTGTGGTTCATTATATATTCATTTTGTGCAATAAACCATGCTTTTTTGATCTTATGTTTGTTATTGTTTCTCTCTTAGAACATTATTTTAATAACACTAGGATCAAAACTGTGTCCATATTCCTATTCATGGTTGTAAAATGTGGATGTGTTAGTTGATTTAGTTTTGAATTTTTTGTACATTAAAGTGTGTTGTATTAATTTTGTTCTCAGATTAGCTTGTGTTTCTCTGTAGTAGATATAAGGATAGTCCATTTGGCTACACTCTACTATATACCCTACATTAGTTCGATCCAATTTGTATAGTTTGTCTTTTGCATTATTAATTAGTCTATTTAAATTGATGACCATTCAAATCCTACATTAAATTTATTAGTACAGATCTTTACAATTTTCTTTCCAATGTGTAGCAAATATGGTAACGCAATCCAACTTTTGTTGTTCCTTGTATTCTCAGTTCTGTTTGAAATATTTTCTCAAATTGTTCTATATATCTGTATATATCAATAGCACTCTAATATGATTTTATCAAATCAGCGGTGTAAGTCTCTAGGTTCCCGATCTTATTAGACTCAAATTGCCATAAGTAATTATTGTGATGAAAGAAGATTTTCAAACCAGTGAATTTATGTGATGTGAGCATCTGGGATTTCATGTTGATGTATCCTCTAATGATGGGAGGTTTTATGGTCATTTTATAATATAATGAGTTATGATGCCACTTTATTTTCAAATCAAGGTCAAGGATTTTATTATATTTTTCTGGCTTGATAGTTCAATTTAAGTCCGATTTTCTGCTCAATTCACAAAATGTATAGTTGATAATATCCTGTGTCATGTGCAATTCCTATATGGATTTAATACTGGAAGGATTATATTAGCTTCTTTGAATATATATATATAATAAATAACAAAAATATCATATATAACAGTTATATAAATATATATTAATAATTATCATAAAATGATTTATTCAGCACATGTTTTTGTGCCCTTCTCAAATATTAAGGATCTATTTTAATGTTAGTCAATTATAGAATGCTACTTAGTATTCTATAATGGAAATAAAATAACAATAACAAAATAAAACATGAATAAAACAGAATAAAATTATGATATAGAAATTCAATAAAGGTTGAAAGAATTAACCACATAAATAACAATATATAGAAAAAATAAAAACATACCTAAATAACTTTATATATATTATTTTATTATATAATTTTCCATTTATTTTTAATTGACCAGTCATTAAATAAATTTATTAAAGTTTTATAAATATTCATACAAATATTAAACATATGCTTAATATAATAAGTTTCATATATTTGTCTTCTTTTTGGATCTTTATTGTCATTTAAAGGTTTAATATTTTTTGCAGCATCTATTTTATATCCACATCTTAAGTAGTGAATGTATTAAGCACATTTACCTCTCATCTATTAATTGCATTGTTATGTTCTTTGGGTCTTATGTCTGTTTTTCTGTATGATCATTAAATATAATATTTTTGTTATAATTTATATGAAAAAAATAATGTAATAAACTTCATTAATTTCCATTTTCGATATATATATATATATACACACAAGAATATATTGTTTTCCTGAAGGTTTGTAATGATGATATTTTAGTTGTATATTGAACTATTTCCAACATCTAATATAAGTATTGAACGTCTTTAAAAAAATTTAACTTTATTTAAATATTCCAAATACAATCAACATTAATATATGTTTATAAAGAATCGGAAAACAACATAATAATGAATATTTTTTTACATAAATTATAATTATTTTTTAAAACTTACTTTTAATTTTATCCTCATCCTTTTATATATATATTTAACTTACTTTTCATATAAAATACTCTTCAGTTCAATAGAAAGTGTTAGAAATATAGTATAACACATTTGTATACATATATTTTATAGGAATAATGTTTGATAATGACTATATAATATGGTTGAAACATTCGAGAAAAATTTAAATTAAAAAAAAAGGTTCATAAAGAAACCAAGAATTGAAAAGAAAAAATGTGTTAAATAAATTTGTTTTTTAAATATATTGTTCAATTATTTTATTTAATTCATTCTTTTTTTCTTGAAAATAATAATAAAAACTTCAATTACTTTTTATAAAAAATACATTTCAATTAAAAAGAAGAAATAAGTAATCTCTAAGTGTTATGATATGAAGTTTGTGCTACAATAAATCAAAAGGTGGGTTTTAATTGTAATATTATTTTACTACAACCATATAAAATAAATGTTTAGTATAATAAATAGAATTTATTGCAAATATATATAAAATATATATTAAAGTTAATAATTTTTATTTAATATTACATTCAACCTGATTTGTTTTGGATGTTATGATAATGCTGTGATCATTAAATTTTCTCTACATTGTTTTTAAGCCTATCTCTATCCTTACATTATTATGCACAATCTTATTTTACAGCAGTTATAATTTTAAAATTATTAATTGGAAAAAGCACTTTTAATCAGTATTACATGGATCTTTTAAGCAATGACAATAGCCAATTTGACAATACTATGGGTTAGGTTCCCCTAAATTTCAATAGAAATGGCAATTTCTGATTGGCAGAATGTTTCTTTTCAAAGCCAAATAACAGAAAAATTTACATTTCTAAAGAAATATTGTAATTTTGGTAATTTGTTTATAAATTAATGATTATTTATGCAATATTTTTGTAAAACACTTATTTTAAATCAAAACCTCTAGATTTTTATTTATTTTAACATGGAGCCTACTAGTATGGCCCACAGACTCTACATGAATATTGGACCTGATATATCCACATTATAGTGTATCATAAATAAGTAGTCTATGATGCAACATGCCAGATTCTACTAGAGAGGCATTGATTTCACACTGCATGTATCCCAGCTGATAAGTTAGCATTATTGGGCCAACCTCAAAAGGGGTGGTCAATACCAACAAAATGTAATGTATGTACTCATTTATCAACCTGCTAGTGCAGAGAATGGCTCTGGCATACATCTACCAGACCAATGCCAGCAATGGATGAGCCAACTTTAACAAAGTGCATTTATTATTCATCTGTACAATTTTATTATGTCAATAAATATACTTTTAAAAACCTTACATCATTTCAAAAAAAAAATTTTTTAAAGTATTTGTTTATATAAAAAAAAAAATGTCTTAAAAAGTTGTCACAACAAAACAGAAGCATGGGTAAACAGGAATAGCTTTTTGTCAAAATGGTAAAAAAATTAGTCAAAACGATAAAGAAGTTACTTTTTAAAATTTTAATAATATAAATATTTATCTTTAATTTTTTTTTTCTTTGATGATAATTAACTCTAAATTTATTTTTATTTTAATAACGTAAAATTTAAATATCTAATATTTTGTTCTAACTTTTTGAATAGATAAATTTGTCCAATAATGCTAAGTGCCATTGTTATAGATCAGTGGTCTTCAACCTTTTTACACCTGCAGCCTGGCAAAAATAAGAATAAGATTTCGCAGACCGGCAGAAGTTTACAGATAAATTTTCGTAAAAATGTAACCTGCTTAGCCTTAGATAAGCATAATTGTTATAACTGACCAAAACAGCACACTAGTTATTGTGTATTGTAATGGTGTTGCTTACCTTCACATGCTGAACACAGAAAACAGTACAATACCAATCATTCTCATTAATGTGCTTGCATTTCTATGTTTATTATTTCATTGTTAAAACATTCAAGAATAAAATGTTATTCACCTGAATGTTGGTAAATATCATAGCTAGTGTAATTACATGGCAATGATTATGATAAATGTAATATCTGTATTTAATGTTAAATATACAAGATGGTATATATATATATGGAGGTTGTCTTTTGATAGTAGTAAGGACAAAATAGAAATCACATAATTAATCACTGTACAGTCAACAAAAAAATCGCCATATGAAAAAATAAAACGAAACGTGTAAAAGTCTGAAGTTTTGATGTTATTGTAATTTTTTTTTTGTGCTGGTGTGTTGAAAGGATCAAAAATGTAATTAATAGGAAAAGTTCTTTTTAAAAAATGGTAAGTTCTTTTTAAAAAATGGTAAAATATATATATTGCGTAATAGAAATAAAGTCCCAAAAAAAAAAATCGCAAAGTTATTTTTTGTTTGTTTTTATTTTTAAAAAAAGGTTAGCAGAAATTAGTTTTAAAAATAAAAGTTTTAGTATATTAGCAGTATACTAATAAAACCAAAAAATATCGCCTTATAGGCCAAAAAAAAAGTAAGCGTATTTTTAAACAAAAAAAGAAAACGAAACTTGAAAAAGTCAAAAGTTTTCGTTTTAACCCTTAATCAATGCCCCGCCGAATCCTCCTCGTTCGTTTTCTACAAAATTTTCGTTAAATCTTTGTTCGTTTTTAAAGTTCTGTACGATGGTGCTCTTCGATTTATTTTAGAAGTAAAAATAGAAAAAAAACCATTTAAACCTAAACAAAGAAGGAACATTATTTGTGATTGGTTCTTACATGCTCTCGCCAAAAAAGGCACGTGATTGGCTATCAAAAGACAACTGGAGTTGTTTAATAAAAAACCTTTTTTTTTTTTAAATTTTGAATTTTTAAAAAAAAATAATAAATTTAATTCTATCTCTCCATAAACATCTGTGATAAATAGAAAAACAAATTAATTTATGTATGATTGATTAGATTTCATTTTTGTTCTGTTTCTTATTTTTTAATGGGGTAAAAATGCGATGAAAAAAAAAAAACTGTTTATATTAATTAAAAGTTTAAAATCTTATTATTTTGTTATTACTAACTTTCTTGCCAGTCTAGAGCGACCCAGCAGAAGTTTTCTGTGGCCCGGTGCTGGGCCACGGCCCGCTGGTTGAAGACCACTGTTATAGATAACTGTTTAAAAAATTATTTTGCAAACATGAATGCCTATCATTTGAAAGCTTACATTTGTAATAAATAATGTTAAGATTATTTATATATGATATAGACAAAAGGTTTAATTGTAAAAATAAAATGTTTAAATATGAAGAAATATGGGGAAAATTCTCACTTGGGCTTATTCAAAATAGAAAAATGGAATTTACAGCTAACAGGTTAAAATAAATATCTATTTAAGTTTCCAAAAGCATATGGATCCTATAAAAACACAAAAAGTTTATAATAAGTGAGGGAATAATTGTTGAATTATTACTGTCTCTTTAAGCCAGCAAAATCATTGTGTATAGAAGACTAGAAAACCAAAAATATTGTATCTATATAATTATTTTTAATTTATTTTTTTATTATTAAATATATATAATATCTTAAACAGTAACTGAGAATTGTTTTAATATTATTAACTTAACAAAAAAATATATGTTAAAATCTTACAGATTTTTAACCAAATTTTTTTATTGTTATCAATACAATTAAAAAACATAATTTCTTAATTCATTGTATTAAAAAAATGTATTTTTTTATTATTAAAATAAATTTATATTGATGAGTATGAAATTTTTAATTACTTTTTCAAAAGTATAATTTTTTAATGTATTAACAATGTACATTTGGCAATAAGTTATAATTAATATTATCCTCTTGTTGATCCTCAGTAATAAAATAGAAAATATTGCTGGAATAATGATGTTCAAATTTAAAAAAACATTTGACTTAATGGTCTTAAGATCACTGAAACTTTTCTATTTTAAAAAGCAAACTCATTACTTATATAAGTATGGTTTTTAATATTAATAAATCATATACATAACAAAAACAATAATCAACATTAAAAATTAGTGATAAACCAGATTAAGAAGCCCAACATAATAATTCAGCAATAGAGATCTTGCCATCTCATTATAAACCTTCTGCATTTTAATTTAGTCACATGTTTCTACAAATTTAAACAAATAATAAATGTTACTTTTAATCATAATTATTAATTTTTATATCTACTGTATCTACATTTTCAATACATTTGGTATATTGAACTATTTTTACAAAAAGGAATCAGAAAAATAAGTAAACATTTACTGAATTTTTTTCTCCATTTTTTTAAAATTATAAATGTGTTTAATGTTGTAATTATACATTTATTAAACGCACATTGATTATGCAAGTAATATTTACTGAGGCTATAACCTCGATAATATGCGTATAAAATGCGATAGTAGGGACCTCTACAGGTGTTTTAACCACAACTTAGTTAAAACACCTGTAGAGGTCCCTACTATCGCATTTTATATGCATATTATCGAGGTTATAGCCTCAGTAAATCGTAAGCTTGTGGTTAAAACACCTGTAGAGGTCCTTACTATCGCATTTTATACGCATATTATCGAGGTTATAGCCTCAGTAAATATTAAATGTGTTTAATGATTTAGTGACAGATTTTAAAGTTCATTGTCTGTGGATCATGGCTTAGCTCTGCCATTTTCAGTTTTTAAACTTTTTATGAACTCCTGAGCAATAAATCATTTGATCATATAGTGACTTTTTTCTTTTATCTCTTTTAATTCATTTTAATCAGTTTTTTTTTTAAATATTAAAAAGAGTTCTGAGGAAGACTGTTAAACAATTAAAACTGTCAGCTATTAGCAAGTTATGTTACATAAAGTATATAAAAAATTGTTTGCATTTTTCACATTTGTTCATTTATATTACCACTCAGTAAAATTATCAAAGTGTCTCCTTTCATTTTTATAGTAAGATTAATTTCAGTAAATAATTTTAAAGATATATCTATTTTCTTACTGAATTGAAAATGTAAACATTAAAAGGAATAACTATCAAGTGAAATATATATATCATTAAAACCAGTCAACACTTAGACAATCCCAATATTGACAACAATCTCAAACTGTTGTCAAGGCAATCTCCTTTTAACAATGGTCCAATATACTTATATAGACACTAAATATTGCAACTTCACCACAGAGATTGAATTATTGATACAAAGAAGTTTAAATAAATCTCCTTAAATAGATAAATATAACCTGTTCTGAATGCAGACTAATAAATAGTCAATTATAACATTACAAACTGCAATTATAATTTTCAAATTGCACCCAAAATATTATTTAAATAATAAGTATAATATTGTTCAAGGCTAAATGAATTTATAAATAATCATTAAAACCAGTCAACACTTAGACAATTCCAACATTAATAACAGTCAACAATCACAAACTGTTATCAAAGCAATCTCCTTTTAACAATATATATATACAGTGTTTTTAATTTTCAGTTTTTATTTGGGGGATGGGATGAAAATCACAAATGAAGTAAAATAGCTATAAAAGTAAGAACAAATAAAATAGAAATATGATGTTATTAACAATTAGGTTTATTAATTATAGATATATTCCTTAAGTGGGTTTTAGTATATTTATTAATTTATATATTACTGTATTTTTTATTTTTAATGTGTGCGAATTTAAATTTTTTTTAACAAATTATTTAGTGTTAAAATAATAGTCTAGCCAATCCCCAAACCTGAAATGTCCTTTTATAATTTTGTTCAAGTTAAAAGAATTTTCAGAATATGACTTGCTAAATTAATGATATTATATATATAATTTAAAAAAATAGAACGTACCATAAGTAGATATGCACTAAAAGTTAAATATAATATACTAATGTTGATGTTATGTGACATTATTTAGTCTAATTACAAACATATATTTGATGTTGCTGTTTTGCATTTATGTACATCAAAATATTTTTTAGACAGGCAGTACTCTTATTGGCCATTCAATTATTAGTTAGTAAGTGAAAATCTAGCTATTCTTAATTAGAGAATATAATAAGGTGAAAAACCATTAAAAATTCTCACTTGCTAATGGTAAATAAAATTTTCCTTCCTATTTTTTTCTTCTCATGTGTCATAGCATCAGCCGGAAAGCGACCCCGCTAACCCTGGACAACTGCTTGTAAAGCAACTGTCGCTGATCTCTCGACCACCAATGCTTGACTGCTTTTTTCTTTTCTTATTTAGCCTCATTATTTTTCAATTAAAAATAAAATATTTTTGATAATAGAAAAATCAAAATAATAGCACTTTCAATTTGTAAGAGTATAATAGTTATTCATAAAGTTTATTGTAAATATAGAAACACTAAAAATGTTTAGTTTTTCAAAAGAGAATGCTAAAAATACTATTTTATACCATTAAGATTGTGCAAGTTTGTTAGTTTATATTAGCTTAATAAATAATAATACATTTTAAAAAAATCTTAAGAAATCATCATAATAGTGAAAATGGATATAGAAAATGAAAATATCATTACTAAGTGTACTATTTTTCCAATATTGTTTATATCTCATCTTATACTGAAATTTATATTAAGTTTCATCAATCCTTTATAATAAAAAAAATCTAACTTTTTCATTATTATCATAATCTGTTTTCTATTTTTATTAATCATTATTTTTTTATTTTGTTTATTTGTATTAACATTTTCTTACTAATATAGGATAATGCTGGTGAGATTTCTGTTAACAGCAAATTATCATTTTAAATTGGGAATCATTTCAAACTTCATAGAAAAAAAAAAATATGAAAAGGCAGAATAATATTTATAGGATCGCCAGAAGTCGATTGTTGTTTGATGACACCTAATAATAATAATAATAATAATAAATATTTTTACAAGATTGTTCGTTTTATTTTTATTAGTTGGAATAAGTTAGTATAATCTCTATTTAGAAAGTCAGTTTATACAGTAACATATTGATTAGTCAATAAAATCTTAAACTAGTTTTTCAAATTTAAGATTAAGTGCATTGACATGAATGCAATCGTGGAATATTTAGAGTATGAAAGATTTTAAATATTTCTAAAAAGAATAATACTCTAAACTTATTAATTCACCAGAAGCTCAATATTTTTTTTTAAATAACAATAGCAAATAATTATAATATTGCTTTTCAATTTAAAAAAATTATAATTTTTAATGAAGCAATAAAGTAATCACAAAACAATTTATTATAGCTACGTTTAAATAAAATAAGAGAAAATTTTCTATTAGAGTAACATAATTAATGTGTAATTAATTGTTTCTGGGATTTTTTTTTAAAGTATGAAATAATAAGCTGTATATGCCAAGAATTTTTTTGCTAATAATTTAAATAAAATTGTTTTTTTTAAATAAACTATGTATATTAATATATATTATAGTATTTGTAAAGTTAGATAATATAAACTCAACATATAATAAGTTTCAAGAATATGTGGTGGAATGGAATTTATTAAATCCATCTCTAAAATATTACACATGGTAATAGACAAATGAAATTTAATTACTCCATATGTGTATTTCATTTTAAAAAAAAAAACAAATAGATATATTAATTTTTAACTGATTTGAAATTTATATCTGGGTTAGGAATAATCTCTAGTTTAATAAATGATTAATGATAATCATTAGTGTGTTTATCTGGGTTGGTTCATATCAGAAGTGGGTAGAATAAGTTTGACACTTGTAAATCAAAACGTAACAATTTAAATAATACAAATTCTAAGTTCAGTACACTCAGATATTTGTAAAAAGCACGTGACTGCTCAAAATGCATTTATAGCAGAGTAAACTTTTATCAGTTGGCCTAAATTTTTGCTCATACCTCTTTATTTTTATAGTTTAATACTTATCCATATCAAATGACTTTAATCCAAGGTGCAATATTTGAATGCGTTCATTTTGACAATATCAATTTGCCTACTGAACATCCATAAAGGATTTAGATTATATTAATTATTACAGTTCTTTGTTTTTATTTCTGTTATTTATTACAGCACACATTAATGCAGAATTCATTTTGAAGAACAACATATATTTACATGCTGCATGCATATATGTAAATAAAGGAATGACTGGGGGATCTCCATGTAATAATCGAAAAATTAAGTCCAGCAATAATATTGCTAGGTTATAACCAATTGAAATTGATAACTGCTTGCTGATCCTCTTACTCTAGTAGCGAACAATGGCTTTTTGTCTGAATTTATTAGAGGCAAAAGGACATATTGAGATGAAAGAGAGATCAATTAGCAGCTTCCTTTTGTCTTTAAGTAAACTCAGACAAAAATCTATTGTTATCTATTAGAGCTTACTATCAATTTTAATTAGTGATTTCCAAGCAACATTAGTGGTAAATATACTTTTTAAATACACGAAAATATTTTACACACATATATATATACCAAAATATTTTTTTAGATATGCAGTTTAAAAACAATTTTCCTAATCATTTAAATATTAGTCAGTAAGTAAATAGATAATTATTTTTAATCAAAAGGTAAAACAAGATGGAATATCATTAAAACCTTTTATCAACTAGCAGATGATAAACCTGATGAAAAATGTTTTTTCTACTGTTTTTTTTTTTTTTTTTGCAAAGATTCTGAAACCTTTGTCCTGCAAGAAACTATTTAAAAACTAATTTACCATACATTTTTATTAACTAAAAAAGCATATGTAATATGTATACTTCGTCAGACGTTGTTAGTCGAGAGGTCATCGCAGCTGCCTTGCAAGCAAGTAGTTGGTTGCAGACGGTTGTGGGTTCGCCTCACGGACGATGCTATGGCATATGAAAATAATAAATAAAATCCTTATAAGTTGTTTACAAATGAAACAAAATATATAAATTTGTAAATATTCCTCTAAGTAAACTTCTTTTTACACAAAAAAGATTTATTAAAAAATACACTATAAACTATTTCCTGTGAAAAGGCAATTCAATATTACAAATATTGAATAGATGAAAAGATTTTAAAATCAGGTAAAAATTTAAAAGAATATGTATTTAATATTTTGTGTTGTTTTATTCAAATGCTTAGTACTGTCTGTTAAAAAAAACCACAACAGATATTTATAATTAATTAATTGTTGATAAAGAGCTTCATGATATAATCGTTAGTGCACTCAATTTGCCATTTTTACAACAAAGGGTTCAAAGCTAAGCTTTTAATATTTGGATTTTTTTTAAAAGTTTCAAACAAAATTAGAATGTTTTTTTTTTCTAAGTAGTTAGCTTATAGCTGAGATAAATAGTCAGTCATTTGTCAAGTAAATGCTGAAATAACTATCCAAGTAGTTATCAAAGTAATTTCTTTTTCACTATTCCTGTTTGGGAAGACGCTGTAGGAGAAGCCTTTGCTCTGGAAGAATCTGTTTTCTTTCACTCAAAAATTGAATAATCCTTGTCTTTAGAACATTAGCAAGAAAAGAAGCATAAACTTACTCAAAACTCAAACAATGAATTAAAGTTTTATCTTTTTTGATGTTTATATATATATAACTTTTTTTTCATTAAGCTATGGCTATTTTATATTTTTAAAATAATCTTTGGTTGTCCTTGTTTATATTGTCAGTTGGAAATTCTCTATCATTATAATTAAGTAAAAAAAATATATTGCACTTTTATTTATATAAACTTCTGTTATAGTATTTTTTCTTTATGTTAAACTCTGTTCTATACCATCATTTGATTCCAATTTTTATTATATTAATCTGATAGAGATTCTAACTTAAGCATTTAACTCTATTTTTAGAATGTACCAACAATTTAAGCAATTTCTCAAATCTCTGATGCAAAATATTTGTCTCTTTCAAAAGTTAAAGATTTAGGACATCTTGATTAACTATTTGCATCTAATTCTTCTTGGTTATTGACAGATCTTTTTTTTTTTCATCTGCAGTTTAATTTTCTTTTAAATATTCTATTATATAATGTTGAAAACATAGTGAAATTTTGATTTTAAAAAATATGTTAAGAGATTTGGTCTCCTACTTTTTGTGTGTGAGGTTGGTAAGGTAAAAAAGTAGAACCCTGATATAAATAGGCATTAGTTTCTTTTTTTTAATGCTTTTATTGAAGTTGAAAAATCAGTTTGTTTGTTTGTTAATTTATTTGTTAAGTTTTGATCCTTTTCAAGTTAAAATAAAATCTTAACATTGAGGTTTAATATATTTAAATTCAATAGAATTGCTTGAAATCTGATATATAACTAAGTAATACCAGCCTAATCCATTTAGAATGCTCATTTTTTCAGTGGACCACCTAGTATCCTATATATGAAAGACAGGATGAGAAAATATTAAAATTCAATAATTTCATGTACCACAATTAAAAATTCTTCTTAGAACTTTCATTTGTTTTAAATAACATTCATGAAAGAGCAGTATAAAGATCATTTTTCTTTCAATTTAATACCATTTTTTTAACATTTTAAAATCGATATTTAACAGACCTAAGTTCAATATAATTTGTTGAAATTTTACATTTTTTTAAAAAGATGAATTAGTTTCTTAGTTATATCTTATCTACTCTCTTAACTTTGAATACATTTTTTATATAAATATTTGCTTACCCAATAAAGTTATTTCAATTTTAGCTATTTTCTCTTCTCTCGCATCTCTCACCAACTTTAACTTTTATTTTATTATAATTATTTTTGTCTCATACTGTTAATTTATGATGATAATTAAAAACTAATTATTTGCTCAAATCTTTAAATTTAGTACAAAAGAAATAGACTTGTTTGGACACTCACATTAAAGTGACATTTAATGGAAATTCAGGCCCTTACATTGGACGCTATTTATAACAAAATTCCAGGCATCCACATTGGAGAGATATTTATAATGGAAAATTCAGACATCCATGTTAGAATAATATTTATAATGGACATTTCGGGCATCCATATTGGATGCTATTTATAACAAAAATACACTAAGTACAAAAACATGTCCTATATTTAAATTTAATTGACATTTCTATATCAATAATAATTTTATGCATTGAGTGGATTCCATTATTCTAAGCAGAAGAATTAAATATGGTTAATATTTTTATCTACTATCCATACCAATGGTCAGACCAAGAGTGCACAAAATATACAACCTACAGTCACATTGCCAGACCATTAAAACACCCCCCCATAACTGCAGAAAGCAAACATCTCTTCTGTGGATATTTTTATTTGTAGTGGGATAATTCTTCAATGCCATTAGTCAAAACTGACAAGAAATATCAACAGAAAAAGAGTTTTGACATGCTTTTGGTGCTTGATTTTACTTGGGTAGCACAAAGAAACTGACTTGAATCAGACTTTGAGAGGAAGTATATTCATAATGGACATATATAATTAACTCTAAATTTACTTAATACTATTATATGGTAATTAAAATGTTATATTGTAGGATAGAGAGAGAGAGAACTATGTGAAATTAACAAATCAATAATAAGTTTATTTACACACACACACACACACAAAACAAAAGTACAATATTAACATAATAGTCAAATAAAAGTAGAATTAATTAACTATGACTTTTTTTGCTAAGGATTAGTTCATTTTTAAAATAAGGGTAAACAACTCAGTTGGTTTTAATTACAAAGTTTCAAAAGAATAATTGTCTAGACATTGAATTTGATATTTTATATTTACCTAGGTTTTTGTTGTAGCTTCATTTCTGAAGTGATATTACTTCTCTCTTCATCAAAGGTAATGGAATTTATAAGTGGCAGCTATTTGCTCCTCTAGTCCAGATTGGCATTTATCTTTGTCTTGTTCACAATAATATCTATATTTACAGGCATAGATTTCAGCAATGGTAGACAAAGGCCTTTACTACATGTCAGGCATCAGAATGTCAAAGAAACTGGGTGGTAAAACTTGCATAAACATTCCTCTAGCAGTGCATAGTAAGATTAAGATGTCCATGAACATTGTTATATATTACTGATTGATGAATGGGCAATTTTGTATAGCAAACCAGCAATAGAATGAATGATTCACAGCACACTACTGACTTAACTATCAGTAAAACTACAGCCTATTTTATAGACTTCTCACAGCAAAACTTGTCAGAAAAATTAAACAATAAGACATTTGTAACTTTTATACCTTTGCCATCCATTATCTGACTACCTACATTATTGGACTTTGAAAGCATGTTTGAAGATACCTTAAAAAAGAATTAGTGTTAGTTGACAAAGACCATTAGTTGAAAGTGATCCTAGGTGGATAAAAGTTTTTAAAGTTGTACTTTATATAAATTTATGTTACTGTATTTATTAATAATTAATTACAAGATTATGTATATAACTTTGGAGAAATACAGATATCGAAGAATATCATTATATATATCTATTTAGACCTCAAAATTAAATCAGGCCATGCCTATACATTTGATGCTTGGGACAAACCTTATAAATATGCATTTTAAAATTATTGGGAAAAAACTTATTAAAACAGTCTACTGAACAAAACACTGAATCTAATATGAAAAAATATGTATTAAATAAATATTTATCAAGTATATATAGTTTTCCAATATAATGTTCACATTTTAATGTTCATTTCACTTCAGCAATTGTCTCATTGTTTCAACTATGGGAATGACTCTATGCCACAGGTCTTTGTATTGCAGAAACTATCTAAGAGTTTTTTCTATTACTTTTTTATTTAAAAAAACAGCTTATTTTCAATATATATTATCCACCTCAATGAGTTCTAGCATTTATGAGTACAAAAGTTCTAAAAAATATAAGTTAAAAAAAAAAACATTTATCTATAATTCATTTATATTTTGCATGTTATGCATCAACACATAACTGACTGATAATGGAATAATCTCCAGATATGTAAGTTAACTACAATAACCAATGCCCAAACAAACTTTGCACAATCAAGTTAGATACAGTTTTAGATGCAATCGTTAATTGTGTATTCTCTTACTATCATTCTCTTTCCACTTTCTTTGATCTTACTATTATCAGTCATTTAGGATAGTGTATCGCTTGATTGTCATGAGTTTATAACACCAAACTTTTCTCTACACTAATAGACAATGATAGTTTGTCAGATATCCATCTTTACATTTATGCAATTCTAATACCAATCTTTCTTTTTTTTTACTTTCTATATTCCTTTTCTTTCTAAACTTAGTACAACTTCAATAAGCATTCATATTAAAAAATTAAAATTAAACACTTCTAATAAATTATTTCTAAACTTTTTTTTTTTTAACTGAGCTTTCGATTATTTAATATATTCTTTTTCAATTATATTAAATAATGAACTGGCAAATGTATATGGAAATAATATGCAACATATTTTGATGAGATAAATAAATTTATTTACAGAATTTAGTTCAATAAAAAATATGGGAAATTAATATTAGAAACTTTCTCTACCTTTATTTTTCTTCAAAAGTTAGAATAGGCATATTTGTTTATGAATGTCTGTTAATTAATAGCATATATACAAAATAAGATCTCCGAAGTCACTGTAGACAAGTTTTTATATTATTATTATTATTAATGGTTTGTTTTTTAGATTTTCATTATTGTCTTCTTTATCATTTATAATTTTTTAAAATTATATATATATGTATTTTTCTTTCAAATTTTACATTTCATTCTGATATTCATTAACACTTTATCTTCGAGTATTTTTTTTTTCCTTTTTTTTTCGTATTTCTTTATTCTTAATTATATTACCCCAAGTATTATTATTTTCTTCAAAACGTCCAATGACTTTTCTCTTCTTAATAGTCAGATTTCTGCTCCAAATAAAACTGCATTCCAGATAAAAAATTTGACAATTTTTTTAAAAAATAATTTCAAAAAATATACAATCTACAGTAGTTAGATTTTAACATTATGAAAAGTTAAAAAAAAATTATAAAGAATAGAGAGCATTTTATTACTTTATATTACAAATTTAATTAGAACATAACATACACAATTTTATGATTTTGCATGTGTATAAACAGCAGATGAGTAAAAAAAAAAACTACTATACTAGATAAAATTAATTTACACAAACGAAAAATTTTTAACAAAAAAAAAAAAATGCGCTGAACACCTAATTCACTTTAAGAGAAGCTTGCTAGTAAGTAAGTTTTTCATTTATTTTTTTAAAAAAAAAAGGGGGGGGGATCTCTATTTGGCCTAATGAAGTGAAAGGAGCTGTTATCCACGAATTTAAAGTTCAAAAGTCATTTCACAAATATTTTTTTTATAAATTATGGTATTGGTAATAAAGCTACTTAAATATATATATATTGCTTACCTGACTGATCCATGTTTTAGCACTTTATGCTAATTCTTACAGAATATAAGATTTCGCATTTTCTTAATTTATGTAAAAAAGTCAGATCTTTATCTTTTGAAACCATAACTTGAATATATTTTAGTTAAAAATTCAGAACGTTTATATTACCTTTTTAAATTTATATTATCATTTATTTTCGGAAACATATCTAGATAATCTTTGAAACCAATAAACATACTGGGAACTATGGGATACATATTATTTAATAAGACGGTGTTATTTTAAAATAAATATATGTAATAAGCAAATATATAAATTAATATATGTTTCATATTTGAAAGCAACTTTTTTGATTCCAAAAATCGGAACTGATTCTTGAATTGACATAATCATAAATGACACAAAATTATCAAATCTTACTACCGGTGGATGGCTTTTTGGCGTAAAGACTATAACTAATGAATAAGAAAACAATTAATAGTTTACCATTGTCTTCTACCTAATGTTTAACAAAAGAAATTATTGTAGCTGCTGGTATTCTAGAGTTATAAAATGATGATCCCAATATTAACCAATGCACACATCATAGGCATGTGCTTATTAAGAAAACTATCCAAAAATCAGTTCAAGATAACTAGATAAATAAAGTACTTCAATCTAGCAACACCACTTGGCTTATTGCTAGCAATAATTTGCCATTGCTTTCCAACTCTTTATCATAATTTATTCCAGTATTTTAATATTTAAAATAAAATAAATTTTAATGTATATCATGATGTAGTTTTCCATAGCAAATTAGATATCCCCATATACTTTTTTTCTTGTCCTGGCTTAGAAAAGAATGACAGATTGAGATCTAGATCAGATTTCAACCTGTAACAATTTGATAATAAATTTACACTTTTATTACTCATTTAAAATGTTAATTTTACTGATTTTCAATTTAGAAATGCATTTGTAAAATACTTAGTGGATGGAATCTAATGTTCTTCACATTTGGTAGGGAAAAAATGACTCTCATTTCAAAAGGTATAAATGATTTTTTCAAAATAACTTTTAACAATCAAAAAAATGACATCCAGCAACACACCAAATATAGTATGGTTGTCTCAAATTTTCTGTAAGAACATTCTCTGAAAGTAAGAATGCAAGGGCCTCTTGATTGAATGATCATCCCATCATTGTCTGGAGTTAAGAATCTAAATCACTTGAATCTTGAAAATGTTTTAGATCATAAATAAACTTAAAATTTATCTTTTGGATAACTAGTTCATAATTCAATTAGCCATCCAATATTAATTGGAAAATTATTATCCAGCTATTATTAACTGGAGAGTAAAAGTACTACATTAAATTAGGTTAGTCAGATTAGTGTAGATGCACTGAATATAAAAATAAATAATTGTAATATAATAAAGATTTCACTGCTAGTATTGGGAATATCATACTCTTACAAATGGTGAGCCTAGAGATTACCTTTAATTTTAAGGGCAGACATTATATTTTCCATAATTAATAGTTATATCTGTCTTTAGTTATAGATTTCATGCAATAAATGTAACACAAATTCTATGTACCATGAAATAATAAAACAATTTTAATGGAGTTTTGGAATATTAGTAACCATCTTGTGACAAACTGATCTTATAATTCTATGGTATAATGAAGATACTTGCAGACATCAAATTCAAATATAATTTTGGATAAAAATGATGCATTTCATAAAAACTAAACATGAGTCATCAAAAAAATGATTTAACATTATGAAATTTTTATTGTCATGCAGCTTTGCTATATTTTTATCTTGATGGTTTTGGCAATGATTTACACAAAAACTACTGGAAAATCAGACCTCTAATCTTCACTACAATTCATGATAAGGGATAACTGTTATCATCTTTACTTCATAGCAAATAGTTTTTGTGGTCGCTTGTGTTTCACTATTACCAGCAATTAATATACTGAATTACTCTAGATGTCTTTATATTAGTTTGGGGTCTTTTTGCAGTCACTGTCATCCTTACATAATGATAACAATAGAAAATGATTTCATACAAAGGATAGTATAAATATTTAGATCTATGATCACACATCACTAAAGCAATATTCAGTTATTATTATGTTAGCAACAATGGTTCTTAAGAATATTTAGTTTTTAGAAATGCTGTAATAACACTAAATTTCCAATTATGCTGCATTGTTTAACATAAAGCAATGTCTTTTAAACAACTAATTCAAACCTTGTAATACTTCGTATATCATATAACATTTATGTTTTTGCCCCTTTTTGTTCAAAAGATAGCAAAAACTCATTAAATTGATTATTTCTCAGTGGAGATAAAGTAATCAAATATTTTTAAAATAAAAAATGCAAAAATAGCTTCATGCTAACTTATAAATAAAATTGATGAAAAAAACAAAAAAATTCAATGAAAGTTGAGATGAGAAAAAAGAAAACCTAAGTAGCTCTAAAAAAAGAAATAAGATAATTAATAGTTACTACATAGAGAAAATAAAGATATTATTTGAAATCTTGACCAATATTACTAGTTAGAAAACAACAAGCACTTAGTTTGGTCTTTAATGATGTACTAAAAAGCCAATCAGAACAAATAATTAAAATTGCTTGATTTAAAAAAAAAGACACAACATGAAAATCTCTTAAGTAATTACAGAACATAACAAAACATTATCATTTTTGAAAAGCTGATATTGTATTCATTGATGTTAATGAAATAAAATTTAAAAAAATGATTTTAAAAAATTATTTCACATAATGATCATCATTTAAAATTTTAATTTTTTCAAACAAAAAAGTTAGATTTTTTTTTTTCAAAGCTATTTCTGTATATTTAAATAGTTTTTTTTTTTGTCAGTGAAATATAGTGTTAAACACCATGTTGGCTAATGTTTCTGTAATTTTCATCACTCGACTCTCACATGAGAGTGATGTAGTGAAAATTACATTACAGAAATATTATTCATTAAATGGATGATTAATAAAACTTATTAATAAACTTTCATCAAGTGGTTTGTGCCAAAGTTGTAAGGGCAGTGAGTTTGACACATCAATTAAATTGTAGTAATTCCCGATTTATATATATATATAAACAAAAAAAGACTTATAAATCCAATAAATAATATTATATTTCAACCAGAGGACTGGTTTTCATCAGAAAGAAAAAAATACACAGTATATATATATATATACTGAACAATAATTAATGAGTGTATATATATATAAGAAAATGTGATCTGGGCCAATCTTGAGAGTACATCTTTTTCATGTCTTTGGTTATATGTTTATCTTTACACTTATCCACAAGGTGTTAAAGTGAATAGAAACCAATCCCTATCTTGTGTGAGAGTGGTATAGTGAAAATTACACTAAAGAAATATTATTCATTCAATGGACAATCTAATTAGTCTAATGAACGACTAATAAAAATTATTAATAAATTATCACATTGGATAATTAATAAGGTGAAGTAGATAGTGTATCTAAAAATTAGAAAATGTGTAGTATTTGAATTTTTTTATATTTTAAGAGTAAAAAATAAATGAGGTTTATATTATAGACCAATTCTTATATTTCATATATATATAACACAAATATGCATTATATATATTGCACTGCTAGTGAGTAGCACTACATGTTTTGTAATATAGTACTTGTACAGAAAATATAATTAGTTTCATTAAAGATTTAAAACGAAATTTTAAAGAAATAAAAATACTGCAGAATCAGTTATCAATAAATGTTTGGAATAAATTTTGTTAAAAGAAATAAATAAAAGTTTTAAGAAATAGAAATACAGTTTAGAAAAAGTTTTAAGAAAGAGAAGTATAATTTAGAAAGTTTGAAGAGTTTTTTTTTTTTTAGAAATGCAGATTGCCAAAAGACAGTGTCACATCATTATAATAATATTTCATTAATTAAAGAGTGAATGGGGGGGGGGATAATTAAGTAAAAGGTTAAAAAATAGAGTTTTCTCTCTTTTCATAAACTTAAGAAAAGAAAAAAAATGTGTGTATGTAAAAATGAAAATAGAATTAAAATGTGAAAGTGTACAAAACTTAAAGCCACTTAAAGAATGCAATCAGAAGGGAATAATAACTATAAATTGCAGTAAAAGGAAACAATGGAAAATAATTCAAGCCGATAAGTTATCCAAAGGCCAGATTAATCTACTGCAAGTATGCAGATTAAAACACAATGGGAATTTAATTAATAAAATTTATAAATTAATTAAACTAGATCGGAGTGATAAGTAGAGAGACAATAAAGAAGAATCATATAAAAGGACTGAAAATCCATTCATCATTATTCTATTCTTGACTCTTGATTGTTCTTGAGCTTCATTCATAGCAATTGTTAAGATTAAGATTGTACTCCTATTACTACCATGGAAGAGCTCCAGAGAAGAGAAGATGAGAAAAGCCATTAGTTTATCCCCAGAATGTGATTAGGTGTCTTCATATTTACCGACATCATGCAGTGCTAGGCAGTCCCTGGAGTATACAGCCAGTCCTCAGTCCTGGTCCTCCAGAACACCTGAAATCCTCCATTTAGAAGTCATACCCACTTAATAATCTGAACAGCCAAGAAATGTCTATCTTAGAAGTGCAGAAAGTCAGCCAGGTGCCAAAACCATTAGTGAAATTCAAAAATCCAACCGATTGGTGACCAAATCAAAAGAAGATTCATATTCCCATAAGTATAAAGTGCAAAAATCCTAGGTTAATTATAAATTTCATTATTCCCATTCATGAACTGATTGTGTTCGAATAAAAGACTTTGTTAGACTTTGATAGCCATAGCAATCTTTAAGTGCCTCCCATAATTATTATATAAAATAAACCCATGTGTGCATGTATATTTAATCTTCTCATAATATATTTTAATTAATATGTGCAAAGCTTTCCTTTGAGTAGTGAATTTATATTTTAAGGTGTGTGTATGTATGTGGATCTATAATGCTTAATTGTAGTATTCTTTATTATTAGGTATTTTAATAAAAGTGTGCTTAAATAAATTTATAATTTTCTTAATTGTATTATTCTTTAATATCATGTTTTTAATTAGAAGGGTTTTAAAATAAATTGTTTGCTAAGTTATTGTTTTGTTGGTTTTTTGTAATAATTATGCCATTAATAGACAGTCTTTAGTTAAATGTAAGCACTATGCGTCTACTATAGTTTGTCTTCCTACAAATAAAAAGAACTAGTTAGGGATTAATCAAGTGCTAAATTGTTTATTTGTCATCCAGGCATGCTAATTACAGCTTACGATTAGCTGGTGCTTAAGGTTTTACCTTGCAACAAATAGAAATGCTTAGGATGGCAGAGATGGGAATAGGCTGGAAATGTGACCACAGGTTATACTTTGTATAACCTCTGTCTGGTTATAGGTGCCATTGGTCTTATCCACCTTCTGTATTTGACTTCTCTAATTGATGGGCCAGTGTGCTGCTACAATAAAAGTGCAGATGGAGAGATTGACATTTAATAAGAATTTTTTTTTAATTGTAAATTTTTATAATCAGGGTGATCTTTTCCCATCTGGTTCAATATACTTTATAACCTTATATTTTGGTACAAAATATAAATAGCTTGGTAGAACTAGTAAAAATTATCTTCTTCCAGATGACTTGATTATTGTGGCTGGCATTTAGTATGCTTGTCCCTTGTGCTCAAATTTATTGAACAATGAGATTATATAATTCCATTTTTCTTTTTTGTTATTGTATTTTTTATTTCCCTTCTCTTTCTTTCATATATTAGTTTTGCTCTGTTTCCAAACATTAAGTGAGATAAACTGTGCTTAATCTAAAGATGAAAACCAACATCATATTACATCAAGTATAATGAGTTAAATAAAAAACTAATATTTATTATTTGTTTTTCTCTTTAAATAATTCTAAAGATTATTTTGCTTTAATTGAAGGATTTATTTAATTTCTTTTAAATTAATTTATAGGATACAATAAGATGAACACATTTTCTTTTCTTCCCTTTTCATTTTTTAGAACAGATATACAAATGAGAAAAAATTTAATTGACTAAAAAAAATTAGAACTGCCAGAGATTTTTTTTTTGAGAAATGCTGTAATGATGATAAAAATTAAAAATTTATTTTTTTTTACTGTTAAACATATAATGAAAACTTCTCTTTAAAAAAAAGGAGAGAATGTAAAGATAAAGGAAGTTAAATTAAAACTTCTCTTAAATAATTTAAGTTGCAATACTGTCAAGTGTGAATAGCAAAATGCATAGCTAAATCCTAATAAATCTGTTCAGGTCCACCAACTGTAAGTCTAGCTGTTGATAATCTTCTGCATGGTCTACAACTGAAATGAACAGAAATTACTGTTAACCATGACAATAGGAATAGCAGCTCTAAAAGGTCAGTCTATTTTAAATGTATTGTTTACAGACTATGTTTAGCTTCGAATAAAGTTTACCTTCATAACTTTAACCCCATGGCAGTGTTGTGAAAGGGCAAAGTGAAGTACTATATTTAACTTAGAATAAATTTTGCTTTTACAAACTTTAAAACATATGGGAATGTATATATATATATATATATATATATATGGGTGTGTGTGGAATAGAATGCAATATTTAACTTGGGATATGTTTCATTTTTATGACTTTAACACTTCTAGCATTATATCTGTGTGAAATGTAATGCAGTATTTGATATTTTTGTGCTATTGTCCAGATGAAGAATTATAATTTCCCTCTGAACTTATATTAAAAAGTGTTTCTTGAAATTACAAGTGTTCAAAGAAATAACAGATGACCAGGAAACTATTTTGCTGTTCTAGCACTCGTGAGACAATTATTTGCTTTAACAATCATTCTTTGCCCTCGACATTCATAAATTAAAGGTAGTAAAATATTTTAATTTTGGAATATCCCCTAAAACAAAGCCATGCAATTTCATTAACTTTGTAGAATAATTTGATTACAATAACCATCCTAACTCTCAAATATCAGATTCTAGAGAACCTGTTTACAAATCAACTAATTTATGAGTATTCCTTATAAATGGAGATGAAGAAGCATATAATCAACTTTTAAGATTCTATGTTGTTTTAAAAAAAGGTTTATTTGAATTATATTTGTCATTAAGTTTAAGAAGTGTGCTATTAATTGATTGGCTAATAGCCAATGGATTTAAATAACATGTATTTGAACCTAGTGTAGTAATTTAATGAATATGCATTTTATGTTTTCTTGTATTTTGCATTATCTTGTAAATATGTAAATTTCATGGTATATAATTTGTGTAAAATAATTACTTGTTAACTTGGATGTAGGGACTGACGAGAGTAAATTTAGGGAACAGAGCTTGGAAAATGGTCTCATGATTTGTTCAATGAATCTATAATGTATCATTACCACATGGCTTAAGCCTGTATATCTTTCTAGGGTTCTGTGCTTATACTATGGTTATAATACTAGGTAATATTCTTTTATACCATATGGTCTATGGTCAGCTTTTATCTTGTTTCCTGTAATAGAGTTTTTATTATATCTTTTGGTCTTGAATCATGCTTTTCAAACAGCAAGCATTCCAATTTGGTAGATTAATGAGGGTGATTTATTTCTATTTTATCTGGAAATAAGTATTCATATTGTATGCAATTTTGTTATATTCTACATATCATCGTGTTGGTGGTCCAATCCACAGAATCATTGTTTGCCATTTGATCTTATTCTTCATATTTCTGTGCTGGTGGTTAATCTGCAGAACAATCATTACCACTATTTTTTACATATTCTTTAAGTTTGTTTCAGTGATGATCGTTAATCCACTGAACAGATGGTTAATAAAATCTCACAGGATACTTACTGCTCATTATTCCTTGCATAGATAAATACACCCACAGGTATATCACTGGTCAGTATACAAATGTTTGAGTAGAATCTCTATACATTATGATACATTGTTTCACTCCTCTTAATATTTATTGCATGTGTTCTGTTATCAGCCATAAAAGGGCATACAAGTGAATTATGGTCATAATTTATTATAGGTAAATTATATATCCCAACTCAGCTAAGCTGGAGTTTAAATTTCTTTTGATTTCATATCTCATTATAGTCAAATTTCATAGGTTTATCAATTCCAATTGTTATCATTATTATAATTTTGGTATAAGTGCATTGGCTCTGGTTTTGATGTATTGGAGGTGCCATTAACTGAATTTGAATCTCTCTTGTCCCCATAAGAATAAATCAATACATTTGTAATAAAATTTTAGATTGTATTATTTAAAACTCATGCACATATACATGTACAAAAATAAGTATGTGATAGTATTTTATTTTGTTTATTTAGTTATCTAATTAATGTACATTGTCCATGTAGAATAATTATGTGTGATGATAATTTATGTTATTTATCATTTATTTAAAATTGTGAATATTGTTAACCAATTACTATTTTCATATTTGAGTCATAAATAAATGTTAATTTTATAATCTAACTTATATATGCTGTTGCTATTAGTCACATATAGAGTCAGAAATCCAGTGTAGTAAATAGACCATAAATATTAGAGAATATATTGTCCCTGATGATGGTGTATACAAGGCTTATTAAAATATCCAGAGAGTATTTTAATGTTTATTTTTGGTATTTTGTGATGTATAAGACATAATAAAATCCCATTTACCTTCTGCATCACTGCTGCTTTGCTTTTCCAATTCTGGAGTATATCCAGAATCTGTTACCTCTATTGATATTTGTGACATCAATACTTAAATTAATAATAAATTTTCTAGTCAGTATAACAATTGAACCTATTTTCTAAAACTATGTCAGATTCCTTATCTATCCCGAAGAATCTCATTGCTATGGATTTGATTTAATATTTGGGTTAAAGAAGAAATAACTTAAAATTAATATTCCCTACCTTCCATTGCAAAGCATTTACCCTATATAACATTTCTGTACTTTAAACCTGAATACATGATGAGCTATCATTTATGATGTTATGGAGCAGATTATAATTATTAGTATCTGGTTTAATGGCCCATATTCACCATGTAATGATTGATGGTTTCATCTTGTGTCTGGACTACCATTGGGTCTCCAATAAATAAAATTGTAAATTAAGGTCATAGTGTAGTTTTAAGAAACAATCATTGAAAGAATGATTGTAAATCATAAATTAAGATTTGGGAATGCCATTTTAAAATCCAGTAATCAAGGAGAAATATAGTTAATTAAAAAAATAATACAATTTACTTAGGTAACTTGATGTACTTTCAAGTAATGCTGCAATTAGCCTTTGCGGTGTACTCTGGTTGTGATCAGATTGCTTAGTAATAGCTTTGTATTGTATCATTAATTTAGACTGTTACAATCTGGGGTAAGGGCTTTTTGGTTACAATATATATATATATATATATATATATATATATATATATATATATATATATATAAACATTAAAATCATAAAGCTAAACTAGTTGCCATATCGAATAGAAAAATGTCTCAACTACTGATAAAAAATGGACTAGGTCTCCACATAGTTGAAATCTTCCACATACAAAAGTTGATGGATGCAGTTATTACAACTATGAAACAATTCCTGAAACTAAAACACCTAATTGAAGTTATTCCTACTGACAGACCACCACCACCAGGATCATACATTTCATCCATAATTTATCAATGTAAAACCAACAAGGACATATCGGAACAATATGAGAACAAATATTCATATTGGGAAATATGCAATCTGATAAATAAAGAAACTAATGTAAATGAACCTTCACCAATGTTGGGAATCGATAACAAAAAACTGGTTAAACAATTCAAGCAATGGGCATTGGAACCTAAATTCTTAAATTTTATAATAAAAATGAACCTCACTGCTATGCCCACAACCTTTTTTCTCCACTATAAAAGGATGTATAGGGACATAGATCCATTTTGTGAACTATGCCATAGAGCCGAAGAAACAGTTGAACACCTAATTTACAACTGTGAAGGTTTGGCAAAAATAAGACAAATGGCATGCAGCATATATAGAAGGAGAAACACCACAATGGAACAAATTATTAATGCATATCAGAGTCTAGCAATACCAAACATTAGGGCAGCTACATTTGTCCTATATTCTTTTTGGTGCACGAGATGCAGCTTTATAATGAGGAAAAATACTCGACGTCATCCAGGCACATTCATTAATAAACTAATACAAATCAAAGATAGAGATAAAACTATTGTTAGACCAGATTTATATGCTGCAACTTGGTCACTATTAAATGAAAAATCAAGACTATGAGAAATTCAAAACAAAGACAATTGAAAACGCTGATGTTGCAGCATTATTTATAGACTATAGAACAAGGAACAAGTTAGCCACAAGGAAAAAAAACTTATGTTTAAAGGAAAGTAAACCAGGACTGTAAATTTTACTAAATCAAATTGTAAATACAATGTAATAGAAACTATGTAAACCAAAGAAAGTAATAAAGTACCTTTTGAAACATAAATAATTAAAATTACTCCAAATTCAAAACTCAGCCAGACTAGCCAAGAAAATAAAATCTAAAACACTACCAATGGTTTCACTGCTACAAGCAGACTTCTCAAGTGTAAAGAACTACAAAATAACAACATATTTATACTAAACATTACCCACAATTCCATTTACTTCCTGTCCACCCTTAATATTAAAAGAACTTTTAAATAAGTTAATTACTTTAGAATCATAAATTTTTAATAATAAAGATTCTTTAATTCTTTTTATTTCATTTCTCTCAAAGAAGACAATTTTAGCTTCATCAAAATTAATAATGTGGTCTGTATCTTTTTCATGGACATACAAAGCAGAAATAAAAAGAATTAAAAAATCTTTATTATTAAAAATATATGCTTCTGAAGCAATTACCTTATTTAAAAGTTCTTTTAATATTAAGGGTGGATGGGAAGTAAATGGAATTGTGGGTAATGTTTAGTATAAATATGTTATTTTGTAGTTCTTTACATTTGAGAAGTCTGCTTGTAGCAGTGAAACCATTGGTAATGGTTTAGATTTTATTTTCTTGGCTAGTCTGTTTGAGTTTTGGATTTGGAGTAATTTTGATTACATATATATAATATTTTAAATACAAGTATATTTTATATACCTGGAGTCCAGATGTAATGTAGAGGATTTGAACACTGACTTTCAAGCTGAAGAGAGCTTGAAAGTCTGCATTCAAATCTCCTATATTATATATATATATAACAAATTATCGAACAATCTATGTTCAAATTGTCACTAAACACAATTTAGATTTCAACATACTAATTTGCAAGCAGATGAAAAAATAAATCCATTTCTTAATTGATGTCAAAGTTGTTAAATAGACTGTTAATCACAACAATGATAAATGTAAGGACAAAAAAATTAAATCACTGATATAGTATTATGATTCCACAAGATTCAGCTTACAATAATATCTATTAGGTAAAATTATTTAATTCTATTAATAATCATGCAAATAATCATAATTAATTATATAATAAATACAATTACGCCTTATAAACATAAATTTAAATTTATAAGTATAAATTTAAATTGATTCTAATAGATCAATAATAACATCTCAATAACTTATCATTATTATGATTTATAGTCTATTTAACAGCTCAACATCAGATGAGAAGTCGAATCATTTTTATCTACTTATAAATTATTTATTTGAAATCTAGAAGGCATGTTTAGCTAATAGTTTAAATGTAGATTCTGTAATATTGCATCTACATATATGTTGAAATAGACATACTATTTTTAATAGCATTTATAATTCCAATCACATCTAAAATACATTTTAAAAAAATAATCCATATTTAAAAGTCAATATAATTAATTTAATATTAAATAAAGGAAAAAGAGAATATTGAAAGTTTAATCTATAAAGAGTAAAAGAGTTAATAATTATTTAACTTTGAACAGAGATGTAATAGCATGGCTAATTAAAATAGAAAAATACAAGTGAATAGTATTGCAGTTTTAGTTTATATTACAACAGATACATCCAACCATTAAATAAAATGTGCACTTGTGTAGTGTGATTTTTAAAATCAATTAGTAAATTTTAAACTACAAATTAGGAAAAATTTTAAGAGAGAATAAACTATATAATCATTTTAATAAAGGTTAAATAATTTAGAAATAAATAATAAATCTTAAATAGAATATATTTAAAAAGCTTATACAATTATATGGGTGTTTTTTATTGATTTAAGTTTAACTTAAACACAAGAGGAGTAAATTGCAGTTCTAGAATCTTTGAATGTGATTGGTAGAATAATTTTCAATTAGATAATAAAAATCAGATCGAATAAAAAATAGAAAATAAAAAGAATTGAAAATTTAGAAATTATATTTTGATTTTATACATAATTTAGTCCAACTCATCATTAATGAGTTAAAATTTGTTACTGTTCTCATTATTCATATAATTAGCATTTTAAATAAAACTATTTTAATTATTATGACGTGCTAGATCATAAAAAAAAATTATCTTCATGCATAATGCATAGCAAGATATAAAATGAGAAATATAGGAATATAAACTTTAAATGTTTAATTCATGGCACGAATATGAAAAAACAAATTCAAAAAGAACAGGAACCAAGGAAATATTGAATTCAAAGAACTAAAAGCGAAATTACTAAATATTGATAATTTTATTAATAGATCATTAAATATTAAACATAAAACAATTATTCTCTACATTTATCATAGTTTTTTCCATGGTTATTCTTTTTCATTTGAATTTGTTTATATTTTAAATATATCAATGAAAATGAATAATGATGGAATTTGCATTAATATCACCATTTCTCTGGAAAAATGTGTCCACAAGAATTTTATAAATAAATAAAGACAAATTAGTAAGCCATGTATTTATTCAATTATTATATATATATAAACTAAAAAAAAAAAAAAGTTTAAAGAATTATCTTTTCTTTTGACTTTAAAGTATATTAATTGTTAGCATATTAAGTTTTGATTAATTTACTTATTTGTTTTATGTCTTTATTTTGTCTATTATTTTATTACTCATTTAGCATATATTTCAAAATAAAGATATAAAAGTTTATAGTTATTATTTTAAAAATATTGTGTATGGAACTAGGTCCTATCATTGTAAAATTATAATTTTATTATTTATAAATTATCTTAGAACATGATAGATATCAGCAGTATTTAAAAGTTATGTCTGTGATTACCAGACATAATGTTCATTAGCTTAACATTATTTAATGCCATCTTATTAAAATATAATTATCCATTTAGACATCACAAACATAAACAAGGGTATTATAGATATTTACTTATTAATTAATATATATTCATTTATTTCAATTTTTCATCGTTAACAATTAAACAGTGCTACTTTAAAAATCATTTACGTAAGTTATTAGTTTAAAATATAATAATAATACATGCAAATGCTTTAAAAAAAAAAAAATCAAATATTTAATTTACACATATGTGTGAGCGTATGAAATGCTATAGATATCATGTAGGCTGGAAATGTTTAAACGAGTTAGTTTAGCATTTGAAAAATTATTTTAATATTTTATTTTTTAAAATTGAATTATCAGTTTAGAAATAATTTATTTTAAAATAATAGTATATTTGGTTCCTAATAGAAGTAAAGATATATATTACAGGATTTAATAATATAATAAGTACTTGAGTATAGTATTATAAAGAAGATTGATGGTAATTATTTTGTACAAAAGAGGTGATAAAAAATATTACGTGATCATCACAAAAATAATAATATGTCTATTACAAAAATTTGTCTTATCTTTAAGGCATAGTGCGAATAACACAAGTTTAAACATGTCAATACCTTATTTGTATTTTACTATTAAAAGGAAAAGTTATTAGAGAATTTAAATCCCACAAATCTAAAAAGAAATTACAATATCAAATGTATAAAGTAAAGGGTTGTTTGACAATTTACAAAAATTAAATGATTTTATAAATCATTATTAGTCAGGAAGAAATAAGATTAAACAATGAAAGGATTGTTTAAACAAAGACATTTAATAGTTAGTTAAGATGAATGCACATTTACATGTATTTGTTCAAAAGGCATAACAATATTGGATAGAATGTCTTAATGTGCTTTATAATAGTATCCCTTAACCATGATAAATTTAATATGATTATCTTCAGTATTGTATTTGGTGTAATGAATTTAACAATAATGTGTTACTACCATACACACACGTACATTCACATAAATATCGAAACATTATCAAATGAATTAATATTTATTTATTTAAGTTTAGAATTTAATTAATAATTTTTATTTTAGACAACAGCCAGTAGAATTTAATGATGATATATATATATAATTATATAACTGAATATTTGTAAATACAGTAACTAAATAATTAAAAAAATTTATCCACTTAGGAGCGCTTTCGATTATCCCAGTAATCTGTGTCAACTAAAGCGTTGAAATGCTAACTATCCCACAATTCCGTGATCTTAACATTTGCTGCTTGCCTGCTAATTAAGTCATGTTTATATTTGTATATTAGCATAGCTTCCTTTATTTTTCTTTTATTATTTTTTTCAATTTGCAATATTTTTACATTGTTAAAATTGAAGTCAAAACCATAAATACATGATTTATTATAGTCGTAAACAACAGATGCTGAAATATTATTATCTACTATGCAATTTTGTTTCGATTTCTGAACACGTTTTAATAATAGCAAGTGTTCTTTAGTTCTTTTTTCCAAGATACATCTAGAACTAAAGAACACTTGCTATTATTATTAAAACGTGTTCAGAAATCGAAACAAAATTGCATAGATAATATTTCAGCATCTGTTTTTTACAACCATAATAAATCATGTATTTATGGTTTTGACTTGAATTTTAACAGTGTAAAAATATTGCAAATTGAAGAAAATAACAATAAAAGAAAAATAAAGGAAGCTATGCTAATATACAAATATAAACATGACTTAATTAACAGGCAAGCAGCAAACGTTAAGATCATGGAATTGTGGGAAAGTTAGCATTTCAAAGCTTTAGTTGACACAGATTACTGGGATAATTGAAAGCGCTCCTAGGTGGATAAAATTTTTTAATTATTTAGTTACTGTATTTACAAATATTCAGTTATATAATTATGTATATTGTTTTAAAAATACAGACATCGAATCATAATATTATATATATCAAATTACAATATTATTGCCTATTGAATGAAATTGATGTAGTATTATGGAGAAATAAAACAAAGTACTTTAAATTATATTAATTTATTCATTTATTTGCATATGATTACAAATTCTTTTCTTTTGTTTGATCAATTTTTTATTTTGGGGGATCAACCATAAATTAGTCAATTATTATATGGGATAAATCGTTAATCTTTTGAAATTAATAATATCATTATTTTATTCGTGTTCTTCATTATCTTTCTGTTATTCATATTAACAAATTATAATGTTAATTATATTTCCATGTATCACTGTTATCCTTTATAAAAGAAAGAAGGGCTAAAATTTGATTGAGTAAATGCTATTTCATTAAGAATCCTTGATCTCTTCTGATTGCCAAGATAAACAAATGTATTATAAGAGTGATGTGATATAAGACTGAAGAAAAATAGTTAACATCAGTAAATAGTGAATATATAAATAATAGAGTATATTAGTTAGTCAATGATCTATAGTTATTTTCTAACATTATTAAGACACTTTCAGATCATAATTCAGATCATCAATGATTTTATAGTGCCCAGAATAAATTCCCCATAAGACACAGAATCTTAGCATCTAAATGGAAGCTTGACCATTATAATATATATATTAAATATATAATATCATCATAAATATAAATAATTATAATGGGATAAAATAATCTTTTCATAATACCATATACTTCTTTTGTACAATTACTATATACCATTAAAATTGAATCAATTACTCTGTGCTATGAAGAGTTTACATTACTTTATTTCCTTATTTATATAAATAGAACTAAGTACATATTGCTGGCTGAAATTCAAATCTAAAATATTACTATTACCAAGTGATATTTTTTCCAACAGCATACTCTTGTGGAACAAACACTTTATTCACAAGAGGCACTGTTAGAAAATATATATATATTCATGGCTGCAGAAAGGAGTTTGCTATTAACTGAAAAGAGACCCTTTGATTCCTCTTGGAGGCCTTAAAGGAACCGAGCAGGGCAAATTCCTAATGTCCACTCCATACGTTCTTGTCATTGCAGCTGTTATTACTATGTGATTATTCATATAGTATACGAACATGGATGAGCTGCTCACCAACACGCATTAGCCAGCGTGGTGAGTTTATTGGCTTTTTACCACCGAGTTTAAGAATATTTTTTCAATATATACAATCATGACAGACAAAAATAAAGCATGACCCTTATTCCCAGGAGACTGTAAAGTCACCAACCAAGGCAGTGGTTGGTGGTCGAAGGCAGAGGGTGCTAAGAATCCCCTGATTGCAGATTCAGGCTGCCATTTGATGATGACTTTTTATTTAGGTACTTACAACTGCAGATCACTTTCAAGTGAAGGAAGATTGCAAGAGTTAGAAGAACTATCTTATATTAAATGGGACATTATTGGACTTTGTGAAGTTAGAAGAAAAGGTGAAGAAACAATTCATTTAAAAAGTGGACATGTACTCTATTATAGAGGACAAATATTGGAAATACAAGTGGAGTAGGATTCATTATAAATAAAAAATGGAAGAATAACTTTGTAGAGATTGATGGTGTTTCGGACAGGGTGGCAAGATTAGTTTTACAACTTAATAGCAGATACCAAATGGAGATAATTCAGGTTTATGCCCCAACAAGTTCTCATAGTGATGAAGTAGTAGAAGATTTTTATATGGATGTACAAAAGGCTTTTGATCAGAGTAAACAACATTTTGAAATTGTTATGGGAGACTTAAATGCTAGAATTGGTGAACAAATGAAAGATGAAATTGCTGTAGGTAATTTTGGTTATGGTAATAGAAATGAGAGGACATAGACTTGTGGAATTTGCAGAAAAAGAAAAACTTTATATTATGAATTTTTTTTTTGAGTAAAATGTTAAAAGGAAATAGACATGGAAGCATCCAAATAAAGGTACAGCAGAATTGGACTATATTTTGACTAACAGAAAATACATATTTCAAGATTGTAATGTTCTTAATAAATTTAACACAGGAAGTGATCATCGATTAGTAAGATGTAAGATACATGTTAATGCAAAACTAGAGAGACAAAAATTATTAAGAAAAACAATATTTACAGTTGATATTCCTAATCTTCAGAAACATTCTAATGAATTTAAATTAGAACTTACCAATCGGTTTCAAGTATTAGTAGATTTTGAACAAGATTCAGATTTGAATGAAATTAATAGGAAAATAACTGATACACTTTTAAAAACTGCCACAAAGATAGGTGGTAAAAAAAAGCAGGAATTGACCAATAAAATTTCTACTGAGACTAGAGAATTTATGAAGAAAAGAAGGAATATGAAGATATACAAAAATGATGCATTAAAAAGGATTGAATATCTCAAATTTTGTAAAATGGTGCGGAAAAGAGTTGAAAATGATATAAGAAAGTATAATTGTGAACTAGCAAGGAAAGCTGTAGAAGAGAATAAAAGTCTAAAGAGTGTAAAACAACATTTTGGTATTGGTAGGAAATTTATATCTGCAATAAGAAAAAAAGATGGCATTATTACTAAAAAGAGAGATGACATCATGAAATGTGTAGAAGACTTCTATCAAGAATTATATAGTAATAAAGAACAAGTACCTCCTATACCTATTATATCTTCTGAATTGCCCAGAATTTTGAATGAGGAGGTGAGACATGCAATTAAATTTATGAAGAAAGGGAAGGCTCCAGGTAATGATGGAATTATAATTGATATATTAAAATAAGCAGGTGAAGAAATAGAAATTTTTTAGCAAAGTTATATTTTAAATGTCTAAATGATAAAGATGTACCAGATGATTGGAAGAATGTGGTATTAATATTAATATTTAAAAAAGGTGATAAAGAAGATATTAGAAATTACAGACCTATCAGTCTTTTATCAGTTTTATACAAAATTTTTACTAAGATAATTACAACTCGTCTACAGAGAACACTGGACTTCCACCAACCAAGAGATCAAGCTGGATTTAAAAGTGGTTTTAGTACAGTAGATCATATCCAGGTATTGAGAGAGGTTATAGAAAGGACAAATGAATATGAGTTGTCATTATGCTTAGGATTTGTAGATTATGAAAAGGCATTTGATTCTATAAATATTTCTTCAGTGATTAAAGCATTGGATCATCAAGGTATAGATCCAGGATATTGTCATATTTTAAAGAATATTTATAAAAATACAACAGCAACAATTAGATTACATAATGATAGTAGGAAAGTCAACATTGAGAAGGGTGTAAGACAGGGTGACTCCATATCTCCAAAACTTTTTACAGCAGTGCTGCAAGAAGTATTTTGTGGATTAAAATGGGAAGCTAAAGGAGTGAAAGTAAATGGAGATTATTTAAGTCATTTAGATTTTGCAGATGATGTATTTGTTTTTGCAAATAATGCGTTAGAGTTACAGGAAATGTTGCAGGAGTTATCAGATGAAAGTAGGACTAAAGATAAATGTTAAAAAGACTAAAGTTTAATAGATTTTCTCAAAATATGAAAATAAAGATTGATTATAATGAATTAGAAGACATTAACAGTTACAAATACCTTGGTCAGATTATTAATACAGATGGAAACATAATGGATGAAATTAATCATAGAATTAAACTTGGTTGGAGTGCTTTTGGTAGAAATAACTTGATATTAAAAGGAAATATGCCTATGTGTTTGAAAAGGAAGGTTTTTAATAAATGTGTTTTGCCAGTTCTTACTTATGGATCTGAGACTTGGACACTTAATAGAAGAGCAATACAGAGACTTCAAATCACTCAAAGAAGTATGGAGAGATGCATGTTGGGAGTAACAAGAAGAGATCGAAAAACAATGTATGAGTAAGAGAACAAACAGGTGTTACTGATCTCCTTGAAAAAATTAAGACTGAAGTGGGGTTGGGCTGGACATATTGCTAGAAGAGATGATAATAGATGGACAATTGAAATTTTAAACTGGATTCCAAGAGATTGTAACCACATGTGAGATGGATGGATGACATAAGAAAGTTTGCAGGGGTGATGTGGAGAAGAGAAGCTAAAGATCGGAAAATATGGATTGAACTTGGAGAGACCTTCATCCTGCAGTGGATTGATAATGGTTGATGATGATATATATTCATTAAAAAATGTTACAGCTAACTTAACTTTAAAAGAAAATTATGTAATTAATACAATTATTAGATTGATTTTATGCATATGTTGGTATTTATTTACATATCTTTCCATGTAGTGGTTAATGTAATAATCTACCATGTTCATGATTTTTAAATCCAACTTACAAAGTTTTTCTTTATATCCGAACATTTTCTAAGAAAATCAAAGCACTTTATATAGATAACTCATAGCTAAGCTAGATGCTAATCTAATATTCAATGGTATCCAGTAATTTTTGGAAAAGATCTCAAGATAATTAACATTGATTAGATGATTATAAAAATGTAAACACACAATTGTCATGTGATGTCCTTTTACTTTACTGAGAGAAATGTTATTCAGACATGGATGCTGAGTTCATGATTTAATATTTTTTATATATGTTCGTGATAGTCTTCAATTTTAATTTTTCATTCCTTTTTATTAGTTGATCATCTTATTTACAATTAACTGAACACTTACATCTGTCCAAAGCAGTTAACAGTAGTTTTGCAACATTTAGAGTATTAAAATGGGAAATTAAAGAAATAAAAATAAATTGAGGTTATTAAATTAGATAGATTCTGTAAAATAATATGACTATTATATTCATAAATAATGTTTCAGAACTTCAGAAAATGATCTATGATAAAAACAAAAAAAGAAGAAATAAAGATAAGCATCAATTTTAAGATTAAATTAATGTTCAATGGTTTTTCAAGAAAGAAAAATATTGAGATTAATAATAGTGAACAAGAAGTTACCAGCTATAAAAATCTTGTTCAGATTAATATATATGTAAACACAATGCATAAAATTAATCAGAAACTAAGTTTTTGGTAAAAATAATATTAAAAAAAAATGTCAATAAGATTAAAGAAAAAAAAAAGATTATTAATAAAGATGTTTTATTAGTGCTTACAAATAGATCTTGAAGAATTGGGAATTTAATACAAAAACTAATATAGAGATTTCAGAAAACACTGCAAAATATGCAGAGAATTATCAAAAATTAATCAAAAGCAAAATTCTGATATCATTAAAAGAATTAAAAAGTTAATTGGTCAAAATATATGATTAGAAACAATAGACAACTTAAGTCATAAAAGATTGTAAAAAATATATCAGGATATAGATAAATGAGATTAAAATGTTTGCTGAAGTAGTCTGAAAAAACTATGGATTGAAGAAATTGAATAGAACTTTATCCTGTGATGGATTAATAATGATTGTATAATTGCATTAATATATACAAAGCAGCAGTAGTGGCATTTGAAAACTATTAGAATCTGATTGCTTGAAATATATCTTGGAGATATTAACATAACTTTTTTTTATGTCTCGGCAGTATATGTATATAACACAAACTTTATTAAAATCTGCCTTTCAAAATTGAACTTTCCATCATTTCTTATATTTATGAATATCATCACCATTTTCAAATACTAAATTAGTCCATTGAAGAATAAAAATTTCTAAAGTTTAATCCAATTATTTTTATTCCTATCTTTCCATCACAATGGCAAACTTCCTTTTTGTGTTTTTCACAATCTCTTGGAATTGATTTGTTCCATCTATTATTATCTTTCCATACATGTTTAATTTCATAATTCTTCCAATATATCAATAATATCTGTTTATTTTCTATATTTTCATACACTACTCTTCTTTTAAATGACCAAATCTATAAAAAAGTACTAGTAGAATATATATTTAAAATCTTCATTTTCACACACATTAACATATTTTAATATTATTTCTACTGAATCTCTCTATTCAAATTTAATTTTGTAAATGGTTAACATCTAATTAATTTCTATCAATCTCTACTTCTTCTTCTTTTTTTTTTTTGAAAATCTATTAAGTAATATTTTAAATCATTTTTTAATATTATCTCTCACCCTATTTTATTGTTTTCAGCTGAGAGTTCTTCTAACATTTCTGGCAGCTCTGAACAAATATGTGAGAAACAATCTATTATCTGCAAAATTTAAATAGCTTAAGTAATTTACATTTACTTTTTTTGAGATTTTTTTTTTGCATTTTAATCTACAAAATATTTCCTATAAAACTGCATCTAATTAAAAAAAAAAAAATTCAAGTTCAAATTTATATTTGTTTAACTACAAAATGAATCTAAATTACATTTAAAATCATAAATATTAACATTTATCAAAATCAATACAAATGTATTCAATATAATATCAATCTACTCATAATAAATTCATTTTTATTTATATTATTGTATTGGCTGCTTTCTGACCAAGTAATATCCAAGCAATGGTAGAACTCAGTAATTCTGTTTAATGAAAAAAATTTTCTTAGAAAAATATTTTAGCAAAGTTGCAAAAAAAATAGTGGCTGGAAAAAAAAAAAAATCAGAGAATAAGCAACCCAAAAAAACTTAGGACATGTATTATACATTGTTTAAATTTAATTATTTAATGATATATGTACAATTAACCAATTATATGTATATAAGCCATAAAGTGTAGTGATTGATGCATCTTCCAATCATATCAATGATCCAAAATTCAAATCAAAACCAGGAAAGCATAAGATTATTCTTTTAGATAGCCGGTAAATAGACACATAAGTAAGGTATCCAATTATAGATCAGTGAATGAACATCTAATTATTATTAGAGGATAAAATACAAAAAGAAAAAAAACTCAATATATTATCATAGCAAATAAGGCCTCTCTGCTAAATTATTGGAAAGGCCTTTAACATTTGCCAGTTTATTTAATAGTTAATTTTATCTTTTATTATATATGCACAGTGAAATCCCACGAAATGAATGTAAAGTTGTTCAACATAACTTTTCCCAGTACATTAAGATTCAGACTTTTTTTTTCTATTAAATTAAAATTTAAATAATGATCTGCAAGTCTTACAATGAATATTATCAGATTTAATTAAAAATTTAATTCACCTAATTCAAATTATCAGTTTCACTTCTCAAACTCTTCTATCTCTAGACATCATTATAATTTTTTGATAAACATCAGACAATTAATCTTACACAATATTGCAACTAATAATTTGTTAAGCGTATACTCATTACCTAAGTAATATATATTAAGGCTATAACCTTAAGATTATGCACCTAGATATGACAGTAGGAACATCTACAAATCTTTAACACAAGATTAACGACTTGAAAAGACAAGAGCAGCCACTCCCATCTTCGACCCACTTTTAAATTATATAGGCAAATCTAACGTATTTTTATTTGAGAGCTTTCATGAACATTAGCTTGTATAGAAATTGTGGACTTAATCAGTGAAGTATTTAATAGCTTCACGCTCTGAAATCAAAATTCTTTAGATTTGCCTATATAATTAAAAAGTGGGTTGAAGATGGGAGTGACCGCTCTCGTCTTTTAAAGTCGTTAATTTTGTGTTAAAGATTTGTAGAGGTCCCTACTGTCATATCTAGACACATAGTCTTAATATATATTATTTACACAATATTGGAGATATTAAATTTATTTTCTCAATGAAATACAATTTTATTAAATTTAAAGATGAAATATATTACTTACGTCCTTTATTTCATCTATTGTAATGATATGAACTTAGCCAGGTCAGATTTGTCATATATTACAAACTGCTTGAATTAAATAAGTTTAATTAGTCAAATAAATCAAGCACTGTTAAACATAATGAAATAAAAATAATGTAAAAGATTCTCTCCATTAATGACTTATATTTAATTGATTATAAAATTTAAATAAAATAAAGAAATATTTTATTCATAAAAATGATTTTGAAATGTAAACATTTATAAAATTTTGTGTATATGAAAAGTAATAAACATCATTATAAAGAAGTCACTCATATTCTCTATTCATTGAATATTAGCAAAGAATGGGATCAGAAGCAAATAATTTATATTTTTTTCCTAGACTAGATGAAAGAGAATATGAATGTATAAATAAATAATGTATAAAGTAAAAATTAAATAATTTAAATGTCTTTAAAAATTGGTTATGGATTTTATATTTATATATTGTAAATCTATTTAATAAATTAATTAAAACTAAATTCGAATTCTATTTTTTTAAAAAAACCAATTAAAGATAATTATAGAAATTTAAAAAAAAACACCAGTGATTAGTGGTAACTATTAGATAATGAAAAACAAGAATTAAAAATGCAAAGAAATCAGACTGAGATGGATGAGAACATTTTTCCTCATGAGCTATAGAAAAAGAAAGAATAGAAAGAGATAACTATGGAATGTCAAAGTGCACATCACGTAGTTGATAAAATTAAGTAGTTCATTGAAATATGGACAGATTACAGTTATAGAAGCTTTCTCTTGTCATATTAAATCTGTGATCAATATTTATCTTCTAAGAATTTGGCTATGAAAGTATTTTTCATTACTGATTCAAGCACAGCTATAATAGTGAAGTTTTGTATAGTAAAAATAGTGAACAAAATGTGCTAAATTAACTGATGTGCACAAGATGAAGCTCTAAAAGTGTACTGCCTCTAGCAATGAAAATGCCTATAATTAGTCCAGAAAGGATGAAAGTTGTAAGATGTAGCTTTATTTGAGCACAAAAGAACATTTTCCATCACCTGCCGTTATATAATCCACCTCTTGAAAAAGAATACCAACATTGAGAATGTGTCAGGTATGAAGTGATACTAATGACACAAACTGTTTTTTTTTTAATTCTGTGAAGATATAAAGGTATATTTTAGCAATAAGCTTAACAAATTATTAAAGAAGTCACAGTAAAACCTTTTTAAATTTATGTGTGTGTGTGTATATATATATATATATGAGAAGTATTTATCTGTATGTGTATTTATGTGCATACATGACTCATCAAGAGGCACCACTGAATTCCCAATACACTAGAAAAACATATATTTCAAATTAATAACAGTAAACATTCAATGTAACTAAATCAAGGCTTAATGTTTGTACAATTTTCTTATAGGTTACACATAACACTGAGATATACAGTGTCTGCTATTAATGGTTGAAATCCATTTTGATTTCTAATGATAGAAATTTTACTTAAAAATGAGTTTTTTGCATTTTTAATTCCTATTACAATAATGAAATATCAGGAGTTACTGGAAAAAGAAAAATTAAAGCAATATAGTGTTTGGAACAAATGAAAATTAGCAAAGTACTATTGTGCAGAAGAGAAAATAGCAAGTGAGAATGCTTATGTTGTAATCTTTTGCTAAAATGAAACAATAAATTTATAGATAACTATCTTTTTATTATTAGTTTTACATATAAAAAATATTCAGTTTTCATTTCTAAATAGGTGACATTTAAATTTACATTTTATTGAATTTTGGTGACTTTTTAGCTGCAAATTAGTGAAGTAAAACTTTGTTGAAGCCAGAGATAAAAGAAAATGACATTACTTTCTGTCAAACTATTCTTTTATTTTTTTGATTTTTTAAAATGTTTATTTTAATATTTGGACAAGTTTCTGTTGTTTAAAATTATGCTTCATCTTGATATCTATGAAAAATATTAAGTTTTGGCAGAATCATTATTTATTTGTTCACAAATATTTTTATATCTTAAACTTAAAGCTATTTGTTCTTTTTTTTGTGTATGGTTTTTTTTTTTTTTTTGACAATTTACTTCTATTTATTATTTTTAAATTGATTTTTTTTATTGAATTTATTTCTTCAATGCAAAGTGCAAAAATTGAAGATTGTAAATAAAGAATAAAAAAATTATTTCATTATAACAATACAATTTTTAAAAAAAATGTTTTTGTGCATTATTTAAGAGATAAACTATATATTTAATTTATTATGAAAATAGCTTCAGTTTAAATAAAATTTGTAGTAAATGAAATTATTTTATACCTGAACATCTTTAGGAATAACCAAAATAAATTAAAATAAATTATTTTGAGAAAAAACAACAACTTATTGTTGGGCTTTTCCAATGTAAACAATTCCTACTATAAGGCTGAATATAAAATGATAAATCAATGAGTGCAAAGGTTATGATGAATATAACACATGAATGCACAAAATGTCCTAGAATGCTTTCTTATGCTTAATCATCCAATACCTTTTCTCACATTTTATAAGAGTTTGTTACCAATTTAGTTCTTTTACCACTTGTAGTATCTTTAATAGTAAAAGTGTTGGAAGTATTTTTTTTTTAAAAAAAATTATTCTAAATACATACTGTATAATAATTTTATTCAGATACCAAAAAATTTAGAACAAAAAACTGATATGAATACCAGAAAAAAAAAAGATTTCCAACTAGAGAATAACACAATTATCAGCAATTTAATTCCTGAAAATGGAATGCATTTTAAAAAAATAAGGATGAAATATAAAATGCCTTATCATTAAGAAAAATCCATGTTCACAATAATAATATTATGGATCAAATAAAAATTTCACTAAGGTGAATAACAAAAAGTAAATAGTGCATAATAGTATCAATGTAACATTTTTTATAAAATTGAGCAATACAGTGTATAAGAACTAAATACAATTAATTTATAAGTATTTTTACACTTACATTTTTGTTTTGTTGATTGTATTAAATGATAATTTGGGGACTGGTAAAGAACTAAATTTAAATACATGCATTCCAATGTGCCATTAAATGATTAGCTTATTTTTCAGTTTAGTTTTCCCCAATGTAAACACAATTTGTTCCCTAATGTATATATGATATACACAAGTAAAATTTGGTTTTCTTAAAAAGTGAATCAGTTATATTTAATAAATCTAAATAATATTAGACAATATCTAAATAAAATATTTAAGTATTATACGTTTAATAAATTATATATAGAGCTCACAAATAAGCATATTAAATTAGGTCATGTGACGTCTGAATTGATTTTTTTTTTTTTTAAGTTTAATAAACTATTGCACTTTTTTTAATGCTTAATATAAATAATGATTGTACCACTTTTGTTTAAGATTTATTATAAAATAACAAACATACCTTTAATAAGATGCAAATATTCTACTGTATTACTTAAATCATAGGGGGGAAATCTAGCTTTCAAATAATATCACAAATATAAAGAGATCTGTTAAATAATGAATATTATAATCAAACAATAAAAAATGTAATCATGATCAGTAGCATTTTTTCATATAATCCTTGACACAAAACATTATAGCACCAAAATTTATTAAAAATTAATGATCATAATAATGCAAAAATCTATTTAAACATAAGTATTTGAAATAAAAACTTTGAGGTTGGCACTGAGGATTCCACAGATCATTGTTCTTTATTTATTCTGTAAAGAAGTTAAAAACTTACTAACATATTAATGATTTCATGTGCTTCACATCCTTGAAAATAAAAATACATTCCAAAATGTATATTATCAGGAACTAACAGAAAAACACAAAACAAATCTACAATGTCAGAACTTGAAAAAGGGGACTTCAAAAATAAATTACTTCCAGATAACTAACATTTAAATTATATTTGATGTGAATCTAAGTAGAATTTATAATAAAGCATAAGACTAAATGCCAGGTACATATTTATCTGGGAACTTCTGCAGTTATCAAACCTTTTTTCCATCAGAAATCTAATATATTTTAAAATACATTATCAGACATAAAAATATTTAATAACTTATATTATGTTGGATCCTTTTTACATGCATGTGGTCATGTGTATTGGTTGTATAAGGTGGAATGGATAACTGAAGGGAGTTTAAAAGTCTGGGTTCATATCCCCTCTAATTATATCTATCTTATGTATATATACTATACTTGTATTTAAATATTCATATTCAGTCTGTATTCTGCCCATCCCTCTTCTGTGTATTTAAATGATCTTAAGATACTACATATAAGGAGTCAGAATGATTTATGGTGAACATGGGTATGACAACAAAATTGGCAAACAAAGGCTTTGAATATGTCATCATCAAATTTTCAATATATAGATGGCTGAAGAATTGGAGAGTGTAGAGGATTGGCTTATCTATTAACATTTGAGGATTTTTCTATCTTAATATAAACAAAGCTCTGATTGTATATATGTGTGAGAGCTGATGATCCGGGCCAAGTGATGAGTGCTGGTTCAGCACGAAATGTTTATTGGAGATCTTTTTTTTTTCACATGTATGTGGCCATGTATATCAATTGAATAAAATGGAGTGAATGACTGAAGAGAGCTTGAAAGTCTGGGTTCAAATCCACTCTAATTACATCTAGCATTATATATTAAATTGCATTGAAAAATGTATATGATATTTTATTTATATAAAAATATTTCAATATTTTACAAAGTGAATTTGAACAAGTGATTCTGACTGGATATTATGAATACAGTTTCATAAAGGCAAATTAATTTAATAAAATTGCCAAACAATACTTTCTAAATAAAGTACAATATTCTTGTAACAGTGTTAATATAAATTTTCATACAATGAGTGTATTTTACAAAACATTGATTAAGATTTTACGGTGTATTTCACAGATCAGAACTGGACTTATTTCTTAGGAGTAAAATAAAATTTTATTAAGGATAGACTAATTGTAATTGTATCAAAGCATGTAATTATACAAGGTTGTTGAAATATCTATATAAAAAAAGTTAACTAACAAACTATTGAAAGTATAGTCATCTCTGGTTATGGTTGGCCATAGTTTATTATCTTATTTAATAAGTTAGAACCATTAAAATTTTAATATGTATTATTATAAAACTTTGCTCAAATTCAGATTTTATATATACATTTTCAGAGGATTTTCTGCACAATTCTATTGCTTGTTTTTAAATTTAAATAATCATTTGTTTTTCTCCACGCTCCCTATTTTTTTTTATTCATCTAATCTAGTGGTATTCAACCATCTAAGTTCAGCCTACCGCTAAAAGAATATTAAAATTTCTCCATACCACCACTCTTTATGAAAAAAATTTCGGCATCAAAATAAAAAAAATATTTATTTTAATCTTTTGGTAACCAAAACATAATTACTTACAGTAAAAGTTAAATATTTAATTTATTTAGAAACAAAATATCTATCATTATTACTAACATTTCCAAAATTATTACATAAAAAAATCCAAATATTTGAATGAATTATTTAAATATAATTTTTCAAATATAATTTATCTCTCGAGTACCATCTGTATGTCATTCCATCGCGTACCACCGGTGGTAGCGCGTATATTAAGTTGAGAAATCGTTGATCTAGTCCATTAAAATCTTTCTTTTTATAACCAAATTCATTCCTTTATTTTTTTCAACATTGTATATATTAGAGAAGTTAAGTAATCATGGTATAAAAAAAAAAAAAAGATTAATGCTTATGGATAGTAATGTTGAAAATAAATGGAAAAGGAATACATGCTATTAATATCATTATTTCATATACAATCCTTCCCTTCTTTTTTTAATATTTAAATTTTCAGATAATAATTAACTATCAATATACACTTTTCATCGTACAGCACTAAAAATATTGTAAAAAGAATTAATTACCTTCCATGTGCACAACAAAAAAATTACATTCATTCAAAAATCACTGCAGAGAAACTTAAGGACCATTACATTTGTTTGAAAATACATTTTCTTAAGTACAGTGTATTTCTTAAGAAAAACTATTCTTCAGAAATACGCAGGAAGTTTGTTAGAAAATTATTACAATACTACTGATGACTAACTATAATACAAAGTAAAATGTTGCCCAATTTATTTAAGTTGTCTAATTGTGAAATGCAATTGAAGAAAAAATGTTTCCAGTTATTTATTACTTTTTTCAACAACGACAATTTCATTAAACAGCGATAAATAATAAAATCATACATCTCTTTACAAGGTCAAAGGATAAAAGTAAATATGGGTCGGTTAATCCGGGAACTTGCTTAAACACCCTGAATTTACTTCTGTTACCCCGTATACAACGCTTTAAGCAGCCATTTTTGCAGTCGCTAGGTAAGCCTAGTGACAGTAAATCTAATAGTATTTCTTTAACTATACTGACAGTTTATTAAAGTTTTCCAGATTCCTGCAATGTCACAAGACGAAGTTGGGTAAGTGTAAATATTTTTCTCTATGATAATATTTATCCCAGTAAAATTGATTTGTATATTTACAATGTTTACAAATTGGTGGATTAATCGTAATAGAATTTATTACGAAAGAAATCCTTATGAAAAAACAATCTTGTATATCACTAGTTTTATGTAATACGTCAATTTTTGTATTATATTTTAAATATTTGATCTAACGATTAGTTTTATTTAGTATCCTAAGGAAAATAGATCTCTTAACTTGTGGCCTACGTTTCCATGTTTTTTCTAAGCATTTTTGCTTTAGTATTTTTATTTTGTTTTATTTTTGAATCAAATAATAATACTATGTTAACTGTGAAGAGTGTATAATCAAAATTCTTATATTGATGTCTAAATACTAATGTGCGTATTGTATTCTCTAGAAACTTGAATTACGATGCTAATGTTTTGATATCACGTGTTTATAGCCATTACGTGGCATTATTATTCTGGCTTGAACATACATTCGTAGTTTTTATCATTTTAATTGTATGTATAATTAAAACTTCAATTTACTTACATGTATATATTAGTTTATCAAATGACCTATATTTTTAAATCATTTTTATCGCAAGATTATATAGATTTATTTAAAATCAGAGTTGTGCCCAAGTTCCGTTAAAAAGATAAAAATCTTATAAAGTACATAAATATATGTCACGGTGGATATTTTTCAAATGTTTAATTTTTTTTCTTTTTTTAGATGAATGAAAGTGTACCATATTCATTAGATGAATAACATAGTGTGATTTTCTAATAGTAGCTCCTGTGGCTTTTTTTTTTTTTATATTCATGAAGTTTTTCCAGTAATTTTAAAATACATTTAAAAGTATATTTTAACTTGTAATTGCCGAGTTTGAAATAAAAAAATAATAAAATGCTGATTAAATAGGTGTATTACAATTATTAGTTATAAACTTACGGATGACAACGATTTTTAATATAAGGAAGAAATGAAATTTGCCCCCCCCCCCCCCCGCATGGTTACTTTTAATGCGGGTAAATTTATAAATATAATGATTTAATGCCGTAAATAAATATTTTTATTTGAGTTACTGTATAATTATGGAGCCTTATTATATTGTAAACTCTTAACTTACTAGATAAAATCCTACTCCCTACTAAATATTGATAACTAGTAAACCGAAATTGCTTACTTTGAATATATACTATAGATTTGTTCACTTATCTGAAACAAACTAGTTTAATCAAAGAGCTGGCAAATAATTCTTTTTCCATGGTTGACAGTGTTTCTTAATTATACCAATAGGTTTTTTATGAATGAGGATTCAAAAAAATATTGCTGATCAATAATTTTGAGTCCATTCATCAGTCATATATTGATTGATCATGGTCAAAAGTAGACTATAAAATGGATATATATATTTAAATGTTCAGTATATATATATTACTTACAATCATCATTAGTAGCTTGTTAGATATTCACTAACTATTCAGAAGAGTTATTTTTACATCTTTCAACCTATAAAAAGATTGGAGATACTGGTTGAGTAAGAGTATAATTAAATAATAGCTCAATCAAAATACCTACTTAAATAAAGATTTTTCGTTTTTATAAATTATATACATTCACAGATATGTTGTTCACATCAAAATGTCAACAATTGGCATTTTAAAAAAATCATTAAGCATCAACAATTAATTAATAGTACTCTTTAATAACAATCATTAAATCTGTGTGGTAATGAATCTGCATACATTCATTTAAATACAAGGAATCCTTTATGATATGGATTTTATTCAATATAATTTCGCATAATCCTGGCGAGTTTTTGCAACTTTATGAAATAGGAGCTTTACAGAATGGAAGTTCACAAAATAAAATTGTTTTATACTGAAAATGCACTGTTTATTTAAAAGCATGGCCATTTCCAGCATCATCACAATGTATTTTCTATAATTGCATAATTGTTTATATTTCTAAAATTTGAGAGTACTATATTTATAATTATATGTGAAATTATAACTAATACAAAAGTGAATTAAATGCAGTTATCTGCTATTTGAAAATAAATGTATAAAGCTGCATTTAGGACATGTGGAGCAATAAAAAATAAATAAAATTAGAAACTTTTTATTTTATTAATGTGAAAATCCTTGTGAATATTGCTAAATCTTCATTATCATTTATATAGAAATAAAATTTTGACAAGTATGACAAATAAATGATGCATTTTTAAAATAAGAATTTAAATTTTGTAATTTGAGTGTGAAATTGCTACAGATGATTTTATTTGTTATGGTCAACAAAGCAGGTGAATTTTTAAAAAAATAATATTTATGCATTCATGAACTTTATTTTTATTGTTTTTCATTTGTTTAGTTTTTCCCCCCCGTAGAACTTTAATCTTTGGTTTTTTAATCATGTTTTCTATTAAATATATATATTGCAATATTATTCATATATTAAATATATGTTAATATATAAAAATAAGTACTACACTGTTTATTGAGCTACAGTCAATTAAATGTAATAGTAAGAAAATCAAGTCGTACATCATGTGACTTATTAAGCTTGCACTGCAAATGTAATATAATGAGTTTGCTACTAGCTCTAAACAAACTTCCAATAAATGTTGAAAAAGCATTTAAAATCACTATCCCCAAACTGGTTTTGAGCTAATGGCTATGTAATAGTTAAGTATTAAATAAATGCTGCACTTGAATTGGTATTTTAGATATAGTGTCTGAATATCCTAACGCCTCATTGAGGACAGGCAACGTCTCGATACCAGTTTGGGGGTAGGGATAAATCTAGATAGAGATTTTGAATGCTTTCTCTTGCGGCATTTATCGGAAAAGCTTGTTTAGAGCTATTAGCAAGCTCATTATATTACATTTGTAGTACAAGCTTAAGTCACATAATGTATGACTTGATTTTCTTACTATTATAGTTTTGTTTTTGAGTTCTTGGCGATGGTTATATTGCTAAAACTATTAATATATGGTGAATCTGGATTGGAAGACATTTAGATGTCTGAAAAGTTCAGATTTTCTACTTAAGAGTTAAGTATTAGATAAATGCTATGCTTGATTTGGTATTTTAGATCTAGTGTCTGAATATTCTCACGCCTCACTGAGTAGATAGAGTTATTTGCAAGCACATTATAATTAAATAATATTAAAATTTTATAAAATTCGGTCCTCGTGTTTTAATCATGCTACCTGTCTGAAATTTGGTGGTGAATAAAAATTTCCTGTATACAGTTTTTGTCATTTGTTGTGGGACTAATACTTTTGATGAAATAATTTATCATATTTAGACACATGTATATTGTAAAAGAAGAATATTAATAAAATATAAGAACGATGCTAAAGGAAAGCAACATTGTCTCATAAAAAGAAATATTTCCTTGTTGGACAACTCAAATGCAAAGAAAACTAATGACTACCAAAATGTAAAGGTAAAATAAGTGCTGTTCATTGAATAGCCTGCATATTTGGGTAATCATGAATATAATAGAAACTATAACTGAAGAGGGCTAGCTGGCCTGCAAGTGCCTCAGATTTGGGCATCCACATATAATAAATAAAATCGGGAACCAAGTGGTTTTCTGCACCAAATATTTGGTCAATCTAAAATATATTACATAAACATACTTAGGCAACTAAAGTATATTAATAAATAGACAAATATGTTGTTCCACAAATGGCTCTCTGGCAGTTTAGATTTACATCTACAACGGATTCATGAATTTGTAAGATGCCAATGGTCCAGAGATGATTATCTTACTTGGCAAAGAAAATAAATTTTATAAATGATGACTTACTTGATGATAAAGTTTAGTATGGGATGCACAATGAATTATCTTCATTGTAAAACATTATGTAATAAAGTAATTTTATAATGATTTATGCAATAGGTAAATCAAAGTACTTAGGTTAATAATAATATAAATTTATTGAAATAAGCATTAATTCACCGAGGTGGCAAAAATGGCGAAATAAAGATCACGTGCCTACTGCAATCTAATATCCTATAATACATTTTTATATAACCCCCCCTCCCTGCCCTGCTAGATTGCAATTAATAGAAACAATCTATGATTAAAATTATTAAAGCATATAGTCGTAAATGGGCGAATGACAAACTCTCATAATATAAAAAAAAAAATAGTGAAAGTTTTTTTTTTATATTACTTTTTTTTAAAAAGATAGTTATATCTCACATTGTTTAAATTATATCCAATGATAATTAAGATTACATTAGTCAAAATTATGAAATAAAAAAACTAATAAATATTTTATAGTTAAAATTATCATGATGCTTTTAATCTTTTTTTTTTTTTAAGAAATGAAACTTATTTGATGGAAATAATTTGATGGAAAATCTTTTATTAGCATCTTTTATCACATTTTAGTATATGACTTCAGTTGAGATTCCATTATTCGGTGTTATTTCCTTGGGGCACCTTTTACTAGCAAAACACATAGGCATCCATACGCAATTAGAATCATTAGATATCCAATTATACTTCTTGTTGGTATTACAATCCCTGGTGATTTTAGCTCTATAGCGGTCAGCATAGATATCCATTTCGTTTTAATCATAAAGATATGAAATGAAGAGAGGCTTTTGGTCCCCATTTCAAGTGTTTCTCTACCCACAGTTTATCTTCCTTTATTATATTTCAAGTGTTTCTCTACCCACAGTTTATCTTCCTTTATTATAAGTCAAGAATCTATAAAAGTAAGATAAGATAAACACAAATTTTTAGTCAAAGAAGTATTTGTGTTCTTACTGAAAGACGTTTTTGTAAATATAGTAACACAAGTCTTCTTCTTAGCACTAGCATGTGAACATATGAATCTCTTCTAATCTTAATAAGGCATTGTTATCACTCGATAATAACCCAAACAAATATTTTATTTTTAAATTAATAAATAAATGGTTCACTTATTCCAGATTCATTCAAAACAAAATATATTTTATTAAACATATGACCTTGGTTTTTTTTAAAATTATGTATACACTACAAGGAAACTATAGATGGCAACATATGTACGTCACAATATATTTATATTATGCCTAATGAAATATTAATTGATAGAGAGCAAAGGCTTATTGTGCTATTATTATTAAAATCTATTCAAAAATATGAGAAGTATTGCTTGATATGTTCATATCCATATAAGATATTTAAAAAAAGTATTGTGAAAAAATAATAAAATTCTAACTTGACAAAATATGTTTCAATCAAAGAGACCAATTTAATTGATAAATTATTTGACAATTTAAACTTTGCAGAAGATTGAAGTGAATAAATATTTTATATGTATACTGTATAGGAAATCCTAATCAATAAAATCTAAAAAGTTATGCTAATAGTACGTAAGAAATAAAATTAATTATTATATGTACATAGTAAATGTTTTACCATTACCAGTAGTTACATATCACAAAAAAAAAAATATCCAGGTGTTTATAAAATGTATTCCCCTGCTTAATTAAACTGCAAATTGATCAGAAGTTACTAGAATATGAAGTACTTGTTCTATGCATTACTATAGTACAAGCAATTCTTAAATTTGAAACAAATTATCATAACTAGCAAATTATTATAACTATCAAGGAAAAATTAAAATATTTAAAACTATTCAATTTAATTTTAGGTCATTTTTTGCTGGTGAAATTGGAAGTAAAACTAATATTAAGAATTAAAAAGATTTATTGTAACTATTTTTGAATATAAATTGCAGTAGCAAATTAAATTTTGGTAAAAAAATTTTAAATTACCATTTTTATTGCTAAAGGGAAAATACAATTGGTAAAATCTGTTTACTTTATTAGTTTAACTAAAAATCTTGGTTTTAATCCTGTAAATTGGATTACAAAGATTTGTGCTTGTCATGTAAAAGGAAAATATGTTGTATGACTTCAAACTAAATTAAAAATAAAATTAATAATTTATAATCCATATTAATTTGAAAACTGTGTTGAGCAGTTTTTTTAATGTATAATATGAATTCAGTAATGACATCCAACTTCCATTGTTTTTTATTATTTTGCTTAAGGAAAATACGAGTTTGTTTTTTATTGAAATATTTTTATTACAGATATAATTATAAAGGAAAATGTGATTCCTAAAATAATTTAGTTTGTTTTTAATTTAAATGGTGTGCACACACTGGCAAATACTTGGCATATACATCCAATCATACAAGAAGCACTAATCAAGGGATTATACTATCACTATGGAACAGAGCAAAGGAGGTTTGTTCAGAAACCAGTGATTTGGAAATAGAAAAGATGCACATAGAACAAATGCTTATGAAGAATGGTTATCCATCAGCAGTCATCGAAAAACCTTCAGTAGACAACACAGAGACACCAAAAGAGAAAAGTTATTGGTACAATAGTGTATCCATATATACCAGGAATGGCGGACAAACTAAAGAGAATCTGCAGTCAATATAAGATTAGAACTGCTTTCCAAAGCCTTACCACACTTCGAGGAATGCTTACTTCTACTAAGCCTAAACTGGAAAACTGCATATATGAAATACCATGTGAATGTGGAAGGAAATACATTCGTGAGACCTGTCGCCCTGTTGAACAATGATTGAAGGACCACAAACTACTGGTTAAAAGAGAAAAAACAGATGTCTCTACCATAGCAGATCATGTATGTACTAATGACCACATGCTTGACTAGGAAAATACAAAGATATTGGATAAAGAGGAAAAAATGCCTAGAAGAAAATTCAAGGAAGCTGCTCATATGACAATGGTAAATAATCCTATAAATCAACCCAGTGTGGCAATACACAATGTATGGAAGCCTCTAATTAATCTTGCTCTTAGGGGAAAAAAAAGATTGAAGGACTCGGGAGGATTTGAACCAACCCTCATATAAATATATCAAATTTCTACTATATGTTGCCTTTGACAGAATAGCTCAGTTGGTAGAGCGTTTGCCTTAAATTCAATATACAAGAAACTAAAAGTGTGAGTTCAACTTCTAAGCGAATATTGTCACTGTGCATATAGTCCAGCAACACCTGAAGAAGAGTGGAGAATAATACTACTCGAAACTTGTAATTACTAACTTGTATTGTCTATTTGTGTGTTATTACTAACAAGTTGTTTGTATTTGAAAAGTTTAAAGTTTAAAATTTTCTATACATTCAACATTCATTCATAAATGATGGAAATAGTCCAACATATCACATCTTATAATATACCATCATTACAAACCTTCAGACAAATAATAACTGATAAATAGTCTTAAATGGCAGTTTCAGCTGTATTTTTTAGCATTAATTAATATGAATAATCTATTAAGTTTTAAATTGTCACAGGAAAAATAAAAACATCTCAAAACTATGGAATATAAATGTTTTTTTGTTTCTTTTACTATCATTTATCATTAAAAGATTTATTATTCATCCATGTTATTATAAGGTATAAATACTTTTTTAAACTGAAAAAGAGTAGAATTTCCAAAATAGCAGATATTGGATTATATATATATTTAGCTGCATGCTGATATCTAATAATGTATAATTTTAGGATTATTTTTTTTTTATTATTGAAGACTAATGTGGTTTTTAATAATCTATTGCAGGTTAATATAAATTCAGAAGTCATGTAAACTCATTAAAGTATGCATCAATTGTTATCAATATATAAATATATAGAAAGAATTTGTGCCTCAGTACTATCCAGATTAATTATTAAGAATCAAATCACTTATTGAATTATATATATTTTAATAGTATAATCCTCAATACTCTTCCTCTATAAAGTGTAAAAGAGTGTTTTGATATTATATATTTTAATAGCTGATTGGATTAAGACATATCAGGTATCACTAAGACAATTGCAGTTTGTTTTTTTGTTTTTTTAAATAAAATAAAAAAATATGCAAGCATATCACTTAACTATTTGATTTGAGAAAATATTTTAATCAATGCTAATTTATTTTCATTTAGTAAATAATTAAATGATTGAGAGGATGTATAACTAAATTGGATAATTGTTGTTATAAAAGCACTGATTAATATAAACTTTATTGGAATGATAATTTAATTGTAATATTGCTATAAAATAACTTCTTGGGTAACTGTTTATGCAAAAAAAATATATATATCGATTTTTATTGCTATAACTGTATTATAGCAAAACTTTACCTTGTTTCATTTTCTTGGATTTACTACATATTTTGTTGTTTACTGTTTCAGAACTTCCAACAAATGTTAATTTTTTTTCTCCTGGCTTCACCATTCATTGAATTTTCATTTTATGAATTAATTGCCAATAAATCATTCTGACAGAAATTATTTTTTAATTTGAAATGACATAGTATTCTTTACTCTTTTTTTTTTGGACTAAGTGAATACTGCTGTTAAAATACACTTCAAGGATAATTATGATCACTTCTTTTAATTTATTGCAAGCACACTTGTGCATACTATGTTAGTTAGTCTAGTTTATTATGTTTTATGTCTTATTTTTAATAGATAACTATTTTATAAAATAAAATAAGAGAAAAACAGTGAATTTAAAGTGCAAACTTATGTTAGACATGAAGCACTTTAATTTTTATCTTTTATATAGATGGTTTTTACTGTAGGGCCAAAGTAGAGTATTTTGTACAGTGCAATTTAAGAAAAAATATTGGCAAACTCCATACAGTAGTGCCAATCAATGCAAGTCTTAGTAATCACTTAATGCAAAATTTATGCATAAAATCCCTATCGAGTGCCCCCAAATCCCCAGACTAATTTTTAACTTCTGGCTTTCATCAGTCAGGAGCCATAAATCTGAGAGCACTGCACTTAGATCTTAGGATCTAATGCAACACTAAAGTTTAGGTCTATATGACTATACAAGTGAATGAGCTTGGATTGAAAACATAGCTTCAATTGTGGGATCATAGTTTATAGTTAACTAGATAGGTAAATAGTGGTTGCTGGTATAACAATCAGAAACATGTGATTCGTTAATATAGTGCAGAATTCGACCATCACACAAATGGCAGCACCATCTAGGTAGCGAAGTGACCTGTAGTGTTGAGTTCGAACATAGTTTATCGGTTCCACAATACAGTCTGCGAAACAACGCATCTGATGCCACGTTAGTAAATATTTCTTTAGGCACAGTGATCAGGGAGATGCACGAGAATCAAGAATTTTATTTCGAGTTAGCCAATCATAACATTAATCTTAAATATTTATCTTTACAGAATCGAGGAAATATTATATGGAATGGGTATCGAATAAATAAATAAAGAAGTAACGGCAGACGTATAGTTTGACATTATTTATTGAAACATTTTAATAATAAATCATTTACTAATAATATTTGGTAAGATTTAAAATTTAGTAACGGGATTTTCCGATACTGTTAGATATCAGAGATACATTTATTTATATAACTGACATAATCTAGCTACCTAAAATTCTCGAGCAAGTATTTCTAAGGCATGCCTTTAGGGATTTATACTTTTGCAATACAAGAGTCTAAAGTAAGATTTATAATAGTAGCGGTGGACATATATTTATTTAATTAAAGATATTTACTAATAACTAGGGGCAAACATTTATTTGAGAATGAATTATGTCACTAATGCATGGATGGCATTACACAGGTCCGTCCAGAAAGGCGATAGGAAATGGCAGTATATTGAAATTGCAAAGCCGTGAATGAGTTTAGAACAATGCGCTGGCGTTTGCCGTAGGCCCAAAGAGGTAAGGTATCATAAGCATAACCAGGGGCCAGTGGTTCGTGCCACGATTGCCTGCTGGCTGCGTGACTTTCGTCAAGCCCTACGGGAGCATTTATTATGTCCGCTTGTGTAGGGCGACTGGGATTAATTTCAATCCTAAAGAATCCGATGTATTCAAGGCTTGTAATGGGTCATCGCGTCTCTAAAACGTAACATGTATAACGTACAGACGATTCTGTTAAGATTTAAATATATTTTATAACTCAGGCCTACATTATCAACATTTAATAAAGAACGTTTGCGACTCTCAAAGAAATGCGATTTATGGAATTATTAATTAAAATTTAATAAAACATTATGTAAACTGGGTATTATAACATACGTCAGCCATTTGCTAAGCAGTAGACCCCTGCATTACAATAAATGAAGCACTGAATGTGTGTCTATTTATACGAAAATATTAAGTAATTTATGGAGGTAAATATTAATGAAGATTTGACACGCATCCACTGTTTCAAGTAATCATAGATTTATACTTAGAAAATCATGAGCATGCTATAATTATATAATAAAATGTAGATTTTAGAAATATGTACCCAAGAAAGATAGAGTTAGGCAAGCTAGATTATTAGAGAAATTTACAGGAGGAATTAATTAAATTTATAGTTTTACAAATGACAATTTTATAGTTTATAAGTTATACAAAGAATGAGCTATAGCGTGATATTAGTAGAGTACTCTAAAGCTTGGGTATTACAGGTACCTGTTTTATGAGGTTTTCAGATTCAGTATTCAATAGCAAATTGTTCATAATTCCAGCAGTAGTAGTTCTTTCAAGCATTTAGATGATTTAGTTATTTGAATATTAGCAGCAGCTTTCCAATTGTTTAGGCAGCAGATCTTCGTGGTTGACTTTATGGAGGGCAATGGGATGGTTCGGCATACGATAGGCCATCTCCGGAAGGAGAATAGTCTGGGTGCTTTCTACTCGACCATACTGTGGCAGGTAAAATTAATTTAAGATCTTGGAGACTCTCAACTGATCGAGAGCATAGCTAAAGTTAAACTGAAAGTCCTTAGAAAGTTCAAAATGGCCTCCCTTCCTGATCTTATCTTTTTAACTTTTGTTATATTTATTTTTGGATTCAATCATTTGCCCCGAAAATAATCAATATAGAAAGCTGCATTTCTATTGTTTAGATTTTATTTTTACATTTACAATTTTGTAATTAGATTTTAGGGAATTTTTCTTTAATTAATCTATTATCTCTCACCGACCGTTACTTTTAAAATTTCAAATACAAAAGGGAACATACCATTATTTTTACTTTTAATTAAATATTACATCAGATTTCTAAAATTATTATTAAATGAAATTTAAACAAAGCAATAAATAACGAACTTTATAATTTAAAATAACGAACTTTATAATTTAAAATAAATGGTTAAATTTATATATTTTTATATACTAAAAAAAAATACAAATTACATTATTTTTATCCATTGCCTTAAATTTGTTATCGAAATGTGTGTGTGTTTATGGTGGATTTTACATATATTTTTATTCATTTTTAATATTGCTACACACACAATTCGATACCAAAAAAGTTTAAATTTGGGTAGGATAGAGTGGTGGTGAGAGACGATAGAAAAGGTGAAACTTAAGATTTTCGAATACGAATCTTACTGTTTCACTGGATGATTGCTTTCGGATCCAAGGATCCTCACTGATGAAAACCACAAGTTAGAAACTAATCTGGAATATTGGATGAAGAATTTTATGCATAAACCTTGTATTTATTTATTACAAAGGCTTGCTTGGATACACTACTGTATGGAGAGTTTGCAATTGTTTTAACAGCTTGTGTAAACAAGAAATGCTGATCATGTGATGTTTTAGTGGTTTCAGGAAAAATATTACTGAGTAACTAAATTTAAATGTTTTCTTAAATATATACCTCAAGTATTAGAAATGTATATAACATTTAATTTAATTACTACAAAAATATTATGAACTTAAAGTACAATAATAATAACTGCAAATTTCTTTAGATACTATAAATGTTGTATACAATGGTACTATGTGAAAAAAAAAAAAAATCATCATAAAATTGAAATAGTGGGCTCATATAATTTAAATTCTGTTATTGCAAATTTTTAATAAGTAAGCAGCTATTAAAGTGAGATGTAAATATTAGTTTTAGGGAAAAAATTGAAATATATTGGTGTATGTAGCTTAATATTTTATATATAACTTTCTTGGAAAGCAATTTATACCAATATTGTTGCTATGTCAACATTTGGTTCCAAGTCCTCATAATTATTTCTAAAACCACAGATAATTAAGATCCAATATTATATATATACATGTATTAATAATATAATGTAAAAAATTATATATAGTAAATTATTGTTAAAAGATAATTAACACAAAAATAGTGTCATTATAAAAAAGATAGTTCAGTAAAAAATCAAGAAAAACAATATTTATATTCTCTTTTGACTTGCTAAACTTCTTAAGATCTGAAATAGACAAATTATATCCAAATATTTCATATGCTTGTTTACAATTGTAATAGAACTGAGGTCTAAAATACACAAACTGACCTGGTATCAGATCTACATTACTATGACTATAGTCTGAGTTTAAAACTTAATTTTTTTATTTTTTATTGAACTATTTTTTATATTTTATTTTTTGTCAGTGATTTACTATATTTAATTTTTTTTAATACATTATATCATTGATATACATATATAATATATTGGACTAATTATTATAATATGATGAACAGTTGATTCATTTTGCCTCATAAAATTTATGAATTTAAATTTTTGTTTAATATTTTCAAATTTCTGGTGAGAGTGTATCAGTGATGTATGTCGTTACTAGAATTGTTTTATTTTAAGATTATTCTTTGTTGTGAAATTTATTGTTTTAATCATCCAATATTTTTCTTCCTGTTATTTTACAATTTCTAAATAATTTACATACTCGATCTTACTTTGTTCTTTATAAACTCATCATCATTTGCCCAATCCATTGTTTTAATGATATGGATAAACTACTTCCAAATCATTCTCTGCTTTTCTGCATGCTTTCAATACATCCATGACAATCTTGATCATCCTCTTCTTAACCCAGTCACAATTTCAATCATACGCTTTTCTGTCTTACCACATATCCAAAATAGAGTGACTTCTGTCACTAACCTTTTCAATAGTTGTCTTATGCGAATCTGCAAACACTCAAACTCATCCATTAGTTCTCTTAGCTGTCCAGATTAGCCCAAGCATTTTTCAATAGCATTTTATTTCATATGCGTTAATTGTTGTTTTAATATTTTCTCACTGTCCATGTTTTAAATCCATATATTTCAGTGGATCATATCAAAGCTTTTAATTGCTTATACTTGGTCAACATAATTATGCCTCTTTTTTTTTTTTCAAATGGGCACTAATTTTATAAATGCTTTTGATATCAACACTAACTGTGCATTTATTTTTGGATATTTTACATCTTGATTATTTATTCTGAAACCCAGATCGACAAACACTGAAAACCTTTTGCAGTTGAACATCCTTTACTGTTCATGTAGTTAAGGCTTATTGCTTTATCTTGCTTATACCCTACTTGACATTTATGTTTTAGACTTGCTGTGCCTTTTCACATCCATATCAGTCCACCGATAACTTTCTAATCTTTGGATGTCATCAAATAACGTGTACACCAGAACTTCTGATAAACTTAAATAATAAATTTGTAAAACAGACCACATGTACACGTTATTTCATGACATTTTCACAAGGATTAGAAAGTTATCAGCAGACTGATATATATGTGAAATGTCGTAGCAGTTATAATATGTAATACTAATCGCACCAGACTAAATCTGAAAAACTACATTTTAACAATATGAAAAATATAAATTTATACACAAAAGTAATAAAAACACATTACAATATTAAATAAAAAGGTTCATCTTTGTGTCTATTTTGTAATTTCATACCGTCAAAGCCACTCTGCACCTGCACAAAGTATGACATTTTGCCATCGCAAACACAGCAATTTCCAAGTTTTACTTAAAATTACAAAATACTATGTAAGTAAAATAAAATAAAAAACTATTCTGTCACTTAAATAAGTATATTAACTACAAAATAAACAATAAAGCAAATCAAAAAGAAAAAAAAATACATCTGTTAACTATGGCAGAAAAGTAAAAAATGGACATAAAAAAAAATGTATATTTAGTTCAGATTTTTAAAAATGGAGAATTACAGCTCATGTGTATATGGTATAACGGCTGCACGGGATCTTGATCAAGAAATGTTTTAACTACATTTGTTAAAAAACAAAAAAAGAAATTGGTAAACTTATCAAAATGTAAAAAAAAAAAAAAAATTAAATTTTTATTAAAACAGATCAATGCGGTAGACTGATTTTTTTTCTCTTGTTTATGTCTGTTTTGTAATTTCATGCCAGAGTTAATATACATAGTATTTTTTAATTTTAAGTAAAATTTAGGAATTGCTGGCCATGTTTGCCATGGCAGAATGTCATACCTTCGTGTGGGGAGGGGTGATTTAGATGGCATGAAGTGCCTTGTAATATGTTTTTTTTATTATTTTTGTATACAAATTCTGATTTCATTATTTGATGAGATTGCAGTGTTTATTTAATGGGGTCACAAGGTTAGAAATTTATGGGCGTAAAGAACGATCGGTATGAAAAGGCATACCAGGTCTAATATGTAAGTACCTTCTACTCCTGCAATTACTAATTAATTTACCAAATCATTATTTCCCTGCTGTTGCTATCAAAACTACCACCTGCATATTGCACATTGCATACTCATCTTCCTCTTTTCTGAAAATTATTTAAACCTTTTATTGCTATCTCTGTGACAATAATAAATGAGTATGTTGACAAAACATTTCTAAATCGCCTTTTTTACCCATTTAAAATCAATTTGAGTTTGTCTACACTACTCTTATTCTGATTTGATTTTTCTCTTATATAAATTCAACAACTTTGTATTTGTAGAGTGCAGAAAATGGTTGTTGAAATTCCTAGCTTTATTGACAATAATGTTTAGATATATGTATTTTTATAACATTTATAGTTTATTTTTTTCATTATGAAAATAATTTTGAATCTTTTGTACTTGATTTTTTTTTTTTTAATCTGATTAATCACAAATCATTACAATAGCCATTAAAGAATATATTGGCTATCTTAATAGTAATAAACCAAATATAAAAGGGTGTGTATGAAATTATATTTCTTATGATTTCCTGAATAGCTCTTATCCTGGAAAGTTTAAATCAGTATTTTTAAAGTAATTAAAATATATATATATAATTGCCTATTTTTTGAATAATTAGTTAATAATAATAATAAATTCAGTTTTTAAAAGGACTCGTGTATGAAAATATATTTTCTTATAATTTCCCGAACAATTCTTACTATTTTGGAATGAATGCTCTGAAGAGTTATGTCTATATTTTAAAAGTAATAAAAAATATTTTTTAAATTTTTTGTAATTCTAGCACAATTTATTAAACATTACTATTATATGAAAAAAGGAATGAAAGTAATATTTAATGAGCTGTGATGCCTAGAAATTTGTCTTTGTAAATGTTAACACATTAATTTTATGAATGTTAGATTTCATTTATTTGAAAGATCATTCTGAACAAAAGATTATTAATAAAACCCTAAAGCATGTTAGTGGTATAAAAATTTAATACATAAATAAATGAAATGCTGAGATCTTCAAAAAATAATGGTGAAGAGAAATCTTATGTGCACATTTTATTAAGAAAAATTTGGAGATGTAGTTTAGTGCCTAAAATAGGTATAATGTACAACTAAGATTATTGGATAGAAAGATGAATATTATAGTATGCCATAGTAATGTGTTTGCATTGTAAAGAAATTTTGATATTCTCTATGCAATTGCATAGAATTTTTAAGTTTTAATCACTACCAACTATTGATATTGAAAGAGACTAGATCTTTTTTTTTTGTTGTTTGAATAAAAAATGGATTATTGATAATGGAGTCAAAATGGCTTGTTTTCACATACAAAGAAGTTGTTATACAGTACCTTAACTACCTAATTTGGGTTTAGAAAATTCAGTAAAAGCCTGAAATCCGGGCAAAGCCGCTTGGAGCGTTGGTGCTAGACAAAATCAATGAAATATAACGTTACCGGGCCACCGCACCTTTTTTCTTTTTTTATACAAGGTTTTTTTTTCTAATATTGATTAAACGAATAATTTTTATTTCATTTAGAACATGATATATTTATTATTAAACAAATTTTGATATCCATTTTCGTTACTTTTTCTGGGTTTTTTGTTGGAACCTGATATTTTTTCAACAAATTTTGCTAATTGTATTTTTTTTCTTTTTATCATTTGAAAACTTCGAACCGTTTCACGACGTCAAAAAAATTTGTTTGAAAACCACCGCCAAAAAAATAGAATACAATTATTTGCAACTTGTTTAGAACTTAATTCTACCTTTCTTTTATTTATTTTTTGTCTTGACTAAATAGTTTTTCTTATTATTATTTTTTTACTTTTTTTTTTTTAAACACAACTTGTTATCACTTTGATTTAGATTATGTTTGAATTAGCCTTTTTTTTTTTTTTGCTACTACAAGAAACAGTTTTTTGAGCGGGGGATTCGTACTGTTTATTATTGACAAAAACGCAACAAAAATGGTCAATTATTTTAACAGCGCTGAAAAAAGAGAATCAACTTTGAGACTTGTTTCGAATTTTGATTTCTTTTCGGTTGACGTAATTGTTTTTCTTAATATTAAATCCAAATTTACTTTTGTGTTTTTGCCGATTAAAAAATTGTTTTCAAACACCCACACTCGGAAAAAGAATTGTAACTAAAAAGTCAAGAATTTAACCTTTTTTTTCTTTTTTTGAAACAACCTTTTCTCACTTTTTACTTTGATTTCTATTTCATTCGAATTACCTTTTTTTTTTTTTTTTTTAGCCTTCTACAATAAACTGGGGGTGGGTATTTCGTAATTTGTTATTCTTAACAAAAAGTCAACCCAAGTCATTATTTATTTTAACCCCGCTGCAAAAAATTGAATCCAAATACTTGTCAATTTCTAATGAAATAAAAAACAACAAAAAAAAAAGGACACAAACTTTGGACTTTTTAAAATTATTTATTCGATTTTATTGTTGTAATAAAAAGTGGACATTACGTGTGCCTGACAAAATAAAATAAAAAAACAATCTCACACACTTTCTGTACTCGGCAATTTATCTGAAGAAAAGTTTCAAAATTGCACGTTCGTCTCAGATCTTTTAGTGGTCTCGAATATTTTCCCCACCACGCTGAAACGTGACTTAGCCGTGAGCTTTGTCGAAGCCTGTTCAAACTTACATTTTGCCAATTTTTTTACATATTAACCTTTTTTTCGGGAAGGGTGGGGACCATATAACAATTCTTAATAATTAACAACATTTTTAAAATCAAAATGACATTACTCTATTACGGAGATTTGAAAAAGTCGTACCGCCTTGAAATTTAAACACCCTCAAGCGATATGGTAATCAGCTATGAAAAGAACGAATACGCGTAAATAGCTTCGAAGCACAAAACAGGCCGTAATATTTTTGTGCGATGTCATGTAAAGCGGCCTAGCTCAATGGGTTAATAGAATACGTAAATGTTGTATTAGCCTGTAAGGACACGGCCGCCGAAACAGCATTTTTATGTGTTTTGACACAAACAATGCCCCAAGCGGCCGTGCCCGGATTTCAGGCTTTTACCGAAAATTCAAACTCATTATTTGAAAATTGGTTTAGTAGTTAAACATATTTTTAGTCACTGTTTGCTAATTTTCTATTTTAATAATTCTATATGCTTCATGAAATAGAAATTTCATTGTTTGGCAGCATGAAACATTGAATACCTATTATATTAGGAAGCTTCAGTAAATTCTAAGTCCTTTACCAGACTAATTATACATTCATGCACAATCATTTTGTTCATTCGATCTTTTGATATGATCAGCAGTACATTTTTTTAAAAAAACATTACATTCAAAATACATTATCTTAAAATAAGAATCAAAAATCATATTTTTATTATAATTTGCAGTGGCTTGCAGTAAGGGAACAGTAATTTTTGTAATGACTTTTCCCATAAAAGTCACTTTCACATATTTGGAAGAATATTAATAATTTTGATAGAAGTTTTTGTATTGGAATTTGGCTAACATTACATAATTAAACAAAAAAAATTTCAAATTATATATTGCTTTGATAAAAATAAATGCATATTTGAAACTTAGCAATATATAAACTTAATTTTAGTTGTAATTTAAAAGATCTCATACTTTTCATCAATCCATATATAACTATATCCATAGTTACAATGGATTTTTTTCTTTGTGGAATTTAGCAACTATACATCATATATTGTTCAAATATCTTCAATCATGCAATTGCACATTTTATGAAAAAAATTTGAATTACTTAACCATGGTAAAAAAAAATTTTTCATTCTAGTATTTATCACATTGAACACTCCTATAGAAAACTGTAACATCATATTAAAATAGTCTGGTTAAGAATGTGAAGAACCAATTAGATCATTGCATTTAAGTAATCAAAATTTTAATTCATTTGATATTAAAATGTTGTTTTGCTCATACCATGGTTTTGTAATTGTTCAAATTGAGTATTATATAATAGTTAATATGCATCATAATCACTTAATATTTCAAAACTTTGTCCGTACAGTAGTTTTTAATTTTCTATAGAATAAATGTTTGTAAATGCTTCACATCAAATTAAATAAAAAGCAAAACTGTTGTGCCTACATGCATAACACTAACTGTGGAAAAACATTCAATTTCTCAATTGTTTATCTTGAAAAATAAGTAAAAAAATAATTAAAATCAATCTTAAAAAACACTTGATGCTGTTTGCATATATATATGTACTATCAATCTTATATTAAGTAGATAACAAAATAATTATTAAGTTTTTATTTTTATATTCTCAAACATCATTGAGTATAAAAAAAAATTTAATGGATATTTACACTGATGATACTTACTGAAAATATTTGTTTTTCAGTTTTTATTCACTAAATATGTCTGAGCTTGTCATAAATTTGATTTTTTTCTAATCGCTTAAATAATACATATTTCTTTTTGAAACTTATTGATTAGCTTATTATCTATTTGTAATATGGATTGATGGCTTCACCAATTGGTAATACATACGTGCAACTAGCACCAAAGTTTTGATTTGAAATTTATTGAAATGCTTTTCATGTTCAGCATATTTTGTTCAACTGGATGTGAGGTAATGTGATAAGGTTTCTCCTTAGATGAAAGGAAAATCTTTTATGCATAAGTCATATGCCTAGATTATATATATGCATATATTATTCGGAACATTTTTGAATTACATTTTATATTTCATTATATTATTATTTACTTGTCTATCTGTTTGTCCACTAATTAATTGTGCAAACAGTTTTACCTTTGGATCATCCTTTTAAGATACTTTTTACTTAGTATTACGAATAATAAATGTCTAAATCTCATTTCCACATAATAGTTATATAATTATTGTAAAATATTAAAAGCTAAAGCATACTTCCGTATCACCTTTTTTTGTTGTTTGAAGAATTAAGTAATCTCATTTAGAATAGGACATATTTATAACTCAATTTGGATTTTTTTTATTTGTGTATTTTTTTTTTTTAAAAAGAAAATTTGCATTTAAATTATTTTCTTTTTTTAATTCAGATATTTTTAGTTATTCATATTTATTATAAAGCAAGTATTTTATTTATTTATAGTGAATTAAATACTTAATATTTTTTACAATTATTTTAATAAATTTTCATTACTTAATTAATTTTTTTTATGATTAAAAATAGGCTTTTTAAAGTTTTTTTTTTTTTTTTTACTAATATAGAGTATAAGTATGTTACCTATATAAACGTATTTCTATAATATAGAGGAGATCAGGCATAGGAGACAGTTGCATTAGCTCAAAAAATATAAATTCTTTATTACTACAGTTTTGCTAACTAGTGGTAGGACCAGACTACTAAGCGAAATGTGTGCATTAGACTCAAAGATGACTCCTGGTTAAATGAAGCTTGAACTTCTTTGTTTAGCATGTATTAAGTAATTTTCAGGTAAGCTTTACAATCTAGATTTTTCACTCATTCCTAGTGTATTAGCTGTAATAATTAATTCTAGAGTTTAGGCATACATTTAAATTGATTCATGTCTAGTATTATAAAACTATGATTATTTTATAAATTTATTTAGAGGTTATTAATTTTGAATTCAGTTACATAAATGTCTACAACTATTGAAAAGTTATTTTTAGGACACTTTAATCTGAGCATAAATTGAATGTTTCTGTTATATGTTAGTAAAATAAATCTTGATTTACTTGGAATAGATGTTAGAGTGACATGATCTATCATAATATTGCCTTATGCAATTTATTTTACAATGATAGAGTGATGAATTCAAGATTTAAAGATCCCTGGATTGAAGTTCAATTTTATAATTTTCGATGCTTAAATGTTGAATCACCTCCCAAGCAATCAACCATTTGATGTTGGAAGAAGTACTACATTTAAAGTATGCGTAATAATAATAAAAATATAAAAACTTATTCTTTTGCTAATCTTAGAAACATTTCAGCCAAGTTATTATTATTAATATAAACTTAATAAATGTTTGAATTTGATATATTTTATTATAGAAAAATTATATTTCTACAGATTCATTTCAAGTTGTTTTTTTTTTTTTTTAAGGTAGTGTGTAAATAAAATAAAACTTTGAGATATCAGTAAACAATAAAATTCAAAAACTTATACAGTTCAAATTGATGAAATGAAAATTGCTTATCCAGCATTCAATAATGTGTATGTAGAGGTGGTATAACATTAAAACACTGGTTAATCAAACTCGTATCAGCTGATAATAGTAAACTATGAGCTCATCACCATAGGCATATAATACTTTGATGTAAACTGCAATGTATTTCAATGATGTTTTTGTAAGTCACCAAGTTGGTATTTTTTCTCATCTATCTACATTATCATGGGGCCTATTCTTCAACAAGAAAAGCTAGTTACTTATTTATTGAGTAACATCAAAAAATTGACTGATTTAGTTAAGGGCCAGATAAATCAAGCTTTAGTTATAAGATCAATCCAGATTTGGAAGTTATGATGGATGAATACACTCAGTATGATTCCATGAGGCATTTCAATAGTAATTTTTATAATTTATTTTTATAAAAAAACAAACAAACAATGATATTGCTTGATTTTCATAAATCAGAAGTCTTAAATAAAACTCATATTAATAAAATTTAAATTCATCTTGCTTTCTTGCTAATTAGCTTGTAAGAATATTTCATAAGTTAAGCTCATTATTATCTGGCCATAGTATTGCAATTGATATTAAAATTTAGTCACCAAATAAAAAAATAAAAATAATCTAACTCTAATGAGAGAAAAAAACCCGTGAGATTACTATCTGGTACTTGTGAATGTGATCACTAATAGTGATTAACTTATATAATGTTTATACACCCTGACAAAGAGAATACAAATTGTTTCATTTATCCAACAAAGCCACATACTCTTAGTTCTATGAAAACAAATTTTTGGAGATAATCTGTCTTAGAATTGCAACAGTTGGTAATTACCAAAAGTCTGTGTGTGCTACAATATGCACTTCATAGAAAATTAAACTTCAAATAATCCTTATTGTAATGTGGCTGAATCTTATTTGGATCAATTTATGTAAGTAGAAAACATTAATTGCAATTTTATTATTAAAGTTTACGATTTATTAATATAACTTCAGTAATAGATTTTTTTTTTCTTAAACAAATGAAAGAGTACAAACCTGTTGTCAAAACTATATACGTTTACAAATTGATAAAGATTGGACATATTATTTTTTTCTAAAATTTTGAGTTACCAATCTTAAAATCTAATTTTTTTAAACTTAGTTATTGTATGTATCAGGAAAAAAAACTCATTAAGAGCAAAACTTTTTATTTTATTTTTTTTTTTTAGTCTGTTTCTGATACAAATATTTTCTGGGCAAATCCTCAACAAATATTTTGTTTTTGAAAACTTCAAAGTTTTGAATTCCAAAATAATTTGCTACAAAATTGTATATTTGAAATTTGTATTTAAGAATTGTAATAAAAAAATAATGATTAATAATGATCCACAGTTGAAAGTATCCAGATATTCATTTTACTATTAACTAGTTAAATAATGTATGAAAATACATTCTGCATTATGCTAGCCTTAAGTTACGACATAATACAGCATCTTTGTGAAATTAAATGCACATAATTTTGTAAGTGCATTTGAATTTTTAATCTAATTTTTTAAAAATGTAGTAGATATTTTGTTTATAAATTTGTATTCTGAACATAATACCGACATCCCTTTCACTTTTTTATTGGTTATAGTTTTTGTAAGTAACATCAGTATTGTTGAAAATGCCTAACTCATATTTTGTGATTCGATTGTTGAAAATATGTTATTTTTGTGGTGGCATTTCAACCAGTAACCAGATACTACTAATCTTTCAAAATTGTAGCAGATATTTTGTTTATAAAATTGTATTCTGAATATAATGCAGATATCGCTTTCACTTTTTTATTGGTTATAGTTTTTGTAAGTAACATTATCAGTCTTGTTGAAAATGTATAACTCATATTTTGTGATTTGATTGTTGACAATATATACACCTGGGTCTCGTTTTATGCAGTAGATAGGTTCCTCAGAAAACATGCACAAAAGAAATCGCACAAAAATAGACTTAACTTACCTTGAAAAATGGGGAATACATACTGTAATTTTCGAAAATCGCTTAAAAGCAAAGCAACAATGTAAAATTACTTTAAAATTCGCATAAAAAAAAAAGGAAATAAAATATGTCTAATAAAAAATTTCGAATTTGAAAAAAAATGATACAAAACAAACTTTTTTTATTAACTACAGTATTTAATTTTATTCAAAACAATATATTTTTATGCATATTTACAGTATTTTACATTTTTTCATATGTGTACAGTATTTTAATCATTATCACTATTTGACGATATGCAAGTTCGTTTGTGAACTGGTAAGACATAAGATTAGTCACAAGAGGAAATACAACTATCGCCAACTTCATTTTTTTTAATTGCTATTATAGTACACTCACCCAAACTAAAATGTTTTTCAATCGCTGTTGATCCTTCCCATTTCGCTAAGCGATCTAAAATTAAAATTTTTGTTTCCAAAGAAATTAATTTTCTTGGGTGTTTTTTTCTTTCCATTAGGATAAACTAGAAGTTTAAAATAAAAATAAGAACTTATACTTATGGTAATAGACACCTACTCACCACTGTTGGGCAAAATTTAATTAAAAATTAAATTCTTATTTTTGTCTTTAAATTTTTAATTCCGTTTAAAAATCAATTTTCATTGTTTCGCATCACATTAATTTCAGATCACGTTACGTAATTTTTAAATTAATTATAATTAAAAATCAGATTTTAATATTTAATTGTGCCCACCGCCGTTACTCGCCTTTTAAAAATAAACTTGCGGACACTAAATGACTAATTGATTATATACTCTTTTTAAAAAGCAAAAATAGAATGTGATTTAAAATGCAAAAACAACAACATGCATAGTCTACGCATCTATAACGTTTAAACAGATTTACTGTATAATTTTGTAAAATTTATTACTTGCAGGCACTACAGTGATTAATTGTGTACTTTTTTTTTAAAAAGCAAAAATACGATTTAAAATGCAAAAACAACATGCATAGTATAGGCATCTATACCATTTGAACAGATTTACATTATAATCTCATAAAATTTATTATTTGGTAAAATATATTATTTGCAGACACTAAATGATTAATTGATTATGTACTCTTTTTTTTAAAAAAAGCAAAAATAGAATGTGATTTAAAATGCAAAAACAACATGCATAGTAAATGCATCTATAACGTTTGAACAGATTTACATTATAATCTTGTAAAATTTAATGTGTGTCTATAAAATGGGGAAATACTGATTTTAAGTGAATTATGAACTTCTTTTTACATAAAATCTATTACAGTATATTATAAGGCGCTGAAAATATTGAAATTATTAGATGGAAGTCAAACTCCAATAATGCACTATTGCTTTAAATATGACGTGTGAGTGCGCAAAATTTATATTTAAAGTAATAGCGCATTATCGGAGCTCGACTTCTGATCTAATATTTTTTATCGCATAAAAGAAAACCACATACAAAGATATTAAGAACAAACATGAATCGCATTTATAAAATCCACATAAAACGAGACCCAGGTGTATATCATATTTTGTGATGGCATTTCAACCAGTAATCAGATACTACTAATCTTTCAAAATTTGCAAACTCCTTTATAACTTTTGGAATTTAATCTTTTGTGAAAAAAAGTGTAACAATAAATCAGCTAATGTTGGGGTAGGGTGGAGGAGTTAATTTCAAGTTCAATGGATTGCCTTCGAAGTTCAATGAAAATCATATAAGTATATTTCTCCAAGCAGAACTTTAGTGTTGGATATGCTAATTCTGTTATTATTTACAAGTATAATGTAATGACTAAAATAATTAGATAATTAGCCACATTTTATTTTTGTTAATGATACAAGAACTCTATTAAAATTTGATTTAATTTTAAATGCTATAAGTTATGCTAAGAAGTGATAAGGATTATAGTACTCTATTGACTAGTTATCTGTCTATTTGAGCAGAGAATATATTGAGTCACCTTGTTGGCTAATTAATCTTCATAATTTGCTATTTTTGTTTTTGAGATTCAACTATTTCATCTCTGCTAAGACAATCTATTTTGACATTAGAATGGATTTTGGTTTTTTTTTTCTAATAATGCCGGTTGAGTTTATTCACTTTGTAGTCTAAAAAGTGCAGAAAAAAGTAAAATACAGGTTGAGCTGAAAGTAAGTATATAATAATAATGATTAGGAATAGGTTATAGGAGTATCTTCCAGTGTTTCATCATTCTTAAAATATTGTGCTGTGTGTTTGTTTTTTGAAGGAGGGGGGGGGTAAACATATTAAGACTTATAACAAAAAGTAAAACTATCCCTTATTGACAATAAATACATTCATTCTTAAATTATAATTTAATATCAATTTCCCCACATTTAGAGCAAAAGCTACTTTAGTTTGTGTTCAGTAATCTCTTACTTTTAACATGAATCTGATGCACTTAATTTTTTTTTTTTTTAAAAATTCACATCCTGTCACTGCCCATTCTATTCTTTCACAAAAATCAATTTTTAAAAAAATTGGATGGAAGTAACAATTCTTTTTAAATTATATTTTCTATATTTAGTTATTTACCTCAATTTCATATTAGTAATATCTATTCTACAGAAGTTATCACTGCATTATTTTTGTTGTTACTTGATACTTATATAAGGCTAAAACTTCAGTACATGCGCCTTGAGTGTTTAATTTTAGCAAGAGAGACCTCTACAAATCATAACGTAAGATTCGACTTTATAAAGATAAGAGGAACTCTCTTTTATCTCAACCTATTTTCTTAATTATATAGGCAAATCTAAAGCATTTTGATTTGGGAGCATGAAGCTAATAAATTCTTCACTGGTTAAGTCCACTACTTCTGTTAAACATTAACATTCGCGAAATCTTTCGATTTACGAGTCAATATTCAGATGTTAAATTTAGAAATATTTTGAATCAATTTAAAGTTGTAAATATTAATTATTAAGCGCGATGTCAGCACGTATATAAGGCTAAAACCTCAGTATATGCGCCTTGATTGTTAATTTTAGCAAGAGAGATCTCTACAAATCATAACGCAATATTCGACTTTATGGTGAACACTTTCCACTTGATCTTAATGTATAAATGTGATAAGTTTTTAAGTTGTAGTGTTTTTATTTTTAGTATATTGAACTACGATGTGTACAGATGTTTTGAATTTATATTATGTAAACCTGATTGGTCTACTTTATCAGTTTATTAAATGCTGAAACATAATGGTTGAAAAGTTTTACATTTTTATTTGTTGGATATTTTTTACATGTTGGACAACATAATTTAATTATGAAAACAACTGTAATCTCTACTATAATTGTTATCTTTAATATTCTATTTATTTTAAAATTTTAAAAGTATTAGATTAGATATTTATGAGTCTGTAATCTTCGAGAATATTGTATTATTATTCATTGATTCATTTGCTCATGAGGGATTTTGAAATGGAAAAAACATTTTAGAACAGTTTGTTGTTGAAATCTTTTGTATGCTATTATATGCAACTCAAAAATAAAGTTATTTGTAGAAGCTGGCAAACTGTCAGCAATATATTTAGTCAACTCGGTGAATTTTAGTTTCCTTTTTTTTTAAATATATATATTTGTATTGATGTTTTTAGTGAAGTGTTTTTGCTTATATCTATTTATTAAATACTAAATTATCTCTGATTATTAAGCTTTTTCTTAGGTGATAACTGCTCCCCAAATAATTCACCTTTTAGTAGTAAACTCAAGTGTTGTGGATGCATTCTTTAGTACATCTAACTTCTGCACCAATTCCTTTCACTTAATTTGATATTTGTACTGATGTTTTTAGTGAAGTGTTTTTGATTTTGGTATATTATATTAAACTCTCTGGTTTTTTTTTTTTTCTTAGATGATACTGTTTCCTAAATAGTTTACCTTTTAGTAATATAAGTGTTGGTGCATTCTTTAGAACATCCAGCTGCTGTACCTATTCCTTTTATTTAATTTGAATTACTTTTGGTGGAGGTTTTCTTGACTTGTTTTTTTAACAAAGAATTACATTCTTTCAAAAAATACTTTCAAGAATTACATGTGTACTTGTTTTTTTTTGCAGTAGCAATTACCAAGGTTTTTTTTTTTTTTTTAGAAGTACAGACTACATTCTTTAAGTATTTATCATCCCAGGACAAATGCTAAGTTTTAACAAACTGAATATATCAAGAAAGTAAAAAAAAAAAGCACTATAATACACAGTAATTTGAAAATATGATCTCTCTATATCAGGGCTTCTCAAAGTGTGGATCACGACCCCTTTCGGGGGCTGCTGAAATTTCCAGATGCGCAGCAAAAAAACAATTCAAAACCAGTTGGGCAACACTAAACATATAGTATTTTGTGAGTTCATTGCTCAAACTAACCAATTATGATTGGTCACCATATCTCCACTCTTTGATCTATTCCTTCTGCTTGCACTGTCTAGACTATTGCATGTTCTGAATTGTATTTAATGTGAAATTGCTTTATTATTCCTTGATAGGTAAGTATAAAATTAATAGGTCTTTATATGAAATGCTTTCTTTCATGAGTTATCTCTGTTCTAAACAGAAATGATAGAAAAGGTTAAAATTTGACTCTTTTCAAACAAATTTAAAGCTTGTATTTATTCAAAGAAGAATAAATTGTGTGTATGTTTTATAGATAAATAAGGTTTTTATATTATTTTAAAAGTAAAAAATAAATATTTCTAATTATATATAGTTATATTAAGTTTTCAAATATAAATCAAAAAAAATTCCAAGTGTATAATAGGTGGCGTTTTTCAAAAGTTCCAGCTGCTTCCATACAAGGCTCCCGTTAATTTTCATTATTTTCCAGTGAATATTGTTATTTGTATTAAATGTTTCACAATAAGGAAATAAATATGATAGGTATATATAATGTGGCTTCATTTTAATTCAAATTTTTGCTCTTAATATATACAATTAGTTTAGTCATTTGCCTATATCAAATAAGGCAACATGGCTACTGTATCTAATAAAACACATGATGATAATATGACACTAATGTTGCCAAATATCCTGTTGATTGAAGATATAATGGTACAGATGCAAACCAACATCAATGGATGAATCAAAATCCTGAGCAGAGATTTCACAAAACTACTACAAAAGATATTGAAACCTTTTTGCAGATACTTCTGAAAATAACATAAGTCCTTCTATTTCTTGGTCTGAGGAAATGCTACAAAATATTTCAGATAAATTCAACTCAACCATACTGATGGATCTGTTTAACTCCTTTAAACTTTTTTTTTTTTTTTACAGATAGATCTTTTATATTAGTGATTACATACACTGAGCACAAACAATATGTGGGATAGGCATTTACATATAGCTGATCATCCAATTTTTCCATACATTGTTTTAGAATTTTACAATATGGAACAAAAAATCAGATTCAAAAGGCCTTACTAAGGTAAATAAATCAGCATAGGAAAATTATCACAGGGATAGTTAAAAACACATACCTAAACTATTTGCTAAATGATTTTAAAAAATTAATTGGAACTATTTGGTAACATTTTAAGTTTACAGCCAATTTATCTTAAGGATAGACCGATAATCGATTTTTGGAAATAGCTATGAATTTAGAGTATTGCTGCATATACCCATGCAAATAATTGATCACGAAGTGGCATTATTGATATTTATTAGAGGTATTAAGCCCCTTTAATTTCCAGTGGTCATTCATGGACATTTAGCCATAAACTGTTCTAGTCTGACATGTAAGAATTGTATCATGATTAATACACCCAGACACCAATGTAAGTAAAACGTAAATTGGTACAGATAATATTACCATAACCTCAGAAAAAATAAAATATTTCAGAAACAAAGATTAACTACATAAGGAAAATAATCTCAAGAAAAGCAAAATGAAATTTGTGCTACTAATAATAATAATCTCAAAGAAAAACAAATCTATGATTATGCTACAAATAATTCAATGATTTCCATTACCATAAAACATTAACAGGGGTAAATGACATCTTAATATCATATATGCCGAAAATAATATTGACAAATAGTGATCTTGGTAAAAGAAAAGTGAGTTGTCTACCCAATAAGAAACTGAAATCAAAGAAAAAATGCAGTGGAAGAAACAATGAAAATGAGAATATTTTTTCAAATATAGGATACCCTGAAAAAGTTTAAAATATTTTAAATACGGATAATAAATTTGTAGATGTCTGAAGATGACAGCAGACATGGAAATAGTAAATATATCTTGCAATAAAAATAATGCTAATCTTAAAGCATCATTTGATAATAGTAATTTTACACACACTAATATAACATAATGAAAGTTAAAGTTATAGATATAGATTAAACAGATACACAAGATGAAAAACTTAAAATAACTATGCTAAATATTAAAGGATTAAATTTAATCCCTAAAAATTTCCAAGTAGTGAATTGGTCAGTCAGTGTATAGTCACATGTGTTTTAGTGGAAATAAAAATATATAATGCATCTTAAATAGATCCTTCTGCTTATATTAAGAGAAAGATACTCCGCTTTTTTAAGAATGACATCAACACCACGAGGGACAGGAATGATTATTATGAGGCCATGTTTATTTAATTTATTCAGAATATTGTACATAGATGATCATTTGCTAATACGTATTATAGATCATAAGACTAAGTTTAAATATTGTGTTTGTATAAATTCATCCAAACTAAAAATAGAATCATTCAAATAATTCAGTACTTGCATCCTCTTCACTTCCTACTTTGCTGATGGGAGATTTCAACATCTCTTATACTATATTTATGTTCAAATGGTTACATCTCATTAATATTCCACTAAAACAGGAAAAACTCGCAATACATTAGGGCCACTCAATACAAGCCAGAGTAATCGATGGATACCAGAAGGTTTGTGCATAAAATCCCTATCTAGTGCCCACTCATCAATATTCCCACACTGGTTTCTGGCTTGGTGGCCTTTGTCAGTGAGGAGCCTTGGATCTGAGAGCACTGCACCTAGATCTTAGGATCTAACGCAACCCTCCAACAGCCACCTTTTATCTCTACTTAACTACAAAACTATGAGAATAAAATTGAAAACAATATTTTCAGTCTAAGCTAGTCCTATAGGTCTGAACTCAGTTCAGTACCTACAGATTTTGGTTTTTTAATAGCCATAGCCACCACTATCCTACTAGCAGGATTGGTATTAAATCACAAATATCATGTGATCTTATTCTTGCTCATTAGATCCTAAGATCTAGGTGCTCTGCTCTCAAATCCAAGGCTCCTCACTGACGCAGGCCAGAAACCAGTTCGGGGATATTGGATGAGTAGACACTAGATAGGGATTTTATGCACAAGCCTTCTGGCATCCATTGATTACTCTGACTTGCACTGAATGGCACTACTGTATGGAGGGTTTTGCCTGTTTTAATAGCAGTTATAAGCAAGCATAAGAAATGGTGGCGTGATATTTGGTGGTATAATATTCCACTAATGAATAGTGAAGGCTTTCTACCAAATAATGCAGTATCTTTTGACAATGGAAGATATTCATCACTGATTGACTTAGTTTTTTTTTATTCACTATCACTACCTCACTCAAAATCCAACTTATCCCTGCTTATTCTCTGACTATTCTGCAATAATGGCAATTCTAGATCTAAATTTTGCATTCTATCCAGTACATCACAATAAAACAATAAGGATACTATTGCATACAAGAACTATGAGAATTTCTATATTTAGAAATTTATATTCTAGTTGTCGAGCTGAAAGATAAATTTTTCAACCCTGTACAAAGATGGATATTCATACAAATAATTTTAGACATTATAAACTATGTCACTAGGTCTAAATACATCACCTACAAGACACTTAGTACACCCACATCAGACAATAGTCCATTTATATTAAAATTTTAAAAAAACTTATTGTACTAAAGTAATATATTGCTACAAAAAATGAAAACTCACACACTTGGTTGAGACAATATATGAGGGGCACTAGGTTAACCTCCTACATCTAGGGTCCCTACTGCTCTTATAATTGATAACTTGGTTGTAGGTGATGATAATATGCTAAATTCAATTACAGAAAGAAAAATTTTTCAAACCATCATATAATTACTTTGGAATAACAAATGAGCAATGTTCAAACCACAAGAATTTTTACGCTTGGAAAATATACCTGAATATTATCACTCAGGCCTTCTGGGAATATCAAATTTGTATTTGAACACCTAGGTTCAATTCACATCAACATATCTGGTAGACATGGCTAATTTTCTATCAAAAGAAATTTATAAAATTCCCAATTTACATCCAGTAGCAATTGACCTATTCACAAAGAAAAATATATCACTATTCACAATTTTAAATATAAGGCCAATATCCATGGGTCCATTAGAAATAAAATTATACTTGGTATTAAAAAACAAGATGGAGTCTCATCTATTACCACTATTATCACAATTCGCTAAAAAAGAATCAACAGGACAAACAACATTATTAGGTAGTCCTTGATATGATGCGAAATGTAAAGAAATGCAGCCCAATGATAGTACAGTTAGACATTAAAACAGCCTTTGACTCTGTACCAGTTGATATTCTAGTACAAACTTTAAAATATACTAATATACATAATTTTATTTGTATATAGAAATTTACTTATAAACAGGAAAATCCACATATCGATGTTTGATGATTTTAAACAGGAAAATATATATTACTTTCAATGGAAAAATGTCTTCATTTAACCAAAGTTAATTGATACCTCAATGATCACCGCTTAGTGCTTCATTATTTACAACCTGCATAAACCAATTCTTTAGTAACATAAAACAGCTTCCAGGCATATATATATATCCCCTCATTGGGTCGTAATATCTGTATAATATACATGGATGATATTACTATTTTCCTTATAACTACTAAAGAAATTCCCATAGTAATAAAAAATCATGAAGGAATTTTTCAACACCTACAATTCAGTCTGACAAATCATGTGCATATTACATATACACAGGTAAATTATATATAGAAACAAATATTTGGGATTTCCTTTTTATCTGAGCAAATACAAGATGAGTTGTTGCAATCATCAAAACACATAGTATCATCACTTTCAAAGGCATACCTCTCTAAGAGAGCTCTTATCAACATGCTTATCATCACAAAGATAACATAATACCTATTAGAATCTACGAAATCATTCATCTTGAAGGTATATTCACTGTGCAGAAAGCTCTCGTGGGTAAAGAATTGCAATTTCACTCAGAAAATTAGTTTCGTGGTGCTCAAAATGGATTGGGACTACACTCAGTTCGTGTTTGTAGGATCCAAAAAGCTATTAACATGTCAGCCATGTTAAGATTATTCCCACATCTGGAAATGATACTTAAAGTAACACCAACTGTCAAGACTCCTTTATATACAAAACATCTTAAAACAATTCTAGCATCAATTAATGTAATGTCAAATATTAAGATAACATTTCCACAAGAAAAATGGCAATATTGCAAAAGTGGCTGGCTCCATTATTTGGCATTATTATAGACAACTGATAAAATTTAAGTATTGGACTCTTGGGTCAAAATATTTTGATTTCTTGTTAAAAATAAATATGTGATCTTTGTCTATATTATATTTTTTGAGATATAAGAGAAATGTTAGCAACACTGAAACGATGTATCAAGATGATGATCAAAAACACGTATTTTTTAAATGTAGTTGCCTACAAAAATTTCAATCGATCATTAACTCGTATCCAAAAGCTTGCTTTGCAGATACTTTATGCTCTGTGATGCAGAAGATGCTTATTTCTTTACAACAGTGATATAAGTACACATATAAAATGATAAAAAATAGTCAGATGTCACATGACTTAATTTAATAAGCTTGTATTTACAAATGTTATATATAGAGCTCGCAAAATAAGCTCTTAACAAGCTTTGAGAATATCTTCAGTACCAGATCGGTTTCTGGTTCTGGCATCATCAGTAAGGTGCAGGATATTCACATGTCTTCCAATCCAGTTAACTCAAATAGCTTGTTAAGAGCTTATTTTGTGAGCTCTATATATAACATTTGTAAAAACAAGCTTATTAAATTAAGTCGTGATATTTGACTTGGATTTTTTTTTTTATCATTTTATTTTTTGCTATTAAGGCTTGGCGATTTTATATTGCTAAAGCTATTAATATATGGTGTATCTGAACTTAGTTCAGTCCCATATGGTTATTTGAGTTAGATAGCTGGATTAGATGACCTGGACAATTTCAGATTTTCTACTCAATAGTTATACATTAGATAAAGTGCTGGGCTTGTCCTGGTATTTTTAATCTAATGCTTGAATATCCCAGCACCTCACTGACGATGCCAGAAGCAGAAACTGGTCTGGGGTTGAGGATATTCTATTAAGAGCTTATTTTGCGAGCTCTATATATATGAACACATCTAAAAACAGACAATTAAAGATAGAAATCAAAAAATTATTTTTACAGATATATTTGTAGCTACATGGTCACTTATTGATCAGTGCTTGAACCTATAGTGAGATATTCTAACTAATTTCTCAATTTTTTTTTAATGGCTGATAAAGTCATTACAATTTTGTATGTTTAGCAATATGTAGGGTTATTGTTTTTTCCTCCTAATTCTAACAAATTTTAAATATGTCAAATTCTTTATGTAGTTTTTATTTTTCATTTCTCTTGTAGTATACTAAGTATTTTTATCAATAAAATGGTCTTTTGAAACTAAAAAATTTTTAAATGAACTAATTACCGTAATTAATTGTATGGATGTCCTCTCCCCCCCCCCCCCCGTTTGGTTTTTTTTAAAAAAGTATTTGGTCCAATTCAATTTTTATGTATTCAAAAAATTTTAAATTCTTGAAAATTTCTAAGATAGAGATACGAGTAAAACAAACTTAATTTTGAAGAACCCTAATAAAGTATGAAGTTTTTATATATATTTTTTGTTATGGATAAATGGCTAGATTTAAACAAATGATAAAAATTGTCATAACACTTCAGCATATTCCTCGGTAGCAGAATTGTAGTACTCAGAAAGTGGGACTGAACAAGAAAAAGAAAATATGACTATTTTTGGATTTTCTTCATAATGATAAGGAACATACTATTTGCTTAATTTGTAATGTTTAGCTAATGAGAGCACAAAACCATCAATACTGAAGCTACATCTTAACACCAAGCATGCAGCTTACTGCAAGTAACCAAAGGAATTCTTTGAATGACTTCTAAAATCCTCAAACACAGAAAAACAATGTTTTACGAAATCTGTTGCTATCAACAAAAAATATTTTCATCTTACAAAACTTCTTATCTAATTGCAAAAAAATAAAAAGTCTACACACTAAGAGATCTTGTGTTTGCTGCAATAAAAATGTTGGAAATAGTTCATGGAAAAAAATAAGGAAATGAAATTAGAGATCTTGTGTTTGCTGCAATAAAAATGTTGGAAATAGTTCATGGAAAAAAATAAGGAAATGAAATTCATAAAATTATTACATCGAATGATCCTATTTTCAGAATTTCTGAAATTAGTAATGACCAATTGGAGTAGCTAACTCATGATGTATCACGTTTAAGGCAGGTCACAGTCAATTTCACATACAAGACAAGAAAACATGAAGAATGATTATGATCTTATGTAATCTAGAAACAAAATCTCAATTTCAGAAAACCAGAACACTAAATACAATAAACCGCCAGCCAAAAGATTTGCAGTTTGCAAGAAGCGCAAACTCATTAATTGAAATTAATTATGGGATGATAAAATAGGGACAGGTGAGCAAACTGAAATTAAGAAAAGCTGCCAGAGCATTTAGCTAGGGTTAAGAATAAAATTTTACATTATGCAAGCCTAAAAAAATATAACTCGTAATACACTCCGATAAATAAAATGGAAAACAAACTTGGAATCTTAAAACTAAGTTTCCAAGACATACTATAAATACAAAGATAAGCAAATACATATAATAATTATGAGATTAAATAATTATTAAAACTATACAATAGATTTACTTTTAGATTAAGTGAAAGATTTAACTAGAGATTTATATATATACCCTGGAAAGAATAAGAAATATTTTACCCTATGGTAAATCAGAGTTCACGGAGTTTTCAATGAGTGCACACATTTATTTTTTAGTCAACTTTCAGGTGTCTTCTCTTCATGGCAGCAAGAGTAGTGGCATACTTTGGGATCCTTTCTAATTCAGTCTTTCATGGCATGACTGGAAAAACAGCTTGGAATTAGGAGTCCGTCTTAACAAGACATGTTGTAAGTTTGACTACGCAGCAGTGAATTTAGTCATTTTATGAAAGCAAACGTAGGCAATGATACGAAGTCCACTTTAGGCAGTAGACTATAATATTTTATTAACAGCTTTTCAAAATGTGTACCGCAATTTATTGGAAAAAATATGTCCAGGCTGCCAACACCGTACAAATCTCAACAGGTTAATATAAATGCATGATAACGAATAGTAGAATTATAAGAAGCTGAATCAATCACTTTCAAGCAGAATTAGCTAGGTCAAGCCAAGAATAAATAGGTCCGAAATTTTTGGGGTTATTTATATCCTCTATTTCCCGCGTAATCTTTCTTGTTTACAATTATAAGACTTATTCCAGGGCAAATCTCTATCTCTCGATCAACCTTAATTAATAATTCTACCCAGGGATTATCTTATATAAAAAAAACAATACAAAATTAAATCTCCGCTTTTAAAATTAAACTAAAAATGGATTGTAATTAAAATAAAAGAAACAGGAATCCAATTAACTTTGTAAAATTAAAAGCTTTCTCAAAAAAACAAAGATTAAAACTTAATTTGGAATGTTTTTACAATTTGATTTTTAAAAAAAATGTCAGAAGAAACTTATTTTAAACTAACAAATAAAATCTGTTGAAAACTAAATTTAAAACCACCGAATTTTAAAATATAGCTGCATATGTGTGCTATATCCTATAAACTTTTAAACAACTTTATAAAATAAAACGTATTAATTTTGCAAAGGGACCTTTGAATCGGATACAGCATCCCGTTTTTTAATCTAGATTGTTTTTGAAATTAAAACTAGCAACATTTGGGGAAAAAAAGTCTTAGTAATGTTTTTGTAACTTAGTTCTAAAAATTTTTAATTTATTTTGTGTATACTTTTCAAATCTTGTTAAATGAGAATAAGGTGATTCAACACTTGTATTAGAATCATGATTAGTACTGAATCATTTTGTGTTTAGATTTTATATATCTAAGAATGAAATGTGCATGTTTATTTAGTTCATTGCATGACAGCAAATTTTATTATCGATAATCATGTTTACATTTAAAATATCTATAATTATACATCTTGAATATCAAGTTCTGTAAAATTTCAACATATTGTTTCCATAAATTATAATAAACATAAAAGAAAAAAAAAGGAGAAACCTTGCTATTATTTAGCAAAAAGTTATATAAAAACTTTACTATGAATCTTTCTATATGCCCTTTGTGCTCTTAGCAATATCTTAAACTTGTCTGGCATATAAAAAATGCAAAATTAAAGTTATCACAGTAAATTTAATATATCTAGTTTTGCATTGAGAATTTTTGTTTTAACTGTTTCTGATAAAAAATCCACTTATTCACTAAGATTGTGAACATGAAACCTGAAATTTAGAGCTTATACCAATTCAATAATTACAATGGGGAATTATGTCAGAGAAATAATAAATGTTATGAAGAAAAATAAGTTGGACTGAAGCAATTCCAACATGAAACAACCCAAGTTGTTTTTATTGATAACTTGTAATACTTAAAGCCAATAAATAATAACAATGTTTAGCTGAAATTTGTAGATCCACATTGCGTAATAGAATATATATATTTGCATGAGCTGTCCATAAATTTGACTTACCCATAGTCATGGAATCATCCATGCTGATTTTTTAAGAACAGAGAGAAACCAGGTGAAACTTCTGTTGATAAAAGGACATAATATTGATTAGCTCAAGAAATGGAGTTGTCTAATGATGAAAATGCTATGGGGTGTTAAAATTTTATTCACAATACAAATTGAATAAGAAATTAAGGAATGGAGTACAAATTGATAAAAAGGGTCTTAAAAAATAAATGAGTAGCAATTGCCTTGTTTTATTTGATGATAGTAAAGTTGATTCTCTGCATGTATAGTTTGCTTAACTGTATCGGTGATTGATGAGATTTTACATAAAAATGTGTGGAATAAGTATATTCTGTTCGTTTTAGGATAGCAAATCTCAAAATACATCTGCATGAATATAATTAAATGAAAAATCTAAACAATTATAAATCTTCCCTTTTGTGATTTAGTGCCATGATACTATGGGTGTCAGGAGCATAATGTTCTCAGCTTAGTTCCAGTTCTGTCATTTCCAGTACCAAATCCTGAGAGATAAAGCCATTCAATTTTTTATTATATAAATCATATGGAATACGAATTTTGAATTAGATTTAGATGTTGCACTTAGTCTTTTTTTTTTTCCATGAATGGTAGTTGAAATGATGCTTAAAATTCTTGGAAAATGTTTTAGGAATTCTCATTGCATCTATATGATAAATTTTTAGTGATTTGGTTCAATTCAGTATTTTTTTTATGATGCAGTTATTAAATTGGCTAAGATGTTAAATACTAATTTTAATTTTATTAACATTTCCTATATTTGACCTTATTTCTGTTTTATTTGAATAATACAAATCTATTTTATTATGTAAGAGATATACATCTGTAGAAGAAAGACTTTTTAAATGTATTTATTAACTAAATAAAAAAATTCAAATAATTATTGTGTTTAGAATTTGATTTTGTATTGTAATAAATTATGAATTAATTTCTAACAATAATGTCAATTATAGCTAAATAAATATTAAGCATTCTAATTTCTGTTAAAATGTTTTGCAGAAATTTGAATAATTGGCCAACATTTAGGCAGCAGAATTAGACCTGTGCTTAATTTGACTGGATAGCTAATATTCTATGCATTTTTCTGTATTTATATATCTCTTCTTTTTTTTTTAATAGATATGCCTTATTTCTGTTTTTAAATAATTTTCATTACATATGTGTTGTATAAATGTTTAATGTTTAAGTATTGATTTAAGGATTTAAAAACAATTGCTACTCACATTTTTTATAAAAACAAAATGTCTGTTTATTCTATGAATTCCTCTTAAGAAAGAAATTAGAACCATATCCTATCTTTATATGGAAATGCTATTTTTTTTTCTCTAATTGTCTTAAAAAATATATTTTATCCACCTTGTAATTTTTATATTTATTTTCTTATATATTAATGTTCATATACATATTGGTGTGTCGGTGTGATTCCTTCTATACAGCAACTAATTTACCTAAAGTAATACTGTTGCAAAATTTGCTTTAAAAAAAATTTTTTTTTTAAGTTTATACTTACAAGTAAAACTAATATTTGTATTTTTTAAAAAAAAAACTGAAATTTTGCATTTAATTTTTTTTTTTTTTTAAGAATTATATTTAATCATTACCATATAGGTAAGTAATTATTTGGAAGTATGTTAATAATAGTTATTTCTAATATATTATAAATTTTATTTAAAACACATTTTATGTTATATATAGAAATGGCACAGGATTTTTTTCTGGAATTGTCCTAAGAATTAATTATAATTTTGAAATTATTAAATAATGAAAAATGGTACATGACAACCAAGCTAGTTACAGAACAAATTAACAATTATGTTATTATTTATATATCATTCATTTAGGTAAAATTTTATTGAGAAATATAACAAAATTGGAAATATTAGAATGTATCTTTGAATAGTTTGGAAAAACAAATCTGCATTATTTGGAAAAATGCCATCATAATCACTGCAAATCATTGATGTTTTAATGCCATCTAAAAATAATAATACTCATATATAATTACTTAAAATTATATGTTGTACTATTATATAAATTCATTGCAGACATTAATTTGTAGCAAATACAAAAGTAGTTTTATTAATATATCAAGGTGATTAAAAGCTTTCCATATATTCCAGTTTTGGTTCTTGTGGCTTTCAAATTTTTTATGAATGTAAGTTTAAATTAATCATATCACTCCAACTACAGTTTACAATTATCCAACAGAATATCAGCAATGCTGAGGCAACACTCAAATAATAAATGGAAATTCTTTTGAGTGTTTAATATCTTGACAACAGATTGTTGATATTCTGTTTGTTAATTTTAAAATTGACTGGGGTGATGTAATTTATATGTAATAACCAAATATGGTTTAATATGAAATAATGTATAAAATTTTTACTGTTAAATTTATACTACGTTGTAAATGATTATAGATTAGGTCAGTGTTTACATATTATGAATAATAAATGATTTTGGATCAAAGTAGATGGCAATAAGTTATAGCTTTAATTGTTTGAGGGTTTTGACCTTACAATAATGAAATAGTTATGAGTCATACATTATCTTATTTGCTAGATATTGTTTTAGTGTAATATCTATTATATATTAAACTTGATCACATTTAGAGCATAATTTCTAAACAAAATATTGATCTCTTTATTGAGTTTTTTTATTGATATTTATAAAAGACTTCTGCTTTATGCAATAAAATTATTGCTATATACTGATTGCTTTTTGGAATTTTATTTGTTATGAATTGCATTTGTCCTCATGTCTGCATTTGATTTGTTATGGATTGCTTGCATTAAATACAGATTTTTTCATTGATTTCTTTTTGCTTGTTAAAACTAACCAATTTTAAAGCTTTTATTTAATGCAATTGCTTATTTGAATTTCTTGAGCATGTATAAAAATTCAAATTTATATTACTTAAAAATGTTTATTTTTGTTAATTTTAACACTAGTAATCTTTATACTAAATATATTAATAAATTATTTTCAAAATTTATACATTTTATCTCTTATCAATCAGTGCTTTGTTTGTTTTTTTTTTTTTTTTTGGCCTTTGATGTTTACTAAATGGCTTCATCTGGTGAAAAGATCAAGCTAAATAATTTGTTTTTTTTCTTGGTGAAGCAAGTTAGTGAAAGTTTTGTGGTAAATGCGAGTGGATACATCTTTAATACATATGTGTAATAATGATAAATATTTTCTAGAAATAAAAATGTTGAAAATCTACTTTATGCATTTAAAAAGTGTTTTTTATAATCTTTTGTATTACTATTAGTTTTAACTTCTCTAAATTTATTTGAACAAAAATAATGAAAAACTATGCAAAAAAAGATTAGAAAATTTTAAAAATATATACAGATTAAAAAAAAAAAACTAGTGAAATTATTCTAGTTTTTATAAGAAATAGGATCTGGCTAGAATAGAATATTAAGAATTTATAAAGATTAAGAGTGATTATTTAGTGCTTAAACTAATTTTAATATAAAATCGAGATATTGCTAACTATTATAAATATTACTTACAAAAAAAAACTGGTGTTTGCTTATAATAAGCATACATGTTAAAAATCTTCATTTATTACAATATTTTTGTTTGCATTTATATCGTTATATTTGTGTGTTAATTACACCTTTTTGTTTTTCATTAAGAAAATTTTTTATTGCAGGATTTTCTTCATATTTAATTATGTTATACATAAATTTAAGTTGATTGGCTGCCAAATTACAAGTGGGTTGAATACATTACAAACCTTGCCGTAAAACCTAATATTGAAGGGTTTTTTTGCTAAATTAACTCATGAAAATTATTGATTTGTTTAACACATAATCAGTTTTCATTATTGCAATTTTTTTTATTTATTTCATTTTAATTGGATACGTTTAGCTTATAAACTTTTTTTTTTTTGATTATATATATATATCTAAAAATAAGTAAAAGCTCAACTATCATTTAGCAGCTATTTCAGAAAAGATAAATATAAGCAAATTACTTATGATAGACAATTAATTATAAAATATATATTTACCGAATAAAGATAATATATAAAATACTGAATATTTGTATAATAATAAATATATTTAGATATGTTCTACATTTTAAGTGGGTTTGAAATATAATTTCATTGTTGCCAGTTCTTAATATTTTTTATTTAGTTTGGGGGGAAAAAGTAAAAATTCTGATTTCACATGTGATATAATGGATACAAAGTGGTTAGTTGAGCTTTTACAGTATGTATGAGTCATTTGTAATACATTCATCACATTTATAACTGCTTTTTATATTATCATTTGTAGATTTCCAGTGATAATATTGTGATAATTAAACTAGATTACAACCAAATTTTTATGCATAATTTTATTATTATTTTAAATTTATATTTATATCATTCACACATTATAATAAACTTTATAATTATACCTTAAATCTGCTAAAGAAAAAAAAAATTATATAGCATATATAATATATAATTGAGCCTTGGCAGACAAAAAGTATTTATGTGCAAAAAGCTTCTTTTTTTTTTCTTTTTTTTTTTTTTTCTTTTTATAGAAAGAAATCAGGTCTTAAAAAAATGGATATGAAAACTCACTTCTCTTCTGTATTCAACTCTGAAGATCCCAGCAAAGAAAACTCATCTGAACCGAAACTTACCATCACTTATCATCTACAAAATGATGATTCGGAAAGAAGGTATCCATTTGCAGTTGAAATGCCAAATTCATAAAGGTTATGGATTAAAAATAAAAATTTTCATTGTGACTAATTATACAAATAACAGTTAAAATTTATTTTTAAAAGAAATCTAAACCAAAGAAAAATTATATAGTGATTCTTAGAACTATTTTTTTTTTTTTTTTGCTATGAATAATTGCAAATTTCATCTTCCATTATTTTTTCTTTCTAAATCTTGCATTAAAAAAAAAGTATATTGCTTTTAAGTATAATAAATAATATTTATTTATTAAACTTTTATAACATACAAGAATGAAAAGTGAGTTTAAAAATCTATTATAATACAGAAATTATAGATATACAAACACAAATTCATGAATATTAATTTCATGTCAATCTGAACAAATGGTTATTTTTAGTTAAATCTTTTTTAGTAGTGATAGTTATATTTTTTTAACTAATAGTCTTATAAATTGAGCCTTTTTTGATAATTTGTAACATTTGCTTTAAATATAATAAAATTGTTGTATTTTTATCAATGAAATATTTACATGATTCTAAGCAAAATAAAAAAATTTTGAATTGCTTCCCTATTTTCAGGAATAACCATACTAAATCAGAATAATACACTAATTTTGTAGACAACAATTTAATCCCAGCTTAAAACTCAGATAAAAAATAAAGATGTTTTATCAAGCAAAAATAAAAAGTCAATTTCAATGATGAATTAAAAAGTCAAATTATCAAAGAAAACAATATACAAATATTTACTACTTGCAAGACAACTGACAGGAAATAAATTAGAATATAAATAAAAACTTTACTACCAGTTAAATGCGTTCATTCAATGGGATAAAATATTTCACAACCTGTAGATGATCTTTATCTAAGTTATACTTTTTACATAGCTCACACTTTCAAGATCTCGATATTAATAAATAAGCTCAAGGAGCATAAAGTTCAAGGGCTTATATTTTATGTCATCTTGTAAAATCAGTTAAATTTTTTTTTTTTTTGCCAAAGTTTTTAAAGAAGGCTTTTTATATTTTAAGACTTCATTTGGTCAAATTCTTGAAAGTATCCTTTTATAGAGTAGCTAACATGATACTATTAGTTATTTTGAGAGATGGTTCCCATTTGTTAGAAAAGTTTTTTTTCTTTTTAGATACTTAGTATTCAAATGTAATGTGAAGTATAAAGTTTGTAACTGTTGAATCTTCAGGGAATATATGCCATGCCTACAAATGTTTCAAATTTAAGACTCTGGTGACAACTGAATAACATCAAAATAATGACGTTGATGATATTATTGCTAAGAACATTGACAAAATTTGTATTACAAGCAACTGATAGGAGAAAAGAAAGAAGGGAATGTGGTGCACCTCTTAATGATAATGCTAAGGATTTATTGAATTGTTTTCAATTCTGTTATGAAAACAGTGTGATAAAATAATTGTACAAAAGCATAATTTCTGGATTAAAGTTCAATCTTTAATTTGCAGTGCTTGAATAAATAACGTGATCTTTCAAACAACTTTGATTATTTATGCTGAAATTGTCTATAGATATGAAATTGCATTTGTAGATGTGAATTTTATTCTTGTTTATAATTTTTTTGTTAGCTTATATCTGTTAAGTTAAAATTTTATATACTGCACATATTTTTTAAAGTTTTTACTTTTTACAATGTAAGAAAATTAGTTAAATAATATTGTATTTTCTACTACCATTTTTCAGATCTTCATTTTCTGGTAGTTTAATAGGCAGTTATAAGCATTTTTATTAAATGCTTTTATATTAACTTGCCATTACATTCTCTATTGGGGATCTGTTAAGTGGTTTTTTTTTTAATTTTAATCATCCAAGTCCTGTCATCACTCCCTTACATATATTACTTTGCAAAACAAGTTTTTCTTCTTACCAATTTCACTACAAATTACTTCTTAGCACCATTAATTATTGAAATTTTCCCTTCTATTTTTACTTAAGTTAATCAATTTTATAAATATTTGAAAACCGTTAATTAATTTTTATAATCTTTTTATTCAAACTAATAATTTTTTATGTTTTTCAATTTGTAACCTACTTACTTGATAAAAGTGTATCCTGTCTTTTAATCTTGTTGAATTTTTTATAACTGCAACTGATTTCATCCACAAATTATGTAACAGTGTCTTCATTTTTCTCCACTTCTAAATCCATCTTCATTTAGCAGGGTGGGTGATACAGTATTCCATTAATAAAGTATAGATGCATTAATTATTAGAAAATCTTTTAAGATAAAAATAATTTAATTAAAATATAGGTATGGTTTTCATTTAAATATAAAACTATTTGAACCATACATTTATTTAAATTATTATAAAAAAATTTCCCCCCTCTAAATATTAAGCTAAGACATAAAAAACATCAAATGATTAAAAGTTGTAATTAATAATTTGTTAAGCACATACTCATTACCTATGTAATATATATTAAGGATGTAACCTTAAGACTTATGCGCCTAGATACGACAGTAGGGACTCTACAAATCTTAACACAAGATTGACAAGTTTAAAAGACAAGAGCGGCCACTCTTATCTTCAACCTTTTTAATTATATAGGCAAATCTAAAGCATTTTGATTTGAGAGCGTGAAGCTATTAAGTGCTTCACTTAGTCCACAATTTCTATACAAGCTAATGTACACAAAATCTTTCGATTTACAGTGAGTCAGTGTGAAGCTCTTATAATTAGAAATCTTTTGACAATTTAAAGCTGTAATTAATAATTTATTAAGCGCATTCTCAATACCTATGTAATATATATTAAGGCTGTAACTTTAAGACTATGTGCCTAGATATGACAGTAGGGACTCTACTGTCGTATCTAGGCGCATAGTCTTAAGGTTATAATCTTAATATATATTGCAAATGATTTAAAGTTTTAAAAAAATGTCTGCCTTGTGATTGCATAAAATATAAAACTATTTTAATTAAAAGTCAAATCTAAATTTAAATAATTAAAATTATTATTAATACTCAATAGTTAACAATTGCTTAATATCTTGATTATCAGCAAAAACAACTGTTTTCTTTATGCAGTGACTTTTCATTGTTGGCATAAAAAGTTATATTGTTAGTTATTTAGATTATGACTTTCACTTCAGCTTAAGTGGCAGGTGGAACACGTTACTTTTATTCAAATTGATTAAACTTACCTTTTTTTTTTTTTTGTTTGTTACTTAGCTGAATTCAGTAGTTGAAACTTGGTCTTGATGGAATTTTTGTTATTGTTATTAACCAAGTTTTGCATTTGCCATATTTGATTACAAAAATGATGGATACTCTGAGGATTGTTAATAGAGATATTCATAGTAAGAAGTAAAAACTATTTACAATAAATAAAATTTCAATAAATAGAACATTTAATGTTTTAAATATCTTGTTTGATAGTTTGTTGTCCGGTGAAACAAAATGGTAACTTGATTGTAATTATATATTGGATTAAATATTTTTTAGAAAAATTTAAAAACTTTTTATGTACATTTCAACTATTAATTATTAAATAGCACACAGGTTTATATATTGCTAGCCTGACTATTGATAGTACTAGCATGGAAATTGAATGAAGACCTTTTTATTCATGAATATTGAATTTAATATGACGCTTAAGCTAATAAAAATTTTACATATTTATCTTCAAGAGTCTCCTTTTTTTTTTTTTTTTTAATTAAGGACAAGATTAATGAATGATATTCCAAACATGAATTATCATGCTAGGTTGATTTATGGTTTTATTTACCATTATCATGTAAGCAGCTTATTTAAAGTTCCTTTTTTTTCTCTCTCTCTCTCTGTTCAATATTTTTGTTTTTTCCCCCCTTCAAACATCTTATTTAGTACATACATGGTCTGCTATTTTAGAAATGTGTTTTTCTTTTCTAATTGTCAATTATGCTTTTTCAAATATGTTCTAAAAGGCATTTGGTTTCTTCAATATACGTTCTTCCTCATTCAAACTGATATTTCATAGTTGCAAAAGAGCATAAGCTGATGATTAGAAAAAGAAACATTTTTAAAGTAGCAGACACTATGTGTACCAATGTATAATTATTTGATTAGGAAAAGCAAATATTTGTTAGAGAGGAAAAAGTGCAAAGAAAAAAAATTTAAAGATGTTGTTCACCTGACGATGGCAAATGTTTTTGGATCCATATATACTTTAAATGTGTTAAAAAAGATCTGAAATGACCAGATTATGTCTGTTTCTCCTTTGCACTAATCTTTTTTAAATCTTCTTGACTGTCTGCTCTTAAATTTCTATATTGATTATAAAATTGTGCATGGGATTTTAGTTCTGCCAAGCAGAAAACATCATATGCTTCCTTTTAATCAAGTCAATTAATAATAAAACTGTTGTCCGAAAACCACTTGGTACTTTTTTTTTTTACTGAATTTAAGATTTGTTTTCATAATATATTGTCTTTATGTAAGTAAATAATATTTTTACTCACTTTGAATGATCTTAATGTAAAGCTACCATTGTCAGAACAAATATAAAAAATTAAAGAATGTTGCTTAACATTATTTTCACAATACTGAAAGTTTTACTTGTGTAAAAATAAATTGTAGTTTATTAACATAAAAAAGTTGCAATTAAATTAAAGTATTTTGCAGTTATAATCTTATTTTTAACTTTTTACAGTTATTTAATATACACCTGGGTCTTGTTTTATGCGGTAGATAGGTTCCACAGAAAACCCGCATTAAAAAAAATCGCACAAAAATAGACTTAACTTATCTTGAAAAATGGGGGATAGGGTCTGTAATTTTCAGAATTCGCATAAAAGCAAAGCAACAAGGAAAAATTACTTTAAAATTCACATTAAAAAAATAAGCAAATAAAGTATGACTAATAAAAAATTTCAAATATTTGAAAAAAATTAATACAAGACAAACTTTTTTTATTAACTACAGTATTTAATTTTTCATACATATTTTAATCATTACCGCTAGCATTCATTTGTTAACTGGTAAGAAATCAGATTCTATGTGATGTGATGTATGTGGCTTCTTAAACGAAGTGAAGAATCTCTCAGCACTTATGCCCAGAGAAACCTGTTAGCCACTTTATTTGTATTCGTGATGAAATGTACAACTAGCACCACTTTCAGTCTTGTGTTGTGTTAATGGTTTTCTGTTTATTATCATTAGAAAGATTATTTTCAGTTTATAAAATTGGTTTTTATTTTAAAAATCTAAAAGATTATTTATTTCTGTTATCTATAACAAAATACGTTTTAAAAGTTTAAATTTTTTGAATATTTATTGCGATATTTTTATATGTAAGTATAAATCTATTATTATTATTTACTCATTAGTAAAAAATAGGTTATTTACATAGAAGCTATGATTCTAAATATAGCTTCAGGCCATATTCACGTTAGCTGCTAATATAAAGTTATATTTTTGAAGAAAAAAAAAGTATTTCAAGTGAAAATAAGTTATTAATAATTTAAATTTCTTGATATCTAATAAATATAGTGAAATATGAAAGATATTAAGAAGAAACATGAATCGCATAACTTCAAAATTGCATTATAATAATCCGCATAAAATGAGACCCAAGTGTAGTTATATTTATATGGTGTTTAAATTATTTGTAGTAGCAGTCCAAAATGAAATAAAATATTTTACAATAGAAAGTCATATCATGTATAATGTAAAATTATGGTTTATAATTATGGGGTGTTTATTTTACAATGTTTTTTTTTTTTTATTCTGATATTGCAATTCTAGGTATGATACATAATTATTTTTTTCCCAATTGTAGGACCTATTGAAAGCATACAAGTGATCCACTAGAGAAAGAAAACCTAGATTGATTTGGCACTTTTAAATTGCTTAAGACTTTGGTCTTTTTCTATCATAAATATTGAAGGTGATGGGGAGGGCATTCTTTCAATACACACGATTTTACAAGATGTTGAATTGGTGATTGTACTATGTCTAAAAAATTTTATTGAGGTGATACTAATCTTTTATCACATTAATATGTGAATTAGAATCATATTTTCTCATCATATAATTATTCAATAGCTAATGTTGACTTGATTTTTCTCAAGTTCAGTCTAGTAATGTTTTGTATTTGAACATCTATACTCTATCAACATATAATTGCTGTCTAGATTTTACCAGTAATCTCCGGAAGTTCATAGAATTTTGAAATGTATTTTAAATACATTTAATAAATTGTCTCTTTATTATTAATTACTATCATATTCTTTCTATCTTTAATACATATATATATATATTTGTTTATCAAGAATTTGTTGTTGCTTCAGTAATTGTCTGTTTCTGTTTTTATGTATATAGTTTGCAGGATCAAAAATTAGTTTTAATTTAAAAAGGTAAATAGTTATTTAGTAAAAACTATTCTTATATTTTTCTCCTCGTTTTATAAAACTTTCTATACGGATTTTTTTTTCCAATTTATTAACCATCTCATTATTAACCTAAATTATCTGGTCTTAAATTGATAATAAATTTTATAATTTGTGCAATTCTAAATTATACAAATTTTAAATGGGGAAAATGCTTTTTATATATATACATATTTATTCCAAGATACCTAGTAAATTCTAATATGCTATTAATCACTTTGAACTGTTGAAAATAAATTTCATGAAGTAATTACGATTGTCTAATTTTGACATTAACTTGAGATTCCTAATTTGAATAACTTTTTTTTTTTTGGTCTAGAAAAGTTGAAAATAACTTGGTAGTTTTCTGTTCTACCGTGTCTGCAGCTTCATGGCGTTGATGCTAAGCAAAAACACATAGATATAACGTTCCTGGGCCAGTGATTCTATAGAACTATTGGCTTTATTTTTGGAATAGGAAATAAAAGTAAATTATATTAGGATTTCCATAAAATTAAAAAATTCAAACAAAATATAAAAATGTAAGCTGACTTTTTGAGACAGTAATTAATCAGAGAGTGGCTGTTTTGTGTGTGTGTTTATGCATCGATAAAAAATTACATTACTTTCTAATAGTAAATAATAGTACATTAGAGACTTTTTTTGACAGTAGTTAATCAGACTGGCTTTTTTGGGTGTGTGTGTGTATGGATATAAAAAGTTACGTTTCTTTTTTAATAGAAAATAAGAGTAAATTTTAGCCTTTTTGGGACATTAATTAATCAGACACTGTGTTTTGAAATCAAAGTCAATTATATTACAACTTCCACAAAATTTTACAATGAAAGCTGACTGACTTTTTGGGGCAATAATTAATCAGAGTGGCATTTTTTTTTTGTGTGTGTGTATAAAAAGTTGCGTTACTTTTTTAATAAATATTAGTAAATATAGCAGAGACTTTTGGACAGTAATTAATTAGAGACAGGCTTTGGTGGGGGGGGGTAGGAAAAGTTATGGTACTTTTTTAATAAAAAAATAAAAGTAAATTTTATCCTTTTTTGGTCAGTAATTAATCAGACACTGCGTTTTGGGGGGAAAAGGTAAATTAGATTGCAATTTACTTTCTTTTTTGTCTCGGACGATTTCTTGCCGATACATTACTTTCATCGGGATTTTTTAAATAGTGCTGTGCCGCACCCTAAAATCCAATTTGTGAGGGTTACACAGTCCTGATGGAACAGTGACGACACTGTTACAGCTGTTAGAAAGTACCAGTAGGTTAGTTCGCATGAAAAAAAAAAGTTGGATCTGAAAAGTACAATTATTTAGATACGATGCAGTTGACACACGATAAAGTGCGTAACACAAGCAACTATGGCAGCCAATCGACATTTTTCTATGCTTTTAGCATAGAAAGAAGTCACAGCGGTAGCAGGCAACCACTATCATAGAAAGAAGGCTATCGGCTTGACTGCGGAAACTGCAATTTAGCTAGAAGTAGCGCCATCAAGTGGCTGACACAATAGAACAGAACACTACCTAACCTTTAAAAATGCATTATAGAATATAGCACAATTAAAGCTATATTATATATCTAAGATATCAGTAGATCTAATCATCTTTATTTTTTAGCAAATTATTTTGTAGGTGACATTTTAATTACAATGGTAGTAGAATATTTGGTATTTATTACTTGGCCGCTTGATAGCATTGTTGCCAGGCAAAAACACCTACAAATGCAATTTACGCGGCCTGACTTACAGCTAAGAAGACAGTTCTGTTTATCTTAGCCATTTCAGGCCGCTTGATGGCGTTGCACAGAAATATTACGGCCTGTTTTGTGCTTCGCGACGCTATGCGAGTTTGCACATTTCACAGTTGGCTACCATATCATCTGACGGTGTCCGGATTTCAAGTGGCCACAACTTTTAATATCTCCATAGCAGAGTGATTTTATTTCTACTTAAATCATGTAGTCTGACTCACTAACAATTGTCACATCGTCCCCACCTTTTCCTACACAACTTAGAATGTGCAAAATATTGGCAATGGTAGTTCACACGAAAACTTAAACTTTCGCGAGAAAGTAGACGAGACCAAATCAAATGGCTGCAGTGCAGCAAGCAGATTTTCTGAAATTGTGCCAATTACCGATGTCAGGCTTCACAATATTCGATTCCTAAAAATATTAAAGACGTAGAAAAAAATAATACAAGAATCAAAAAAAGTAATTAATAGTCAAAGTTCTAATTTTAAAAAGGGAAATCGAAATCTCTTAATACAAATCGTCGTATAGCCAAACCAAAAAAGAAGTCACCGTATTTTTAAATGTTTTGATCTTATTGTAATTGGGGGAGGGGGTGTTTGAAAGGATCCAAAAATGTAATTATTAGTAAAAGTTGTTTGTTAAAAATGGCAAAATAGATATCGCATAATACAAATGAAGTCAAAAAATTAGCCGTATAGCCAAAAAAAAGAAAAGGTACTGGCGTATTTTTTTATAAAAAAAAAAACGAAAGTTGAAAAAGTCAAAAGTTTTGATCTTATTTTAATTGGGGGGGGGGGGTTGAGAAATACTCTGTCGTTACTGAGACAAAAGTTATATTTTTTATTTTTTAAAAATGGTAATAAAAATTGGTTTTAAAAGTAAAAATTTTACTATATCAGCAGTATACAAATAAAGCCCCCAAAAAAGTCGCCATATTTTTTTAAAACAAAACAAAAAAAGTTGAAAAAGTCAAAACTTACAATATTATTTTAATTTGGGGGGGGGGGGGGGGCAGAAATATTTTGTTTTCACTGAGACAAGAAGTTAGAGACCAAAAAATTTTTGGGGGTTTGTTTTTTCTTTTTAAAAGAGGTAATAAAAAATCTATTTTAAAACTAAAAGTTTTACTATATCTGCTGTATACAAATAATACCAAATAAAAAAATCGTCGTATAGCCAAAAAAAAAAAAGTCACCGTATTTTTTTAAAAAAAGAAAACAAAAGTTATTAAAAATCGTGGCCCGGTATTGTATTGTTTTTGCCTGGCAACAATGCCATCAAGCAGCCAAACCCGGCTAAGTAATAAGTACCGAATTTTTTTTTTAAAAAATAAAACATGGAATGTATTTTATTTTCAGTAATGAAAACAAAAAAAAGTTTTCTGTTATAGTGATATTTGGGTAAATCTTGATAACATATTCGCCATTTAAAGTTCTGTTAAAAGATGTGGTCTTTACCACAGAAAAGAAAATTGTGAAGATCAGCACATCATTTTTTGAACATCTTAATTACCTGGAGAATATAATGGGGAATAAAAATATTAATAGGAAGCTTAAGAAATTAATTAAAGAAAATAGCATATTTTTAAAAAAATGTAATCATTATATAAGGTTTACTTAATGAAGTATTGAAAATTAAGAAAGGGAAAGAGAATATGTGAACTTTTAACAGTTGTTTGGAAGAAATTAAAACCAAAGTAATATAATTTGTATACTAGAATAGTGGATCACTGGCTATAAAAGTACTGGTAAAATGAATGTCTATGGATATTCTGAATTGTAACAATTGTCTAGAATGAACACAAGTTGCCTATTTTAGCTATCAAAAGCTATATATATATATATGTTGGGGTTTTTAAACCTAGTACAAAAATAAAATCTTTATGCATTAGACATATTTGGTGTCAGGCAAACAAAGTTATTGTAAAACTGGAATTTATTGGAAATAACTTGCTATTGTATACTACGAGTCATTTTTTACCATATGAATATTATACTAAATTGAAACTATGTGTAAATAAGAACATTGTGTAGTAGGAAAGAGCTTATCTAAATAGTGTAGATATGAAACATTCCACAAGAATTAATATAAAAATTGTTTTCAAAAAGACATCAAAATTTATTCTTGGAGAAATTTGTCACATTTTAAATACATTCCTTGTGTTTCATGATTCATCACATATTCTAACAGTTTTCAATATTAGTGAAAATTAGAATAATTTATTTGAAAAGCATTTTACTGTGTATATATATATATACATTTATGTGTATCTGATTATGAATTTAAAGAAGCAATATCGATTTTTTTTTTTTTTTAGATGCAAAATAATCCAATATGTCCGGCACTTTTTTTTTTTTTTTTAGAAATAGCAAACGTTTTTATATATATTAAACATTATAGAATTAAAATAAATACAGATTCAATACTGTTAATCCAGTGTTTTTGGTTTCATAGCTGTCCCTGATTAATGATTTTGCCGAAATAATTAAACCTTGTACTAATAATTGAACACACATATCTTACTCATTATTATAAACCTTCTGAGCACCCATGTGCTATATGTTTACAGTATTGGATATACATTTACAAATATGTTTGTACATTATTTTTTTAAAAATACATATTTTTCTATCTGCTCCATCAGTGATAATCAAAAATATTTAGTGGTTAGCTTTTCTCATTAAACATAAATATTAATTAGATTCTAATTATTTCTAATATTTTATTAAGCATTTTTATATTATATTGGTCAAAAAAAATCAATAATTATCAATTTTTTGCTTATACCAGCTTAATTAACAATTAATTATTTTCTTTGCTTATTTCCCTTACATTTTACATAATTTCCATTTAAATTTTATTATAGTTAATCTGTTGTTAACAAAACTTCATGCAGTAGGGCCAACCAGGGTAATCAATGGATGCCAGAAGGCTTGTGCATAAAATCCCTATCTAGTGCCTACTCATCTAATATCCCCAGACTAGTTTCTGGCAGTGAGGAGCTTTGGACCTGAGAACACTGCACCTAGATCTTAGGATCTAATGCAACCCTCCAGCAGCCACCTTTTATAAACACTTAACTACAAAACTATGAGAATAAAATTGAAAACAATATTTTCAATCTAATCTCAATAGCTGATATAGTCATATGGGTCTAAACCCAGTTCAATACCCATTCATTTTGGTGTCTGGCTCTTTAACAACCATAGCCACCACTATCCTATTAGGCAGGATTAGTCTGGGGATATTGGATGAGCAGGCACTAGATAGGGATTTTATGCACAAGCCTTCTGTCATCCATTGATTACTCTGTGTGGGACTACTGTATGGAGAGTTTGCTTGTTTAATAACAATAATGTGCTAGTATAAGAAATAGTGATCATGTGATCTTTTTTTAAAGAGTTGGCATTAAAGTTGTTTAGTGGTTTAATCTTTTTTTAAAGAGTTGGCATTAAAGTTATTTATTTCGTTAGTATTTTCTAGGAGAGGGGGAATCAAAATTATACTTAAAAAGAAGCATTAGAAATTAAGATATAAAAATATGCTTATGTCACTGAAACTTATTATTTATAACTTATTGTAAATTTTTCTTTTTGAAGTATTATATATTGAACCGGAGGCTTTCTCCTCTTCAAAGGTCCCTTCACAAAATTAATACGAAGTTTTAAAGTTATTTAAAAGTTTTATAGGATATAGCGCACATACGCAGCTGCATTTTAAAATTATGTGATTGTGAACTTTGTCTTCAACAGATTTTATTTGTTAGTTTAAAATGTTTCTTGTGACACTTTTTTTTAAATCGAATTGTAAAAACATTCAAAGTTAAAAGTTTTAATATTTTTTTTTTTTTAGAAAGTTAATTGCATTCCTGTTTCTTTTATTTTAATTACAATCCATTTTTAGTTTAATTTTAAAAGCGGAGATTTAATTTTGTATTGTTTTTTTTTATATATGATAATCCCTAGTTAGAATTATTAATTAAGGTTAAGTGAGAGATAGAGATTTGCCCTGATGGATAAATCTTATAATTGTAAACAAACATTCAAAGTTAAAAGTTTTAATCTTTTTTTTTTTTAGAAAGTTAATTGCATTCCTGTTTCTTTTATTTTAATTACAATCCATTTTTAGTTTAATTTTAAAAGCGGAGATTTAATTTTGTATTGTTTTTTTTTATATATGATAATCCCTAGTTAGAATTATTAATTAAGGTTTAAGTGGGAGATAGAGATTTGCCCTGATGGATAAGTCTTATAATTGTAAACAAGAAAATTACACTGAAAATAGAGAGAGGATATAAATAACCCCAAAAATTTCGGACAGTGGGGCTTCTTGACTTGACCATGCTAATTCTGCTTGAAGGTGATTGATTCGGTTTTTTATAATTCTACTATTCATTATCACACATTTGTATTAGCCTGCTGAGATTCATACCGTGTTGGCAGCCTAGACATTTTTATCAAAAGTTTCTGTACCTATTTTGAAACACTGTTAATAAAATATTATATTCTGCTGCTTATCGTTAAGTGGACCTCATATTATTGCATACGTTTGCTTTCACGATGACTAAATTCACAGCTATGTGTATTCAAACCTATAACATGCCTTGTTAACTTACTTAAAGATGGACTCCTGATTCCAAGCTGTTTTTCATGTCTTGAAAGACTGAATTAGAAAGGGTCCCAGGATATATCTCTCCTCTTGCCACTATGAAGAGGAGAAGACACCTGAAAGTTGACTCAAAAATAAATGTGCACACTCATTGAAAACTCCATGAACTCTGCTTTATCATAAGGTAAAATATTTCTTATTCTTTCCAGGGTATATAAATCTCTAGTTAAATCTACCGCTTAATCTAAAAGTAAATCTGTTGTATAAAGTTTTAATAATTATTTAATCTCATAATTATTATATGTATTTGCTTATCTTTATATTTACAGTATGTTTTGGAAAAGTTTTCCATTTTATTTATCAGAGAGTTTATTGCGAGTTATATTTTTCTAGGCTTGCATAATGTAAAATTTTATTATTAACCCTTGCTAAATGCTCTGGCAGTTTTTTGTAATTTCATTTTGCTCATCTGTCCCTATTTTATCGTTCAATAATTAATTTAAATTAATGGGTTTGGGCTTTTTGCAAACTGCAAATCTTTTGGCTGAAATTTATCATGTTTAGTGTTCTGGTTTTCTGAAATTGGAGATTTTGTTTCTAGATTAAGTAAGATCGTAATCATTCTTCATGTTTTCTTGTATGTGAAATTGCCTTAAATGTGATACATCACGAGCTATTCTGCGGAATGACTTCTCTTGTCTCAATGTTCTAGAGAATGCTAGTGTCACGCTGTTCGTTGATTTCCTACAACACCTTATTGTTTTTTACATCTCTGAATTAGGAAGCTAGAATTAGTTTTTATAAATCGCCAGCAGGAAGATACTATTAATTCCTTTATAAATTGCAAGTGAGAGGACTAACTTTTCTGCTAGAGCGTTTAATGTTTTAATATTTACGGAACTCATATACAATCTCAGATGAGTATGCTTATAAAAAAAATCTAGGTCAAACTTTTGTATTTTGTTGGCTAGATTTACTTTGTTTTGTTTTCGTGAATTTAATAAAATGTTCAAGTTAGTTTAAATTATTTTGGGCTGACGTTTATCTGTGTTTTATTATCTCATTTGTCTGAACAATAATTAGGATCTCTTGCTATCTCCCTGAGTCTGGTTGGTGTAAATCATCACCATCTTTAACTTCTGAACACAGTAAATACATTTTCCGGTACTAAGTGACCTGGTGGCGCCCTCCGTGATCAAAAGGAGAATAAATAACTGACTGTTACAATATATATATATATATCATTTATTGTACTGTGATTATTATTTTAATGTGTGTTGTTTAAAGTAATAAATAAAAGTTATTTTAAATATTTTCATACTTTATTTCTTATGAAAAAAAGTATTCAAATAATATGCATCTTAACATTCTAATAACAAAACAAGAAAAAAGAATAGGAAGCAATCGACATTGATGATCATAAAAAATTAATTTCACAATTATAAGCAATTATAAAAAAATAAATATACACGTTTTTTTTAATATAAAAAATCTAAATTCATAAGAATGTAATTTATGAATATTAATTAACATGAAAAGAATTTTTTTAAAAAAAGTTGTTGCTTAACTTCACTATTCATTCTGTTAGTATTTTCTAAGGGAAGAAATCATAATCATGATTATTTGAACCATTACCGTAAGGTATAAAAAAATATGTTAATGAAGCTTATTAATTCACAACTTTTATTGAACTGGGGCTATTTTTTTTTTTTTTTTAAAATGGGTGGTTTTATTTATGTTTTTAAAACAGATTAAATAGTAAAAAAAATATTCAAATATATATTTTAACATTTCTTTTAAAGAAACAAAAAATTTAGTTTAAACAGTCAGCAATCATGAATTCAAAAAATGTAGTTTTTTTCACAAAAATGTACAAATAATTTTTGATATGAAAAATATAAATTCATAAGAATGCAATTTATGAACATGAAAGAAAAAAATTTAATTACATAACTAGCATTTTAAATTTTTTGTTGAAATATATATTTAAAAAATGATAATGCTTATAAATATGAATAATCATCTGATTTGAATTTTCTCTTGATATTCAGTAATTGCACCTGTAGTTCTGAATGAATTAAAGTGTTCATTGAATTTAAATTGTGTGGAAAAAAGATCAGTTATGCTAAATCATATTTGTATAATTTTTGTTCTTATTTTATTATTTAAAAAAACATTCATAAGGATTGGTATTTTAAAATCGAAAATAATATTTGGAAAAGATGAGATCTGGTTAGATTTTTTTTTCAAGAAGTCTTTTTTATATATATAATTAATTGTATAGTAATTGTTAAATGTTGTAAGTTATCATTTGAATTTACTCATTGCTAAAAAAATTAAGTCTTGAAAAATTATGTAAAACAATTATAATGGTGTTGATTTTAAATTACGCATACTGTATTGTGATGATCGCACATACCGCGGTCACACATATAGATATTTAACAGTTAAAGAATGTTAAATATTGTGCTTGGGTTAAAAAAAAAAGTGAGTTTAAAAAAATTTACAAAACAAAGAAATGTTTAAGTAAAAAAGAGAGGGAATTAGAATCGAAACGATTCTTATCTTTTACCTTTCAAAGTTCAGATTTTAGAAAGAATAGAAATGTTAAGGTTAAAAATATCGATATCATGTGTTTAGTGTAAGATTTAAAAAAATGAGAATGGAAATATAAATAAAATAGAAACTTGATAATGTAAAAGAAAGCGGTAGTTGGGGAGTTTAATAAAATATAAGTAAAATTTATAATGCAACGAAAGATAAAGATCTGTTCTTAAAACTACACATTTTTACGAAAAATGAAATGCATATGTGAAGGTATGAATAAAGAGAGTACGGTTTATTTCATGTCAAAATGAAATAATTTTATTAAAGAAAATGATTGATTAATAAATGTAAAATATTATATTATAAAGTTGTATCAAATTGAAAGTAACTTTGTATAAGTTGTTGAAAGCATTTTTAAAGTAAAAAGGTGTGAAATCAAAAACCCCAGCAAGAGTTCAAGATAAGGAAGGAATTTGGAAAATAAAGGACATTAATTAATTAATTGAAAAACAGTATTGGTTGAGACTTCAGTGAGGACACTGCTCTGATAAGAAGCAGAAAAAGATAATAGAACGCAGACTGAACTATAAGAACATGAAAACAAGCTATAACATAATGGAAGCTTCAAGGATTTGTGGCTAAGGGCCAGTCGCTATCGCCGGTCGATCCACACTTCCGTGCTATAATGGTTCGCGTCTCGATGTGACAACTGCCGAAATAGCGCCTGCCGAAGAGTTCGTTTTTGCCTTGCCTTGATGCCCACAATACGGAAGAGTCCCAACAATCAAATCTAACCAGAGAGCGACCGTTCCCTGCTAAAGAAGTGGAGAAATTCCACGGGATGGTCAGCAAGACGCCAAGTTTATCCGAAGACTTTACAACCTAGGTAATTATGAACAAGACATTTTATATAACTTATGTGCACATACCGTTAAATTTAATGCAATTGCCAATCCCACATATAATGAGATAGATCTTAATTAGACTCTTCAATATTTGGAATGACTATAAAGGGATAATTTATTTCAAAGATTACAATCATTTATAAAATTTTCTATTGTATTTTATTTATTTTTTTGTAGTATTATAGCATAATCTGTTTTTTTATATCGAGTGTTTATAATTTAGAGTGTTTCTTTTATTATAATTTATTGTATTAAATATCTTTTATGTAAAATCTGTTTCGTCTCTTTCTTCACCACTTCCAAAAAACAATATAATCTTAGGGTTGGGAATAATTATTATGCATTTGAGTACTTAATTAACACGTGAAGCTAGTGGTGCAGTATTTGATCCCATTAAATTTATAATTATCCAAGCGCTGTAACGCTGTTAAATCTTACAGCAGTCTGGAGATGGTTGACCGGGAAATATAACCTGAGGCTATACCCGTATAGCATGCAAGTTTGGTCAAGTACGGATATAGACTCGTTTATGTCTGTATTTTCTCTCTGCTTGCGGTAGCGGAAAGTGAACGATCTTGAATTATAAGAATTCCCCATTATATCTATATAAAAGGGAAGTTTAAGCCTTTCGATCGTCGGGTTTCCGTTACATTTTGGGGACCAGTCCGGGAATCTATTTTTGCTGTGCAATTAGTGATCACGTGTTGAAATAATTTTGTAAGATAACGAAAATATTTTCTAAAATAATATATGTGTTTTAAAATATATAAAATTCGCGTTGTAAATCAGAGTGGTTAGAAGCGAAGACGAAGGGGATAAATTTTTGCTTTATAATACTTCGTATATGTGTTTCATCGTCAAGTGTGTACGAAGAATAGAAGGATGGGAAAATTTTAATTTTAAGAAAGTTTTGAAATGCATTGTGACGTATTTAATAAAAGACTAGAAGTATTTCAATATAATCGCCACGAACAAAGAATTGATGATCTCAAATAATTTCTGGTAATGAAATATAAATCGTTTCAGAAAAAAGAATAAAACAAAGTTTCGTGAAAATTTTAATGCTAAATAGAAAAAATAGTCGTATAGTCCCGTTAAGTTAAAAAGAAATGTGGGTATGAATTCATAGTCGTAATAATAAAGTGTATTCAGCTATAATTATAGCGATCAAATATAGATTATCTAGATGTTTGTAGTAACGAAACTAAAGTTGTTAAGTTAAAGGAATAAAACAGTTTTAGTAATGTCTTAATCATAAATGATAGATTCTAAAATATTTGCGTATCTCAGTTAAGTTGAAGAAGAAATATATATGTTGGACTTTAGAATAATCGCATATGTAAGCGAAGTTGAAAAGATATATGTGTGAATATATAATAACGTATCCCAGTTAAGCTGAAAATAAAATATTTATAATGATAAAAATGTTCGAGTGTATTTGTTGGGTTGAAGAAAATATATACGTATGATTTTAAATATTCGAGAAAAGAAAGTAATCGATAAATTACAAAACGTAGTAAGTAAAACGAAGTGTATTAGTTAAGTTGATGAAAATATATGTTTGATTTTAAGAAAAAAACAATCATGAGGATAACTTGATCAATAAATTGCTGATATAGATTGTACAACGAAGTCTACCTGTTAAATGGAAGGAAAAATATGTGTATGATTTTAAGATAGTAAAGAGATAATACAAATTACAAAACATAGTGTGTGTAACGAAAGAGGTTAGTCCGTTAAAAAAATATATATGTATGATTTTGTTTTAAAACAAACGCGACCTTAAAGTGATCGAAAATTATAAACGGAATATTAGAAATATATATCATAAGTGCGTACTGTTGGAAATACAGTCAAATAGAAATGAGTTTATTTATAAATATCGTTAAGGGAGGAATAAAGTATAGTAGTTGAGTTAGATTAAAAAAATATATATAAGTGCGACATTAATTGAAGTATAGTGAGTCAGAGTTGGATAAGTTGGAAAAAAATATAGGACAATCATCAAGGTGGGGTAGGCAGTCAGACGAATCTAAGGCAGGCGAACAAGAGAGTGAACCAGAGTGTGATGTTTGGGTTGGCTAGCGATCTAAATGCTAACTGACAAATAACATATTAAGAGTTAATCAAAGCGGAAAGCATAGAGTCAGTAGAAAGAAATTTTTTATGAAGATATATCCAGAAGAGTTAGTAAAATAATAGTAATAATAAATACAGATATCAAGAAGAGTTACATAAAGTGATATTTATGCATACAAGGTCCCAAGCTAAAATGGACTTTCAAGAAAGGAAGTAAAAGAAGGGAATGAAGATAAGATGAAAGTAAAGGGTAAAATAAACCAGTGATATCTTGGATATGCTAAGGCAAATGAGGGTTGAGCAACAGCAATTCATGAAGGAATACGTGGATAGAGAAGAGAGAAGGATGGAGGAATGGCTGGTAAAGATAGAAATAGACAACCAGAAAAGAATTGCTGAAGCCATGGAAAAAATTAGAAATGATGTCATCCAGCAATCTGAGACTAAATATACAAGAAATGGATTTTACAGAGAAATCAAGGGGGATGAACAAAGGAGTATGGACCCATGTGTATGTGATGAATTAGAAAGGGCTGAGAGTATAGGTAGAGTGTCAGCTGAGTTTGATCTGAGAGAAGACATAGGGTGGCCAGAAAGGGAAATAAGAAAGTTAGATGAAGTGGAAGTAATAGTAGAGGATAGTAGGATACTGACAAGCATACAGGAAAATATAATTAAGATAGCGAAGGCAGTGGAAGGGTTGAACACAAAATTTGAAGAGGATAAGTAGGTCAGCCAATAACAGCACCGATACTGAAGTAAAGGCATAGGACCAAGAATCACTGGAGAATGTAGAGATATGGGCTCTGGAAATTGCATGGATTATCCTGTTGGCTTCCACAAATTTCTAAAGATACCAGTTTTCGCTGGAAACCCTGGAGATACCCTATGGAGCACTTTTACCGCCTGGAACGGTATTTCAAATTTGGTAGAATGAATGAGGAGGCCAAGTTAGCAGTCACTTGCAGGGCGAATCTCAAGTTTGGTGGAACTCACTGTTCCAGAAACCCACCACATTTGCAGGGTATCACAAGGCTTTGAAGACCAGTTATTGGAGTGAGGAACTCCAAGAAGATATGCTGCATCAGATAACACAGGAGAAATGGAGACCGGAGGGATCATTTATAACATTCTTCTGCAGTCAAGTAGCCAAGTTAAGGATGATGACAGCAAACCTATTATCTGAGATGCAAATAATCCGGATAACTAGGCATGGTTTCCCAAAAGATATAGAATGACTCTAATCAGTACAGAGAGGAAGTCAGTGGAACAGATGGCGGAACTGTTGACAGCATTGGACCACAGTAGAGACCAAGTAGAGCTTCAGGAGCCCAAAGGGAGTGGAAAACATCAGCAGGTGCAAGTAGCAAACCTAGGTTATGGGGAAGAGAGAGAAACATTGGAAATGGCTCTTCAGATATGTCCAAAATTAACGATTGAGATGGAAGGACTTGTTAGCAATGCACTATTCGATTCGGGGAGTCAGATCTCTATTATGTCTCAAACGTTTGGCAGGTTAAAGGATGGCTGCGTGGAACTCAATGCTGCCATTAAAATCGGTTTGGGTACTGTTGGCGATGGAAAAAAGGTAAAGCTGGAGTCTCGACAGGTCTACGTAAGGATAGATATTGCGGGAGAAAGGTTTGACCATGTATTGGTGATCTTGGACGGTTTGATCCACGACGTGTTTGGTTCCGATTTCATGCACAAGGTGGGATGCATACTGAATTATAAACAGGGCTATACTGAGATAAATGGCACACGGCTAAACTTTGTGGAAAAAAACCAAGATGATAGAGGAGTTTATCAGGGAGAAATTCTTGCACAGAACACGTTGATGGAGATAGAGTGGGAACATATAGTGGGTGAATCGTCGTTGATAGATAATGACCAGAGGGGTAGGCTGTGGAAGATTCTCGCGATGAATAGCGTAGTATTTTCAGAGGTCCCGGGGATCATTCAAGGTTATGAGCATCGAATAAGACTCGTGGAAGACCAGCCATATTGGGCTCACGCTTACCCGATACCATACCAATATAAGCAAGAAGTTGAGGCACAGATAGATATGATGCTAAAATGGGGGGTTATTTCAAAGTGTTCATCACCATTTAATAATCCTATTGTGGCAGTGAAAAAAAGGGATGGATCCATCCGATTATGTTTGGATGCATGGCACCTGAATAAGATAACTATTCCGGACATTAATGCTCCACCCCCTATAAGTGATGTACTCGCAAGATTTAAAGGGAAAAGGGGATTCTCGATGTTCGATTTGACGGCCAGCTACTTGCAAATCAGGCTACATCCTAAAGATCGGAAATACACAGCATTTAGATATGATGGATATGCCTACAACTTTAATAGAATTCCGTTTGGATTGAGAAATAGTGGAGCAGGGCTTGTCCGATGTTTGGATCAGGTATTAGATGATAAGATAAAGTTTTATCGTGATATATGTGGACGACATTGTCATCGCATCTGAGAATATTGAGGAACATTTCAAACATGTGGAAGGGTTCTTGGAGGAATGTAAAGGAAAGGCATCAGGATTAACTTAAACAAAAGTCCCATAATGACAACGGAAGTCAAGTTCCTGGGCCATATCATTAGTGAGAAAGGATAGTACCAAACCCGGAGAAGATCGAAGCGATCCAGGAATTTCCAACTCCTCGGAACAGAAAACACATTAAAACGTTTCTGGGTTTATGTAACTTCTATAATCGGTTTTACAGCGGGTTCTCATTGAACATGGAGCCACTATTACATTTGCTGAAAAAGGAAACACCATGGACATGGGGGGAACAACAAGAACAGAGCTTTCAGAGAGTAAAGGCAGGCTTCTTGGAAACAGTTACGTTGGCATATGCGGACTTCAGCAAGACCTTTTCCATCCAAACCGATAGTAGCGGGTTTGGATTAGGAGCCACAATGTTCCAAATACAGGAGGGAGGTCAACACAGAGTCTTTTGTTTTATTAGCCGGTTGCTGAAAGGCCTGGAACTTAATTATACTGTTACAGAGAAAGAGGCTCTCGCGGTAATATGGGCGTTCAAAAAATTCCGACAATATTTGGTTGGGTCAGATAAAGTGGTATTGACCGATCACCGCAGCCTTGAGTTCCTAAATCACAGTTTTCTGGCTAACAATAGGTTGTTGAGATGGAGCCTGTACCTACAAGAGTTTAACTACAAAGTAGTGTGTTGCCGTGGAACGGAGAACATTGTGGCCGATACGCTTAGTCGGTACCCAATAGCAACAAGTCAACACATGAGATGTGATGGGGCATACATCGCGGTTACTGAGATGGATGGAGAACCCAAGATAGCAAGTGAAATGCATAATTTGGATGGAGAACCCAAGATAGCAAGTGAAATGCATAATTTAAAAGAACACCAAAGGAAGGATCTGGAGTGCAGACAATTGATAGAACATTTAAGGCATCAATCTGTATCAGAGATAAAGGGAAACACCCTATGGAAGGACCGAAACCACTTCTGCATGAAGGGAGGACTCTTGCAACAGATGCTCAAGCAAAAGAAGCAGACACGCATCGTCCTGCCCCTGGCCTTGAGAAAACAGACCATTCAGTATGTCCATGAAACATATGGGCATTATGGGGGAAACAAAGTGGAGAGTTGCCTTAGACATTGGTTCTACTGGCCAGGAATGCATGATGACATTACCAGTGTTATTAGAACATGTGCCACTTGCGCTCGAACTAAACTCCCTAATGTTTCAGGAGCAGGATCATTACAGCCCATATACACTGATCAGCCGAACCGTATATTAGCCATCGACTTTTATGGTCCATTGCTGGCGTTTAATAAGAGGAGGTACCTACTGGTCACGTATGACCTATTCTCAAAGTTGGTGGCTGCACATTCAGTCACGCAAGCCAATGCTAAGCAAACCATTAAGGCGCTTGAGCAACAACATTTTAAGACAGTGGGAATTCCTACTCGGATCTTATCGGATCACGGCACACCATTTACGTCACGCGAGTGGAACACAGAATAAGGCACACATTGACATTGATCCGTAATCCTCAGTCGAACCCATGCGAACGGGTTATGAGAGCGCTCGGGTGTCTTTCATGTATATATATCTGATGACCATCGTATGGTGAAGGAAACCCCATGTATAGTAAACATGATCAGTTGGGCAAAGAATGAGTCCACAGGTTTCGAACCCATTCAGCTACATTTTGGGAAACATATCCCATGCCCATTTAATGTTCGATTACATGTAGCAACCAAAGCAATAAATAGAAGGGACATGGAGCAAGCGCGTAATCAGATGGAAAGGATGGGTGAAATAAGAAGACAAAGGTTCAAGGGGGTGGAAAATCAATTCATGATAGGTGATGAGGTCATGGTGAGGGTGCACCCTGTAAGTCACTCAGCGCAAAATATATTTAAGTTTCAGCCCATTTATGAAGGACCATACACGATCTAAAAGCTGTATGGGAATAATGCCTTTGTCATAGCCCTGGGAACAGAGGAAATAAGAGTATACAATGCTCGATCGCTAAGGCTATTCAATAGAGAAAGACAACCACCAGATAAAATGTAAACACCAGCATCAATAAAGGAAGGATTCACTGATACCAGATTGGAAATGGAATTGGACCACAAGTAATGGAGAATGGACTTAAATATTGATCATGAAAATATAAAGAATGAGCCAGTAAATGGCCAAACAGTACAAAGGATCCAAACGAAGACGAAGCATAAGATGATAGATAGTAGTGTGAGAGCGTAGATAGAGGCTGAAGGTGTGTAGGTTTAGATATTTGTAGATGGATCTTAGCAGTATATGGTGAGCCTTCTCTGTTATGCAATCATGTATGTTCTGCGGTCACCAAATCTTATTATATAGAGAAGACAGGGACAGAGATCCCCTTCTCATAATGACTCACTGGATTAAGATTTCCAGTTAGATATTTGACAAATATCGTGAGTCAATGGTTTAGAAACCAATCTATGGGGAAAGAACCCCGTTATAAAAAAATTCGAGTTATCAGTAAAACATTCTGAGCTCGTGGATGAGCTGGACAAAAAAGATGCCAGCCTCCCAACCCACCTCGGTAATAGTGACCAAAGTTGGCACTTAGAGGGTTATCATTTGTAAAGTGTGAGGTATGAACAGGTTTAATCGAGTCACAGAGATATCCTGTGGACTCGAACCTGTATATACAAGTAGGAGGCAGAAATAAATTCATGTAATGTTATGGCAAGATTAAATTGGTTTAGTAATGCTGGATGTAGTTTGCCTGGTCGCCTCTCTAGCAATAATCTCATCACTAAAGTTATATTAGAAGTAAATAGATATAAAATGGTTCTAACAGTAGTTAGGAGCATCTAGCTTGAAGTGCAGTAAATTAAAATTTTTTTAAGAAAAAATTTTAAAGGAGGGGAATGGTGTAAATGTGATGATTGCACATATTGCAGTCACACATATAGATATTTAACAGTTAAAGAATGTTAAATGTTGTGCTTGGGTTAAAAAAAAAGTGAGTTTAAAATTTACAAAACAAAGAAATGTTTAAGTAAAAAAGAGAGGGAATTTGAATCGAAACGATTCTTATCTTTTACCCTTCAAAGTTCAGATTTTAGAAAGAATAGAAATGTTAAGGTTAAAAATATCGATATCATGTGTTTAGTATAAGATTTAAAAAAATGAGAATGGAAATATAAATAAAATAGAAACTTAATAATATAAAAGAAAGCGGTAGTTGGGGAGTTTAATAAAATATAAGTAAAATTTAGAATGCAACGAAAGATAAAGATCTGTTCTTAAAACTACACATTTTGACGAAAAATGAAATGCATATGTGAAGGTATGAATAAAGAGAGTATGGTTTATTTCAGTATATATTAGCCATTTCAGGGGCACAAGAATTAGTAGCATAGATTTATTTTTCTCTTTTTAATACTATACTTTATATCCCTGAAGTTTAGATATAATTATAGGGGATTGGAACCCAGACTTTCAAACTCCCCTCAGCTTTGGCCAATCTTCAAACTTTAATGGACAGGGTTCAATCTATTCCACTCTCCCAGTTTTCAGCCATCTATACCATTAAAATCTGATGATGGAATACCCAAATCTCTTGATGATAGTAATATTATTGTCATGCCCATATTGACTTTAAAGCCATTCTGACCCCCTTATGTATAGGACTTTGTCCATTAAAATACACAGAAGAGGAGTGGGCAGGATACGGGCTGAATGATTAATATTTAAATACAGTTATACTTTATATCCCTGGAGTTTAGATGTAATTATAAGGGATGTGAATCCAGACTTTCAAGCTCCCCTTAGCTATCCAATCTAATATAACCGATACACATGTGACAAAGATAAATGATCTCCAGTATAGGTATTTTATGTTGAACCAGCATTCATCAGTTAGTCCAGATCATCTCACGAACATATATAATAAGTGCTCTGTTTAAATTAAGATAGAAGTCTTCAAACTTTAATGGACAGGCTTCAATCTACTCCAATTATTCATGCCATTGAAATGATGGAACACCCAAATCCTTGATGCCAATATTATTGTTATGCCCATGAGGGATCAGAATGACTTAAAGTCAACATGGGCATGACAATAATATTGGCATCAACAAGGGAATTCGGACAGTCAATCATCAGATGTTCAATGGTATGGATGACTGAAGAGTTGAAGGGTGGAGTAAATGAAGCATGTCCATTATACTTTGAAGATTTGCTGCTATCTTAATACAATCCACGCCCTTATATATGTGTGTGTGAGGGATTATGTTCTGGTCTAACTGATGAGTGCTGCTTCAGTATGAAATACATATATTGGAGTTTTTTTTTTTCACATGTGTGGTCATATGTATTGATTGAATGAGATAGATTGAATAGCTAAGGGTAGCTTGAAAGTCTGAGTTCAAATCCCATATACTTTTCTGTTTTTATTATCTTATTTTTTTTAGGCTTAGCAAAATTATTTATGATTACTAGCTCTATATTTTGAAGTCATTTCAAAATTTTTTTTTAATTTTAAGAGGGGGGGGGTGAAGTAATACTGCCAACATTTTTTACTCTCATTTATATTGTTAATTCTATGATTCTGAGCACAATAAAACTACTGGGTTTCGATTCTTAATTATTCTCTTGTGGCTATCTTTAGTGCTTATCTTGTTGATTTTGCATTCATTTAAAGGTTTAAAGTAGAACTAAAATTAATATTGATTTATTAGTTTTTAAAAAAATATGAACTTTTCAATTTTTCACAAAGAAATCGACATCGTTGACTGGGAGATTTTTTTTGAGAAAGCAATTGCAATTTATTTGTGAATGACTCTTCTATTGTCAGCAATGAATAAAAAAAGTAGTAATTATTAAAAGTGAAATATATTTGTGATTACACTTAGATTTTATTCGGTTTTATTTAAAAAATACGAAGTTAACAAATTTGTAATAATAGTTAAAATAAAACTGGTCGATAATGCTTTGCCAAATACTATAGTACAGAATTTTTGTAATTTAATAATTATAAATTCACTTCTAAATTTTAGAACATAATTTCATAATTTTTTTTGTCAACATTTCAATGATCGTCCTACAAGAAAAAACTTAATTGATTGTTGTCATTATATATTTTACTTATTTTTTAATTTGCAAAGTTCAAATATAATATTTTAGGGTGTTTTCATTTGTAAACTTATATTTCTAATAAATCAAAATATGACTTAAGGATTCATAATATAGAATAATGGTTTTAATATTAAATGTATAATTCAACTTGTCACTAGAGGTTGGTACAAAAAACTTTAAAACATGAAAGAGTCAAATGTGACAAGTCTATCCGACAATGCGAGTACACTGTGAGGTAAAAAAATAATTGTTATCTTATCAGTAAATAATAAAATTTAGCTTTTGAAATTCCATATTTTAACAGTATAACAAAGTTACCATATTAAATTATATTTGTACTGTTTTAAGATTTTCATAATAATTTAAGTTTATGTACTTGAAAAATCAAATATTATATATTGCAGAAAATTCAAATACACAAGAAATGTAATAAAACTGCAAAACTTCTCGTTACCATTAAAAGAAGTAAAAAACTTTATCACTTAAAATTATTTTTATGGTTTTTTTATACTAATAATCCTTCGGTTCACAAACTATAAGCATGTATGACAAATGCTTCTTTTCTATTAAAATAGTTAATTTTTTACATTTAGGAATATTATCAAAACTTTTTTATAAGTTGTAATTTGTGGAAATGATTACTATAAAGACATTTCCCACAAAAAAGTGAAATGTTAAAGTAATCGTGTAGTAAAAGAATAGTTATATATATATAGCTGATAAATCTTAAGTTACTAGAGGAATGCAAGACTTGTTGTCTTTTGATCACTGAATCAAAGAATTAGTATGGGTTAAATACTCAAAAATTCACATAATGATGTAGCTGAGAAGTGTGGTAAGCTGCAAATTAGCCCCCATTTGTAAAGTGTGATCATCAATCATACAACCAAGTAAAACTTTTGTTTCTTTTTTTTTTCCAGATATAATATGATGGCAGAGGCCAGATAGAATTTTCTCATTAGATCACATAATGGTATTAAGATATGGTTGGCTATGCTACTTTTTTGTTTTGGAATTCACTAAACTATCTGCATAATTCCATATGAACCATATTCGTTATAATTGTGAACTTTTTATTATAGTTACGCATTTGATATGCAACTTATAAATTTACATTTGATTAATTTTATAAACTTATCGAAATCTTATAATTTGACTTTATTATTACTAAACAAAACAAAGAAAAAAAAATCTAACCTCAGTTAATATAATTTTAAAATTTACATTACAATGAACTAAATATTTAACTGATCTAATTTCACTACTTTTTTTATTATTAGCAACTTTTATATTATTAAAATATAAAGATTATAAATGAAAAATAATCCAGGTCATAATTTTTGCAGTAACTTTTTTGTCATAACATGCTACATGTGTTACTATAGTATATCTGTCTTTTTTGTAGTTGTTGATGTTATGTAATTCAACATGAGGTAGTTACTTATGTTTCAATTACATACATTTAAATTTATGATTATTAGTATCTACATTAATATATAAATGTGAAAGTTTGTTTATTACTTTATAACTCAAATATTGCACCAATCTTGATGAATCTTGCAGATTTTCTTTAATGTAGAGAAATTTATAGACTACCAAATTTTGCTTTAGGGTATTCAATTATTTTTAAAACGTTGATAATTTATGTAAAAATGCATCAGAATGACAATCATTTTCTAATGATGTTATAAAAATGAGAAGAAAAAAAGGCAGCTCTGGTTAAAAGATTAAAGACATTGGGAAATGTGGCTTGTGTATTGAAATACATATCACAGAAATAGGATTATAATTTTTAGTAGTCCTTTGCAAAATTTTATTGCATAAATATATTTTTAAATAAATTTTGTTTGTTTTCTCACTTATGCCATGATGTTAAAATTTTATAATAGTTATAAAAATTATGTGAGAAAATATAAAATTTAGTTTAAAAATACTTTTTATTATATTTAATTAGAATTTTTTTTTTTTTTGTGACTGCTATTTATAATTATTTTCCATAAATATATATTTTAATTATCAAAGTTCCTATTAATGCAATGATGCAGCTAGAGGAATGAAATTTAGATAATACGTAAATATATTGCATAATGATACAGCTATAGAAATCGAGAGAATTAGCAACAGAAAATTTTACTTGGTATTCAATACATTAATATTAAGATTGCAAATGGAATTTGTAAGTATATATTAATTACTAACTAAAGGGTACAGCTAGATTGCAAAAAAATAAAATAAAAAGATAAGGGGGATTTAGATATAAAGGCTGTAGAGTTGACAAAGATTATGTTGTGGAAATGGAATGGAGCAGAATATGGGTAAAATTAGACGGAAATGTAAAATTAAGTAGCTAACAAGTTTTTTTTTGGTATAATTGCTGAGAGATTCTTGACTTTGTTTAAGAATGAGAATTAATTACAAGAGAAAATTTTAATTGTATTCAATACATTGAAAATGTTTAGATAATAAAAGAAATTTCTAATGCTCAGAATATATTCTTATATACACCTGGGTCTCGTTTTACGCCGATTTATTTAACGCGATTTTGAAGTTACACAATTCATGTTTCTAAATATTTTTGTATGCTGTTTTCTTTTATGCGTTAACACTGTATTAGATCAGATTGGAAGTCGAATTCCGATAATGCGCTATTACTTTAAATAATTTTTGCGCACTTACGTCATATTTAAAGTAATAGCACATTATTGGAATTCGACTTTCATCTTAATAATTTCAATATTTTCAGTGCTTTATAATAGTAAGATTTTATGCAATAATGAAATTAAAATCATGATTTCCACATTTTATGTACACACATTAAATTTTACAAGATTATAATGTAAATTTGTTCAAACATTGTGCATGTTAATTTTGCATTTTAAATCACATTCTGTTTTTGCTTTTTAAAAAAAAAACATAATCAATTATTAATCATTTAGTGTCCCCAAGTTTATTTTTAAATGGTGAGTAATAGCAATGGGCACAATTCAATTTGACAATTAAAAATTACTTAAGGGACCTGAAATTAATGTGATGTGAAACAAAATTTGATTTTTAAACGGAATTGAAAATTAAAAAATGAAAGACAAAAATAAGAATTTAATTTTTAGTTGTTTTAATTAAATTTTTCCCAGCAGTGTAGAAAAAGATAATGAGACAGAAGTGGAACCTGTTCCTTTCACTGCAAAAATGATTCGAGAAGGTCTTCAACTTTATAATCAATTGGCAAATTATTTTCTTATTAATGACACTAATCACGAACGTGCTTTTAAATTCCGAGATCTTGTATGTCTGGATATCGCGAGCTTCATAAACAATTAATAAAATCATCGTCTCAAAGATTAATTACTAATTACGTTGTCACCAGAAAACCATTAACACAACATGAGAGTGAAGTTGGCGCTAGTTGTATTTCCTCTTGTGAAGAATCGGATTTTTTACCAGTTTGCAAACGAACCTGTTTATCGGCAAATAGCGATAATAATTAACCCTTTGAAAACCAGGCGGCCATCTTTAATTTTTAAAAAAATTTGCCCTAACTCTAATAACTTAGATATTTTGTGTTTGAATGTAATAAATATATAAAAATAATGTTGTAAAAGCAAGTACATATATGAAAGAATATAATGAAGCTGTTAAAATAATCATTTCATAAAGAAAAAGTTAAAAAAAATAATATTTATAACAGATTTAAGAATGTTTGTTTTTACACTGATTCACAAATCCTAAATTTTGAAATTCAAATGATAAAATGACACTTTCATAAACAGCTTCTTCACATTCCTCACAAATTTACAAAAAAAATGATGTATTGGAAGTCTTACCTGAGGTAATTTTTCCCTGAGAAAATTACTAAAACAGCTGACTTGCTGTGATCCATTTTCATTCCACAGCCAGATATGTTCAGTTTTGTAAATTATCTGTAAAAATATGAATGGTTTTTAGTGGAGAAAAAAGTAATAGAACAGTGTAATTCAAAAATAAATAAATAAACTCTTAAAAATAAAATGAATAAAAATAAATCAATAAAGATAATTTTTTATTATTATTAACAATGATTACATGTGTGGAAGAAAGGCTAAGTTCAAATACATGGCACTATAACACAGAGTGGATGGATTGATGAAGTCAGAAACCGTGTATAAAATATCCTATATTACATGAAATTCCAGTTGTGTAGCATAAACTTGTATATAAATATATTTATTATTTTGCATAAAAGATATGAAGAAAGGCTGAGTTCAAATACATGGCACTATAATACAGAATGGATGGATTGATGAAACCAGAAAGTGTGTATAAATATCCTATATTACATGAAATTCCAGTTGTGTAGCATGAACTTGTATATAAATATATTTATTATTTTGCATAAAAAATATGAAGAAAGGCTGAGTTCAAATACATGGCACTGTAACAATAACTGGATAGATTGAAGAAGCCAGAAAATTTATACAATATCCTATATTACTTGCCTAAAATTGACACAAATCAATTGAGGGTCATAACTTTAGCACTCATGCAATAATTCGTCCATAAATTCAAACTTGGTCATGCATGATACACTATTCATATTTATAATCATGCCAAAAAATGCATTAGCTCACGCAGTGACAGATACCCCAGTCCCCAACTTTTTTCCATTCTACAGCATATTTATTTGAAAATATTATAATTTATTATTCTATAGCATATTTATTTATTTCAGTACATCGAAAATATTATAATTTATTATTATATAACATATTTATTTGTTTCAGTAAATAGAAAATATTATAATTTATAAAAAATATATATATATAAAAGTAATTACATACTCGCGAATGTTATCAAAAAACGTTTATTTGTTTCATTACATCGAAAATATTATAATTTATTATTCTATAGCATATTTATTTATTTCAGTACATCGAAAATATTATAATTTATTATTATATAACATATTTATTTGTTTTAGTAAATATAAAATATTATAATTTATAAAAAAAAATATATAAAAAAAAGTAATTACATACCCTTGAACGTTATCCAAAAACGTAATTTGAGAAGAGAGCCCAGAATCACGGACAACTTCAACGGAAAATCACAATAAAATCTTCAGTAATTGATCCAACAATTGTGGAATAACTTTTTTACGATAAATAAAATGAGAAAAATCAAAAAAAAAAAAAAAATTTTAGGTACACTTTGCTAAAAATATTCATAAAAAATCTAAAAATTGTCGTACAGAAAAAATTCTTAGAGTTTCAGGTAGATATTGAAATGGCGCAAAGAATGTGACGTATTGCGCGTATGTGTGACGTTTACCGTTTACGCGTAAACTCAGCTCAAAATAGAAATTTCTAGACAAGTCGTACTGGGCGTCAAAGGGTTAAAACATGTATAAAAAAATGTGAATTACTGTACTGTAAATTATGTATAAAAATATATTGTTTTAAATAAACTTAAATATTGTAGTTAAAAAAAGTTTGTCTTGTATCAATTTTTTTCAAATTTGAAATTTTTTATTAATCATTTTATTTCCTTTTTTTTTTTTTTTTGTGCCATTTTAAAGTAATTTTACGTTGGTGCTTTGCTTTTATGCGATATTTGAAAAATCACAGTCCATGTCCCCCCCTTTTCAAGCTAAGTTATGTCTATTTTTGTGCAATTTCTTTTGCGTGTGTTTTCTGAGGAACCTATCGCGTAAAACGAGACCCAGAGGTATATAAATTTGAAATTATTTTAATTAGCAACATTATATTCATTTATGCTTTTGTTTTTCGTATTTTATTAATGTGAGCAAAGCTGCAGGTACGGTTAGTATAGTGTATGTAAAAATATTTTTTTCATAATTTTTTTTTTTTTTTTACAAACAATAAGTGAGAAATGTCTGAAATTGAATACTTATATGATTTAATAGAACTTTGTCTTTGGATCTTGGAGTTTCATACCTATAGATAATAATGATTTTGTGTTTGAACTGTGACTAAATTGTATGAGAAATTAATTGCTGGGTGCAAATCTTAAGCTGCCAAACATAAACATCAGCCCAGGAACATTGTTTCATAATGGCAAAATAACTACCTACAGCAGAGGTGATCAAACTTTTAGACATGGGGGTGGCTTGTTTAATGAAAGTGTATCTGAGGGCGACTGTTTTTATTAGGACTTGAAACCGGAAACCAGAAAAAAATTGTGTCATCTATTGGTCATGTTTTCACTATTTTATGCTTATTTTGTCATAAATTCATAGCTTGTGTTTAAATTTTTATTCCAAAAAAAATCCACTATTGGCAGTATTTTTCACAAAAAATTGATTTGTAATTGCAGTCTATTGTATATAGTCTCACCTCTTTTTCTTTATAAAGTGCCACAAAGTACTGATTTTTAACTTCAGCTATCGTTCTCTAGGCATTTCTAAATGTCAAAGTTAGAAATCAAACCAAATTTTTATGCTTTCATAATAGATTTTGAACGTAAATAAATATATTTTTCATAATTCTTTATATTCATAATTAAGTTTTTATATTAATTTAACTAAATATAAATTTTGATTCAAAAAATTTTAAATTTTACAAGAATAATCAAGGGAAAGTGAATAGCGCTGGACCGTTATTCAAGGCAAGAGAATGTTTATCGTTTGCATATCAATGACATTCAATGATAGCTAGCAAAATGCAACTTTTTCATAAGTATTAATGGATTTTATGATTACTTTTTATACTATATTGACTAATGTGGCTAGATTTAGAATTTTATTAAAATATTTAATTTTAGACTAAGAAAAGAAATGAATAATCAGCTATCATAATTTCTAAGAAACACAAAATCACCGGCGTTTTTACATAATGATTGATTGAAATATAATTCCTTTGTTTTACTGCAGGCTTTTTTTTTTCATGTTTTTCTTCATTTTTTTAACATTATTTTAAATTTTTCATTACATTTAACCAATTTGAATGTAAAATAATTCAATTTTTAGAACCTAAATTAAAACAATTCTGATTATTGTACATTAATATATTTCAGAAAGGAAACTGGCTAGAGCCATATTTAATGAATCAAATCACTCAAATATCTGGCCAGTAAAATTCATCAGACAAATGGTTAAATTACCTCAGCTGCTCTAATATTATAATTTGCCCATGTCTTCTTATAAAATATCTATTAAAAATTACAATTTTAAATTACCTATAAATAATTATTTTCTAAAGTTGGTCCTGAATTTTAAAAAAAAATGTAAAATGAAGAAAGAAAATTATTGTTCTAGAATTATATTGAAATAAATTAGTAACATAAGTTAAAATATTGCTTTTATTACAAATTGTTTTAACGACATTGTTATGGAAGAGCAATGACAAAAAGGAAAAAATTAATTTAGTAAATAGTCATAATTCAGTTTTTATTAGGATAAAGATTATGCATTTGTTAGTCAAAAAAGAGATTAATAAAATGACTTCCATGCAGAATTGAATTAAATATAGTGGTTTGTTAATATTCATAAAACATAATCTATTCATCAAGTATTTTACATTTGATTTTTTTTGATTGCATAAGTGACAAGTTTTCATACTAGATTTGCATTGAAGCTATAAATGAATAACTTAATAGCCAACAAACTAATTTTCCTTTTTTTGACCTATCATTTAAAAGAAAAGGATGGAATCTTTCAATTAATAATAAAAACATTAATTGAAAAGTAGTGAAGTACTTCAAAAATCAATAGACTATTCATTCTGTACGATATGCAAAAGTAACTAAGCACTTGTGCAACAGACATGTTTTTATTGTAAAAACAAAATATTTCAGGCTCTTTTTTTTTTGTAAAATCAAATATTTGTTATTAAAGAAATATTTGCTGTATGTGTTTACATTTCATCTGAATACAATAACTTTGGCAGGAAATTAAACTTATTGATCAAAAGGAAAGTGTCGTCTGCTAATGCGTTTATTTGGTTTTTTGTATTTTTATATAACCAAAAGTTGAATTTTAATATTTTTTAGGCAAAATGTGTAACTAAATCACTCGCATTCTCTTAGAATCGTTTTCCTCTGAAGAAAATGGTGCGTCTGTGATATTGGACTGCTGTTTTATTAAGATAAATTAGCGCAGGATTTTTTAAATGATGTGAATCCTATCATACCACTTTTATTGCTTTTTTTAGTTGCAAAAAGAAAAAATCTGAAGAGAGCAATATTTTACAGACGGTTAGAAATATCAGTTGACTTTACTCTTAAAGATTTATTTTAAGATGTTCTTTTCATTCTTGGAATATCATGTGAAATGCATTCTACTGTCATCATGTGGGAAAATTGACGCGGTGTTAGAATTTTTTCAAATATTTTAACAATTAGAAAATAAACGTCAGATTTTAAAGTAAAATTTGATAGATTTATCACAGTCATTTTTAAAAAAAACTTGAAAAATAATTTTATTTTCTTAATGTTTACACTATTTTAGTTGATCGTGTTTACAGTGCATTGTTCTTATTTACAATTCAGTTTTTAAATATTTAAAAAGGTCAAATATGATTTTTTAGAATATTATTCACTTATAAAATTAAAAAGAAATTGAGTCCAATTTATTAGAAAAAGTTTTGGTATAAAATATTTTATACAAAAGTACAAAGTTGAGCATTTTCAAAAATACCACGTGGAATAATAGAAAATGTCAATTTTAAAGAGTTAGTATAGATTTTTCTAAGAATATATTTTTATTGCTTATTTCTTTTAGACTCACTTCAAAGGTATTTTATTTTTTAGACTAATTTCATATATTGACTAATTTTGTGTGCTTTGTGTCACTAAAGTGAGAAAAAATAATTAGTGAACATTAGAAGAGGATATTTTCTGCATTTCAAGTATGTTTCATAAGTTTATGTAAAAATCTTAAAACATACATAAAATATTGCTAGTAATATTTTTAATCTTTTCTGCATAATGAGTTGGTTTGGGATATTTTTTCCACTTTGTGCAATAGTAGTGTGTTAGATAGGTTTTTTTTTTTTTGCAGACTACAACATTCAGCCTAAAAGTTTACTTTTTTTTTTTTAATCATTGGTAGTATTTTATTACTAATCATAAGTCGTCATTTGAAAAGTAAATGTTTTTGTAATGTGTTTAACAATTTTGTTTGGCCATTTCTCAGTCTTTCATAATAAGAAAATATTTGATTAGATATATTTATTCCCAATGTATGTATGTTATTTTGATTGCATTTTTTATTTATTTTATAATTTTGCTTTGCTAGTCATGCATTATTATTGAAGTTTATGCATTTTCATTACAATATGATAAACATACATAGCTACATGTATATGAATCTTTTATTTACCAAATTATCTAAAGAATATTTGTTTGGGTTTTTAAATAAATGAGGTAATACTGCAATGAAACAATAAATGATAAATCAAAGTTTAGAGTGAAAGTTAAAAAGTATGCTCCACGTGTGCTCCTAATAGGTTTTAATCCAGATATCACATTACAACAATACTCAGTTGTTGGGGTTTTTTAACACAAACTTTTATTGTGAAATTGAATGAGAAATATGTTGTAAATAAAGATTTAGATAAACATTGAAGTTGAGTACAGTTATACAGCAAAACACTTAGTGTGACAAAAACATTATTTCACTAAATGATTTATACAATTGCAAATACATACAACAAACATGCTCCACGTGTGCTCCTAATAGGTTTTAATCCAGATATCACATTACAACAATACTCAGTTGTTGGGGTTTTTTAACACAAACTTTTATTGTGAAATTGAATGAGAAATATGTTGTAAATAAAGATTTAGATAAACATTGAAGTTGAGTACAGTTATACAGCAAAACACTTAGTGTGACAAAAACATTATTTCACTAAATGATTTATACAATTGCAAATACATACAACAAACACGAGAACTGCAGATATCTTTGTCATTTAACAGTTAGCAAAATTAGTTTGCCCATGTTTTTTTATTTAGTGATGAAAATAAATATTTTTTTTCTTCCCCGATGGAACTGCTGTAATAATTTTAGGCAGAAAAGTGGAATTAAAAAATTGATTAATATTTGTTGACATCAAAAAAGGAATAATTCTTGAACAAAATAATGGTAATTAAAGCAACCTAAGTGTAAAACAATGAATTTCTAAGTCTTTTAAAAGTCAAAATACTGTTTGTGTAAATTAATGTTAACTTCCTAGCAGCATTTTTGCGGTGCACGCTAATGGCATTTCAGTCACATGGCTTAAATTTATTCTTGCAGCTATTTATTTGATATTAAAATCTAGATCTAAAATATATGTTGATTTATTAATTTTAAAAAATCAGACATCAATATCGTGCAGAAAACCTCTATAAATGAACTGAAAATACCACTGCTTGGTTGATTTTTTTTTTTTTATCAGGCCCTTTGGGGAACTTTTGGTAACACTTATCTTTTGTTTAACATTCAAAAATGAAACGTATAATTATCATAGTTTGATATATATTTATGACTATTTTTGCAAAATATTTTTTAATGAAAACATGTTTAGATGAAAACTTGATTCAAAGTAATTTTTTTTTTTTTTTTAGGAATACAAATCAAGAAAAACATTTTAAAAATCATTAAAGTTATTATTTTTTATCATTTTTAAAAATTTGTATAATTTGAGAACATAATTACGTTGCTTTATGCATTCTAGATAAAAATTTGTATTTTAATATTGAGTTGAAATTCTATTTTTATGTGATTTTTATTTGTAAATTTATATTTCTAAAAATTGTAAGAAATATATTGCAGAATAAAAGTTTAATTGAAAATTTAGCTGGGGGGGGGGGGTATTTAGGAAGAAAAGTGTTACATTTTCTTCTAAATATATATGCTATAATAATTTTATCCGTAAATCAGAATTTGAATTCTGTGTTAATTATTAAGTTGAAATGCCATTAGCATGAAATAGTGAATGTTATAACAAGCATTACTGGCTGAAATAGCAATTATATGCTTAAAATCTTTCAGCTTTAGAAAAATGTCTAACATAATAAACACATTTTTGTTCCTGTTTGTGTTTAGTTTTTTTTTTTTTGCAATTTACATATCCATTAGTTTTTGAAAATTCTTTTCATACATATGCAAATATTTTAATATTGATCCAGAAAAATAATCAAAAAATAATGAATTAAATATTGTACAGATGGCCTAAAGAATTTCTGATTAAGTAGTTTACATTGTAACATCACAGAACAAATAAAAAACTTACGGAAATGTGGATTAATAAAAAGGAAGTGGCAGATTATGGCATCAGTGAAGCAATTATTGCCAGTTAAAATATATTTCATTGGATTGCAAAGCATTGTAAGGCAAGATGAGACTGCTGAACATTTGTTCTCAAGAAAGTGAAAGTTCTAAAATTAATTTTTTTAATACATGATTGTTTAGATAGTAACTTTAGGTTATGTGTTTCCGACAGATTGTGCCAATGACATGTATTTCAATGTACGCTACAATAATCTGGAATCATTTATGTTGAACTGGAGGTCATTATATAGCTGAAGTACTATTAATCTAATGCCCTTGAGTTTCTAAGTCATCTTAGGTTGAGAATAATTACCAAGACAACTTATTCTCATTATAAATCTCTCCTGGTTTTAAACGTAATATAAAATATATTTATATAGGCAGAATTTTATTAATCTTTTCTATGAACTGGCATCTATCTGGTAGAAAATTACAAAAAAAAAAGTTATATGATCATGAGACATTTTAAATAATGCCATGATTTAATTAATTGATACTTTTTATTTAATCTTAAAAAAAATATTGGGCATAGTTTTAAAAAAATTAAGATTCTTAAATAAATATTTATAAATTAGTTAGCTGAATTGATGTAATTGCAAAAACTTATTATTTTTTCTAAAGTCAAAAATGGTTAGAAGGGGGAATTTATTCTGTAAATCAACTGACGGGAGATTTACAAGAACTTTCATAAATAGATTAATATACAAAATTAACAAAGCGTATGCCACACTTGAATGAGAAGCTATAAAGATACACAGAAATTATTACATGCTAAGCGCTTTCGAGGTCTTTTGCCTCATATTCATAGCGGTACTGTGAGCTGCAGAATGAAAAAACAGGGCAAGGGAAACAAAACAGTATGCAAAGCATATGCAAATGAACTAGATAGTCCAACGTTTGGAGATGTCAAAGCAGGTATCTCGTCTATTGATGGAGTTATTATTGCCATTAATAAAATATGCTTCTCTGATTTTCCGCTTGATGTCATTAATTAAAAAAATATAAAAATTGTCATCACTAATAGCTAACAACAATAAACAGCCTTTCTAACTCCAGAAAAAGAATCAAATGTGTCCACATATATTAAATATTTTTGTACATATATTAAATTTATTAAGCGCAAGCAAATGATGTAATAATAATGTGAAAAGCTGAAACCTTTGACTTGATGCGCCTTAAAAATATTCAATATTTTTGTGTAATTTGTTCATTGTATTCTATCCTTCAACATGTCTTGCCAATGAAAGCAATTACTACACCTCTTTTAATAATACATAGTCTATGGCATTTCTGAAAGAAGAGAGGGAGAAAAAATTACTGTAGAATTGAGTTTTGTGGTAACTATATAAGCCAATATGCAAAATATGTACATCCACATAGAACATGCTAATTGTTTTTCTGCTTGCTTGATATTTTGATGTCATAATTTCTTCAGCAAAAAATCTTTCTTTCTGAAATACGTTAGCTATGTTTAATTATAACTCCCCAGTGTATTATTTTTTTTTTTGCAATATTATTTAAATGAAAACCATATTTCATTTTAGAATGTCTTGATAATCATTATGTAGGCATGATCTACTCCCATGAAAATCATGCTTAAGCTTACTATAAAACACTTCTCGTTTTACATTTCCAATGCAATGAAATGTAATCTTACAATAATAGATTTAGTGGTATCATATATAGCATGTGTGGCCAACTTTTGTGTTCATAAGATCTACTTTTTATTTTAAAAATTATTTTGCAATCGACTTGTTGTCATAGGTGTAGTCTAAATGGAGGGTGTGAAATACCATTTTTATATATCTACCTAGTAAAAAATAATTATTTAAAGGGTCAAAAAACCTCATGTCCAGGTGAATTAAAGCAACATGAGTAAATTATTAACAATATTTATTAATTCAAATTAGCTACATTAAATCACGATTAAAAATATTATTTTCAATAATGATACGACTTAGTGGATTTCACCTATCTAGAATTGGTAAAAAAAATTGAAAATCTTGACTTAATTTGTTTCACTCATTATCCGACGGCTCTTGCCAGATTAGCCTCGCATTTGACCAAAAATGGCTTTGCGATCGACTTGTTGGACACCCCTGATATATAGAAATCCAATGAATATATTGATTTTATGATCTTGCCATTATATTTTAAAAAAATTTCACAACATCTTTAAATGAAACTTTTCTAATGCCTTTATATTATGTTGATGTTCAAGTTTCATTTTCATAGAATAAATTAGGTAAAATAACAGTATTACATTCATTTTTGTTGCTGAAGCAGTACACTGGATTCTAATGTGTCCAATACTACTTGTAAAACTGCCAGTGTATTTAAACTATTTTACATTCTCGAGTTGATAATCAGCCAAACTAAAAGTTGCTAAAGATTTTTCTTTCATCGTTAGTTGATAAAGAACTTGGATTTTTTTTTTTTAATATTAATGTTGCCTTCAAAACATTAAAAACAATCTGTAAATTATCTTGAAGTAGCAAAAATTGTGTAAATCCAAAAAGTTAATGTTTCAGCTTTTAATTGATTAAAAATTCTGCCATCAAACCCATTTTGTATTTTGATTGAGCTAACCACTGTTATTAAAATTGAAAACAATGTTGGAATGGGTACATTTATTTGTTTAATACCAATTTTTCATTTCAAATTGCATTGGATTTTCCACTTGTTATATTAACACTTTCTCTCGTTCAATAATGTAGAAACTGTACATTATGAATAAATTTTTCAGGGTACCAATGCTTGTCCTGTTAAGTGAATCAAATGCCTTGACTAACAGAAACTCACTCCTCTGTTCCTGACACTTTTTTTTGCCTTTGCCTAGCAACAAAAATATGTCTACAATGCTTATTGATTCTGTAAAATCATATTAAATTTAATAATTGTTTACGATTAGAAACAACCTATTTGATAAAAAATATAATATTTCGTAATAATCACTGCAATCTTGCTCATTCCCTTTTGTCTTTAAACATTGAACAATAAAAACATCTTTAAGATCGGATGGCATGATTTTATAGATCCATTTATTATTTTAAAAATTACAATATTTTTGAAGCTAATATATCACCAATATATTTTAAAATTCCACATTTTTTTTTCGGTACTGTTATATTAGCTCGTATCAGCCACTTGATGGCGTTCATGCTATGCAAAAACACAGGAATAGAACGTTATTGGCCACCGGCATAAAAATTAATTTTTTATATATTAATGTATGTTAGCCTATCTACAAAAGCAAGTTTGTTGATTTGTTATTTAGTTGATGATGTGGAATATATGTATATAAATGAGAAGTTGGATGATAGAAATTAAAATAAATTCAAAACAATTTTTTCTTCAAATTTTACTCTCACCCTGCTATGTAGGGCGGAACTCGTTTGTAAATAAATTAGACAAGTTAGATTTATTATATATGTATACTTAATCAAACAAGATATGTATTAATTATGCATTAGAAGGCCAATAGTTATATGTTTACAACTGCTAATTTAATATTTGGAATAGAGGTACCATGCAATCTTTTTTATAGATTCAATAAGAATCAAGTCTATGTGCATAAATAGTTCAACAACAAGACTTATTAATTATTCATGCTAAGAATAAAATGCTGGTATAATACCCGCATCTAAATTAATTAAATATCTTTAAGGAAAAAGGTAATGGATTGCCTTTTTTTTTGTAGCATAGTAACATGTGGGATGGTATACCTATATATTAATGATAATATTATTTGACTATTATCTATAATACTGTAGTACTTTGGTATCGTGTTTCTACGTTCTTTTATTGCTTTCCAAAGTACTTCATCGGCCAATCCTTAAATATTGGAGATGCCCAGAGTGAACTCCTAAATGGGCCAACCAAAGAAATGGACATAAGCTACCGAAACATGCTTCATTCCTGAACCTGGCACACACTAAGGCTTTAAAAATAGGATTCTGGAGCCATCTAAGTAGGTCTCTTTTCGACTTTTGCTGCCAGGAATAGGATTTGCATCTGAACTGGGAGATGGTTTTGGAAATCTCCAGTCTCATCGTTTCACCGCACACATCTCTTGGAATGTAGGAGTATGTTGTCCTGTAAAAACACCACCACACCAGCTTCTGTGGACAGCAGTTGGCACACAATTTGAACGGCTCAGTTTTGCAGTCAGCCATTTTATTTGTCACAAACATGAGCTGGTCGAAATCTTGCTCGGACTGTATCCTTTCCAAATTTTTTGAAGATTTCACATTGAATAGGGAAGCATAGCGACGGGTTTACAATTGTTAGGTGGTAGTAGTAGGTCAGATGACTTGTAAGCTAATTACTTTGACATGAATATTTGAAAAGTTTTGGCAGGCTGAAGTCCAGACACCCTCAGACAATACTGTAATGAACTTTGAACTGTGAGCAGTGGGTTACAGTGCGTAACATGAGGCAGCAGACCATCCGTCAGAGAACGGCATCACAAACTGCCCATTTCTGTGCTTTTGCATAGAAATGTGGTCGGCAGCGGCGGTCACGTAAACTGCATATTTATGTGTTTTTGCATATAAATATCGCCATCAAGCGTCTGGTACAAGCCAATATAACAATACCGGTTTTTCAATTTAAAATTACAAAGCTGTTTTATTTTTACTAAGCAGGATAGCTTTGTCCAAATCTAAATGAGTAAAATAGATATATTATTAAAAGTTGTCATCTCAATTCTTATATCATTATTCAAAAGATTAAAATTCTCTATCCAGCTATTCAAAATAATGAGTGCCATTGCTGGGTTTTTTTTTTTAGTTAAACCAAGAATAGGTTTACTTATATTGATAGCATACTCTTTAAGATGAATTCCATGCTTCAATATATATGACAGTCCTGAAGAGGCAGATTAGCAATTTTAGTGTTTGATAGTTGTTGACATAAAATATTTATAGTATTTTTTTTTTTTTTTGCGAATGATTTTTTTTATAGTATAAATAGTTGTCTCTTTCACAAAGACAATAAAATTCATAAAATACCTTTTTTTAGAGTCTTAATTTCATATGTCAATGTGCTTCAAGGATGAAAGCTTGATACATGCATTCCATATGTTTATATATATCATCAAAAATGAAAATTGATAAAATCCATTATGCTGTTTTTATAATAAAAATATACAAATTGTATAAATATATATTAATAAGTATTGTACATAAGCTTTTTTCTATACATGGTTTTGTATTCTTTTCAAATGATATCTACTTTTATATTAACCAATTATTGCATATTAAATACTATCTAGTGTTAATTGATGGAAGTAAAATAATAAAATAAAATTATGGTATAGAGATTCCATAAAATAGCAAAGAATTAGATATATAACATTATACAGAATAAAACCTACCCTATACAACTTTATATCATCATCATCAACCATTATCAATCCACTGCAGGATGGTCTCTCCAAGTTCAGTCCATCTTCTCCGATCTTTAGCTTCTCTTTTCCACAACAGCCCTGCACACTTTCTTATTTCATCCATCCACCTCATGTGGTCTCTTTCTGGGTCTTTTATAATCTCTTGGAATCCCGTTTAAGATTTTAATTGTCCATCTATTATCTCTTTTAGCAATATGTCCAGTCCAACTCCATTTAAGTCTTTTAATTTTTTCAATGAGGTCAATAACACCTATTTGTTCTCATCCATATATTGTGTTTTTGATCTCTTCTTGTTACTCATAGCATGTATCTCCATACTTCTTTGAGTAGTCTGAAGTCTGTATTGCTTTTCTATTAATTGTCCAAGTCTCAGATCCATAAGTAAGAACTGATAAAACACATTTATTAAAAACCTTCCTTTTCAAAAAACATAGGCATATTTCCTTTTAGTATGAAGTTATTTTTACCAAAAACACTCCAACCAAGTTTAATTCTATGATTAATTTCATCCATTATGTTTCCATCTGTATTAATAATCTGACCTAGATATTTGTAGCTGTTAATTTCTTCGAATTCATCATAATCTTTATTTTCATATTTTGAGAAAATCCATTAAACATTACTTGAGTCTTTTTAACATTTATCTTTAGGCCTACTATCATCTGATAACTCTTGCAACATTGCCTGCAACTCTAAAGCATTATTTGCAAAAACAATTATATCACTTGCAAAATCTAAATGACTTAAATACTCTCCATTTACTTTCACTTCTTTAGTTTCCCATTTTAATCCACAAAATACTTCTTGCAGCACTGCTGTAAAGAGTTTTGGAGATATGGAGTCACCTTGTCTTACACCTTTCTCAATGTTGACTTTCCCAGTGTCATTATGTAATCTAATTGTTGCTGTTGCATTTTTATAAATATTCTTTAAAATATGACAATATCCTGGATCTATACCTTGTTGATCCAGTGCTTTAATCACTGAAGAAATGTTTATAGAATCAAATGCCTTTTCATAATCTACAAATCCAAAACATAATGGCAACTCATATTCATTTGCCCTTTCTATAACTTTTCTCAATACCTGGATAGGATCTATTGTACTAAAACCATTTTTAAATCCAGCTTATTCTCTTGGTTGGTGGAAATCCAATGTTCTCCATAGATTAGTTGTAATTATCTTTGTAAAAATTTTGTATAAAACTGATAAAAGGCTTCTAGGTCTGTAATTTCTAATATCTTTATCATCTTTTTAAATATTAATAGTGCATTCTTCCAATCATCTGGTACTTTTTTATCATTTAGACATTTGGTATATAACTTTGCTAAAAAAAAATTTCTATTTCTTCACCAGTTTCCATCATTACCTGGAGCCTTTTCTTTCTTTATAAATTTAATTGCATGTTTCACTTCTTCATTTAAAACTCTGGGCAATTCAGAAGATATGATAGATATAAGAGGTACTTGTTATAATTCTTGATAAAAGTCTTCTACCCATTTCATGATGTCATCTTTTTTTTTAGTAATAATTTCATCATCATCTTTTTTTTTTTTTTTTTTTGCAGATATAAATTTTCTACCAATACCAAAATGTTGTTTTACACTCTTGAGGCTTTTATTCTCTTCTATAACTTTTCTTGTTAGTTCACAGTTATACTTTCTTATATCATTTTCAACTCTTTTCTGCACCATTTTACAAAATTTGAGATATTCAATCCTTTTTAATGCATCATTTTTGTATATCTTCATATTCCTTTTTTCTTTATAAATTCTCTAGTCTTAGTAGAAATTTTATTGGTCAATTGCTGCTTTTTTCTATCAGCTATCTTTGTTGCAGTTTTTAAAAGTATCAGTTATTTTCATATTAATTTCATTCAAATCTGAATCATGTTCAAAATTTAACTAATACTTGAAACTGATTTGTAAGTTCTAATTTAAATTCATTAGAATGTTTCTGAAGATTAGGAGTGTCAACTGTAAATATTATTTTTCTTAATAATTTTTGTCTAGTTTTGCATTTAAATGTATCTTACTAATCAATGATCACTTCCTGTGTTAAATTTATTAAGAACGTTACAATCTTGAGGTATGTATTTTTTATTAGTCAAAATATAATCCAATTCTGCTGTATTTTCATTTGGATGCTTCCAAGTCCATTTCTTTTTAACATTTTTTTACAAAAAGAATTCATAATATAGTTTTTCTTTTTCTGCAAACTTCACAATTCCTCTCATTTCTATTATTGTAACCAAAATTACCTACAGCACTTTCATTTGCTTATCAATTCTAGCATTAAAGTCTCCCACAACAATTGTAAAATGTTATTTATTCTGATCAAAAGCTTTTTGTACCTCCATATAAAAACCTTTTACTACTTCATCACTATGAGAATTTGTTGGGGCATAAACCTGAATTATCTCCATTTGGTATCTGCTATTAAGTTGTATAACTAATCTTGCCACTCTGTTCGATATACCATCAATCTCTACAATGTTGTTGCTTCACTTTTTATTTATAATGAATCCTACTTCACTTGTATTTCCAATATTTGTGCCTTTATAGTAGAGTACATGTCCAATTTTTAAATCGTTTCTTCACCTTCTAACTTCATAAAGTTTAATAATGTCCCGTTTAATATAAGACAGTTCTTCTAATTCTTGCAATCTTCCTTCACTTGAAAGTGATCTGCAGTTGTAAGTACCTAAATAAAAAGTCATCAAATGGCTGCCTGGGTCCGCAATCAAGGGATTGTCAGCACCCTTCACCTTCGGCCTCCAACTTCTGCCTTGGTTGGTGACTTTACAGTCTCCTGGGAATAAGGGCCATGATTTATTTTTGTCTGTCATGATTGTATACATCTATTGGAAAAATATTTATCATTTATACATTCATTCTGCCTTATCAGGCAATTAAGAAGAAAGACTATGGTATTTCTTGATTACTTTTTATATATTACCTTATATAATTTTTCATTCATTATTAATTGACTAGTTATTTAAGTTATGCCTAATAAAATGTTTCATATATTTGTCTTTTTGGATCTTTAATATAATTTAAAGGTTTAATATTTTTTGTAGCATCTGTTTTATGTCTAAGTTAGTGAATGTATAAAATAGATTGCTATGTTCTTTAGCCCTCACCTCTTGTTTTCTGTATGTCCTATAGTGCAATGGTCACAAATAATTTTTTATGCATTTTTTTTTTTGTATTTTATATCTTATTTCATTCAATATAATTTTTATTTTTTATTAATGTAAGTTTTGGGATAATATGAAAGTTTAAGCCATTTCTAATTTGAACTACTGTCATTATTTTACATAGAAATGTTATTTAATATAGATTTTTTTATAATTTAACATTGTGATTATTTATCAAGTGCACAAGAAGTCTAATTAGAAAGGGAAAGGGTATTAATCCTTTAGCCATGCGCGCCGCTTGATGGCGTTTATGTGTAAAATCACATAAAAATGCAGTTTAGGCGGCCCCAGACATGTAGTTACGTCTAATACACCCCGTATGTTATATTAGACATTGCAGGCTACCTTGTCGGCGTTGCTTTGTACTTTGCGAATCACTTTATGCCAATTCTCACACATAACATTTTGCTGACATGTTATGTGAGGGTGTGTGGATTTGAAGTGTTTGAAAGTTTTTACTTTGATTTTTTTTTTTTTTGGAAAATGGAAATCACGCAATTTGACTAAGATGAAATTGTCCCGAAGTTAAGACCGTCCTGGAGACAAATTTGAAAGTGGCAAACAGTCCAAAATTAGGGAGGAACTTAATTGGGGGGGTCACACGTAAAATAATGTCTTCGCATTAACCTAGTTAAGACAAAAAAGTGGCGCATTTTAGCAACCACATCGTTCGCTTGAAAGATTTGCCATCATTAGTGGAACCGCAAATAGTTGATAGTAATGATCACAGCTGGACTTATCCAAGAATGTCATATTATATTGGAACAACGGCTGCGTGAGCTGTGCCATGACTGTTTGGAGGCCAGACCTTGCCGTCAAATGCGGTGGGCCCGATTTGATTGTTGAAGTCACTTGAAATTTGTTTCGTGTTTTTGTTAATAAAAAACCAAATGACTTTTCATTGCTGTTTATGTGTGTGTGTGTGTATTATAAAAAATGTGTTTTATAAAGGGTAAAAAAATGTTAAAACAAAAACAAATTTGTTTCATGTTTTGATTTTTAAAAAAAACCACTTTCCATTGCTGTTTTTATGTTTCTATGGGTGTGTGGTCTGGATTATGAAAAAATACTTTTAAAAAGGTAAAATAAGGTTAAGACAAAAATAATTACAAAAAATAATAAAAATAAGAAATTTTAAAAAAAAAACGCCTCTTTCAAAAAAAATGAAAAACAATAAAATTAAGAAATCCAAAAAAATCGGTCCTGGTAATGTTACATTTTGTGTCATTTTGCAAAAAAACTCCATCATATGGTGCGCATGTCTAAAGGATTAATATCAGAAAAAGACTAACCTTTTTCGTATGTACCTTAATTGCATGTGAAAATGATTAAATCTTTCTCTTTCTAATTACAGATTTCCTGTGTGCTTGATAAATAATCAGAACAATACATTAATTACTATATTTTCATCAAAAACATTTAATATTAGTTTATTGTAAATCGCAAGATTTCACATAAGTTAATTTGTGAAAGAAAATAGTGGATTTAAATGTGAAGAGAGCAATATCTTGATGCTTCAGATTAGCCTATATGTAAATAAGAATTTGGGTTAAGGATAAGACAACTGCTCTTTATAAAGTTCTTATCTTGGAAGTTTAAGGGGTCCCTCTATATTCAAAAACTACATCGATCGCTATTGTACAAACGTTCAAGGTGCATGTGAAAAAGATTACAGAAAGCTTTTCTCTTTCTAATTTTTAATAATTAAAAAGTATATTTTTAAAGTTATATCCATAATCTTTGCATAGTTTCATAAATTGATTCTTTTGTAAATCGGCTACATTTTTATCTATCATTATATAGAAATTGTAATAATTGTCAACTTTTGAATTTATGCTTTTTGTGAATCTATACAAATAACGCTATGAATACTATTTGTAATGATTTTAATAATAATATTAAATTTACTAAATTTGAAGATTAAAAGTAAATATGTAGATATAAAAATTCATCTAGGCAATGATAACAAAACTGTATTAAACCATTTTATTATACAAGACAAGCTTTAAAAAATTATTCATAAAGGTTCATAACAAGCATCGATACAAAAGATGGCAGTTATTAAAAATTTTAAATATTGAAATGATAAGTGTAATATAAATTAAAATGTAGCTGATTTACAAAAGAATCAATTTATTAAATTATGTAAATATACTTTTCAATTGTAAATATATTAACAGTTTAAAGGTTTTTAGCTCCATATTGAATTTTTTAAAAATTGTTTTGAGACCAATTTTCACAATAATTTCAGTTTTAATAATGTTAGAGCAAAACACTTTACATTGATAAAAACTAGAAAAATTAAGGGAAAAAATAAGACTAGTGATATACCATTAAAAAATGGGGGGGGGATTTCAATATCTGAAAAAATTACCTTATTGTTTGTTCATAATTTCTAATTTATCATAAACTAATTTTAAAATTACATCTTCATTGATAATTTCTTTGTATTCCTCATAAAATTCTCATTCAAAACATATATAATACTTCTTGCCTGAGATAATGTATAGCTTCAGAACTTACAAAAGTAGTAGCATAAGAATTTATTTTTATCTTTTACCCAGAAATTAAAAAATTTCAAGGTATCTATAAGAAAAAGATTCGTAATCATAACAAGTGGCTTCTTGTCTCTATCCAAAACTCGAACTCTGTCTGTGTCAATGATAAAACAAGTTTCTTTAATTTATATTTTTTTGTGCACACTAGTGATGCTATCTTGTTATATTTATTATACCACAGAGATATAATTTATTTGCATATAACTCGTTTTCTAACTGTAGACTTGAAAGTAATGTAATGCAAGATGTGGCAAAACTACTGACTCCACAGCATATATTCCAAGACATAGGCAAGAATCTGGATTTGATTCTTTGCTGCATACAATTTCATGTGGTATACATAACTATTATGGCCATCATTATACACCCACTACTTGAAACTTTTATTGGTTTTAAGAGTATATTGTCACATGGTACTATGCTCAGTTAATTTTGTGATTGCTTCATCAACTGCAATCTTTCTGTGCATTTGTTAATTAGCCTTAAAATTTATATTGCACTGTTCTAAAATAGTCTTAATTTTATAGATGCACTTAAAATCAATACTTATTATACAAATAGAAACATACTAATAAATTATTAAACCTTTTGAATCATATAAAGTAAGGTTGCTTCAAACTTGGATCAATATGTCAAAATTACATTGTATATAATTTATAGACACATTAGTACAAAGAAAAATCTAAAATTAATACTTACATAATAATGTTTATTTTCAGGATGAAGGCTTTGAAATTGCAAAATCTTCTAAGCATGGTGAATCCATTTTATAGTTATATTTTGCCATTAAGAGATTTATGCCTTTGTTTTTTCAGTATAATTAATAAGCAGAAAAAAAAAATGTTACTGGATTTATTACTAGAAATATAAAAAAATTAAATTTTGACTGATTTTAATTTAATATGCCATACAGCATATTAAAAAGGAATTCCGCAGAGAATGATGGTATTGGCATATGTGTAATCCATTTGGTTTACCCACAATTTTAAAATGAAAAACTTTTAATTTCAACCGAATGAGCAGCAACTGTGCTAACTTTTATGAAATAGTTAAAAGTTAAATAATATTTCTGTGCAAACAATCACATACACTAGATCATTGATACATACTGACGACCTGGTATCTCCAATGAATCCATGCACACCCACAACCCATGTAGCCATCTATTTGCCTTTTGTTGCACCTTCTGCAATAATACCAAACTACACCTCTCCACTTTTCTAAACAAACTTCATAGAAAACGAGACTAGCATAGCACCATCAGACATTTTTGTATCCACCTAATCACTTGTAAGGCAATCTTCCAATTTATAAAAGACTCAATTAGCACGATGTTCATCATTCCTGCACCACTCACCTATTTGCCATCAATTCTCAGGATTATCATTTCACGCAATATACTTGCCTGCACAACTTTTCACCCTTGCCAATCTCTAAGCTGCAATCAATTTTCAGCAATCGACCAATCATTGTACACCAGCTCTTAACTCTGACAATAGCTAACAGTATTGATTGTATGTTACCTTAGGAAATCAGCGTGTTAAAATGCAAGGCTGAATTCCACATCTGGAGGCAACAATCCAAATTTTTCAAGGACTCTTTGAACAAAAAAAATTTTTTTTTGTATTAATTGATTTTCAAGCACAGATTGATTGCCTGTGCAATAATTTTTCAAAAAGTCTTTTGTAACTTTCTTAGATAAATAAAGATTATTGTTGAAACCTAATAATAATTCAAATAAGAAATGAATTAAACTGTCATATTATTCAAAATTTATAATATGCTAATAAAAAAAACATATAAATGTAAGGGCAGCTTACAGTCTTGTCACACCATTTCAAATTAATCCACATCACCAAATTGTGCCATGGAAAATATATGCTTAACCCTTAGATTAGACACACGTTAAACATTTTATTTATTAGTGATTAAAGTACTTAATCCCACAACAGTTTGATTTCTTCTATGGTAATTATAAATACCCGAACTGTAGACTAATATCAAAACTAAAAAAAAAAATCAGTGTTTTAGGTCACACACTAAACCAGAACAATAATAAAGACGTTTGACGAGTATCATAATAATGAACTCAAATTAGTCACTAGGTGACCAACTGTAGAAACGAAATGAAAACTTCAATAAATAATTGTTTTAGTCCAATTTCTATAAATAAAATCTACAACATTAGGAAATCATCAATGTATAAGGAAATGCAAGATTCAACAGTCGGAAATGAATGAATCTCGTTTCAAACTGAATATTCTATAAAAATAGTTTGAATCTTCATTTTTTCTCTTTCAAAATAATGCTTTCGCTAAACAAAAGTGGAACCTCGTCAGACTTAGACTTCGAAGGCTATAAAATGAACATAGATATTTGAAATGAAATTAATAAGTAAATTGTTCAATTTAAAGAAGTAAATAATTTTTTTTTATTTTAAGAAACATTAACTATTCTCGCACGAGGCGAAAGAAAGTAAATAGTCATTAATAACTGAGGAAAATAAAATAATTCTTATACATATATTGCTATTAAATGCTAAACTGAAATTACATGAAATTTGTTTATGATATAGATCGCTGTTTTCTGGCAAATGTCATTTCTGGGGCCATGAAAGCACAGCGACTTCACTTGGCTATTACCACAAAACCTAAAGAAACATTACTGTCATTGGAGACATGGCTGTATATGAACCAAGAAAAATCAACTGGAATAGAGCGATGCCCTATTGTTCCAAGCATGATTGTACTACTTTTTGAAGGAATATGTTATCGTTATCCAAGAAGTTCAGTCTTAAAAAGGGTGGACTGATAATATGGACATTTTCAGCTAACTCATCAGACTAACCAACATAATCGATGGAATTTTTGTTTTCGTTTCTACACTTGGAACCAGAAATGTCTAAATCTTGGAAAAGTTCATTCTAAGAGTAAGGGTGGGGAACAGTTAAGGTTTAATTAAGCATATTTTTTTTATTGAATAAAATTTAGGTCAGCTTGCCCTCCCATCACTAATATGACTGACATATTAATGGGGAATGAAAGGAGGTAAGATTTTGATAATATCCCACATTGAATACTACGCTAAATGCAGGACAATTTTTCGTTAGTTGTTCATTGTTAACTTTTTTGTTATGTGTTCCTTTTTGTTTTTAGTATAATTGATATTATTTTCATAAAATATGTTGAAAATCAAATTATTTACAAAATATAGTTAAGATTTTAACCAAAATTATTAACTTTTTCTGCAAAGTAAAACTGTCAAACAAATCATATCGTCACGTAAACATTTTGATTCGTTTTTCGATTATGTTTTACATTTACCACTCGTAAATATTTCTACAATTATAAAGAGAAATTTATTTTTGAAAAAACTTACGTTTACTTTCATAATCTGACAAATTATTAATATACTTTTTATAAACGAAACTAAAGTGAATATAACAATGAAAGTTAAATATATTTTGATGATTGAATTTGTATTTTGACACTTGACTTTGTGAAATTGACCAATTAAAACGTTAGGCTTTTACCTCAGTTGGCCAATGAAATAATCAGCAATAAAGAGGTTAATATTTGAGGTACTCATAGATAAGGAAGAATCATCAAGAAGTTTGCTAACCATCAACATAAATTGGGCAAGGATAATCATTTAAATGTGACTAAATAATATTGATTTAATCAGTCAGATTCGCGGTCTTGTAAAAAAAAATTTTTTATGTAAGCATTTGTAAATAATTGGTAACAAGTACATGAATTTCTACCATCGGTTAGGGATAAGGATTTTCATTATTTTAAATAACAATATGGTAGAAGCTCATCCTTGAAATAGCTGATTTAACTCACTATTGTTAAACTATTTTGTGTCTTTTTTTATTCAATAAATGGTACAGAATTTATTATTTTAATTTGGTCTCTAGCTCATCATCAGTACTATTACTAGTAGTATTACAAATAGGCATTCACACCAATTAGTATAATCTTGAATATGTATACACGCACACCCACCTTATTCTATGTGCGGTAAATACTTGAGGATATTTAGAGTTTGGATAATCAATCATCATCTATATAGAGATGTAATAGTTATTGACCAGTGTAATTTTGTTTCTTGTTAAGATTGTCTAAAGGAATTACTCTCTGAGTTTGAATACTGTGGTATCTCTGGGCCAGAAAGGGGTGAGAGTTGGAAGAACTAAACCAAATTGTGTCTTAAGTTAATAAAAGTATACAGAGCTAGTCTATTGGAAGTAGATACAATCATAGGTTATATATTTCATCGCGTAATCATTTGCATCCTATCTGAAGACTCAATGCTCGACCATAGTAAAATGCTGTTCCCCTCTTTCCTGCGTAATCTCTTGGCCTGTTACAATATTAATAAAAAACAAAAATTGTATTGATAAACATATAAATATAGGATGGTCAAATAGTAAAAATCTAAAATTAATAGCTAATTATAAATTAAGAGAATATAAAATAAACAAAAGGTATTGTATATAAAATTATTTATGACCATTGCAGTATGATTTACTACGGTCATAAAGGTGAACAACGGTAGGAGCTAAAAAGCAATGTAGTAGGCAAGATGATAAATCTGCTTTGTATATCACTACTTATGGGCATAAAATAGATCCTATAAAATATATTAAACCTTTAAATTACATTAAAGATCAAAAAAAACAAGGCAAATATATGAAACTTATTATATTAAGCCAAAACTTCAACAAATTTAATAACTGGTCAATTAAAATTGAATGGAAAACTAATTATGGAATTTTTGTATTATAATTTTATTCATGTTTTATTGTCATTTTACTTCCATCATAGAACACTAGAGAACGTTCAATACACAATAATTTGTTAACATTAAAGTAGTTGCTTACCAATTTGTAAAGGGCATAAGACAATCTGCCGACTTCTTGTGCATAATTATTATTTATTATAGTTTATATATAGTAAAAATAATTGAAAGTTTATCAATTCTCTACAACCCCCCTTCTTCAGTCTATGTGTAGCAAATGGATTTTTTTCAGATTGGTTTTGTTTACCACTTTATAGATATTTACTTTTTTTTTTTCTTTTAACATTGTGTTTATATTTTTTTTTATAAAATGTTTGATTGTAAATATTTAATGGATTCCTCGTAATTTTGTCCAGTGAAATGAGATTATTTCATTAATTATTACATATGAGCTGAAATAAACTCACTTTTATAAAGTTGTTTATTTTAAATGAAAGAACAAAGAAATCGGTTATATAAATTGACTAATAACGTAGTAAAAAAAAAAAATCTATAATTGGCTTCAATTTTGCTGTTGTAAAAGCTTTCATAATGTTAGTAAGAAATTTTTAAATACTATATAATTTAGGCTGTATGTTAATAAATTAAAATTTAGTAAACTTTCAGACAATTTTCCTCATTAGTAATATAAACATCAAGGCAATAATTGTTTTGGGTTCAAATAGTAATAAACATAGTTGAAAAAACAATATATTTATAGTTGCAAAATTATTATGGATTGTTATACAGATAGTTAATAAATATTTTTTTAATCTAAAAATTTTTGTATAGTATTTTGGAGTTGTAAAAAGTCATTTACTTTAATGTGAATATTTTCTAATAATTTTTATATATAAACTTTAATTTATCAAGGATATTAATTTAGCATTTGCTTTTATTAATGCAGTGTTGAAATAATATGTTATTTGTTAATATTATATAAAATATCAAAAAAAATTGTTTATTACTATAATTATATGATTTTTTTTTCTCTTTAGCAAACTTTTTGTTGGTGGATTGAGTTGGGAAACAACACAAGGTATGATGCTTTAATTCTAAATTGATTTATTTTTTCGCCTCTTGCATGTATTAAATGTATGGAGTAGTTTTTTCCCCTGTAATTTTAAATTTATGAATATTATATTAACTTTCGGTAGAATGTAATAATTTATAATCATCAAATTTTTTAAATATCTATCTCCAGAATTTTTTTGAATAAATGTTAGTCATAAACACAACAAAATGTTTTTCAAAAGTAGATCTTTAATTGGCATTTGTAGCTGCTATAAAATTCAAGATATGTTCGTTTATCTAATCTATCATTTGCTTTTTGATGGTGATAAGTATAAACTTCGTAATTTTCTCATTGCTATTGCTGATACTAAAATGAGTAGCTTTTAACTTATTTTTCTTCCTTGAGAAATTTTTATTTTCTGACATTTACTGAATGTCTTTTGTAGAGTCTTTCTAAATGTTATAGAGGTTATATTTAGTTCTTATGATATTTTGTTATTCATGTACTATTTGGCTAAAATATAGAATTGGGTTTGGAATTTTGTAGATTTTAGCAAGAAATGAGAGAACTTTTTTGTTGTTGTTTTATAAGTACGAAGCTGCATTATTAATTCTTTGAAAAATTATTGTGATATAATGAGAGTAATAAATAGTTTGTCTAAAAATAAAATGTATACGTTGATTTTTGATTTCATTTTGAGGATTTTAGAAATATAACTTTACACTTTTATATTTCATATGCAAAGTAAGTACTCATTATTGAAGGCAGGTTAGAGTAATTAGGCACTAATTCAGTATTTTTTTTTAATCCAGTGTATATATACATCCACACACATATGTAAATGTGCACATATAAAAATGTTTATAAAGTGTTGGTGACAAATAATAATGGTGTTTTAAAATATTAAACTTACCAGTTTTATTAATTAAAAGAATTAAATATTGCATCATATTACTTAGCAGTATCAAAATTTAAATAGTTACTATTTATGTAATTCTGGACTTAGATAAATAATTTATAGCATATATGTGACAATGTGGCTTTCAGTTTCTATTTCATGCTGTGTTACTATTTCTTTTGATATATTGTAGTGCTTTTTTTTTCATATTTTATACAATGTCTAATATGACATAAAAATTGGCATTTGCAAGTTCAGAATATTTAAGTAATGAATTGCCAATATATATATTCTCACATTCATTAATGAAGAAGCCAAATTGAAGCAAAGATAAAAATTATACTTTCAAAGTGACTTTTATTCATTGAAGTATTTGTGTGTATAAATGTATATGTATGTATATTAATGATTCTGTCCTATACATTTTAATATAGTGAACTCATTGATACTAAAATTTTACATTTTCTAAGCAATAACAATTAATTTTTTTATTGTTAAATTTGATAATGAAATTGGTTTATATTTTTGCAATCTGTATTTATGTACATATTTATTGTATCAAAATATAACACCAGATGTTATTAAAGAAGCTAGATTGCAAGTATAGAGGATTTGAACTTAGATTTTCAAACACCCTGAAATACGTATATTGGTGATTATTAATCTTTTCTACATGTGTGTGGTCATATGTATCAGTTGTATGAGATAGTGTGGATAGTAGTAAGGTGTTTGAAAATCTGAGTTCAAATCCTCTATACTTGCAATTGAGCTCCCGGGTTTGTGAAGAGTGCCTGGTTTTCAAATATTTAAAGAAGCTAGAGTAAAAGATAATTATTATTCCAAATATCAAAACTCCATATTTCTAAAGAATGAACAAAGGCCAGGAAACAGGTCTATCATGTATTTGATAAGCTAATTCTTGGATTAATTATTAGTGTTTATGTTCTCTAACTTCCTTTATAATATTTGGAATTACATTTTATATGTTGTGTATATAAACTGTTTCTGGTAACAATATAGTAGATGCTTTAAAGATTACTTTTCATTTCTGTTTACGATTTTAGCCATTGTGTAGAGGCACTGAATCCATACTGAGAACATTTAATTGATAAATTGAACATTTTTTGAAAATTCGATTCTCGTAAAAGTACATAATAAAGGACAAATTAATTGTAAATTATACATTTTTTAATTTTTCTAAAAGAAATTGCATTACTTAATCAGAACATGTATAGTAAAAATGAACTGGGTTAGTAACAAAAAATAGTAAAATGGACTTCTTTTTTTTTTATTATCGGCAATAAACTGCCCCAAAGTAAAGCTACAAAGAGTCCAGTTTGCCGCTATTTCGTAGAGTCATTTTCCAATAAGTTATCCAGATGAGACCAAAATAGTTCCAAGGGATTTGTTGTTGTTGTTTTCAGATCACAAAGTCTTTCACTCTCCATTTACCAGTAGATGGACAATGTCATCTGTGGAAAAAAAATGTTTCATTGAGTTGTATTTATTTTGATACTATTTTATAAAAATTAAAGAAAGAATATTTTATTATAAAAATACAAATATATTTACTTTTAGATTACTTTTTAAAACTGATGATACAGGAAAATGGTTTTTTTTTTTTCAATTATAAAATAATACACGTAAATGTTGTACAAGAACAAATCTATCATTTCATTATTTATATATTTATTTTTAGATTACTTTATAAAAATCTGTGTTCTATTATTTCAATATTGAAATATGTGTAAATGTAAAGTATGCTTCATCTTCTAAATTATTGATTAGTATTTTCATAGTATGTCTTCAGTAGCTTCATACAGTGAGAGTAAAAGCAGAAACTGAAACAAAAAGTGAGTTAAGAGCATCTACTAAACTGGTACCCAATTTCTAACAATTTGAATTTTTTTTTTTTTTTATTTAATTATACTTGTTATAGAACATATTCTATATTATTTGCATACATTTTACTTACAAAGGTAATAAATTAATTTGATTAACTGGCTATTGCTAACATAATTTAAGAATTATTTAATAAGGCTGAATTGATGATAGTCATTGTTTTCTTCCAATTGATACAGTTAAATATACACAGTTCTGGATAAGTGTTGTTGACATATAAGATCTTGGTAAAATTCATTTTTTATAATGTAAAAAAAAAAAAAGGTGGGGGGGGGGGGAATACATTACATTAAGGGAGACAGTGTAATAGCATGATCATTTATTTTTACAGACAGCAATTATGATAATAATAAAAAAGATAGCCAGATATTTGAGACTCACTTGATATAAAAGTTATTTAATATAAGAGAAATATAAAATCTAAATAAATAACTTTCATTCAGGTACACAGGAACTCCTCATAATCTTGTTGTCATGATTTCCTATGACCATAATAGGATAGACTAGGGATTTAATTATCAACAATCTATTTGGAAAAAATGTTTTAAATATAAAAGATCAAACAGCCATGTATATAAATTTTAATTAGTGGCAAATTCTGTGGTCCAAGGTAGCAGTCAAGACTCAATTACAATGAGAAATGTTAGAAGATGAGAAAGTGTTTGTTGGGGGAGATAGAGCATTATTGGAAGATATTGAGAATCTGATGTAGTTAATGAAAGACTAGTGGCTCAAATGTTCATTGGATTTTTTCATTGATTTAACTAAGCAATTGGAGAAAGAATAATCCAAAAAAGATTCTGAGAATTTGAAATATCATATAGATTAAGATAAATGAAATTGCTATACATAGGATAGTTGCTGGCATGCTTGATTGGGGGGGGGGGATATGATGAGAAAATGAGGAAGTTAAGTTTTTGAACAATTTTCGTGATTGACACTATATATGAGGATAAATCAATGATGGCTAGATGCCAATGTTAAATGTATTTTATCATATAAATAAAACTGGAGGATGCATGTGCAAGATGAGATTTTGTTAGCAACCAATCCTAGCATATATATTTATATGGATTTATTATGCCTGATGTACAATATTTTACCTCATCATTCTTGATATGATATTCAATTTTCTATCTGCAGATTTTTTTGTTCAATATTTGTAGAAAATTGATCAGTTAATGCTTGTACATTTAATATATATGTCCCTCCTCTCCCACAGTTATAATGTTGTCTTGTGGTAATTTTTTGTGCAGCTAACTATCAATACGATTATAAAAGTTGGGTAAATATTCTGTCACATGAAAAAATGTTGCTAATTTAAAAACTTGGGTTGTCGTCGATGAACCAACATATCCCACTGGATGGCGCTGTTTTCGCGCTAAAACACATAAAAATGCCGTTTCCGCGGCCGGCGTTCGAACCCGCGTTTTCTACAATACAACCTTTTTTGTTGTACTACAGATTGCAGGCTGCTATGTCGCGTCATAGTACAGCATGTATGTTTACGCAGCAAATACATTTTTCCAATTCGCACAGTTTATAAAAAGGTTACGGCTTGGGGAGAGGGTGTGTTTTTTTTAATTGGATGGAAATGTTATTTTCATTGGATTTTTTTTTATTTTAAAGTATTGAAATGTTCAGATTTTGTAAAAAAATAATTAACAGACTTTTTACACCGTAGTGTATTGAAGTTTTAAGTAGTAAATGTTGACGAGATATATGTATAAAGTGGATTGGAATTAGGTAACACGTCAAGTGACGAACTGTTCGTAACATTTCCACGAGTGTGTATATTTTTGAAATAAAAAAGAGCGTTAACACAAAAATATCCAGTAAGAAAAGTACAATTGTACACTGTTTTTTTTAAATGTCATAAAAAGCATATATTATAAACATTTTATATATATATATTTGTCGTTGTTTAAAAAAGTTTGTTTTTTTCTTTTCTCTGACTACTAATATACTTTGTTGAATATAGTTTACGTTTATTGTTATCATTTATTTTATAGATGTTAGTAAAAAAAAAATATTTACAAAAATACGATTTTGATATTTTTTATTTTAACCCTAAACCTAACCGTAACAACTTTTACTTTTAGTTGTGATTCTATTTGAAATAAAAAATAGCGGTAAACAACAAAAAAAAAAGCCGTAACCCCAGTAAAAAAATCTCCGATAGAAAATTGATTTTTCTAATAAAAAGAAAATTAAAAAAGACTAATCAAATTGTAATTTGTTTATTTTATTTTACATTTATTATTATCATTTAATTTGTATACGTTAATAAAAAATAATATTTAAAAAAGACGATTTTCTTTTGTTTTTATTTTCGCATTACAAAAAACACATCAAAATGATTATAATTAACGGCCCGTGAATGATCATATTTTATAGTTTTAGCGTGATAACTGCGCCATCCAGTGGGATATGGTTGCTCATCGACGAGAACCAAAACTTGTTATTAGTCTTTTGTGTTTTTTCCCCCCTTATCAGTTTTCATGTCTCTGGTTTTTTACATTTTAAATATTTTGGACTATTTTCTTTTTGTCATAAAATTCCACATGTTGACATTGTCAAACTTCTAAAGTTAAAAACTATTTCCATATTATTTTTGACTTATTGACCATCAAAATTTAAACTCCAGTCACAAAAAACAGGGGAACGAAAATTCCCCATTAATCAAATTGAAAACATGGACTTAACTGGATTATGAAATTTGCAATAAAATTGCAAATCTATAGAAAAAAGATTAGCATGAAAATGGGTAGTAGCTCCAGAATATCAAATGGCTGTTGGTGTGGCTGATTGTTCTCCAACTACCTGACACATTTTTTATCATAATGATCACCTGTAATGCTTAGTTACCAATACATTGTATAAAATTACAGAATTGGTGTCTTCTACTGTGATGCCTTTTCTGATTACTGTATATGACAGCAATTTCTTAAGAAATTAATATGGGTGTTATCTGAAGATGTGAATAACTTTGGTGGTTGTTGCCATTAATATAACAACTAAGTTTAGTAAAACTGAATAAGATACACATGGGAAAATATTGTCCCTATTCTTTTATGAACATATATGAAAAATAACATTTAAAATCTTCTAAACTTTCTAATTGTTTCAATTAAATTAATGTTCAAATTTAGTGAATTCTGATAAAATCTGCCATTTAATCTGGTCTTAATATTGAAAATGATAATTTTTTTCCAACTGCATAACTCTTTAAAACCCAAGTGGCCATCTTGAATTTAAAAAAAAATTACACAAAGTAGAATTTAAAACAGATATTCTGTTTGAATACAGCAAATGTAAAAATATAAACATTTTTAGAACCAGCAAATATGAAAGAATGTAATAAAGCTATTACCTCAAAAAAAGTTAAGAAAAAAGAGATTTTTAACACTTTTAAACATCTTTATTTTTGCATTGGTTTACAAATTTTAAATTTTGAAAGTTAAATATTAAAATGACAATTTCATAGACAGCTTCATAACGTGTGTCAAAATGAGTTGAGGTAATTTTTCTATGGAAAAATTACAAAAATGGTGCAATAGGTAACTTCCATTTTTACTGGCTGACCTAGATCCTGTTCTTCCATATCAGAGTATATGCTAGAAAAGTTTAGTTTTTCTTCCATGCAGGATATCTATTACAAATATGTTTGGTTTTGAGTTGGGAAAAAAATAACAGGAATAATTTGCAAGATGTTGAGGACTTTAGTAAATTGTAATGTATATTATTATATATTACTTTATTATATTATATTAGTGAAAAATGGGGTGTGACTAAAATGTGTATTTTTTTCAAGTAAATAAAGTACTCAAAAAATAAATATCAAATAAAAATTTCTCCAAGATAAAATGAACAAAAAAAAAAATCAATAAACATCAAAATAAACAAATTTATTATGAGCACTAATTATATATGTGTGTGAGAGATGAAGCTTGAGGGTATATGATCATGTTTGGATGTGCATGTTTTTATATCATTCAAAATGTATTGTCTAAAATTCTATCATATATATATATATTGTTTTCTACATATATATATATAAAATTCTATCATATATATAAAATTATCATATATATATTATTTTCTACATTTATATATATATAAAGTAATGAAAGTAAATCACAAAAGTAATTCAAATAGAAGTTTTTATATCATTCAAATGTATTTTATTTAAAATTCTATGTATATATATAAAAAAAAAAGAGTAATAAAAGTAGGTCACAAAAGTAATTCAAATAAAAGTTTTGGTCAAACTAACTTTTAGCGGCCACAACTATTTCGCCCTCTATTTTTAAAAAATTGAACAATATTTTGTTCATACTATGTCATTGTAAAGTATATCTAACTATAAATGTATTTTTTACATGAAGGTTAATATACAAAAAAAAAAAACCATTTTTATGCTTAGTTTTGAGCTATGCACACGAGGAAATTCCCGAAAACGGTGGCATCTTCATGCATACCCCTAAATGCAAATTTCTGCAGGTAGAATGAAAACAAAGCTCTGCTCGTATAAAATTAGGATTTTAGCTTATGCTTTGCTCTCATCCACATTATTAGTGAGGATAAGTTAGTTATCTGCGTCAACAAAGTTGTCTTGGTGGACGATGACAGAATGAAAGTGTATATACCATTATCTAGACCGATTATATTGCTATATGCACATCAGCCGTCGGTGATTATATGCGTACCAGGTAAAATGTGTTGCTGTATGAGCAGTTCCAGAGTGGCAACTGATTTCTTGACCCCCTCTATCCCACCGAACACCCAATGGCCTTCTCTTATTGCCCTCTGTGGTGTTTTCGGTGAAAGAAATACGACTCATTGATCTCCACTATCCGAGGTTCGCCATTGTCATCAAATCCGCCAACAAGTGCTGGATTTCTGTCTAAATATGTAACACATTCTTCCCAGCAAAAATGACACCAGTCTATGATTACTCGTTCGTTAACATCAATCTCTCGAACAATAAAGTGTATTGGCAAATTATTTTAAGTTTTGCCACATGTGAACGCTAATATTTAATAGTTTCTGTTTTGAAAAAAAATATTTAATAGTTTATAATCTAACTCAAAATTGCACATAAAAATGTTTTTTTTTTAATTAACCTTCATGTAAAAAATACATTTATAGTTAGATATAATTTACAATTACATAGTACAAATAAAATAGAGGGCGAAATAGTTGTGGCCACTAAAAGTCAGTTTTACCAAAGTTTTTATATCATTCAAATGTATTCTATCCCATATATATTATTTCTACATATATTTAATTATATAAAAAAATAATAACTAATTCAATACTCGCAGAATCCTGACTAAACATTAGCATCAGATGTGATTACCATGGCAGATAAAAAATAACAGTAATCCTTTTTTCTTTTTGATATAATTCTCTTTTTTTGACTTTGCTGCTTCTAACTTATTTTTTATAAAAATGAATTTCTAGAAAAAGAGGGCTTACAAATGCACATTGGCGATTAGATGTAAATATTAAGCTGTAAACGTAAAAAATGATTTACAGTTATTAAATCTAAAAAAGAAAAAAAAAATTATATTTTACAAAAACCGTCATAAAAAATCCAAATTTCATCGTAGAAAAAAAAGTAATACCTCATAAATCGGGAAAAAGTGGTGGATCAAAGGTCTAAGACCTATAAGTGTACTATTTACTGATTCCGCGCAAACTCAGTTGAAAGCCTAAACTTTTGAGCAAGGGCTCTTCGGATTCATGGGGTGAAGAATACTTTAACTCCCTCCCCCAACACACACGTGTGTAAAAAAATATTATATATTTTACAAATTTTATTAACTATATTTTATATATATAAAACTTCACATAAAATATTAATTTGAAAGAGGTGTATATCTTAAACTGGCAATCGGAGTTGAAAGTCTGATGGTTCCAGAAATTGATATTAGGAACGCAGCAACATTTGAAGCTATATTTGGCTAAATTTATTTAAAAACTGGAAGAAAAGTACCAATATTTAAATATATTTTATAATGCTTTTTTTCCTTTGACTATTGGATAAGTCTCTCCGAATAATGGGTATAATGACAATCTCTAAAGATTTTACAATAGAAAAATTGCATTTTTTGTAGGATGATTCACTAGATACAACTCCTAATAGATGTAAATTATTGGTTGTTGTCTAATTTAAATGACTTTGGATATACATTTACTTCAATTAGGTATTACTTGCATGCATTAAGGTGATAAAGTATGCTGCATTATTTCATTTTCTTAGTAGATTAAATAACCTAGTGGAAATGGCAAAGATTAGAAATAATAGCTTGAAATCTTTACCATTCATTCTTATAGGTTTATCATGAGCAGGAGAAAATGTTAAATTTTGAAATTAATACTTGACATTATCCAGTTATATGAATTTAATACTGTCTTTTTCTGTGGATTGCAATTAATTGCATTTTAATATACTTTGAAAGATAATAATTAAAAAAATATTGCTGCTTGAAGTGTTTTCATAATATTAATAGTTAGTTTTGTATTTCCAAATGATTCATCTCTAATAAATAAGAATTATAGTATTACCTAAGAACTATATACATTTGTAATTAACTGTTTCCCATATAAATGATGTAAAATGCAAACCATTAATATTGTAAATTCTAATATTAATAATATTGATGGGTTTCATGAAATTTTTTTTGTTTGGATATGTATTTATAAAAAGTTAGTTGTTTGTTATTACTTTATCAAAAAGAATAATAAAATTACTATTATAAAACCATAATTTTTTAATTCAGTGAGGCTATTCCCATCATTCTCAAATATTTCATTATCCAGCCATATTCATTTACTTTTTTCAGGCCTCAGAATTAACTATATATAAATGATAGGATCCACTTTTTTATGGTATTAATTATTGACAAATTATGTCTGATGCAACATTTTCAAATAATAATTAACATCAAAATCTGTAAATATCTTTTCACTTTAAATTAGATGTAGATTATTTTTTTTTTTAAAAAAAAGGACAATACTATGATGTATAATTATTGTGATATTAAAATTATTTATACACACATGAAAATACTGAGTATGGAATTTATTTTTCGAGTCCCGAAAATTATAGATGTTTTGTTGTTTTTTTTTACTTTATTTGCTTTAAATAATGAGTTTAGAAACATGAATGTATAAAATAAAGTTTCTGGCTATTTATTTTTACAAAGATTTTTTTTATTTTTCAGAAACTTTAAAAACTTTTTTCAGTCGTTATGGAGAGGTTGTAGATTGTGTTGTTATGAAAAATCAAGAAACTGGTAGGTCTCGTGGATTTGGATTCATCACTTATAAAGATCCTAGCTGTGTGGAGACAGTTTTAGCTGCAGGACCACATAATTTGGATGGTAGGACCGTAAGTATTTTTCTTAGTAATTTTTAAAATTCTGATTTAACATTAAAAATATAAATTTGTTGAAATACATTTTACAAAAATTATGATAATTTTTGTAAATATAATATAGAATTTGATTATCCAAATTAATTTGGATAAAAGAATAGTTCAAAATATTAAATAGTTTGAGTAATCATAAGAATATCCCATTGATACAAAATGGGGTTACATTATGATATGTCTACTCTAATTTGGAATATGAAACTTCGTTTTTAAAAAAAAAAAAATTTAGGAAACTTGATAAATAATCATGGTTTTCAAAGCTTTTTTTTTTCTCTATAGTATTTATAATAGATGTAATTTGCTGGCTTCCGAGGCCAAAAGCATGCTCAGCAAGTATAAAAGAATTAACATTCACTAATCTTTTCTTAAGCCAAATATTTAAGAATGGCACTATATATCTATTCTAAATAATGATTTATCCTTCAAGTAGAGCTTAGTATTTATTACAAAAAAGTATGCACTAAGTAAAACAATTGTAGATAAAAACTATTTAATAGTAATAATCTAACATTAAGTAATATATATATTTCAGACTAAGACATTATTGCAAGATTTTATTAAATTATATTGTATTTTAGATGAGAGAATGTCCTTTCAGTATCAGCAAATGAAATATTTAAATAACAAATTCAAATTTTTAATTAATATTTCATTGAAGTATTGATGTTCATTCAAAGATAGAAGTTGGATATTTAAAAAAATATATATATATTTAGTTGTTTTTGAAGAGGACAAAAAAAAAAGGTGGCAATTTTTTTAATTTAAAAAATGTTTATATCTTAAGTTTGATCTTTTTAATGATAAAGCAGTCATAAATATTTCTCATCATTACTAAAAATAATTTTACAAATTGTTTTTAAAGGTAAATTTGTTATAGATAAGATATTGAGAAAATTAAAAAATATAGGCCTCTACCCTCATGTGTTTGTGTACATATATATATATTGTAATGCACAATAGAGATCTGTAATTGTGGTCAACATCAAATATTGGAGTACGCCACTAGATTTATCATCTAGAATTTTCTATTTATGTTAATAAACAGTGTTATCCAGCAGAATCACGTCTCATTAGATATTTGTTACACTGATCCTTATAAGAAATTTAAGTTTACTGATGAAGATATATAACCACAAACTACAGGATCAACAACCGTTACCAATATTTAATATGTCTGCTAGATTGTGGATAATCACAGATTCTTTGGAATAAGGCGCTGACTATTATATACATAATGGTACTCTGAATCTTGTAACAATTATAGTAGCAAAATCTAGACTAAATAGATTAAAAGAGAATATTTATCAATTTAGTATTGTAATGCTATAAGTTATATATAAATACATTATAGATGGTTTTGACAAATAATCTTTATGCCTACATTTATAAGGTAAGGCAATATCTCTTTTATATACTATCTTGGATCTTATACATAATTTTCATTCATCTATTTAAGTAAACCTAAAGCTTGTGGTTATACTTATTAAAACTAAACCATGGATGTGTGTGCAAATATTTATAACATTATTTATTATTCATACAATCTTATACTAATTATTATAGGAGTTTCATCATATTAACTATCATAATAGACATTTAATTACTGAGCTGGTCAATCATCATCATTTGAGAAAAAATACATCAGAGGGCATATGCTAGCAACTTCACCAAATATTTTAACTTCATATTCTACTATCAAGCATACATACATTAATTATACCACAATTTCTATAGTCATAACATGCATAAGTAATAAAGTCTCTTTGTATGTAAATGCGCATAAATTTCTTAAATGCATTTCAAATCTTTTAAACTAACAAATTCTACTATATTACTAAATTTATAATACAAACACACAGTCAACCCTTAGCTTCAATAAGCAACCAACAAGATATTTAGCTCTTTAATCTTTGATCCAAATAAATATTTAAAAACTTATCCTTCCTAATTTAGATTATGCTTTAACTTATAATTTATAACATTAAAAAAGGAAATCCAAAGATTAAAATCTCTAATGAGCAACTTCTGGGTTATTATTTATTTTCTTATTATAGCAATTAATTTAAAATAAAATTATTTGGAATCTTACGAAGTAGAAAAATTTAATAAAGATGGTAGTAAATATGTTAAATAACTATCATTAACAACTAAATTGTGTGTTAATAAGTTTGAAATAAAGGGTATAAATGACATAATAAATATGGTACTAAAAAGTCTTTAGCTATAAAACGTTTATAAATTCAAATGACTATACATTTATTTGTCTTTCCTTTTATGAAATTTAGTTCAGCATTTAGCAGATTTTTAGTATTTTACAACTATATTTGAAACAGATTTTATTTTTATGTATTATACCGAGACAAAGTCGGTATATGTAAACACACACACACTCAAGCAATGTAAAATACTCTATTTTATTTTCTTACAACTTATGATAAAAAATAGATATAGTTTTCTTTCATACTTTCTAAAATACACTTGTAAAATAAAATATTAATATGTCTAATTAAATAGTTTAAGGCTTTAACATAATTTATTAAAATAATATCCTCTAAAATGAAAAATAATATGCCATTATAAATATCAATAAATAATTTATACTTGTATATGCCGCGGGGGTATTTAAAAAGGGGTATTTTAAGTTATAATTGTAGTAAAAGTAAAAGCTTATAGAAATGATTTTGAGAAAGATTAAATGCTCGACTTTTAGCTAATGTAAATTTCATTGTTCTCGTAAGACACGCACACACGTATGCATCCAAGGTGTGAATGAATATAAGTTTGTTAACTGAGATTGCTATATGAGATTGCCTAAACATATGATTGCCTTAAGCATATGGATTGAATGAACACTACGTTGGACACGGACCCCAACGACAACTCTAAGAACATGGAACTCTGGGGGGAGATTGGATCCTCAGATAAGATCCAACCCATATAAATATCAAGCAAAATCTAAAGATGAAAACTGAACTGTTAAAACGGTTAAGTTAAATGGTTAAAAAAGGTTAAAAAGTTAAATTGTCATTTTTTTTCAAATTCCTTTTATTCAGTTCAAGTCAAATTCAATTTAATTCAAAATACATCGTTGTGCTACCCGTATTCAAGATGATCGCTGTGAAATTAATATTTAGAGCGTCGGTTGTCATGAGGGGCTAGGAAACCCTTCAGTGATTGATCGACGCTCCGCCACCAGAACATCTCCGTCGCTATGAATACTTAACAATATTACCATCCGAAATTAGTGCTCCAACCATTCCAATAATGTTCCGTGAAATATATGAATCGTCCATACTTATTACGCTCAACTTTCAAAGAAATGAATCATTCCATTATGGAAAACATCATCTCCCAAGTTCAAACCATCACTTACTTAGAAGCAGCGGAAGACTAAGCCAAAATCCTAGGTAAACACTTTATTTTTTATGCTTTCATTCATTCCATACGTAAACTTTTAAAAAGGCAATCTCATAATTAACTAACTTTGATTTTTCGTAAATTAAACTATAAAATGTTCCGTAATTCATTATATTTAAAACTTATTATTGTAACTTATTATTGTAATCTCAACCTTCGTAAAATCAAACACTATGCAATCCCTCAAATTTAAAACTCAGGACTTTCAAATATGAACTTTGACCCTAATTATTATTTTATAAATTAGAACACTTACCTTCAAAATATAAAAGGAAATTTATATTCTACCATCCATATTTTATGATATTTAATATGTTCTTTTCTGTGCAAGTGCGTAAATGCGTGTGTGTGCGTGTAAATAAAACTTTTAATCAATGTTGCTTTTTTTTTATATTTAATAAATTTGTTCAGTATTTAAACAAGTCGAGCATTTCTCAAATCATTTCCTATAATTAAATCTTTATTTTATATTTTCGTTTCGATTATTAATAAAGTTATCATTTATTCATATAATTAATTATATTACTTTAGATTTATCTTTCTTAAACTTTGTTGCTTTTTTTAAAATGTCATTTACAAACATCGTGCCGTAAGTCACGATGTTTATTTAATTATTCCGTAGTTAAGATAGATTTAAGATTTGGGCGGGTCTATTATAAAAAATATAAATAAATGTCAATAAATTATAAGTAAAGCTGGAGTAAATAATTCTACCGGACGGTATGATATGGGGGGATGATCTTATAACTTCTAATTGTTTTGAGACATAAATGAATTATCGTATTGGTTACAAATAACCAATGACCAGGTCCAATGCTTGGATCGACCTATTAATCAATCAAGCGTCTTATCCATTAGTTAATATAGCGTCTTTTACCAGAAGAGTAATTTAGAAATAATTACATCGCGACCCTGAGTGACCCTATTGGTCCATGCTGAGAGTTTGAGCTTGTGGGCGGGATTAGACTTCGAAATCGTTTTGATATGACGTAAGGTGATGCGAGAAGTTAAATTATAATTAAATCATCGTATCTGGCGCCCCCTTGTATTGATAGTGAATAGTTATCGATATAAGAAAATAAATAAAGCTTTACGCTATGTCATGTTTGTTTCGGAGCTCTCGATCTCTTTTAGGAAGGTACGGATGGTTAAAGATAGACAGATCGTACGGTAACAGTATGTACATACATTTTAAACTCTGGATGAAAGAAATTAATAGTTGCAACTTATAACTCAGATTCCGGCATTTTTCATTCATTATGGTTAGTACAATTGGGTTTCCACAATTCAGGTTTACTTTGTCACAATCAGATTTTTTATTTTATTGTTTTTTTTTGCTTGGTATTTTGTAGTTTCACATATATTAAATATATTAGGTTGCTAACAATCCTTTTTAAGAAGTTAATTATCTACCAGTAAGATTTGGGATAGGTTAGCCAGTTGTAGGAAAGTTCCTATTCTAGAGAGGTTTTGTCACATCAGTCTGCAATTTCACTTTAATGATGGAGATGGCACCAGCATGAAGTTGAAGAAATAAGTATGTAATGTTATTCCGTAATCTTGAATTACCAAAAAAAAAAATTATGATAATATTTTATTTTTGGGATTTATTGAATGAAGTAACGATTAAAATACTAAATTCCTTAATTTTTCTTTGATCATTATTATTTTCAACCATTATCATTCACTACAGGATGATGGTCTCTTCCAAGTTCATTTCATCTCCGATTTCTAGCCTCTTCTCCACATCATTCCTGCACATTTCCTTATTTCATCCAGCTATCTCATGTGGTCTCTTTCTAGGTCTTATATATAATTTTTTAGAATCCAGTTTGATTTCAACTATCCATCTATCATCTTCTTTTCTAGCAATATGTCCGGAACAACTTCACGTTTTTTCTTTCAATGATGTCAATAGTACTCATTTATTCTCTAACCCATGTATTTTGTTTTTGATTGTGCATCTCTCCATATTTCATTCTATCTTGCTCTTCTACTAAGTGTCCAAGTCTCAACATATTTATTAAAAACCTTTCTTTTCAAACATGTAGGCATATTTTCTTTTAATATTTCTAACAAAAGTACTCCAACCAAGTTTAGTTCTATGATTAATTTTATCCATTATGTTTCCATCTAATAATAATGTGACTAGAATATTAGTAGTTATTAACTTCTAATTTATCATTATCAATTTTTATTTTCTTTTGAGAAAATCCATTGAACATTATTTTATAGTTTTTTTATCATTTACCTTTAGTCTTATTTTCACCTGATAATTCTTGCAACATTTCCTGATGATCTAAATCATTTTTTACAAAAACAATTACATCATCTGCAAAATGACTTAAATAATCTGCATTTAGTTTTATTCTCTTAGCTTCCCATTTTAATCCACAAAATAGTTATTGCAGAACTGCCATAAAAAGTTTTGGAGATATGGAGTCATCCTGTCTCTCAATGTTAATCTTTCTAGTATCATTAAATCTAATTGCTGTTGTTGCATTTTTTAAATATTCTTCAGGGTATGGCAATATCAGTAGTTTATACCTGATAATTCAGTGCCTTAATCACTGAGGAAATACTTAAAGAATCAAATGCTTTTTTTGTAACTTCTCTTAATATTTGGATATGATCCGCTATACTAAAACTACTTTTAAATCCAGTTTGTACGTTTGTTTGGTTAATCTCACAAGTGGTCTATTTTCTAGATTTTTACCAACTTCTGAGATAAGATCTGCTTTCAATCAATGTTTCCAGTGACATGTTCAGTCTTGGTTCTTTCAATGAGATTGCTTTCAATTTCTCCTTGTTATTCCAAACATATATCTCTTCATATTTTATGAGGTGAAGTTTGTATTGCTCTTGACATTGGCATATTTCATTTTAATATTAATATTATTTTTATTCAAAGCACTCCGTTACAAGTTTAATTTTATGATTAATTTCAGCTATTATTTATATCTAGTAATAACCTGTTGTTGCTTTTGATTCAATATTATCAATCTTTATTTTCTTCTTTTTTGAAAAGCCATCAAACATTACTTTAATTTTTTTTTAATAGTTATCTTTAATTGTAATTCTTGCTTTCATCTGATTAACTCTACTAATATTTTCTGAAGCATGTTTGAAAAAACAACTATATCAATTGTAAAATCTATCCAACTTAAGGAATCTCCATTTATTTTTATTCTTTTATCTTTTCATATTTGACATAAAACTATTGTAAAAAAATTTGGAGATGGAATCATCCTGCAATATATACTTTTATCAATATTCATCTTCCAGATGTCATGAAACAATCTAATCATAGCTGCTACATTGTAATATGTAATCAAATCAAAAGCTGTACTATATTAAATATATGCTATCAAAGGAAGATCATCAATTAGCCAGATGTAAAATTCATGTTAATGCAAAACCAGAGACAAATTATTAAAAAAAAATAATATTCCTAGTTGATATTTCTAATTTTCAGAAACATTCTAATGACTGTAAATTAGAACTTTCAGATCATTTTCAAACGTGAAGAGATTTTGAACATGACTCAGATTTGAAAAAATCAATAGGAAGAGAACTGATACACTTTTAAAAATTACAACTAAGATAGCTAGTACAAAAAAGCAGCAGCAACTACTCAATAAAATTTCTACTGACACGACAATTTATGAAGAAAAGAGGAATATGAAAAAAGATAAAAATAGCATTAAGAAGGACTGAATGTCTCAAATTTTGTAAAATGGTACGAAAAAGAATTGATAACGATATAAAAAAGTATAATTGTGAATTAGCAAAAAAAGCTATAGAAGAGAATAAAACTTTCAAGAATGTAAAGTAACATCTTGGTAGAAAACTTATTTCTGCAATAAGAAAAAAAGGTGGAATTATTATTAAAAAGAGATGATATCATGAAATGTATAGAAGATTTCTATCCAGAATTATAGCAATAAAGAACAAGGAAAAGTATTTCTTACAAATACTATATATTCTGTATTGCCTAGGATTTTGTGAGGTATGCAATTAAATCTATGAAGAAGGAAAAAGCTCCAGGTAATGATGGAATTATAATCGATATTTTAAAAAAAGCAGACAACAATTTTTGGTAAAGTTATTAAATGTCTAAATGATAAAGATGTACCAGATGAATGAAAAAATGCAGAATTAACAGTGAACTTTGGATTTTAAATGAATGAAGATAGTTTTTGAAGAAATGTTGAGAAGAGAGAATTTTGGGTCAAATTTTGGAGTCTTTCATATTCTAGTATGTTATTGCTAATATTTGAAAATAATGATGTCAATATAAAATTCTTAGGTGTTTCAGAATAGATTGAATCAAAAGAAACTTATCAATGGTGTTTTCCTAAATTATTGTTAGTTACAAGGTGATAATTTAAATCACCATATGTGTGTGTGTATAATTGTATACTAAGGTAATATATCCATCTTGTTGATGCATCAGTAAGCTGAAATATTTTCTTGTTCATTCTATCCTCAGCAGAAAATGCTCATAGATACTATCTTCGAATAAAACATGAATTTTATATCTGATAGCTGTGATACTGGAGAAAAATTGGTGGAAGTTCTGAGTAAAATAAAATGACAGAAGTAATAAAAGCATTTATAATAATATTCACTCACTAATGAGGAATATTATAATAGTTTCTAATAACAAAAAAAATAAATCAGTTTTGAAAAATAGATGGATAAATTCTGTAACTGAGAGCATTTATTATTTTAAATGCCTAATAAAAATTATCTAAAGACCTGAAAGATAAAATAATCTTATACCATGATTTTCAGAAATAGTATTTAAAAATGAATGCTCATTGTGGTTGGGGGAGATGGGGTATAAAATATTAAAAACCTGTTAAGTTTTTATTTGAGTAAGGTTTTTTTGTTTTTTAAATATTAAGGGCAGTTTTCCTGTGGAACATTATTAGACTTGATATTTTGGATCTTACAGAAACAAGGGATAATGGAATTCAAATGTCAATACTGTATTTAACTAATAATTAAACTTTGGTTATAATAAGGTAGTGACTCTCTCTTAATCAGATTGTTAATTAAATGTCTAATGTTAAATCCATTCTTATATTCATCCAATGACATTGGTATATTGAATTATAAAAAGTTTATTTTTATATTACCAAATTTTACCGTTATCAAAAAGGGGAAAATTACGATATATAATTTGGAAATCAAACCATGTAGATAGCACAAATGTCTTTTGGATAAATTGATTATTTAAATCAGTTTTAAAAATAAATCCTCTATATATTTTTTTTTTTTCTTAATTAATACTCTTTCACTTGTGCTCATTTTGATTGATTGAAAATATTTCTTAGATTTTTCATTTATACACTGTCATGTTACTAGATTTTTGCAATTTTTCTGATTATTAGAGTTAGAGAGGGAAGTACTTAATTATTCATTCCTTTATTGGTGTCATGTTTTTGATTTAAGAAAGTTCTGGAATTTTATTAGTCAAAGATACAGGATTATATATCAAAGTAATTTGTGATGTATATTAATTGGGCATCTAGATTCCAATTCCTTTTTGTATATTTTTTTATTCTTTTATATAAATATTAACTGAAATCTGGAAAACATTTAATTAGGTTACAAATATACACAAATAATGTATATATTTTAAAGTGAAATATATATTTATATTTTCTTTTGAAACCTTAAATTGTATTCTAAAAATACATTTTACAAATAGTTGCTATAAATAAAAACAAAAATATTAAAAGAAAAGTCTACTTATTAGATAACTTTATTAATCAATTGATTTGTTTACATATTTGATATTTAATAATGAACAGTGAAAGTAACTAAAATTTAGAATCACAAAATTACTACAGTCGATCCTATTATCCAAACATGATTTTTAACTGTTTACAATAAATAAATTAGTTTGTATATACATTGAGAACAAAATTAAAGTGAAAAAAAAACATTAGGTAAATAATAAACTTAATTGTAGTGAATTGGCTGTCCCCCATCTTAATTTAGTAATTTATTTAATTTGGATTCAAATGCCGTAATTTTTTTTTTTTTTTAAAATACATCCAATTGGTAAATAAAATAAGAAGAAAGAAATCACTAAAAAAAAAAATGTTTTTTTCATTATATTTTTTTAAAAAAAAAAACTATTGAATTGCTAAATACAATGCTGATCTTCATATTAAGTAGGGTTAATATATAAAAGTAAATATTTTGATTTATTGTTATATAAAAATAAACATTTTAAAGTTTATATTGTTATTAATAAAATAAATTTATATAAGTATATAGAATTCTAAAAAGAACCTGCACCAAGGTATTTCAGATTAATAATATATTTACATATTAGAATTTACTCTATCAATAAAACATAATAAATATGATTTAATAAATAAATTTATTTATATTCACTGAAATTCATATTATTAATGTTATATAACTGTTGTTTCAATCTTATCATGTTTAAGTCATTCTTGGGGTGTTTTTATATACTTATATACAAAAATTTGTGATTTATATATATTTGATATTAATATATCTAAAGATTTGCGATATATATATATTATAACGATCCAAAAGAAAGTGGGGATCGAATCTAACCGCAATCTTCACTACAAGGGCGCCATCTAGGCATTTGAGCCTAGAAAAATTTATAAAGTAGGCAGATACGTGCTGTTAAGATTCCACTTTATTTAAATATTTAGATCATTAGCCCAACGTCACTAGCTCAGGGAGTAGCAGAGATAATAAAATACAACTTTATATCTTAAATATAAAAAAATAAAAGCCACTGCCAGAAATTAACACAAAAATATTTATTTATGCACATATAAATTTTGAATCATTTTAAATTTTGAGGAATAGATTTAACATTTAGATTTTTATATTAACTTTTAATTTTACATTTAAATAGATTGCAATGAGTTTAATATTTTATTTAGAGGGTCGAGTATGAATAGACTACATAGATTGCATTTGAAAAGAAAATATTCTATCCCTTATTTAACCTTAGGCCAAAAGTTCGCAATCAAACCGGCGTCAATCCATCTGATACATTTATGGATTGTCATCTGATCCTTCATGTCAGTCGCTAGAGGCGCGATTTCTAATCACAAAAACACATTAATATAACGTTTCCGGGCCAGCGATTCTCTATTAATATTGATTTTTTTTGTTTGTTTACAAAGTTTACTTTCTTTCGTTTCTGAATTATTTTTCCCAAATAATATTTTTGACGATGGTATAATAATAATAATAATAATAAGTTGTTTTTTTTGGATTGCCGAATTTTAAGAGAGAACGGGTCTTTTTTTGGTGTGTGTTCAAATAGTAATTTGTGTTTTTTTTTTTTTTTTTAAATAGTATTACTGTTTTTGTAAAATTGGATTGCCGAAATTTAAGAGAAAACGGGTTTTTTTTTTTGGATAGATCTTTAAATAATAATTGACGTTACTTTGATAGGTTTCCATTTGATTGCCGGGAACAATTAGTGGGAGGGGTGTTTTTGTGTACGATTAAATAATAATTTACGTTACTTTGATAGGTTTACGTTTGATTGCCGACAACAATTATCGGGAGAAGTGTTGGTTTTTTTTTTTTTTCACGCGCGTGTGTGTATGTTTAAATAAAAATTAAAACCGTTACTTTTATCGGTTTACATTTGATTAACGACCGATATGACTTCCTTTCGTTTATAAATTATGATTTTTGTTTCTACGAATAAATATTTTTGACAATGGGACAATAATAGTTGTTGTTTGTTTAATTTTTATTGACAAAAGGTTGTTTTTCCGTGTAGTTTCAAATAGTAATTTGGGTTACGTTTAAATAATATGTAAACGTCTTACTTTGATTGGTTTACATTTATTTGACACTAATTATTGGGAGGGCGTTTTTTTGTGTGTACGGTTGTAGACAACAATTATTGGGAGGGGTGTTTTTTGTGTGTACGGTTGTAGACAACAATTATTGGGTGAAGGGGTGGGCTAACCGTTTAAACAATAGTAGTTTTAAGTTACGGTCTTACTTTGATTGGTTTATGTTTGTCGATACTAATTATTGGGAGGGGTGTTTTTTTGTATGTTCGATTGTAGACAACAATTATTGGGGAAAAGGGTGTAACTGTTTAAAGAATAGTACTTTATGTTACTTTTAGTGGTGGTGTACATTTGATTGCTGACAATAATTAGTGAGAGGGGTGGGTGTTTTTGGATGATGATTAAATACTAATTTACCTTCCTTTTTATTTTTCATTTGATTGCCGACAGCAATTATTTGGAGAAAGGTTTTTTTTTGTGTGTGTGTATGTTTAAATCAAAATTGAAGTTACTTTTATTCATTACATTTGATTGACAACCGATTGACTTTTTTTTTCGTTTATAAATTATTGTTTTGGTTTCCCAAAAACCTAATATTTTTGACAATGGGACAATAATAATTCTTAATTTGATTATTATTGACAAGAAAGGATCTTTTTTGGTGTACATTTAAATAGTAATTTGGGTTGTGTTTAAATAGTAATACTGTTTTTAAAAATTTAAGTGACAAAATTAAAGAAACAACGGGGGGGGGGTTATGGATCTTTAAATAATAATTTTCGTTACTTTAATTTGTTTACATTTGATTGACAACAATTAGTGGGAGGGTGTTTTTGTGTATTTTTAAATAATAATTTACATTTTTTGGTTAACAACAATTATTGTGTGTGTATGTTATGTTACTTTATTTATCAATTTGGTTAATAATATTTACTGGTAGACATTTCAATATCATTAATGGCATGCTGTACGGTCAACTCGTCACGGCTCCGGTAATGCAGCAAACATAAAGACTTGAAATCCCTCAAACCAGCTGCCTTTTCGAAGTGCACATTTCTTTCGGCAAGAACGAGACTTACAAATGAAAGTCCAAAGATCTTTATGGACCTCAAGTCTCATACATTCGCTGCACAAACATCTTTTTTTCTTTCAGCAGGATATTTTTCTGCTGTAGAAATGTTACAGTACTGGCGGCTTCCGTGTCTGGCAATTCCCATCTTTTCATATTTTTTGTTTTCGAATTTGCCATACTTTTTGTCTCGGAAAATTTCTCGCTGAAACGTGACTCAAAGCATGGTCTTTAAAATATTACCCTAACCCACCGTAATCGAAAATTTAGGAGGAATATAAATTTATGAGGAACAATCACAATACTGTTAAAATGTAACAGTACATCAATTCGTCTTAAAAAAAAAAAGGTACCAATGAAAATTTAAATAATTTTGACACGATCAAATTAATACACCCTCGTACGATATTGTTACATCAAATACATAACACAGCATTACGATATAGTGCGTGACACAAACAACTACGGTATTTTCCTCTGTTTTTAGCATCGGAAAAAGCCACACCGTTAGCTGCTAAGCCGAGTTAACATTCTTTCTAGATTTTATCGTAGAAAGAAGACTTAACTCCAAGTTAACAGTCTATCTTTTAGCATAGAAAGAAGACTTAACTCCGAGTTAACCATCTTTCTGAGATTTATTTTAGAAAGAATGCTTAAAGACTTGGGTGCGGCTGCAGAAACTGCATATTTCTAGAAATTTAGCTAGAAATCACGGCTCTAGCGGCTGACACGAAGGATCAGATGACAACCCATTTATGTATTCAATGTAGCATGAAATACAACAGCACAAATATACTATACTGTCAGGAATGGACATCTGAACAGTACAGTTAGAGAAGTCATTGATTCTTGACCAATACAGGAATGTTACATCTGTATGGCAAGAAGAACAATAAAATAAAAACACCATAGGCAAAGGGTAGGTGCGGTGTATACAGCGATTCTGCACGTAGCGAAACTCATACTACATCTACTAATTACACAAATATATCCAATCCATTGACCTAATTCAACTACAAAACGAATAACCTAAGATTACCCTCCCTTAATATAACTTTACAAAACTATGTAGCCATTCATTCCCAACTTAAATTTAACATTTAGATACGTTCGCACAGATGAATTTTATAAAATTTGTTTTATAATGTTGAGTATAGATCGACAAAATAAAAACAGCCCGTTAACGTTATATCTATTTGTTTTTTTATTAGCAACTGCACCATCGAGCGGTGTGGATGATCAGATGATGTATTACCAAGAAATTTTTCTTTCCATAAAACTATTTGATGTGATATTTAATGGATATTGTTAAAATTCAAAAGATTTTATTCTAACTATTTATATAATACAATTCTAAAATTAAAATCTTAAATATTTCACAACTTACCGTTTTTAATAAATGATAATGGAAATGACTATTGTGTTTGTTAATCACTTGACAAATTAACTTTTTTGTATATATTTGTTCTTTGCAAAAACACTTTCACTTGTTAAATTGTGGGAATTTTTTCACGAAGTACTGTCAATCAGAAAATTGCAAATATAATCATTGAAGTATATATATTAAGCTTTCTACTTAATGAATTATTTAAACACATTGAGTGAAGAAATCTCTAAATGCCTTCTTTAAATAATGTATAAAATCTTTTTGCAGTAACATGAAAGTTGGAATATTGTCAAAACTTCTTGTCTGTGTAACTTTCGCTTCAAGTATGCTTATATAATATGGTACTGTAAATTTTCTAAGATTATGAATTGTTTAATAAATATATTAATACGCCTTGAAATTAGTTGTAAATATATTTGGTGAGCTATCTGTTCCAATCATTGTGCACAATTTTTTCATGTAGAATAACAGCTGTAACAAAAATTTATTGCATATAATGATTACGCTAACAACTCTGTTTATTTACATATAATGAATTGTGAAATTGCTATTGAACATAACCATGCAAATTATCTTTAAGGTCATCAGTTATATTTTATAATTTATTTATTTCTTTTAAAAAAAAGGAGGGGAGAGAAAACTTATGATTAGAAATATTAATTTACATTAAATAATTTTCGTATGTTTCATACTATTTCTTGTCTATGTAAGTGAAATATTCAACAGGTTTTTTTGCTTAAGTCAGATTCCTACTCATGTGCATGTTAACTATTCAGCATAATTTAGAATTTAAAAATATTTTTTAACAAATTGAAAAAGCACTTCAATATCACATGAGATGACTTAAATATAACTTTGCACTTTACATAAGATTTATATAGGTCAGATTTATGTAAATCAGAATTCCATAAGTTGGGAATAGCTTGGATATTTATTCTAATAATGGTTTTATAAAATTACTTATATATACGATTGTCACAAATTTTAATATCTATACATGTAGAAATAAATACTTATATTTGAATTTATGTAGCTAAATTCTCATGTGTTTATTTTTAGATTGACCCTAAAGCTTGTAATCCAAGGAGCATGCAGAAGGTAATTATATTTTGCTAGAATTAATAATTTTGATGTTTTTCAACAATTTTACTATCATTATTATTTATACATACAATGACCATTTGTTTTTTGTTTGTTTGGGGGGTTTTTTCCAACTTTTTTCTGTGATATATGAAAGGTAATTTGTTAAAAACTTTATTATTTGATTGGCATTGGTGTCTGTTATTAAATTGGAAACAGAGAAACTGTCCAAAAATTAGATTGTATTGGGATATTGAATTTATTTAAAAAGTTATGTCCAAATTTAGGTAAAGGTTTACTATAACGGTCTATGGTTGTTTGCCCTCTATTGTTTAAAATTTAAACTAAATTGTTTGAGAATCTTACGTGTATGTTATTATATTATAAATAAATTAAAATTTAATCAAATGTAAAAGATAATAATAATAAAAAAAAACCTTTTGAATGTTGGATTAATTACACGACATTAATTAAAAGAATTACTTTTAATTTGTTTGAAAGTTAAGAATTTAAACTGTCTACAATTTAAGAATTTAAAATAACTACATTTATAGCACATGTTGCAAAAAAAAAAAAAGACATCCTATGTGTCAACAGCGCGAATTACATGCACACGTGTACAGTTTTATAGTTGGAAAAAATGTCTGCTACATGCTTAGTACCTGATGGTGAAATTTTGAGTGTTGCTGCTATTCTGGCGGTATAGAGAGAGCATCAATAAAGTGCTTCTTGACAGAAGTTGCAGACAGGATAGCTGATACACTGGAGGGCCTGATACAGTGGTTCACTTTACCAAGTACGCACATTATTTCAGATGGCTGGGCTGTGTACAATAACATCAGCAGTCTCAACAATGGTGTGTATATGCATTCGGTTGTCGTCCATCAGGACAACTTCGTGCATCCCGAAGACCAAGACATACACACCCAGAATATTGAAAACATGTGGATGAGAGCAAAGCGTAAGCTGAAATTCCAATCTGGCACTAGCAGAGCTTTGTTTTCGTCGTACCTGCATGAATTTGCCCTCCGGAGTAGATACAGCAATACCGCTTTTTTCTCCAACTGCCTAGTGTGTATAGGACATAATTATGTTTAAAAAGGTAAATGTTTTTTTTATTATCTTTTACATTTGATTAAATTTTAATTTATTTGTAATATAATAACATACACGTAAGATTCTCAAACAATTTAGTTTAAATTTTAAACAATAGAGGGCAATCATAGATAGACCGTTATAAGCAAATGTTTATACTTTGTGTAAACTTTTACCCAAGTTTAATTCAGTGTCCTGTAATTATTAATTCATTTTATTAAATAAGTAAAGATGGATTCTGTATATATAAATTAAGAAACTTATGAAAGAAAATATATTTTTAATGAATTAAAGGAATTGGCATAGTCATTCTGTATCACAATTCAGATACCAGTTAAGACATTTAGAGACATTAAAAAGTTATTTAATTTCAATTAAAGGAGACTAAGCTCATCTATTAAGATATAATGAAATGTGCAGTGTCTAAATGAGAAATGAAAGTAAAATATCAAGAGGCATTAAAAAAAAAAAATGATTGAGATATTAAAATAATGTTAAATCATTAAGAATTAATACCTTATAAATTAATTCATTCTGTCAATGCAATTTAATTTCTAAGTAAGTTTTTTATATTTCCATTTTGATAACTGATATCTATAACAATAAAATATCAATATTTTCAAATAATTGGATTTTATATATTGTATAAGTCAATTGTTTTGCATGGACTTACATGTTGAGGTATAACATGAACTTCAATGTGGTGCTCCTGCTTTTAACAAGTTAAAAGAGAATATTTTTATCACAGGGAAATAACTTGTAATTAAGGTAGCTGTATATAGAGCTGTTATTTTTCCTAATTTATTGTATGGAAGTGAAAATTGGATACACTGTTGATGCAATATAAAGGCGAGGTCTGTAAATTTTTAAAAATACAATGGCAAGATCATCATAAAACCAATAAATATTTTCTTCATCTTATTCTGATGATACCATACAGGTCCACCATAGTGAAATCTTACTTTTGTTAGATTGTCATGTAAAACGAATTAACAATGCAAAATTTCATAAAAAGGTGTTTTATGGTGAACTCAATGATAATGGTTTTCGTGGAAAGCATAGACCCCATCTACATTATATGATTATTTCAAAGATATTCTGGAAAAGTGTAATAGTATTTCCATTGGGAAGATATAGCAGAGAATAGAATACATTGAAGAATTACAATTTGACATGGTGTTGAAATATTTGAGAAAGCAAAGTTTTCTGTTGAAAAAATTAAAACACAACTTTGGAAAATATCAAATAAACAGAAAAATTGACCAGCTTGTTCCATATGTCAACATATTTATGGTTTACATATTGATTTATATACCATGTTTTTCCGAAAATAAGTATTGACCAGAAAATAAGCCCTATTAAGAATGTTAGCCTCATAGTCAGTCAACAGACATATTGAATTGTGTAAAGTAATGAATGTATAAATTAACAATATTATTGACATTAATGCTTTCAGTAAATGGTAATATAGATTATGTGGTTCTTTTGTATTTTCCTGTCTACAATTTTTGGTAGACATAATTCTATCTGTATAGAGAAACAATTTATCATTTCATTTACATATTTTTAGGTGCTTATTTTATTTATATTTAATACTTAGATTTAGAATGCTTGACTTCGTTTTAGTTTCATCATGGTAGCTTTTAAATATTTAAGATAAAAGAAAAAATAGTTTGATTTCTTAAACATTTTTTTTTTGTTCCTAAAAGATTTTATTAAAATAATGGAAGTGGTTTTAATAATTAAAGTTTAGCTTTATTAAATCATAAATCTTTCTCCTAAAGAAAAATTTTTAAAAAGAGAACCCAAGCAGGGCTATTAAAACTAATTTGGAAACTGTTTATAATGTGTGCACTTGATAACAGATGGATATAGTTGCGCCATACATGAATTGTTGTAATTCAATACACCAGGTGTTGTAAAGGATATATTTAATGTGTACTTGTGAAATACTGAAATATTTTCTGGATATTTGTGTCTGCACTTTTTTTTTTGTTGTTGCTTTTGTGTAGACATACAACTCTTAACTATAATCATTTATGTTACCACTCCTGTTTCGCAAATCTTCAATTAATAATTGATTTAGTGGTAAATTTAAACTAAATAATATTCTGATTGCCAGATAAGGTGAGTGCAAAAAGAAAAGGCTATTCCGGCCAATAGAAGAAAGGAATTATGGGGAGTTAAATCTTTACAGCTTTCTGTAAAAAGTACATGAATAAATGTAGTTTTTATAAATGAAAAAATAAGACAGCCCCTGAAAATAAGTCCTGCAGTATCTTGAGCAAAAATTAATAGAAGATCTGGTCTTATTTTCGGGGAAAACATGATAGTCATTGCAAAACTCATTTCTAGAGCTTTTTTTTTTTTTCCTTATCCTTTCTTTGGAACTATAATGGCCATAGTTACAAGTTGCTACTATATATATGTCTAAACTGGGATTTATAATACCTAAGCAAATTTTTAATAGGGCTAAAGAGTTATTTTCTATGAGATTATGAACAGGGATTGAAGATAAGGAGATGAGCATAGTAGGAATTGGTTCTGAGAATATTCATATTTTTAGCAACAAATAGGTTTTTCTGATTATTAATATTCCATTTAGAGAAAACGCATAAAAGACTGTGGGAACTTTCAGCAGATAACAAGGATTTACAGGTAGTAACGAGCGCGACATAACACTTAAAACATACATATATGTTTCCTGTACAAACATTTTAACACACATACATATTGTAACCTTCAAAATACGACGAGAGGCCACTAGGTAAGCTCTAAAATCCTCAGTCTTAACCTCGCCACTTCTCTCTCTATCTCGCACACACATATACATAACCTTCAGAATAGATGGCCTTGGAATCGATGGTAATGGGACAACATAATAAATTGCTAGGATGCGAAATTGCAACTTTAATGGAAAATCTATTTATTTCTTTATTATCTATTAATAATTTATTTAATTATCTACATTAATATCCGACGAATAGGTTAATAAATAAAATTTTAAACGAATAAACACTGAGAGCAAAATTATTAATAACAATAATCTCGTAATTTATTACCTTTATTGGAGCGGAGGAAAATCTCAACTCTCCATTTTACACAATCTCTCGGCACAATCCCCCTCCATCTGACATTAAAACCACAATTAAATTTAAGGAAATTTAAACTATTTTCATGCCCATCATCATCCTCATTTTTCATCACTCTACCATGCTTTCATTCATAATTCAATTTTGCAAACATTTGCAATTACTCATAAACTTCTTTCATTATTTTCCGACTATTTACTTGGTTAACTCTTCTCTACTGTACAATAATTTTATCTCAGTGTTTCAGAACAGCAAGGTGTGAAAATTAACACTCGGATACGAATTATTAGTGATAAATGAATACACTCCCCGGGATAACAATGATAGTCGACCTTGGCTTAGTTCAACCTAGCCAAATAGCCACTTTATCTATTTCCAAATAATTAAGATCAAATTTTAACTAGAGATTTTATTTGGCAAACACCATAAGCGCTTTAATAGTTTAGAAAATTTATCTAATAAATTTACCTGGAAAGGTATTCGAATACAGCGGATTGAGAAGGGATTTTATGTCCACCCACTGTACTCTGTATCACACAACAATCCTACTGCATACTATACATTTTAAATTTTATGTTGCTAAATTAGTTTACTTGTATTCCACACTTATTCATTTGAGTTTGCAGTGTTAAAATAATTTTCTCTTTTATCAAATTTGGTAATAAAACTTTTTAAAATAATCTCTTAAGCAATTTAACCCGGGTGTAGTGTAATTAACTACATCATAATTAAATTTAAGTAGTAGTGTATTGGTGTATGACTAGGATTTCCAGAATTTATTGGACCCACAAAACATTTAGACGCAGACAACATTTTTATTTTAAAAATGACAACATTTTATTAACAATAATAAGCTAAAACATATTGACATTATCTACATGGTTTTTCTGTAGCTTTCCCCAGTTTTTCAACCATAATAAAAAAAATAATACTAAACATCAGGTATTAATAAATTATTCACAAGATAAAATATTATAAAATTATCAATAAGTTGGGGTTTAGAGCTGCTATGGACTGACTTCTTCTGTGAACAGATGACTATACAATCCTAACTTTAAATAATTCAGTTAACATTTTAATCTAATATCACTTAACTTCCTAAATATACTTTTAGATTCTAAATAAAATATGGTTGCTAACATTGGCCATGAAGAATACTCTTCATGAAGAAATGAACTTATAATTTATGTCTCAATTAAATCACATAATATGCGGTTGTAACTTATTTTTGAATTTTAAATATTTATAGCATTTGTTTATCCTAGCATGCATTAAATAATTGTTCAAGTGTTAAAAGAATCAGTAAACATACTGAGCATACTTTCACCTATGCAGATCTAAATCATTTACCAATGTCACCACAGGAGTAGCATTTTAATTGGCTTACCATTCCAGCGAAGATCGAATCTGGCTGTTGTCAAATAAACATGTTTCCTTTTCAGATTCAAAATTGAACTTTATAATTATTCTTGGCTCTCATCAAGCTATGTAAAGCTAAATCAAACGCAATGCATCAGTACAACAGATTGCACTTTCACAAAGAGTCAACAGATTGATTCAGTGACCCGGTTACACCCATAAGGACAAGAATGCAACATCCAACGTGAGTGTTGGCAAAGACCCATAGCAAGAGAAATAGCACCTTTTCATTAGGGTTTAAATATGCTAGGACTAGTTGCTAGGCTTATAAATATGGGCTTGCACAAAACACAAGGGCTATCAATAAAGAAATCATTTTATGGTGCAACTAAACATGAAGTGGGGAAATTCATCCACAACTTTTAACTACACCTGGGTCTTGTTTTATGCGGATTATTTCAATGCGATTTTGAAGCTATGTGATTCATATTTCACTATATTTATTAGATATCAAAAAATTTAAATTATTAATAACTTATTTTGACTTTAAATACTTTTTTTTCTTTCAAAAATATAACATTATATTAGCAGCTAACATGAATATGGCCGAAGCTGTATTTAGAATCTTAGCTTCTATTTAAATAACCTACTTATACTAATGAGTAAATAATAATAATAGATTTATACTTATGTATAAAAATATCGCAATAAATATTCAAAAATTTTAAACTTTTAAAACATATTTTGTTAAATATAACAGAAATAAAAAAAATTTTTAGATTGTTAAAATAAATTATGAAGATTTTATTGATTTTTTAAACTGAAAATAATCTTTCTAATGATAATGTATAATCTTTTTGTTTTGATTGCGATCTTATTTTTTTAATATAAAAACAGAAAACCATTATCAAAGCACAAGACTAAAAGTGACGCTAGTTGTACACAACTCACGAGTTTGATTCACAAATGAACACATATTCGCAAATAGCGGTAATGATTAAAATATGTATGAAAAAAATGTAAAATTAAATACTGTAGTTAATAAAAAAAGTTTGTCTTGTATTAATTTTTTTCAAATATTTGAAATTTTTTATTAGTCATACTTTATTTCCTTATTTTTTTTAATGCAAATTTTAAATTAATTTTTCCTTGTTGCTTTGCTTTTATGCGATTTCTGAAATTTACTGGAACATATCCCCCATTTTTCCAGATAAGTTAAGTCTATTTTTGTGCGTGTTTTCTGAGAAACCTATCTGCCACATAAAACGAGACCCAGGTGTATTTATAACATTTTACTGACCATTTGGTGAGCGAGCTATGCTTCATTTCCACTTGCTTGGTAGTAATCATTTAACCAACCGAGCAACCAAGGATCCTTTACCAATCCACACACACATATATGAAAATTTAAACCTACTCTCCCCACGAAATATTGCACTGACATGCGCATGAATCAACAATTTTATAAGCTTAAATATGCTTACATTTAAAATCATTTTTTATTTTAACAACACAAAATAAGAAATGCGTATCATTTGCGGAATCATTTTCTCTACCCCCTCCTTGGACAAGAATCTTATTCTATCACAACATACATTCCAAGAGAAAACATAAATTTTATTAGCATTAAAATATAAATAATAACCTGTTTTTTTTTATAAAGCACTTTGTATTATAAATATTTCCATTCATATAATTAGGGCAGATCAATAAATTTGTAGTTAAAGAAGTCATATTTTATATTATTATACTAACTCAAACTTAGAATAAATATTGGTTTACTTTAAATTCGGGCACATAAGTAACTAGTATTTTAACGCATCAGATAATATAGCTTAAAAGAAATATATAAAATAATAATGAATAAAAGAATAATACTTATATAGTCTCTGATCGATACAATTCTCTTAAGTCCTTTTGCATTCTTGCAATTGCAAAACATCTTGTATAGTTTTGTGTGCACACTTTATTTGAACACTTAATCCATGGAAATTTTAATAAACTATTAAACTAAGTAATCCATACAGTTGAGCTATTAAGTTCGAAGCTTATCAATACAGGACTCCTTTTAAACATTCCAGAGGGTATTTATTTATTTTACAGATTCACATTATTTGACACAAACAGGCTGTATAATTCAACGAAGTAATAATTTTTAAATAGTATTTTAATTCTTTTATGCAGTTTCTTTCCTTAACTGAGAGTTTATTCAATATTATAATGGAATACATAATCAACCTTCTCTTAATTTTCCTTTTCGGACAAGTAAGTCGGTTCACTGTAGCTTAGGTTGGCAAAGTCCAATAATTCACGTATATTTTTACCAGAATTGTAGCACTATATTCCTTAAATTTTTTTGTAAGTAGTAGCATATAAATTTGATCAATAATATATTTTCTTCTAGGTATTAATCATTTAATTTTTCATTAACAACTCATCTTTTCAAATCATCGATGAGCCAGGCAATATTTTGGCGGGATTTAACATATATACCACATTTGCATTATAATTCAGTTCCACATTTTCCTTGATGGTGATTAATTTCTTTCTAAATTTTCTATAGCACAAGTAGTTATATCCATTCATCCTTAAGAGTGAAGATTTGAAATAAAAATTCATAAAACTTATCGTTTCCTTAATTTTCTCAGGGTAAAATTTTAGTTGCTGTCGATGTTGCATTACTTTGATTGTTTAAGATGATTAAGATTGTATAGAAAATCATACTGTATGTCAACTTCAGAGAAAAGCAACATATGCCCAATGGAAAGTTTATTCCCTAATCATATTTTACAATAATATAATTTTTAACGAAATTTGTCATTCAGAAATTGAGCCAGGACAACAATAAAAACTTGACTTTTAAAATTTGAAAGTGATAATTTTTAAACCTGAACGAAGTTCTTCCTAGATGCAGAAATGATGATCAAGACCATCCTTAAAAGGTGGTTAAGCTTTTATATCCTCCTGTACCCCCCCCCCCTCAATTTCCGAGTGATACTTCTTGTCAATAAATTATATTCACTTTTTAATTGGTGATTTGTTATTGTTTTATACATTATCCACATTTTTACAGACATCACGTAGTTTCCCGCTCATGAAAAAAACCCCGAGAGACTAAATTGAAATTTTTTAACAAAATAATAATACATAGCAGACCAACTTTGAACTCAAGATTTTTGAATGAAAATCGGCTGCCATGCATATAAAATTAAAACGAAGTAATAGTCATCTCAACAAGCTTTTCACTGATATCATGTACGACCCCTAATGATTACTGATTATTTTTATAATTAAAATTTTCTAACACATTCTACATGTATACATTTACACACGCGTATATAACTCTGCTTGAACCGATTTTTAATACTTTTATTTATTCTTGATCTCTGTATTACAATTTTTCTTCCCTAAATATTTAAAATTTTTATAGTGAAATTTTACATTTCCCCTGAAATATTTTCATCAGACACTTTCTTATTAAATAGACAAGACATTTATTTGTCTAATCCCCCACCCCTTTCAGATTCCTTTACAACATTAATAATGACTTGTAAAATATTTTTAATAAATAACTATCATCAATTCTACCGTTTTTGAATCTTTAAATGTTTATTAAATTGACATTATAAATAAAACAATTCCTGTTTTAAGCATTTCTGAATGAATTTTGCTTCAAACTTTTATTCTGTTCTAAAGTTTAGCCCTCTCTAAATAACTTTTATAATACAATTAATGCATTTGATAAGGAAAATTTTGATGTATACTGTTATTAATAAACCCAGCTTAAAACTAATGAAGCTTTGGTCAAAACCCAAAGACTACAATATATATATATGTACATATATAGGATTCGGGACAAGCTTAGGTAAAGATTTCAGATGCATTCTTTTGTAGCATTTATATATATATATAAAAAAGCTTGTTTAGAACTATTAGCACGATCATTATTTTACATATATGTACATGGACATTCTTAATAATTGAAAAAATGTATGCCTATTTACGTAGTATGTATTTTTTTTAATTAATATGTATTACAATTATTGTACTGTGTACATCAATGAAACGGTTGAATAATTTAAAAATCGGTCATAATATGTCTATCTGTATGCAATGTAAATACACAATAATTCATAATGGTATACAACATATTAAACTATAAAAAACTTACGATTCTTTACTAAAAATTTATTTTCAAAACAAGTCATCAGAAAAAATATAACTATAACTTCAATGTCAGGTCACTTCAGTCTAAAAAAATTGAAACATAGTCAAAGATTATAGATAATATCTTTAATAAATATTCATTAATGTAAATTAATTTAAGTATAAATATTTATTTAATTCTTTATGATGGGGAAAATCCAAACATTTGCAATTCTATGCTGAAAGTTTATGAAAAAATGGCAACTGTTTTACAATGCAAGTGTATAATTGCATCAATCTTTTAATATATATTCTGAAATAAAATCAGTATTTATAGGCAATCCCCTAGTTACAAACTTAATTGGTTCCTGATGTGTGTTTAGAAGTTGAAATTGCTTGAAAGTAGATGTATGTAAAAAAAACATGAAAAAGGAATTTCAAAATACAGTATTTATTTTTTATTGATTAATATCTGGAGTTTTGTTTACAAATTTATCAAAAGTTAATTGAATTGTATTTTTCTTTTCTTGATAAAGAATTCTGTAACATTCTGTGTCTTTTTATATTGCCCTTCGTACACGAGATATATGCTCTCCATTGGGATCACATTCTTCCATGATAGTCAAAAATTTGTCAAGATGCATGAAGGCTTAATTCATATTCTTGATTGTCAAACTCTTAACAATAAGTTCATTATTAGGTTCTTTTATATTTCATTCATCTCTTATAGTTTAATCAAGTCTTCATTTGACAGAGATTGCATTAACTCATCAGTGACATCTAAATTTAATTCATTCATTATATTGATTATTTCATTTTGTGATATCTTGAGGAGTTTCTTCAATGTCCATAGCAGCATTCATTATTTGTGGATATAAATTTTTTTTCCAACAACCTTTCATTGTTGACTCTCTTATTTCAGCCCATGCATCCCCAATAATATGTATTGCATTCCATATAACTTTTCCAAAAATCTCTTAATGTAGGACCACCTTCCTTGTCGATTATCTTGATTGCTTGAGTCATTAATCTTCTCTTATAATACTACTTAAAAGTAGCTATCACTGTTTGGTCCATAGGTTGTATTTCACTTGTGGTATTGGGAGAGATAAACCCAACATTAGCTTCTGGATATAAATTTTGGATGTCCTGGAGAATTGTCTAAGAACAATAGTGATTTAAATGGTAAATTATTTTCACTACAATATTGCCTAACAAGGGGCACGAAATGATGTGAGAACCAATCTTGAAAAAGCTGTGTAGCCCAGGCTGTAGTATTTGATTTCCAAATGACTGGAAACATTCTTTTATCTTTTCCTTTCAATACTCTAGGATTTTCTGTCTGATAAATTAGCATTGGCTTCAATTTAAAATCACTAGCTAAATTACCTCCAAGAAGCAACGTTAATCTGTTTTTAGTAGGTTTATGCCCAGGTGCAACTGATTCTTTTTTTGCTAAATATGTATGTGCAAGCATCTTTTTGCAAAATAATCCTGTTTCATCTATATTGAAAACTACATAAGGAAAATAAGTTCCATTTTTAGTGATATTAGAGAAAGTGGAAATAAAATTTTGTCTCGACAATTTGGGGTTTATGAGACCTTGATTTCTTTTTGGTTGTATCAACACTGCCATTTTTTGTGTTTTTCACTCATGTTTTTAATTATTAAGAATGAAAAAAATTCATCAAAACATAAATATGTATAGTTTATATGTAACATAATTGCACACAAACTACTTTAAAAACAGGCACTAATAAAGACGATCCTAAAAATAAAAGTAATTAATGTCAGAGAGATGGGAAGACTTCCAGTTCTTATTCTTCTCTAAAATATACTTTTAATTACTTTTTAAATTACAAAATGTATCTTTCTTTAGAAAAAATTCAATTACGAATGTATGTAGTTTTTTTTATCAGATATTGTAAATTTGTAGTGTTAATTACTTACTAAGAGGAATTTTTTAATTATTAAAATACTGTACAATTTTTAATGGCCATTTTTTCCTACAGTATACAGCACTAATTATACATGAAAGTATGTGCATAGTTAAAGATGTAAAGTCCAAAAGCAATTATGTAAAGCGAAATGTTTATAATTCGAGTGTTCATAACTAGGGAACTGCCGGTACTGAATAATCTTTTTTTTACCTAAATATGTAGATATGAGATAATATACATTCTAATTTTAATCTATTCAGTTAAGCTGTAATGTAACAGATTTATAATGTACATTGTTTCTTTGTTTGTATTTCTGTCAGTTCACAAATTATTACATTCAATAGACATTTTATTACTTAAGTAAAATCTTTTCAAAATTTACTTAAATTTTTTTTCCTGTCACAAATATTTATAATATAAAAATTGTAATATATTCATTAATAATAAAAAAAAGAAACAATTTTGTATTTAATTAATTGATTGGAGTTTTTTTTTTTATAATTAAAAACTATAATCAAAATAAACAATCCAGATTAGTTGATTAATTAAAGAATTACTCCACAATACAATGAGTTTGGAAAGTAAAAAATAGCTCAAAGAGCAAACAACTTTTACCTCTACTTAGTCAAGAATATTGTAGCATCAAGAGCAATTAAATTATCTTCAACATCACGGTGTGAATAATTGTTGCCTTTGGTAGAATAGCTTCATTTCAAATAAAATATTCATGAAATTTAAAGATCACTGGTTTGATTCTCATATTAATAATATCACTGGTAGTCCACAACACCTGAAGAAAAGATAAGAATTTTACCACTTGACACTTGGCTCTATATACCAACTTGTATGTTATTATAAATAATGGAAGTTATTTGGAAAAGTATAAAGTTTGAATTTTTCTAAAAAAAACATTTAACAGTTAGATTAGATAGATAGTCACAAAAATCCACTATATAATTAGAAATGTTTTTTCTTGACTTACATTTAGACAGTGAAAATTAGTTTATTTTTCATCAAAACAAATTTAACTGTTTGTTTGAATTGTCAGAGTGTGTAAAACGTATTAATACCTCGGCTGAATGAAATATATCAAAGTCATTTATATATTAATGCATCAAGTAGGTAAATATAAGTGAATATTTTCATAGACATGCAATTTTTTTACCTGTCAGCTTTATGTAAGTAGAAGATTGTATGTTAATATTTTTTCTCTCGGTTCCTGGAAATTCATATAATTTAAAAAAATTTTGGGTGAAGTCCTGAGAATAGAAAAATAATCTTAGTCCTATAAACCTCATATCATATTTCCTATAAAAATATTTTGGATAAACTGTAACTTTAATCAGATTGTTTTCTAATTTAAAAAAGTACCATATTCTAAAAATTATGAACTGACATCAAAACATAATAATTTATATTTTATTTTGACATTGGGGATCTGTGTAGCTGTTTCTGCTTGTTTTGCAGATCAATACTTTGTATGCAGATAAGACTTGATTAATAAAATTTTTCCACATTATTAAGCATTGGATTTCAACAATCCAGATTTTTCTATAAATGAGACAATGTGAAAATTTGCTTAACAGTATTGTAATTTATTACATTTGACACATTAAGTTAAACTTTTTTGGTGTGTAAAGTCTACTCTAAATAAGACAAAAATAATACTTTATAATTTTTTTTTGGTTTAACAATATGAGCTTTTATGATTCCTTTCGTTGCATTGTAGTCATAAAATATTAAATTTTAATCATTTCTTAATTTATGATACTTGAATCTTTTAAGATTCCTTACTGATTACAGCCGCAAACTAGAAAACAGTCTGGGGATTTTGGATGAGTAGACAGATAGGAATTTTATCACAAGCATTGTATTAAAAAATCTGTAGAGATTCTAATCAGTAAATAAATTCAAGTATATTTATTAACTTCTTTAAGTTTGTCACTGTTTTCTTTTTGATCACAACCCCATATGTTAATAATTGTTGAAATGTACCGAAAAATGCTATAATACATCATAATGACAATTCTAGAGATATCATTCAGGTATAATTTTAAGTCGCTACGAATCCTTTATGAACCTTTATTTTAGTAATGGTTATTAGATTTTGTTATAATCGTAATCTAAGATTGATCATATAATATCAGAGAAAAAAAAGAATGAACTTTACTTATGTAGACTGCTGCAAGTGATGAAGAGAGAAATAGGCAATCAAGTAATGAGGCTGAGAAGTTATCAACAATACAATCTGTAAGAACTGTTAAGTACTGAGAGTTTGCATAAATGTTGCATGGAAAATGCGACTACATTATGAAATTAAAAAATAAATATAATGACATCTTTGGTTTTAATGATGTATTATGAAAATGTCAGGAAAGTAGTATTAATATTTGAATACATATATAATTATAACAAAGCCAATAATTCTTAAAGATAAATCAGACCAGATACATTTTTCAAATTAAACAAGATAATGATGCTCATTGCTGGTCTGTCATTCATCTATTATTTTGAATAAGCCAAAATATGAGCATGTATCAGAATTGTACATTATTGAAAAGCAAATGAATTATAACAAAAGAAAAATTAGTTTGTGAACTTTTAATTTTGGATTAATATCTTTAATATTCATTATGGTTACCACAAGCAAGGCTGAATCCATAAGTAAAAAGTTAAGATCTAGGTTTTATTGTGACAATAGGTTAATTGTGTAATATAGTTAGATGATTTAGTGAAGATATCAAGATCATTGTAGAAGTTAGAATTTAGGAAATAATTTTGTCTTTAAAAAGAATGCAGTCTTGATATTGTATGTCAACCATTTATTTTTACTCTTTTAGCTTCCCATTGTAATCCCCAAAATTATATATTGCCAATACATACATACACTATGAGATATACACACACAGTTCAACTATTAAAAAAAATATTATATGAAAAACATAACAGACTTATTTGACATTTGAAAAATTATAACATATACTCCCACACACACACTTTTCAAGCAAACAGTAAGATATGCAATTGCAAGTGAACTATTTTAATGAAAATGAAGACAAATTTTAATGGGAGAAATAACAAGCTGTCTTGCATTGGTGGTTGAGAGGTCAGCGCGACTGCCTTACAAGCAGGCGGGTTCGCATCCTGGCCGATGCTATGACACTTGAAAAAAAAATAAACAAGTTTATTAAGAGAAAAAAAAGAACACCTGCAATGTTAGTTGGGTCTTGTTGAGTTCTAAAGAATAAAAAACAAAAATTAAATCAATATAGACATTAATACAAACCATTTCTTTACTATAAAACACATCTACAAAAAAAGCACCTGTGCAGGAGCTGAATTACAATCCAATTGTTGCAGACGCATTTCCTCTAGAAGGGCACGGAATAAATCTACCTTGTGTAGGCATCGCCACATGAATTCCACTAGATAGTTGTTGAGGTTTTGGTGGGCTGTGCCACACTGTTTTTTGTTACACCACTTTAACAGCCTCCACAGATGCTCATTGTTCTTTGTGTGAGTGCCAGTTGTCAGCTCAACAAAGTTGAAGCAGGGGTTGACTATCATGTGGCTAAAATCTGCATCCTCAAGGTCGGATATCCTGTAGCTCTTGCACCAGTCTGAGTATATAGTGGATCCTAGCTGTATGTTGTCACATATAGGTTGAAGTAGTGTGTTTGCAGATATACATGGAACACACATGTCAAAGCATTCCCCTGTGTCACGGACACACACCTCCAAATATGCATTGCGGGGGAAGCATACAACCCTGATGGTTTTTATTCCTGCTAAACAGGGTTTTGTCCACCTCCACAGTTTTATTGAGACCACCGATTAGACGTCCTACGCGGGACAGCAGGTTTTCGCTGCACAGTTCTCTTATCCCATTGTTCCAACTAACTAAGGCCTTGCTGGACAGCTGTAGATCTTCATGAGCACATTGGTCTGAAAGGTCATCTCTATTTCAGTAGTATAGGAGACGTACATCTGACACAAAGGGGATCCTGGGGCTTTCGAACCATGTGCTTTCATGAATTGAATGACTTTTCTTGCAGGCACAGGTGTTGCAATAAAAACGCCGTCTGCAGTAAGAATGCAGAGTCATGTCTTTGCCGCAAGAACATTTTCTGTTCTGCTGCAAAATGTTTCAGTCTGTGAAAACGCAATAGCTTCCTTTTCTGTGGCTGGCAATTTCCAGACTAAGAAGCTTTGCCATTTTTTATAAAATATTAAAAGATCTATTCAGTGTCCAGCGTATTACTCGCTGGATTGCAACTATCAATAACACAATATAAAATAATTAATGAGGCAGCCCGGCAAGTAGGTTTAAATAACGAAGATTTATTTACAGGATTATATATGAGTTAATCACTATTAATATATACGAAGTATAAATAATATACACGCTATTATTATTATATATAAATAAGGGGCCCGAAGGCAGAGTAAAATAATAAAGAGATCGGTACGACCTGTTATAGTTCCCTAGGTTTACTTTGGCACGTCCGGAGGTAAACCTCTCCGCTAGGCTAGGTGAAGCAAAGGAGCTGACTGGAGCACCCAAGGAAATGGCACATCTACCTTTAAAGAGCTTCACTTAGCAAGTGTCCTCTCTCAGTTCAATATTAGATCCATTACTTGTCACGCCTTGATTTTGGAGTAGCCTCCCTTCATTGGCCATCCGCTGTCCACGTGGTGGTCATCTCTTTAATTCCTATACGATCCCTGATTAGATAATGCCACGCCTTTAGCATTGTCTATTTTAAGCAATGGCTTTGTTTACATTATCTAACCTTCTTGATAAATTACTTTATAGTTTAGCATTAATATATCATTTAATTATTTACAATACACCATTAGCAATCCGTTAGTTTTACATTTATTTTTATTACTAGTTAACCGTATTTTTTATATACATATACACACACATTTAGCAATCTACAAACCAAAATATAATTTGTATTGGTATAAAAGTTAGTGGAAATTACTATTTCGCAAACGTATTTTAAAAAGATTTTTGAAAAATTATAACAGTCGTTCAAATTTTGTTGTCCTTTTTTTACAGTTGCAAAGAATGGAATGTGTCTCATTGAAAGTGCTATTTAGATCATTTGTAGGATTATAACAAATTCTAATAACCAATACTAAAATGAAAGTTTTTAAAGGATTCATAGTGACTTAAAATTATACCTGAATGATATCTCTAGAATTGTCCTTATGATGTATTATAGCATTTTTCGATACATTTCAACAATTATTAACTTATGGGGTTGTGATCAAACAGAAAACAGTGGCAAACTTAAAGGAGATAATAAATATACTTGGATTTATTTACTGGTTAGAATCTCTAGATTTTTTTTAATATAATGCTTGTGAATAGTTAGGTGAATTCTAAATAGACAAATTTTAATATGTATCACCCAACAGAGACACTTAAATATTTACCAATTTCTCAATATCAACTAATAAACTATTATTTACATTGATTAATCATTAAGGTTTGATTTAATGAAAGAAATTGTCTGCGCTCAAGAGGTTACAATTTTATTGCCATCCTTAATTACTTAAGTAGATTTTCATACTTCCAACAACTGTTTATGTGATATACTTATTCATGATGAATTGCAGATTTTTTTCTAATATGTTTATACATAAATTTTGAGAATTCTCTTTAAAAAATCTTACATCTAAGTTTTCTTAAAGCTAGATATCTAACCGATTTCTTCCATATCATCAGTGGCTTCATTACACATTTAATATTCAGTTATTATTGTACATTTACACACTATGCACAGAGGATTTGTCCAGATATTATTGAGAAACTTTATAATACTTTTTTTTTACTAGACATATAATAAAAATGACATTCTATTTTTGGTCTCAACTTAAGATTGTTAATTTTGCTTTTCTGAGATTCAGTTCAACTTTACAAAAATTTTCAAGATCTGATAGAAATGACATTTAACTTAGTTCCAAATTATTAATCAGTATTAATTATAAAGTAGCATTTACCTTTATAGTTGTTTGGAACTAATATATTTTGTATTTATCAGACTAAAAAATTCTATCAATTTTTTTTATATATACATAGATTATTTACATTAGGTCCTAAACATGCAGTATAAGAATAATTCCTTTTATCTTGTTTTGGCTGCAGAAAGGAGTTGGCTATTAATTGAAAGGAAACCCTTTGATTCCTCTTAGAGGCCTTAAAGGAACTGAGCAGGGCAAATTATTGATGTCCACTCCATACGTTCTTGTCATTGCAGCTGTTATTACTATGTGATTATTCATATAGTGTATAAACATGGATGGGCTCCTCACCAACATGCATTAGCTAGTGTGACGAGGTTATTGGATTTTTACCTCTGAGTTTAAATGGACTTTCTTCTCAGTTGCCTGATAAAGCAGAATGAATGCTTGTGTAAATGATATTTTTCCAATATATATATATACAATTATGACAGACAAAAATAAATCGTGACCCTTAGTCCCAGGAGACTAAAGTCACCAACCAAGGCAGCAGTTGGTGGCCGAAGGCAGAGAGTGCTAAGAATCCCCTGATTGTGGACCCAGGCTGCCATTTGATGGCAACTTTTTTTTATTTAGGTATTACTTACAACTGCAGATCACTTTCAAGTGAATGAATATTGCAAGAGTTAGAAGAAAAACTTTTATATTAAATAGGACATTATTGGACCTTGTGAAGTTAGAAGAAAAGGTGAAGAGACAATTGATTTAAAAAGTGGACATGGACTCTACTATAAAGGCACAACTATTGGAAATACAAGTGGAGTAGGATTCATTATAAATAAAAAGTGGAAGAACAACATTGTGGAGATTGATGGTGTATCGAACAGAGTGGAAGATTAGTTATACAACTTAATAGCAGATACCAAATGCAGATAATAGTGATGAAGTAGTAGAAGATTTTTATATGGATGCAAAAGGCTTTTGATCAAGAGTAAACAACATTTTAAAATTGTTATGGGGAGACTTTAATGCTAGAATTGGTAAACAAATGGAAGATGAAAGTGCTGTAGGTAATTTTGCTTATGGTAATAGAAATGAGAGAGGACGTAGACTTGTGGAATTTGCAGGAAAAGGAAAACTTTATATTATGAATTATTATTTTGAGAAAAATATTAAAAAGAAATGGACGTGGAAGCACCCAAATGAAGGTACAGCAGAATTGGATTATATTTTGACTAACAGAAAATACATATTTCAAGATTGTAATGTTCTTAATAAATTTAACAGAGGAAGTGATCATTGATTAGTAAGATGTGAAATACATGTTAATGCAAAACTAGAGAGACAAAAATTATTAAGAAAAACAATATTTACAGTTGATATTCCTAATTTTCAGAAACATTCTAATGAATTTAAATTAGAACTTACAAATAGGTTTTAAGTATTAGTAGATTTTGAATATGATTCAGATTTGAATGAAATTAATATGAAAACAACTAATACACTTTTAAAAACTGCAACAAAAATAGCTGGTTGGAAAAAGAAGCACTTGGCCAATAACATTTTTACTGAGACTAGCGAATTTATGAAGAAAAGAAGGAATATGACGATATGTAAAAATGATGCATTAAAAAGGATTGAATATCTCGAATTTTGTAAAATGATGCGGAAAAGAGTTGAAAATGATATAAGAAAGTGTAACTGTGAACTAGCAAGGAAAGCAGTAGAAGAGAATGAAAGTCTCAAGAGTGTAAAACAACATTTTGGTATTGGTAGCAAATTTATATCTACATTAAGAAAAAAGCTGGAATTATTACTAAAAAGAGAGATGACATCATGAAATGGATAGAATACTTTTATCAAGAATTATATAGTAATAAAGAACAAAGTTAACAGTTACAAACACCTTGGACAGATTATTAATACAGATGGAAACATAATAGATGAAATTGATCATAGAATTAAACTTGGTTGGAGTGCTTTTGGTAGAAATAACTTGATACGAAAAGGAAATATACCTATGTGTTTGTAAAGGAAGATTTTTAATAAATATGTTTTACCTGTTCTTACTTATGGATCTGAGACTTGGACACTTAATAGAAAAGCAATACAGACTTCAGACCATTCAAAGTAGTATGGAGAGATGCATGTTGGAAGTAACAAGAAGAGATCGAAAACACAATATATCGGTAAGAGAACAATAAGGTGTAACTGATTTCATTGAAAAAATTAAAAGATTAAAGTGGAGTTGGGCTGAACATATAGTTAGAAGATATGATTAAAGATGGACAATTGAAATCTTAAACTGGATTCCAAGAGATTGTAGAGAAGACTCAGGAAGAGACCACATGTGAGATGGATAGATGAAATAAGAAAATGTGCAGGGGTGATATCGAGAAGAGAAGCTAAAGATCGGAGATGGATTAAACTTTGACAGCTGTTCATCCTGCAGTGGATTGATAATAGTTGATGATGATTTACTTTAATTTACAAATTTAATTAAACTTTTTCTACGATTATTAAAAATAAATATGTATTCATTAGCTTTTGCAGTTAATGTACTTATCTCATGATAAACCAATAACCTTCAATTGCTGAACAAGTAATTAATCATCTCTCAACTGTATCCAGCATCACATGATTCTCATTTTTATGGTTCTATCATAAAGTAAATAAAGTGACCTATTGCAAAAATTCTAATTAGATTTCAGCTTTCATTGATAAATCCTGAGCTTGGAAAGTATCTACTAAAAAGTATTGCCTTAGCTTTTTTCAAAATACTTTCATAATGTTTAGACGTTCATCTAGATATATCCTATATCAAAATTAACGAAACTTGTAACAGTGTAATTATGGAACAAATTAACTCATTGTTAAGCTCTTATAATAAGTAACATTACTTTTACAAGCTGTAGTGATATTACTAATTCGATAATGAAAGAAAGAAACAGCGCACTGGCAAAGACTGTACTATCAGGCTTCATGAATTTTAGACTATTAAGATCATATATAATTTTCAATGATCATCCAATTTTTGATACACAATGCCTTCCAAATTATTTATGAGGGCTAATAGTTTTAATTTTAACAGTATACAAGCCTAACATAAGCATCAAACATTCATATTTATTTCAATGGACCCTCATACATTTAGTGTTGCTCTTAATAATTTAAATGCAGTTGACTGCAATGTTTTTTCTTAACCTTTTAAACAAAACAATACAAATTTTAAAAATAATTCCTCAATCTCTGTTTGTTTTATAGACCATGACATTTTACATTCTAACCATCAATAAAGATATTAAATGTATATATTTTTTAACCTGCAACACTCTCTCACATATCTTGCATTACTTTTCTATCTTCATTAATTTACATCTTGTGTTGTTTCCTTCAAAACAGAATCTTTTTGCTATATTGTCATTAGTTTTTGCATTTTGCTCTAAATTTTTTTTTCCCTGAGTCTGTATAATATCTTTATTAAACCTATTATTTTGAAATTTCCTTGCGAGTATATCACATTTTTAGTTATTAAAATGATTCTAAAGTTTTAAATACAACTTCAATTAATATTTATGCCTTGAATATTTTTACTCGAATTTACACTACGCAAACTGCAATTCTCTGACATCTTAAGTCTACAAAGAATACAATCTTATAGGGGTCATACTCTCTAATCTGTTTGATGTTTTATTGCTTGCACACATATTAATTTTAATAAATTTATTTTTTACTAAAGATAGTAAAACTTGAATGGTTTATAAATTTATTTAGATCTTATATTACAAATAATAGATGTATGTGTATACATAAATTGTACTTTAAACTTTCTTTAAATTTGAACTGAATAGATATTTTAATATATTTATTTTTCTTGATAAACAAATCTTCGAATCATTGTTTGCGCGTAACAACAACACGTAAATTCATTTAGGGACGCTATGAGCCTTTTTAAAATAAAATGTTTGTGAAATAGTAATTGAAAGATCTATAAACCGAAATGTAATTTCTATTAGTTTAAAAGTTACTGGACTTATTATTTGAAAGTATAAAAAAAAAAAGTTTTACAAACAATCACCTTTCAAAATAACGCAGTTCTGAAAGAAATACTGGCAGAACGATTTTTAGCAGTTTTGAAAGATTGCAGTAAAAAAGTCGTAAAAATTACATTTTTAAAAAAAGAAAAAACATTTTTAGAGAAAAAAAAGAGAGATCGATTTTTAAAAGAAAATAATTTAAAAATTCATAGATTTATCAGCGAGTGAAATTCAATGTAACAATATTAAATTTGAAGGCAGATTTAAATAGTTTTGGTTTCTAAATTAATCACACCTTCACATTCTACGCTATCGATCTTTTAAGAATGTGTATATAAAACAACATTACGAAGCGAGTATCAATATCGCTTCCAAAACGGTGCAGTTTTTTCGTTCGTAGCGTGGAGAAACAGCGTCACCTAGTGGGCTAGATTGCTGGTAGCAGACGATGTAAGCTAGATGTGTTTACGTATATCTATCAGCGCCACCAAGCAGACAGTAGTGCTGGCAGCTACTTGGCATAAGGTTTCTGTGTGTACGCGTGGGAACAGCGCCATCTAGTGGCTGGAACTTGCATCACTGCTTTTGGCCTTCTTACTCTGAATATTTCTGTGGTTGACACGGAAAACAGCGCCTCTTGTGGTCACATAGGGATAAAGTTCCAAGTACCGAATTTATTATTTTCAGATTATTATTTAGCCAATACAGTATTATATAATTAGAAATATCACTATTTAATAATTAAATATTTCTCTTAGTTATATTTAACCAATAATATCATAAAATATTTAATGTATAATTGTGTGTATACATAATATATATTTACATATACCAGAGTTTTCAAAATGTGTAAACATCTTAAGAGATAAAGCAATAAAATATTACATGACTACTGTCTATATATTGCTATTTTAGCAGCATGTATTTTCCCCACCACTATGCCACTTAGTGTTTGCTTTAGTTTATAATAGATACCAGATGTTAGTGCTTAATAAATCATTCTGTGCTATCTTATCTGATATTCCCAGACTAGTTTCAAGTATATGGCTTTCATTAATGAAGAGCTTTAGAAGAGTGGTCTTCAACCACCGGTCCGCGGGCCGTAGAAGTTTTTTGCTGGTCCGCGATAGACTGGCAAGAAAGTTTTAATAACAAAATAATAAGACTTCAAACTTTTAATTAATATAAACAATTTTTATTTATTTTTTTCATTGCACTTTTACCTGATTAAAAAAAAAAGAAACAGAACAAAATCTAATCAGTCATACATAAATTAATTTGTTTTTCTAGTTATCACAGATGTTTATGGGGGGGGGGGGTAGAATTAAATTTTTTATTACTTTTCTAAAAAAATTCAAAATTAAAAAAAAAAAAAGTTTTTTATTATACAAACTCCATATATATATAACTTCATCTAAGGCTAAGCTGTTTACATCTTTAAGAAAATTTATCTATAGACTTCTGCTGGTCCATGAAACCTTATCCTGATTTTTGCCAGTCCGCGGAACCTTATCCTTATTTTTACCGGTCCGCAGGTGCGAAAAGGTTGAAGACCGCTGCTTTAGAACATAGTTCAAAAGATGGTTAATGAAATGAATACTAGCATCACCATGTGACAGTCAGGACAGTGAAAGAAAATGATGGAAGTATAGTGGTGGTTTGAAGAATGCAAGATCATTTTGAAGTGGTATTTGAAAATGTTGTGGAAGGTACAACAACAATGGAGACATATACAATAATCTCCAATATATATTTGTGGTAAGTTTGAGATATTATGGTGTTAGGTGTGATGTACATAAAGAAAGAGCCAGGAGGCCTCACACAGCCACAAATTCTAATTGATTTACTATGATATTAGAATAGTTTTACATGCTTATTATACAATGCCTACATGAGATAGGAATTAATAGAATAATCAGATGATACATTTTTAAAATAGCAATTTTATCCCAAGATTTTTACATGTACTGAATAAAACGATCCTCATCGAAGGATGTAGTAAGGTTTCAAAATATGGTAAGAAAGGATGCGTTTATTGGGGGGGGGGGTACGGTCTAATAAAGCATATAAACAGTGAACTGACATATGTACACATTCATGTGAAAAAAGAAGTTCATTTACTAGACCTCAATTATGATGTGGACTATCAATAAGAAGACTAATTGAATTATTCTTTAATGATGGTATTGTTAATGGTCAGGAATATGTAGAGGTGCTATGTACATCCATTTTGCCTTCAATTTCGTACACTTTTTAGAAATGATCGATTTTCCAAGATTTCATCCTATTGCACTTCTATTGATATATGAGAGTCTTCTTCAATGAGAATTTACCAGGACAAAGAGGTAAATATACCCTTTCACTTCTGCTTATGGAGAGCTTTCTATACCATAGAAAACTGCTTTATAATGATTTTACTTCGGGAAGAAATTGAAATGGTGTGCACAATGATACAAGTGGTTACTTTAGTCAGCATTGCTCCAGCAATAGTTGATTATAATTGAGTGTTTCGACATAGCAGAAGTCAAACATAGATTTGTATTCATCTTTTATATTGATATATATTATTACAATTATAGTTTTTTTTCCTTCTTAAAATGTATATAAAAAATTTTTTGCACCCTGTATATAAATGTGCATATATATATATATATACCAAAGTTATTATTCTGACTACAATATTCATTTTCTTTCAGCCAAAAAACAAAGAGAACAGGGTGAGAAAAATTTTTATTGGAGGCCTTCCTTCAAATTGCACAGAAACAGATTTAACAAATTTTTTCAGCCAATATGGCAAGGTAAGATTTTTGTATTATTAATAAATTGTAAACTGGGATATTTGTCTTTGGTTATTCATTAATGCTAAAATTTTAAGTTGACTGCTTGCTTTTTTTTTTTTTTTTTAATTCTTTGTATGGGCTATCATAATGATTTTTATGAATTTAATTTGATACAATTTTTTTTAATAACATTTTAACTAAATTACTATGTAAATGATCTTAATAGCTCTTGCCATTATTAGATATCATTTAGTAATGATAATAGAATTATTTAATCAGATTCTATCTGTGTAATACTACCACAACTTTTTTTTCCCCAGTTAATTGGCTTTAATTATAAATATGTCTTGGGAGGTTGATAATATTACATTTGATGTTCATTGACTTATTTGATACTTAACTTAATTGGTTAAAGTGACAATAGGGGTCTCATTTAAGTTCAATAAAATAAAGTTTTCAAAATAAATTTATGCTATATTTCAGGTTACAGAAGTAGTAATAATGTATGATCAGCAGAAGCAAAGATCCAGGGGTAAGTTATAATGTTATATTTTTAAATTAGCACTTTGATATTTGTGTAAGTTATTAAAATAGAACAGGTATTACCCAGCAAACAATATTTGGTTTTTAATTAATGTTTTAAATGATTAGCACTTAAGTTATTTTATTAATTAGATAATAAAATTTAATATTTTAAAATGGTTAAGTTTTTTATTTTTTAAGAAACTAACATTAATATATATAAGTTTTTATAGTACATAGTGTTACTTAATATTAGTCTAGTTAATTTCTTTAGTTATAATCTTTTCAACTTTTTTATTTTTTATCTAATGTAAACTATTGATCTTTGCTTGTATTTTTTAAGTTTGTTTTTTATACTTAGGTTGATCCTGGATTGTTACCAATATCTGTAAAAATTATTGTGCCTATGCTTTAATAATAGAATATTTACTAAATAATATTTAAGATTATTATATAGTATTTATTAAAATATAGCTAAGTATGTGTAGTTTTTGTTTTTTTTATTTGTTTTTGAATTAATTATTTTTAATCATTTAAAATAAATTATATTTAATAGATATTTTTATTTTATAAAAAATATCCATTAATAAATTTGGAAATAATGAATATTTATTAGCATAGTGCAGTAGTTTTTGTCAGATACACAGTCCTTTTTTAAGTAGATATAATTAAAATCTTCACATCATCTTTGGTCACTATGGCCGTTAGGCTTTGGATTTTTGTCATTCGAGAGCGAGGACAGCGTTGAAAGAGTTATCAGCGAACATTATGTCAGCATCAATGGCAAACAGGTTCGATTGACATCTTTTTAAAAATCATAAAATTTCATCATGCCTATGTACAAATGAATGTTAAACTTCTTTCAGTTTTTTGTGTTTTTTTTTTTTTTAATATTTTAAATTAAAATATATCAAAACTTAAAATCATTCATTTGTATTGAAGCTGAGCTTTTTCTCTTTTTTTTTTTCAGGTCAAGATCCACATTCAATTTCCTTTCAATGTTGATTATGCCATCATTCACATAAAAATAAATTTTTATGCAGAACATATTCCAATATATATATAAATTTTTTTGGTAGTAGAATTGTTCTGCATGGTTATCATGTTGTTTTTTGTCAAGTTTTGTTATTATAAATAATGATTGTTATTAATTTAATATGATGACTTTTTAAATAATACAAATAAGTTTTTGTGTTTAAAAATAAATATTTTTAAAGAACAAATGTTCCAATTAATAGCAATTTAATATATGCAAGAAAGGAAATTCAATAATTATTTACTTAATGTATTACTAATAATATTTTAATTTGTTTGTAATAATTATAAAACATTTGCTGATTAAAAGCTGCTTGGTCTTATTAATCAAAGGCAGGTGTTAAATTCAAAGTGCCTTATTATTATTATCAAATAAATAAATGATTTACTTATATATTCACAAACATAAACAAAATTGTATTGGTAAATAATTAAATAATATCAAAAAGAAATTGGTATGAATTGTTTATTTGCAAGTATATTAGCATTGTTATGGTTTATACATCTTCCAAATAAAATGCTTATACAAGATTTCATATTATTATAAAGCAAAAATGAAATTTTGAAAATACCACCGTTCATTACTCAGTCTTAATTATTTTTGTACTGTTTACTTAATCCCATTCCTCTCAGAACTTTAATTAGATTTTCAATGATAAATTTGGATGTATTTTTTTATTCAACTCTTTTTTCATTAAATGTACTTGAGCGCATTTATGTGATAACTCATGATACATTGTCTACCTTTTTTTTTTTTATTCTTCAATCAAGCAGCTTTTTATACTATCTTTTTTTGTATACTTTATATAGTCCTTTTTGTCAGAATATCAGTATTCTCTATTGTATTTCTTTAGCTAACTCTTTTCATAATACATTTGTTGTCACTTTGATATAATTTTCTAAATTACATATTTTTCTAACCTTCTTTATTTTATTTTACTGGGAAACTTACTCCATTCTTAATTACGCAATATAAATAAATGAAATGTATAAGATATATTCTAAAATAATATTTTTAAAGGCTAGTATACTCAGATTTCATTTTTGGATTTTTTGATGGGAGATTTTAAATATTTATATTTACATATCAAGTTAGATATATATTTTGCAGTTAAAAGTGCTTTCGTAATATGTATTTAAGGTGTGGATGTTATTACATATTCTAATGTGAATGTATTTTATTTCTTAAAATCTTATTTTGTAATAATTTTGCAGAAATGATTGTAGAGTTCATGACGTTGTTAAAGATTAATATTTTATATATTTGTAGAAATTATAATAAAATAGTTATATAATAACTTTATTTTAGTTTGGTTTGTGATTATTTGGGTAAAGGTTTTCAATTTCTTATTTACATTACTTCTGCTATGATAGATTTTCTACTTAAAATTTCATTTTACCCTGATATTATAGATATATTAGTATTATTTAATTTATTTCTATAAAAGAGTAATTATTTTTCATTTACCATTACAGATATTGTAATATATTAAAGTAGTTGAATTCACTTTATTGATATATATTGTCAAGCTTTTTTTTTTTTTTTTAGTCTTCCAGTATTTTTGCATTGTATGCAGTTTTTAATTTTTTATTACTAGCAATCAAAAAATAATAGTTTACTTAGATTTTCTAAACATCCTCAGAAATTATAATATTATTTATATAGTATTTATTGTGTTTGAATTTTGTGTAGAAATTAGGATTTTTAAATATTTAATTAAATTAGTTTCATAAATAATTAAGTGCCTTCTATTAATATATTATAAAATAAGATTTTAAATATTATATTTATGTATAATAGTCAACTTCTGAATTGTAAACTATGATTCTACAAAGTAAGTACACAAGACTAGTTTCAGAGAGTCATCTTCAAGCTGTAAATATTAATATCCACAATATTACAATAGGCCTGAATCATTTATATTTTGGAGATTTTATTTTACACACAATTTGTGTAAATTAATAATTGTATATTTTATTTAAAAATGTGATTATAATGGTATATTTTAACTTAACACTAAAATGAAGCTAATAAAATTTGCTTATTATAAATGACATTCAAATCTTTTGATTTGTGGTTAATGGTGTTAAAGGCCATAGCAGATTTAAATGGTGAGCATTCTTTTGAAACTGATCCTATGAACTTTGTATTCTTATAATTTGTAAGTTGGTTATTGTATATATATATTGATTTCACAATGACTTTACTAGAGGATGCTTAATGCCCATTCCTAGTGGACTAATTGTTTTAGTGTATTAATTAAATAATCAGTTATAAATAATTAATTATTTGTACTTTATTGAGTAAATAAGTCATTTAATTTTGAAACATTCTTATTATATAAAATATTTATAATTCTGATAGTAGTGTATGAATGCAAATAGAATTAATGTCTAATATAAAAAGACATTTTTTTCCTCCTTTGAGCCAATTGATGATTTGAAAGAATTACAGCCAAGTTTATTAAAAATAAACCTAGTTTTAGTCAAATTTAACAATCAACTTAAAACAAATAACTGTTAACAAATTTTCTGACAAATTTCTAATTTTTTTTAAAAAAAAGCCCTAATAAGATTTGTGTGGAATTTTATTACTATTAATAGTATTATTTTTTTCAACAACTTTCAGTGTTTTGACTAACAAGAAATGTTTGAATAAACTCTTGTCAAACACCAAAATGAATTTAACACTTTATGTGTAAATACCCTATTTATTACAATGTACTTATCATTTAATCTTCTAATTAAAATTTATTTTTAGTATAAAAAAAACAAACTACAAACACTTTTATGTTTTATTTCTAATAAAATTAATGCAACTAACACTCACATAACATCAAAATAAAGACAGATCATTATTAAAGTAAGTTCAGTAAGAGTAATTTTAATCTCCAGAAATTTGCTAAAAGGTATGTTAAATGTCAAAATCATTAATAGTTCCAGAAGTGAAACAAATAATTGTATCTAAGTAAATAATTAATTTTTATAAATTTGATATGAATATGATCTATTATTAAAAGACAGCACCCATGATTTTTAAAATTGACTATTCAATCAGATGGATACTTTGCTAACATGGCACTTAAAAAAATATCAAATGACAAAAAATTATATTGCATTATATATTTTGAAAATACATATAAATAATGTATCTTTTATCGAAGAACCAATTAAACAAGTAAAAAATCTTAATAGACTTTGGTTTGCGATAAAATGATATGGTAGCCAAAAAATAAAATAAAAAATGAGCTTCATTGATAAACATTTTATCAAATACTTTATATAACAAAAATGCCATGCCATGAAACATGCTTGTACTCCATGAATGTAAGCCTTGTTGTGTAATAGAATATTACTTCACAATATTTTTTTTTTTGTTAACTCGATTCAAATTCTAAGAAAAGAAAAATATCAGGGAATAGCAAATTACAAGAGATAAACAAGTAAGATATGAGATATAGAAAATATATTGATTTTTTTTTGTTGTTGGAAAGTCCACTGATATCCCCACAAATTAGTCATATAAAAGTATATTCTTAATCACTTTATGTATCTATTTTTTTTAACCATTTATCATGACATCGTTAAGATAATCGTCTAGTAGATAAAGTTATTTTGGCTAGGTCTAGATTAAAGCAATTATTCAAAAAGTTGCCACCTTGCTTCTCCAGTTATCTTCTAAATTAATCATTCTGAACGAAACCTGACATTCTCAAATAGATACTTTTTTTTTCCCAGAATTGCATTCTGAGCACTTTTAAAAGAACTGAAAAATGTAATGCATGATTTACATTTTTATTATGTTTTTGGAAGTAGACTGATGTAATACACCCTGCGCTTAATGGTCTTAGTAAATATATTTCCCCATATATTTAATATAATAATTAATGCAGGATTTGAACTCAGACTTTCACATGACCCACAACTCTCAGTGCCATCTTATATTGCTGACCTACCTAATCACACACATGTTGAAAAGATAAATAATCACCAATACATGTATTTTATGCTAAACCAGCACTCATCAGTTGGTCCAGATTACCACCTCCACACATATATACAATCAGTACTCACTTTATATTAAGATAGCCAATCTTCATACTTCAATGGACAAGCTTCAAACTACTCCAACTCACAACTCTTCAGCCTTTCATTTCATTGAAAATCTGATAATGAAATGTTCAAAGCCCATGTTAGTGCCAAGGTTATCATCCTACCCATGTTGACGTTTAGTCATTCTGACCTCTCATGTACAGGAGAATAATCCATTTATGCATACATATGTATATATGTGTGGAGATGGTAATCTGGTCCAACTGATGAGTGCTGGTTTAGCACAAAATACATATATTGGTGATTATTTATCTTTTCAACATGTGTGTGATCAGATAGGTCAGCAACATAAGATGGCACGAGAGTTGTGGATCGTGTTTAAGTCGAATCCTGCATATATTACATTTATAAATGCAGGGGTAAGCCTGTAAAATGTATTATAATAATCAATCTAAATAAAATTGAAGCAAACAACTAATTATATTTACAATTATTTAATTATCAACTCTGTATTCATCTCTTATTGAGACCTTTTCAAGATGGAAGGTTTTATATATCACATGACTTATTAACTATATTTACTCCACCTATTAAACATTATTTTACTTTGAACAATATAATTAACATTACATATATAAATACTAAAGAAATGACATAAAATAAAATTACATAAAAAACAATAATAACTTAAAACTATATAAATACATATATTTTAATATATCTATATAAATAAATAAATATTCAATTTTTTTTTCCCCTTTTATAAAGTCATCCACAATTCAACCCATTTACCTGCATATTAAAATTTCCTCAACTAGGTTTTTTTTTAATCTTGTATTGATCATTGAGCTTTTTGGATAAATGTACATTTTTGAAAATTTAAAGAATTCTTGATTATAGTATAAGCAAAAGCTTGATAACATTACATTCTATCGTTATCTTTCTATTGACTAATTGTTTCTGTTATAATGACAAGATAAACGTAGTTTCTCTCATTTTTGAGAGAATTTTTATATCCAGTTATAAATTTTTAACACTATTTGCATTTTTTTACCATAATGGAAATATTTTTATGATTTTCATTGTAAGAAATTTTAAATTAACAAAAAATGCCCAAGTATATTGTTGTACAATACATTCACTGTATTAACTATTCTGACCTCTTAATATTTGTGTGCATATGCTAACCAGATTTTAATGAAGTTATTAAATGCTCATAATATGAATACAAAAGAATATAAAAATTGTAATTATTTACAAAAAATAAATCATATTTTAAAAAAGCTGTAACGGTTCAAAATGTGAATATTTATAAATAGAAGAGCAGAAATTAAATGGCTTTTATAAAAATAAATATGAAAAATAAAAATAGTTATTTCTGTTACAGTGTTTATTCACTATCACTTTACATATTTCATTTTTTTTTTTTTTTGTTACAACAAAGTTCCATTTTGGTGTGAAGAATTTAATGCATCATATGTATATTATATGCATGCATAAAATTTGATATTTTAAATTAATTTTAGATTCATATCTTGTGTGTTCAATTTTATTTTTTTATTGTATCCTTCTTAGTCATGAATGTGCCAGGTCTCATGTTTTATCTATCCAATGTTAGAACAATTTGCTTTGAAAGGGACTGTAAAAAAAAGAAAATACAAAAAGACTTGGGCAATTGCAAAGGATCGACATTTCATCAACAAAAAAGATTCATGAGTTCCATTGTCTGAAAAAAGGAATACCTAATTGCTTTATTTGCATATTGTTCCTCATTTACATATTACATCACGTCAATTATATAAGCACACCTATACTGCATAATTTTACCCAGCACTATAATTCTGGCAATGTTTTGCCAAAAGCTGACTCAGTGCATTTAATTGGTTTATGTTTATTATTTTTTTTCCTCAGAAGTCAACAAATGCTTTAAATTATTGTACTAATATAAATTCTCAATTATTGAAAATTTCTTATTTAAAATGTCAAAATTCATGTAGTTTTTATTCTTGTAAATTATTTTTCATATATGGGATTTTTTTTATAATCTTACATATACATTCATTTTTATTCAGCTTGATTTCCTTTCTTAGATTAATAAATATTCATATTTTGGGCCTTCAGTTTATATAGTCATTTTTATGGCATGTGGGTTTTTTTTTTTTTTGTAAATAATTAGAATTTTCCTATTTTTGCATATGTTTTTATTTATGAATATGCATGCATTTAATTTTGTTTCTATTTTTAATTGAAATGATAATGAACTATGACATGAGTTTAGTATCAATACCTATTTGACATTTCCGTCATTGATGGTGGAATACTTTATCAATTACAGTATTATAAACTGGATTGTTATGGATTAGTTGAAGTTAGATTATCTTAATTCTTTTATTCTCTAGCTAACAATATTTAGATATTTATTTATATTGGGTGATTCTATACTGGCTATATGAAAAAAAAATCTAAAATTATTTGAGAAATCTTGTAACTAAAAATTTTATAGCTTAACTTAGATTACGGAGATTACAGTATGGCAAGACTATTAATACATTAATCACTACAGTACAAGGCGCTTGAGCTTTTAATTAAGAATTAATTGTTGATTGTTTTACCTAAGATTTTATAGTAAACTTATTATTGTTTAAGATTTACTGTAATTAATTTTTAATATTCATTGTAAACTATAATTTATTTATGCTTTAAGTTGCCTTTTAGAAATTTGTTATATATTTTATGGTTCTCTTTATCTAGTTGCTTTTTAGAAATTTATTATATTTTTTATGGTTGGGTTTATCTTTTACATTGTTTATATATAATTTAATTGTGACACCATAAATTAAAAATCTTATTTGGTAAGTATTACAACTGAGACTATCAATTATTATAAATAATTTTTTAATATAATAAGATTTAATGAAGTATAACTTTGCGTTAAAGTAGCTGATATACATGTTATAAATCTTATTAGCAAATTATTGATTACTTTATGTTAATATTGATAATAGTAGAATATAAACTGACCAATTAGATTTAAAAATCATGAATACAATTCTCTGTTTTTATTTATTAGATTTCTATTATATAACATTAATAAGTTTCTGTCTTATAAATATTTTAATCTTTAATATAATTATATTTTGTGTCTATGAATCTCGTTAATATAAATTCTTTATAACCTATTGTTTTAAAAACACAAAATTATTTGTAATTAAAGGCTTTGTATATATATGTAGGCTTTATGATATGATAAGTGTATTTTTTAAAAAGGCTGTTATTAGAATTTTTGTTTTTTAATTCAAAGCGCTAGTAGCAATTTGTTTTGTTAATGCTGGGAAAAATCAATTTATTTTATTGAAATAGTTATAGGTAATTTAATATTTTTTAAATTTAGTTAATATTTTTAGTTTATATATTTGGTTTTGCTTTTGACTTTTAAAGTGAAATATTAAACATTGATTTATTTATTTTTTAATTTTTAGAAATATATATATATATATTTTATAATGTTATTTTTATTAATTGAATTGGCTTTTTTTTATTAAAAAAGAAATTACCATTTAAAACACACATACAGCTATTTTAACTCCCCTTCCCCCCAAATCAAGTTTATAATATAAAATATATTCCACAGAAGTTTAGAATTAAAAACTTGATATCTTGAATTAATACATTTTTACAATTAACAGTAATTATTTTCTAAAGTTAGCCATGAAACAAATATTTGTATTTAGATCATAAAAATTTTTGACAGTGTATTTATTGTATTATTAAGTTGGGAGGGGGGGAAATGTTGTTTGGAAATTATCCCTTAACAAAACTTTTGTTTCAACTCTTATTTTTGAGTTATAAATAAGTAATAAAAGAAGTAAAAATAAATGTAATTAGTAGGATTATTTTGATTATAATGTAATATATATATATTCAAATGAATGGTGTTTAATTACATTAATTTATATATTTTTTGTAATAATTTATATTCAAAAATTTATACTTTTAATATAAATTCATGTTTTTTTTTTTATTACTACTTGCCATTGTGTTTACAATATGAACATTTATTTTTAAAAAGTATAATTTTTACTGTCTGTAAATATTTAAAAGTATTGAAATTAGTCTATTTTTTAAATATGTATACACATATTAAAAAATAAATTATTTTTAAAATAACACAGAAAATAACTTTTACATGATTACTATTGATGTTTTAAAAAAACATTTTGATAAAGAAATGTTATAACTGTTCTGTTATTAATGATACTAGTCAAAAGTTGTGTCCTTTTATAATATTTAAATTTTTTATTTAATTTCGACTATAATAATAGAGTTTAAATTCAAACTTGTTAAGAAAATTTTAATGTAGATAAATAAAGAAGTGATTGAATATAATGGTTTTGGAAATAAGTTTGCACAATTAATTCATTTAGCAAGTATTTTCCAAAATTAATCTAAATAAATTCTTTCACATGTTATAAGAGCATTTTCTCATATCATAAAATTTGTTTATCCTCACATTTTAAGTATATAAAGAAACATTCATCATTCCCACATATTCCAACTGTTTTTTGTTTTTGCAATCAGAATTAACACTGTATAAATAATAATTTATTTTTTCTCCTTGAATCAGTCATCATACTAAATGTCACCATCACATTGATCATTAAAAAATCAAAACTTCTGACATATAAATACTAATAATGTATTTTATGTATCTATACACAGATGTAATTTTTTGCTTATTTTTTGAATAATATTTTGGCAATTTTCATAAATTCTAACTAGAAATCATAAAATATATACAAAATAATTTTATGATTTATTGCTAAAAAATTATCAAAAAATAATTAACTGAAGTTAGCTTATTTTCAAAAAAATAAAACTCAGTATTTTCAGAATTCAAATAAAATCTTCTTTACCCCCACCTCCCATTATTATTTTAAATTATCATAAGACAGCATTCTGATTACATCATGAGGAAAAAACTGCAAAAAAAAACATATCAGTGCTCTAATGCCTTGGATTGATTTCAAGGTTGCTAAACTCCATATTTTGAAAAAAATGTCAATAACAGATCTTAAATTTTCTTTTGTTTGTAAAATTAAAAAATATTTTTTTTATAAAAAATACTATTACTAAGTTGTTAAAATTGCACACACAAAATGGTGAATGCTTCGAATTACAAAATCTGAATTTAAATTTACATATATTTCAATGAATAATTATTAAATTATTTTTATCAATAATTTTTAATAGAGTTCCAATTTTTTGAAATATTTTAGATTAAAGTTTTCGGTGCATTTTAAATTGCTTAAATCCATAATCATAATGTAAAAAATGCATCCTATACAAATCTTCAGAATAATGTAAGCAGTTTGATTTTTTTTTTTTTTTATAAACGAAGATAAGTTTTCATCATATCAGCATTAAATATTTTGTATAATAATAGTTTAGTATTTTGTAGAACATAATAAAAAGTTTGTATTTCACAAATGGAATCTCAAATTAAACTTTATAATGTGCAAACTGAAAAAAAAAAAAGAGGGATTTAAAAATGGGACATAAAATTTCAATTCAGCTTATTATCACATTGGGCATTTGTAAGCAGTTATAGTACATTTTCTGCAATTTGAAATCAATATTAACAAAAAAAAGTACAATTTTAATTTGGGTTTTGTCTACAATGAACTAGCAATCAAGTGAAACTACATTGCAAATAAAAATTTAATTAAAATTTATCCAGATAACATAAACTTTTGATTGCTGAAGAAATTCCTTGCATTGAATTTCAAAATAAATGAAAAACTAAAAAGTTTTAGGGGATTGTGTAACTGTATCTATGCATACAATAATTTTTTGAAAAGACCATTTTTAATTTATAAAAATGAAAATCCTAAAAATATGCTAAAACTGCTATTTGGAAATCTAATAAAAAAATTATGCCAGTGTGATTTTAAGCTTGTTAATTCTAAATTTGAAGATTATACTATTTTTTGAAACTTTCAGTCATAAGCTGGGAAATATATAAATTTAATAAGCTTTTTTTTTTTTTAAATTCAAAAGTTTATTTCAAGCCATTAATCAATTGCTAAGGGTAGTAATAATTCTTTTTAGTATTTATGTGATATTTATAAATGATTGATATTTTGTTCAATGTTTTCTCTGTTGTGAGTGAATTTCATAAATAATTATAATTATGGAGAAAGTTATTTTACAATAGGAAAACTATTTGCATTATTGTATTTAGATTCCCATTAACTAAACTTTGATATATGACAATACCAGATTAATACATAGTGAAATTATTGAAAAGAATACTTATAAAGCAAAATTAGTATATCAGTACTAGTAATTAAATATATTTCTCATAGATCTTATACTTTATTAAACTCAAAAAATTCCCAATACATATTTTTTTTGTGAAAGCTGAAGCAACACAATATATGCATTATTTGTAAAATGATTTATTGTTTGGCAAATTAAGAACAATGCTTTTCAATAGGTAGGGTATTTGTATTTTTTTCCCCTCATATGTATATGTTTTATAAATAAATCATATATATGTAGATATGTATTGCAACAGTAAAAAAGGTTACAATGGAATCTCAATCTATTATTTCCACATAATGTCTGTCTTGTGGGGGGGGGGGGTGTTAGGATGATACTTTTTTCCCCCTCATGAATTATCATATTTTAAACTGTCCTATCAAATTAACAAATCACAGTTTTGATTCAACATTTCTCTATAATTGTTTTGTTTTGTTTTTTTGCTCACTTTTTACATTTTAATTCTATGTAAGTGTTTCTGCATTGCTTCATTCATTATTATCTTGTTGAGTTAAATTTTGTTTATTCCTGTTATAGTACAGCAATTTACTAAATAAAAAAGTTGGAGTTAGGAATTTGAAAATGTGCAGAACTTCGCTGAGATTCTTGATGTGCTCACGAAAACAAAGGCTTTCAAGAAATTGTTGATACATTACATTGCATATGCCACATCTATAAAATAACTGCAATCACAAATTCTTAGAAAATTGTACTTAAAATTGGAGCATAAAATTTGCACAAAACAAATATTGATCTTTTTTTTTTTTTTTAGTAAATAGTATCTTATAATTTTTTTAAGATATATAAAATCTTAAAAATTATGATTTCCCAGTTTTTTTTTTTTTTACATATGCACAAAATCAGAGTAATATTGTAGATTTGCAAATACCTAATACTTTTTGTTAAATAGGATTTTTTTTAAAAAACATTTTTATGCTAATGGATTGTTGTGAGGGATAATTGATAAAATCTGAAAATATAATTTCTGTAATGTTATAATTATTTAAGTGTAAACAATTTTGAGATAATGGGCAGTTGGTTGAATATTTTTAATTACAGCATCTTAATTTATATTATGTAATATCATAATAATAGCTTGATTTCAGCAAAATGGATTTTAGATTCATAAAGTTTTAATCTGTTTTTAGCATATGTGTAGACTCACTTTTGATTATTTTTGAAAGAGTAAAACTAAGTTTTTTTCTGGTATTATCTAAATTACTTCTTTCTCTAATCTTAATGCAATTACTCTACAATAGAGAATTATGGCAATGGAACAAATAGTTGCAGCTATTTCACTTTGATTTCCTTTTCAATTATGAATGATTTTGAAGGCATTAAGGATAGGAAGAATCTACAAGTGTTGTTCAATGACTGCAAATTTTAATCTGAAATTTTTATATAACTGCTATAGTCATATGAGTTTTAACAGATGATATTTTTTTACTAAAATCTTTTCTATGAAGAATCATCTTGATAACAGTTCATTTATTCCAAGAGAAATGACTTCTAGAATAAGGTCTTTTTCAGTAATGTTGTTGCAGAATTTGAAATTTTGAAAGATCATTTGAACTACTTAAACTGCCCATGCAAATGTTAATTGTTTGTTATAGAAAACTTGAGACATTTATATTTCAAGAAATTAGTGCTGTCATCTGCAATCCAGTATAGTTTTTGCAGAAACAACTAGCTTCCTATCAAATTTAATAGAAAATTTTTACCAGTCACTATTTCCAAAACAATATTTAATAAATGTATCGTTATTAAATTTTTAGTGGTAAGTAATTTATAAATTTCATGTATAAGAAAGTTTATTTTATTTTCATATTCAATACATAAATTAGGCCAAAAGTTATTATGGGGTTAACCGTAATATTTTTGTTTTGACGGGGGGGGGGGGTAAAGTTTCTGTAAATTAAAAAAATCGGTTGTTTTATTTTTATTTAATTACTTATTGTAATGTTTTGTTTTTGTTTATAAATGTTTGATTAATTGGTTAATAAAATATAGTATTAATAAAAAATAACTACAATAAAGTAATATGTTAAAGTAAATGTTAGCTCTCCATATATTAAACATTAATAATACATAAGGGTGTTGTTTTATGCATTCCTGAGTGAAAAAAAGATCTAATTGACTTAGTAGCATGAAGTATGATCTTTGTTTAGTCATTGTTGCAAATTTCTACTATATTTTAGTTAATAATATTCAATAAATTGTTTTTCTCTCTTAATTTTTAATGTTTTGCCAAAAATATCGTTTTTATACTTCAACCCCATCAAAAATGATGGATGCTGAATATAAGTTTTATTGTATTAATAAAATTAGTTGCAAAAAAACCCAGTCAAACAGTAGTTTGTTGTTAGTTTTATTTATATATGCAATTGATATATGTACATATATAAAAATAATTATTTTTATTATAGTTTTGCAATATTAGTAAAAAAATAGCTAATAAATAAATAGATATAAAAATTTATTAATTAAAAACTGTATAAGGAATTGATTGGTAGATAATAAGTTTAAATTTTAAAAATAACAAAATGCTAATATTTTTTTTAAAAAAAAAATTATAGATGTAACTTTGATCTAGTAAGAATCCTTATAATTGAAATAAATAAATTGCTATTAATAAATAAACAATTGCATATATAATTTTTATATTTATATATACACCTGGGTCTCATTTTATGCGGTAGATAGGTTTCTCTGAAAATGCGCACAAAATTAGACTTAACTTACCTTGAAAAATGGGGGATACGTACTGTAATTTTCCAAAAATCACATAAAAACAAAGCAACAACATAAAATTACTTTAAAATTCGCATAAAAAAAATATATATATATATATATGACTAATAAAAAATTTCAAATTTGGAAAAAAATGATACAAGACAAACTTTTTTTATTAACTACAGTATTTAATTTTATTCAAAACAATATATTTTTATGTGTAATTTACATTTTTTTCATACATGTATCATATTTTAATCATTATTGCTATTTGAGACATCAGATTCATCGTGATGTGATGTGAGGTATTGTAGCTTCTTAAACGAAATCAAGAGGAAATACAACTAAAACGTTTTCCAATCGCTGCTGATCCTTCCCATTTCACTAAGAGATCCGAAATTGAAATTTTTGTTTCCAAAGAAATTCATTTTCTTGGGTGTTTTTTCCTCTCCATTAGGGTAAACTGAAAGTTTAAAATAAAAATAAGAACTTAGACTTACGATAATAAAAAGTCACCGACTCAACATTGTTGGGCAAAATTTAATTAAAAGTAACAATTAAAAATTAAATTCTTATTTTTGTCTTTTTTTTAAATTTTCAATTTTATTTAAAAATCAAATTTCATCGTTTCACATCACCTTAATTTCAGATCATGTTATGTAATTTTTAAATTGTTAATTACAATTAAAAATCAGATTTTAATTGTCAAATTTAATTGTCCCCCGCTGTTACTCACCTTTTAAAAATAAACTTGCAGACACTAAATGATTAATTGATTACGTACTCTTTTTATAAAAAGCAAAAAATAGAACGTGATTTAAAATGCAAAAACAACAACATACATAGTATTTTTCATCTATAACGTTTGAACAGATTTACATTATAGTCTTGTAAAAGTGTATTACTTGCAGACACTAAATGATTAATTGATTACGTACTCTTTTTTTTTTAAAAAAAGCAAAAATAGAATGTGATTTAAAATGCAAAAACGACAACATATGTATAGACATTTATAACATTTGAACAGATTTACATTATAATCTTATAAAATTTAATGCGTGTATATAAAATGGGGAAATCCTGATTTTAAGTGAATTATGAACTTCTTTATTGCATAAAATCTATTACAGTACTATTATAAAGCGCTGAAAATATTGAAATTATTAGATGGAGATGGAATTCCGATAATGCACTATTACTTTAAATATGACAGAGTGCGCAAAATTTATAATATTTAAAGTAATAGCGCATTATCGGAGCTCAACTTCTGATCTAATAATTTTTATCGCATAAAAGAAAACCTCAGACAAAGATATTAAGAAGAAACATGAATCTCATAACTTCAAAATCACATTAAATAAATCCGCATAAAACAAGACCCGGGTGTAAAGTGAAGTGCACTGAAAAATGTATTTTAAAAAAACCCAGCTAAACATTAATCAAGATGTTTAATCATAACAAATAACATTTTCTACAAAGGATTAAAAATAGATAGAAATCAGTCCCTGGCTTGCATGAGAGTAATGTGATAAAAAAATATTGAGCATGGAGATTTATATGTTTGACACTTTACTCATAAAAACAAAGATTGTTATCAATTCATGCATAGTGAGAGTGGTCTGGAGTTTGTACTAGTGGACTATTGTAGATGTGAGAAGCACTGTTATAAACCAAAAATTTGAAAATATCATTTTGTAGTGAAATAATTGTTTACTTTTTCACAAAATATTAATGTGAATAAAAATCAGTCCCTATCTTGCTTGGAAATGATATGATTAAAGATATCTAGCTAGATTCTGATATTCGATAGCACTAATTCATTTGAAGGGGAAAAGTTTATTATTTCTAGATAGAAAACCTTTAATCCAGTATTTATTAACTAAACAAAACCATTATTTCATTAACTAAACAAAATAGATAGCAATATATTAACAGAACTGGTTAAAAAATATTAATTAAAAATAAAGTAATTTTAACATGAGCATTTATTTGAAGTATATTGCTGCTTCAGTTTTATAAATTCTTGATAGAGAATTTGAACCAGGTTTATGGCCATAGATTATTAGAGAGACAAATTTATTGCTTATATTTGCATGTGAAGAATGTTGGTTCATTATTTTTATAAACATTTTGCAATATTAAAGATGCTTTGTGGGTTTAGTTGTGATGCAACTTTTTTTTTTTACTTTATAAGTATAGTACTATTTCTTGCTCAATTAACTTACCATTAATGTTTTATATATATATTAAAAGTCCATGACTTGTATATTTAAAATTAAGAGAAAAACATATTACAAAATTTGAAATTTTATTTCTGGATGTGTTTTAATTAAATATTATAATTAAAACTAGCATGCTTTTAGTACAATGTTCCTGCATTATGCGATCTATAGTCTTTGCATATCAATCCACTGCATAAGGTCTCTCCAAGTTCAATCCATCTTCTCCGATCTTTAGCTTCTCCGCATCACCCTTGCACACTTTATTTCATCCATCCATCTCTCATGTGATCTCTTTCTGGGTCTTTTGGAATCCAGTTTAAGATTTCAATCGTCCATCCTATTATCATCTCTAGCAATATGTCCAGCCCAACTCCACTTCAGTCTTAATTTTTTTCAATGAGGTCAGTAATACCTGTTTGTTCTCTTACCCATATATTGCATTTTCGATATCTTCTTGTTACTCCCAACATGCATCGCTCCATACTTCTTTGAGTTGTCGGAAGTCTGTATTGCTCTTCCATTTAGGGTCCCAAGTCTCAGATCCATAAGTAAAAACTGATAAAACACATTTATTAAAAACCCTCCTTTTCAAACACATAGGCATATTTCCTTTTAGTATCAAGTTATTTCTACCAAAAGCACTCCAACCAAGTTTAAGTCTATGATTAATTTTATCCATTATATTTCCATCTGTATTAATAATCTGACCAAGATATTTGTAACTGTTAACTTCTTCTAACTCATCATAATCAATCTTTATTTTTATATTTTGAGAAAATTTATTAAAGATTACTTCAGTTTTTTTTAACATTTATCTTTAGTCCTACTTTCATCTAGTAACTCCTGCAACATTCCCTGCAGCTCTAAAGCAATATTTGCAAAAACAACTACATCATCTTCAAAATCTAAATGACTTAAATAATCTTCATTTACTTTCACTCCTTTAGCTTCCCATTTTAATCCACAACAATCACTGTCTTACACCCTTCTCAATGTTGTCTTTCCTAATATCATTATGTAATCTACTTGTTGCTGTTGCATTTTTATAATTTTTTTTAAAAATATGACAATGTCCTGGATCTATACCTTGATGACCCAATGCTTTAATCACTGAAGAAATGTTTATAGAATCAAATGCCTTTTCATAATCTACAAATCCAAAGCAAAATGGCAACTCATATCATTTGTCCTTTCTATAAGTTCTCTCAATACCTGGATATGATCTACTATACTAAAACCATGTTTAAATCCAGTTTGTTCTCTTGGTTGGTGGAAATCCAATGTTCTCTGTAGACGAGATGTAATTATCTTGGTTAAAATTTTGTATAAAACTGATAGATAGGTCTGTAATTTCTAATATCTTCTTTTATCACCTTTTTTAAATATTAATACTGCATTTTTCCAATCATCTGGTACATCTTTATAACTTAGCCATTTGGTATATAACTTAGCTAAATGTCTATTTCTTCACTTGTTTCTTTTAATATATCAATTATAATTCCATCATTCCCTGGAGCTCACTTCTTCATGTAAAATCCTGGGCAATTTGGAAGATATAATAGATATAGGAAATACTTGTTCTTTACTACTACATAATTCTTGATAAAAGTCTTCTACCCATTTCATGATGTCATCTCTCTTTTTAGTAATAATTTCATCTTTTTTTTTATTGCAGATATAAATTTCCTACCAATACCAAAATGTTGTTTTACACTCTTGAGGCTTTTATTCTCTTCTATAGCTTTTCTTGCTAGTTCACAGTTATACTTTCTTATATCATTTTCAACTCTTTTCTGCACCATTTTGCAAAATTCGAGATATTCAATCCTTTTTAATGCATCATTTTTGTATATTTTCATATTCCTTTTTTTTTTTTCATAAATTCTCTAGTCTCAATAGAAATTTTATTGAACAATTACTGCTTTTTTCTATCATCTATCTTTGTTGCAGTTTTTAAAAATGTATCAGTTTTATTTTCATATTAATTTCATTCAAATATGAATCGTGTTCAAAATATACTAATACTTGAAACCGATTTGTAAGTTCTAATTTAAATTAATTAGAATGTTTCTGAAGATTAGGAATATCAACTGTAAATATTGTTTTTCTTAACAATTTTTGAGTGTCTAGTTTTGTGTTAACCCGTATCTTGCATATACATTCATCTCAATTTGGTTTATATTAGAGTCTTTACTGTGTTTCGTTGTTTGCATCTATTTGAATAAAGATTTTATTTTTTTTAATTCAGTTATCAATTTTCTTCTTTTCTGAGTCAATGTAATTAATATAAAGAACCACTTAATCATACCATTATATGCCATGAATATGATATATAGTAAATATATATTGAAAGCATGCTAGGCAGCAATAAAGCTAAATATTATTTTAAAAACTACTTTTTCTGTATATATTTTCATTTTACCACATTTTTTTTTTTTTACTTTTTGTTATAAACATTTAACAAGTCAATACAATTTATATAGCTTAACAAAATCTGATTTTTTTTTTAAGAATTCAACCTTTTCATAAATTTCTAACAATAGGTATAGTTGTTGCACATGCATTTACTATTCTTGATTTTATAATTCAAGTGATAAAATTGGCAATATATAACTAGACTATATGGATTGGATTGTAGTAATTAAGAGAGAGAAAAATTGCTAATATAAATGATTAATTTTTATTGCAACTATACTATATGGTATATTAGTTGTAGTCTGAATATACAAGTTAATTTAAAATGCCCATTAAAACTTGCAATATTCTTCTGATTTTTTTTTTGTGGAATTGTTAATTTTGTTGATTATCTTTTTGTTTTGAATTCTAATTATTATAGTTATAATTGCCATATTTCAATTTTTAAATAGTTCAACATTTTCATAATTATTGATTATTATACCTTTCTTAAAATGCATGAGATTTACTTTATTATATAAAGTAATAAGCAAATTCACTTATATGAACTGAGATCATGTGGAAAATTGTCCTGCCTTGTTTAATGCAATGATATAATGGATGCATTTTGGAGTGTTTAAGATCGATTCTTGGATTGATTCTATTTCTGGCACTCAAACTTATGAATTGCCGAATAATGATGCCATTCTATTATCCTGCATAGTTTAATCCGGTGTTAAAATGTCAGAATTTGGCATTTCAGATCTTTGGATCAATTCCTATTATATTTTCGATGCTCAAACCTCTTTAGAAGTTTCAAAAAATACATGTGAAAATTTTTGAATAAAATTACAATAATGTAAATGATAGTGCTTTTATACATTCTGATGTAAAAGTGCCATGCTATTATTGCTTGCTAAAATTGATTATCATATGTTAGCAATATTTTGACTGATGTGTAAAATACAGTATGAAATTCAGTGGTAAATCCTTCAGTGGTAAATCCAATATCTATCTTACATGTTTTACACATGATATTGTGATATGCAACACATTTAAAATGCAGAATATATACCACTATAGAAATACATGATTGCATGAGCAGAAAAGAAAAATAGATGTTTGTTGTAAATAAATTTTAAAATAAATATATATGTTTCAAAGCATTTTTTTTTTTATTGATTAAAAAACAATGATTACATAGGTAAGATTGGGCTTACACAGTAAGCATAAGTCTGTTCCTGTGTCTAAACAGTTCTGTAGGCATAAGTTTGTTCACAGATATATGAGAGAAAGAGCTTTCTCTTGAGTTCTTTAAGTTGTGTTTTTGCTACTCTTAAGGCATCAAAAGTTGCCTGAATTCAGTTTGTCTAATTTTTTTTTATATATACATTATGTTGATGGACCCTGTCATGTGTGTCCTGCTGGTTTTGGTGTATTGGGTTCTTTTTCTTTTTATCTGTGTTATTCTGTATCTCTTTTACTGATTTTCAACTATAGTGCTGATTTTAGTTTAAACAGTGACCAAGTTGCAGCAAAAATATCTGGTGGTGCTAGCATGTTATCCCTTTCTTTTATTTTTTCTAGCTTGCGGTGGAAAGTGTTAAGGTTTTGTTTTGCATTGTAGTCAAAATTGAATTTACATCTGGTGTACCAATATGCATACAAGCTAAATGTCGCTGCTCTTATTGTTGGGATTGCATTTTTTTTGTATACCTGGAGAATTTTTGCCATTGTTGTGTCTTTCTGATGGTAGTTATTTATCATTATTTGTCTTACCTTTTCCAAGCCCAGACAATCGTTTAGAAAATGATGTTGTGTTTCTTCTTCTCTTTGGCACAAT